>OX422210.1:662474363-663873202 GCA_949130495.1 Sambucus nigra
GTTGATTTTTTTTGTGTGATATTTAAACATTTCAAGGAACCCATATAAAAAAAATCAGCTCAAAAAAACTTTTTTTGCTATTTTTAAAAAATCGGTCAAACTTTCGCAGTTTTTAAGCGCTTTAAAAACTGCGAAAGTTTGACCGATTTTTTAAAAATAGCAAAAAAAGTTTTTTTGAGCTAATTTTTTTTATGTGAGTCCGTTGAAATGTTAAAATATCACATAAAAAAATTGGTGTGCGCCAGCACTAAGTTTGCACACTTTTAAAAGGTAATGTGCAAATTTAGTGTGCACAGGAGTCTGCCTCTATATATATATATATATATATAGATAGATAGATAGATAGATAGAGAGAGAGAGAGAGAGAGAGAGAGAGAGAGAGAGAGAGAGAGAGAGAGAGAGAGGGGAAGGTTCTCCTACATCACACTCTATACATCAAATCTAGTTGTAGGCCTTAAGAAAAAAAAATCAAATTTTTTATTATTCTATTGAAATAACCTTTCAATCAACACATATTCAAAAAATTTGATCAGAATACATTTTCTAACTATTTTTTAAAAATTCACCAAATTCTATTGGCACATACCCTTATAATTAAGGTATTTTCAACATTTTTTTGTTGAAATTTTAAAAAATAGCTAAAATTTGTATTTTGATCTAATTTTTTGAACATGTGTTAATTGGAAGGTTGACTCCATAGGTAAAATAAATAAAAATTGAAAAAAAAATTAAGGCTTAGAACTAGGTGTATGGGCGATGTAGGAAGCATAATGTATAGAAGAGGGAGAAAAACTAGGCCTGCTATTCTTATAAGTTAACGTTTATTATGGTTTTAGAGGGTGCCACGTGGATGCATAGATTTTTAGAAGAAATAAATACGGTATTCCATTTTATAGTTATTATATAGATATTAAAAAGATGATATTCGCTTTTTAAAACATATGGGCATTCATACTCAAAATCAATTACATAGTCCATATTTCATGGGACATAAACATGAAGAATGGCATAATCATGAAATTAAGGGGAAGCAGGATATCAGTTACACTCAAACCCATTATGCAATCCAACCCATTATTGTAATTAGCATGTTAATCATAGTAAAACTACTTCGGAAAAAATGGAAGACAAACAATGTTCTTGTCTCGCCTAATTTTCAACATGGAATCTGATTAGAATAAGTTTTACTTCACCCAATGATTGGATAAATAACCACAGAGGAAGGCTCATTGTCTATAGAGGTAAGAACTTCACAAAAAGAAAAGAGAAACCCCAATAACACCTAAGGGTTGGGATACCATCTAGAAAAAGCTTACAAGGAAGATGTACCATGGGCTCTGAGATGAGCCTTAATCAGCAACCGTTAAGTCACCACTTGTTTTGAAGCTCCGTGGTATGGTTCCCAATACTATCATGACTGAAGCATGGCTTTTATTCATCCATTCACCACATCCCTTTGAACCAAGAACTAAGAAAATCCAGAAGATCAAAACATAGTTATTATTACGTACTTCTTTATATATATATATATAGAGAGAGAGAGAGAGAGAGAGAGAATACTAAGTTTGCACATCATTTTTTTTTAAATATCAAAAAAAAATTGAGCTGATTTTTTTTCTGTGATATTTAAACATTTCAAGGGATCCATATAAAAAAATAAACTCACAAAAACGTTTTTTGCTACTTTAAAAAAATCGGTAAAACTTTTATTGCTTCAAAGCACTTTAAAAGCTGACGCAGCAAAAGTTTGACCGATTTTTTTAAAATAGCAAAAAAACTTTTTTGGCTGATTTTTTTTATATGGGTCCCTTGAAATGTTTAAATATCACAAAAAAATCAACTCAAAAATATTTTTTTTTAATATTTTAAAAAAATAAGTGTGCGCCACTACGTATGCAAACTTAGTGTACACAGGTGTATATATATATATGTATGTATGTATATATGTATGTATGTATATATGTATGTATGTATGTGTGCGCGCGCAGTAAAATCAAATGCGCAACTTGGTACAAAAACTTCTTCATGGTATGTACTATAGGATGGTTTTAGAGCAAGCAACTATTCACAATCTCATTTCACTGTGGAGTCACCTCCCGGTCATTTAAGAATGGAGGGTCTGCACAATTTTTTTTACAATTGAAGCAAGCAATATAGCATTTATGTTTATTTATTAATATGTTTTTGTGTCTGGATATCCTCTTTCTCATACCATTAGGCAATATAGCTTGAGAATGATTCTTTTAGGAAAACCTAAAAGGTTGTAAAAGGAGTGGATGCCAGTGCTGATGACTTGATAACAAGTCGTTCATTTAAAATTGAATAAACATACATTAAGTAATATGACTGAGTTAGTTGGCTTTGGACAACTAGTTCTGCTTTATTAAGACTTTTATCAACAGAGCGAAAAATCTGTATTTTTTGCGCCAAGATTAATCCCTAGAAGTTCAGTCTTTGTTTGTAGCCGGTCCCCAAAATTAATCCCTATAGGTTCATTTTATTTTATTTACTATATAAGCATCATTGACACAGAAACCCAATCCCCACCTACATGTCACCTCCAACACCCACCCCTCTTCTCTGACTTGCACTGTAAGAGCTGCAACACCCTCTCACCTCCAACGCATCCACTCGTTCAGGCCAGTACCCATCTATCTCCACCTCGCCCCTCCTCAGAGCAGCCTCCTCGTGGTCGATCTATTAGTCATAACTAGGTAGGAGAAAATTCAGAGATCTGGCTTGTTCAGATCAAGACTTTTTAGGCATTTTGAAGAGACGATTTTCTTTCTACTTACTAGGTGGGAGAAATTTCAGAGATCTTACATGCGGGAGAACCAACTGAACGACCCAAATACGCAGCCAACTCTTTCAGACCCCAAACTTCCCCAACCGACATGATAGTGCTTTAACTCGCACTAATTCTCAGGCCAAATATCGCCTCAAAGCAAATCAGCACCACCCCAAGTGCCCTCAAGTTCCCCTCTTCTGCACCACAAAACAAAGTAGTGTCATCCGCAAAAACCAATCAATCAATCAGTCGGCTAAGAACCTCCTGTTGCATTTACAACCCCTTGGATTTCAAAATCCTCACAACATCAATAAATTCCTCATTCTTACACACTCCTGGTGTTCTTCTGCACCACAAAACAAAGTAGTGTCATCCGCAAAAACCAATCGATCAATCAGTCGGCTAAGAACCTCCTATTGCATTTACAACCCCTTGGATTTCAAAATCCTCACAACAGCAATAAATTCCTCATTCTTACACACTCCTGGTGTTCTTTTGCTACATAACTTCGTCATATACTTATCAAGGCTATTGAAACAACGGGTTGGCATTGTACTAGACTAATGTAGGTGCCAAACCATAACAACAATGAGAGAATGCCTGAGGTGCTAAATAAGAGAATTTTACGTATGACCAACGAATCACCTAGTGCGGCATAGTTCATCAAAATGTTTCCACCATTTAACTTATTGGAGCAGCTTTACGTTTTACCAGAGGGCACAGATGCCCCTACCCACAAGTAATGTCGCTCTGGCGATGCACAAATAAAATCCATAGCAATAGCCAAAAGTGACAGTTCGGATGGTACCACAACCAGAAGAGCACGAGGGCTTGATGATACTTGAATTCATGTTGAAGGCTAAAGTTTCAAAAGGGAAAAACTCAAATAGGGTGCTCACTGAATAAAAATAAAAACCCGCGGTTCTTGGAGGAACGAAAAAGCCAAAGGCATAACTTTATTTTTAATCAAGAGTCCGAGTAGTTGTCATAAGATATAATGATTTTTATATCATTAGTTTTGAAACATATAAATTTCATTTTTAAATTTGTAATTAATAAAAACTTGATAAGTTTGAAATTCAATACATATAAACGTCATCTTTTACTTGCAATTAAAAACTCAATCCATGTGTTGCTAATTTAACTTTCAATTTATTACATCTTAAAATCTCGATAAACATTTTTCGTGCTAAAACATGACACGACACAACGCAGAATTTTATTTTTTAACCTAACAGGAAACAAGTAAAACATGACACAGCACAAAATCTCTTTTTAATTAATATGCATACGACCCAAATAAAACGTGACATGGCATGAAAACATATTTTTTTACCTAACATGAACACAGCCGAATTAGAACACGACACAACACGACACAAAATCTTATTTTTTACCCAACACGAACACGGTCCAAATAAAACCCAACACGACACGAAATACTTTTTTTCACATAACACTGACACTACATGACACCAACCCAAATGAATCTAGACATGACTTGAAATCTTTTTGCTAACACGAATATGACCCGATTACAATACGACACAATCTTTTTGTTACCTAACATGAATACGACCTTGATAACACGATTTCTTATCGTGTAAGGTAAAAAAAATTGTGTCATGTCCTGTTTTAATTGAGTCGTGACGTGTTGTGATGAACCAATTAAAACACGACATGTCACAATGCGACAAGAAATTGTATATTTTTACCCAACACGAGCACAATCCAACTCAAACACGACATGTAATCATTTTTTCATTAACACTAACCAAACAACTCGACACACCATGAAAAACGTATTTTTCACCCAACACGATTACGACCCAATTAAAACACGACATAGATTTTCTTTTATCTAACTTAAACACGACCCAAATAAAAAATGACACAAGATCTTTGTTTAACCTAACACGAATAAGATCCAATTAACACTCAAAACGACGTGAAAACGTATTTTTTACCTAGCATCAACCCGACCCTTTTAAACACGACACGAAACGATATTTGTTTACTTGACTCAAATATGACCCAATTAAAACACGAAACAACACGAAATCGTTTTTTTACCTAACCCAAACGCGATGTAATTAAAACATGACACGACACGAAATCTTTTTTTTTTTACCTAACACTAACACGGCCCAATTAAGACACGATATGACACGATTTTTCACTTTACACGACAAGAAATCGTGTTATCAAGGTCATGTTCATGTTAGGTAACAAAAAGATTTTGTGTCGTGCCGTATTTTAATCGGGTCATATTCATATTAGGTATAAAAAGATTTCTTGTCATAACATGTTCATGTTAGATAAAAAATACATACATGTGTTTTGACCCCTTTGGTCCATAAAGAGATTCCGTGTCATGTTGTACTTTTTTGTGCTAGGTAAAAATAAAATTTCGTGTTGCGTCGTGTCGTATTTTAACACATAGCTTTAGCGTATATTTTTTATTGTATATATTTAATGTATAAATATTTTAATGTAAAAATATATTAAAATATATATGTATTTGACCTTATGTCCCCTAAACCATTTATGCTGTTAGTTTTAAAGGTTTATTTAACAGAACGACTAAATTGGAGTTGAATAGTTTAAGAACTAAATTGGTTAAATTTTTAGTTTAGGTACTGAAATGAAACTAGTTACATAGTTTATGGGCCATTGGGGTCAAAAACTCCTTTATCCTCAATATATATTTGTTCTATTTCTTCTCTATCTCTCTAACTCTTTATTTCTCTATCCATTTTCTAGGGTTTGAATCCATCATATTTTTCAAACATTCAATTATAGCTCGGGTAAGTACTCTTTCTATCCCTCTCTATTTCTCTTAATTTTAAATTTAGGGTTAACTTTGGGGTGTTGATTCTAATTTTGATTGTTAGTGTCTATATAATTGTTAAGGTTAAGGATACTTTTAGGGCCAATGATGATGACATAATCCCAAGGTGATATTTGACACATCCCCCCTCTTCTAGGTCCATCACAAGGAAAATGAAAACAAAGATTTGCTTATCCGGTATCAAATGGGAGCTACGAGGAACCGTATCAATACCGTGACATAAATCGTAAATTATCGCCTGGACAATTAAACATCCAACTCGTAATCGCATTAACCCAATTGCAAGAGCGGAGCTCTAAGCTATATCTCCCGAGCCAAGTGGAGCATGGATGAAGGAGTCAGATGCTTATTCTACTCTTTTCCGCAGCTACGGTCCAACCAATCAAGGAGAGAATCAATAAATTCTTTTTCGGTAGCAATTCATCCTTCCCGAATGCAGCATACAACGTTAAAATTCCAAGGTAATTTTATAGTTCCAATGTTAGGGTTAAACTTGTGGCTATACCTTAGGGTTAATGTTGGTTTAAATGTTAAAAATTATGTATATTGGGATTTGTAAATATTGTGATTGGTTGATTTATAGATTGAAATATTATTTTCTAATGAAATTTTAATTTACAAATTGAAATGCGAGATTGATGAAACTATTTTGATTGTGAAAACAATTAACTTATAGAAATATATTGCCAATATTGAGATTTGTTTATTACAAATTGAAATGTTATCAATTGAGTGAAAATGAAATGGATAATCTGAATTTACAGTCAGTTTTTGTGATTTGTTTTTATTGTTAGTAATTGATTGTTTATTTATTTTATTGTTGAATGTAAGAGGAATTTATATGCTATAAAGTAAGAAATGACCGCAAAAAAAAAAATCAGCTCGAGGACTCCCACTCCCGGTAATCATTACTAACTCAACCCCCACTCACTATAAACTCCTCTCTCTCGGTCCTCCCTAAAGTATATTTTCTTCATATTAAGCCCCTAAAGTGTTCCAAGTGTGTCAATTTAGTCCATAAAGTTATAACTGTACCTATTGAGACCCTAACGTACCTAAACTATATCTACTCAACCAATTGGTTAGTTTTACTTAAATTATAATAGTTTACCCCTATAAGATTTAATTTTACACAGACTATCTCTAAAGTTTTGCGTTACACTTTCATTGTTTCCGAATTGGTATCTAATGGAAATGGACCCCATTTTAGGATTTTATTGCATTCTATTTTCTTTTGTTAATTTTCTTTTATTTTGTTATTGTATTTTTCCTTTATCTTGCTTTTGTATTTAGAGGTAAGGAGTAGCAATGGCATTTTTGTAATTAGGACTTTAACTTGGAGCCTAAACTACTACTCCCCTTTAAATACCCAAGGAGACTTGAATTTCTCTAAAAGTGTGTTAGATATTATTAGGAGCCTTTTGACGTTTAGTTTATGTCAAATTGGTATCAGAGCGGGTGTTGCTCCAACATTGGTGTTTGGTGTATCGATGTATTTTTTATCAAATCGTACGCTACAATCAATGGCTCCCAAAAAAATCAAACAACAAAAAGAGATCCAAGAAGTGAGAAAAGGCATCCAAGAACTCAACAATCAATTTCAAGACGAAATTCAAGAGTTGAGGCAAGAATTCAAAGAAAAATTTGATGCCCTTTTCCAACTCATCTCGTCCAAGATTCAAACCCCCATCCCCATTCAAAACCCTAACCCCAGCCCACCCGAAACCCTAACACTAGCTTCCCCTACCCCGCTGCCCAGATCTAAAAAAACATGCCCGGCCCAAATCCCTACCCCAAAGCCCGAAACCTAGCTGCCCCACCCCAAAAACGGCAGCCCACCACCGCCGACAACACTCTTTACCCTACCCCGGCAGCACACCACCACCCCGTCGCACAAAAAGGCATGTCCCCCACCCTCGAAACCCTAACGCCCGACCTCAACAATCCGCCCCACCTCCGACACGGATCTGCCACCATGGGCTGCCCCAGGGCCTGTCGACTTAGCCGCGACCCTACTTGATTTTCCCCGCCCTGCTTTCGCTGCTACATGCTACCCCACAACCGCCGGAAAGCCCCCGAACCCCTTCAACCCGCCTGTTGGCCACTTTTTCTCCCCACATACATGGCTTTTGACCCGGGTGGAAGCTTTTAGAGTTGCTTTGGGTAGAGAAAGAGAGAAGAAACGAAAAGAAGAAAAATTGTGGGATGGGCACCCCTCAAGTTTCAAAAATTAATTTTTGGGCCCCACAAGCTTCTCTCTCTCTCTCTCTCTCTCTCTCTCTCTCTATATATATATATATATATATATATCCAACATACCTCCTAGCAACATACCCTTCTTTTAAAATAGTAAAAAAAATAATTTTGAGATGATATTTTTTATATGGGTTCATGATATTTCAATGTGCGCCTATAAAAAAATCAATTGAAAATAATGTTTTTTGGTATTTTTAAAAAATATGTAAAAAAACTGTCAGTTTTTACCCTTTAAAACTGCCAGTTTTTTTACCTATTTTTTAAAAATATCAAAACACATTATTTTGGTCTGAATATTTTTACAGGGGCACATTGAAATATCATGAACCCATATAAAAAATATTAACTCAAAATTATTTTTATTACTATTTTAAAAAAAAGGGTATGTTGCTAGGTATGTTTAATGAGGTATGTTGGAAAGCCTAACTCTCTCTCTCTCTCTCTCTCTATATATATATATATATATATATATATATATAGCAATTCCATTTAGATAAAGTAAGGGCTCAAAAGGTCCAATAGAAAATATATGTATATAAAGAAAAATAAAGAGGGCCCCGTTACTTTGATTTTGTTCCTTTTATTCCCATGGCCTGGCCAGGTTAATACCTATAGAGTGAGAGAGAGATTTAAACAAAGAAAGGAAGTTTATCTGAGTAAAGTCCCATTAAAGTCGATCAGTAATACCGCTCAGATACTAAATATACTACAAATGTAGGTGAGATATTAAGACGATGGATGAGCGTGTATCATGTTTTGAATTTGAATAATAGTAGTCAGAGTGTGAACTTTTTTGTATTATATCAAGTAGTCTTTTAGGAATAATAGGATATTGGTACGGACCAAATATAAATTGCCTTGTCCAATAACTAAAAATATTAAAAAAAAAAAAACGTATAAAATGGCAAGAAGAATTAAATGGTTAAAGAAAAGACCCATCATGAGCTACAATAAGGAATTTGAGAGAGTGGGTTGAGCAGGAATATCTAAATATCAATCAAAGAAAAAAAATGAAAAAACAATACTTAAATTGCTGCCAAAGCTCAAACCAATGGGGTTTTTTTGAAGATAGAATGATTCATAGAAAAGAGAAGTTGTATAGAAATGAAAGCTTAAAAACAAGGAAAGAAATACTACAGAAAAAAACCACTGTTTAAGAAGAGAATATTTATAAGAAAAAATAAATATTGCCAAGGAAAAAGAACTTGTGTTGGGCTTGCGGATAATTAAGGCATTAAGCAAATAAATGTAAAAATACAAAATTATAATAAACTAATAGCGTTAGGAAATTTATACTATAGGAGTTGGAAGAGGAAGAAGCACTAAAATTAGCATTATTAAATAATAAAGGTATAGTAGATGATGTATATAGTTATGAAGAATTATATGTTATTATGTCAAATGAATTAATTATTGGAGAATTAAGGGTTTAACAATTTGTAATTGAAAATACATAAGAGAGAGAGAAGTAATGATTGGATGCTATATGAAACTACGAGTATACCAATATATGAAAATGAACAAAATCTAATGCATGAACCAAAGAAGAGAGAGAGTGTACAAAAGGCATATGAAGATTTTTCAAGGAGATGTAGAAAAGAAGAAGAAAACAAGGTGTCCATACAATATACTAACGTTAATAGTATATAAATTGAAGGATTTAACATATATGTATTTATGTGCTTATTTAGATGGTGAATGTCCAGTTTGGGAAAAGATCACTTTCCGGAATATTTGTGGAAAACAAATAGTCAACGAATTGTAGTTAGAATAGCTAATAATAATACTACGATCCATAGTAAAGGAATATGAAATCTAACAGTAGAAATTAATACACAAAAAATCATCAATCCTAAGTTTTGGGCAACAAACAAACTCCCTCGTGATTTAATAATAGGAAATAAATCTCACATGTTAAACCTTGCAGTCAAATGCTTCACTAAGTCATTTTTACAACAGAAAGTAAGCAAGTAAAATTCTATAAATTAAAAACTGTAGTAACCCATCAAAAAATTTGATTTTGGCCACAAGTATGGTGATAAGGTAATCTCTCCCACAAATAGTGAAACCACTTTAGCATTAAAGAATATATTTACACAATATTTTTTCGTGTTGTCAAAAGAGTTGAACAATGAAAATAGATGTGAGTGCCTGATCGAATTGAGCGGGTCAAGTAAGAACAAGGTTCAAGTCCACCAACCATTGAGCGAAATGCAGTAAAAGGAAGGAAAATCCATGGACCGACCCCATCATCTCCAAAAAGAAAAACCGTGAACAGGGATTGGATTGATGATAAAATAGAATCCTGGGTTGGGTCGCAAACAGTGATTCGATTGATGATGAAGAGAATTGAAAGCTAAGCAATGGTAATTCTAAATATTCTTCGAAGGAAAAATAGAGATGTCTCCTACGTTACCCATAATATATGGAAAGAGGTGAAATATAATCAACTTGAATTCGGGACTGCGATTCAAAATCTTAGTGAAACACTGGATTTGTTTTCTCATGTCTTCTTTTCGTGAAAAAAGACCAATTGAAGTCCATATCGGAGACAACGAGGCAGTCATTACACCATTCGTGCAGGTCGCTACTTATGCGACAAGGAATTTTGCTACCTTGGGACGATCCAACTAGTATTTAGGTGTTTTGCTTGAGCTTTACGAGATGAAAGTCTCATATACGGTTCTCCCGGGGGGGGGGGGGGGGAGTCCCGCCTATCTTAATAAAACCAATACAATATTATCTATAAATAAAATAAAATAACTATTTAATATGTTTAGTTATCTATACAAACAAGATATACAAACTACAAATATATTTTATACAGATTAGATATAATCCATGATTCAGGGTATTCTTCCAAGTGCAGGATAACCACCAGGGTTGTGGGCTTTTTTTTCTGCCAATTGAGGCCCTCCTTCACCACCCCCATGGGGATGGTCTACAAAGTTTAAAATGAAATAAAAGAGCAAGTGAAAAGATAAATAATTATATAGTGAAAACCCATCAAAATTTTGAGATAACGATAAGAGTAAGCAAAGATAGGGTTTTCTCATGTCTTCTTTTCGTGAAAAAGACCAATTGAAGTCCATATCGGAGATAGCGGGGCAGTCATTACACCATTCGTGCAGGTCGCTACTTACGCGACAAGGAATTTTGCTACCTTGGGACGGTCCAACTAGTATTTGGGTGTTTTGTTTGAGCTTTACGAGATGAAAGTCTCATATACGGTTCTCCCCGGGGGGGGGGGGGGGCGAGTCACGCCTATCTTAATAAAACCAATACAATATTATCTAGAAATAAAATAAAATAATTATTTAATATGTTTAGTTATCAATACAAACAAGATATACAAATTACAAATATATTTTATATAGATTAGATATAATCCATGATTCAGGGTATTCTTTCAAGTGCAGGATAACTACCAGGGGTTGTGGGCTTTTTTTTCTGCCAATTGAGGCCCTCCTTCACCACCCCCATGGGGATGGTCTACAAAGTTTAGAATGAAATAAAAGAGCAAGTGAAAAGATAAATAATTATATAGTGAAAACCCATTAAAATTTTGAGATAACGATAAGAAGATAGGGTTTATGAATTTAGGACATATCAACTTTCCCATCCACATATAAAAAGAGTAACATTTTCATTCCACTTTGGTCCCTAAAAATATATGTATGCATTCAGGCTAGTGGCGCTCTTGCCTCACCAGTGATGGGAGCAATAAGAGAAATTGAAAAATTGGGACCATTTCAAAAAAATATTGTTTAGTGTCCTAAAACCATAACCACTAATATTTGAAGTCCTAAATCTACAAAATCTATAGTTAATATATTAAAGTAAAATATATTGTATATGTATATGAAGATATAAAGGAGTTTAAGATACAAATTCTACAATTGAAAGAAAATAAGTTGATTATAGATAGTAGCATAATAGTCCAGCAAGAAACCATTCAAAAAGAATGGGGAAAAAAAAGTCGAATGGTAATTAATTATAAGATAATAAATGACAATACTAAGTTTGAAGGATATTTAATTTCTATTTTCTTATAGATTGTAGCATAATAGTCTTGCCGGAAACCATTCAAAAGAAAAAAAGAGGAAACTAGAATGGTAATTAATTATAAGATGCTAAATGATAATACTAAGTTTGAAGGATATTTAATTTCAAAAACAGGTAATTTTCAACATAATAAAAAGTGCCATTTGGTTTTTAAAAATGGACTGTAAAAGTGGATAAAAGGAGATGAAGATGGAAGAAAAGAGTATCTTACTAATAGCGTTCAACGCTCCTCAACGGCACTATGAGTAGCTAGTGATGCCATTTGGTTAAAAAAATGCACCAAAATATTTCGAAGAAAAATGGATGAAATATTATAGAATAGTAATATTGGTCTAGTATATATACATGACATTCTCATATTATCTAAAACATTAGAACAACATAAAATAGATGTAGAAGTAACTAATAAATGTATTGAGCATGGTATTGTGTTGGGCGAAAAGAAGTGCCTATATGTTGAACAAGAGATTGAGTACTTAGGATTAAAAATAAAGCAAGAAACAATAAAAATGCATAACATGCTCGAGATAAAGTAGGAAAATTTCCAGATAAACTAGTAGAGGAAAACAACTAGAATGGTTCTCGGATGTTTAAACTCCGCATCGGATTTTATAAAAGACTTAGCACAATTAAGAAAACCATTGCAAATGGAATTAAATAAACATGAGAATTGGACGTGGAATTCCGACGAGATACAGGTAATAGTCATTGGGGTGCAGTATTAAAAATAAATAAAAAAAATAAGTGTGCAGATACTGCAGTGAGTTTTTAAGTCAAGCTAAACGTAGCTACCCCACCATGAAAAAAGAGTTATTAGCGATAATCAGAAGAAGTAACTAAATATATGTTTCTAGCACTGAGACCATTTTTTATGGGAACAATCTAAAAAAACACATTTATTATAAAATATGTGGAGGGAAATAACAATTGTTTACCTGATATCCTAATAAGAGAATTGGCAGATGGACGAGAAACGAACTCTCTTGTAAATCTGTCTTAGCAAAAATGGAGCAAATGTTGAACTTGGTCACACAAGACAACTACTAATAGCTTGAAAGAGTCATTCCGCGAACAAGCTCATTCAAGTAAGTCACAAAGTTGCACTAACCAACAAACAGTACTATCTTTTATCTGTTAGTTTCCAATTGACGTATAGGGCAATTAACTTATTTTTGAAGTGGAACCAATTAACAAATCAAGAATCCCGGTAACTATGTATTAACCTCATTCACTAGACTCGACGTAACTCTGCTAGCTTTTTACTATAATATCGGCACCTCACGAGTTGCTGGAACCTATTGCCATGTTTCTGAACCACGGTCTGAAACCTTTGTACCGTGTTGGTGCCTTAAGCCACGCAAGTCCCTAAGTGGGTTCAATGTGCCGCATGGATCCGGTCTTGCACAGATCCTTTGAGCACACACCACTAGCCAGTTGTCATTATATATAGAAATGAGCAAAAAATTGTAAGGCATGCCACTCAAGTTTAAACACATCGCCATCACTTTGCTACATGTGTTATTCCCATATGTACCATTTACCTATAAGTTTTTATTCCCTCATCTACATAAGGATCTTAACCACTCCATTTTAATGAGGCTCTTTAAAAACTCTCTAACCTCCTTGTTGACCCTATGATCGTTCATCTACAATCTATAAAAACACTTCATTTATTTCTCTTCGCTTTTAGCGTGAAAGCTCTACACCCCTCACATTAAGGTTTTGGCACATAACTTAATGTTTTATAGTTTTGGCACATAACTTCTAATTCTGAAACTCGTGTTGTAGAGGAAGCAGAACACGAAGTAGAAAGAAAATCATCAAAGTGATCAACCCCTTGGAAGTAATATTTAATTTCTAATATATGACCATTTGGTAATTTAACCTGTTCAAATTTTTGAATGATATACATCCAAGGAAAATTGCAAATTTAACCCCGAAATTTGGAGGATTTGGAAAGTTTAGACTAATTCTTTTAATTTTACAATGTTACCCCAAACGTTTGTGTCCTTAAAATCCATTGTTACATTGTCGTTAAAATACTTTTAAAAAAATGTTAAGTAGGCATCTTATGTGTCAAAATTTAACACATTGTTCAATAAGGAATTGACACGTGGTCTAAAAAGTAATAAAGAATACATGGAAAAAAAAACTTTTTAACATTTCAAGAAAAATCTAAACAAGACAATCCCTTATACCATCTGGGGAGAAGTTAAAACCAAAAAGCCTCCCTCTCACCTCACCCACCACCAGAATCACCACCGTCGGGTCTAAGCAACTCACCTCTCTCTCTCTCTCTCTCTCTCTCTCACAGAGACTAGATCAGGCTCACATGTTGCGACCTATATATGCGACCTTGGCCGTAATACAATACTTGGACTTATCAGCCTCTGCAGCCTGATCTAAGGTCTTTCCATAGTTTGAGCCCAATTCCTTTTCCTTCTCCCAATAGAATACGCCACATGTCCGTCGAGTGTCCACAATATGATATAACAACTGGGACAAGGATCTAGTCAACCCTATATATGCCCTTATTATTGCAGCCCTTGCACCCGGTACCAACCCCCGCCAGTCCAGCCATTAGTGTGCCATCTGTCAATAGTCGCAATCCCATTGTGGAGGCGAGGGCCTAAAAACCATCCTTGGAGATAGCCAACAACGAGCCAAGGTGGGCCACCTACAAGCCTCCACCACCCTTGCTGAGGGTTCTTCTGTGTATCCTGACAACTTCCAACTTCAACAAACCCGGAGAAGCCCCACTTCGAACCCTCCAGCCACCCTCGCCGAGGATCCTTCTGTGTATCCTGACAACTCCCAACTCCGACAAACCCGGAGAGGCCCCACTTCAAACCCTCCAGCCACCACCAGGTAACCACCCTGCTAACCCGACCCCCCCAAGCTAAGCTAAACCCCTTTTTCCTAGGGTTTCAAACCCAAGTGAAGCCCCAAAATCCACAAAAAAGCCCAACCCCGAAAAAACCAAACCCCATCCATTCATTGAACCCTTAGCAACTACCTCTCTGTTCTAAAAGGTCCGCCTAGGCTTGAGGCTTGAGAGAAACGCATCGCCTACGCCTTATTCTTGGTAAAAGGCTTAAGGCACACTTTTTTTTTAAAACAAAGGATTAGTTGACAAATATTGGTTATGGAGCATGAATATGAGAAAGATGGCTACCAAACATATGGATATATTTTCAAAATTCAAGGTATGTACTATTTTATTATATTACTAGCCTTGGAATAATTAAAATAATAAAAAAAGGAAAAACACCTTTTTACGCCTAGGCTTCTAAGGCTTGAGGCTCGACCACGCCTCGACCACGCCTCGGGCCTTTTAGAACCTTGAACTACCTAGGGTCGGAATTCATTCCCAATGACATCCCACTTTGATTTCCACTTCCATTCACCGACGCAGGATTACTCATTCCCACATTCAGATCCGATGCCTTATAATGGTTAAAATAGAACTCGGAGTTCTACAATAATATATAAATTTATAGACATGATGAAATTTAAAGAACCTGAAATTCTAAATCGCTATCCTCGGAACCCAAAGTTTGAAATTACTTAATTAAGAACCTGAAATTTTAATCATTAAATCGATGAACTTAACGTTCTTATTGAGAACTTAAGTTAAAATTACTTTCGACGGATTATTTATCATAAAGGGTAGGGGTTCTTTTACGTTGCCCCCTAAGATAATGCCAAAGTCAAACATAACCCCCTGCTTTTCAAAAAATTAAACTCAACCCCTGCATGTGCATCATCTCTCTTGTACTTTATGTATTGACTCGGTTGCACCTTATGCATATGTGGGGTAAATCTAATTATAGAACATCTAAAAGGGTACTTCAAACTACAACATTATCTTATGGGGCAAAGTAAAAAACCCTAAATATATTAGTGGTCTATAGAATATCTTGAACTGTATTATTTTATTTAATGAACAGTTTGGAAAATAACAACTGAAAATAAAGGGTATCAATATTGGGTCAAGCTCAAAGTTTTGGCTTTGTTCCCCAACTATATATAAGTATCCATTCGCCTGAGGATGGCTTGTCACAAGTAGTGGTTGTTAATGGCATAGCCCAAACAGATGTGAAAGCGGAGTTGTCAAATCGTTTCCCATTATCTGAGATGATTGTCTTGCGAAGACCAAAGCGGCAAACCATGTTCTTCCAAATGAAACTTGTTTTCTTCTCAATGATTGTCGCCAAAGGCTCTCTGGACATTTTGTGAAATAGTCTATAGCCACCAAACAAAACTTGTTCTAACCTTTGCTGAGAGCTAATGGCCTTACCAAGTCCACCCCCCATTGTGCAAAGGGCCATGGACTCGAAATGGGACCATGGACTCGGAATGGGGTCATCTTATTTGATGGTAGTTTTCAGCTTCTGCCTCAACCCCAAGCCGAAATCCTAGTTCACACACACCCCATTTCCAAAACCCTTCACTTTAGGTTGCCACTACCTTAATATATCACTGTACCCTTTTAACCCCATCCCCACCCAAAGGGGACTCTGATTGGTCTTGGCGTAACATATTTACACCCAGTGTACGTCTCGAGAACAACGCTTATGCCAGGTAATTGTTGATGGAGATTCTTGTGAGAACCTCGACAGAAATGGTGAATAAACTCAGTCTACCACCGGAACCTCTACAGGTCCCGTGTCGTACTGGGTGGATTAGCATTTAGCAGCGATAACACCTCGGTTCCTACCAAACAGTGCGACGTCCCGTTCTCGATTGGTTCTTATTTTGATGTCCTTCTTTGCATCGTGGTGGACATGACCACATGCCACCTTTTGGGTCACCTATAGCACTGAGGTAGCCTTCACCACGAACGGTTAAACACAAAAGATACGCGTATAACTTCAAATGTGACCTTTACGCCTATCCCCCCCCCCCCCCCCAATCTGTCACTTTTGTTACGACGCTTACATATTTTAAGATCTGAGAACAGAACTAGGCATTGGTGAGCACGCTTACCTTTCTCAAGACTGATATTCCCCTGACCATGAGAGATGTCCAGGTTACCTTTAAAAATGTATGTACCCCTCTGATGGAGTGCCAGTGCGAGATTGACTTTGTGCATGAGACTCCTTTTCCCAATTTTTCTCATTATGTGTATTGTTTAAAGCAAGTCCGCATGTATCGTTCCCGCCCTTATGCTAAAGAAGGATGAGAATTGAAGGATTTGCATTGACAGTCATGTGATCAATAATAAGATTATGGTTAAGTGCAGATTTCTCATTCCCCATTTGGAAGACATATTGGACCAACTTCATGGGAAGTGTGTTCTCCGAGTTATATCCACAAAGGGTACCATCAGATACAAGTGGAAGACCGCCTTCAAAACGAAAGGCAGACTATATGAGCGAACGGTCATGTCATTTGGCTTGTTCAATTACTTGTCAACAATCATGACTCGTGAGGGTGAAGACTCGGACATTACCTCCTTTCTTGGCAAGTGTGCAGTCATATACTTTCGACATATTTTCAACTACAAACGATTAAAGGATGAGCACTTGGACCTCGTTTGTTAGGTGCATGAGGTGTTTCGCACCCATCAGTTCCACCTTCAGCTGGCCAAGTGCGCTTTCATGGTCCCATCGTTCAATTTCTTGGGTTTCGTTATGTCTGTCGACATAGTTGTCAATATCGGTTGATACGCAATACGTATCGTATCGAGAGGTTTCCATGATGTATCGGTTAATGTATCGTTAATACGGATTTATAGGCGAGAAATCTCTTGTATCAGCCAATACATGTGTATCGCTCGATACATTCATTTTTTTGTTTTTAACTTAAACAGCATCGTGCCTTTAAAAAAAAGCTCAAAGAAAGGGATAGGAAATAGAAGCAACAAACAGCTAAACAACATTTACAGCCATCTTAAAGTCTGAAAGGGACAACAGGCTAGGGTTTCCTGCTTTTGAATCAGGTTTGTTGATCTCTTTTCTTCATTTTCTTCTTCTTTTTCTTGTTCGTAACTTCCTTTTCTCCTTCGCCTTGGGTTATTTCTCTCTTTTCCCATGCCATCAAGTTGCGAATCAGCTTCCGACAATGTATTTGGGTTTTTTTTTCTTTTTTCCTAAGATGTATTTGGGTTTGGCTTATAAGCTTGAGAGATGTATGTAGAAAGAGAGATGTATGTGGGGTTATTGTCGGTTTCTCATAGAAACTCTCAACTGAAATGTATTTAATATATCTTAGTGGGTTCTTTATAATATATCTCAGTGGGTTCTTTATAATATATCTCAGTGGGTTAATGTTAGCGAGGCTAATGTTTGTGTTGTAAAGGTTGTCTTTATTGTCTTCTTGTCTCAGTACGTGGGTTCACTTATTACATTACATTATTATATCTTGTTTGTCTTAATGAGCAGTGGGTTTATTTAGTTCCCGTGTTTGGGTTTATTTACTTCCTGATCAGTTATTATATTATATATCATTTTTTACCTCAGTGGGTTCTTTATAACGTACAAGTTATATAATATTATGTACAATAATATTTTACAATATGTGGATTATATAATATTATGTTTTGTTCCTTTTAAATTGTTAATATGTGTATGATCATCACACTCATGTTGGTGAAGGAAAAAACAAAAGGCTTAATCTAAAATGCAACTATTGTGGTTGTTCTTATTAGGGAGGCATAACTATATTAAGACATCACTTAGCGAGTGGTAACAAGGATGTAATAGATTGAGCAACATGTCCCGATGATGTATGAGAATTTTTTAAGAAAGTTGTGAAAATTTTGGCACAAAAAAATAGTGATGTTCCTAATGATAATGATGGAGAACACCCGCCACGAGGACAAAGTGGTCCAAAGAGGGGCCTTACTTCTTCCAATCCAAACAATGGAATCACCTTAAATACATTGTTGAAAAAGAAGCAACGAGATGAGGTATGCCAAAGCATTTGTAGATGCATATATGCTAATGCACTACCTTTCAATTTAGTGAAAGATAAGTTTTCAAGTTAATGGTGAAAGATATTGGTGATGACGGCCCGGGTCTAAAGCCCCCTTCATATCACGAGGCAAGAGCTACAGTATTAAAAAAAGAAGTGAATATGACTAAAGCAAACATGATAGAAAAGTACAAGGCCGAGTGGAAGAAGACTGGTTGTAATATTATGTCAGATGGATGGGTTGATGGATGTGGAAGATCTATAATTAACTTTTTGGTTAATAGCCCGACAGGAACTATATTCCTTCGTAGCCTTGATACATCTTTTATCCAAAAGGCTGTCGATCAATTATTTGCATTGCTTGACTCGTTGGTGGAAGAAGTTGGTGAAGAAAATGTTGTTCATGTAATTTATAAATTTACTTATTCTCGTTGATTTATTTTTATTTATTTCTATATTGTGTTATTTCCTTACCCAAAAACTGTTTGTATAGGTTGTTACAAATAGCGCATCGGCCTATGTCAAAGTTGTAGAAATGTTGATGTTGAAGAGAAAACATTTGTTTTGGTCCCCATGTGCCGCACATTGCATAGACAACATGTTAAAAGGCATTGAAGAGATTCCATTGCGTAAAGAAACAATGGCGAAGGCAAAGGCAATCACCGTTTACATATACAATCACACTTGGGTTTTAAATCTAATGAGGAGATTTATTGGTGGAAATTTGACTAGAGAGGAAGTCACTAGATTTGCAACTAAGTACTTGACTTTAAAGAAACTAGTTGAACTCAAAATCCCACTTAACGTGATGTTTTCTTCCAAGGAGTGGCAAAGAAGGTTGTTTACTAAGAAGAGTGATGGGATGAGGGTACAGGATATTATAGCAGTTGATGTCGATTTTTGGCCATCGGTTAAGTATTGTTTGAATTGTGTTGTACCACTCTATAAGGTGTTGAGACTTGTTGATGGAGATGCCAAGCCTGCAGTGGGTTACATTTATTAGGCGATGGATAAAGCCAAAGAGAAAATTGGAAAAGAATTTTCGAGGAGTGAAAAAGAGGTATAAAATTATTTGGGGCATCATCGATAGAGTAGATGGAACTTGCAATTGCATAGGCCTCTTCATGCGGTGGCATATTATCTCAATCCAATGTAAATTATTGCACGTTCGTTATCTAAGCATTTAATATTTTTTAGGGTCAATCTTAATTTTATCGTAATTATGTTTTGAATAGGTTTCGATATACTCCAAATTTTGATGCGGATTATGAGATAATGAAAGGGCTTGATGAAACAATTGAAAGGATGTGTCCAACACATGCATTGAAAGAGAAGGCGGATAGGCAAAAAGGCATATTTAGCAACATCGATTTGTTGTTTGGGATTAGCATGGCCATTCAAATGAGGGATAAAAAGCAACCCGATAAAGACATTACCTAATTTTTAAAAATATTACCCCCTTTCAATAAAAGGCAACCAAGTAAAGAAATTACCTAATTTTACTATTACATTTTTATAGCCTTGTGGAGGGAGTCGTATGGAGGAGGTTGTATAGAGCTCCAAACACTTTCCATTCAGATTCTTAGCCTAACTTGTACGCGCTTGTTTTTGTGAAGTATAACCTTCGGTTAGGGGAGAGACACGACACAAGAATTGTGAAAGGTGATT
Organism: Sambucus nigra; assembly: GCA_949130495.1. NCBI lineage: Eukaryota > Viridiplantae > Streptophyta > Magnoliopsida > Dipsacales > Adoxaceae > Sambucus > Sambucus nigra. The sequence continues at coordinate 662,494,910 of OX422210.1, forward strand.
TGTATGATCCCATTTCTTTATCGGATGTGGAATCCGATGACGAATGGATCATCGAGAAAGAAGATCATGTTTTACCTTTGGACCTTGCATGGCTAGATGCAAACGATGGTTGAATGTTTTCAAGTGGATGAAGAAGGAGAATGTGCACGAAGAAAAGAAAGAGACGTATGTCAAAATATTAGAGTATTAGTGCAACTTAATTTTTAGTTTAATTAATTAAATATTAACCCACTCATTTTAAACTTTTTAGGCCCTAGAGATCTCTCTTACAGGAAGAACACAAAAGGAACGCAAGTAATCGTTGAGGAAGAGCAAGATGATAATGATGATGAAATTCAAGAGGTCCTAGACATCGAAGAAATAGATGGAGATGAAGGAAGTGAGGATTTGTTGGCCGATGAGGATATCGAAGGCATTGCTCTTGATTATGAGGATTGAGATTGGTGGAGATGGAGAATCATTTTTTGTTGACATAGTTTTGAAGATATTAAACTTCTAACTTTTTGTAAAATTTTTATGGAAGATAGAAAGTCTAGCTTTTGGAATTATGATATGTTATAATTACATTCAATTATATTTTGGATTGATTTATGCTTTAGACATTATATAATAGTTAATATTTCATAAAATTTGTGATGATTTGTTTTCTATATTATTTTTAGACACACACACACACACACACACACACACACACATATATATATATATATATATCAATGTATATAAAAAAATTAATACAATTACTGAACATCGAAGTGTATTGTATGATACGACACACTTTTTTTGAAAAAACGATACGGCCCTGATACGCATTTTGACAACCTTGTCTGTCGAGGGAGAATGGACAGACGAATCCAAGTTCCAGATTGGTCGATTCCCACCACAGTTGCACAAGTTCATAGTTTCCATGGGCTGGCTAGTTTGGTGACAATTCAGCTCCGTTATAGCACCAATTAGGCACTCATGAGGTGTAGAATTCTGATTTTTGTTGGACAGAGGATGCCGATAAGTGTTCCGACTAATTAAGGTTCGAATGACTATCCTCTTTATTCTTTCCCTTCCCGATTTTATTCAGTTGTTTGAGTTCTCTCATGATACTTACAAGACTGGGAATGTTACAATGCTCGATCAGAACGGTCGCCCCGTATCTTTCTTCATCCAAAGCTTTCCGATCATGTTCTAAATTATTCAACGTATGATGTTGAGTTGTATGCCATTGTTCAGGCGGTATGGCATTGGCACAAATATCTCATTCATTGGATGTTCGTCATCGAATCAGATCATAATACCTTGCATTTTGTTAACAGTATGAAGAAGATAAATGACTGTCATGTTAAGTGGAGTCCGTACTTAGGTTTTATGATTTTCGTGATTTATATGCGATTAATTAGTACTTTGGACCCATTCAGGGAACGTCGAGTGAGTTATACTCTGCGATTGGTTCTTATTCCATGATTTCGCCCATCGCATTCCCACATCTTCCTCGAGGGAGAAGATCATTTGAGAACTCTACTCAAGGAGCCTAATCGAGCAAATGGGAGTCGAGCGCACTTTGACGATACTTGGGGAGCTAGATTTTCCTACCAACCATACCTGACATTAACGTCTTTATTCGGAGTTGCTATATCTAGCAGACAACAAAGGGGCATCACATTGATGCCATTTTATACAACCTGCCCCCCTATTTCTAACAAATTATGGCAAGGTGTTTGAATAAATATCATAATGGGAGTTGCTATATCTAGCAGACAACAAAGGGGCATCACATTGATGCCATTTTATACAACCTGCCCCCCTATTTCTAACAAATTATGGCAAGGTGTTTGAATAAATATCATAATGGGCCTACCTCGTGCGGCTAAGGGCCATGACTCTATTTTTTGTGGTGGTTGATCCGTTTTTAAAGATGGCTCAATTTATCCCTTGCAGCAAAACAACGGATGCGTCCCGTGCTGTAGCCTTGTGATTCCGTGAGATCATTCGGTTGCGTAGTGTTTCAACGAGCATCACGTTTGATAGGGATGTTTTTGCTTCACAAGTCACTATCGGTGTTCCCTTTGGCAACTCCTGCAATGTTCACTTCTCCACTGCCTTACACCCTTAGCATAAGGGTTAGACGGAGGCACAAGTTGTCATATGTAACGTTGGAGACCTATTTGTGGTGTCTAGCTTTAGACAACCCTCGAAGTAGAAGTCACGTTTACACATGTCGAGTTTGCTTTTAACAACATTGTTAATCGTTCCACAAGGCATTCGCCATTTCCGAATGTATTGGGTATTAGCCCTCAGATTCTCATTAACCTTGAAGAGCTTCCCCTTGTCGTGCTAGTAAGTTTGATCCACCCCATCCATCCACACTGATGTTAATGAGCGATTAACTCGTATGTATAGCTCCTATATAAGGAGCAAGTAGACGCGCACTGTCAAAAGGTTATTTACGAGTCTAGGACCGGCTGATGATCTATCTTCAAAGAGAGACGGCACAACAAGGGTCATAAGCTCCAGACGAGGCGGTTTGGACCCTTTCCCATCTTATGCACTTATGGGATGAATGCATATGAGGTCGACCTTTTGTCGTACTTCCTTATTCATCACACACTTGACATGGAAGACCTTTTCATCTTTTACAGGCCACCACATCCCACCGGTCACTCTACTAAGTCCCTGAGCCCAGCTTGTTCGTTGCGATGTTGATCGTGTTTAGGGAGTTATGAATTCAGAGACATTCACATGCCTTGGTCGGGATGCGTGGTTTCCAAGAGTTCATAGATCATGGAGTTCAGCGCATTGATCCTGATTTCTACACATGTCCCTCCGAGTATTTAGCTTCTCGAGAAAAGAGGAGTGATGTAAGGCCATAGTTGTATGTCTTTCTTTATTATGTTACATGTATTAGTTAGGGATATTATTATTTTTGTGTGCGTTCACCCCTAATTATATAAAAGGGATCTTGGCTTTGTACTTCATTATTATATTTTGGAGAGCATGAATGAGAGCCAGAGAGAGTTTCTTCCCTAATTTCTATGTTGTAATTTTGATATATCGCTTCCGCTTACATTAAGTGTGGTTTACTTTTACACCTCGTCACCAATTCTATATTGCAAGATCATGATATATTATGATATAAGGAACTCGTTGGGAGAAGTAGTAGAGATAATTTGAGATAAGTTAGAAATAATTCGAGCTTGGAGCTGACTTTCAAGGGGAGTATTTTCGCTTCAAATTGACTGACAGACGTCGAGGGTTTCAAGAGCTTCCGGAGGGAAGAGATCCTTTCACCTCGGAACTATCTTTTTCAAGCCTCAGTAGCTACCAATGATTTCTTTTTTAAGAGAAGTTGCAGTGGTAGAGAGGCATTGGCCTCTTCTCGTCCCCATTAAAAGTGTCGTGATTTTCCAATCAAATAACTTCGGGTCTCGTTCAAGATTCTGGAGCTTAAGGGAGGAGGGAGGAGTTCTGATAGGGAAATCTTTAAAAAGGTTAAGCTTGTGGACAGGTCATCCTCCTCCAGAAAGACTCCTCATTTCGTTATCACTAGTAAGGAATCAGGAGTGCCTTTTACGTCTATGTTGATGCCCAAGTCATTGCTAGAGACAACAGCTTTAACTCCATAGTTGGAGGCACGACTGTACTTTAAGCTTAGATATGAGTCGAATGTGGATATTGAGGGTCGATCGAGGACTGTCGTGATAGAGTAGAGTTTCTGAAGAGATGTTTGGTTGGAATGATAAGGGGTTTGTCATCAGAGATCCTATTATGGGGGAGATGTATATGTGGGTTAAAGAGACGTGGAAGACTTATTGTGGTTTCGGAGTTTAGAGGAATGTTTTTTTCTATTTGCTTTTCCTTATGGGAGTGAGGCAAATCGAATGTTGGACAAGAAGAAATGGATCTAAAGACCCTGTTTCTTGTTGAGCGATGGTACCCTTTGGGGTGTTTCCCACCCATAGCAGTTTTGAGTTTATATGGGTGAGAACTATTGGACTTATCGTTGATAATTGGGCAGGAGAAATTTCTCAAGTCGTTGAAGACTTTTATGGAAAATTCATACTTGTAGAGGAAGACATAAAATAACCCATTTTCGATGGGTCGCGGGTAAGGCCCCAGAGGGCAATCAACATCGTTAGTGGCTCTATAATTTCACTTAAATTATCTTTCGAAATATTGGTAATTTGGGACATTAAATATTTTATTCGGGTCATTAGCGATCGGTGATTTAAAGAGGGGACAACGTGTGTTGATCATTTAATGTTAAGGAGACGAGGATCATCGATTGGTGCTAGATGTTCCGACAATCGGAATTTCTACAAAAAAGATGGAGTGTGGCGGTCAACACGAGTAAAGCATAGTTGTCTTTGGTTGGACTTTTAAATTAAGAAAAGGAAGGGACCTTAACATTAAATGATCAGTCCAACTTAAGTTGTCCATGGCTTTACCCATCTCTTCTTTCAGTTTGGTGAATCCAAGTAGATATTTTAAACTGCAATGGGCTTAGTCCAGACACACAAAATATAGATGAGCCTTGTTATTCTTCTTGTTTATCCAAAAAGGGAGAAAAAGTCTGGCTCCTTTTGCATTCCGTTACTGCTAAGCGACGAGGTTGTTCGCCGTGCATAGCGACTTCAACAGGCATGAACCGAAGTCCAAAATCTTCATCTCCGGCGCACTCTTCGTTAAATTCCGAGCATAAAGGGTGGCAGTTTTGGCAAACTCTCGTTTGAAATAGGGTAGTCGATTAACTTGGGGCAGTTGAATTTCGTTGTTGAACATGGAGGATGGGTTTTATTGTGTGGTGATGGTTGGTGTAGAGCGTTCGATGGTAGAGGGAGCCAACACAAGGTTTCCCCCTTGCGACTGTTTTTAATATATTGTGCTTATCAAAAATTGGGGGCACGAAAATGCTATAATTTTGTTTTCTCCCAAGCATTCTTGTCCTGGGAGATTCTAACGTTCCTCTAATTCCATATTTTCCAAAAAAAGCAGCCATCGCTACGCATCTCCAAATAAAATTCCAATGCTGCTTCTCCACATAAGATAGTAATTTATTTTGTTTTCAAGAGGTGCCTGTGATACCAAACTCTTTCCCTCTAAATGCAAGACTTCTATGAAAAATCCCCACCCAAGAACTTACCCACCTCCTACAACTTCCAATCCTAGAATTGACACATAAGTCTTAAATTATTAATCAGGAGTCTCGATATAATACATCACAATATCTATGTAAAATAATATAACACCTAATGCAAGATAACTTCAAATCCTAAATCTCAATCCCACAAATCAACTCGAGAATTTATAAGAAAAAGGACAATCAAGCCCCTAAGTGTTAGAAGACATTGTGCTCGAATAGCAACCATGCTACGATTTGAGAAATATGTGATGCTAGTCCATCAAAGAATATGGTGCTACAATAGTTTCTATACAATGCTTAGGCATCAGATGGATTGCAATTGAGCTCATGATATACTGCAGCGATAGGACTGTACAGTACCTTTTTTTTTATTTATTAACATGTCTCGTAAATAATGTCTTAAAATTTGAACATGCACAACCACCTTTTTTCTTACAATCTTATTGATAAAAACTGCCCTCAACCTGAGAAAGGGATAAACTCTTGAAAACTTGAGATCAAGAAGTCATATGGAACAACAAAACCTAGTAGGATTGCGGTAAAATTTGTGATTATGCACACATCTCTCCATTCTACCCTGTCTAGCGCAATAATTTATGTGAACCTACATGCTACCATCTCGTTCTTTATCATCTCTATCCAACTTAATTTAGACTGACAATTTACCCTTTAACATTCATCACTATTAATTACACAATCATTGTTATACACCACATATGTTGAACCATAAAAAAACTGAATTTCTCTAAAAATTACAATTATCCATAAAATCGTTGGAAGTTAAGAAATGCAGCTTAAATAACTTTTTTTGTACTTGACAAGTGTAGCTTAAATAGTAATATGAGAAGAAACAAAATGGGTGAAAGGCGTACCTTGTTCAATTGGAGAGACGGGAGCAAACAAACCCGTCCGTAACGAGTTTGCTAACTGCATCTCTCAACTTGTAATAATCATCAATGGTGTTGTAAACTTGATGAGAAATCCTGGCATATCCGGTTATTGGATTCACCTCCCCCTCTTCTGGTGGGCGATAATATATGGGTACTTCAACCCCAAAGCAATCCCTCAAATGTGTTCTAAGGTGCAGAGCAACAGAATCACTGGAAATCCCCAAACAAGCGGGCATGCCAACCATAGCCATACTAGAACACATGTCTGGTGGGGAGCCAAGATGGGTCCCCCAGGCCTTTGCCAACATTTCCCCCATTTCAACAACTTTGCGGTGATTTGTGTTCCTTATCCCATCAATCCCGCCTTCAAATCTGTTGACAAAGTCCAAGACATCGGGCACGACAAGCTGAGGGCTATAGTCCCTAGTCCCAATCCAAGCACTCTCTACAGCTAAGCCATTCCCATATTCATGGGATACAACAGGGTGGTGCAAATCAAAATCAGATAGCTTACTAGATTTCCTACAGTAGAGAAAGGCAACAGAAGGAGGGCAAAAAAACCATTTATGCAAATTACTAGTGTAAAAATCAGCCCCAATGTCCTTGACATCAACGTGAGTACAGCCAATAGCGTGTGCGGCGTCAACAAAAATGCGATCGACCCCTTCTTGTCTACAGATGTGAACCAATTGTTTGACGGGGATCAAGACGGAGGGCATGGAGGTGATGTGATCAATGACGGCTAACCTAACTTTGGTGCCGTTAGACTTGGCCTTGTCAAGGGCCTTTCGAAATTCGGAAATGATTTCACGGTTGGAGGTTAAGGGGAAGGGTAATTTGACCTCGATGACGCGGCCTCCGGCGCGAGTGACGTAAGCCTGGACGGACTTCTTGACGGCGCCATAGGCGTAGTGGAGCATGACGGCGGTGTCGCCCTTGTTGAACTTGGATTCGAAGAAGGACCAGGCGATGTGCTGGAGGACAACGGCGGAGGCGGTGGTGGCGTTGTCGACTATGGAGATCTCGTCAACGTGGTCGGCGTTCACGAGCTCTTTGATGATGGTTCGCGACCGGAGGATGGACGGCTTCAGCTGGTTAAAATAGAAGTCGTCCGGTTGTTGGAGGTAGCGTAGCTGCCAACGCTGCTGGGCGGCGATCACGGAAGCCGGGCATGACCCGAAGCTCCCGTTGTTGATGCGGGCCACAGAGGGGGAGTGGTGCCCGAACTCCCATTTCACTTCCCCCCAGCTCATCACGGACACCTTCGCTTTTTTCTCACACTGCTTCTCCCCGTTTTCATGCTCCGACGCCATCCTATTCCTATATTCCTATTCCTATTCCTATTCCTATTTCTTTTTCACCAACATCACATTCTTTAACTCATCTTCACACCGGACCCGCCGGACAAACTCGATTATCACAAATAACTAGGGCACGGACTCTTCCTCGCCGACCAAATAATCTAAATCCATAATAAAATTCTTACCCACTTTTCCAATAAATCTCCATTATCTTACAAATTTCTAAATTAGACTCCCATTTTCTTAACTCTTTCATTCAAGTAATTATTACTAACATTTTGAATTTTTCCCCAATTTTATGACCCATTTTTGTAATAAATCTCCATTTTTTTAAAATTTGCAACACATCTATTAACTCTTAAATTTATTTATTTTTAAAATAAAATAGTCGACATATATTACAAAAATTGAAAAAATCAAAAAAAAATCACAATAGTTTTTTTACTTATAGAGAAATTATCTGACATAATGGAAGAAATCGGCATGAGTCCAGCAGTCTTAATAAGTGATCATAGCTTGAAAATAAGAACAATAGACGAATCGATCAGCGAAAATCTCAGGCTTTGATTCACTTGACCAGATCGCAACAACATTCCAAGGTCATAGACTCTCACACGACTCATTATATTTTTGTCCTCTATAAATGTAACCCACGCCCCTAGGAAAAAGGGCATGTAATCTTTGTTAACAAGAGTTGATCAATAAAGAGGGAACAACCCCCCGTGAACTTAGACACATTATCGAACCACGTATATTATGTGTTGTGTGATTATGAATTTACTTTATGCTCGCTTAACTGTGCTGAATCATATGTAGCAGGTTTTTACCACCCACATCTGGCGTCGTTTGTGGGAATCAATTTCCTTTTTTCAACCAACAAAAGCCAAACAAATGATTATGACTCACCACGCAGCCCACCTCCGTCGTCTAACGGAGACCATTAAGACTATTATAACAGACCTCCAACACCTAGGGTCGGGTCTAAGGTCCACCCCAGCAGGAGTCGTAGCACTCCCAACTCACGTTATCATTCTTAGGATGAACAAACTATGAAAAGCAGGGAACAACCAAAATCAACTCAGATTTCGCGGCTTGTAAACGCCTACGAATGGTAACCCCGTAAACAGTAAGAAAACACTCGTTTGCAACATCGCCTGGAGAGAAAATAGCAAGAGCTTCATGGAGACAAACACAAACGTTACACCCGAACACCCATCCCTCAAAGGAGTAGAACTCGCAGACGAGGAAGGAGTTTGATGCGCGATCAGGAGCGTTTCAGGCACAGGATCCTCGGGAGATGGGCAACTAGGAAAGGGTACGTCATAAGAAAGATTTTCGCGACCTCATCCGTTAAGAGATGGGCGAGCACCCCACTCATTGGGGAGCCAGTTCCACTGAGGAATTGGCCGCGGTAGCCCTTATCAACCACATGAAGTCTCCTTTCTCAAAATAAATTGAGGAACCAGTGATATGAACCCCACTGATTCGTATCGAATATTGCATATTTTCGCCCATTATCTTTATGCATTCTAGCACTTTTACGGTCCTAAATGCCTATAATTATGCTCATTAACCATACAACCTTGGATTTGGATATATACATACTTTGCAGGGGTTATTTGTGCTTTTGTAGGTATTGGAACGCTAAAAGTGAGGTTCGGTTGCATTTCAGAGAAGTTCCGCCGTCGAATGCTACTTCAAGGGCAATTTGGTCTTTTCAAACTCACTATTTTTTATGGAATAAAGTTACCAACATGTAGATCATCAAATTATCTTTCCGTGGCCACTGACCGTGCGTCATTCTGACTCCGTATGTGGAAGTTATGCCCATATCCGGAAGGTTTCGGTATTTTCTTCTACTTCAAGGGAATTTTGGTAATTTCATACTTCATAATTTGGAGGATTTCAAAACAAAATCACGTAGAGAATTGAATTAGCTTCACGTCGGTTCCGACCACGTCTCATTTCGATTCCGTATGAGGGAGCTATGGTGGTTTCCGTGCAACGCGTCAAAATTGGTTCGGAGGGAAAAGTGGGTTGTCTCCAGCCCAAGGCAAATTCCAAAAGTGCAGTCGACCGGTCCCAAAATAGAGGTCGACCGGTCCCATCAGATATGGACGAAAATTGGCTTATTTTGGGTTTTTGGGGTTGGTTTTGTTGGGGGTTTATTTTGGGGTATTAATAGAATGTTTGGGGCTTTTCTTAGAAGATATATCTTTCATTTTTAGGTTAGGGTTAGGGTTTTGAGAGCTCATTTTCTCTCTCATTTGGGTTTGCCTCATTTTTGGATTGTAACTGCACTATTCATCATCCTCTTCATTTATATAGTTGTATTTCTTGATTTCTTGCTTTGATAACTAGTTTCCTTGCTTTCAAATTAGTTTATTGTTGTTATTTATTGCTTTAATTAGTTTAATTATTGTTTAAAGTAGTTTAATTCATGTATTGTCAGTAGATAACGGGTTGGGATTGTGTTTCCGCCATTGATGGGCGTTGAGCTCCGAAAATTAGGTTTTGTGTAAAATTGCATTTAATTGAAACCTCGCGTATTATAGTCGGATTATTATGGGTTTAACTTTCTTTGTCACGCAACGTTAGTGTTTATAGTGGTAATCCGAATTTGAGATGCGTGTGACCATTTTCTGTTAAATGTTTAATCTCGCAACTTTGGGTTAAATTCCTTATTGTGTGATGTTTATACTTAATTAAAAATGCTCGATTAAATGTTTTCGAACCGAAATTCTAATTATTAGTTGTTTAGTCCATGGCGGGGACACAATCCCGACTCTCGTTTTATTAATTCTAGTTTAGACTTAACTTCTTAATTTTTTCCTTTTCTTTATTTCCAACCTATCACCTTTTACACTTTTATTTTAGGAGTATTAAATCCTATAAATTCTAGTAACTCGTCTCTGTGGATTTTCGATACCCGACTTACTGCTATACTTGTATCGCAAGTGCAGTCGTAATTTAGGTTTTTATATTAATGAGGAGGTGAAACGAAAAAACTATTAGCGTCTTGACACGCACTACTTTTCACCCTTAATCAAAATGGCGCCGTTGCCGGTGATGAGTTTGTTTTAGCATTTATTTGATTTAGTATTTCGTACTATTTTTTTTTCTAACCTTTTTGCAGGACTTTCACATTTGAGCACTTAGAAACGCTTGAATTTCCCGCGCGCACTTACTTTGTGGAATCCGCCACTTCGAGCCATTTTTGGGGTAAGCATGTCTTATTCCAATTCTTTCGGTAATCCTTGTTATAATCCTCAAAATTCTCGCAAGCCTATGACTTTCGGTGAATACTTAGCATCCCAAAGTGTAACAAATTCAAATATGACTTTGGGCGAGTATAACGAAATTCAAAATTTAGGTTATTGGAATTTTGATGATGATGATAATGATTTTGGGCCTTTACCTCCTTATAATAGGAATTTTGAAACGAATTCGAATAGTTTTCAAAATTTCTATAATAATGAGTTTTCGTTTAAGTCCGATGGTAATTTTCAAAGTTCTCATTTTCATGCATCTGCACCTCGACCTTTAGTGAGGGTTTGCGTATGTATGAAAATGAGAAAATTGAAAATCGCTATCGGGAAGAAAATCGTCCGTGGGAACATGAGTTGGATTTATTATTTGAGTCCGACAACGATTTTTCTTCCGAGACTTTCGAAGTCGAGGAATGTTTTGAACCAAATGAGGTACTTGTGCCTACTTCGGAACAAGCCATTCTAGACTTTGCCCATTGCGTAATAGATATTGAAAGTGAGGATGATAATGACATAATATCTATTTGCAATGAAATGATTTCTTCTTTGGCCCCCAAATAAGAACATTTCATTGAAAATGATATTATTTCCTTTGAAATTCTAACTTCATGCGATGATGATTCATCTCATGAGTTTGAATTTCTTTCATCCCCATTTTCATTCTCTACTACCACACCGGAACAAGTACCCGATGATTCGGTTTCAAACTTTAATGTTTTAAACATTTTCGCCGATGAGGAGTACTAGCTCGAGTCGCCCTCCACGATCTCATATTTGCCTTTGTGTGCGCCGCCTCCCATTACACTTGCTAAATCCTTGGGAGGATTTTCATCTTTTCTCGGTCCCCACATGTTTTTGTCACCCGTTCAATCCAAACCCCCTATCGTCCCTCCAAAACTTTTAATTGGCGATGGTTCCTTTCTTTCACCTTACACATGCCTTCCGTTTGTCAAACGAAATTCATATTTTTTGAAAGGCATGCTTGTATTACACCGGTTATCCTCCAAAGTCAAATCGTTCTTATGGTGGACCCTCAACTATTTAGACTTTTAGTGTACAGTTAGTGTGAAGCCTAAATAGTAAGTTGTATATAGCTAGTTTTTTATTTCTTCTTTCTTTGTAACTTAGTCTAGTGTAATTAGTTAACTTTCTATTTTTTGTTTTTGCTATGCTCGGTACTAACTTGTTTTGTACATTCTTTGGACTTGTTCTTATGGGGATCGCTCCAATTTTGGGTAATATCGATATTTTCCTCTATTTGACTTGGTTCTTAATTTACATTGAGGACAGTGCCAAGTTTTAAGTTAGGGGGTGCGGGATATTCTATCCATTTCTTTATATAGTCCATGTTTTTGCTCACATGTCAGTTACTTAGTATGCTTTTCTTAGAAAAATTGAAAATTTCAAAAAGATTTTCTTTATTTTTTCTCCTTTTTTGGGCTTTTTGCCTTTTTTTCGATGATAAACTTCAATAATTGCCCGATCCAATAGACAGCCCAATGATGCACGTTCTCGATTTTAGAACTTATTAGACTTTAGTCTCACTTATTGATATTATGAATAACTTCATGAATTAAACTTTGATCCCATGAGTACATGCACTTTTATTGTTCTATTGATTTGGTTTAAGATTTTTATAACTCGGTAATCTTTTGTTGCATTGTATATACTTACACCGAGTAAGATTTGTACCTTTCATCATTTGTGAGTGTATACAATATTCTTTTCTCATTGAAAACGTTGAATTCGTTGGTAATCTCTCTATTCTTTCATTTGATCGTTCATTAATTGAGTTCATACTTGAAATGTGTTACTTAATCATGATTTTCATATATTGTTTTGACTCGAGAATTGCGTAAACTTTGTGAAATGATCATAGGCCCTTTTTGATATATCACCCATATTAGCCTTGACCTCACCCTTATATGTTTACCCTCGTTAACCTCTTGGAGCCTAAATATAGCCTTTCGTTTCATAACCCCAATCCCATAACCAACTATAAATTGGAGTTTTAGACCATATATACACTTTCCATACCTTTGTTTGGAATGTTGCTTGGGATTGAGTGATGTTGTTATGATGTCGGTTGCAATTTAGGCATATGAGAGTTTGAAAAGTAAAGTAAAGAAAGATGTGAAAAAGTGAAGAAAAAGAGAAAGCAAAAAACAAAAGAAAACAAAAGAGAAAAAAGAGAAAAAGAAGAAAAGAAAAAGAAAGAGAAAGTTGTAAATGTTGTATATAGTTCAATAAGATTTGATTACTCTCCCCGATGATATATCTAATATCGTTTTGGAACTCGTTTTCCAATTTTGACATTTTCCGCATTTTCCCATTATCCCGAGTTTTCATCCCGAACACTTTGAATCCGTACATACATTCCTTTCATTTCATATCCTACTCATAACTACATTATAACCCTATTAAAGTCCTATGTGATCTTAAGTAGATGTAATTCAAAGGTTTAAATAGTTTTGATAATCTGTAAAAATACATTTCGCCCCCTTTAATGAGCGGTATCCTTTCATTGAGATTACATTTTTCATTTTATATATAGCGTTCTTCATCAATGGCATGTGTGCGACCTAGTTTTCATTTATATTTACTCCTTATGCCCGCATGTCCCGTGTGTTAGCTTCCTGTTTCGAGTGAATTCACTTGATGAGTGTAATGCCCGTGAGGATTGAATATATTCTTGCTTTAATGTTTATCCGGTTTATATAAATTTTTGCCAAGTCACACTTTGCATGTGCTCACTCTCCTCCCACATTTTAAGGTTTCAATTCTATGAGGTGTATTCTATAATGTTAATGATTCAGACTTTTGTGTGAATTCATTCACTTTGCTAATAATGCATATGAAATATTTTTCACTTTTGTTGGGCTTGTCGCATGTTGGTTTGGGCATATTTTGAGGAAACCATATGATATTTGTGGGTATTATCCCTGAAAATCCTCACGAGACGACACTCGTCCACTAGGGTAACCTAGGGGTTTAACGGCTTATTGCATATGCTAAATGAAATCGTGTTCCCTACGAAAGTGGCAATTATATTTCGATGCATATATGCGTTTTGTATTTCCTTCTGTGGGCTAGTTTTGTTTGTTTCATCACTAGGGACTAGCAATGTTTAAGTTAGGGGGTGTGATTCGTATCGAATATTGCATATTTTCGCCCGTTATCTTTATGCATTCTAGCACTTTTACGGTCATAAATACCTATAATTATGCTCATTAACCATACAACCTTAGATTTGGATATATACATGCTTTGCATGGGCTATTTGTGCTTTTGTAGGTATTGGAACGCTAAAAGTGAGGTTCAGTTGCATTTCGGAGAAGTTAATTCGTCGAATGCTACTTCAAGGGCAATTTGGTCTTTTCAAACTCAATATTTTTTATGGAATGAAGTTACCAATATGTAGATCATCAAATTATCTTTCCGTGGCCACTGACCGTGCGTCATTCTGACTCCGTATGTGGAAGTTATGCCCATTTACGAGAGGTTTCAGTATTTTCTTCTACCTCAAGGGCATTTTGGTAATTTCATACTGCATAATTTGGAGGGTTTAAAAACAGAATCATGTAGAGAATTGAATTATCTTCGCGTCGATTCCGACCACGCCTCATTTCGATTCCGTATGAGGGAGTTATGCTCTTTTCCGTGCAACGCGGCAAAATTGGTTTGGAGGGAAAAATGGGTTGTCTCCAGCCAAAGGCAAATTCCAAAAGTGCGGTCGACCGGTCCCATCAGATATGGACGAAAATTGGCTTATTTTGCGTTTTTTAGGTTGGTTTTGTGGGGGAATTATTTTGGGGAATTAATAGAATGTTTAGGGCTTTTCTTAGAAGATATATCTTTCATTTTTAGGTTAGGGTTAGGGTTTTGAGAGCTCATTTTCTCTCTCATTTGTGTTTGCCTCATTTGTGGATTGTAAGTGCACTATTCATCATCCTCTCCATTTATATAGTTGTATTTCTTGATTTCTTTCTTTGATAACTAGTTTTCTTGCTTTCAAATTAGTTTATTGTTGTTATTTATTGCTTTAATTAGTTTAGTTCTTGTTTAAAGTAGTTTAATCCATGTATTATCAGTAGATAACCGGTTGGGATTGCGTTTCCACCATTGATGGGCGTTGAGCTTCGAAAATTAGGTTTTGTGTAAAATTGCATTTAATTGAAACCTCGCGTATTAAAGTCGGATTATTATGCGTTTAACTTTCTTTGTCACGCAACGTTAGTGTTTATAGCGGTAATCCGAATTTAAGATGCGTGTGACCATTTTCTGTTAAATGTTTAATCTCGCAACTTTGGGTTAAATTCCTTATTGTGTGATGTTTATACTTAATTGAAAATGCTCGATTAAATATTTTCGAACCGAAATTCTAATTATTAGTTGTTTAGCCCATGATGGGGACACGATCCCGACTCTCGTTTTATTAATTCTAGTTTAGACTTAACTTCTTAATTTTTCCCTTTTCTTTATTTCCAACCTATCAAGTTTTACACTTTTATTTTAGGAGTATTAAATCCTATAAATTCTAGCAACTCGTCTTTGTGAATTTTCGATACCCGACTTACCGATATACTTGTATCGCAAGTGCAGTCGTAATTTAAGTTTTTGTATTAATGTGGTGAAACGAATTCAACGATTAGCGTTTTGACGCGACGCTACTTTTCACCCTTAATCACCCACCAACAATTGTGATGAAACCCAAGAACAATGATAATTAAATAACCCTAAGATCGTATAAACAGAGTTTGTTGAGCCTTGACCCGTTACGTAGCAAGATAAGAACCATGACTACTAATAATTAAAACTCCACACCAAGAAACCCAATAATCTCTCAGGAATCAAGGTGATAAGTTTTGTTATTTAAACGCCACAAGATCAACACTACACCAAAATATTAATTTTGTGACTGCCTTCTTATAACTGCTAATGGGGGTGACAAATTTTATCACTGCCATTAGGAGTCACAACATTATTTGTAACTGCCATTAAGAGTCATAAAATATTTGGGTAATGAAAAATTTGAGTCAATTGGTTTGTCACTGCTAATGACAGTCATAAATCTTACCATATAATTAATTTGTGACTGCTATAAGGAGTCACAAATTTATAACTGCTATAAAGAGTCACAAATTTATCTGTAGGCATAAGTTATGACTCTTATGAACAGTCACAAAATTATAACTGCTATAAGCAGTCACAAATTTTAGATTTGTGACCGCTTTTAGCGGTCACAAATTTGTGACTGCTCGTAGCTATCACAAGTTTTAGCTTAAGACCTAATTTGTGACTACTAAGAGCACTCACAAATTTGTGACCGCTGTAGGCAGTCACAAATTTTGGTGTTAGGCAAAATTTTGGCTTTGCTTTAATTTCCCTCTTCTCTCTCCTACGTGGTCTTCATTCTCCCGCTCCCTCTTCCATCTATCTACAATCTCCTGCTCGCTTTATCGACCAAACTTTGAAGTTGGATAACAAAGCTTCCTCTCTCTCTCCCTCTTCACAGTAAGCGATCAAAATAGTACCTGTTATGTGCGTTTTTTATTTATTTAAATGTTTCTATGTGCATTTTTTTTATTGCATATGAATTTTAAGGGTAACAATTGTATGCTTATGTGCGTTTTTTTATTGCATATGAACTTTCAATTTAGTTCTGTTTTACTCTTTTTTTTATTGAAAATAAGTTTTAGGGCTGCGTTTTTTTTATAAATTTTCGATTTAGGTTGCTTTTCTAGGGTTTTCGGGTCTTAGGCACTTACACATACACATTTACTGCCAAAATAATAGGGTTTGGGTTTTCAACCAGTGGTTACTTGATTAATGTTTGTGATAACTGTTTCAGCTCCAAAGTAAATCCCAAATTTTATTCAATTTACTTACTTGTTGATACTTGATAGTGAAGTGATTAACATTTATAGCTATTGTACAAGTAAAATTAGATGAGTGTGGTGAGAGAGATAAGTAAAGGAATTTAAATTTATCTTAATGCGTGGAGATGGGGAGTCATTCAAGCTCTTACAATACAATGTTGGCATGTTTTTTGGACACTAATATATTAACTCGAAGCATGCCATACAATAAATGTAAGACTGACTCTAAATATTATTTAAGTGTGTGTGTGTGTGTGTGTGTGTGTGTGTGTTGCATCTAATACGACATTATTTCTCAACTCTGTTTCTTGTTTCAAACGTTGAAGGGAAATATTTCATTCTAAAAATATTATTCTTGGATTATCATTATTTATTTGTGTTTTTTGGCAGGAAGACGAATTAAATGATAATCTAGCCCGGAAATTCAAGTTATAATATCGTCGAATTGATACGGATAAAGGTAATTTTAATTCTTGGTCATTAACTAATATCATTAGTCTTTGTACTCAATTGATTTGTAGTGGTGATAGGAGGTTGAGGGTGAGCCAATTGAAAACCCAGATTGTCAATTGGTTGTTGTTGTATAGTTTGAAGATTAATTTATGAAAATATTTGTATACTTATTTGTGTGAATTTTAGTTAGAATTATTGATATGTTCGTTTGTGTTTATTAATTCACGTCCTTTGTAAGTAGTTCATGCCATCCAAGTTAGAATTGATTGTCTACACTTGTTTATGTGAGTTTACTATTCAATATGAAAGTAATTTAAGGGAAGTGATCGTCACCGGACTCTCGGTTTTCCGAAATCGGCTAGTTGACATTTGTTTTGGAATTAAAAACGGAATTTAGGTCGGGAAAACTCAAAAAAACAATCGTGTAGTAAGCGTTCGCTTTGGGGTTAAAATGGAATTTAGGGGTGAAAATTGAAAATAACAATCGAATGGCCTAGACAAACCAACAAACATCCTAAGAGGTACAAAAGTAACTTACAGGAAGTGTGAGCGTCCTAATCAGACTCCTGATTCTCGAAATTGACTAGTAGACGTTCGTTTTGGGGTTAAAAGTGGGCATTGGGGTATGAAAAGCAAAAATAATAATGAAGTGTCCCATAAAGAGGCACGCATAATCGAGATGATACCAAAGAAATTTAAAGAAAATGGTCTGTCTAAATTAAAATATCAGTTTTCAAAATTGATTAGTATATGGTCGTTTTGGGCTTAAAATGGGATTTAGGGGTGAAAACTCAAAATAGCAACCGAGTGACCCAAAAAGAGGCATGTAAATCTTTAGATGTACAAAAGTAACTTGTAGGAAATGTTCGTGTCCTCATAGGACTCATAGTTTCCCAAATTCACTAGTAAACGTTCATGCTGGGGTTAAAAGTGGGCTTTTGAGTGTGAAAATTGAAAACAACATTGAAATGGCTTGAATAGAGGCAATTCCAGGCCTAGTCGCGCTTAGGCTCCAGGCTCACCTAGGCTCAACTACTTCAGACCTACTTGTAGATTTTGTATCATACCTGTTTCGGTCTGTTGTTTCTAGATTTCCATAACTTGTAAAAAATGACTTTAGGCAGGATGTTGTATATGAACTGTTGATGATCATTTCTAGTCATTTTGAACCACTATGAAAGCATAATGGATTTGCAAGAGGAATAGTTGATTTGCACCCTAACTTTGTTGCTAAAGTAGTTCCATACTTCTTTAGCTATCTTGCATTGAATGAACACATGGTTTATAGTGTTTTCATAAGCTTAACAACATCTGCACATTGTGGCCATCATGATGCCTAACTACTGTATCTCAGCATCTAGTGGAATAGATTTGTTCAGCATCTTTGAAATGAAATTAGAAATCTTAATAAGACAGTCTGATTGCCAATTTAATTTCCAACTTAGGGAAGCAGGTCTTGTTTGTCTGCAAATGTTGTAAGATAATTTATACCTCTACTGATTTGATTTGAATTAAGGTCCAGACGACTAGTCCTCAATTGAGATGGATTAGGGGAAATTATCTTTGGTGGATTACGTATTGAGATCCTTATAGTCTAGGCACATCCAAAGCTTGGCGTATGCTTTAGGAACTTTTTAGGTAAGAGGGACAATACCCCCACTAATATTATTAAAAATTAATTGGAGAAAGTGCATCTCCATTGTCTCTTACAAGCACTAATGATAATTTGATAAAATTGAAATATAGGGATTTATAAACATCCCCATTACAAAATTAATGCAAGAATAAATTTGGAGGTTTATAAATACCTCCATTACACAAAATAAATAGATATAATAGAATAAACTCATAACTTTTCAAGACCTTCTATGATATTGGGAATATGATCAAAACTATGAAATTTGGGATTTTGAAGCTTGATCAACCAAACCACCAGCTAGAATGTTTGATATGTTTGAAAGAGCATTATGAAAATCACCATAAGAGTTGATGAGCTAAGGCCTGATTTAGACCTTTTTAAATTGTTGATGAATTCTTCATGGATTTATTTCTCGTTAGCCACCCAAACTTGGTCAAAGTTTTTAATTTTGTGGATATGCAACCTATTCTTTTTATCTTTGACTATGTAATGAAAAAAATTAGTATTTAGACCCCCCCCCCCCATCTTTGAACCATTTCACGATATATTTATTTTTCCACTAGGCTTTCCCAAATATGATCATCATCAGTTCTAAAGTTATACTAAGTTTATTTAGAATCTGAGTAGCCTAAGTCTGACAAACCAGTGGATGAGATATTTGATTACAGAGGAAATACCCTTTGTATTCCCAAAAATAAATGAGATCATTGACTACAAAGGAGATAGAATTTGAGCATTTCATTGTCTATGATCTTGTGAATCTTTTAAAGATAGTATCTTGAAACTTTGGATCAGTTTTTGAGACTTGAGGAGTACTTAGTTGGGCAGGATGGGTGTGAGGTTTATTATTAGCAGGTTTTTTGCATTCTTTGTATTATATCCATTTTCTATTTAAAGAGGTGGCAAAAAATTCTAATTCTTCTTGTGTTATAATGGAAATTTAATAATTGTCTTCCTAGTATGACATGTATTGCTTATGATAAGCCAAATACTTGTCATAACTGGGAAGGTCATTGGCTCTTGGAGACAAATTACAAAGATCCACTACCATGGCTTCATCTGTACTGATTTCACAGTGGCTAATCCTTTCAGTATTGTCTACAATAGTACTTTTAGGGACCATCTTAACATCTAATTCATAACTAGATGACTTGAGTGTGGTCTGAACTATTTTTTTGAGACTAACATTTGGTGCGTATGACATTTATAAAAGTATATATTTAGAGTTCCACAAATGCCTACAAAACGATAGAAAAATTTCATTACCTTGTATTTGCAATTAGGAACGTTTCCTATGCTAGATTGTCCATGGCTTAATTTCTAACACATTTTGCAGTAATTTGGGATTGAATTATATTCCACCTCTTGCCAGAAACCTTTTTCATCACATCCAATCTAAATTTAATATGGGAATTCTTTCAAGAGATCCATTGCTACACATCTTTTCCACACTAAGTCTAGTTAGAGCAGGAGTAGCAACATCTAATTTTAATAGAGTTCCAAGAATATGACCAACTGAAAACATAAATGGTTTTTTGAAAAATTAAAGTGGTAGATAAGATAAGTTAACCCAAATGGGAAAAACTAAGGATTATACATCAATTTGAAACTCAGGGGTCCATTTAAATACTCTTATGGGGGACTTACCAATATACCAGATTTCTTTAATCCATAACCGGAGAATATCTTATTTCTTATTCAATCGAATCAAGATATATTTGTGGTCAATCAATCCAATGGAGAGGGCAACTTTCAATCTGAATGTACAAAACAGTTTACTTATATTTTCCATCGGGGGATTTCCATGGGAGAAATTTTCGATTAGAGCATTTTTAAGAGGTACAAAAAGGGGACGAAGCCATAGTCGTGAGTCTAGCAGAGCAGCCTAATGACTCTTTTTAGAGAGTGGCATTTACTAGACATGATTCAAAACCAAATTTCCTTTTAAATTCCTCATCCTTGAAATTATTAACTTTAGGTTCAAGGGAGACCAAGATTAGACAAATTATGCATCCTTTTTATTTTTCTAACTTTTCTAACAACACTCTTTTTTATCAATTCCTCTAATGTTACAAATTAAGAAATTTATCATTTGGATAGTTTTGAAGAAGAAAACTTACTGTCAGATCTTAAATCCTTTCTTTTTCTTGGAGATTTGTTTTTAGACTTATTGTTTTTCTTCTTAGCAATAACTTCTATCCAGTAATCCATGTCTGTATGAGGCAATCGAGGGGATGTGTTTAGATCCTCTACCACTTTCTTTCTCTTGGAGATTATTGAAACATACATATATTTCTTTTGTGGATGTTTCATGTTCTTTGACAAAATATCCAAGTGAGGTATGTGACTGCTATAGGGCTGCTATTAATGATGAATCACAACATTTATGTGACGGGAACACGCCTTATCTTTTGATCGAGGTATGAAGTTTTCTAACTATTATAGTAGTTTTGCACATTCCTTGAATTAAGTGTTGAGAACTTGGTAAACAACTTCCTTAAATTTTGAAATTAAGACATTGTGCAGATTCTGAATGAGAATAGGTTCAATGTATTTTTTGTGACACCCCGCCTAATTAAATATCGGGCGATGAGTCCTTTATTAAATTATAATCAAGGTAAACGGTTGGTTCATTCTTAGCATCACTGTCGCAAAGATAACTTTTCCAATTTAACACCCTAATTAATTAAGCTAAGTGACAAAACCATTTTTATGACATCAATTTCCGAGCTTAAATTAAAAATCAATATTTAAAACTTTACATAACTCATAAATTATGAATCACCCAACAACTATAATGGAACAAACAATCCAAATAATTAAACATCCAACTAATTAATTCCAACTTTAAAACTTGAAGGAAAAGCATCCTGATAGTAATAAATCCCAAAGTGTAAATACTGGAAATAAACGAATCACAATCTCTGATAAAACAACTGAATAATGGAAAAGGGCGACACATTCCCAACTGGATAAAATAGTGCTAGAAGTGAAATCAATAATGAGGTCGTCTAAGCAAGAGGCCTGCAACTCCCACCTAAGCTGCAGCACGTTCCTTCAAAAGGATCCTATGCAAGACGTCCATGTGGTTGGGCACCTGTAATATATACATATATATATACAAGAGAGAAGAGAAAATAGGAAGCGGGTCAGAGCCCGATTGTAAAACAGTTTAAAATTAGTTTAGCAAGTATTTAAAATGCTTACCTTTTAATGCAACCAACATATTAGTGCGGCACTCCCTTGAGAAATTCTCACCTCTCTTCTAATGTGCACACCTATTGCACTAATACTCCCGACAGTTTAACTTATCTTATCTTAAGTTACTTGTAAGGTTTCATGCCGACAATTTCAAATGTTAAGGAGGTAAATTTTATTTAACAACAAAGTTCACACATAATCCTTATTTGATTATAAAGTTTCTCAGTAATATAACATACCTTTCAAACACTTATTCTCCAATTGAAATAATTATTCCTTTCTTACGTACCATAGTCACAGTAGGTAATTCCCAAATTTCAGATTTATATATATATATATATATATATATATATATATATATATATATATATATATATATATATATATATATATATATATATTAAATACTCATATAATATATATATTCTAACAGCACCCCACATAAAATTTATTGTGCGGGCATACTCTGCTATCCAGTCACCGTATCACTCGTACGAAGGAAAATACAAGTCGGAATCACTCTCGAACTGTATTAACACAAAACACATACAAATTGAGGTGAAGGATAGTTTCAAGTCACTAAGAGGTCAGCACATACCCTCACGTCTCTTAGGACCGTCTGACTATCGATCCGATAGCCTGTACCAAGGATTCCTATGTTCTAGGGTACGAGTCAATATCCCCCATAAAGGTCCCATCGAGATAAGACTGTCCCAGCACGGTAACCTCAGGGATAGAAAGTAGCGCGGGCATGATTTTTACACGTATATAGTATATGCATAAACACAGTCATATACGTATACTACTGTAATACCCCGTACTTTTGACTATATTTATTTTTGGGATTAATTAATTAAATGCGTATTAATTGGAAATTAATCCGGGTTATAAATACTAATGTGATGCGAGTTTGTATTTGATTATGTGCATATATGATTATATATGAATTCGGAATTATGAAATTTGTCGTGAAATTTTATATACGGCAATTTGAAAATTTTATTGAGACGCGTGGGACCGCCGCGTCACGGTATAATATTTTGATAATAAAAGTGAATTTAAAATCTATAAACCGTATGGTCATTTTGAGTGCGCCAACGCGTCCGGAAGGGTCGAGATAGTCAGAAAACACTAGCCGGGGGTATAGTTTGGGTCCCGGGGTATTTTTAGGCTATACCGGCAACTTAAAGGGTATTTTGGTAATTTTACATTTTGAGGAATTAAAAGTGACGAAAATTGGTTAATTAAATCTGATGTGGATTTGACCCACTAAGCCCATAACCAACCCATATTAACCTAGAAGGCTACGTAGGCTATCATTTAGGTTTTCTAAGTTTCCCCAAATCAAACCCTAGCCACCTTAAGCCACCATTGGAGAAGAGCTTGGAGAGAGGAATTTCTGCAGAAAACTTCATCAAATCTACACCAAAATCAGAAATCAAACCAAGGCAAGTGATTTAAATTACATTCCTTATGCAGTGAATGCTTTTTCCATGTTAGAAACCTTGATAATCAATCCTATTTAAGAGTTAAAAGAAAACCCATGAAATTGGAAGTTATTATTTAATTTTGGGATAGGTTTGCATGTAGAAACATTGTTTGAAGATTGAATTAAGAGATTTCATATCTATGTGATGTATAAACGGATTAAAATCTGGGAAATTATGATGAGAAAAATCTAGGGTTTGTGTTCTTGAATAAAATCAGGGAATAATGTAGAAACTTGTGATTTATTGATGTTTAGAAGGTATTAAACCCTTAAAAGATGTTAGTATATCTCCTTAGTATGTTTGAGGATAGTTAGAGAACTTAATACAGTGTTGGAACGAATTTTAGAAGAGATTTGAGGAGTAAAAATGGATGAAAAACGAATTGGGGAGAAATCTGGGCCGAATCTGGTAGCTCGTTAGAAGCCCCTACCCAGGTCGTTCGAACGAACTCGTTCGAACGAACTCGTTCGAACGAGCTTCTAACGAACTCGTTCGAACGAGCTTCTAACGAGTTGACCAGTCACTGCTAACGAGAATGGATTTCGTTCGATATCTCGTTCGAACGAGATATCGTTAGAAGGTACAGTTCGTTCGAACGAACTGGGATCTCGTTCGAACAGCCTCGTTCGAAC
This sequence comes from Sambucus nigra, assembly GCA_949130495.1. NCBI lineage: Eukaryota > Viridiplantae > Streptophyta > Magnoliopsida > Dipsacales > Adoxaceae > Sambucus > Sambucus nigra. The sequence goes on from OX422210.1 coordinate 662,518,795, forward strand.
GAGACTTCTAACGAGTTGGCAGAGGAATCTCGTTCGAACAGTCTCGTTCGAACGAGACTTCTAACGAGTTGACAGTTTGGTCCTTTTTGGACTGTTTTGATTTTTGGGAGTTCCGTAAACTTATTCGAGGATATAGATATCATTCCGTAGATGTAGTAATGATAGAATTGGGACATTTGGGTATTTATGAGAAGGGATTTACATACGAGAGTTGTATTACATGGACGGTTTGGGTTGAGACGTGAGTGCCTACTACGACGTGAGAAAATTATGGCGCGTATGATTACAAACCGGAATAGTACAAATTGTGATAAATATAGTTAGTATGAGAATATGTACTACGATTAAAATACGGTATTACTAAGATGTGTGTTTACTTAGTATTGGTATATGGATTGTGTGTATGACATACCTACCATACTTGTTATCACGGGAGGTTGCGTTCGCTTAGGACCCTCTAATCCTTGTGTGCCTACGGGGGGAATATAGACTGGTACCTCGATGAACATAGGTCAGAGAAAGACTTATTGGGATGTTAATAAGTCCACTGATCGTGGGAGCGTAGGTATGTGCGTGACCCATGTGATGTGACTGTGTTCGCCTCCACTATTTGTGATTTGTGTTATCTGAACTATTCCTGAGAGATTCGGAATATGTGATCCTTATGTACGTGATGTACCGGGATGGATAGCAGAGTATGTGTGCACCGCAGCTTAGTTCTCAGGGTGCTTGTATTGTATATTTATGATGTGAATAATATACACTTAATTAATGAGAACATGTATGTTAATGTTGTATAAATAATTACGGTATTGTTCCGAGAAACATAATGAGTTAGCTGATAGAGAAATATATTGCATATTGAGTATCTGAGTTTACATTAAATCCCTATCTAATTACGAGCGTTATATGTTAATAGAACCGGGTAATAAGGGTAGGAACTATTACAGTCTAGCTAGTTATGATGTCACTTAGCTAGTGGTTCATATCAATGTAGATGGGTACTTACGTTAGGAGTGCACAGTTAGACGAGAGGTGAGAATATAATGTGAGTGTACGTCCTAACATGTACTTTGCATTTAATGTTTTAAATGTTTTTAAAGCACTTGCAGGTTTTTAAAATATAACTCCACATTCGGGCTCTGACCCGTTTGCTTTTCAAATCTTTTTCTTGTAAAACCATTTTAGGTGCCCAGCCACAGGGACACCAAGCATAGGATTCTCATTCAGGTGACGAGCTGTAGCTGGTTGTGGAAGCTACAGGGATTTGCTTGTAGACGCTTCTATCTTTTGGATTCCAGAGTCACTATCTATCAGTTGTAGGGCATGTTGCCCGTTTCTATTTAGAGACATCTTTTACATTTCAGTTTTCAGACTTTAGCATGTATTGTTTCAGTATTCATTTTACTTATCAGTTGTGGGATTGTAGTGAGGAGTTTTCCTCCAGACTTTATTTACCCTATTGTGATGGTTATTCGTTTTACTTCAGTATGGTGAATGGTGTTGGTATTCTTTATTACACTTGTTGCATGTTAATCAGACTTTAAATAAAATTTGGCACTTACTTTTTAAATACTAGGTGGTTAGTTATAATAAAAATATTTTCGACAGTGATGCTATTAACTGGACCAACTGAGCATTTTGAATTAATTTAATAAAGTAGTAGCTACCCGGTATTTAATTAATCGGGGTGTCACAGGTGGTATCAGAGCATCAGGTTCTAGTGTCCTTTAGGATCTGTACGGCTATTATGTTTCCGCTACGTTTCTTTGATATAGAGCCCTATATTTTAGGACTGTTGTACTCTTTTTGTGTATGCTTCGTTCTTCAGTTTTATTAAGTTTATAGGCGTGAACTTATAAATTTTGTTCTTATTTCAGATGCCTCCACGACGTGCACGACGAGTTCCCAGGGATGCAACGCCCGAACCCCAGCCCGCTCCAGTTCAGGGCATGATGAACGCCGCTGAGGTTGCAGCTATAGTAGCCCAAGCGGTAAATGCCGCAATTGCCGTTATTCAGCAGGCACCACCTCAGGCGTCGGTTGTCGCGCCAGTACAGGCTAATGCATTCCCGTCTGCTTGGGAGCGTGTACGTGACGCTTTTCAGAAAGCGCATCCGCCAGAGTTTACAGGTAGCTCAGATGTGGTAGTCTCGAGCCAATGGAGGAAAGACATGCAGAAGCACTTGAGAATGCATGAGTGCACTGATGTTCAGAAGCAGGTGCTAGCTACTTTCAAGCTAGTTGGATCTGCGCTACAGTGGTGGGAGTCCATTACCACCGCGGAGGAGAGGGATACCCTCACGATTCAGGAGTTCTGGGTGCGGTTCGACCGCAAGTACTTTCCGTCGGCTGTTCATACGGAAATGAGGAGGAAGCTGATGAGTTTGAGGCAGGAGGGCAAGACAGTGGCCGAGTATGAGGCCGAGTTCACTAATCTGTTGAACATCGTTCCAGACGAGATACCAACCGAGAAGAAGAAGATTGAGAAGTTCACCGACGGGTTGAATTTGAGGATCCGTCAGCATCTGCTAGGGAACCTTTCGTTGGCCACGTATTCTGATGTGGTTAACGCTGCGTTGCTACACTACCAGGACCACCGTTTTCATATGGCCGAGGGCAAGAGGTCGGGAGAGTCTAGCCATCAGGGCAGGACTGGAGGACATAGTGCCAGCGGGGCACAATCTGGTCAGGGACAGAGGCAGAATGAGCAGGGCTCCCAGCAGGGGGATAATAAGAGGTTCCGGTCAGGTAACTACAGGCAGGGACAGGGAGGTTTCCATCAGGGCCATCAGGGCCAACCGGGGCAGAATGGGCAGCAGTTTCACCAGGGCCAGCAGGGCCAAGGGAAGAACGGTAACGACCACCAGGGCCGGGGACAGCAGGGGCAGAGGGGAGGGAATTTCCCAGGGAAGTGCTTTGTTTGTGGCAAGACTGGCCATAAGAAGCAGGATTGTCCTGATAGGGGCAGGGCCCCACAGCAGCAGTAGCAGGGTGCTCGCCAGGAGCCACAGAGACCTATGTTTCCCGCCGCTCTTCCCGCACCGCCACAGATGGCAGCATTGCCACCCATTCCAGCAGTCCCAGCTCAGCAGGGGCAGCTACAGTATGGATGTGTCTACAACGTCCACCAGGCTGCAGTCCCACAGGCACCGCCCGCGATCGAGGGTACGTTTCCTATCCATGGCACTATGGGTCGGGTGTTATTTGATACGGGTGCTACACATTGTTTTATAGCTACACACTTCGCGAAAGCTTTAGGATTGTTAGCTACGGCAGAGAGCACAGTGACGTGTGTCGACTCACCATTGGGGAGTGGGTCACTTATTTTCTTTATATGCCGGGGAGTGGGGGTTGAGATTGGTGGTTTGGTATTGCCTGCAGACATGTTAGTGTTAGACATGCATGTTCACGATGTGATCATCGGTATGGATTGGCTCGTAGCATATAGGGCCGTGATTGATTGCTTCAGCGGGAGCATTGTTTTTGCCATTCCGGGGCAAGAGATGTTTATAGTGGCGATGCCTCGCCCAAAGGGAGGATCGACCGCTCATCTGTATTACATAGAGGAGGATACCTCTAAGGAGGTTGTGATTCCTTTAGATTCGATCCCGGTTGTCAGGGAGTATTCGGATGTGTTTCAGGAGATACCAGGCTTACCACCCAGTCGAGAGATAGACTTTGTTATAGATTTGCTACGGGGTACGAGACCTATAGCACGCGCACCGTACCGTATGGCTCCAGCTGAGATGAGGGAGTTACGGGATCAGATAGAGCAGCTGTTAGGCCAGGGCTTTATTCGCAGGAGTACCTCACCTTGGGGCGCTCCAGTTTTGTTTGTGATGGGGATGGAAGTGATGTCCGTAAATTCAAAGGATCTTGAGGTCGTAGCACTTGAAGATGCCTCGCTGCCAGAAATAACTGGAATCTTAGACTCTTTGTCTATAGGACTGACGATGAATGAATTGGTGGTATTAGTGTACTCCAACAATAGAGATGTTGACCTTGGATGCTCGCCACCAACAACCAAAGGTCTCTTCAGTTTTTAGACCTTGTCTGGCTCGTCAAAGTTGACGTGTGTATGGTCGGGATCTTTTTTCTTGGAAGTTTTTACACAAAACATAGAAGGAAAAATGTCATTGAACATTCATAGAAGACTTGGTTGACCCAAATAAAAGACAACTTCAAACAATAATTGACCTATGTTGTACCCCTAGCAGAGCACCTGAAGCCCCTATAAGGCTCACCACCCTTGAGAACGGGTGGATGTTCCCATTGTTTCACAACAAAGTCATTAGACCAATAATATTTATTGAAATCAGGCAAGTTAACCACCAGCACTCTCTTCGCCTTTTTTACTTCAAGTATAACATATTATCATTCGTTCGTACCCACATATAGCAATATTTAGACTCTTAGATCCCTAATTGAGTTTGGTATAACTCGTTGATCATATTGGCCCCATTCACTATCCTTCAAGTGTTTGGGGTGCCTTGGGTAGGAACTATGTCAAAATATTTGCAAAATTCTAAGAACAATTAGTTTTGAAGGAAGGTCACGCCGGCTTCAGCAATAAATTAGGTGAACATCCAATGTCCACCCTTGGTGTTATAATAGTCCTTTGATTTTTGCCCTAATTCTATTTATATCCACTCAGGGATAGAGAAACGTTTTATAAACTATCCTATGGACCTCCCTCTTAGTGGGTAAGCCATTTTTTTAATTAAAGAAAGAAGAACGAAGGGAAAATGTAAAGGCAATTGCCTCAAAAAATTATAGAGAAACAAGGAATGAGATAGATGAAGAAGACTTATAGTTAATGGAGATGGTAAATTGCTTTGAGATGTTTGAATAATGAGGAGATGAAAGTGCATTGCAAATTGACAGTAGGGAAAGTCATTAAACTGCGTGGTTTAATTTTCAAGATAACTTCATCATTAGAAATGAGACCCTATGTGACGGTTGACACACACGTTACCGCCTCCCTGTCTCTTCAGCGCACAATTACCAATGTAACCCTAAAAATTAGGTTAAATTGCAATTGTCCCCCAATCTCAATGGGCGGAACAAAGTTAGTTTTCATCCAAAAAACACTAAGTTTTGATACTCTCTGACCATAGCTTCTATGGGCGATAAAATATCACTATCGATCAGCGTCAAGATCGACAAACGATCAAACCTCTACACCCAATTCAGGTCGTAGAGCTTTGGGGGGAAATTGTAAGGAAACTATTCGACCTAATGAGAGAAGCTGATACGTGTCCAGAAACCTTGATTAGTAATCATAACTTGGAGATAAGAAGAATGGACGAGCCGATCTACAAAAATCTCGGGCTTTGATTCGCTCGACCAAATTGCAACAACATTCCAAGGCCATAGAGTCCCACGACTCATTCTTTTTCTATTCTCTATAAATGTAATCTATGCCCCTGGGGAAAGCATAATGTAATCTTTGTTATCAAGAGTTGATCAATTAAGAGAGGACAAAATACCCTGTGGATGTAAGTACATTGCTGAACCATGTATATTTAGTGTTGTGTGATTGTGAATTTACTTTATGCTCGACTTAATTATGTTGAATCAAACATATTAGGTTTTTACCACCTAAATTACTTATCATAAAACATTTTTTTAAAAGACAAGTTTTTATATTTTTATAAAACAATTAACAATTTTTAATATTAATGCATAAAAGAAATTATATTTCTTAAAACAGTTAAAAATAAGTAAAAATAATTTTTATTTCAAATACAACTAACTTTTTATTTTTAAAAATAGTTTTTGATAAAAAAATGTTTTCAATGTTTTTAAAAATAAAAAACTTTTTAACTCTTTTAAAATTTTAACAAAACATTTTCAATTGTTTTATAAAAAATAAAAATAAAAGGTGTTTTTTTCAATTACCGAACAACTATTTTTTTATTAAAAAAATTGTATTATCTGTTAAAAAGAGCTTTTTAAAATAAAAAAAAACGTTTTAGACTTTTTTCCCTTTTTTATTTATGGGAAAAAAGGTTATTTTACAACTGAAATGATTTTTTTTTATAAATAACGTACATTTAAAAAAAAATGTTAAAAATTTGCACAGTTTTTATAAGAAAAATTGTTAAAATATATTTTTGAATATTATTGTAAAAAAAATATAATTTTTTTATTCTATTCCGAATTTTCTTATGTTTTTTTTTAAATATTTTTCAAAAACATTGAATTTTTTTATTTGCCAATTAAGGGTGTTTCAACAAATAAAAAAAATATACGAGGGTGTATTGGTTTTTTTAAAAAATGTGGTTGTATTACAAAATCGATAATAAAAGTGGGTGAAAAACTCAAAACGTCAAGAGTGAACATAGTTGCCGAGGAACGATTTGGATGGAGAATTAATAGAATGGGGCGTATTCCAAATTTTTAAAAAAGTGGGGGTGAATCGCAAAAATAATAATAAAAGTGGGGAAAAACTTAAAATAACCGATATATATTTTATACTCTAGCTGTGGTTATTGTATTTATGCGTGAAATTGAAAATGATATGTACCCCAAACTTATCCCCCAAAATATCCTAAAAAATGCATAAAGTGTTTGTACATTAGGGTGGGACCCATATAAGGTACAAGCAATTAAAGCATTTGGGGAGTTTTTGTAACAACCATGAAATTTTAATTATAATAATAAAAAAAAGAAAATACGTGTCAAATTGAACCTTTTTGAAAGAAAATTGTATTTAAAAACGACCAGTTGAGGAAGCTAAAATAACAATATACAAATAAAGAAAATAATTATTTTTCTCATTAATAACTAGTTGGTTACGGGGATGCGTTCAGTTGTGCTAAAGTCTCTTTTCATTCTATAACAAAAATTAAAATACAATTTTCTCTAAAAATAAGTCGAGAGCTTCTAAATGTCATAATGGTGTCCCAAACTCCGAAATAGTCGTTATCAATGTGAACTCGTACAAAACCTGAAATGCATATATAAAGTGTGGATGTGTGAGTGAAAAACTAAGTAGACTCATATAAATTCTCCATATGAACTACATATACACGTATGTGCACATATATAAGAGTGTATGCATATGGATACTCAACTAAAATCCCAAGACAATCAAATTTAATCATAGGATCTCACCACGCATACACTACCCAATTCCCATATAACAAAATCCCCATCACACTACCCAATTCCCATTATGAGACTATCTATAATATGTCACGTACCAATTAATCTAAAAACTACTCAAATAAAAAGTTAATAAATTCCACATAAATTTTAATTAGTTAAAATTTATTTATTCATATATTAGTTAAATAATTCACTACAATCCTTAAAACCCCACATAATTAGTTTTTTTTTATCCACAAGTAAAATTCTCACATAATTATCACAAGTCTTCCAATAATATTTTTAAATAAATTTAAAAAACATGGGGTGTTACAGTTTTGGGGGATAATGAAAAGTTTTTACACTAAATCCTTTTTTTTCCTTATTTTTTTTAACACTACATTATCAACACGAATACTCTCGCATAGTTCCTCACGTTTTTTTTGTCTGGTAATGAATTCAACACAAATAATCGTATGTTGCTATTGGGCTGACTATCATATACGAATGGGAATTTGTTTTTGGTCTATTTTTGTACTATAAATATTTGGATACAAAGTTGCCTTTGCATAATATACAAAAGACTCTACACCCAAACATCATAGAGGTTGGATTGCAACAATATTATCATAACTGTTCACATCATGCAAGTAATCTTTCTATTGATTCTATCAAAATTCTTATTTATGCATTGTTGATGCAAAAAATTGAACCAAATCCCATTTTTATGATCACAGATAAATAGATAAAAGCAATCCAATCAAGCACATGAGAGACAAAGGTTTTTAAAGTGGTTTGGCTATGAATAAAGGCTACGTCCACTGTTATTTTATTCCCAGGGGTTTACAATAGCACCATAGGGTGTAGAGAGAGAAAGGATGTGTATCTTGTGTATGGGGTTTATAGGTTCCCCCGGATCTCCCCCCTTTTGGCTAAGGGGATACATGTATTTATAGTGATGGGAGATAAAGAGATTCATTGTATGTAGGCATTTATGTCTACATTCAACGAATCTAATTATTGAATTGCTTGGTATGGTATGTGTTGTCATCTATTAATATAGTATAAATGTACATTAAGGCTCATTAAATGCGCTGTCATCTTCATTAATGCACATTAAATGCATAGTTATCCTTTGATCTTCTTGGTTGGTATGCCGACCAACTCTCCTCGGGTGCCGACTAACTCTCATCGGGTGTCGAATATTACCACGTAGGATGACATGTGTCCTTTTCTGATTGGTCCTCGTAGATGGAGAATTTTTGCGTTAACAGAAGCGCCCAATGCTCCATGCTTGATGGTTTACTTGAAAGGATGGAGTATTTATTCTGCAGTATTGCCGGTGCTCGTGAAATTCTTGACCTACCTTCTTGATTTGTTCAACATAAAGTGCATTATCTCCTGGACGACATATGAACCAGGCTGATTGATGGTTGATAATATTTCTTTTGAGGAACTCCGTGTGCTATGTATCACCCCTGGGAATTTGGATGCAGCCATTCCATAGTATGCAGTTTGTAGCTTGTCATAATCTTCAAGTATGTTGATTGGTTTGCTAGCCGACCAACTGCCTCCTATGCCGAGCAACTGAGTGCTAACTTCACGTGCTTGATTCTTCTAATTTATGATCCTCTGAATACTTTGTCGAGTAACATACTACCTTTTGAACCCAACTCTTCAATCTGATTAGTACCAAGCTAGTGGTGGACTTCGAAACATTTTCATACAACTTCTTCTTCAATGTTGGTCGGGACAGTAGTAGTAAAGATCTCAGTGCTGTAGATGCTGAATTTGACTTCTGAACTTCAATAGTATGTGCATAATAACTCCTGAATATGCCTCCTGAACTTAAATATACCTCCTGAACTTCAATATTCCTCCTGAACTTCAATATACCTCCTGAACTTCAATAGCCTCCTGAACTAATTCTCGAGCAAGAAAAACAACTTCTGAATGATAATTAGTCGGGGCCCCGACTATGTAAGTTTACGGAGTTGAATTTGGTGCTCGATTGTATGATGTTATGAGAATGTGCCACCGAATGAACAACTGAATTTTTAATAGAAGCCCCCAAGTGTGGAATGTGAACTTTGAATGCTTTTTGCTTGATCGTTTTCACATACTCATAAAATGTTTCCGACCAACTGTAGTTGACAGCTTCTTATTTTCGACCAACCTAAGTTGACATTTTTGGGAATAGATTTACTTCCTAACCAACCTTAGTTGGCATTTTTAGGAATAGTTTTACTTCCCGTAGGAATACATTTACTTCCTAACCAATATAAGTTGGCATTTTTAGGAATACATTTCCTAACCAACATAAGTTGGCATTTTTAGGAATAGATTTTTGATAATAAATGATAAAGACTTCCTCGGAGCTGACCAACAGATTGTTGGGAATAAGATAATATATGCTGGAGACATCCTTGGAGCTGACCAACAGATTGTTGGGAATAAGATAATATATGCTGGAGACATCCTTGGAGCTGACCAACAGATTGTTGGGAATAAGATAATATAAATGCTGGAGACCTCCTTGGAGCTGAATATATGATTATAAATATTTGTCGAGCTCCATGCTGAAATAAGAATAGAATATGCATCCAAATAGATATAAAGAATAATAAAGTGCCTCGTTGATCTGTCGAGGTAGAATCATATAATGCCGAACAAGAATAAGATCTTCGAGAACATAAGAATATGTCCGAGAACGTTGTCAGACCTGAATATAAATAAGAATTATCCGACCAACTATCCGTTGGGGGTGAAATACAACGAATGTTATAACTCTCCTCAAAGCTGAATAAGTATCTTGTTGAGGCACAATTGCATAATGCCGAATAAGAATAATATTTTTCAGAACATAAGAATATGGTCGAGAACTTTGCTGGGCCTGCATATAAATGAAAATTACCCCGACCAACTATCCGTTGGGGGTGACATATAATAAATGTTATAGTTCTCGGAGCTGAATACGATAATAAGTATCTCGCTGAGTTCCATGTTGAGATGAATATACAATATGAATCCCAAGGGATATAGAATAATTTGTGCTTGAGCCGATATCTCCGAGTAATAATAAAATATATAATGCCTCGTTGAGGTGAAATGATAATAGTTTCCAGATTGTTTCTGAGCATTCGTCGGCGTTAAGTCTTGTACCTGTAAAAATTAATATCTTGCTCTACCATTTGTGTAGGCTGAATTGATCAGTCGTGAGAATAATTTAATCATTCAATAAATATATGATGGGTATATGTTTAAGAAATAAAAATATTAATTTCAAAAAATGAAATAATATATGTTGGCTGATATGTCGAGGCACAATTGCCTGATGTCGAGCAATACTACTTTTCCAAAGGTTTACGAGAGCTTTCATCGGGATTGAATCTCGTCCCTATGAAATTTTAATAGGCTGCCCGAGCACCTGTCGAGACTAGAGAAAATAATTATTATCATGAGAATAATTATTCAGTCAAACAATATGTGATGTGTATCAGTATAAAATAATAAAAATTTCAAAATATGAAATAATATTTTTGTGCCAAATGTGTGTGAGATGGACAAATTTTTATCAGATATGCATCATAAATAAGACGTAGAGTTTTTTGTAAAGTTATTTAATCTCCAACAACTAATCTGGTATAAGTTGTTATTTGAAAATTATTTATCAATTGGTTTTAAAATTATTTTTGGGGTGATCACAAGTTAAAAAAGACTTAATCTCCCTGTTTGTTCCCGAGCTGAACTCGTGTTTAAAGAAATATCTGGGGTGCTTCGCATTTTTTAATACCCCAAGATTCTACTGCTGCCGAGAAACGGCATGGATGTTGTCGACCAACATTTAAGGATATCTCAAGTTATAGAATATATGGTGTCGACCAAGAAGCAAATGGTCCCCGACCAGCTGAGCAATTTCGCCGATCAACAAAAATGGTGCATTGACAGCACCGAACAACATTAGATGTCACCGACCAAAAAGTGGATGGTTGGATAGTTGCCGACCAGTAAATTGAATCCTCCGAACAAGATTGAGATGTCGCCGATCAAGAAGTAGATGATCGTCGACCTGCAATTGGTTCCACCGAGCTACAATATGGGGCTCCGACCAATAATAAGATACCTCGTAGTTGGATAAAATTATTTCAACGTTGCTGATGGATCTTCACATCTTATATCCGACAAAAAAAATGGTCTGGTTAAGCTTCCCTTTAATAAAAGATGGCCCAAGATGATGCCGACCAACAATATAGATGGCTGACCAGAATATCTCGAATTCTTAGATCAGAAAAATAACATTCGATGTAAGATCCAAGCCTTAAGAATGTTAATTAAATGAATAATTATCTAATCCACTATATCGTGTGATTTCGACAAAGAAACCCTGTGATGTGATGAACGAGGGGCCAACATATCAAATTTGTGCCCAGAGTCTTGATATGGTCATGATTGTTTTACTGATCATCTTTTACAAGAGGTGGGTAATGATTTTTCAGGTGACAGAAAATTATTTTTTATATTGATCCCTTCCTATTCCCTATTTGGAGAGATAAAAATATGGTGAATGATCAAAGTTATTACCAAATTTATATAAAAAATCAATCAATTTGACTTTATTGACATAGATGGAAGATGAACCAAATTAAGTATATAGTTCATAAAAATGAATGCAAAGAGACTCAAACTTAAAGAGAGATAAAGTAGATATGGGTCATGATTTTTATGAGAAAACTTTTTATTGTCATTAACCTTTTCCCATTCTCTGATTAAAAATAATGGGAATTTGAATAGACATCAAAGATCTTACAAAATTATTTCAAAATCATCAATGAAAATTATCAAATCTTATCATCTTCATATATATTGGTATATTCCATGATATAAAATTGAAACTTGAGAATCGATCAAAAAGTTATGATTTACGAAATCCACTATTTTTCAGATTTCTAAATAAGAATTAATCTAACAGTTATGATTTTAAAATCATGATATGCAATATTTTGCAGATAAAAATTGGACAATTAATTTATGTATATAAACATAAAAATCATGATTGAATCAAAAGATGTATGTATAATATATAATTCATTATACATAGAGAAAATAAAAAACTTAACTTTTGATGGAGAACAATGCTTGTAACACGTTCCCACAAACGGCGCCAATCTGTTGATGCAAAAAACTGGACCGAATCCCATTTTTATGATCACAGATAAATAGATAAAAACAATCCAATCAAGCACATGAGAGACGAAGATTTTTAAAGTGGTTCGGCTATGAATAAAGCCTACGTCCACTGTTATTTTATTCCCAGGGGTTTACAATAGCACCATAGGGTGTAGAGAGAGAAAGGATTTGTATCTTGTGTATGGGGTTTCTAGGTTCCCCCGGATCTCCCCCCTTTTGGCTAAGGGGATACATGTATTTATAGTGATTGGAGATAAAGAGATTCATTGTATGTATACATTTATGTCTACATTAAACGAATTTAATTGTTGAATTGCTTGGTATGGTATGTGTTGTCATCTATTAATACAGTATAAATGTACATTAAGGCTCATTAAATGCGCTGTCATCTTCATTAATGCACACTAAATGCATAGTTATCCTTTGATCTTCCTGGTTGGTATGCCGACCAACTCTCCTCGGGTGCCGACTAACTCTCCTCGGGTGCCGACCAACTCTCCTCGGGTGCCGACTAATTCTCCTTGGGTACTGATCAACTCTCCTCGGGTGCCGACTAACACTCCTCGGGTGTCGAATATTGCCACGTAGGATGACATGTGTCCTTTTCTGATTGGTCCTCGTAGATGGAGAATTATTGCGTTAACATGCATGATATACTTATTTTGTTATGATATGTCTGTTTAATAATTATATATGTTGGACTTGTTAATCTATCACGATTCGTAATATCATAATTGTTAATTATCAACTTTGATACTTTTTACTCATATCATTAAACAAATTTTATGTTCTTGTAATTTATTTATTATAATAAAATTAGATAGATCTCATTGGAATGAATTTAAAAATCAAAATCTTATATTGCATAAAAAATATCATAGGGTTTGCATATTATATACATACATACTAAATATATTCTTTTCGGTGCTTAGAGTCCGTTTTTAAAATTTTTGATTTTTTTGTATGGACCCCCGCGCTTTGATTTTAACCCTAAAACTTTGCATATTTAATTTTTTAACCTCTTATGTTTATATGTAAATTACGAAAAATAAAAATTGCGACTCAACATTCCTGGAATATTATTGGAACCCGGTGTTCCTAAAATATTAATTAAAGTTGGGAACCTGAAGTTCTCTATTTGTTATTAGAAACTGAAATTCCTAGTTATCATTCAATGTTGGGAGCCAATGTTCTTTAATCAATTAAAATTGAGATATATCGTTAAATTTTGAAACAGGAAGTTTCCATACAATTATTTTAATTTGGGGTTAATTACACTTACACCCCCTGAACTTTGGCCCTACTAACACTTCACCTCCAGTTCTTTCACTTTTTTTCAAATCCCACCATATAGTTTCACTGCCAGTGCAAGTTGCACAAAAATGTGACGGGCGTTTTTTTTTTGCGGGAGATTGGTTACGTGTGTCTCACATGGGTTTTAAGTGAGGGTAACTTTGTCATTTACGGGGAAAATGAAAGGTTTTTATACTTTATTGGGTCAAACCCATTCTGCAAGGAAAAAAAGAGAGCTTGAAGTAGATAAAGCAAGAGGATGACGACGGAGAAAGAAAGAGGAGGAAGGAAGAAAGAAAAAGAAGGAAGAAACTCACCATGAAAGGAATATGCTACTGTGGTAATGCGATTGCATTTTGTACATCTTGGACGGATTCTAACCCTGGAATGAGGTTTTATTATTGTTCATCTTGTAGCTACTTTGTGTGGAAAGATCCTCCAATGTGTCTAAGATCCAAGAATATTATTTTCGGTCTTCTTCAACGGATTCGGACACTTGAGGCTGATGTGGGTAGAAATAAGGGAAGAGAGTTTTACATTATGGGTTGGGTATTTTGTATCTTGTTGGTGTTTGTTTTATATATCGTTAAGTGGGGCAATACCGCGAATGTAAAAACTAGATTGAAACTCATGTAATATGTTATTGGTGTACTAAAGCAGTTTATGCATAAATGAAATGAAGTTTATGCAGAAATGTTGTTTATGCACTAGTGTTGTTTGCAAACATAAGTTTATTAGCTTTTAAGTCCCAACCAGGATAATTCACAACATAAAGTTACCAAAATCACTACCATTAACAGTGAAGTAACCCAACCAAAAAAATAGGACCAATGTCTAAACATTTGTTAAAGTTCATAAAATAGCAAACAACAAAAGGAAACTGCATATAAATTTGCAATTTATCAACTTTGTGTATGTAGAGGAGGCTGTGAGGGACCCGGTGTTATCACATCGTCTACGACACCATTTTTCATTCCCCTTACCTATATAAACAAACATATTCAATTGTTAGGCACCATATTCTATTATAAACAAACATATACAGTTGAAAATGAAACATATTAAATTACAAACTAGTTGCATTGAGTATTATACTTACCCTACCAACTTACTTGCCTACCTCACTCCTAGCTGGCACATCCCCACTAACAATAACCACATCAATGTTCTTTGTCTTCTTTGGACATCTCTCTTGTTATGCCCTTAGGTTCCACAAACCTAGTATGCCTTTATAGCCCCTTTCCTCCCTAGTTTGACTAGATTTTCACAAGGTGGTTCACCCACATCCCTCCTCCTTGCCCTTTTAAGTCTTCCAGGTTGTGTTGTGTAACATGGGCGAAGATAGTGTTCAAGTTTTTTTTTTTGCCATAAATCTCTTCCATTAATTGGGTTAAGCAAGTTAGAATAGGTGTTTATGTAGGTCTCCACATAATATGTTTTGCTCACATATTTTTCTGGTTCTTCTCTCAAGTGCCACATGAGAGCATGGTATACCTGTTAAATCCCATGTCATACATCCACATGAACTAGTCGTCAGATCTAGGGCATGTTGCAGTCTAAAGGGCCCAATTATCTCGAACTTCTGATCACCATTCCACATTGGTATCCATGTAGCAGATTCTTGTTTGGATTTCTCCAATCCTTTTTGAATTGTTGGACAAATGACACCACCTTTGTAATTTCTCATTTTATCTCTTTTTCTATGTTCTCTCCATCAAATTAATTCTAATTGCATCTAACATTTCAATGATTGGCTTGTTCCTTGCATCATTTGTGTTGGCATTGAATCTCTCACAAAGATTGTTTAGAAGCATGTCACTCTTATAAAAGTGTTAAAATGTGACTTACTCCAATACCAGCTTCATGATTTATTCCTTTCCTCCTCTACAACAGCATAAGCAAGCGGGTATATCTGGTTATTACCATCAAGTCCGACTGCAGTCAAAAAATACCACCAATCTGTCCTCTTAAATGACAACCATTTAGGCTAATTAGGGGCCTACAATTCTCTAAAAATCCCTTCTTCAAGGCTCCCTAACAAGTATACATTCTCTTGAATAAAACTTATCTTCCTCATTTGAAGACAACTTTAACCTAATTATTGTTCCTGGATTGGTTCTCTACCCAAAGCATGTTAAAATGATCATTATTTGTCCCGTATATCATTGCAAAAGCCTTCTTCCTTGCCCTATAAATCTGTGAATTGATAACTTTCACATTGAAATCCTTCTAAACAGCTTCTTTGAAAGATTGAGTAGGCCGAGTAAGATTTGACTTGAGCGGCTCAATATACCTTTGGGCAAGTCATTTAGAGTTTGCATGTTTAACCTTAAATGACTTATTGCAAGTGCGTCTATCTATAAATGACCTAATCTGCATAGTGACCTCACATTGAATTTGGGAGGTATAAATGACCCATGGGCATTTGACCCTGACTTTGTCCTTATCATTCTTGACAAATGTGAGTTGTTTCCCATTTTTTATGTCATATTCCCTTACTACAACCCTAAGAACTTTCACATTAGTGAATACCATCCCTGATTTAAATTGGGGGCAATTAAGGTCCCCCTACCTCATTAAAGACTGACCCATTTTTTTACAGTAGACTTCCCAATATTGTCACCCTCTCCTGATGATGACATGCTTTGAAGTTCATATGAAGGGGCATAGTCAATGTCAGTGTCTGAAATTGCATTCAATGTCACCTTATCATTTACCCTCTTCCTAATTCCCTGGCCATCATTTACACCCATACCTTTATCAACTCCCTTACCTCTATCTTTTCTCCCTTGCTTTGGATATTATCTGCATCACTTTCACTTCCAAAGCTCACCCTATCAACTGTATAATTATCATGATCATCTGACACTAAAAAATAAGTCATCAATGCTTTCCAAATAATATGTTTTAGAATCAGCTTTATCCTCCACTTCAAAATCTTCATCCACTTTACAATTATCTTCAACTTCACATTCCACCTCCACTTCACAATCGTCAGTAATTTCACACTCATGAGGCACTTTTTTATCATCCAAAAGTTCAACATAAAGTTGCACAACATCATTCTTGTCAACATACTTTTTTAAGTTCGTTGCTTCCACATCATTGCTTATAGGCTTCAGTACTTTCAAAATATTATCACCACTCATAAAAAAATAAATAGTGCAGTTAGATGTATACCCTAACTCCTTCAGCATTAGCATTATCTCAATGCATGACATCTCATCAGCATGACATAAATATGCATATGTAACATCCCATCTTTATATACCTCAGTACCAATCAATCCAAGCTTCCCTCTATGATAAAGCTTAGTTGTGAAGTACTCAAATGATTTCTCTACGTGAACAAAAAAATGATTTAATACATTGGAGCAATAAGCACAATAAAAGAAATGGTTGTCAGGGGACATGTCTCTGAAAAAGGAATGAACAAAATATAATAACATGGCTCCTTTTCAACTAAAGGACAAGGTTGAATAATGAAAATAGACAAATCCTAATTGACTGGGTCACAATAAATAACACTGAGAGTGACTATTAAATGCCATGCATCATAAATAACAACAAAAACCCTACTTTATACATTTTCCCAAAATGACAATCCAATACAAATTGTAGCAAGTAGAAAATTGACTTTTAGTGGTTTTATACTGCATAAAAGTTGTTTAAAGATTGAAAACATGTGACATTAAGAATAGACCAACATGCAACACAAATCCCAGCATGAATATCAGTAAAGAACAATAAATAAACACAATAAAAGCAACAAAACTTACCATGTAGTGGATCTTTAGGCCCTTCCCACATTGAACAAACCTTTTCTTAATTCCCAAACCATTGCATGCAATCTCCAATCGGAATTAGTGAAGCAATGAATTGAATATGAATTTCGTAGGAAATGGATGATCTTAAATTTAGGATTTTTTTCTTAACAAATTATGTTAAGATCATAAAACGTTTCATTTCCCCATTAAATGACCAAGTTACCCTCACTTAAAACCCATGTGAGACACACGTGACCAATCTCTCACCAAAGAACAAATATCCATCACGTTTTTGTTCAACTTGCACTAGCAGTGAAACTATAGGGTGGAATTTAAAAAAATGAAAGAAATAGAGGTGAAGTGTTAGTAGGGGCAAATTTCGGGGGGCCTATGTGTAATTAACCCTTTAATTTGAGACTCGAAGTTTACAATTAGTCATATAATTTGGGACCTTGAGTTCCCAACCATACAATATTGCATTCTAGAACTCTAATTTTTTTAAAATGGGACTTAAAGTTCCCATAATTGTATATAATGAAGTTTCATATTAATTATTCAACTTTAGCTTTCACCCTATTATTATTGGTTATGTAAAAAGGGTGTGTTACCACTCCTAGATTCTCTATAAACCTGAATGGTGAATTGAATTATTTTTTCGAAGGTAGGAAAGGCCTCAGACAGGGTGATCCCCTTTCCCTACTTATTCCTTCTTATGATGGAGTCATTTTCTGGCATTCTAAAAAATGCTTGTTCCAACCTCCGTTTCACCTTCAATCCCAAATGTAAAGAGGTCTCTATTAACCACATTTTCTTTATTGACGATCTTATTATGCTAATCGATGGTGATAATAAATCATGTGTGATTGTGAGGGATGCTCCTGAGTTGTTCATCAGCATTTATGGCCTTCAAGCTAATCTTAATAAAAGTAACCTTTACACTGCTGGTATTGGAGAGGATGACATCCATAAATTATAATTTATCCTTGGTACTCCTCATAGTAATCCCCCATTCATATATTTGGGGGTTCATCTTATCACCTCTAGACTGAAGAAAGATGGTCGTAAGCTGCTCATTAATAAGATTAAATCTAGAGTTAAGACTTGGACAAACAAACTTTTAAGCTATGCCGGTAGACTTCTGCTCATCAAGACAATTATTTTTAGTATACAATTATAATAATCTAGTCTTTTTTAAAGGAAATGGTGTTTATAATAAGCAGAGAACCATACAATAACAAAGGAGATAAAACTAGAAACTAGGCTAGAGGTACATCCCCTAGTCTAACAACAAAACTACACCGAGGGGAGTACCCCAACAGATCATAAAAAGAATCTCACTAACTAAAATCCATAGTTCACTCAGGGAGACCCCAATATAAGCAAGCCATCGAGTTATCGTAGTTTCTCCTAGCCTTCTTACAGGTAAGCACCTTAGCTTTAACCATGTTCTCATTCTCTTTCATAGTAGCCTCAATTGTTTTGAACTTCCTATTAATGCTTCTACCATTTCTCTCAAGCCATTTGCAATACACAATAGCAGATAAGGATAAAAATATGATCTTGTTAATGAATTTCTTACCCTTATATGAGTAGAAATCTCTTACCCATTATCCCAACGCATTACCCATCTATAGACATGGTTCCTCAGTAGGATCTCAGCCCAAATAATTTTAGTAAAGTAATATTCAGAGAACATATGATGTATGAACTCCTCGTAGTTATTACAGATTCCACACAGGTCATTGTTAGTAATACTCCAACTGTGAAGTTTATCTTTAGTGTAGAGAGCACCCCTACAAACCATCCACAAAATAAAGGAACACGATACAATATTTACTCCCCAAAAGCCTGCTCCAACAAGTCTAGTATTTTTTTCATGCATAAGAGTGTGATGAAACTGGTGGAGAAGTTGATGAGAAACTTTCTTTGGAATGGAGATGATCTTAATCATTTAGGAGCCAAGGTGGCTTGAGATGATCTATGTTACAGCTATAAAGAAGGGGGGTTAAACATTAAGTACTTGAAAGTCTAGAAAAAGGTTGTCATGTCCAAACACCTTTGGAATCTTTGTTGTAAGAATGACAGTATGTGGATTAAGTGGTGTAATGTGTATAAAATCAAAGGCACGAGTATTTGGGATTTGAGTATTCGTAATGACTCTTCTTGGAGTTGGAGGAAAATTTTGATGTTTAGGCAAGTTATTATACATTTCATCAAAATAATTATTAGTAATCATGAACATACTTTGATAACAATAGATGAGGGTGGCTAATTTCATTGATAAAAATAGATGAAGATGACCTTATTATGTGACTTGGGAGCTTCTTGAGATTAGGAATTAAGACCTTCCCACTATTTGTTCTGGTGTTCATGATAGGGTGATTTGGCTACCTAACTAAAATGGTAGCTTCACTATCTCTTTTTCTTGACAATAACTATCTCCCATTTCGCCATCTATAAACTGGAGCAAACTTGCTTAGAGTAAATATTTTATCCCCAAATGTTCTTTCATCTTGTGGTTGGTCTATATGAATGCTCTCGACATAAAAGATAAGCTTTTTCAGTTATGGTATTGTTGATAAGGATGTGACACCCCGCCTAATTAAATACCGGGCGATCATTCCTTTATTAAATTAAAATCAAGGTGAACAGTTGGTTCATTCTCAGCATCACTGTCGTTAATAAAAAATCTTTTCCAATTAAACACCCAAAATAATTAAGCTAAGTGTCATAACCAATTTTTAAACATTATTTCCATTCTATTAAATTCAATTATAAAACCTTTAACCATTTACATTTTTAAGAATCACACATTAAGAATAAAAATAGAATTGAACATACACGAATTTAATCATCAATAATAAATCCCAACATTTACAACACTAAAGGAAAACATCCTGATAGTAATAAATCCCGAAATAAAGGTACTGAAAGTAAAAATTACAATCTCTGACAATACCAACTAAATAATAGAAAGAGGGCGACACATGCCCCTGCTGGATAAAACTGAACTAGGAGTAGAATCAAATGGATGAAGTCGTCAAAACAACATGCCTGCAACTCCCACCTAAGCTGCAGCTCGTTCCTGCCAAAGGACCCTATGCAAGACACCCCTGTGGCTGGGCCCCTGTAATATATACATATATATATATATATACAAGAGAGAAAGAGAAATGGAAACGGGTCAGAGCCCAATAATGTATATGATTTAAAAATTCGTTTATCAAGTATTTAAATTGATTACAGGCTAATGCAACAACATATTAGTGCGACACTCTCTTGAGAAATTCTCACCTCTCTTCTAATGTGCACACCTATCGCACTAACCTTCCCAATGGTCTATCTCGTCATATACCACACTATCTTTCCCCAATGATTCAACTTACCTTAGGTTATTCGCAGGATTTACAACTGAACAACACAAGTATTTAAAACGTAAGATTTCAATTTGTAACCAAAGTTCTCATTTTAACTTTATTAATCAATAAAGTTTTTCAGTGTCATATTATACTTTCTCAAAACAAGTATTTATAATTTGAGTCATCAACCATGTCCTACATATCGAATCACAGTAGGCAGTTCCAGATTTCAGAATTTCATATATATATATATTAACTACTCGTATAATATATATATCATAACAGCACCCCACATAAAAACTATGGTGCGGGCATACTCTACTATCCAATCCCCATATCACTCGTATTAAGGGGAATACAAATTCGGAATCACTCTCGAATTGTATTAACACATACATAACAATATTGAGGCGAAGCATAGATTCCAAGTCTCTAAGAGGATGGCACATACCCGCGTCTCTTAGGATCGTCTGAACTATCAAATCGATAGCCTGTACCAAGGATATCTATCTCCTAGGGTACGAGTCAATATCCCCCATAAGGCACACAGGATAAGATTCGTCCCAGCGCGATAACCTCAGGGATAGCAAGTAGCGTGGGTATGTTTTTCACACATAGATAGCATATGCATACACAATCATATAACTATACTAATATTACCATATCAATATTGGGTATATTCTCAAATCCCAAAATTACGACATTATTTCTCATATCTCATTATTTGTTATCACATATAACAGTTCGTTTCTAACCTTGATTCGGTATTATTTCAACTTACCACATAACTCTCATGGTTTTATCCTCCCACCTATAAAAATTCAGTAGGTATTCATCTATTCTCTTTCGTAACTATTTTATGTAATCTTCTCACTTTAAATACGTAGTTTTATCGTTTCTTATATATGAAATCTCCCAAGGATACAACTCTCGTCTAACCTTAAAGGTCCCAAAACTTATTCATATACCCTACTGGTCCTCTTTATCTCACAAAACATATTTATAAGGGTGTCCATGAATTATTCCTCATTAAAGTGAATT
This sequence comes from Sambucus nigra, assembly GCA_949130495.1. Taxonomy (NCBI): domain Eukaryota; kingdom Viridiplantae; phylum Streptophyta; class Magnoliopsida; order Dipsacales; family Adoxaceae; genus Sambucus; species Sambucus nigra. The sequence continues at coordinate 662,540,536 of OX422210.1, forward strand.
TCAACTAATTGAGAAGGGAAAACATGAGTCTGCCAGGAGGGTTCGATCGATCGAAGCTCTGGGCTCGATCGATCGATCAAGCAGGTCTGCGAAATCTGCAGATTTGCAGTTACGGGTTTCATCTTCTAACCTTCACCAAATCCATATTTTTCAATCCCAATCATCCCAAAATTTATACTACTAACATTATATCGTCATACCAGATATTTCCAACGTAAAGCATGTAGATTTCTATCACTAAACATGGATTAACAACCCAAAAATTTATATAATTATCAAGAACCCTAAAAATCTCTTAAACATGGTTCTAACAAGAATTTTCCAGAATTTCTTTCTTGTAAACATCATAATTTCATGGTTTGCTCCTCTACATGACAAAGGGTTTCCAGAATTTTCATTTAAACCATAACTACATGAAATTTCCTATCTCAAATTGGGTTTTTCTTCCCTATAATTCATTCTTAATCATTCCTAAACTAATATGAAAGATGCATCAATGAAATAAGCAAGATAAACACTTGCCTGGGATTTTTAGAAGTCTGGCTTAGTGCCAAAATTGGTGTGGTTGCGTTCCCCGTCTCGCGATCTACGCGTTGGCGGTGGCGGCGGTGCAAACGGTTGAGTTTTGAGCCTTGGATTGCCTTGAGAGCTCTCTCCTCTCTTCTCCAATGTCCGTTCTAGAGTTTTGAGTTTTATAACCCTAAATGATAACCTAGACATCTGATATAACCCCTTTAATTTTCGTGGGTTTAATTACCCAAAAATGTGAAATGTCCAAAATGCCCTCCCGGGGTACTAATTAGGCCTAAAAACGCCCCGAGACCCAAACTAAACCCCCGGGCACACTTTTCTGACTATCTCGACCCTTTCGGATGCGTTGGCGCACTCAAAATGACCATACGAACAACTTATAAAATATTCACTTTTATTTATATTTAGTCCTGACGCGACACGGGCGCGTCCTGACTCAAATTTCCAAAATTGTCATTTTATTCACTCGTGACATTCAATATAACCAATATTATATATTACTTTGCTCATTAGTAATATTCAACAAATTTCCCATAATTTCTAACTCTCGTCACGTTAATAATTATAACATAATTAATTTTCGGATTTTATTAAATAATTAATTCACATTAAATTTAATAAATCCCCAAATTAATATAGCATAAAAATACGGGGTATTACATACTTCCCCCCTAATAACGGAATTTCGTCTCGAATTTTGAAAAATAAGGCATACCTGGTAAGAACAAATTTGGATATCTCTCGCTCATATCGGCCTCGCGCTCCCAAGTGGATTCCTCCACGTTATGATGCTCCCACTGGACCCGTACAAGTGGAACTATCTTCGACCTCAATCTCCTCTCACTATAGTCTAGGATAGCCACTGGTCTCTCCTCGTAAGAGCTGTCAGGCTGTAAGTCTATCTCATCTATCGCGATGTGAGTATGGGCCATATCATCCCGAAGATACCGTCTCAATGACGAGATGTGGAATACATCGTTAATGCGATGTAAATGCTCTGGTAGTCCCAATCTGTATGCTATCGGCCCAATCCTTTCGATATTGGGAAATGGTCCCACGTACCTCGGGGCCAATTTCCCTTTCTTTCCGAACCTCATCACTCCTTTCGTAGGAGATACACGCAGTAACACTTGGTACCCTACATTAAACTCCCGAAAGAACCGTTTCGCATCAGCGTAGCTCTTTTGCCTGTCCTGGGCTACTCGAATGCGACTCCTAATCATCTCAATCCTCGCAGAGGTTTCCTGAATTACCTCTGGTCCTAGCAACTTGTTATCCCCCACCTCGAGCCAACAAGTTGGAGAACGACAAGGCCTGCCATACAAAGCCTCAAATGGAGCCATACCAATCGTAAACTGATAAGAGTTATTATAAGCAAACTCTACCAGTGGAAGATGTGGCTCCCAAACTCCTCCAAAATCAAGAACACACATGCGTAGCATATCCTCTAACATCTGATTAGTACGCTTTGTCTGTCCATCTGTCTATGGGTGATAGGCTGAACTCAACCTCGACTCAGTACCCATAGCCTCCTGAAAGCTTTCCCAAAAATGCGACACGAAAATCTTATCTCTATCTGACACAATATTCAGGGGCACCCCATGTAATCTGACAATCTCAGCAATGAACAACTGAGCATACTGACATGTGGTATAATCTGTCCGCACAGACAGAAAATGAGCCACCTTGGTCAAACGGTCTACAATCACCCAAATAGAGTCTTGGCCCCGCTATGATGCAGGAAACCCTGTAATAAAATCCATGGAAATACTCTCCTACTTCCACGCGGGTACTTCCAATGGCTGAAGCAATCCTGACGGTTTTTGATGGTCCACCTTCACCAGCTGGCAGGTAGAACACTTGGACACGAACTCAGCAATGTCCTTCTTCATCCCACTCCACCGGTATTGCCTCCTCATATCCTGGTACATCTTATCTCCTCCAGGATGTACCGCAAATCGGGACCCGTGAGATTGGGTCATCACTGCATGACGCAATTCTGCCCCTTCTGGAACCACTAACCTCCCATTAAACCTCAAACCCCCATCAGAACTAACAGAATAGGACTCAGCACCCTCGGCTAAAAGTCGTACAATCTGCTCCTGGAAAAACGGGTCTGTGGTTTGGGCCTGTTTTACCCTCGTAACAATCTCGGGTGTGACTGTCATAACAGATATGAAGGAACGGGATACTGCGTCCTGGTGACCCAACTCCTTCCACTTCGCTTTCCAGACACCCGCTACCTTATTTACCGGTCTACGGCTCAACGCATCAGCAACTACTTTGGCCTTACCCGGATGATACTGTATGTCGAACTGATAGTCCTTCACAAACTCTAACCATCTGCGCTGACGCATATTCAACTCTCGCTGAGTGAACAGGTACTGCAGTGATTTGTGGTCTGTGAACAAACGGAACTTCTCCCCCAATAAATAGTGTCTCCATATCCTCAATGCAAAGATGACCGCTGCTAACTCCAGGTCGTGGGTGGGGTAATTCTTCTCATGCGGATTAAGCTTGCGGGAGGCAAAAGCTATAGCCTTCTCTTCCTGCTGAAGTACTCCACCAAGTCCCCGTAAAGAGGCATCGGTGTAAACCAGGTACTCCACACCCGGCTTCGGTAAAGCAAGGACTGGTGCTGAAGTAAGCTTGTCTTTCAGCTCGTCGAAAGCCAATTGACAAGCATCATCCCAAACATATGGTACCCCTTTGCGAGTCAGGTTCGTCAATGGACCCGCTATTTTGGAGAATCCCCGAATGAATCTCCTGTAGTATCCGGCTAACCCCAAGAAACTACGCACTTTCATCGGTGTCGTGGGCTGTCCCCACTCCCTCATCGCTGACACCTTACTCAGGTCAACTGCTATCCCCTGTTCAGAAACAACATGCCCCAAGAACTGTACCTCTCGTAACCAGAATCCACACTTCTCGTACTTAGCATACAACTGATGCTCTCGTAAAGTGTGAAGAACCTGCCTCAAGTGCTCGGCATGCTCCTCCTCGGAGTGTGAATATATCAAAATGTCATCTATGAAGACGATGACAAACTGATCCAAGAAATCTCTGAATACTCGGTTCATTAAGTCCATGAATACAGCTGGAGCATTTGTGAGACCAAATTGCATCACTCTGAACTCGTAAGACCCATATCTCGTCAAGAAGGCAGTATTTGAAACATCTTACTCTCTAATACGTAGTTGATGGTACCCCGACCTCAGATCTATCTTCGAAAAGAAAGTTGCTCCCCTCAGCTGGTCGAACAGATCATCGATTCGAGGCAACGGATACTTATTCCGTATCGTGACCTTGTTCAACTCCCGGTAGTCCACACATAACCTCAGTGAACCATCTCTCTTCTTCACAAATAAGACTGGAGCGCCCTAAGGTGAGGTACTCCTGCGAATGAAGCCCTGACCTAACAGCTGCTCTATCTGATCTCGTAACTCTCGCATCTCCGCCGGAGCCATACAGTAAGGAGCGCGTGCTATCGGTCTAGTATCCGGTAATAAGTCTATGACAAAGTCTATCTCTCGACTGGGGGGTAGGCCTGGTATCTCCTGAAACACATCAAAATACTCACGAACAACTGGAATCGAGTCTAACGGAATCACAACCTCCTTAGAGGTATCCTCCTCTATATAATACAAATGAGCGGTCGTGCCTCCCTCTGGGGGAGTAATCGCCACTACAAACATCTCTTGCCCCGGAATGGCAAAAACAATGCTCCCACCGAAGCAATCAATCATGGCTCTATAAGCTACGAGCCAATCCATACCGATAATAACATCGTGCTCATGCATATCTAAGACTAACATGTCTGCAGGTAATACCAAACAACCAATATCTACCCCCACTCCCCGACATATAAAGAAGATAAGCGACCCACTCCCCAGTGGTGAGTCTACACACGTCACTGTGCTCTCTGCTGTGGCTAACAACCCTAAGGCCTTCGCGAAATGCGTAGCTATAAAATAGTGCGTCGCCCCAGTATCAAACAAAACCCGACCCATAGTACCATGGATAGAAAACATACCCTCAATCGCAGGTGGTGCCTGTGGAGCTGCTGCCTGGTGGACGTTATAGACACGTCCGTACTGTAATTGCCCCTGCTGCACTGGAGCTGCTGGAATGGATGGTAGGGCTGGCACCTGGGCTGGAGCTGTGAGGGCAGGTGGAAAAAGTGGTCTCTGCGGCTCATTACGGGCACCCTGTTGTTGTGGGGCCCTATCTCCCTCTGGACAATCCTGGCGCCTATGGCCGTGCTTACCACACCCAAAACATCGGCCTTTGAAGTTACCTCCCCTCTCACCCTGCTAAACACGGCCCTGTTGGCCGTTACCATTACGCCACTGGCCCTGTTGGCCCTGATGAACACGCTATTGGCCCTGTTGGCCCTGCTGCTGACCTTGCTGTCGGTGTTTGCCTTGCTGGCCCTGCTGACCCTGCCTATAACCCCCAAATCCCTGCCTAGAATCACTTGAATGAAATCGCTTAGCAGGGTCCCCTTGATGGGAACTCTGCTCGTGCTGACGAGTCTGTCCATGAGATGGTTCCCCACTAGCACTACTACCCCCGGCCCTGCCCTGCTGGCTGGACTCTCCTGCTCTCATGCTTCCCTGCAGATGGAAGCGGTGATCCTGGCAATGTAGTAACGCAGCATTGAGTACATCAGTGAAAGTACTCAGAGATAGATTCCCTATAAGATGCTGACGGATCCTCCAAGCTAACCCGTCCACAAACAACATTATCTTCTTACTCTCAGTAGGTGCCTCATCTGGCACTATGGTGAGAAGTCTCGTAAACTCCTCCTCATACTCAGTAACGGTAGAGTTCTCCTGTTTCAAATTCAATAATTTTCGCCTCATCTCAGTCTGCACGGCGGGTGGAAAGTACTTGCGATCAAACCGCTCCCAGAACGACTGAATAGGGATCGTGTCCCTCTCCTCCAAGGTGGTAGTGGACTCCTACCACTGCAAAGCGCCCCCCACCAGCTTAAAGGAAGCTAATAACTGCCTTTGCACGTCGGTGCACTCATATATACGAAGATGCCACTGGATGTCTTTCTTCCATTGGCTGACTGTGACGATATCTGAGCTACCAGAGAACTCGGGGGGATGCGCCTTCTGAAAAGCATCCCTAACCCTCTCCCATGCAGATGGAAGTTGTGCTGGTACTGGCGCCACTGCCTGAATCTGGGGTGGAGCCTGCTGAACCACCGCTAGCGCAACGTTCACCGCCTGAACAACAATGGCGGCTACTTCATTAACATTCACAGTGCCTTGTGCCGGAGCTGCTGGCTGCTCGGCCTGGGCACGCCTATCCTTCGGTGCACGTCTCGGAGGCATCTGAAACGTGAAGAAGTTTATTAGTCTCCAGTCATTATCAAATCTCAAATAGCTGAAGACGTAACGTAAAAGCAAAAATACAACAATCCTAAAAATAGGGCTCTATAGCAAAAACGTTAAGCTGAAAGCGAAAATAAGCCGTACAGATCCTATGGACACTAGAACCTGATGCTCTGATACCACCTGTGACACCCCGCCTAATTAAATACCGGGCGATCATTCCTTTATTAAATTAAAATCAAGGTGAACAGTTGGTTCATTCTCAGCATCACTGTCGTTAATAAAAAATCTTTTCCAATTAAACACCCTAAATAATTAAGCTAAGTGTCAAAACCAATTTTTAAACATTATTTCCATTCTATTAAATTCAATTATAAAACCTTTAACCATTTACATTTTTAAGAATCACACATTAAGAATAAAAATAGAATTGAACATACACAAATTTAATCATCAATAATAAATCCCAACATTTACAACACTAAAGGAAAACATCCTGACAGTAATAAATCCCGAAATAAAGGTACTGAAAGTAAAAATTACAATCTCTGACAATACCAACTAAATAATAGAAAGAGGGCGAAACATGCCCCTGCTGGATAAAACTGAACTAGGAGTAGAATCAAATGGATGAAGTCGTCAAAATAACATGCCTGCAACTCCCACCTAAGCTGCAGCTCGTTCCTGCCAAAGGACCCTATGCAAGACACCCCTGTGGCTGGGCCCCTATAATATATACATATATATATATATATATATACATATATATATATATATATATATATATATATATATATATATATATATATATATATATATATATATATATATATATATATATATATATATATATACAAGAGAGAAAGAGAAATGGAAACGGGTCAGAGCCCGATAGTGTATATGATTTAAAAATTCGTTTAGCAAGTATTTAAATTGATTACAGGCTAATGCAACAACATATTAGTGCGACACTCTCTTGAGAAATTCTCACCTCTCTTCTAATGTGCACACCTATCGCACTAACCTTCCCAATGGTCTATCTCGTCATATACCACACTATCTTTCCCCAATGATTTAACTTACCTTAGGTTATTCGCAGGATTTACAACTGAACAACACAAGTATTTAAAACGTAAGATTTCAATTTGTAACCAAAGTTCTCATTTTAACTTTATTAATCAATAAAGTTTTCCAGTGTCATATTATACTTTCTCAAAACAAGTATTTATAATTTGAGTCATCAACCATGTCCTACATATCGAATCACAGTAGGCAGTTCCAGATTTCAGAATTTTATATATATATTAACTACTCGTATAATATATATATCATAGCAGCACCCCACATAAAAACTATGGTGCGGCCATACTCTACTATCCAATCCCCGTATCACTCGTATTAAGGGGAATACAAATTCGGAATCACTCTCGAATTGTATTAACACATGCACAACAATATTGAGGCGAAGCATAGATTCCAAGTCTCTAAGAGGATGGCACATACCCGCGTCTCTTAGGACCGTCTGAACTATCAAATCGATAGCCTGTACCAATGATATCTATCTCCTAGGGTACGAGTCAATATCCCCTATAAGGCACACAGGATAAGATTCGTCCCAGCGCGGTAACCTCAGGGATAGCAAGTAGCGTGGGTATGTTTTTCACACATAGATAGCATATGCATACACAATCATATAACTATACTAATATTACCATATCAATATTGGGTATATTCTCAAATCCCAAAATTACGACATTATTTCTCATATCTCATTATTTGTTATCACATGTAACAGTTCGTTTCAAACCTTGATTCGGTATTATTTCAACTTACCACATAACCCTCATGGTTTTATCCTCCCACCTATAAAAATTCAGTAGGTATTCATCTATTCTCTTTCGTAACTATTTTATGTAATCTTCTCACTTTAAATACGTAGTTTTATCGTTTCTTATATATGAAATCTCCCAAGGATACAACTCTCGTCTAACCTTAAAGGTCCCAAAACTTATTCATATACCCTACTGGTCCTCTTTATCTCACAAAACATATTTATAAGGGTGTCCATGAATTATTCCTCATTAAAGTGAATTTTAACTAATTAAGAAGGGAAAACACGAGTCTTCCAGGAGGGGTCGATCGATCGAGGTCTGGGGCTCGATCGATCGAACCTTCGATCGATCGAACCTCTGGGCTCGATCGATCGATCAAGCAGGTCTGCGAAATCTGCAGATTTGCAGTTACGGGTTTCATCTTCTAACCTTCACCAAGTCCATATTTTTTAATCCCAATCCTCCCAAAATTTATACTACTAACATTATATCATCATACCAGATATTTCCAACGTAAAGCATGTAGATTTCTATCACTAAACATGGATTAACAACCCAAAAATTTATATAATTATCAAGAACCCTAGAAATCTCTTAAACATGGTTCTAACAAGAATTTTCCAGAATTTCCTTCTTGTAAACATCATAATTTCGTGGTTTGCTCCTCTACATGACAAAGGGTTTCCAGAATTTTCATTTAAACCATAACTACATGAAATTTCCTATCTCAAATTGGGTTTTTCTTCCCTATATTTCATTTATAATCATTCCTAAACTAATATGAAAGATGCATCAACGAAATAAGCAAGATAAACACTTGCCTGGGATTTTCAGAAGTCTGGTTTTGTGCCGAAATTGGTGTGGTTGCGTTCCCCGTCTCGCGATCTACGCGTTGGCGGTGGCGGCGGTGCAAACAGTTGAGTTTTGAGCCTTGGATTGCCTTGAGAGCTCTCTCCTCTCTTCTCCAATGGCCGTTCTAGAGTTTTGAGTTTTCTAACCCTAAATGATAACCTAGACATCTGATATAACCCCTTTAATTTTCGTGGGTTTAATTACCCAAAAATGTGAAATGTCCAAAATGCCCTCCCGGGGGTACTAATTAGGCCTAAAAACGCCCCGAGACCCAAACTAAACCCCCGGGCACACTTTTCTGACTATCTCGATCCTTCCGGACGCGTTGGCGCACTCAAAATGACCATACGAACAACTTATAAAATATTCACTTTTATTTATCAATATTTAGTCCCGACGCGACACGGGCGCGTCCCGACTCAAATTTCTAAAATTGTCATTTTATTCACTCGTGACATTCAATATAACCAATATTATATATTACTTTGATCATTATTAATATTCGACAAATTTCCCATAATTGATAACTCTCGTAAGTTAATAATTATAACATAATTAATTTCCGGATTTTATTAAATAATTAATTCACATTAAATTTAATAAATCCCCAAATTAATATAGCATAAAAATACGGGGTATTACAAAGGACCTATATGGGATTTGTAACAATCATGAGGAGTTCATACAATGTCTCTGAAGCCCTTATGCTTTTGACTCATTTGAGTCTAGACTGTATAAGAGCTCATCTAGTTTGGAAATTGTGACAAAATAGTGTCCATCCTAGAAACCAAAGAGATTTAGAGATTGGGTTGCTTCTTCTTCTATCCATCTTGTGATGATCCTGAGACTATAGCCATCACTCACACTTAGAATTTCATTCTTGCATTTCATATTGCACCACTATGTGTATTAATGTTGTGAGTGTGTTTAAATCCCTCAATTTGATTTTTAATAATTTTTTGAGAATTTAAACATATTTTAAACAAGGTTTTATTTAATTAAAACTTGATTTAAAAGGTCTTGGGGTTAATGTATAAATATGGATTGTTGTGATTATTGGCCTAAAGTTACTCTGGGTAGAAACCGAAAGCGCTAGAGATTCTAGGGTTGGCTTTGTAATTATTTTGGGACGCGCGTTTACATTCATCCTCAGGCCTACACCTGCTGTCCTCTGATTGGCCTGAACTGTGTTTCTTTACTGAGACAAACCATCGCGTGCTTTCAGCCCTTAGATCAACCCTTATCGATGGCCTGCATGTCTTTTGAGTGAATCCCAGTGTAAACCCTTTAACCAATCACAGTATGTTTAATCCACCGCCTGTTATGAGCCCTTAGATTGTAGTCAAAGGAGCTTGACTCAATCAGAGCCCTTGATTTTGAACGAAGCTCTGGAATCTTCTTCTCTTCCTATTTAAAGGCCTCTCATCTCAGCCTTCGAAAGCTTTTGCCATTTTGAAAAGTCTCAGAGAATAGAGAGAGGAGAGAGAAGAGAGAAGAGAGAAGAGAGAAGAGAGAAGAGAGAAGAGAGAAGAGAGAAGTTAGAGAGAGAAACCAAACCCTAGTTAGAAACCCTAACTTCGTCCAAATACCTCTAAACCTAAACCACTTACCTCTCCATAAACACCATAACCAGATAAACACCATCCTTAGTGTTTCCTGAGATTATGAGAGTTCGAGTTGAGTGATTTCTGGGTTGCTGAAATCCTTGTGTTCATAAATCTTATTTCCAACTTAGACATAGACTCAGATCTTGTTTCTGTTTCAATAGAAATCATAGATCTGTAGTTTTGCATGTCATAGTACACTTAGTTGCATTTATTTCTCATCTTGAGAATTTCGTTGTTGATTGTTTTCTGATAAAACATTTTCTTACTTCAGAATCAACAATAGATGTTTTTCTATTTCTGTTTTTACAAAACCTAACCTGACCTAGTGGGATTCGCACTTGGAGGGTTCTCAATCCCCATAATATTTTCAAAAGTGATTGAGAAAGGTCTTGACCGATTTCTTAAGCAAGATCTCCGTGGAATCTGGGTTATTTTGAAAGGTCAAAAAGGTTCTTGGTTTTGTAAGAAAGAAAAATAACAAATACACTGCATATAGACTTTATATGTGATTTGTTAGGATCGTCTGTAACTAATAAGTGTGTGTGTGTGCATGCATGTGTTTTAGAACACCATTCACAAACATCTTCACACTACAAACACTCAAAGTGTTGGCTATAAGATTTGGTGAACAATAAGTCGACGTAAAGTGCTGAAACAAAGAAGAGTTGACAAACTGAGACAACTACATCAACAAACAAGATCTGCAGAAAAGTTAAGGACGCCAGAGGGTACAATCCTGAACTTGTATAGATTTGTTTTTGTGTGCATGTTAGTTAAATAGGTTGTAAATCATATATTTGTTTTAGTGATTGTTTTTGTTTTACTCCGTAGAGGGAGTCGTGGATGTTTCCTCAAGGTTGAGGTTTTACCACGTAAAAAATCCTGAGTATCAATATTTCTACATCTTCTCATCCCTTTCTAATAGTGTGCTGAGTTTAAAACATTTTAAACTGTTTACTAAAACTTGTTATCAAATCTTGTCCATATCTCGTACATAATTTTGTTAACACATCTTGTGTTCAAAATCGTTTTGATTTAAGTAAAGAGTTTCTTCAACAAACTTTCGGAGTTGCTTAAATAGTTTATTTTCATAAACGGCTTTGGCAACGCTATTTCAATTGGTATCAGAGCTTTTGGTGAACTTTTTTCAAAAAGATCCCGAGTTTCTGAAACTGTTTTCTCAAAATCAATTATGGACGAGAAAAACGAAAGATATGGTAACTTGACCAGACCTCCGGTCTTTGATGGAACCAATTTTTCTTACTGGAAAGTAAGAATGATTGCTTTCATTCAAGGCACTCTGGGAGATGATGTCTGGGATATTATTGAAAATGGATACTCTTATCCAACTAAACCAGCCACTGATGGAAGTAATGAAAGGATTAAGAAAATACTGAGTGAGTTTACTCAAGAAGAGAAACAGGTTTCTCGAAATAATAACAAAGGCAAGAACGCTATATTTATGTCTATTAACGAACATGAGTTCAAGAGAATCTCATCCTGTACCACTTCCAAGGAAGCATGGGATACCTTGATTACTGCCCATGAAGGAGACTCTAGGGTAAAAGCTGCTAAGACTCAGATGTTAATCCAATAGTATAATACCTTAATCATGTCTGAATCTGAGTCTTTCGATGATTTCTATATGAACCTTACTGATATTGTCACTAAACTTCATGCCAATGGTATAACTTATGATAGACAAGAAATTGTCTCTAAAATTCTGAGATCATTACCACAGAAATTTGACAATAAAAGATATGCTATTGAGGAGATGTGTGATATAAATCTAACTCCTGAATTAATCAGTAGCAAATTAAGAACTGTGGAAATGGAATTAGAATTTAAGAAACAATTGACCCACACTAATAGGAAACATACCAATTCCAATCTTAGCTTTACTTCTAAGATGACCAAGCCTGAGTTAAACACCCCTAGTAATGATTCTGATGAGGACTGTGACTTAGAAAGTCTAGATAATCAGATTGCCCTAATGACAAAACAATTTAAGAAAATTGTTAAATTTAGAAACAGTATTGCAAATAGACAGGGCAAGTCTAATTATTCTACTCCTTCAAATCACAAGCCTCATGAGAAACCTCATGACAAACAGAACAAGGACAACACAAGACCTCACAGAGACCGCAAGAAGACTGAATGCTATAGATGTGGTAAACTAGGACACATTGCTCAAGACTGTAGAGTTAACTTAAATACCCAAAACAAACACTCTAGAGCCAACATATGCAAAACCTGGGATGACTCAAGTGATTCTGAAAATGAGGAACCTGAGACATCTGATGGTTTTGATCCTTGTTTATCCTTCTTTGCCAAAATCATATATAATGATGATATGCCTATGCTTGATAGTGAGGATGAGTCTAGTAATACTAGTTCTGTTGCTGTGAATCATACTTTAACTGGTTTAGATGTTTTACTTACTGAGAACATTAATACTTCTTCTTCGGGGTGTGTGAGTCAAAGGGGAATCGATACTGCTGATGTCAATGGGTGCGTGAGTATAAGAAATGAAACCTTAGGGGTCACTTCACACACTTCACTTAGTGAATCAGACAATGATGATCTCCCAGACATTCACACTCTATATGCTAAGACTCTTAAGAAAAGCACTAGACTAGAAAAGATTGTGAAAGATCTTACCAAAAAGCTAGAGGATCTAAGCCTAATGGTAAAACTGAATGCTGAAGAGTATACTACACAATGCATGTCTCATGAAAGTGAAGTTAAAGTGTTTGATGAAAAACTGAAAACTTTAACTGAAGCTAATGAAATTCTGGAGAAAAAATACAAAGGGACATTATTAGAATTGGAACAAATAAAAGAAAAGACAGCAACTGTTTTCAAAAAATTTACCAAATTTGAAAACAATTCTAAATGTTTTAAGGAATTCGTTGCTGAATCTAAAACCAATTCTGATGATAGAACTGGAATAGGGTTTTGCCCCAATTTGAAGACACAAACTAAACATGTTGAACCTATCAAATTTGTGTCAGGAGGCAAAAGACCTATTGAAACATGTCCAGACTTTCATTCTCTAAAAACTGAGTTTGATCATCAAAACACTAACACTGGAGACACAAGTTGCTCTAAGCATGAAAGTTTACCAAAGGGAAAATATGTCTGCCCCCCAATTAGGAAAAGTGAACCTGCTTTCAAACCTGTGCTACCTAGGAATAAAATTCAGCCTCAAAATTTCTCAAAACCTTTGTTTAGAGACTTTCCTAAGGAAAACCCTATTCTGAGCAATCTTTATTGCTCCTATTGTGATATATATGGTCACTCTTTCGATAATTGCTATGCTAGGAGACTGATTAAGCCTATCTACAACACTCCTATGTATCATAACTTTAACTATTCTAGGAGGAGTCGTAATAATTATGTCCTTCCCAGGCCACCAGACAAAAACTCTAACTATAGGAATAGAAAGACTAAACCTAAAAGGACATTTACTAGAAGGATTCCCAGAAACTTTTCTAAATCAAATGCTCAGGTATTTAATTTTACCCAAAATCATGCGCAAAATGTTTTTCAACAAAAATCTACTGCTCGCAAATTTTATCAAACAAGAGCAAATCAGCGCAAACAGAAAACCAGAGCAATTTGGGTTAGAAAAGATGATCTAGTACCCCAGATGAAGTGTAATATTGTTATTTCTGCCTTAAAAGCTGAACTTACATCTTCTGGTTGGTATCTGGATTTTGGTTGTTCCAAACATATGACAGGTGATGATACAAAACTTTTAAATAAAACCCACTTTGATGGTGGAAAAGTTGTTTTTGGTGATGGTATATCATCCCAGATCATAGGCAAAGGAACCCTTAAAGAAAAAGGTCTTCCTGTTCTTGAAAATGTCCTCTTAGTTAAAGGTCTTAAGGCTAATTTACTTAGCATTTCGCAATTCTGTGACTCAAACTACACTGTTACCTTTCCAAAGAACAATTGCAAGATTTTAAATGAAAAGGGAGAATGCTTAATTACAGGATTCAGGACCCCTGACAATTGTTATACTGTCATGTCTAGTTCTGAAATCTATAATGTTGCCAGAATGGATGACAACGAGATATGGCATAACAGAATGGGTCACATTAATTACGAAAATTTGAGTAAATTGTCCTTTCAACAAATAGTTAGAGGAATACCAAAAATTAAACCTATTCATAACATTGTCTGTGGTCCCTGTCAAGAAGGAAAAATTGTTAAAGCACCTCATAAAAGGGTTAAAGATATCCTTACCTCTAATCCCTTAGAACTCATCCATATGGACCTAATGGGTCCTTCTCAAACTGTTAGTCTTTATGGACACAGTTATATTCTAGTTATGGTTGATGACTTCACCAGATTCACTTGGGTAGCTTTCTTAAAACAAAAATCCGATACTTTTCAAAAATTTTTAAAGATTCTTTTACGGATTGAGAATGAGAAAGACACTCAAGTGAATAGAATCCGAAGTGATAGAGGTGGTGAATTCAAAGACACTGGTATTGTAGAATATTGTGACTATAATGGTTACAAACATGAGTTCAGTGCTCCTAAGACCCCTCAACAAAATGGAATAGCTGAGAGAAAGAATCGAACTCTTCAAGAGATGGCACGTGTCATGCTCCATGCCAAGAACTTACCTAAGTATTTTTGGGTAGAATCTATTCGTACAGCTTGCCATCTTATTAATAGGGTCTATCTTAGAAAGAATTCGAAACAAACCTCTTATGAACTTTGGTACAATAAAAAGCCTAATCTTAAGTACCTTAGAACCTTTGGTAGTACCTGCTATGTTTGCAAAGATAGGGAACACTTATCTAAATTTGAGAGTAGAGGAGATAAAGCCATATTCTTAGGTTATTCACCTAACAGTAGAGCTTATCGAGTGTATAATCTTCGCACTAAGACCTTAATGGAATCCATAAATGTAATTGTTAGTGACACTATTGTAGAAAGCAAGACTAGTGAATTAACTATAGAAGAAGAATCGTCAAATATTTTAGAAAATGACTCTTCTGAAATAGATAATTCATTACCTATTGAGTCACCTGAAGTACCTAACTGGGTTTCTAAAGATCATCCCATAAACAACATAGTTGGTAACCCTAGTGAACCAGTACGTACAAGATCCCAACTTAGAAATTATGCTCTTTATGCATGCTTTGTTTCTCTTGTGGAACCAAAGAATGTAAATGAGGCATTGAATGACTCTCACTGGATTTCTGCTATGCAGGATGAACTTTTACAATTTGTCATTCATGATGTTTGGTTTCTTGTTCCACGTCCTGATCACAAAAAGGTTATTGGTACTCGTTGGATTTTCAAAAATAAAACTGATGAAAATGGGATGATAATTAGAAATAAAGCTAGACTAGTTGCTCAAGGTTACTCCCAAATAGAAGGACTTGATTTTAATGAGACGTTTGCTCCTGTTACTCGTTTAGAATCTGCTTCTTGCTATAGCTTGTCACATGCATTTTACATTATATCAAATGGATGTTAAATCTGCGTTCCTTAATGGAATACTTGCCGAGGAAACCTATGTAGAACAACCTAAAGGGTTCATTGACCCTAATTATCCTAATCATGTATTTCGGTTGAAAAAGGCTTTATATGGTCTTAAGCAAGCTCCTAGAGCTTGGTATGAGCGCCTGTCCAGTTTTCTGCTGGACAAAGGTTTCAAAAGAGGTGGAAATGACCAAACCTTATTTGTCAAACATTTTGGCAAACACATTACTATCGCTCAAGTCTATGTAGACGATATCATATTTGGATCCACTTCTACCTCAGAAGTAAAATCTTTTGCTGAAATTATGAGTAAGGAATTTCAGATGTCCCTTATGGGGGAGTTACAGTTTTTCCTAGGTCTCCAAGTCAAACAACAACCAGATGGCTTGTTTATTTTGCAGACTAAGTACGCATTAGAGATAGTTAAGAAATTTGTCCTCGAGAGTGCTAAAAGTGCTAAAACGCCTATGAGTACTACAGATAAATTATCTAAAGATGAAAATGGAAAATCTGTAGACTCTACCTTATATCGTAGTATGATTGGCACATTACTCTATCTGACTGCCTCGCGTCCCGATATCATGTATGCTGTTTGTGTTTGTGCGCGTTATCAAAACAACCCCAAGGAGAGCCATTTAAACGCTGTTAAACGCATAATTAAATATGTTAAAGGCACTCTAAATTTAGGAATTTGGTACACGAATGACACACCTAGCACTATTATTGGGTACACTGATGCTGATTGGGCTGGGTGTACTGATGATAGTAAAAGCACTTCAGGCGCATGTTGTTATATTGGTAATAACTTGGTAGGATGGAGTAGTAAAAAGCAGAACTGCACATCTCTCTCGACTGCTGAATCTGAATACATAGCCGCCGGTAGCTGTTGTGCCCAATTATTGTGGCTTAAACAAATGCTAAGTGATTATGGTATTCTAGAACCCACACTTCATCTCTATTGTGATAATCAAAGTGCGATTAATATTTCTAAGAACCCAGTTCAACACTCGCGAACTAAACACATTAAAATAAGACATCACTTTATTCGTGAATTAGTTGAAACCAAGGAATTAGAAATCAATTATCTTTCTACTGATCTACAACTTGCAGATTTATTTACCAAACCTCTTGATTATAATAGATTCATTTCTTTACGTAAATCTATTGGTATGATTTGTGTTGAGTAAATACCTGTTATATTTGCCAAGTTCTTTCCCTTTGTCCATTTGAGACAAAATGGGGGAGAAATTTGAGTCTACTGCATATACTAAAAAGCTTGATCTTAGTAATTCTTTGCAGGTATTCTTCTTGTACAGTCATTCTTCATTGTAATAATAGGATGTTAAACTGTATATAGTTGAGTTATGTAATTTTTGATTTCTAGGATTTGGGTAGATAGAACTTTTATAGGAATAAGTTTTTCTTATTTGTTGTCGCCCTACTAGTTGAGATGACTCAAAGGAGATTTTGTCTCATATTTCCAAAGGGGGAGATTGAAGCCCTTATGCTTTTGACTCATTTGAGTCTAGACTGTATAAGAGCTCATCTAGTTTGGAAATTGTGACAAAATAGTGTCCATCCTAGAAACCAAAGAGCTTCAGAGATTGGGTTGCTTCTTCTTCAATCCATCTTGTGATGATCCTGAGACTATAGCCATCACTCACACTTAGAATTTCATTCTTGCATTTCATATTTCACCACTATGTGTATTAATGTTGTGAGTGTGTTTAAATCCCTCAATTTGATTTTTAATAATTTTTTGAGAATTTAAAACATATTTTAAACAAGGTTTTATTTAATTAAAACTTGATTTAAAAGGTCTTGGGGTTAATGTATAAATATGGATTGTTGTGATTATTGGCCTAAAGTTACTCTGGGTAGAAACCGAAAGCGCTAGAGACTCTAGGGTTGGCTTTGTAATTATTTTGGGACGCGCGTTTACATTCATCCTCAGGCCTACACCTGCTGTCCTCTGATTGGCCTGAACTGTGTTTCTTTACTGAGACAAACCATCGCGTGCTTTCAGCCCTTAGATCAACCCTTATCGATGGCCTGCATGTCTTTTGAGTGAATCCCAGTGTAAACCCTTTAACCAATCACAGTATGTTTAATCCACCGCCTGTTATGAGCCCTTAGATTGTAGTCAAAGGAGCTTGACTCAATCAGAGCCCTTGATTTTGAACGAAGCTCTGGAATCTTCTTCTCTTCCTATTTAAAGGCCTCTCATCTCAGCCTTCGAAAGCTTTTGCCATTTTGAAAAGTCTCAGAGAATAGAGAGAGAAGAGAGAAGAGAGAAGAGAGAAGAGAGAAGAGAGAAGAGAGAAGTTAGAGAGAGAAACCAAACCCTAGTTAGAAACCCTAACTTCGTCCAAATACCTCTAAACCTAAACCACTTACCTCTCCATAAACACCATAACCAGATAAACACCATCCTTAGTGTTTCCTGAGATTATGAGAGTTCGAGTTGAGTGATTTCTGGGTTGCTGAAATCCTTGTGTTCATAAATCTTATTTCCAACTTAGACATAGACTCAGATCTTGTTTCTGTTTCAATAGAAATCATAGATCTGTAGTTTTGCATGTCATAGTACACTTAGTTGCATTTATTTCTCATCTTGAGAATTTCGTTGTTGATTGTTTTCTGATAAAACATTTTCTTACTTCAGAATCAACAATAGATGTTTTTCTATTTCTGTTTTTACAAAACCTAACCTGACCTAGTGGGATTCGCACTTGGAAGGTTCTCAATCCCCATAATATTTTCAAAAGTGATTGAGAAAGGTCTTGACCGATTTCTTAAGCAAGATCTCCGTGGAATCTGGGTTATTTTGAAAGGTCAAAAAGGTTCTTGGTTTTGTAAGAAAGAAAAATAACAAATACACTGCATATAGACTTTATATGTGATTTGTTAGGATCGTCTGTAACTAATAAGTGTGTGTGTGTGCATGCATGTGTTTTAGAACACCATTCACAAACATCTTCACACTACAAACACTCAAAGTGTTGGCTATAAGATTTGGTGAACAATAAGTCGACGTAAAGTGCTGAAACAAAGAAGAGTTGACAAACTGAGACAACTACATCAACAAACAAGATCTGCAGAAAAGTTAAGGACGCCAGAGGGTACAATCCTGAACTTGTATAGATTTGTTTTTGTGTGCATGTTAGTTAAATAGGTTGTAACTCATATATTTGTTTTAGTGATTGTTTTTGTTTTACTCCGTAGAGGGAGTCGTGGATGTTTCCTCAAGGTTGAGGTTTTACCACGTAAAAAATCCTGAGTATCAATATTTCTACATCTTCTCATCCCTTTCTAATAGTGTGCTGAGTTTAAAACATTTTAAACTGTTTACTAAAACTTGTTATCAAATCTTGTCCATATCTCGTACATAATTTTGTTAACACATCTTGTGTTCAAAATCGTTTTGATTTAAGTAAAGAGTTTCTTCAACAAACTTTCGGAGTTGCTTAAATAGTTTATTTTCATAAACGGCTTTGGCAACGCTATTTCAGTCTCTTCTTTGAATGTTGCTTTACTAAAGAGGTTTAGAACAAGATATTTCAGAATAACCAAGTATACAAAGGGGTGTTCAACTGGGATAATGAGTTGGAGTTTGCCGTCTCTAACTATAATGGAATAAATTCAGCAACCAAATCAGATGCTTATCTTTCTCTGCCACTATTTATAGCATTTGGCTTGAGAGGAATGATAGAAGTATCAATAGGAAATTTAAAACCACTGAGACTATTGTGAAAGAGATTGAGAATATGGTTAAGGCTAAGGTGCTTACTTGGAAAAAAGCTAGGAGAAACTATAATAACTGGATATCTTGTTTGTATTGGGGTCTACTCGAGTTAACTATTGTATCAGTTAACTTAACTTCTCTTTTAATTTTGTGCTCCGTTGGGGTATGCCCCTCAGTGTAGTTTTGTAGTTAGGATTGGGGGCCTATCCATCTTGCTTAGTTTTACAGAGGCTACCCATTTCTCATACATGGTCCTTTTGTTTATAATTCACACAATCCCCCCTCCCCCCCCCCCCCCCCCCCCAAAAAAAAAAAAAAAAAAAACTTTGGTACCTGAAATTATCTCCTTTCAGATATTGGGACTTGATTTCAGATGTAATTGATATCTAGTTGTCTTAGTTATTATTGAAAATTTGAGACTTGGATTTCTTGAGTTATCTAAACATATTTGAACCCGAAGTTTCAACAAAAATATATCCTATATCAAAACCTAAAGTTTTAATTATTTATGTATTACGGTATGGTTATGAAAAATTCCCAAAATAATCTTCTAAATTTTAGACTCGAAGTACCAAATATATTTTTTGTTGGGATTAGTTTCAAAATAAATTAGATATTAAAACATGATTTTTCAACTTGTTGGCTTTTAATCTACTTTGTTAAATGAAATATCTTTTTAAACTCTTTAAAATATTAAAAGTCCCCTTAACTTTCCTATTAATGATTTCACCATTAAAACTTTGTCTATTGACCTTTTGGTTCATTTGAGTACTAAATTATACTTTTAATGTTATTTAATTTTAACTTTTTCCACATTCAATCATTTACCATTAAATGAATCTTGTGAATGTGTAGAGAGTGAAAAATTAAAACCCCTCATTTTTTTAAAAACATTTTGAATTATCATCGGGAAGATTCTCTAACATTATTTTCACCGTTAATCAAACCTGGAGTTTTGATACAATAGGGGTGGAGATTTTAAAGTCCTTGGACATTAATAATATTTAACGTGAAGTTTTGATACAAAATGGTAGAGATTTTAAATCCTTGGATAATAAAAATATTGAACTTGAAGTTCACTATTTGGGTAGAACTGGGTGCTCTCATAAACAAACGAACATATTTTATTTTTATTTGTTATTTAACTAAAACTTGTGCATTTAAATAATTCGCACACGACACGTTGTGAATTATATATGACCCGAAGTCCTAAGTTGTAAACTTTATCATTCATATGAACCCAAAGATTTTTATACATATGACATAAAATAGATTCTAAATCTCTATAATACTGATCAATTTATAGACACGATGAAAATAAATGAACCCAAATTTCTAAATTAATTCGTAAGACCCCGAAGTTCCAAATTATATTATTCAAAACCTTAAGTTCTAATCATTAAATCAATCAATGCGACGTTTAAATTGAGAACTTGAAGTTCTCATTATTTTTTAGGCACGTGTCATAATTGTATTAAATGTCCATAAAATATTCCTAATTTTTACTTTTTTATTATACAATATTCTGAATAACAATAGTGATTAATATTAGGTAAAGCTTAGAGTATTGGCAAAACTTGAAAATTTGTTCCCTATTAATGTATTAGAAACCTAAAGTTTCTTATTTATAAGACTAAAGTCTATGGTTTATTGTAGACACCCCATCATAGTACCCTTCAAACAGCTCCTTAGATCCCTTTCACCCTCGGACTCTAGGTACTACTGATCGAGTGCAAAAGGTGTGCGCGTGTAGGTGCACAGTCGTTGTTTTCATTTCGCCTACTCAATACAAACAAACCTAAATTACGACTACACTTGCGAGGCAATCACAGCGGTAAGTCGGGTATCTAAAATCCACAGGGACGAGATGCTAGTTTTTATATGATTTAGTGCTCCGAAATAAAAGGGAAAAAGGTGGATTACAAACTAAAAAGAAAAAGGGTGCATAAAAGGTAAATGATTAACTAGGCGAGGGGAAATAAAGCTAGATTAACAAAGCGGTAAAAACTATAGGTTGCGTCGAATATCCCTCACCCGAGTTAATTTGTATAAAATGGTCACATGGGTCGACGAATTATTACGAATGCGTCTCGTTTCGACAGTTAATTGAATCAAGGATTATCACGCCCCTAAATCCGCATAAAAGCCTAATAAGATTTTGGCGTCAACAAATACCCCGAAAATTGCTCACGAATGGTCGTAAGCACGGGACATACATGATATGCCCCGTCAAATCTCCTAGGCGCAATAACTAGGACAACGCACCCGAAGTAGGCCCGTAAATGCCATCACTAAAGCCAAGTAATGCGTCAACCCGAGTGAGTTCCATTCAAACATAAACTAATTTAAATTAATTAGAAAGCATGATAAAAATGCGATAAATGAAAGCGGTAAATAAACGCGACAAATCTACACTAGAAAGCAAGGAAATAAAGCTTGTAAAGAAAGAATGTAAACCTAAATTAGAAAGCTTGTAAATTACACTACAAATAAAGAAATAATGAAATATAACTATATTAATGGAGATGGAAGATGGTAGCACAAATTACAAGCCCAAATGGGTGTCAATCCAAGAAGAAATAAAGTAGGGGTGGCCATAGGCCCGAGGCCCGCCAAGCCCGCCCAGTCCGTCCAATAAAAAAATAGGGCTTGGGTAAGGTGAATAGGCCCGCAAAGCGGGCTTGGCAAAATTTTATAGGCCCGATTTTTTTTTAGGCGGGCTTGGGCATGAGTTCTTAAGCCCGATGAGGCCCGGCCCGGCCCAAGGCCCGAAATATATATATATATATGGGGGGGGGGATTTTTATAAATATAAAAACGTATACCAAGTCTTTTCATGTAGAGTGGAAAACTTTATATATGGACTTTGTAATATATGGAGTTTAAAACATATTTTTAATTAAAAAAATTGGTCTTTAAATAAAAAAATAGGTATTTTAATTTAAAAAAAAATCTTTTAATTAACATAATAAGGCCCGATCGGGCGGGCCTGGGTAAAGAGCTTTCAAATCTGGGCGGGCTTGGGATTACATAATAAGCCCCGATCTGGGCCCGAGCGGGCTTGGGATAACACTTAATTTTTCAAGCCCGGTCCGAGCCCGACCGGGCCTGCCCAGGCCCGGCCCACGGCCACCCCTAAAATAAAGAAATGAGCTCCCAAACCTCCAAAACCCTAACCTATCCTACCTAAAACGAATTATACTACAATATATCTGATATTTAAAACAAAAAAGTCTTATATACTAAGTGGAATTAAATTAGAAAAGAAAAGAGAAAAGAAAACATAAGGCAAAATATCGGCTGGAAACAGGGGATCGATCGATCGATCCCATGTGATCGATCGATCGATCGATGCTCAAAATTGAAGCCCACTGTCTCTCCACGATTTGGCAAAACTGAAGGATCGATCGATCGACCCCTTTGGTCGATTGATCGATCAAGCAGGGGTGAGCCAAGCTGCATGCTGTTTTGGTGTGTTTGCAATTCTCTTTCGCTGAAACTCCCGTAACTTCTTCATACGGACTCAAAATCGCGCACCGTTCTCGGCCACGCGAAGCTTGTGAGGAGGGATACAACTTTCGTGTAGATGTTGGGCCAGGTGACCAAGCTATGAAAAGACTAAAATTCCCTTGAACGTGCGATCGTGTACGAAAATCGAGCGAAATGCGTCCGAACTTCACACTTAGCATCCAAATATGTATAAAAACTCAATTAACCCCTGCAAAACATGTTAACGTAGAAATTTGAGGTTGTCTAGTTAACGAGCATAAATATATGGAATAAGATACCCGATGGGGCTAAAATGCGTAGGTTCGGATGATGAAATACGCAATATTTGCGTATTATCAACTACTCAAAAACCTAACCCATAAGCCATCAAGCGCTTTCGAGTTCCAATTCAACTCTCTAATCCAGGATTGGATCGATGAATTTTTTTAGGTCTTTGAATACCCTTTTCAATAATCCATACCGTGTGCGAATCGGCCTTACAACTCGTGCATACTTGCCTTTTAGTTCTAAAATCTAACTTAAAGGTCACCAGGCACTTTTTGAGCTCCGTTTGATTTTAGTCAAACTCTTGAACCTAGGACTAACTCGATGCACTTTCATAGGGCTCTAAATACCCTTTTTAACGGTCTTGGCTGTGCACGAATCGATCTTACGATTCGTGCGTACTTGCCTTTTTAATCCAAAACTGTCCTAGAGGCCACCGGGCGCTTTCGAGCTCCATTTGACCTTGGTCAACTCTTGAACCCGGGAGTAGCTCAATGCACTTTCATAGGGTTCTAAATACCCTTTTCAAGGTCCTGGATGTGCATGCTTCAAACTTATGGGGGGTATTTTATGCTCATTTTTCTAAAAAAATCCCTTTTGGACTGCCTATAGGCACCCCTGACTTTCTGCCTATCGGCAGAGGGGTACTTTAATTAGACAGCAAGCCAGCAGCTTGCCGATAGACAGGACTAGTCCTATGCCAATCGGCAAACCCGCTAATATCGGTACCCTCGTGAGTGAGATGGAGGGTATCCCAAGCTTTTTTAGACGTACTTCACGTCATAATGTGACGGAACTCGTCAGGGGTGATGGCTCCCGATATGGCACTCAAATTGCGAGAATTATAGTTGCTCCATTTTGATTCTTCCTTTGTCCATTTAGAGACATGTTTAGGGCCAACGACATTGTCAATAGTAATAGTGGGTGGTGTCCACCCTCTTCCACCTGGCAACCAGATGCGTTCATCACTTGACTTAAGAGACCCTCATTTTAGCTTTCCAATATGCATAGTTGCTACCATCAAAGATGGGCATTTGATTATATAAATTATTCAATAAATCCTGCCTTTTTAAGATCAAAATTTTTCAAAAAAAATGATATCAATGAAAAATTTTGCGAAAAAAATCACATAATATTTTTGTGTAACCAGCTCTAATACCGATTTGAGAGTGCGCACGATCTTAATGGAATGATTTATTTAATTAAATACCCCAAACACACAATCCAATATTTTTTACAAAATTTTAATCTTTGATTAAATTAGGTTAGCATGCGATGATCGTCCAAAACACAAAAAATAAACTGCGCATGCAATCACAAACAAATTTGAGGAAAAATCCCTTTTTAGGGTTAACCTTTATTTACGCACTTTAGATAGTTTTACAAGACATATTACTTACAAAACTCTTTAAAGAAAACCACTTAGATCTAGAGTAGTCCTCAGGTGGCGATCCACCCTCGGTATCCACCAATCAGCCTTTCTCCAGCCTTCTCTTCTCTAGTGATCCCTCAGGGAATAAGGTAAGTAGTATAGATCTCTCTCCATAAGTATATATCAGGTATGAAACTATTTTGGGTTTCAAAAGGATTCACAAGTATATTAGTGAGGTTGTTTTGTGAATTAAAAGGGCACTTTGACCTAAAAGGAATGAGTACTTTCGCAAGAGGTATGCAATTTTTTTTGTCAAAACTTTCTATTTAAATCTTTTTGAAACATGTATTTACAGGTCGTACACAATTTTAAGGCGACGAAATTCATTCGAACGAAAGTAGAAGTCGTTCGAATGAGAATGTCATCTCGTTAGAACGAAAACATGGTTCGTTCGAATGAGACTCCAATCTCGTTAGAGCAAGCTTCTAACGAGCTTTAAATGAATTCAAACAGGACACCCTCATTGGATGCTCGTTTGAAGAAAAAATTAAACGAGTTTTCAAATGAAATCGCCATTTCTTTCGAACAAGATACGCTTCTCGTTTGAACAAGGTCAAATAAAAATTAATTTTTTAACTCCGAAGAATTTGCCTCGATTTTTATAAAAACTTTTATAAAAAACATCCCAAATATAAATGTGAATAAATTTAAAATCCTAAATGATTTATACCTTCATAGTGTAAAAACGTCTTGAACTTTAGAGATTTGGTTCATCGTGTTAGCACGTCTCGACTTGTAACGGTATATGCCAAATATGTCATAGTGGCAAATAAAATAAATACTAATCCTAAGCTAAACTAGTTTCCCTTACAAAACTCTTAAGATCCCAAACTTCTATGGTCCACGTTTCTAAAGTTGACCTCTTTCCAAACCTCTTTAGAGAAGGGGCACTATGAGAAAATATGTTCAATATCAACACAAGTGTTGGAGTTGATAATGCCCTAACTGTAAACTTTATTTTTTATATATAGCCTGCCAACAAACAAGCCAAAAAATGATGGAGCATTTAGGCACATTACACTTATTTTCAACAATTATGTACTAATCAACATGAGGCTGCTCAGTTATTAAAGCTCTCCAAGCAAAGGAAGAAGAGTAACTCCCATTATTTGATGGTAGCCATTTGAAAGTGTCTAAAGTATCACGAGGAATGTTAGGAAGAGTAACTTTTTTTAGTTCATTAAGTTAACTGGTAATGATTGATGAACTAATCCATGAACCACCATAAATAAAGGAAGAAACGCTAGCTTTTGAGTTATCGACAACATCATAAATATTTTATCTCCTTATAGGTGAAGCAAAGGACCCCTGGGATGCTAATTGTCATGGCACATATAGAGATTCTGCCCATTCCCCACGAAACCTTGACAAGAGGTGTACCAATATCCCTTAGTTTCATAATCTTCTTCCAACTCCTTCCTCATAACTCATATGATCCATATTGCATTAGTAAAGTTGTCTTCAAAATATCCTCCTCCCAAAGACACCCTTGGTGGTGACCCGAATGCAAGTCAATCTTTGAAAATGAATGATGCTCCACTCAATTGATTGAATGGGTCATCGATACACAACAATGAATACTTGTTCCATATAACGACATTTTTTCTTTAATATAAGGATTGCCTTGTTCATTTGAAATGAGAACCATGTTTGTAATAATTCTTTATAGTTATGTTTTTAAAATAATATTTTATATGCCGTTCAATTGAACTTAGTAGGAATTCCAGTGAGTTAGATTTGGATTGATAACTAGAGATCAAAATTATGATTCTAGTACAATTGAACAGTTCACAACCTAGATAGGGAGTTAACATTCAATCAATAAGGCTGGTGTACAATCCTAGTGGTTTATCTCAGACTATGAAAAACTTGTTAAATGGTTCGAGAACTTGTAGATAGTTCGAGAGAGGATTTTAACTAGTACATTTAGGATTGTATTAAATAGGACCACCAATGAGATTCAAGTCTAAGGGTTGTCTTGATTAGATTTGGGTAATATCACACCATATTCAAATGATGTGTAAATTCTTAATCCCGAGAGTTATGAAGATTGGAATGCTCGCATAATTGTTTCTTTGATTTCTATGGGTGTGATTCAATTAATCATTGGATCCCCGCAAGTTGGACAATAGTTGTATGAGTAGGTATGATATGATAATTTAGAGGAATCTGCATCCAAGAAAGATATTGGACTGTGATACCCCTTGATAGACTTATAAGATTTTTTTCAACCAGTAAACTTGATTAGTGGACTATTTTTTAATTTGTTAGAGTAGCAAAATAAGTTGAATCTGAGAATCAAGGAATTGATTAGATATTGGTTAAAATCGATTAGTGAAAAATTGATTTTACCAAGCAGATATTGAAAAATTAATATGGGGAATCAAATTATGTACCATAATCAACTTTGCAAATAAGACCTCAATATTCAGAGTGATTGTAAGATAATTAAATTGGAGTGAAGTTATAATTATTTAGTAGAATTAATTACGATTAAATAAAAAAGGAAAATGATTACGGAATTGTAATTTGGTAATTTTGAGTACTATTTGGAAGTAAAATTTAATTATTTGTCCTGGGTCCCTAAGATAGTCCATATTCCCAAGTAGTTAGGCCCAAATTCTCTGAAAGCCTAATATAGCCTAAGCATGTGACCTATACCTATTTATATGCATGTAAGCCAGGGTTTTAAGCCGCATATTCATTATTTAGGGTTTGTGAGTGGGGAGATACACCTTTATTCACATTTTTGTGAAGAGGCTTAGAGAGAGAGAGTGTGGTCCATATCTCATTTAAAACCAAAGGATTTCATCTCCAAAAGTGCCCACACACCTATCTAGCTTTAGGAGGATCATATATGAGAAGATATAACCATTTCAGAACACACAAGCAATATTTTGGAGGATCAAAAGAAGGTTTCCCTTTATCTTATCCAAGTACATTTTCTCCATATTGGGATTGCAACCAGATCTGCAAAGGTATTGTATTCGTAACCCTAGGCTTGGGTTTTCAAACCTTGTTTTGTTTTACACTTTCCATTGCATGATTAATCAAAGATTTATGCGCGGAATTATTTTTATTTCGCGTATATCGATACCTGTCAATTAGTATCTGAGCCTTAGATTTAGATTGGTCGTGTTTTAGAGATGTCCATGTTGTCCACCATGAGAAACCCTACTATGCATGTTTTTGGAATACTCATACATATATGTTTCTTCGTACTAGCATGGTTTTGCCGAGATTCCATTATTATATTCCTTTCATTATGGTCACATGTGTTTGTTTTATGTGATTCGATCCTTATTCGTAATTTTTCTCTCCTAGGTTCGATATGGTTGTAATAATTATGTTTATATAATTATTTCTTTATTTATGTATTTTGGAGGTGTATGGGAGGGAATGTAATAGTTTTTTTTTACATTGAAGATCACGTATATACATGGGTTATGGTGCTGGGAAAAGTTTAATAAAGATCCTGAAAAGTTATGGATGGTTTTCATGCAAATTATGAACCCGAAAGAAGTTATAGTCGCAAAAACTCGGATCAATCATTCCAAACTTTGGATCTATCTGATCCCAAACTGGATCGATTCAACCCTAATAGTGAGGTGTGGAATTGCTGTTTTCTTGTTGTTTTACACCGATTTGGCATCAGTTCTTTGTCCCGATGTTTCTCGAAGCAAAGAGTTTTTTAGAGGATAAATGCGTACTCTACATTGAAAGGAAGTCTTCTTCAACAAGGATTCTTGACCTTGAAGAGTTTTACTTTAGGAAGAACTCTAGGCCATGCTGTAAAGGGAAATAGTTTCTGATTTGAATTATGATTACTTGATTATTATATTTTATCATCTTTTTACTATCTTGCATGTTGATAATTCCGTACACTATTTAATTTGACTAATTAAGATACCACGTCATTACGGACAACGTGGATATTTTGTGACCGACTTAGATTACCATTTTTTAGAAAATTCGTTTATTTATTCTATTTAAAATTGAATTTAATTAGGTAATTACTTTAAAGGTACAAATTAAATTAAGGTCTTTAGGTTTTATTTTAATTTAAAAAATGTTTTTATTTTTGGAAAATTAAAATAGTGAGATATGAAAGTTTAATTTAAACAAGTAAATTGAAAATTATCAAGGATTATTTCTCTCCTTTAGAATTAAATATTTTTTTTTTCAAAAATCCTCATGTTTTAAATATTAAGCGGGAAAGAAGTTACAACATAAACCCTGTGGTCTCCATTGGTGTTTTACGTATGTGACGTGCTTAATTCCTCGCATCAGCTAGTATGGCCCCCCAACGAATGAAATTAATCATGACATCCAATATTCTACAAATTCTTAAGTGATAATTTCTAGAATTAGAATGTGAGTGAGTTAGATCCCCCAACGAAATCACTGCCAATAATTGTGGAACCAAAAGATGCCGAATATTCAGTTATATAGAATAGTGGTTCCAAGACTATACGTAGAACTTAATTGAAAGATGAAAGTTTATCTAGTTTAAGGTGAAGTGATTTAAGCTCCCAACGAGAAAGTTAACTTCATAAGGGAACTAGGATGTTAGACGGGATTTTATTTTTCTTTGGCGATAAAAGGATGCCAAATTAAAATTTAATCGAGGTTAATCTTACATATATATTTTAAAATTAATTCCGTTTTCAAAATTATGATTATGAGATTTAAAATTTGGCTCAACATTCAACCCATTTAATTATATATTAAAGGACAACAAGTTAACTATCATGAATTATATAGAATGGAAAAAAACCTAGACATTGTTTTAACTATTGAAGACTATAAGTTTATTTTGACTAAAACCTGCCTTGCCAAGCTTGATGATGGGGCATTCGATAAGGCTGTCCAAGCTTATCAGAGGTGACAAAAGGCTGATTAGATGGATCGCTGCTACGTATTGGCCTATATGCCAATGTTTTGCAACACCATCATCATCATATGTCAAGCGCTTACGACATGATTCTGATCCTCAAGGATATGCTCGAGGATCAAAATTGTGCCGTATGGTTAGATATTATGGAAAGGTTTCTTAACACCTAGATTTTAGATGGCACTTTCGTACGCGAGCGTGTTCTTAAGATGATGTCCATCCTAGGAGAAGTGGAGGTGCTTGGATCTAAAATCAATGGGAAACCCAGGTCAATTTTTGTGCTCCAATCACTACTAGAGTCCATTAAATAGTTTTGCCTAAACTATTATATGAACAAGTTTGATGACTCTTAAGCGTAACTACTTAAAGAACTCCAAGGTGCAACGAAAATCACCAAGTATAAGAGTGTGTTTCAGGTCTCTAATAAAGTCCCATCTTCTTTTGTTCCGCAAGGTAAGAGAAAGAAGAAGGGATAGTCTTAGGCACAAGTTGTCGAAACTACTTTTAAGCCTTAGGTAGTTGAAAAGAGGACGAAAGTAAATTGTTATATCTGCAAATAGTTAGGACATAGGAGAAGCAGTTCCCATTGTTGTTAGCAAGGAATAATGAACTTGATAATTTCTCCTTAGTAACTAAGACATGTTTTTTTTGGGTGCTATATACCGATACCTTGTGTGTAATTCGAGAGCTACTGATCATGTTTGCAATTCTTTGTAGGGATTCCAGGTAATCAGGGATCTTAGTGAGAGAGAAATATTTCTATTCATGGGCAATCATAACAAAAAAAAAATAGTAGCAGTACAAAATTTATCTTTAAATTTAGTGAAGACGAAAAGTTAATATTAGTAGATTGTTTTTGTTTTTATATTCTGAGCATTTGAAGAAGTTTGATTTCAGTTTCTAAACTAGTTTTGAATGGATATTTGGTTTATTATGGTAAAGGTTTTTTTAATCAAAAATGCCAATTCTCTTATCTAGTTCGGTGTATTGGAAAATGATCTTTATATTATAAGGTATGTCTCACCACAATTGCTTAATACTGAAATGAGTACCATAAATGGAAATAATATTAATAGAAAAGAACCTTCTAAGTTGAAACAAACATATATTTGGCAATTACGCGTAGGTTGTATTAATCTAAAAGAATTACAAGATTAGCTTTAAATGGACAATTAAGTTTATTGAAAGTGGAGGCACTTCCAATCCGTGAATCCTGCTTAGAGTGTGAAATTACAAAGTGGCCATTCACGTATAAGGGTGATATGGCCAAAGATGTGTTGGAACCGGATCATTTTCATTTGTGTGGCCTTATGACTATTAGTGTAAGAGGTGGCTATGAGTACTTCATCACTTGGACGTGTTTAACTTATGCATCACAAGTTTTAAGCCTTTGACAAGTTCAACGCATATAAGGCTAAGGTGGAGAGTAGGCATGATAAACTAATATAAATTCTATAATATAATCATGGAGGATAGGACCTTCTGGGAAAGATTAGGAATCACTAGTCAGAGATAGAGATTACATCCCAATTGTGTGCACCGAGAACTCCACAACAAAATGGTGTTGCGAAAAGATGGAATATGAATCTTTTTAGGGCTGTGTTTCGACCGGATCGGATCGGAAAATGACCATTCAGAAAAAAATCCAAATTTTTTGGAAATAAAATATTTGTTCCAATTTCCTATCCAATTTTTTTGAAAAATCAAAAAAGTTTCCGAATTCGAAAAAATCGAAAAATCGAAAAAAAATCGGAAAAAATCGGAAATTCAAAACATATACTAAAAATTCAGAAATTTTGGAAAATCCAAAATTTCAAAAAAAATAATATAGTATTTTCGATTACTCAAATTCTCATTTTAAAGAAATCGAAAAAAAGATTTAACCCAACATGTAAATATATACGGATTTAACCATTTTTTTCATTTGTGTAGAGGATAGGGGGATATTCTCCTTTTATATAGGACTTTTTTGGGCCTCTCTTCCTCTCCTAGCCGATGTGGGACACATGAGAATGTTTAAAAAAATTGGAAATCGGAAAATATTTCGAAAAAAATAGGAAATAATTCGGAAAATTGGATCGGCCTAGTTTCGGAAAAATCGGATCGAAAAAATCGAAAAATCGTAAATTCAGAATTATTTCCAATTTTTTATCCGATTATTTTTGAAAAAATCGAAAATCGAAAATCGAAAATCGAAAATCGAAAATCGAAAATCGAAAATCGAAAATCGAAAATCGAAAATCGAAAATCGAAAATCGAAAATCGGAAATCGGAAATCGGAAACCTTATATACGTTCCAAAATCGGAAAATATCGGATCGGATATCGAAAAAATCGGAATGTTCGGAAAAAAAACACAGCTCTAAATCTTTTAGACATTGTTAAATCCACGATGAGTTATCCAGATATGTCGGATTCCTTTTGAGGTTTTGTATTAGAGACACAACTACATATTTACTGAACTTAGTTCGTTTTATATCGGTCTCAACAACTCTTAGTGAACTATGGACTAGGCACAAGCCTTGTCTATGAAATGTTTAGATCTAGGGTTGCCCAACACATGTGCTGGGGAAATAATAGGGAAAGTTAGAATCAAGGATAAATATATGTCTCATTGTAGGTTACCTAAAAGGAATCAAGGGTGGTTAATTTTATGATCCTAAGGAACATAGAGTATTTATCAGTACAAATGCTCGGTACTTAGAGGAAGATTATATGGTAGACTAAAAACTAAAGAGAAATATTATCTTGCAAGAGATAGGAAGGAATAACCAAGTAATTGCTTCTAAACCACCCATTCAAGGATGAAATACAACCTGATATCTATAATACACTGCCTACATATAACGGGAGTATTATCAATAATTAGGATACACGTGTCACTTATACTGACCATAAGTGGAGCAACGTTGTAGTGGTAGGGCCAGGAGTCTGATATGTCAGTGTATTTGGGTGAGCACTCGGTGAGATCCTAGAGGAACACGAATTGGATCTCGAGAACTATAAAAAGACAATCCCAGACAAGGACTCCGAGCTTTGATTATTAGCTATAAAAAACAATATGAATTTGATATATTCAAATCAGGTTTGGGAACTTGTAGACTTGTTAGATTGGATAAAACCCATCGGATGCAAGTGAAACTACAAGCATTAAAGAGGGGTAGACGAAAGGTGGATACCTTTAAGGCAAGGCTTGTTGTGAAAGGATTTACTCAAAAAGATGGGATATGCTATGAGTAAAACTTCTCGTCAGTAGCCAATCTCAAGTCTATCTAAATTCTTTTATCCATTGCGGCTCATCTCGACCTTGAGATTTGACAAATGAATGTTAAGACTGCTTTTTTGAACAGCGAAAAGTGCGTCTATATGATGCAACCCTAGGGATTCATATCGAATGGACAAGAAATAAAGATGTGCAATCTTAAGAGATATATTTATCGATTTAATCAAGCGTCGAGGTAATATAACATTTTGGCTCGAAAATTTCTAAAGTGACTTGGGTGTGGTTCCTTTAATGCAGTCGACCGTTATACTTTATTATTATAATAGCTGTATAGTTGGAAACTCGAAAGAACCAAGGAATTATTAGAGGGAAAATCCTATTGAGCGCGAGTATCACATACTTCGAGAGATCGTTCAAAAATAGGACGACATCGTGACACATATTGAATCCCAGGATAACCTAGAAGCTCCTTTTATAAAGAGCTTACCAATAAAGGCCTTTGAGAGTCATGTATAGGTAATGGGAGTCAGATGCATAGGAACGTGACTTTAAGACCAAGTGGGAGATTGTTGGGATTTTATTCTTAAAACCATGTAACGACATTTTATTTTTAATAAAAGGATTGTTTGTTCATTTGAAATGATAATCATGTTTATGATAATGCTTTTATATTTATGTTTTAAATATACTCTTATATTTAATGCAAGTATCAAATGATTCCGGAGACCATATAGAGAGGCGACACCATCATGACCAAGATTGAATCCCAAGACAATTGGGTGGATCCTTTTACAAAGAGCTTACCAGCTAAGGCCTTTGAGAGTCATATAGAGGGAATGTGAGTCAAATGAATAGGCACATGGCATTAAGACTAAGTGGGAGATTGTTGTGACTTTATTCTTAAAACTATTTAACGATATATATTTTTAATAAAAGAATTATCTAGTTCAATTGAAATGAGAATCATTTTTGTGAGAATGGTTTTTATTTACATTTTAAATATATCAATTATAATCAGTAGGACTTTTGATGAGTTGGGTGCGACTTGATCACAAGAGACCGAAAATTCTGGTTCAAGTAAAATTGAACAGTTCACAATCTGGATAGGGAGTTAACATCCTATCAATAAGGATACACGTACTATCTTAGTAATTTATCTTAAACTACGGGAACCTGTATGGTGCTTCAAGAACTTATATGATAGTTTTAAAGAGGATTTTGATTGGTACACTCAGGGATGTATTGAACATAACCAACATTGAGATTCAAGTTTAAGGGTTGTCTTGATTAGACTTAGATAATCTCACATTATTTGTAAAAGGTTCATAGATTCTTAATCTTGAGAGTTATTAGGATTGTAATGCTTGCACAATTGTTGCTTTAATTGATATGGGTGAGATTCAATTTCATATTGGATTAATGGATCCCCGTAAGTTAGTCAATGGTTGTGTGAGTACGTCTGAAATATTAATTCGGAGAGTGTGCGTCCAAGAAAGATTTTTGGATTGTGATACCCCCTCATAGAATTCTAAGATTTATTTCCACTAGTAAAGCTGATCAGTGGATTTTTTTTTATAATCTAGTGGAGTAGAAAAATAAATTAAGTATGAGAATCAAGGAATTGATTAGATATTTGGTTGGAATCAATTAATGATAAATTGATTTGACCAACCTGATATAAAAAAACTTACGATAGAAAATCACATTATGTACCATAATCAACTTTGCAAATAAGGACTCATTATTTTGAATGATTCTGAGATAATTAAATTGTAGTGTAGTCATAATTATTTTGCGGATTAATTATAATTAAACAAAGAAATGAAATAGATTACGGAATTGTAATCTGGAATTTTCAAGTATTTAATTAGAATCCAGTTTAATTATTTTTCTTGGGTTCTTAATATAGTCTGTATGCCCAATTAGTTAGGCCCAAACTCTCTGAAAGTCCAGTTTAGCCTGAGCCAATGACCTATGCCTATTTATATGGGTGTAAGCTAGGATTTTAAGCTGCACATTCATTATTTAGGGTTAGAGAGTGGGGAGATAAAATACTATTCACATTTTTCTGAAGAGGCATAGAGATAAAGGTCCATATCCCACTCAAAACCAATGATTTTTGTCCCCAAAAGTTCCCACACACCTACCTAGATTTTAGGATGTTCATATACTAGAAGATCTAAGCATTTCAAAACACATAAGAAAATATTTTTGCAGGATCAAAAGAACATAACCATTCATCTTCTCCCAATACCTTTTCTCCATATTCAGTTTCCAATCGAATCTGAAAATGAATTGTATCGATAACTCTAGCTTTGGGTTTCTGTAATACTCCGTATTTTTAGAAATTTATAATGAATGAATTGAGAATAATATTAATTAATTAAAAGGCAACCTAAATTAATTATATATTTATAACTGAGAATATTGGAATTTGTATCTGTAATATGAGTTTAAATGGGTTCAATTGATAAATTGACAAGTCTTATGGGTTAAAGTTTAAATTTATTAAATTCTAGGGTTAAATTGGTAATTAGGAGAAAAAGGGTTTGAGACTTTTGGGTAATTTTTGAGAACGTATGTGCTTGCGTTCAAATGAGAAAATTATATATTAAACCCTTTTAACCCAAACAAACCCTAAACATGCAATAGTATGTGATTGAATAAGATGATAATCTAAGCAAGAACATTCAAACACAAGCAATTGAGGAAAAATCCCCCAAAGGGGCAAAACCATTTATTTTCATTATAATATTGTAGCTATACAATTTCGGATTACAATGAAAATACAAGTGACTAAGAATTACCCTCAGGTATCGGATTCTGTAGTCGGCGACTGGAAATATCCCTTTCCAGGAGGGATGCAATTAAGAAGAGAATGGCTTCTCCACAAGGGTTTGAACAGCAAAACTGCGTTCTTGGATTACCAAAAAGATTCACAAATGATTGGCAATTGTGTGAATCAAAAACCTAGAGTCTAGATGCTCAATAGGTGAAGACTTAGGGCTTCCTTTACTCTGGAAATCGTGTGAATAAGTCTTAGAAAACCACTTCCCGTAGTGGGATTAAATAAGAGGACTTGAACCATAGAAATCTGACCACGATCTGTTTAAGATTATTCTAGGCGGACCGGTCCGGATCTGAGGCGGATCGGTCCGATTGACCGGATCGGTTCTTTTATTCTGAGGCAGATCGGTCCGGTTGTGACCGGATCGGTTCGGTTGATCCTGCTTCATCGGTTTGCTTGCGGTCCCGGGTATACTGGATCTGCAGCAATCGGATCGGTCCGGTCTGAGGCGGATCGGTCCGGTTGACCGGATCGGTTCTTTTATTTCAGGCGGACCGGCCCGGTTGTCAGACTTTGATTACTCTTCTTCTTCTGATATTCGGATCCGTTGATGAATGTATGAAACTTGAATTTATTCAACGGTGTAACGACGTACGACATATAAATTGATAATGGACAAAAATGTCCTTACGAATCTCCCCCTATGTCTATGGCAGTACATACATAAAAACAAACATCCGAATTATCAAACAACTAAAAATGCCTATACAAATCTACCCTTCCATGAACCCAAAACTGGAAAGATACAATTGAATAAGACTACAGCGTTTGCTCTTCAATTCTTCAGGAATCTCAACGCTTTTCTCATCAGGGTGTGCAATCCAATGATAATCCATGTAGTACCTACACACATGAGACAAAGCCAAAATACCAAGTGACATATCGAGTTTGAAATGAGATAAATAAACATATATACCAATTTATGAGCAAACTCAAACTTTCAAATCTCCCCCATAATAAGATAATTCATTCTCCCCCTTTTTATGATGTTCCCAAATAGACAAATGAGAGAAATAAATCAAATAAGCAAGTGCGGGGTGTCACTAGGATAAAATCACACCATGAATGAACACAAAGTAACCAAGACGATGATAGCGTAAATGAAGTGGTGTGATAAAATTCGATAGGAAAATCAATGCATACAAACATGACATATGTGCACGATGAATATTGGATATTCCTAGCGAATGAACTCAAATGCTTCCTTTGGTGTAAAATAATGACAATATAAGATATTGACTCAATCAAATCAACAAATCAAAGCTCAAAGTGATTTTCACACCAATAACGTCCAAAACGATTTTATGCTTTTCAGGACTTTCAAGGAAGTGCAAACCCGTTTAAAGATTCTCCAACCAAACTCCCTCAGATATAATTTTGAATAGAGGCATCCTAAATTCTCAAACTTTGGAGAATTGATGGTGAAACCTAAGCGGCCCATATTTGGCATGAATTGCTTTTTATTGCCTTTAATTTTTTTTTCGGGCTCTTTTAACCTCTTTGGACCTCGGATATTAAAATTCCTCCATTTTTAGGTCCTTTTTAACGGTGGCTTTTGCGCAAAGGATAGATGATTTCCTTTCGCAGACCCTCCCCGTTATACAAAAACACACAGTCTCACCAAAACGGTTTTTACATGCATTCCAATCTTGTCAAGTGTTATCGCATATTGTACATTGTATAGACATAATTGAGATGGAAACACTCAAGCCAACATGTGATATGACAAGTACAAAAATCAAATATAGCCGTGCATGTGTGCAATAAAGGATATAGGAGTCAAACATGTAGGAAGATATCACTAATTACATCTCAAAGACTCCAACCAATGTAAAGCACATGGATGAAATGATGTAGCCTCTCAAATCTCTATCAAACAGTCACATGGATAAATGAAATAAAGTTAAGACTTGGCTATCTTAAATGCTCATCCATAAAAGAAGTAAGAACATAAATCTTTTTGGATTTTTTCAAAAATTTTATCAAAATAAAATCTTTTTGTGCTTTTCTTAAAATTTTTCTTAAAGGAAAATCTTTTTGTATTTTTCAAAAGAAATATAAAAAGCAAAAAGAATAAATAAAAGCTGTACAACTAAGCAATGGTACATATAAAACAGACTAGCAATAGGAAGCATATGATATGAACATGAAGAAGCATCCTATTCTAGACATAGACCAACCCCTCAGTCAACTGTGCAAATCCCCAAAGACTTCCTAAGACTCTCAAATCTAAGGGCATCTAAAGGTTTCGTGAAAATGTCGGCTAACTGACGGTCGGTGGGAACAAAACTCAGGGATACAGTGTTCTCCTCAACTGACTGACGAATAAAGTGCTCACGTATCTTGATGTGTTTTGTGCGCGAATGCTGGACGGGATTACGGGATATGTGTATCGCGCTCGTGTTATCACAAGAAATGATCATGGTGTCTTGTGAAATCCCATAATCCTCCAACATTTGCTTCATCCACAAGAGTTGTGTGCAATAACTCCCAGCGGCTATGTACTCAGCCTCCGCAGTGGACAAAGAGATGGAATTTTGCTTCTTGCTCATCCAGGAGACAAGAGCAGAACCAAAATAGAAACACCCACCAGAAGTGATCCTACAACCATCTACATCCCCAGCCCAATCGGCATCCGAATAGGCGGACAAACGGTCATCGGTATCAAAGGAATGCCAAATACTGTATGAGAGAGTCCCACTTACGTATTTAATAATACGTTTTAGAGCAAGTAAATGTGACTCTTTCGGGGACGCCTGATATCTCGCACAGACTCCAACACTAAAGGCGATGTCAGGACGACGGGCAGTCAAGTAGAGAAGACTACCTATCATACTCCGATATAAGGTTTGCTCTACGTCCTTGCTTGAAGTGTCCTTACTAAGCTTGGTAGTGGTACTCATAGGTGTACATGCATGCTTAGCGGAGTCTAAACCAAATTTCTTCACTAGGTCTCTAGCATACTTGGATTGGGAGATGAACATCCCATCCTCTAGCTGACGAACCTGGAGACCAAGAAAGAATGTAAGCTCACCAACTATGCTCATCTTAAACTCACTTTTCATCTCCTCCTCAAAGTGGTGAGCATGCTGGGAGCATGTGGATCCAAAGACTATGTCGTCCATATAGACCTGGGCAACCAAAATAGCACCGTCATCTCTCTTGACGAACAACGTCATATCTACTCCCCCTATCTTGAAGCCACGAGCTAAGAGATAGGAAGTAAGCCTCTCGTACCAAGCACGGGGTGCTTGCTTCAAACCATACAAGGCTTTCCTCAGATAGTAGACGTGCTCCGGGTGCTGAGGATCTTCAAACCCTTTTGGTTGTTCCACATAAACCTCCTCCTGTAGAATGCCATTCAGAAAGGCACTCTTGACATCCATCTGATATACCTTGAAGCGCAGATGACATGCGATGGCGAGCAGAAGACGGACGGACTCAAGCCTCGCAAAGGAGCAAATGTCTCCCCAAAGTCTACACCCTCTATCTGTGTGTAGCCTTGAGCGACCAACCTAGACTTATTTCTGATTATGGTACCATTTTCATCCATTTTGTTCTTGAAAATCCACCGGGTACCTATCACATTAGTCTCACTAGGTCGGGGGACAAGTTCCCAGACATTGTTCTTTTTAAACTGAAGCAACTCATCCTGCATAGCAGATATCCAGTGTTCATCCTTGAGTGCTTCTTTATGGTTCTTGGGCTCGGCTTTGGATGTGTAGCAAAGATGGCTAACAACGTTTTCTAGCTAAGCACGAGTCTTGACCCCTAGAGTGGGATCGCCAACAATGGAAAACGGGTCATGACTCTTGCGAACCCAAGCAGGTGTGTCCCCTAACATAGGAGTAGGGTCCACAGAGTGTGAGAGAGGAACAGGTAAATCACTGTCAGAACAATTCTCATCCTCACACTGAAGGTTAGGATCAATAACCGTCGGAGGTTCGTCATCTTGCACGGTGACGTTTATTGATTCCATAACCTTAGAGCTCTTCAGGTTAAAAACCCGGTACGCTCTGCTATTCGATGAATATCCTAGAAATATTCCCTCGTCGCTCCGGGAGTTGAACTTTCCTAATTGCTCTCTATCCCGTAGGATGTAGCATTTACTCCCCAAAACACGGAAATATGTCAGGTTGGGCTTCTTGCCAGTCCACAACTCATAAGGAGTCTGAAGTGTGTGTGGACGCAAATAAACCCTATTCACCGTGTGGCATGCAGTAGATATTGCCTCTGCCCAAAATCCCCTAGATACTTTACGACCTAGAAGCATAGATCTAGCCATCTCTTGGATTGTTCTATTCTTTCTCTCAACAATCCCATTTTGCTAAGGAGTCCTCACAACAGAAAACTCATGTTTGATCCCGAGGCTATCACAATAAAGGTCTACCTTTGCTTCTGTGAATTCAGTGCCATTGTCACTACGCATCCTATTAATAGTGACACCATGTTGATTTTGCAAGACACGAAACTTGGTCGTTAAAAATTCTACAGCATCAGATTTCTCTCTCAGAAAACCTACAATGGAGTACCTGGAGAAATCATCTACCATCATGAGGATGTACCTCTTACCACCTAGACTCTCAGTACGAGTGGGACCCATAAGATCTATGTGAATCAACTCAAGAACACGAGAGGTGGTAATGGAGTGCAACTTCCTATGAGGACTACGAATTTGTTTTCCCAACTGACAGGGTCCACAAACGGTCGAAGTTGACTTTCCAAGAGATGGTAAGCCACGTACTAGGTCCTTTTTAGCTAGGCGATTGAGATCTCTAACGTTCA
Organism: Sambucus nigra; assembly: GCA_949130495.1. Lineage (NCBI taxonomy): Eukaryota > Viridiplantae > Streptophyta > Magnoliopsida > Dipsacales > Adoxaceae > Sambucus > Sambucus nigra. Next base: position 662,580,911 of record OX422210.1, read on the forward strand.
CGTGACCTAGACGTTGATGCCACAGATCCATAGGAGTGATCGTGGCGCTGTTGCAGACAAGTGAGGACGTGGGCTCAGTCCCATAGCAATTATCCTCGGTCCTCACCCCTTGCATCAAAATTTTACCGGCTTGGTTGTAAACTTTACATGTGTCCCGGTCAAACTTTACTGCAAAGTCAGTGTCGCACAGCTGGCTAATGCTGAGAAGGTTTGCTTTCAAACCTTTGACGTACAAAACATTTTCTAGCTTAGGAAATCCAGGTAACTCGATAGTACCACGTCCTATAATGCTAGACTTGCTCCCATCTCCAAAGGTGACTCTGCCATCCTGATAATCCTCAAGAGTCGTAAAAAATGAGGCATCACCTGTCATATGTCTGGAGCATCCACTATCAAAATACCACTGTGAGGTATTGTGTGCTTTGAGAGCAACATGAACAACGAAGGCCTTTTTATCTTTCTTAGGTACCCAAGCAGAGATGACCTTTTGTTTGCCTTTGTTGTTGTTGGTTTTAGCTGGAATGTGAGAAGCATTCACTAACGGCAAAGACATCCGTCGGAATTCTTCCATTAAACTCTGGGACGTGGCAGCTAAGAACTGAACTCGCTCTCTCAGACTAGAAAACTCATCAGTATGACGTGGTGGAGCAGTAGTACGTCGTGTCCGACCCATGCTATAGCAAGACTCCCTAAGGTGGCCTTTTCTTTTGCAATAAGTACAAAAGAGCACAGTCAAAGGCGGACCTTAGTTTGCTTTTCTTGGTCGAACTCTCCTTCGAGGTTTTTGACGACGGCCATAAGGATTCGTAGTAAACTCAGGAACTGGTCCAGGTGCAATTTGGGATGTGGAGGCACCATCATATCCAATTCCTTGCCGATCACCAAAACCTAAAGCGGGGCCGAGGAGCATCTTTCCCATCTTCCCAGATCTGTCCTCGATTTGTACCTTGACTTCCCGTGCTTTCTCAAGATCATGAGTCAGCTGGGCAACAAGGGCTTCAAGTTTCGTCCGAGTCTCCATGGAGGAATGGAGCTGACTCGTAAGACTAGCCACTTGTTTAGTCAAGTCCCCTCTCTCTTTCTCTAAAACACACTCTCTCTCTCTAAACAGAACCTCTTTCTCGACACAGGCAGATTCTCTCTCTCTCAGGGAGGTTACGGTGGAGGACTCTCTTTCTCTCCCCTTTCTTAAATCTTCCTCTAAGCCGGTGGTCTTAAGAACTAGCGCTTTGTTACGTTTTTTAGTTTTAAATGACTCAGAATATGACTCAGCGATGGCGCGTTGAATATCACTCTCGCTCTCACTTGAATCATCCTCCCCCTCACTCTCATCGATCTCACTGTCGAGGTGTCCATGTGAAGCATCATCTTCATCGCCGTGAAGAGAACTAGGAGTGCTCACTTGACTGGCCATGAATGCGGTGAAGTTACACTCATGCGGTGACTCATCTCCTGAATCCACCGTCTCGACCTCACTGTCGTCACTAAGGGTAGCATTAAGGACAACTTTCCCTTTTTCTCTATTCAGACGATTGGCACACTCAAAGGCTCTATGACCCCTACCATCGCACTAAAAACATCTCTCACTTTCTTTCTTAGGAGGATTTTTGGAGTCTTTTTCATTTTTCTTTTCAAACTTAATTTTCTCAAATTTCTTTTTATCTTTAAAATTGCCATTTTTCTTAAATTTGAGAATCCTCTTGAATTTTTTTGTAAAAAGAGCCAAATCATCTAGGTCAAAATCACACTCAGAATCTGACGTGTCAGTCTCTCTCTTTCTAGACGAATCTACCCTTTTTCTAGCCGACTCCTCACTCCTTCTCTCTTGGGCTTTAAGTGCAATTCCTTTATCTTTAGATTTAGCAGTTTTAGGGAACATATCAATTTCATAAGTTTGCAAATCTCCTACAAGTTCTTCCAATTTTAGCGTATTTAAATTACCCATAGAATTTAGCACAATGACTTTAGGGATAAAACGCTTAGGCAAAGAACGAAGAATCTTTTTAACAACTCTAGCATTAGGAATATGTTCACCAAGATTAAAGCTAGTATTAACAATGTCAGAAAGTCTAGCATAAAATTCATCAAAGCATTCAGATTCATGCATGGTGATGGTTTCAAATTGAGTTGTCAAATTTTGCAACTTAGATTCTTTCAAAGCATTAGTTCCTTCATGGGAGAGTTGTAAAATATCCTATGCCTCTTTTGACGTGGTGCACGTCATTATACGTTTGAACTCATCAGGTGTGACAGACCCAGAAATAACACTTAGACCCTTAGAATTAAAAGATGCCCATTTAAATTCTTCATCAGTCCAAGAAGTGTCAGGTTTCAAATTGATCACATTATCAACAGTCACGGAGGGAGGAGTCCACCCTCTTTCAACTAAGATCCAGACACGTTCATCAATGGATTTTAAAGCCGACCTCATTCGGGCTTTCCAATAAGCATAATTTGTCCCGTCAAAAACAGGCATTTTATTATATAACTTCTCCATTTGAACACGCACTTTTTCAAAAATCAATTTTTTTCAGAAAATTGATATCTTAGGAAAATTTTGCGGAAAATAGGAATACGCGATAGATTAGTGTAACCTGCTCTGATACCAATTTGAGAACGTATGTGCTTGCGTTCAAATGAGCAAATTATATATTAAACCCTTTTAACCCAAACAAACCCTAAACATGCAACAGTATGTTATTGAATAAGATGATAATCTAAGCAAGAACATTCAAACACAAGCAATTGAGGAAAAATCCCCCAAAGGGGTAAAACCATTTATTTTCATTATAATATTATAGCTATACAATTTCGGATTATAATGAAAATACAAGTGACTAAGAATTACCCTCAGGTATCGGATTCTGTAGTCAGCGGCTGAAAATATCCCTTTCCAGGAGGGCTGCAATGAAAAAGAGAACGGCTTCTCCACAAGGGTTTGAACAGCAAAACTGCCTTCTTGGGTTAACAAAAAGATTCACAAATGATTGGCAATTGTGTGAATCAAAAACCTAGAGTCTAGATGCTCAATAGGTGAAGACTTAGGGCTTTCTTTACTCTGGAAATCGTGTGAATAAGTCTTAGAAAACCACTTCCCGTAGTGGGATTAAATAAGAGGACTTGAACCATAACAATCTGACCACGATCTGAACACGATCTGTTTAAGATTATCCCAGGCGGACCGGTCTGGATCTGAGGCGGATCGGTCCGATTAACCGGATCGGTTCTTTTATTCTGAGGCGGATCGGTCCGGTTGTGACCAGATCGGTTTGGTTGAACCTGCTTCATCGGTTTGCTTGCGGTCCGGGGTATACTAGATCTGCAGCAATCGAATCGGTTCGGTCTGAGGCGGATCGGTCCGGTTGACCGGATCGGTTCTTTTATTTCAGGCGGACCGGTCTGGTTGTCATATTCATCAACGGTGTAACGGCTTACGACATATAAATTGATAATGGACAAAAATGTCCTTACAATTTTTAGAAAGGTTTAAGGGTAATATTGTACTTATTCATTACTTGGGGATTAAGTAGGGTTTTCAAATATTAAAGTTTGTAGGGTTTTATGTCGCCATACTATTTTTGGGTTGCCCCCAAGAGGGTTGCGACATTTTGAGGGGTGTTCATGGAGGTTAGGACTGTGACAACGATGTTTGAGGCCAACCCGCAGCAATGCTTGAAATGCTTTTGTCCGAGGCCTAGTAGCGGGATCTACGAGTTGAGTTTGTTTTATTTTGACTATTTGATATTTTAAAGCCTCGTACTCTCACAAAACCTAATTTCAACCTATCGTCTTTCATCATAAACCATAAAACCCCAAAATACCCTCTCAAGCAACCTCTTTATCACCTAACTAAGAAAAGAGATTTTCAAAGATTTCAAACAAGAATTTGAACATATTTTCAGGAGGATATTAAATCAAGTATTGCAAGAGTTTTTTAAGAAGTTTTCAAGTGGATTCAAAGATAAATTTTCTAAAACCCTTCAATTCAATTCAAGCCAAGTTTTAATTCAATTCAATTCAATTCGAATTTCACCTAAACCTAAGTGTAGGATTAAAATGAGTTAGAAACCTATAAAATTTCTAGGGTTCTGTAATACCTCGCCTAATTAAATCCTGGGTGATTAGTACTAAATTAAATTAAAATAGGTTTCTCAGTTGATTCATTCTTAGCATCACGATCGAAAACTTTTTAATTACTAATCACCTAAATGAAATTAGACCGGTGCCAAATTTTATCTTCCATTAACCCAAAACAAAATACTCATGTGAAAGAAAAAGGTAACCCTTCACAATCAACTATGAATCAAACCCTGTAGCAATATAAACAAGATAAAATATTCTCGAGTCAACATTCGGCTAAAAATCCAAAACTACTAAATAAAACCAACATAATCCAAAACTGAAATCTGAAATAATGATCGTGGAATAGAGAATACTATCATGAGATTCTACACTAGATCTAAATAGATGAAACGTCTATGCAAAGTCCTGCCAGCCTCCACAAAGCTGCAGCTACGAGTCCTTGGATAAAATTCTTTAAGTCTGGCGTCCCTGTGGCTGGACACCTAAAAGGTTTTGAAAATATTTTTAATAGCAAGAGTTAGTACTCAAAAACGTTTTGAAAATATTTTGCAAGTGATTATCAAAATAAGATGAGTTATTGATTACACATGTTAAGATTTCGCATACACTCTCTTGAGTTATCGCACCCTTCATCTATCGTGCATGCCTAACGTCTCGTACCTATCCCACCTAGCTATACTACTCAAGCTAACTGAACTATGATCTTCAACAGTCTCACCTATACTCTTAAGTCCCCTTTCCGCCCACTTAGTATGTAATAGTAACCATATCTCATGATTTATATACTTAGATAACTGTTCACGCCTGGTTATCCGTCACCGTTTTATAATTAAGTCTTCCTACTTAATTTTCTTTTAGGAGTATTCGCGGCATCTCATTATCTACTAACTCGCATAAGTAGATTATTAATATAGTATATATGTCACACACAACATATACTTATAAATTTATTTATTTCTAATATGTCCTCTTAGTACACATCAAGGACTTTTGGTTCGGAATAGTTCATCGACACCAAGTAAGAGTTTGGTTCGGAATGTCACCTCGGCCCCAAATTCATTTCATGAAGTGGTTCGGAATAATCATCTCGACCCACTAATGAAATTTATACATAGGTTGGTTCGGAACTCTTTCGTCACGACCCCAACTTACTATTTTTGTATATTAGTTCGAATCCTACCTCGAACCTATTATAGGCAATTATACTTTAGGTATTCTCACCACCTAAATATCTATATAATTCAGTAGGTATACAGATAACCTAATAATAGTGTTCGTACGTAATATTCTCTCTGTAATATTCACCGTACTTAATTATTTATGATTTATCTCACTATAAAAATTTTAATTGAGTATTCACACAACTCTAAGGGCCCTAGTTACCCCTCTATTCATTTCAGCAGTTAAGCTATCTCTAACCTACTGATATGCCCCTGATGATTACATTTTCTCTCTTCGTAACTGAAATCCTGAATCTCCGATATACTACTCGATCGGTTCACCTCGTCGGTCCATTACTTCCAATCTTGCACACTCTGATTATAACGGACCTCCACTATACACCTACTGGTACTCTCTAAGTACCTACATAGGTACAACATCATCCCTAAGATTCCCCATAATCATTGGTAAACGAATAGAACTTAAGTAACATAAGAACCCATAATCAGTCTGGGTCGATCGATCGACCAGGGCTATCGATCGATCGACTCCATCAATCAATCGACATTCAACGGTCGATCGATCGATCGAGCAGGTGCAGGTGCAGTTCATCTTCTTCATGCGTTTTCTCACTATTCTCAATTTTCCAACTTACATGGTAACACACCAAACTTGAAACCAATGATTTCTAACCATTGCTACATAGTCTAGGATGATTTCCAACGATTTAAACATCATGAATTTTCACGAATTTAGCCCAAAATAATACAAATCCTCTAATTATTCAAGAACCCTAAAAATATGTTCTTCCCATATTCTAAATCATAAACCCATAATTTAATTCGTATTAACAATCATGATTCCTCTGATTTTCAATCCTCTACAGATATAAGTCTAAGTACATGTGATTTCTACCCAAACACGCAATTAATCAATTCATTTTCTCCAAGAATACTCATCAAAATCAATTATTTAAAAATCCTACGCATGGATACTATAACTCAAAATAATTTTGCAAATAACCACTTGCCTTATTCAGAGATGATCTGATTTCGTGATTGTTATTGGTGATCGATTGTCTTTCTCCTCCAATCTTCATTTCCAACAAGTTTGTGGTGCAAGAACCTTATGAATCCTTCACCAATTCTCCCTTAAGCTTTGAAAATAATCTCTCTTCTCTCTCTAATGGCTTTCATTTGTGTTATGAGGTTTCTAACCCTAACCCCACTTTTAATCAGATGATAAAACACTCATAAATTCGTAGGTCTCCTCACCCCCAAATGCCAAAATACTAAAACGCCGCGTATGCTCTCGATTTAGCTTAAAAATGCCCCGGTACCCGATTAGTACGAGTATACTATTTTGACTAATTCGACCCATTCAGAATCATTTGTGAGCTCTAAATCATCATTTGAGTCACCAAAAATATATTTTCCATCTCATCCTCAATTTAGTCTGCACGTGACACTAGGTTGAGGTATAATCAAGTACGTCCACATCTCTCGTTATTTCGTACAAATTAACTATCAACATTTACTATTCTCACTTAGTAAATTTGAATCATAATATTAATCAGTGTCTATCTCTCGATTAATATTTAATAATCACAGTTACTATTTTAATCGCTTAATAATCATAATTATCATTAAATCATATTAAATTACTTTACTCACGTAATTTAAATTAAAGCATATTTTCTATTTAATTGCCCAATTAATTAAATTATAAATACGCAGAATTACGGGGTATTACATACTTCCTCCCTTACAAAGGAATTTTATCCTCAAAATTGAGGATATACCTACGATGAATAACTCTGGATACTGCTCTCGTATATCCTCCTCCCGCTCCCATGTCGACTCCTCAAAATTGTGGTGTCCCCACTGTACTCGCACTAACGGTACTATATTGGATTGAAGCTTACGCTCGCTATGATCCAGAATAGCCACGGGTCTCTCCTCATATGAGATATCTGGCTGCAAATCAATCTCCTCGAGTGGAACGTGCCAGAAGGCTCTCTCACTCCTCCTGTATTTCTTCAGCGATGCCACATGGAACATGTCGTGTATCCGCTAAAGATGCTCTGGGAGTCCCAATCTATATGATACCGGTCCCACCCTCTCAATAATAGGGAACGGTCCCACTTATCTCAGCGCTAACTTCCCCTTCTTGCCGAACCTCATAATCCCTTTCATAGGAGATACCCGAATCAACACCTGGTCGCCCACCTCTGGCTCTACGTGTTTCCTACCGACATCGGCATAACTCTTCTGCCTATCCTGGCTTATTCGAATACGTCCTTGAATTAACTCTATCTTGGCAAAAGTCTCCTCTATCATCTCCGGTTCCAATAGCTTGTTGTCCCCCACCTCTAACCAGCAGGCAGGCGAACGACAAGGCCTCCCATAAAGTGCCTCAAAAGGAGACATACCGATAGTGAATTGGTAAGAGTTATTATACGCAAACTCTACCAATGGGAGGTATCGCTCCCATCCTCCCCCAAAATCTAGGATACACATCCTCAACATATCCTCAAGCATCTGATTCACCCTCTCAGTCTACCCGTCTGTCTGAGGGTGATACGCCATACTCAACCTCAAATCTGTTCCCATGGCTTCCTGAAAACTCTGCCAGAAGTGCGACATAAATATTTTGTCTCTGTCCAACACAATATTAATAGGAACCCCGTGCAGCTTAACGATCTCCAAAATGAAAAGCTGCGCATACTGCATCGTATCAAAATCAGTACGAATCTACAAGAAATGGGCTACCTTGGTCAATCTATCCACTATCACCCATATGGAATCGTGACCTCTCTACGATGTCGGTAGCCCAGTAATAAAGTCCATTGAAATTCTCTCCCACTTTCACACGAGAATCTCGAGTGGCTGTAGCATTCCTGAAGGTCTCTGATGGTCAACTTTCACAAGCTGACACGTAGCACACTTCGAGACAAACTCTGCTATGTCTCGCTTCATACCCAACCACCAATACTGTTGTCGTATATCCTGATACATATTATCCCCGCCGGGATGTATCGCAAACTTCGACCCATGCGACTGTCATGACGACATATTTCAAATCTTCATCCTCAGGTACTACCAGTCTCCCATTAAACCGAAGTCCTCCTTTTGAGCTGATGGAGTAGGACTCTGCCCCCTCGGATAGTAACTATCGTACTATATCCTGACAAAACGGGTCCTCTTCCTGTGCCTTCACCACCCGCATAACACTCTTGGGAGTGATAGTTAAAACTGCCATATATGATCGGGCTACCTCATCCTCATGTCGAAGTTCGCTCCACTTCGCTTTCCAAACCTCTACCAACTCTCCTGTGGGTCTTCGGCTCAACACGTCTGCCACCACGTTAGCCTTGCTAGGATGATACTGTATATCAAACTGGTAGTCCTTCACGAATTCGAGCCACCTCCTCTACCTCATATTCAGATCCTTCTGGGTGAAGAGATACTGAAATGACTTATGATCCGTGAATAGAGAAAACTGCTCTCCCATAAGATAATGTCTCCATATCCTCAAAGCAAAGACCACTGCCAACTAGAGGTCGTGGGTGGGGTAATTCTTCTCATGTGTCTTTAGCTTTCGGGACGCATAAGCTATAACCCTCTCCTCCTGCTATAACACACCCTCGAGTCCCTGCAAGGATGCGTTAGTATAGACCCGGTAATCCAATACACTCCTAGGTAATGTAAGTATGGGTGCTGATGTCAGCCTGTCCTTTAGCTCATCAAACGCTAATTGACAGTAGTCGCTCCACACGAATGGTACCCCCTTACGGGTCAAGTTCGTAAAAGGACCAGCAATCTTTGAGAACCCCTTGATGAAGCAACAATAGTAACCGACTAATCCTAAAAAGCTTCGAACCTCGGTCGGTGTCGTGGGCTGTCCCTACTCTCTCACCGTTGATACCTTACTCGGATCGACAGCTATGCCTTTGTCGGACATAATGTGGCCAAGAAACTAAACCTCCCGAAGCCAAAATCCACACTTCCTGAATTTGGCGTACAACCGATGGTCCCGTAATGTCTGAAGAACCATACGTAAATGCTCGACGTGCTTCTCCTCCGTGCGAGAGTAAACCAGAATATCATCGATTAATACAATCATAAACTGGTCCAAAAACACCCTGAATACCCTGTTCATGAGGTCCATAAACACTGCAGGCACGTTAGTGAGTCCAAACGGCATCACTCTGAACTCGTATGACCTGTATCGCGATAAGAAGGCGGTCTTAGGTATATCCTCCTCTCGAATGCGCAACTGATGGTAACCTTACCTCAAATCGATTTTTGAGAAGTACGCAGCCCCTCTTAACTAATCAAACAAGTCGTCAATTATAGGTAACAGATACTTATTACGTATCGTCACCTTGTTTAACTCCCTGTAGTCTATGCAAAAACGGAGCGAACCATCCCTTTTCTTCACAAATAACACCGGCGCACCCCACGACGATGTACTCCGTCGAATGAAATCCTGTCCCAAGAGCTAATAAATCTTCTCTCTTAACTCTCGCATTTCCGAAGGGGCCATGCGATACGGTGCTCTGGCAATCGATCTCGTCCCCGATGCCAAGTCGATAACAAACTCAATCTCCCTGCTGGGTGGTAACCCTGGTATCTCCTGAAAGACATCCTCAAAATCCTTCACGACTGGGATTGAGTCCATAGAAACAACCACCTCCTGTGAGGTCTCCTCCTCAATGTAATACAAATGAGTGCGCGATCCTCCCTCAGGAAGAGGCATCGCCACTAGGAATATATCCTGTCCCCAAATGGCAAACACTATAGTCCTCTCATAGCAATCTACCATCACCCTATAACCCGCCAACCAATCCATGCCTAGGATGACATCATAGCCCTCTATATTTAACACTAGAAGGTTTACCGCTAGACTCAAACTCCTGATCATAATGTCCACACCCTTACCAGATCGAGTGTATAAGGACCCACTACCCATCGATGACTCAACACACCTAAGATGAGTGTCGATTTTCTCTAAAAGGCCGACTGCTCATCAAATCTAGTGGCAATAAAAGAGTGTGTCACACCCGTGTCAAACAAAATACTACCCCTATGCCCATGGATAGAAAACGTACCTGCCACTACCGACAGTGTCGGAGGTGCTGGCTGAAAAGGCACGTCTCGAACGTTGTACACACGCACGTAGTGCATCTGGACCGACTGCTGCTGAGGGGCCTGTGCTGGTGCTGGGGCTAATGGAGCCTGTTGCCCCTGTTGGGCACCTTGTTGCTGTGCCCTATCTCCATATGGACAAGTCCTACTCTTGTGATCCTGCTGGCCACATGTGAAACACTGCCCCCTGGAACTGTCTCTGCCCTTGGCCCTGTTGGCCTCCCCCTTGGTTTCCTTGGCCCTGACGCCCCTAAGGAACCTACTACTAGGAACCCTGCTATCCCTGCCTGCCAGATCGATGTCGTCCATACCTAAATCTCTTGGCAGAGTTCCCCTGTCGAGAATCCTGTCCCTGTTGACCCGCTGTCTGCTGTTGCGGTGTGTTGCTGTCACTACCCCCAGTTGCCCTGCCCGGCTCACTCCTCTTAATTTCCTTCACAAGGAAGCGATGATCCTGACAGTGCACTAGTGCGGCGTTGACAACGTCTGTATAAGTCAACAGTGCAGGGTAACCGGTCAAATGTTATCTGATCTTCCAGTTCAAACCATCCATAAACTTGGACTTTTTCTGCTCCTCGTTGCTCACCTCGTCTGGCACAAAATTAGCCAGGCGGGTAAACTCTTCCTCATAGTCAGTCACTGATCGATCACCCTGGAACACCTCACTAAATTTCTTCCTCATCTCTGACTCTACTGCAGGCGGGAAGTACTTGCGGTCAAATCGCACCCAAAACTCAAAGATCGTCATCAAGTCCCTCTGTTTAGCGGTGGTAACTGACTCCCACTACTGTAAAGCTTCTCCTGACAGATGAAAAGTAGCAAGCATCTGCTTCTGCACCTCGGTACACTAAAGCATGCGCAGATGGCACAAGATGTTCTTCTTCTAGTTGCAAGCCTCTGCCACGTCAGTAATGCCCTGAAACTTGGGCGAATGGCCCTTCTGAAAGGTCTCCTTGACTCACTGCCAAGAAGATGGCCCGGTCGGGTCCTGAACTGCTGGTGCCACTGGAGGCTGTACCTGGGGATGAGGAAAATGGATTGCCATAGCCCTTATGGCTATCTCAACTGCCTGAGCCACTATCACTGCCACCTGGGTAGTAGAAATTAGCTCGATTGGGGTGGTGGAGGCGGTGCCTGTGGCTCCTGATGAGCCTCCCTCACCTCATCTCTGGCCTCGGCCCTCTCTGTTCGCTGTCTCCTTGGTGGCATCTGAAAATATATCGAATTGTATAAGTACACAGTTTACACAAAATCTAATAGCAGAAGTACGATATCTTAAACACGTAAGGACAAAAGCAACAATCTTAAAATAAGGCTCTATATTCAATAACGAAACGCTGAAATCATAGTAAGCCGCTCAGATCCTATGAACACTAGAACCTGATGTTTTGATACCATCTGTGACACCCCGCCTAACTAAATCCTGGGTGATCAGTCCTAAATTAAATTAAAATAAGTTTCTCAGTTGGTTCATTCTTAACATCACTGTTGAGAACTTTTTAACTACTAATCACCTAAATGAAATTAAACCGGTGCCAAATTTTATCTTTCATTAACCCAAGACAAAATACTCATGTGGAAGAAAAAGATAACCATTCACAATCAACTGTGAATCAAACCATGTAGCAATATAAACAAGATAAAATCTTCTCGAGTCAACATTCGGCTAAAAGTCCAAAACTACTAAATAAAACCAACATAATCCAAAACTGAAATATGAAATAATGATCGTGGACAACATGTCCCAATAGAGAATACTATCATGAGATCCTACACTAGATCTGAATAGATGAAGTGTCTATGCAAAGTCCTGCCAGCCTCCACAAAGCTGCAGCTACGAGTCCCTGGAGAGAATTCTTCAAGTCTGGCATCTCTGTGGCTAGACACCTAAAAGGTTTTGAAAATATTTTTAATAGCAAGATTTAGTACTCAAAATGTTTTGAAAATATTTTGCTAGTGATTATCACAATAAGATGAGTTATTGATTACACATGTTAAGATTTCACGTACACTCTCTTGAGTTACCTCACCCCTCATCTATCGTGCACGCCTAACGTCCCGTACCTAGCCCACCTAGCTATACTACTCAAGCTAACTGAACTATGATCTCCAACTGTCTCACTTATACTACTAAGTCCCTATTCCGACCACTTAGTATGTAATAGTAACCATATCTCATGATTTATATACTTAGATAACTGTTCACGCCTGGTTATCCTTCACCGTTTTATAATTAAGTCTTCCTACTTAATTTTCTTTTAGGAGTATTCGTGGCATCTCATTATCTACTAACTCGCATATGTAGATTATTAATATAGTATATATTTCATACACAACAGATACTTATAAATTTATTTATTTCTAATATGTTCTCTTAACACACATCAAGGACTCTTGATTCGGAATAGTCCATCGACACCAAGTAAGAGTTTGGTTCGGAATGTCACCACGACCCCAAATTCGTTTCATGAAGTGGTTCGGAATAATCACCTCGACCCACTAATGAAATTTATACATAGGTTGGTTCAGAACTCTTTTGTCACGACCCCAACTTACTATTTTCGTATATTAGTTCGAAATCCTACCTCGACCCTAATATAGGCAATTACACTTTAGGTATTCTCACCACCTAAATATCTATATAATTCAGTAGGTATACACATAACCTAATAATAGTGTTCATACGTAATATTCTCTCTTTAATATTCACCGTACTTAATTATTTATGATTTATCTCACTATTAAAATTTTAATTGAGTATTCACACAACTCAAAGGGCCCTAGTTGCCCCTCTATTCATTTCAGTAGTTAAGCTATCTCTAACCTACTGATATGCCCCTAGGGATTACGTTTTCTCTCTCCGTAACTCAAATCCCGAATCCTCGATATACTACTCGATCGGTTCACCTCGTCGGTCCATTACCTCTAATCTTGCACACTATGATTATAATGGACCTTTACTATACACCTACTGGTACTCTCTAAGTCCCTACATAGGTACAATATCATCACTAAGTTTCTCCACAATCATTAGTAAACGAATAGAACTTAACTAACATAAGAACCCATAATCAGTCTGGGTCGATCGATCGACCAGGGCCATCGATCGATCGACTCCATCGATCAATCGACATTCAACGGTCGATCGATCGATCGAGCAGGTGCAGGTGCAGGTGCAATTCATCTTCTTCATGCGTTTTCTCACTATTCTCAATTTTCCAACTTACATGGTAACATACCAAACTTGAAACCAATGAATTCTAACCATTGCTACATAGTCTAGGATGATTTCCAACGATTTAAACATCATGAATTTTCACGAATTTAGCCCAAAATAATACAAATCCTCTAATTATTCAAGAACCCTAAAAATATGTTCTTCCCATATTCTAAATCATAAACCTATAATTTAATTCGTATTAACAATCATGATTCCTCTGATTTTCAATCCTCTACAGATATAAGTCTAAGTACATGTGATTTCTACCCAAACATGCAATTAATCAATTCATTTTCTCCAAGAATACTCATCAAAATCAATTATTTGAAAATCCTACGCATGGATATTATAACTCAAAATAATTTTGCAAATAACCAATTGCCTTATTCAGAGATGATCTGATTTCGTGATTGTTATTGGTGATCGATTGTCTTTCTCCTCCAATCTTCCTTTCCAACAAGTTTGTGGTGCAAGAACCCTATGAATCCTTCACCAATTCTCCCTTAAGCTTTTAAAATAATCTCTCTTCTCTCTCTAATGGCTTTCATTTGTGTTATGAGGTTTCTAACCCTAACCCCACTTTTAACCAGATGACAAAACACTCCTAAATTCGTAGGTCTCTTCACCCCCAAATGCCAAAAGACTAAAACGCCCCCGTACGCTCTCGATTTTGCTTAAAAATGCCTCGGGACCCGACTAGTACACCAGGGTATACTATTTTGACTAATTCGACCTATTCAGAATCATCTGTGAGCTCTAAATCATCATTTGAGTCACCAAATATATATTTGCCATCTCATACTCAATTTAGTCTACACGTGACACTAGGTTGAGCTATAATCAAGTACGTCCATATCTCTCGCTACTTCGTACAAATTAACTATCAACATTTACTATTCTCACTTAGTAAATTTGAATCATAATATTAATCAGTGTCTATCTCTCGATTAATATTTAATAATCATAATTAATATTTTAATCGCTTAATAATCATAATTATCATTAAATCATATTAAATTACTCTACTCACGTAATTTAAATTAAAACGTATTTTCTATTTAATTGCCCAATTATTTAAATTCTAAATACGCAGAAATATGGGGTATTACATGTTCTTAGTGTATGATATTGATTAGGGGAAATTGATTATCCTCACATGTTGAAATGTAGTCCTAATTATTGTTAGAAATTGAATATGAAACCCCTATTATAGAATTTGTCATGTTTGGGTTTTGGATTTATTCTTGGACTTATGATAATTTGAATGTATATGGAGTAATTGAGATATAGTTAAAAGGTTCAACTAAGGTTTGATAAGAGCATGCTTGGTAGAGTTATACCTTTTGATTCATGAGTAGTACCCTTAATATTAAACATGTGAATTACGAAATTATGAGTATGGAGATGTATAAATGATGCCTAATTACCCGTGAGAAGATTCTATGTTTGAGTACCCCGTGCTATACTCTTGAAAAGTTAAGTTTAAGCTTCTCGTCAAACATGTTCTTAGATTGAGAAATGGACTAATTGTACAATAACTCACTTAATCCCTTTCATTCCTTAAAGAAATTAGTCAAGTAGACAATTTAAAAGGAGCACAAGATAACTTGTGTTCAATTGTTGGGTTTATGGCTGTTATGGCTTATGTGGAACGGATTATGATTGAATGTGACAGTTGGACAATTATTATGCTTGTTCTATTAACTTAACTCACCATAATAAATTTATAACTAATCTGTTATCTTAAAGACTAACCTATTTAATCAGTATTGTATCCTGGGGTCCGAGGGAAGGGGGTTCCTTGTTTGGATTTCATTTTTATGAGACGTCTCACACACGGAGTTTAGAGATGGGTAAGTGACAATGCGAAAACCCTTAAAAAATTAATAAACATTTACTTTAGTGACTCAGCTTATGAGTAATTACATGGTAGACATTTTACCCTTATAGCCGCTAATGTAACAACATTACACTTGTCTTAATACTTTATTTAAAAAAGACCCGAGGAGTGGGGTAATGAGTCGGCCTCACGATAAATGATAAAATACGATTGAAACTGAAATGTCGTTGATAAATGACTATAGTGAATGCGTATTCTTGGGTGAGTGCCAAGAAGGAACACCCTTATGATGATATGAGATGAATATGACTTGATACGGATTGTTGATGCATCACACAATGGTGGTTGAAATATGTCACTGGTGGAGTGATGGTTTTATATTGGTGTACTGCTTGTTCTTGAGATGATCGGAGATAAGGGGTGCATGTCCGTTATGTCATAATGAATTAAGAGAATAATTAATTGATGAGACAAAATGAGTTAATTCAAATGCACTGTGAGGTTGCGTGATATACGTTGGACTATCCTTATTACTTATATAAAATATAAATGTACCATTTGTATATGTATTTGCTTTGAGTTGCATAGCTTAATAACTTTCTAGGGTTTGACCTATTTTATTCATAGTAAATTTCATGTGCTAGAGTTGGACCTCTCGCTTTGAGTTCCTCCCTTTAGTTAACACAAATTATCATTCCAGTTCCTCTCAAATTCATTTGGGGATTAATGTAGTTTCATTTCTCTTCTTACACTATCATTTACTCTTCAATTGATAGAGATATATCCCATTAGATTTTCAGTTAGCATGTAATTTGGGATAATGGTATTTGACATGCGTCCTTTTTTAGACTCATTATTTGGCACGTATTTGGGAGTTGGTGTTTCATTGTTGATCTCTTTTTATTATGGTTATGATTGAGCTTTATATTAGAGGACTTTCATATCGATTCATTATATATTTCACATGTTTAGTTTGCTCGCCGTGAGTGGTATTTAAATTGTTTAACAACCTGTATAATTTTATAATTTTTAGACTGGATCAACATGAGTATTAAAATATACGTGGTGTCACATTTTTAAAGTATAATTTTTGTTTTACACTTTCCATTGCATGATTAATCAAATATTATGGGCTAATATATTTTTTACTCCGCCTATATCGATCCCCATTATGTAGTCCACGCATAGACGTAGTGAATTGTCCTTATTTTTAGCAAAGAGCACCAAAGCTCCCCACGGTGATGTACACCTCCTAATGAACCCCAGACTCAAAATCTATTGTATCTGCTCTCGCAACCCTATCATCTCTAATAGATCCATCCTATAAGGTTCCATATCTATGGGTTGGGTCCCCAGTGCTAAGTCTATGACAAAGTCAATCTCATGGCTAGGAAGTAAACCCAGTACCTCCTCAAACACGTCTAGGAAATCCTGAACTATAGGTACATAATCTAATGGAACCACAATCTACTTTGATGTGCTCAAGTCAATGTAGTAAAGGTGTGTGATAGATCCTCCATTGAGCCTAGGCATCGCTATAAGGAACATCTCTTGGTCACGAATGGTAAATTTGATAACCTTCCCACTGGAGTCGATATGTGTGTAATACTGAGCCAAGCAGTCCATGCCCATAATAATATCATAAGATCTCATATCTAATACTCACAAGTTGGCCATAAATAAAAGTTGGCCAATCTCAATGGCTACGTCTCTACAAACGTGTCATAAAGTAGCACCCTAACTCACTAGGGTATTTACGTGCAAATAATTCTCGGTGGTAATATTTATAAGGTCATAGTCATGGTAAAACTACGATTGAAAAATGAATGGGATGTCCCAGTGTCAAATAAAAATCAAATGAACAAACCATAAATATAAATCATACACTCAATGGCCTAAAATTGGGTCTGCTAATCCCGTTGAACGACATTATACACACATCCATAGTGAAGCTGAGGATGGCCCTGTAGTGGGTCTTTAGATGGTGGTGGCAACGCTGGGTACTACGGTGGTGCTGGTAAAACTTGAAAATGAGGTGGGGTTCGCAACATCTAATGTTTCCCCCATTAAATCTGGCCTTAATCGGCCTAGTTGTATCTATGGCATCCTTGAATGAATGGCCCTGACCACCATAAGTATAACAATTTCCCTTAAACGTACCATCAAAATGGCAGCCCTAGTGACCCTATCCCTGTTGTAGAACATGTTGGCCCTGACTGTGTCAACCCAGCGTGACCTTAATGGTCCTATCATCTCTAATTATCCGACCCACAGTACCTTTTAGGGGGATACTTCCCCTATGCTGGTCCCTCTGCTAGTGAGGGTCTCCCTGAGCTAGGGGCGACTCTCCACTGTCTCCAATCTTAGGCCTTTATACGAATCCAACCTTCTCCTTCTAAGGAACTTAATCTCTCTAATAGTCATGGTGATCCAAGAATTGTATTAGGGAAACTTCCACCATCTGAGTGTATGTGGTAAAGATCGGGTTACCCAATAACACCTGATGAATCCTCCGTGTGAGTCTCCTGATAAAATGATCCATCTTCTTCGCCTCTGTATTGATCTCTTCCAATGCAAAAAGAGAGAGATGGGTGAACTCCCTCTCATACTAGGATATTATGCGGTTGCCCTAATGAAGCCTCAGAAACTCGCTTCGCATACTGGTACAAATGGCAAGCGGGAAATATTTCCCCTCAAATGTCTGCCAAAACTGCCCCATGGTCATAGATTACCGCTCTACATCGGTGGTTATTGACTCCCGTCACTGTAAAGCCTCTCCGACAAGTTTATAACCAATCAACATATGATTCTGAACCTCCTAACACTCGACTAAATGCAATTATCTCTCAATGTCCCATCTCCACTACCGAGCAACTATGGGATCTACTGAACCGGTAAACTTGAGATGATTCTTTTTGCTAAAAGCACTCCGAGCCTTCTACAAGTTAGGAGTCAAGTGCGGTGTAGGTGCAACCATGGGTGATGGTTGATCCCGCCTCATGGAATTCATAGGAACGGCAACAATGTGTGCAATGATGGAAGGTAGGTTAATTGGAGCACATGTTGGCTATGGCTAAGGTTGTACGACGCTTAGCTCAGTGGAAGATGTCTGCTTATGAAATATTCATGCCTTCCTCGTGTTTAAGCATTTGAAAAAGGAAACCAAAATCGTATTATAAATCATACAAGAATAACAATACGAAGCCTAAACAGTTTAGTTTTAATAATAGTTAGAGAACGCAACGTAAAAAAATAATGAACGCACTCAATACCTTAGGACACTAGAAACTAGAATGATCTAATACCAACCGTGACACCCCACAAATATAAAATTTACGAGAGTCACATAATGAATAACATTCTAAGCATGATCGAGATATAAAAAATAGATATTAACAATGCTAAATATCATAGTGGGAAATAAATAACACAACTCTGATACCATTCAACCACAATAATATATAAATTGACAAAATTCATCTAGCGTAATATAATAAAATGAGTAAACAATAATATCCAACTCTGAATAAAATCCAATTGAAATAAATAAATCTAACACAACTCTCTAACTCGGAAAGGAAAACTAAACAAGTAAATAGACTATCTGAATATCTAAACATAAATGAATATGAAAATACAAAAGAGTTGCACGTTTGAGACCTTATAAGACTGATGAAAATGAGATGAAGCTGGAGAAACACCTCTAAAGAAAGTAGGGGTGGCTGAGACCTAAGACTAAACAAATGTTCCCCGAAGAGGATCAAACCTATAAAGTCTACAGTGTGTAAAGATATTATTACATTTGATCCATAATAATAAAGACATATTTTCCTCCGCTATTAAGTTGATTAAATTTATCCCTACCCAAACAACCTATAAATATGTTATTTTAACCCCCAATTTCAAAAGGTAATCCGTGTTCTCTGATTCTGTCAATTAATTAATTATCCATGCTTTAACATTTTCAAGTTATTATACTATTTAACATATATAGTATATAAACAGAATGTATAAGATAATAGTAAACTGCACAATCTAAAATCCACTTGAGTATATCTCCATTCGCATAGGGCCGACTACACTGCCCGTAACCAAATTATGAAGGCTTACATCTACGCCTTCAGGAATCACTCGGGATAATACTATTTATAGCTATAGGATGTCCCAACCATATAGCTTCAGATAAACAAGGGAAATCACTAAGCCATCACACATAACATACCGTTGGCTATACGAGAGGGTCAATACCCATTATCTGAACTTAGAGAGATGGGTGCCTTACTACATAGTAACATGATAATAAGACCTAGGTAGAACCCATAATACTCATAGGGATACCACACGCGATCACGTCGTATCTTTCCCACAAATCCCCCCTATGACCCCCCCAGGCATGTTCATATAATTCACACAATTCAACAACAAGCCCTACTTTATGGATTATTAAAAGACTTAATTTACTTCATGTTTTACTTAAAATTTAATATTAGTTGGCCATTTAGGCCTTAACCTAAATCATAAGGCTCCTAAAAGTAGATGATATCCTGAATCTATGATTTTATATATTAAAATTAATTAACCTCAAGTCCCGAAGTTAACATATTATTAATAATGCTTAAAATACCTAAATTCACCCAAAAAATACCAAGCTGCAAGATCGGATCGGTCCGCCCCAAACTATATTGTTGCACTCATTCAGGATCGATTTAATCTGGTCCGGATCGATCCGTCGGGTCTAAGATGCTAAGTTCACCTTAAGTTCATTTATGGCTAGGTAGTTAACCCCAAATCCATCATAAAGCATATAAACAACAAACCCATTCCTCCAAATATATAAGTTTCAAATTACTGTTTCTATCATGTTTCTACAAGAACTAATGCGATTCTAATATGATCAAAGATTCAAATTCATGTATTTTTAATTGAATCCTAACTTCTTCTTCTTCATTCAAATGTGTTGAATTAACATTCGATTTCAAGTTATATTTTCATATTAACAAGGGGTTTTTGAAGCTTATGACGTGTACATTACAAATTTAAGGCTTCCATTATCATATTACAGAGTTCCTTTCATTAATTTTTCCAATCAATCAAACTAGTTCTTGTATTCATCAACTAATTAAACTAGGGTTTATAACTTAATTAAACTAATTCTAAAATTTATTTTAATTACTTAATTAATTTCTTATCTAATCTATCCTACAGATTCCAATATATGATCATCATCATAACACAAACCTAATGGTATTTTTACAGAAAGTAAACTTTCCTTAAGGGGATCGTTAATACCCTACAAACCTCCAATATCCAAAGGTAGGGTTTCCTTTTCCTTTATCTTCGGGTGATAGGTTTCTCAGATATGTTTTATGATATTTATGTTAATCTTTTTTATTTATATCAGCTGTTAATTTTGTAATTAGGTTGGTCCCCTAATTTGACATAATTATAAAAGGCCCAAAATAAGTTCCAAATGATCTTAAACTTGGCCCAACACATATACTAACCCAACATACCAATTTTCCATTATTTTTATCTTATTCTAAACTTTCTAAACATCCTAAGAACCTACCCAAAAGTTAATATTTCTCGTGAGTTACTTATTTAAATTTATTAATTAGTCAACATATGCCATTTTTCATTCAAACATAATTATTAATTAATTAATTGTAACTCGGTATTGTAAAAATGTACTTAACGATCGGTGGTACCCAATGCTGAGGGAATAATCGAAATAAGGAAACATCTCATACTTAGCCTCGCGACCTTTTCATAGCCTCCCATAATGCTAAGTCACTACATATACGTAACACTGCATATGCAACATCTCAATCTATAAGAGCACTTCTCATTAGGTAGTGAGAGGAAGTGGTGATTTATCTATCCACCTAGGTGTTTATGATAAAACTAATGCGTAACCCCTATTAATGGTGACAAAAAATATATTTTGCAAGAACAATGATAAAAAACTCAAATAATGAGGGAAAACATTCTCAAGAGAAGAAATTGACTTAAAGAACACAACGAATAACGTGGTTCACCCAACTTGGGCTACGTCCATAGGAGCTCGAGTTTTATTTCACTTAGAGAATGAAAATCAATACTTACAATCACTCAATATCAATCATAAACTTCTCCTCTCAAGCGTTTATAGTGTTTAAAATATCTCAGAATCTCTTCAAGTCTATTAAGTTTATCCCGAAATCTCTTTCTCTTCTGTGTTGTATATTCCGTGTCTATCTCCTCTTTTTCTATCTCTATTCTACAAAGGAAAAACGTAGCATATATATTCTCCACCTTAATATCTTGGGACCTTGAGTGCCTTTTCTTCGTTTTGGAATCTACTGCTAGAAACCATCAGTCATTTAATGAAGAACAAGCTTTTTAAGCATGGGTTAAAGTTGTCCTAAATAATTGACGAAAATATTACTTTAACTAAAAGTGATAAGTGCACTGCGGAATACATAATATACATCCTGTATGCATAGGATTATGTGCAAAAGGAATATTCCTTTACGTCTGATAGTTCTCTTTATGTCACCATCTTTTTACAACTTATTAATAATTTTAGTCGAGTAAGTTGGTGGTTGCTCGCAACATGTTATATCGGGTGACCTATTTCGTAACATGCTTGATCGTGTAGAGTAGTTTCGATCTATGTATTTTCGAGAAAAGTTCCTTTGGGAAGTTTTCTAGACAAATCGATCGATGATGAATTGAGTTCTTTGGCTATGCCTGACTAGGTCTTTAGAGTGTTCTGATTAACCTCTTCCACATACCATCGAATGGAATCCCATTTGCCTAAGTGAAGTAACTTATTTTTAATAGGGATTTTTACAAATAAGCCCCTCGTACATTTGCCCCATCTAAACCTATCAATGGGTCGTATTGAGTCGTGTTCATGTCGATTTTTATCGTGTTCGGGTCTTATCGATTTCGTGTTTAAACGGGTGACTTTTTTATCGTGTGAAAAACCATATTTAATCTGACCCGTTATCTTAACGTGTCGTGTCATGTTCATCCATTATTACCCATTAACATAATTAATTATTTTGAATCATACTCAAGTTGACATATTAGGTCATTTTTAAACACAATTAGATCCATTAATTCAATACCATTACTAATTCTCTCATTTAGTAATATTCATTATGATTAAATTAACATTAAACTACATAAACTTTTTATAAGCCCAAATAATATATTTTATTTACTTAAATTAATGGATCTTATTTAGTATTAACAGGTGAAAGGGGTCAACACTAACTCGACATGTTAACTATGTGTCTTATCAGATTGGCACTGATATGACCCGAAACCATTAAGGGTCCACCCATTAACTTATAACTTCGTGTCGATTCATATCGTGTTATTATGTCGTGCCTCATTTTTGCCAGGTTAAGCCCCCTCGTAGAGAAAGTTATTGTATAAATAGGAAGTTTATGTACGGAATACATCCTTCATTTAATTCATAAACTAAAATGTTGATGGATTCTAAAAACGAAGAACCTTGTTCGATGAATCTTAAACTAAAGAGCCATCTACCGAAGAACCTCAAATCGAAAAACCTTGTATGCAGGGGCGGATCCAGCCCCGACCGAAGCGGAGCGGCCGCCCCAGTTCAATTTTTATAAAAAAATATGTTTATTTATAATTTTGTTTATATTTTGTGTTTGTTTATATGTTTATTTAAATGAATTTGTTCATATATATAGAGGTATGTTTATATGTGTTTGTTTAGCAAAATAAAATATGTGTTTAAATTTATAATGGATATTAAAATTAAAATCCCTAGAATCTATTAGTGTGAAATTTAGTTTATAATGTAAAATTAGTCTGAAATGAAATTAAATTTAGTATGAATCTATTAGTCTGAAATTAGATAAAAGTTGTTGTAAATATAGGAAATCAATGGAGAACATTTTAAACGAAAAAAGGAGACAACACACCAATCGTATCCGAAGCTGAGGTTCAACCGCATCCGAAACGAAAAAATTTAGGAATCCAAATTTAGTTAATTAATACCTCAACATTTTTAGGGTTAAAAATTGCAAAAATATAAGTAAAAACAACGCAAAAAAAATCGTCTCATGGGCTCCTGCCCCCGAACCCCTGGGCTTCATCAAAAATTTTTGCCCCACTTCACTTCAAATCCTGAATCCGCCACTGCTTGTATGTACACCTGTCAATTTCTGTCCACTTGAATCTCAAACGTGTGAACTGACTGTTTGTATATCTTTGTATTAAATGCAAAGATCATTAACTCTGACATTGCCATCACCTTTTGCCACATGTAGCCGTAAGATAAATTACGATAGATTGGGCTATGCAATTCTTATTTTGACCCCAATTTCAAACGCTTGCTTTGTTTAGTACACCGTCAAAAGCATTGTTCCAAACGACTATTTTAAAAAAGAAACCATATAAAATATTTTCTCTTCATTTATTCAAAATCTTCTAACTCACCTTTTTACTGCCATTAAAATCCAAGCTCCCAAATATTCATAGAAAGAGAAATCATGTTCTTCTTCATAAATACTTTATCTTTTTTTTATTCTTTGATGATCGTGCACTGTTCTGACCATTTTTACAACATTTCGTCACCTTTCTTCTGGTTATACTTTTCTCTGTTCAACAATGGAATCATCAAGTAAAGTTGATGAAGTTTATGGTAAGAGATCAAGTGGGGCTCTTTCATCTGAGTTAGTAGAGAGAGAATCTTTATTTAACCGTTATCGCCGTGCTCCATACTTAGGGGATATAAACAAGTTTTGGGAAGAGGGTAGAACTTTTTTTGCACATTTGCAAGGAATAAAAGATCCGTTGCTATTAGCTGATCAACCACAAAATCATTCCGGGGGGGGGGGGGTGATCTTCCCTCTTATGGTATCTTGATACTTCGATTAGATAGGGGAAACTTCCCTTATTGCAATATTGACTTCAAGGCACCAGGTGGTTCATCTGAGGGTTTTGCTGCTTGGACTACTTATATTTATAAGAAATATTATGAGACTCTTCTCCAAGTTGGCCTTTCAAATGTTGCTTATTGGTTTGGGGATTTTACTCTTTCTAAAAATAACTCTTCTCTCCACCTATTAATTTCAGGGTGGAATTATTTGTCCCATGCTTTCATGACATCTTGGGGTAAGTTCACGATTACATTAGAAGATGTGTGTGAGCTGATAGAAATTGGGCCTTGCAGTGTTGTTCCTTACAACGATGAACCACTGGATAATAAGGAAGCTGAACCTCTAGTGCATCTGTGATTCTTCTAAGGCCACTTTGGCCAATTGATCAAATATTTTTATAAGGTTCCTCTACAATTGATGAAGGAATATAAGGAAAAAGGTATCATCCTGATGTACCATTTGATCCTAGCAAAGATCAGTCATCACAGCCAGCTCCCTACCTTTTATGCCCACTTTCTCGCTTCTTCCTGCCTAGAAAGTCCAATAATCATCCACGTAAAGACTTGATAAACTTCTCAGTCAGGTTGGCTCGTGGAGTCACCATTCCTTTGGATACTATAACGTTGGGCTCTTGTATACTTGGTTAGACATGACTCATTTTGACATGGATCGTTCCATTAGTAGACATGATGTCTCCAACTTTGGTAATACAATCCTTTTGATGGGGTTACTCTACAGCGAGCTCCCCAAGGTTACCCCAGGTAAGATCCTAATTAACAAGTTTCCAATCAGGCACCTAAGATTTTTGCGTTGGAACCATAAACAAAGTAAGAAAGATATTCTCCATTTGATTGATGTTATAACGATTTTTTTGATAGACCTTATTTCGAGGAAACTCATGTAAAAACATGGTCATTCTTAAAAAATAAAGATTACACGGTTCATTTAAGCAACTC
Organism: Sambucus nigra; assembly: GCA_949130495.1. NCBI lineage: Eukaryota > Viridiplantae > Streptophyta > Magnoliopsida > Dipsacales > Adoxaceae > Sambucus > Sambucus nigra. The sequence continues at coordinate 662,606,227 of OX422210.1, forward strand.
TGAGACATCTATGATTGATGATCCTTCATTGGTTGTGGTACTTCTACTTACGCCTAGTCGTCTTCCTTCCTTTACTGAGTGGGAAAAAGAAACTAAATCTACAACCATCATCGTTGTGCTAGAAAGTTTGATTTGACCAAGGTGTCCCCTTTACCAATTTTTTAAAATAGCATGATTGATGATTCATTCTATGCTTCATTCCTTGGCTTCACTCGTCGTAGTGTATTTTCTCTTTGTGTGGAGTTAATAACAAGTTGGTTATTCCAATAAGAGAAGGCATGGTGATGGGCTGGCCCTTTTGGTCGTTCCAACTCAGGCAGTTTAGAGCTTTTGTGAAAATTCAATCGATTTATCCCAATGTGGAATGTTTTGGGCCCAATAAACTTGGCCTTAAAAATAACTTCATTATTAATTTGGAGTTTGAACTAAGCACCACCAATATTAAGCTACGCATAGAGTTCCCTCATTTGCCCCCAGTCAGTGAGATTGCTAAAGGGGGAAAAAGGTAAGAATGCTAAAAAATGAGCTGTTAGTGGAAAAAGAAAATCTCCATAGGATGCAGGGGCCCCACGAAATCCAAAACTCCTAAGAAGTCCAAATTAACTTGAGGTTTCTCTGATGTGGTTGGCATATACCTAAAGTCCATTAGCACCCTAGACCAGATCTCGTTGAAAAGGTGTCGTTAATGGAAGTTAATGTTCTATCTAGAATAAATCCCACTCATGTTAGTGTAGATGATGCTTTAACTGGTTATGAGAGAAGTTACCCAGGTGATGTTTTTATTATTTCTCATGTTCCTTACGTGAAGTTTGATTAAGAAGTTTCAATGGAGAAATGATCTCCAACTGATGTGCCTCTTCAATGCAAAAAACATTTGAGCAAGAAGTTAAGTCGAGTACGTGTAGTTATAACTCTAAATCCTTCTCCACCAGATTCTTCTGAGCAAACCTTAACCGATAAATCAAGTGATCCCGCAGAGGATGTTTTCATGCGTGATGCTCTATCTGAGCAACCAGCCCAATCGGTAATTATTTTCTCTAAGTGTGGAATTATATCTTTGTGAAAGAAATATCTTCTATAACATTTTTTGTTTGATTTTTTCTTTTGCAAGGTGTTCCTTCATCTCCAGTGGGTGTTGTATATATTAATGACAACCCTCCATCTAAGGAATAATGAAGTCCAATTATTGAAGACACCAACATCGCACCTTCTCCGTTTCCCTGTTTTTCAATGATTGGGATTACATATTCTCCAAGGTTTCCCTCCGAACGTGCTGCTGCTGTAGCCCAAAAATTACATATGGACAAAGATCCAGTGATGGTTCCAAGTACAACTGTTCAATATTCCATTCCCTCAACTCCTTTAGCTTTAATGGAGTTGCCATTGGTTGTTGTCCCTCCAACCAGTTCTGTTGAGGTAGGTTGAATAAGATCTTTATTTATTATGTCATCTCGATATGTTGGATCATCTATACTTAGAGTATGTTGTAACTGTAGGTGAACATAATGGACACATCTATGCTTCCTCTGGAGAAGCTTCCTTTTGCCAGTGAAACCATTGTTGAGGTAATTGCCTTTAAGACGAAATGTTATTCTCTAAGTTTTCTTAGGCAAAGACTTTATTGGTGAGCTTCTTCGATCTGTGTTGTTTCATCTTTCCAGGAGTGAAGAGAAAGATCAACCATCTTAGTTGATCTAGTTTTAGTGCCCATTACTGTGACAGTGGTACCTCAAGCTTCCTTTTGTAATGAACTAGTTCAATCTTCAGAGGATGCGATTCTTCTTCTTTCTTCTATTGATGGGTTAATTTTGCATAACTCTGTTTGAATCTCTTTATGACTTAGCTCAGTCATAGCTAATGTTTTAAAATAAATTTACACTTTGTAAGTCAACTTAGTAGCTTACTACTAAGGTTTTCTCATAATTTACACTTTGTGAGTCAACTTAGTAGCTTACTACTAAAGTTTCTCTAAAAATTTATACTTTGTAAGTCAACTCAGTAGCTTACTACTAAGGTTTTCTCATAATCTACACTTTGAAAGTCGACTTAGTAGCTTACTACTGAGGTTTCTCTAAAATTTACAATCTATAAGTCAACTTAGTAGCTTACTACTAAGGTTTTCTCATAATTTACACTTTGTAAGTCAACTTAGTAGCTTACTACTAAGGTTTTCTCATAATTTACACTTTGTAAGTTAACTTAGTAGCTTATTACTAAGGTCTCTTTAAAAATTTACACTTTGTAGACAACTTAGTAGCTTAATGCTAAGGTTTCTCAACAAAATAATTTACAGTTGCTTGAGTGACTTAAAACAAACTTTGCTAAGGTTTTGGCTTACTCTTGTGTTTCATCTGTCCTTACATCCTATCATAGGAAATAAGCCTTTCGAGGCACCTCAATTATTTGCCCCTTTTGTTGGGGTAAATCTAGCTGCTCTAGCTCATTCTCACTCATCCTCCCATGATGATCAAAGTTATACGGCCAACGTGAAAACTGAGGAGAGCGGGTCTGGTTTTGAATCTCTTTTTCCAAATGTGGTGCCAACTCAGTATTGCAGATAGGTGCTTCAGAATAGCATTATCATTCAAAGCTCACCTTATTCAGTGCGTGATCGACTTCTAATTTCTCATACAAAGACTTTTACTATTGAATGCGTGAGACCTCACAACTTGATGATGACGTATCTTTTACAAGGGATTGCTTCCGTTGTAGTTGAGATTGAGAATATTTCACCATCTTTACCGTTAAAAGAGCGACAGGGTGTGCCACAAGTGCAATGAAGGAACTTTCCATCGTGGAACTAAACATCACCTTTCCTTGTTGGCTTTGGAGGAGTTCCATGAATTTGACCATGAGATTGGTCATTTGTATGGTCCCTAAAATGAAGCTCATGGAAGCTTGCCCCCATGAACATTCCTGTAGGGACAGTGACTTTAGGAACCTTAGTAGCAAGTGTAATAGCAGCCTGCTCTTCCTCATGCTGAGCATCATTGAATGAAATAAGTATGATTTATATTTTCATTCACCATCTCTAAGAGAATATCTCTCCAACGAAGTTGCCAAATGTAAGAGAGCACTTCTCATTGGGTAGTGAAAGGAAGCGGTGATTTCTCTTGTCACGTGTGTGTTTATGGTAAAACTAAGGTGTAGCCCTATTAATGGTGATAGAAAATATATTTTGCAAGAATGATGATAAACAAACTCAAATAATGAGGGACAATATGCTCAAGAGAAGAAATTAATTGTAAAAAAACATAATGAATAACGTGGTTCACCCAACTTGGACTACGCCACAGGATCTCGAGTTTTATTTTACTTAGAGAATGAAAATCAATACTTACAATCACTCAATCTCAATAATAAAACTTCTCCTCTCAAGTGTTTACAGTGTTTAAACTCTCTCAGAATCTCTTCAAGTCTATTGAAGTCTATCCCCAAATCTATTTCTCTTTTGTGTTGTATATTATTTGTCTATCTCCTCTTTTTCTCTCTTTGTTCTTTTAAGGAACAGTGTAGCAGTGTCCACCTTAATTTCATGGGACCTTAAGTGTAGTTTCTTCTTTTTTAGAATCTCTGCTGGTAAACCACCATCAGTCATTTAATGGGGAATAGGCATGTTAAGCACATATTAAAGTTATCCTAAATCATAGAAAAAAGTATTAATTTACCTAAAAGTGATAAGCGCACTGCCTAATACATAATATACAGTCTGTACGCATGGGATCATGTGCAAAAAGAATATTCGTTTATGCCAGATAATGCTCTTTACGTCAACATCTTTTTACAGTTCATTAATGATTTTGGTCGAGCAAGCTGGTGGTTGCTCGCAACATGTTCCATCGAGTGAGTTGTTTCATAACATGCTTGGTCTTGTAAAGTTATTTCAATCTCTGTATTCTTAGGAGAAGTTTCTTCGAGAACTTTTCCAGCTAGGTCAATCGATGGTGTACTGAGCTTCTTCGGTTCTTCCAGACTTGATCTTTCAACTGTTCTTATTAACCTCTTCCACATACCATCGAATGGACTCCCATTAGCCTTAGTTAAGTAATGATCGGTGGTACCCAATGTTGAGGGAAAAATCTAAACAAGGAAACATCTCATACTTAGCCCTGTGACCTTTCCATAGTCGCCTATAATACTAAGTCACTAAATATTTATCTTAATAATTTAGTATAAGTTAGCCAATTACTTAGTCATCATGGGTGGCGTATTTTAATTAATTACCCTAAAAATATTAATCTTTACCAAGCAAAGCACAACTCAACTACGCAACACTATATATGCAACATGTCAATCTACACAATAACATACATAGTCACCAATAATTATTAATTATAATGCCATTGATAACTATACCAAATGCCATAAAAATACGAGATATTACAAATTTAATATGGATTTTTTTATTATTACTTATAAGTTAATGGGTTAATATCCATAATTAATTAAATTTATTTGTACGAGAATATTGTGTAAAATATTAAAAGGTTATTTTAAGGATACTTTAAATTTCTTAAGATAAAAAGAATTGTATACGTGCGCTTTGTGGACCCAAGCATAATATTCTAAACACTAGAGAGTTTTAGATTTTTGCTTTAATTGTGTTTAAACTATAAATAGTGACGATGTATATATGTATCTTGGCTCATTTTTTTAAATGTTTTTGGATTGTTATTTATTATTTTAATAATTATGTTTGAGAAATGATGACATGAGACTAAGACTAAAAGAATAATTGGAATGTGTATTTTTGGATAAGGTATACGGACCTTATATTACGCTAAATGATATATTTAACATTGAAATGAAGTGTTTGGGTCATGGTTACCCATTGGAGACCACGAGATGACTTTTGTGATCCTACAAGCTAAAAAATAAGAATTTGGAGAGAGGGAAGAGAAATTTTAGGAGATGGAGAAGAACTATTCAAAGCAAGTGGAGAGAGTGAGCGACTCTCTAAAAAATAAAGAGTGAAAAAAGCGAGGGAGGAAGATAAGAAAGAAAGAGAAAAAATAGTGAATTAAGAAAGACAAAGGAAAATCCAATAAATAAAAAGAAAGGGGAGGAATGAGAAAGAAAGCTCCAAGAAAAACCCTAACTCCATTAAAGAACCTTCAATCTTCAAGGAGGTCAGTTAAGATAATAATTTTTCTCTAAAAACAAATAAGAGCTCACTTAGGAATTGAATAATTGTTCTTTACGTTATTTTCTCATAAACCTCTAGGATTTTTATTCATATTTGATGATATATGTGTATGAAGATATGAAAATGCATGTTATTGGGAGAAAATATGTTAACAATCGCATTCTTGATGTAAAAAAAAACCTTAACAACCTTGCGAGATTTGTTCCTACACATTTAAAATGATTTTTCCATGATATTTCATGTAATTAGAAAATTTCTTGATATGCATAGAGTTCTAATTTTTTTTATATTGATGTATATGTTATATTTAGGTTCAAGTCTTATAGGAATGTGAAGCATATATTGTTCTTGAATCATATGTGAAAGTTATCTGAAAATAAACCCAAAACACGTTAAATTCCATAAAATGTTATTGCTATTTTTTTAAATAAAGATTGACCACGAGGATGTGAGGATAAAATTGGAATCAAGAATTTAGCGTAAGAGGCGAAAACAATGTTAAAAAGTAGCGTGCAAACATTTGATTAGTGATAATGATTATGTTTCCTGATGGAAATAAAGTGATTTATTGATTATATACATTAAGAAGTGCATAAATTGTAATAACGTCGCTAAAAGATTTCGTTAAATGAAATTGTTATTGTGATTGCTTTAGTTTTAAGTTCCTTTTTTCTCGAACATGTTGGAGATATTAATGGGCAAAGGAAAGTAGATTAACCGTAAGAAAAAGCCTTAGTTGTTCACCACTACCTTGATTGTTATTTAAGGGTAAAACGTGGGTGAAATAGGTCCATTGTGTTTTATATTGGAAAAGAGAAAAGTTCTGGCGAATAGACGCCATGACATATATTTTTTTTGAGATGCCATTTTTAGCCTTACGCTCAGCTAATGATTTTTACCCTCACATAAGTCGAGCGATTTTTGTCTCACCCGAATTGCAGCACATTGGATCGTTATGCACATTTTCCATATAGAATAACCTTTCAGTTAAAAATGAAAACCCGAGTTCGAACGTGGATGCAAGTTTGAATTCAGAGTAGTCATTGTTTGATGAGGGAACACAAGGGATTGATATGTATAGGATGGATCGGGAGGAGGGTGGCCGAGGTGGTGAACTTAAGGTACACACACTAACTCACTGACATGAGGGTTTGGGGGTAAAATTCTGGTGTACTTCAACTTTGTCGAGAATATTTTCAAAATAGTTAGAAGCGCCAGAAAATTTTGAAAAACTACACTATTCTGGAAATTTCATTATCTACAACATTCCTGTTTTGTGGGAAAAATTATTTACGGGCTAAAAATCATAATTTATGTCGTCGATCCCGTGAGAGCATTTGTTGAAATTAGAAAAACTATTAATTTAACCCACTTAGGTTAAATAGGGGTATTCATATTTACTTGAACTAGTTATTATTAGAAGACTTTTCATAATTTATAGTATTTCGAGCAACACAATTTGCTTAAAGGACAACACCGTCGATGTATAAATTTTAAGGTAGATTCAAAAGGATATTTTGAATTAAACCCCAAAATAGTTTTCACGACGCTTTCTGGAGAGCCCCTAAGAAATTTAATTTTGCATGACCTTTGTTATTTTGTGTGTGGACAAAATTCAAAAATTTTGAACATGAAATAACGCAACTTAATTTGCGCTGGTAATTATTTGCCTGTGACATTTATGCCAACTTCCTCATGCAGGGGGTGGGTCATATTAACTATTTTGCAAGTGTTGACCCACTCTTTTGTTGTTTTGTATATTTAATTTAAGGTTTAGTGTAGAGAAAGGAAAAAAAAATCTCCACTCTATGAACGGGGGAAACTACCCCTTTGTCCCATAGTGTGGTAAAGCTAGTCCCTTAATAATCATAATAAAAAGTATTAATGGCAATAATAATGATGGATTGATTATAAAATAAAATATTGACAAATATAACTTGGCTCATACTAGTAATTCACAATACTGACCCGAGTTTTCATTGTCGGCTGGATTGAGCTGTAAACGGTACCTTTGCTGGGAAAAAGCAAGCGTCTGATCAGATCAATCAAGTTAATCAAGGACGGAGCTGCCGAGTGACGATTGGCTGAACGTACTTTGGCAGCTCCTGGTGGAGTACTAGTCTGACAGATTCTCATCGGTGTCAAGCCACGTTTCGATACCCGCGAAAAACAGGGGTCGGTTCGTCGTCATAAGCAAGACAGGACACCACTTTTTAGAATTCTCAAATAATCAGCAAGCTCAGTGTCATTCTATAGAAAAAGCGAGATGATAGGCTAACTCTATTATGTCTACCTACCTGACTCGATCTTTCTACTTACTTGGTGGCTCTTCCACGGGTCAAAGCGGGATGATCGTTCTACCGCCTTACTTATTCAAGGCCTAATTTATATAGAATATCTAATTTATATATTCAGTTGGGAATTGATTTCAAGTGTAGCGGAGTTCGATTAGCAACGGGTCGAGTTTGGGACACCGAGAGCTTTTATTTTCTAATTGTTTATGATGATTCAGTGGGGAAACGACGTAGTAGCTCTAGACTATTTTTATAAAGTGATTTGTTTTTAATTTAGGGTTATTTAGGTTTTGGCCCCATTAGTTTTGTCCATTTGAGAATTATCTCCCAATTAAAAATTATTGTAGGATTAACCCCTATTTTTCACTTTAATAATGCTTCTTGAAAAAGACGTGTCACTAAAAATATATAAAAAATTAAAAAGCATCACTAAAAGTGAAAAATGGGGTGCTAATCCTACAAGAGTTTTTAATTGGAGGTTAATCCTCAAACCAATAAAACTAATTGGGGTCAAAAAACCCAAATAACCCTTTAATTTATTATGAAGCAAACATTAAAATGTATTGAGATTTATTTAAAACATTAAATTGTATAAATTTTAGAGAAATAAATATGTTTTATATTATTCAGTCATCTATTTGTATTCCGCAATTAATATTAATACTTTATCCAATAATTCTAAGACAAGTGAAAGATATTTTTACGTGATAGTAATCATTTAAAAAAATTATTTGGATGTTTGAAAAGTTAGATGGAATATTGGTTGGGATATTGTCCAGACTCAATATTTAATTGTCCAAAAATTAGGTTGTGACACGATTCATGTCCACTATTAGCCCCAAGGGGATGCTTTCACTCGGAAGCGGTTACTAGATTCCTTTTACTCCTTGAAACTTTCTGATTCCATTGTTTAACATGTAATAAAAGATAGTTTAACCATTAAAGCGATGAAATAGACATGAATTGTAAGTATAAAAACCAAGTCGGGCACTAGGACATCAATTTTTGGGATCCTTGTGACGAGAATTATAACCATACTTAGGAATAGAATCTCAATCCAATTCAATTAGTTAAAATTAGTCTGGTCATGCCTAGTTCGATATGTACCTCACGAATGTATTTGGATTGACACGAGATGATGACACGAAGTCATACCTATCATGCTCGTTATAGAGCTCAAATGAAAACTTCCACATTTTTTAAATAAGGTATGACTACGGATGATGACCTCGTCCTACCTATCTTGCTCGAGATCGGGATCATGAAGTTTCATAACTTTTAATTTTTTAATAAGGTATGACTCAAGATGAAGGTTCTGAGCCATACCTATCTTGCTCGGGGATCAAGATCCCAAAGTTACGAAATTTCGAATGTAACAAATTTTGAAAGATTGTGTAGTGATTTTAGCACAGTAATTTGACTTTTTGAGTAAGCTAAAATTCATTTTTCACCATATGTAGTAAACCCCTACCAAAGCCCTAGGATTTTGCAGAAAAGTTCAAGAAAAGTTGATATATTACTATGTAGATTATTATTACTATTATTTTTACCTTTATTATTATTATTATTATTATTATTATTATTATAACAACCAAGGTTCTAAAAAATGCGGAGCGTGATCAAAGCGTGGAGGCCAAGCCTTAAGCCTTAGAAGCCTAGGCGGGCCTTAGGCGTAAAAAAGTATTTAGGCCTTCTTAATATATTTTAACCATAACAAGGCTATTAAAATACTAAAATTATACATATCATAAAAATATGTCTGAATATTTGCAAATTAAAATACTATTTGACTATTTTAAATGAGAAAATAGTCCGATTTATAAAAAAAATCTTTAAAAGGCGATATCGTTTCACTAAAGCATTGCTGTTTTTAGAAAAAATGCGCCTTAAGGATTTTATCAAGAATAAGGCGTAAAAAGCTTAAGGCGAGGCATTTCTCCCAAGCCTCAAGCCTAGGCGGATTTTTTAAAACAGCAGTTACAACTAGTACTAAAATATTTACCAATAAATAATAATACCCAATATGTGGATATTTTTACAAATTCAATGTTCAATTTTTTTTATTCATATTGACTAATGTTTGAGTTAAATGGATGTTTATTATATAAATCATATTTTTGGGTGATTGAAATAATATATATATAGTCAGGGTCTCCAACTGTCAATTTTTTGACCTAGGGGCATACTGAAATATCATGAACTCATATAAAAAATATCATCTCAATTTTTTTTTTACAATTTAAAAAAATGGGTATGTTCATAGGTATGTTGCTAGGAAGTATGTTGGAGCGTCTGACTGTATATATATATATATATATATATATATATATATATATATATATATATATAGAGGCAGGCTCCTGTGCACACTAAGTTTGCACATTACCCTTTTAAAGTAGTAAAAAAAATATTTTTGAGTCGATTTTTTTTGTGTGATATTTAAACATTTCAAGGAACCCATATAAAAAAAATCAGCTCAAAAAAACTTTTTTTGCTAGTTTTAAAAAATCGGTCAAACTTTCTATGCTTTTAAGCCCTTTAAAAACTGCGAAAGTTTGACCGATTTTTAAAAAATAGCAAAAAAAATTTTTTTGAGCTAATTTTTTTTATGTGAGTCCGTTGAAATGTTAAAATATCACATAAAAAAATTGGTATGCGCCAGCACTCAAAAATATATTTTTTACTACTTTAAAAACTTAATGTGCAAACTTAGTGTGCACATGAGCCTGCCTCTCTCTCTCTCTCTCTCTCTCTCTCTATATATATATATATATATATATATAATATTATTTAATTTTTGTTTAAAATTTTCTTGCAGTTTTCTTCATGTTAACCAAACACACACAAGAAAATAATTTTCCTTTTCCTTACTTCACTTTTTTCAGGAAGCATTTTCCAGCTTAACTTTCCTGACAAACAAACGGAACCTAAATGTTTGTAATGGTTTAAATTTATGAGGGTTTGAAAGTGTTTGAATATAGAGATAAGGTTTTGGGGGTTTGAAGAGATCGTGAAGTTAGAGAGAGGAATAGAGGGAAAGTTTTGGAAAGGAATGATTTAAGTTTGGTGTTAGTAAGTTATTTCATCTCGTGGGTATTATGAAGTAATTTTTTTATTTTAAAATGGTTCCCACACAACATGCCAATTGTAACTCTAAACTCTATATCAATATAATTGGGATTTCAACATTGTTGTTTGATGGGAAGAATATGTGGAGACTTGTAATGAGAACACCAGTATCCTCGTACACCAATGATGGTTGTATTGTGTAAATTTTGGTCGATTTTATATTTGTTTTGGGGGTTATTGTATATTAATCATATTTCTTAAGTAAAACCTTATTACAGTCCTATTAACTTTATTTAGCCTTTTCAGTCCTATTTTTAAATATCTCATGTTAAAACGTCCAAGGTACTCGTACAAGTTGTAATTCCGCACACGTACCATTGACATTTCCTCTTTCTCTCCATTAAACCCAAACTGCCATCATAACTCTTTCTATCTCGATTTGGTGTGGGAGTGAGTTTATATGTATACGTGTGAAATTTGTGTTGATATACTCATGCAACTGCGTGTATAGGTATATGTGTGTGCAAGGGTGTACATTTTTTTGTGTGTATGTATCCATATATATATATTTTCGCGTGCATGTTCAAGTGTGTGTTTTAACATAAGAGCCAGAGGGAGTTACTAATGAATTTTTTGGCTTATGAGATTGATATGCACTCTAATACTAAAGTGTAGATATTTACCTTTGGACGAATATTTACACCCCAAATAGATATTTACTAAGAAAAGAAGAAGATGAAGAACGAAGTACACAATAATAAACATTCCAGGTTTAACTAATCTTACGCAAGTAAACATTTACACTCATGGTAAATATTTATTTTGAGTTGATTATTCTTCTCCGTCCCCTTATTCTAATTCTGTTTTTTTTGTAAGTTAAATTTTTTACTCCTAATGTAAGTTGTTTCTTCTCAATTTTTGTTTATTCTCCTTTCTATTGCGATAGTAAATATTTACTTCAAACACTATTTACTTCTTAGTCGTGGTGGTGGAAACCATGGTAGATAGTTGAAGGCTTATTGTTTTTAAAATGTTAGGGATATTTTTGTCAAATATTTTATTTATTTATTTTAGACTAATGATGACTTGTTTGATAGTGAGTAGCTGATAGGACTTATATGATAAAGCTTCTTTTAAATGAGCCCCTTTATTTTTACTCAATTATGATTATAGGCAAACCCTTCGGATCATAATTACGAAGTGAGGAATAACAGGATCCAACAACTTCACTTTGTATATAATAATAATAATAATAATAGATAAAAAGTATCATGTGATATAGTTGAACAATAAATTGATCCGCTATAACATAGGTATTTTATTTGTATATCAAGGATATGGGTTGGCAATATATAATTTGTATGCGGTGTGGGCATAAACTTGGGGGAACCTGGATCGGTGGGAGCCCAGTGTAGTTTGATGCTCGTGCAATACATATACAGTAACATCAAGGACGGTAGTGGTATTATGCTGCTGCTTTCACTTTCACAGCAAAAGAGTAGGTATATTGTTCCAATTGAAAAATAAAAAATAGAAGAAAAATATTACAACTGCTTTCTTCAACCTAATGCAGCTACCCGCTCCGTTCAATTGCTTATGATAAGATTGAGAAAGGAATTGTTAAAATGGTAGCTGTAAGCTACCTGTGGAAGTTTTTGGCTTCACCACATATGAAAGTGTAATTACTTGTTGGGTAGAGTTTGGATTTGCCTCTTCAAATGGCAATTCAAAAGTCAGGGATTTATATAAACACACCTCGTCTTCTTTACAGTAGTATACCTGCAAAATACATCCATTTATCAAATACTGTTACTAGCACCACTAGGAAATGCAATCCGTGGCGCGCCCACTAGGTTTGGGAATGGCTGAATTTTAGAAAGTTAAAATCTCTTGAATAATGTTTCATATCGATATCAATGTTAATATTTAATAATATAAAGCAGATTTGTCACACACCAGATAAAATCTGTAACATATGTATGCAAGGAGATTTGTTATGCCCCTTTTGTCAGACAACAGGTGACAAGTTTTGCCAATGTCATGTCCCATTTACATGTAGGTGTATATAAACTGATGACGCCAAAATTTGGGTAACCTTGAACTTTACCGTATCAAGTGTGTGAGTTAGGCTTGGATAATGAAAAGAAATAAATAAGTTGACAAAGTGTTTAACAAGGTTCAGCCCAAAGAGTTGGGCCTCCGTCCGCGGACCAAATGGGTTTCCTTCTCCTATATTACTAGTGGGCTAAAGGTCAGTTTACAAGTGTACGCAGGCTAAGTTGCAATTTCTCAAAGGCCAAATACAATAAGAAGTTGCCCGAAGGCTAAGGATTACAATAAAGTCATGCATACTCTTTTGCACCTTCCTTATAAGTTTGAAATCATAGCATGGTAAAACACGGGTTGTGGATGGTGTCATAGGCTCACTAGGGAAGTGGACATGTGTATGTGGACTAGGGTCGATTTGGCATGCTCATTAGTAGAGACCTAGAAGCTCCGGTGCAATCGACTCTGGACTGTATTCATTATATCAAGAGAGAGAGGTTCATGGACTTTATTATGAGCTCTAAGAAGTGCATGTTCCATGGACTTTATGCTTCTTGGATTCTTGAGGCGGACTGGGCTTGGACTTGGTCCAGAGTCAAATTCATAGTTACCCCCCAATATCCATGGGATGACTAGATCACGTGGGAATTTAGCACATCCATTTTTATTTTTACTTCAACATATTGGTGATGAGGTAAGGGACTTCCTAGGATAGTTGTTCAAAGTTCCGTGGATGAGGGTATGTCCGAGTATGAAGGACTTCTGAGGAGAAGAATAAAGCTTTAGATTGCGGAGGACATAACTCCATGAAAATTGCACGAGGATATGTTTGAAGAGAGGGCTAAGGCACCAGTGCCAAAAGACCTGAGCATTTTCAGCTACTCATGGCCAAAGTCCATGGGAATGTGTACAGGAGGGGATGGTGGACATAAGTTCATGGAGTCCATGGACATTAAGGTAACACTTAAAAGACTATGAAGGCCATGTAAATCATGAAGGACTAATTAGTCCGTGGAGTATCATGTGTCATACATGAGGTTATGGGCTCGTTGTGTGGTGAGCAAAAAATGTGCACGAATTGTCTGAGTGGGTTTAAGTCCATGGAATGTTTGGAGATTTGGAGTTTGTGGTCATCATATGCCTTGGAGGATAAAAAATTAGAAGTCTGTCGAAGGACATGTGGGAATAGGACTAAAGTCTAGGAATGTTGGAGAACTAGTCTGTAGTTGATTAAAGTCCACGGATACCAAAAGAACCAGGCAAGTTTGAGAATTCAAGGATGCAGATTTTATACGAGTCGAAAGACCCAAGTCCATGGACTTTTTGAATGTCGGAGGACTAAGAGAAAAACGATCTATGGATGTAACCAAAGTCAGAGGAGACATCAGAAATGGATTAAAGTATATGTAGGCGGAGGACTAAACTTTATAGACATGTTCAGAGGCGAATGTGCAAATTTGTCCGAGACTAAATTCCATCGACATGTGTAAGAGCAATATTTTATAATTACTCATAGTTTAGATACTTTGGCGTATCCCGTTATAAACTGAACACTACATCCGCATATGCTTCCACGTTCTTTTAAGACATATTAGTGACCGAGCAACATTCCGAAGTTCAAACCGTTGAAACCGTAACGACACTAATTAGAGGTATCTGGTGTAAGGTCTTTGACTTAAACTTATACAATTTTATTCGAGGATGTGTTTATTTATATAGTCAAGGCACTGTTATAAAATGATTTTTCAAAATGATTTTTTTTGTTTTTTGGTTCGTTAGAACGAGATTTGCATCTCATTAGAACGACACTCTGTTTTCGCCCGAACGATGTTTGCAACTCGTTGGAACGAACTTCAAACGAGCTTCAAACGGTGCCTCTCTGTTTGCCAAAGGTGCACACGTTGGAAGATCGTTGGAAGCTCGTTGGAACGAACTAGACTGTTCGTTCGAACGAGACTGGAACTCGTTAGAATAAAACATGGTTTTCGTTTGAACGAAAGGCCATTTTTGTTCGAACAAACCGCGCCGGCTCAAAAATCGTATTTTCTATAAATTGAACTTTTGTGGACTGATTTTCTCAGAATTTTTGGTGAAAAACGAATTTGCATTGCTGCCCCAAAAGTCTCACAAGTTTAGTTTTTCAAAAACACTTTTGGTTTTCCAAATCACATTCCCAAGGAGGATTTGTTTGAGTTTAGTCAAACCCCAGTTACACATACACAATCAAACTCTCGTAAAGTGTTGCTTTACTGCTGATCTTTGTAGATATATGATCTCTATTGCTGAAGAAGAAAGGATTCCTCAATCCTGAGGCTGATCGGTGGATTATGAGGGAAGAGCTGCTTCCTGCGGGGGTGTTGGACTGCATCACTTTTTGTTGAAGATTTGAAGACTTACACCGCGTTATATTTAATGGATCTCTAAGTAGTCTGTAAGTCGATTCGTGTATGTCAAATTCTTAAACAGTGCTGATATAAAAAGGTTTTGCCCGAAAGAGATTTTTCCTCAATTCTTCATCTGCTTGGTTTGTTTTGGTTTGATTGCATGGTTTGGCATATTTAGCTTTGGACTTTATCTTGCATGTTCACATAAATCTAGTCAAGATAAAACTTGGCTAGAAATTGGATCTTTATGTGTGTGTGGCCTAAGATACAAGTGAGTCCATATAACCCCGCACTTTCATGTTAGGATGAAGTGCAAATGAGTCGGAGGACATGTATGAGCTCCTCTTGGTGGAGGACTAAAGTTCATGATCACGTTGGGAGGACCAGAGTTGAGAGGGCCCAAGTCAATGAGGCTTAGGGAGGCCATAGGACTTAATCTCATGGATGGCGTAGAATTAAAATGGAGAACCAAAGTCCATGGAGTCCATGGATAGTCAGAGGACTAAGTTCGTTGAGTCTATAGTCCTTTGAGGACTAGGGAGGATCTAAGTCTAGCCATGAAAGTCAAAAAGGTCCATGGACTTTGAACAACTCATAGATGCCCATAGGATGGTGAGCAAATAAAATGCACGAGTGTTTGGGTGAGTAAAGCCCATGGAGTTTGGACACTTGGAGTCGGTGGTCATTATATGTGGGACTAAGTCCGTGCATAGAAGTGAGGGTCAAGTCCATGGACTAAGTTGGACAGTTTTAAGTCCACGGGTATTTTTGCAATAAGGAGTCCGTGGAGTTCAATGGGCTGCTAAGGCTAATGTATGAGGGATGAGACTTCAAGTGTAACAAAAGTACATAGGAGTGGAATGAAATAGAGTCTGGACAAGTTGGCATATTATAAGTTCATGGTGTATATACAAGTTGAGAATAAAGGTAAAATATGTCTGAGAACATGGTAGGGTGAAGTCCGGAGGATATGTGTGGACAGTGTTTTTAAAAGCGCGCTATTGCGAACGCAATAGCGCGCTATTGCGTTTTGCGGTGGGAAAAAGCAAGGCAAACAAGGCTGCTATTTGGGATGCTCAAAAAGCGTGCGCTATTTTGCGCTATTTTGCGCTATTTGGCGCAACAGGAACGCTATTCATGTTTTTTTTAGAAATCACAGTTTAGTTAAGGAGGGGGAAAAGTGTTACCTTATTTCACGTACGGACTTTGTTTGGGTGAGGTATTCTTTGTTCCAAACCCTCAATTTACTTATTTACGAAGGTCTCAATAATGTTATTTGCTTTTTTAAAAAAGTTTAGCTTGAAAGGTTACTTTTATTTAATATTTTCTATTCCAAACTCTCGGTTTACTTAAACATTTACTTATTTTACATTTTTCAGTAAATAATGTTTTTTATTTTATAATTTTCAGTTTTAAATGTTACTAATTTTTCAAATCTCAGTTCAAAATGTTTTTTTTAATAATTGTCAGTTTAAAATGCTACATGTGTCATAAATATATGTTTAAATTGTTATTTATTTTATGATTTTCAGCTTTAAATGTTACTTATTTTTCAGATTTCTGTTTAAAATGTTGTTGTTATTATTATTATTATATTTGTCAATTTAAAATACTACTTGTTTTATAAATTTATGTTTAAAATGTTATTATATTATAATTTTAAGTTTAAACTCGACTTATTTTACAAATTTCATATTAAAATTTTATCTATTTTATTATTTTTAGCTTTAAATGTTACTTATTTTCAGAATTCTGTTTAAAATGTTATTATTATTAATTTTTTTTTAATTGGCAATTTAAAAAGTAACTTTAGAATTTTTTTTTTTTTTTAATTATTTTTAGCTTTGAATGTTACTTATTTTCAGAATTCTGTTTAAAATGTTATTATTATTATTTTTTTAATTGTCAATTTAAAAAATAAATTTAGAAAAAAATAAAAAAAAAATCAATTTCAATTATAACTTTTTTTACCAATTTCAGTTTAAAATGTTACTTTCTTACAAATTTCATTTTAAAATGTTATTTTTTTTATTTATATTTTTATTTATAAGTTTTTTAATTAAAAAGCGGGAATGCATGAATTGCTTGCGCGATGCGCGACGCTACTTAGGAGCCAGAACGCGACACCCTGCGCGACCGCGATTTAAAACATTGTGTGTGGAGAGCCAAAGTCCAACCTAAGCATAAATCTATGAAGCACGGACACTTCCCCGGAGGCCCTATAGAAGTGTCGGACACTCAAAGGACACGGCATGGACACTTGTCCAATACATCACGTGGCATGTCGGACTTAAAGGGCATTAAAAAAGGTTAGACACGCAAAGGACATGGGTGTGACATGCAAAGGACACGGGATTGACACGTAAAGGACATAACGGGGTAAAAAACAGAAAACTTAATTAAAAACGGGGGTAGTAAACAGAATAACTTATTAAAAAAACAGGGGCAACTTTGGTATTTTTAACAACTTAATCGGGTTTAATTTTCACCTCGCGACACTTCAGACATTTTACAAACTTAGGGTTTCTTCTCTCCAACCAAAGCCACACCAGCGGTAGCCATCACAGCCATCACCGCCATCACTAGAAATCTTCGCCGATTGCTTATGACTCCTCTCCTCTCACAGCCATCACCAGAAGTCATATCATCAGGTAACTTCCGAAATCTTTTTTTTTTTCGACTTTTATATACTTCCGGTAGCTTATGATTTCTTCCCGCTCTTTTACTTTCTTTTAGCGACTCTCTCATAACACATAAACTGAGCATTTCTTTCTCTCTTATAACATACGACTTACGACTCTCTCATAACACATAAACTCCTCCCCTCTCTTTTTTTTTTTCTTTTTTTATTCAGACTTACGACTGCTAGTTAAATTCAAATGATTTTTTGATTGTTACTAGTATGAGGTTTAGTATTATTGTGATGTTTAATGTTTATAATGTATTCAATATTGTTAATGGTTTATATGTTTTTGTTTTTGGAATTTTTGTTGTTCTTATTATGCGATTAGTATTAATGTGATATTCAATACTTTTTTATATATAAAAAATATTAAAAATAATATTTGTTTGATGCTGTGTCCCCGCCATGTCATGTCCTCATTTTTTTGAATTTGTCGTGTCAGCGTGTCTGGTTCTGTGCTTCATAAGTGAATACAACAACTATAAAAAAATTCCATCCAACCAGGCAACCTAGAGGCACGTTTGTGGACCCAAATAAAATCCCCACAAACTTGTGAGATGTGCAGCAGCTGTAAGCTAAGAGGTGATGGAATCGCTTTTGAACCTGCTCGTTGCCCAGCCCGCCAGAACCGACGAAGCCTGAGTTGAAATCAGCTCCAAGTCGTTCATTGCACAAAAAACAAGGGGAGAAAGGGGGGCTGCTCGTGGGAAAGACCAAGTCAGAATCCATGATCAGCACTGTCTCCAGTTCGTTGTGATGCCGACGACACAGATGGCAACATCAGATCCAAAATTGTGGAGTAAAAAGTTGATTTCCGTGAAGAAGGACGTGTGAGTATTTATATACATAGAAGTACATATTATAGCAGATCATGTTTGTTCAAGGTCAGGTCGGAATCAACACTGGCGCTTAATTCGAAAGCAACTTCGTTTGCGACACATTAACAATGGGCAAAGATTTGGATCTGATAAAATAAAATAAAAAAATCAGTTTAAGGTCTTTAAATGAAATCATGTATAGATGAGCTCGTGAAAGGGACAAATACAAATTTTTTGGCGAAAGAAAAATAAAGGAAATCGAATTCAAGAAAATGACTCGGGGCTTGGCATGGTCTGTAGCTTGGGTCTGTGAATCATAAAATCTTAGTCTATTGATAAAGGTTTTGAAGGAATTGTCCAATTGATGTGAGGCATAATTTTCCTTTTACAAATGAGGCGTAATAAAGAAGTGAAGTTCATGGACCAAAGTCCTCGGACTGTCTCTGCTCTGGCTTCATATTGTGGTGTCCTTGGACTTATCTTTGTTGTCCTTGGATGATAATACATAAACTACGGTCTTTCGCCAAAAAGTACTCCGATGCGTACAGTTTTTATCCCTTTTCCCACACGACATTCACTATTCACGCTACTATGCATTTTAAATCCATAGATACACTTGTCCTCATGGACAAATGTAGGTGTTACCCAGCAATTTCCTCATCACAACACACCACTTGATTTTTGCATTTGACTCTACGTACCAGATGGGCGCTTCAAGAATTTTTACGTAATTTTTATCATTTTTATTGTAATCATGAATAGAAAACGTGAAACTTGTTTAATGAATACTAAGGAGATTGGGAATGACTTGAGGCTTTTCTTCCAAGTATGATTTGGAGTCTAAGTTCTTGTGTAGTGCATTGTGTTTCTCCTTGCATGCTGCCACCAATTAGGTCAATTGAAAATTGGACAAACTAATGGATCCATTCACCTTCGCGTGTATATGTGTGCCGAAAACACGTCATATCCCAAACGGGCATTTAGGGAAAAGGATATTGCACCAATAATTTGGCGTCGCCTTTTTCACGTATTTTATCAGTGTACTCACATCGTAGCTTTATTTTTCATCACTTAGATTGTGGGTGGTAGTCTTCGCTTAGTAACTTGGTATGTGTTCGTTAGCCTTGTTTGGTCACTACGACCATGGTCGTTAGCCTATGTCATCGGACCATGGGCCATAACATAAGGTTAGTCACTCGGACGGTGGGCCATAGCCGTAGATTGTTCACTTAGACCGTGGGCTGTAGCCTTAGTTTGGTCGCTTGGACCGTGGGCTGTAGTCTTAAATTGGTCGCTCGGACCATGGACCGTAGCTTAGTTTGGTCACTCAAACTGTGGGTCGTAGCCTTAGTTTGGTCACTCGGACTGTGGATCTTAGCATTAGTTTGGTAGCTCGGACCGTGGGCGTAGCCTTAGTCTTGGTACTTCGACCGAGGGCCGTAACCTTAGTATGGTCAGTTATGGGTTGTGGCCTTCGGTTACAAACTGCCTAAGGTATCCCTATCAGATAAAGAGTTTCCACCTTTTTTAATTTGAAGCACTCATTGGTTTCATATCTATGGTCTCGGGGGAGCTTGTATTACTTATGCATCCCCGATGGTTGTTGTCCAGAATTCTCAGCGCTCGTCAAGTACCTTGAAGAGGCCGGTATCCTGCATCTGGGCACGGACCTCGACCACTGTGATCATAAAGGAGGTGAGCCTATGGGCTCAACTATTGTAGCCGTAGCCTTAATCATTTTGTTTCTTCTTATCGACTTTGTTAAGTAGGGTCATTAGTCACATCATAACTCACAAAGGTGGGGGTCTTGAACTTCTTAGGGAGTGGATATTTGCGCACTATCTCAGAGAACTCGAGGCATAGGATGAGTGCATCTACATTCGGGGGATTGATCCCATTTCCATTTAAGAAATCACCAATTTGATTCCTCAACTCTTCAGGGAAACTCTCATTCCTTGCACTCTCAACCAGCCTACGAGAGGCATGCGAGCGGTTGTTCGGGAATGTCAGCCTCTCTCAAACTAAGACGCGAGTACGCAAACACTCAGGTTGGGCCTGAGGACTGTTCTCATGTGGAACTAAGGATCCAGGAGGATGTAGTCTCCCAGTGGCACAAGAGAGTCTTTGGTGGACTGGTACTTGTTGCTTTTCCAAGGGTCCATCCACTTCTATGCTCTCTTTCTTTTGGTTGGGGTCGACCTCCTTAGTCACTAGGGCAAGACAAAATCTCCTCCAATCGGGCTTGTAGTGCATCTTGGTTGTTGAGTATTTATTGCATGCCTTTAGACATTGTTCTAGAATCCTTAGACTAAAGTAGCCCAACTCACTAGTCAGAGGAATATAGAGGAAAGTTCTCGGTCTTTCCCACAAAGGGCGCCAACTAATGAAGCTAAAATCTGGATGAGCTTGGGCTTCACCTAGTATGAAGTGTGTTACTTGGGCTTAAATAATGAAAATAAATAAACAAGTGTTTAACATGGTTCAGGCCAAGGAGATGGGTGTACGTCCACAGACTAAATGGGTTTCTCTTTCTTACATTAATAGTAGGCCAAAATCCCATTTACAATTGTCCGGAGGTTAAGTTACAATTTCTCGGGGGGCCAAATACAGTAAGTTGTCCAGAGGCTAACGATTATAAGAAAGCAAGAAAGGGAAACAGAATACGTGTTGCAAATACGACTCAACTACCAACTTTGCTATCATAAATGAAGTGCACCACATTTATAGTTGCGGAGTGAGATTGCTTGAGGTTACGCGGGAAAAATGCATTAATTGTGGTGGTTGGGAGTTATTAATGTCGACCTTCTTCAAGAACCTGTGTTGCATTGTTGACCTTATGGGTGATCTAGGGCTCTTTAGGGCTCTGAGACATCAGGAACATTCCTTAGTTAAGAAAGTCAAGACATTCTCTTTCGGTGCATCTTTCATTAACTCATGTTAGTCGTTAGCGAAACTACAAGGCCATTGAGCCCTAAAAGGAAACAAATATACTACCTGCAAGGCACGATCCTATATGGCTAAAGAAAGTATGAAGGGTAATACCTGCAAGGCATCTTTCATTCCCGTAATGAGGCTTTAATGCTTTTTGGTTTCCAACAAATAATTGCCTCTCATTTACTTTTTGACCTTTCTTCTTCTATATCTTTATTCACTGAACCTCAAAACTAAAAAATGGAATACTCTATTTATTTCCTTTCCTCTAACCACTCCAGAAAATCGAAATGATTCCTCATTCCTGTAAAAAGGTAAAAACGGACGATTGAACGAGTAAAGGTCATGCAAAAATCACTGTCCTGAAAGTAGACTACACGTATCCTTTCTTTTTCTTCCCTATGAAGTTTCCTCCTTCATTAAGCGTTCTGCCACACCTCACAATACTTGCTATATATATCCAAAATGCGCAGAGCAGATATATAGCCATACTATATTTTTTTTTGGTAGAAATATAACCATACTATATACCTTATTCATCTACTTACTAACTACAATTGGTTTGTGTAATATGAGGATATTTTAGTGATGGCAACACTGAAAGAACACATAGAGGGGTCCAAAATAATAGACTTCAAAAGGTCACAAGGAGCTCATGAGGGGCAGAGTTAAAGCTGTCTTCCCTCTTCCTTCTTTTATAACCCATCCATCTCTCCCCAGTCTCATAGTGAAAGCCCTATCCCTCTATTAAAATTTTCGTACATATGATAACTTTAACTCTTTTCTTACAGGTGATGATTTCAGACTCGAGTCTGAAATAGTCCTGTATTCAACATAACTTCAGGATTTATCTCATCAAGTATGTTCTATAGGAAATTTTGGTTAATATTTTTTTCCTGCGCTACGATGTATTATGTGAGTAATAGATCCATATCCTATCTTCCACATTTCATATTTACATAACCCATGATAACTCATCAAACACCCTCACTAAATTTTTTTTGAGGATTGAACAATGTAGAATACATTTTTTTTATGGCAAAACACTTATAATGTCAATAACATAGCTGGTGGGGGTTTGTTAATGAAGTTGATCCTGGATGTAGAATATATGTAATTTGTAATGGGTCTGTGAAGGTTAAAATAAATGAGTGTTTGATTTTGTAAATTTCAGTGATCGCGTGACTCGAACAATTCAAAATTTATTTAGGGGGTTGGAAAACAAAAGTAGGACGGTTGAGTTTGTTCAGCGAATAGGGTATTTAGTTTTCAAGTACTTTTAATCATTGTCCGATGTGCTGATGTTTTATGTGATAGAAATTTTGAGGAGTTGTTGCATTCAGTTTGTTAAAGTCTATGGTGGGATATTTATAGTGTTAGAAAGAAAATGGGAGAGGTGGTAAAATTTGTACTGTAAGTATATTGGGATGTGGAGTTGGGACACAGGCAGTCAATAAAAGGGTATTACTATAGTCCATTCCCGTCAGATGTTCTCTTAATTTTGTATTAATTTAATTGTAAACATATGTAGCCATTTCGTATAGAATTCATACATGCATATATCTTATAAATTGTGTATTTCATAATTAGATTAATTGAGGATATTTTAAAGAAAAATATTTGTTTATATTTGTGATAATTTGCATTCCTTTTAAGGTTTTGTGAATTGATTGTAATATTTTTTTTTGTCACATAGTTAACAAATTGGTTAAGGTTTTATGAATTGATTGTAATATCTTTTTTTTGCCACATAGTTAACAAATTGGTTATTGTATTATATAGTTTTATCCACATATGCATTACCTTACTATTTGTTCTTTTTTCTATTGGATTGGTTAAGTTTTCTTTGATTTATAAACTTTGTTTTATGGAAATTGAAATTTATTTTCGATATAATGTGCTTTAACCTCAAGGGTATTGTGCCAACTTTTTCATGCCCTTCCTCTCTTCATTCATGGTATAAATATACAACTAATTTTACAAAGTATACGATTTGTTTTATGTATTATATTCATTTGCAATTTTAAGTACATTATTTAAGAATTAAGATTGTTCATTATGGGTTTAAATCTGTAACAATGTTTCTTTCATAGTTGGTTCTTTATTAGATTAGTTTACAAAACAGTCGATGTATTTTTAAGAAATTCTATAATGCGCCCGCGCATCGCGCGGGTTGCATGCTAGTATAACCACAAAAGAGCATTTTATAGTGAGTACCTTGCAATTAATTATCCCCCTGGAAGCTAAAGGCGAGGATCTTTTAAAATGAATCACAGAGGTGCCTTCAGGGCTTAGATTTCCATCCAATGGATCAATGATTGCTGCGTTTTCGGGCTCCATTTCTACACTAAATTTACTTTGGGCTTCCTGGATTTGGAAGTATAAGGATGAGTTTAAAAAATATGATAGAGAATATATATATATATATATATATATGGAGAGAGAGAGAGAGAGAGGACCTTTGAGAAATGGTAGCCTTCGGGTACTGAGATTTTAAGATACAAGTCACCCTCATTGGATGAACCGCCATCAACTATAATGGTCTCTGTGTCAGCTGCAGATCGTCTTCTAAGACGCCTTAAAGTTCTGGATTTTGGTGTAGGAGGCTGAACTCCTTTCAACTCCAAAGTAAGAAGTTGGGCTTCTTGCTTGTTCAAATCTAGATATCTAATTACACTGTTGTTTGTATCGGCTATGAAAAGTCTTCCTGGGGATATCAATGAACTACGTCAAACAATAAAACGAAAAATCACGGTAATATGTCAAATCATGCCTAAAACCTGACCTTTGTGATTAGATCTTGATGGAAATGGGTCTTTTTAGGGTTTTATTAGTCATTTCTTTTGTATTTTCTTTTATTTTGTTATTTGTATTTTCCTTTATTTTTGTTTTGTATTTAGAGGTAAGGAATAGTAATGACATTTTTGTAATTAATGCCTTAGCTTGGAGCCTAAGCTACTCCTCCCCTTTAAATACCCCCTTTTGTAGTCGCATTTGAGGTAGACTAAACTTTGAAATAGAAAAGAGTGTTTCTCTCTCTAAAAGTGTGTTAGATATTTTTAAGAGCCTTTTGACGTGTAGTTTACGTCAAATTGGAATCAGAGCGGGTGTCTCTCCAACATTGGTGTTTTGTGTACCGGTGTATCTTTTTTATCAAATTGTACGCTATAATTAATGTCTCCCAAAAAAATCAAACAACAACAAAAAGAGATTCAAGAAGTGAGAAAAGGCATTCAAGAACTCAACCATCAATTTCAAGATGAGATTCAAGAGTTGAGGCAAGAATTCAACACAAAATTTGACGCCCTCCTCCAACTCATCTCATCCAAGATTCAAACTCCTCAAAACCCTAACCCTAACCCTAGCACCACCCTACCCCAGCACTTACCCACTTCCCAAACCCTAGTTTTTTCATGTCCAAACCTCTCCCCTGCTGCCCCAAACAGCCCCACTCCCCCTACACCCCACCCCGCAACCCTAACCCTCCCCACCCAGCCCCCCGTACCCCACCGAAGGCCCCCACCCCATCAACCGACCTTCCCACTGGTGGTCGCGCAGGTTCCCCAACCCCAAATTTGCTCCCAGAAACCTAGTGTTTTAGCCTAGGTCTGGGCTGCCCTACCCAACCCCAAACCCTTCTACCCGCCTCCAAACATTGGTTTTTGACCCGGGTGGAATTTTCTAGGGCTTGATTGGGTGAAGAAAGTGGAGAAGAAGAGAGAAGATGAAGAAATAGAGAAGGAAATTGTGGGATGTGCACTCCTAAAGTTTCAAGAATTATTTTTGGGTCCCCACAATTTTTTTTTGGAACAATTTTTGGAGTTTCCTCATGAATCCCCAATTTTTTTGAACATTCGAGGACAAGCTTGGTCTTAAAAAGGGGAGAGTGATGTAAATGGGTCTTTTTAGGGTTTTATTAGTAATTTTTATTTTCTTCTCTTTTATTATCTGTATTTTCCTTTATTTTTACTTTGTATTTAGAGGTAAGAAGTAGTAATGGCATTTTTGTAATTAATACCTTAGCTTGGAACCTAAGCTACTCCTCCCCTTTAAATACCTCCCTTGTAGCCTCATTTGAGGTAGACTTGAATTTTGAAATAGAAAAGAGTGTCTCTCTCTAAAAGTGTGTTAGATATTTTTAGAAGCTTTTTGATGTGTAGTTTACGTCAGATCTATTCCACTTCTATTTGATATATGTGATAAAAAAGGAGTAAGAAATTTGACAGGAAATAATATAGAAGAAAGAACAATAGAAAAAAGAGCTTTATGTTAAAAACTAGCTCTACTTTAACCTATATTTTATCTGATAGTCTTCTGATGTTTACAATTATTACTAAACCACTCTAAATTTGGGCATATAATTTATTAGGCGAGTATATTTAGAATACTGTGATTGGAGATAAATCTTTGGAAGTCCGACAGTTGAATTATTTTGACTTTGACCCCCTACCTCTTTTTAGGTCCAGTTTTAAGTTATCCGTCAAAACTAAAATATATTTGGTTACACTCCCAAAAGGATCAAAACATCCTTAACCATTGCTAGAACCCAAAATGGGGTTGTAACTCAAATATTTTTTTGATTTTCAAGGACAACTCAATTATGGTCCCAAAGGTGGGAGCAAACTCAATATCTCTACAGAGTTTGAAATACAGATCAATCCCCTTACGAGTAAAGCTGTATTCAATACGAAATGAATTACAGAATGAAGTGCTACTCTTACCTATGAGAACATATAATTAAAAACTTGTCAAGTATTTATAATTTTATATAAAGGATCATGCACTCCAAAATTGAAGGATATCATGTTTGCAATTTTGTTAATAATAATCATTGGATAAAGTGAAGAAAAAGAAAACTGAACTACGCAATTTTTCATAGAAAAAAGCCCAGAGTATATTTAATGCAAAGGAATCATGCATTTTGTTGCAAAGGCACCACGTGTTGCCAAAAAGGTCACTAAAAGTCCCTACAAGGTGGAAGACTTGCAACAAAATATATAGTTCATTGGGGAGTGGGGGGTACTGTACCCAAAATAGTGAGATGCAATATATATGTTCAAAAACTCTACTAAACATGATGTAAGCTATTAACTGAGTCATCTAAAAGAAAAGACTATCACCATTTTCCGCTTCAACAATTCCGGATGGCTCTGAAAGCTGCAAAAAATTGCTCCACATATTTAGTGGCTAATAGAAAGATAAAAATCCATCCACAACTACGTTTCAATTTTGTCAGTTCTAGCACAAATTAATTATCATTCATTAACTATGTAAGATGCAAATCAGCGTCTCACCAATGTTGGAGCAAATTTATACTCCCTATGGCCCGAATTAAGAGTTCTATTTTCCTTTTTGTGACGTCCTAAATTAATAGTCCACTTTGAAATCAATGTACCAAATTCCATGATTTCCATGTAAGTTCTAATTTTGACCACTGATTATATTCAAGTCAATGTTTTCTTAAAAAGTTTGATTAATTTGGTACTCATTCTTTTATATTAAAAAGTTTCAGAAATTACATAAATACCTTGCACAACGTAACTATAACATGACACAAAATAACTATTACAAATAAGTCATAGACAACACTCCCCCTCACGGTGGTGCAGAGATTTTTATCATGCCCAACTTGACTAACATATTTTACAAACAAGTTTTTCTCACACCATTGGTCAAGACATCAATCACTTGATCAAAATCGTGTTGACATATGGAGTACAAATCAGCCCAAAACGAAACTTCTCCTTAATAAAATGCCTATCAACTTCAATTTTACTTGTCCTATCATGTTGAATAGGGTTATGCGCAATACTAATGGCAGCTTTGTTGTCGCAAGAAAAATTCATTGGCTCATGAACATGGTAATTCAACTCACCTAACATTGTTCGTAGCCACATCAACTCGCAGACTCCATGTGCCATGGATCTGAACTCGACTTCTGCACTAGATTTAGCAAGTATAAATTGTTTATTGCTTCACCAATAAACAAGATTACCTCCAAAAAAATGTGCAATACCTTAAAGTAAATCGTTGATCAGTCCAAGACTCTTCCAAATGATCAGTATAAACTTCAATACGTAAGTGACCATGGTGCTGAAACAATACTCCCTCTCTAGGGAACCCTTGAGGTAGTGAAGAACATAATATGTTGCTTCTAGATGTGCTGTGGTGTTCTTAGAGCATGCATAAACTGAGTATTCACACTGACAACATAAGTAATATCCGAGTGCGTCAGAGATAGGCAAATAAGCCTCCTAACCAAACGTTGAAATTTGCCCACATCATTTTAGGGTTCTTCATCCATATCATTGAGCCTATGGTTATGCCCAATGGAGGTATTAACAGGCTTAGTTCCAAGTTTACCCGTTTCAGCCACCATATCTAACACATGCTTCCGTGAAGAAACGAACACTCGTTTCTTGGATCGCACGCTTCGATGCCAAGAAAGTATCTTAATAATCCGACGCCTTTAACCTTAAAACTCTTTTCCCAAGAATGTCTCCATTCTTTGTATTTTAAGTGACAACAACATCAACATATACAATAAGGGCAGTGGTGTGAACTTGGTTCCTCTTAATGAAGAGAATATGATTCGTTGACCCTGTGTGTATCCTACTCTCTTCACATCTATGTCGAAACTCTCAAACCAAGAACATGCAAATGGTTTTAGCCCATACAAGGCCTTATTTAGTTTGCACACAAAAATCTGGCCAACAAGAAGTTTGAAACCAAGAAGCATCAACATATACACCTTTTGTACTGCGTGCATTCGGCTTTTATAAGTCGCGAGTACTCGCGACTCGTTGTGGGGTAGAAATTCCCCTCAACTTCCCCTCATCCTTTCCTGAGTGGGTAAAAAGGGATTTCATCGGCTGAGGGGTGGTTGGGCTGTTTTCTAGTGTTGCGCGACTGTAAGATTTTTGGTTTTGTGCACGTTAATACTTGCAGATCGTGTGCCAGCTAATCATTTATACTGGGATACGTGCTTTCAAATGCATCCCATCAATTATCCCTTTTGCTATTTGACCTCCAATCGCCCTCGATCCTCATCGTCTATTCTTTTAATACACATAGTTGCTTTTTGAAGCGCTTTTTTCACTTCATATTTCCTCGTTCCTTTACCTAAAAAAATTGCCAAGAGCTATATTCTTGGTTCTTTATGTTTCTTCCCAAGGCCTAATCCATCAAGCTCGCTGGTGATGACGATCAGGCCCTCAGCTCCCACGAAGGAGAAGTGTGTTTTTAGGAGCACTGCGCTTCTTTGTTGGGCTCGGTATTGTCCAATGCAACGACGGGGAGTTCCTTGCGAAGGAGAACTGGATCTTCCTTAGGTCTAATCCATCATTTATATTTATGACTACTTTGAGTTGTGTAGCTTCGTCATCTTGTTGGGCTCTGACCCAATTATTCTCGTGGAACATTTCAAGTGCTCGAGCTAAGCTCAGAGAATAGTTTTCATTCCGATTAGCACGAAGTCAGACTACTTTATTCCGACTAATCACCCGCAGGAGATTTCTCAGACTTAGAAATTATTGGTAGTTGTCTAGTTTACTTTCCGGTGGAGTGAGTTGCTTATGTACTCTTATTCAGTCTTGGCAATTATAAGACAAGTATTTGTTGAGGCATGTTTACTTTTATGTTAGTGGTGTTGGTGTGAGACCTTGTTTTAGATGTTGAGACTTGTGGTTTTGGACGGATCTATTTTAGTAGATGGTGATGATTTAGTTTATACATTTGAGGGTATTATTATGTCGCACTTTTTACATTGTTATATCATTATTCAATTGTTTCTTTACATGCTGAGAGTGATATTTAATTTGTATTAGCAATTTATATATCGTAATATTTAGACTTAATCAACCTAAATATCATAATATACGGGTTGTTACACTTTGCACGCCATGCTGATGATTTAGTTTATACATTTGAGGATATTATTATGTCGCACTCTTTGCATTGTTACATCATTATCAATTGTTTCTTTACATGCTGAGAGTGATATTTAATTTGTATTAGCAATTTATATATCCTAATATTTAAACTTAATCAACCTAAATATCAGAATATACGGGTTGTTACACTTTACACGACATGCCGCCAAACTCTACTCATGGTTTCACAATGTAGCATCATACTCCAATTCTAATTCAGAAATGGCCTGTAGTATCATAATACAATTCTAATTCAGAAACAGTTTTAGTACATTTAACCACTTGCAGACGACATTTTTTGTATTAGGCAGTCGAGATTAAACCAAAATTGCAACCTTCTCCCTTATTGTACCATAAAGCTATGAAGCACGGACACTCTCCAGGAAGCCACGAATCGGCTTTGACTCGAGTCGGACACGCAACACGCTCCGACATGTTGCCGACACACTGCCGACATGTTGGGACACGCGAGTCTTTTTTTAGGTTGGACACGCTGGGACACGTAAAATTAATTTTTTTTTAATGTGATGGTGATTCTGCTTTATTTATGATTTTTAATGCTAAAGTGTGTTTGAATTTTATTTTGTATGGTCCATTTTCTTAATTTCATGTTAAGAACGCTCTAATAATGTATTTTATGGAAAAAAATCTGGTTTATTTTATTAATTATTTAAATATTTATTATATATTATACGTATCCTAGCGTGTCGTATTCTAGTTTTTGGAAAAATCATGTATCGCGTGTCGTGTCGAAACACGTATTACGTGTCGAGTCTGTGCTTCATAGCCATAAAGAGACCTTTAATTTCAACCATTTAATTTCATCTACGATACTTGTAAGGATCATCCTGCTATGTCTCTTTATGCTCTCATAATATTCGACATCATTCATATTGAGAAATGCTTCCTCCATAGGTTCGTCGTCAATATTCACTTTGGGGCATGTTTATTTGTGGATATGAGTTAGAACGAAGCGGATGATGGGTTATGGGGAAACCAGTGAGGCTCACGAGGCGTCAATGAGGGTAGCTTAATGAGGAATGTAGGGAAAATATGGGGTTTAGGGTAGAGATGGAATGGGTTGGGGGATTTTAATGGGCCTTAAACTGAAGTTTGGGTGGTAAGTAGATTGAAGGCTTCGACCATTTCTAGGGAGCCTTGTCGGAGGTCTGCAAGGGTGCGGCGAGGTCCGTGGGTTGATTGTTATCGATAGGGGGGTTCAGGTGAGATGTTTGGTGCAATGGTATTGGAGACTTCCACATGTGGTGGTTTCGACGATGTGGTTTTGTCAATCAGTTCATTTTGGAGGCATCACCTCACAAATCCTTCAATCTCTCTCTCTCACTCACTCATGACAACTATCACCACATACTACGAGCACTTATGAATACAAGAACATCATGCGCTCAAATACCACTTTGACACTAATTAAGCTACAATTGCACACTACTACACACATTAGCAAAAGATGATATCTCTATCTCATTTTCATTACAATAATCAATAGTGAAGTGAGTAGACATGAAGGTAAATAAATAAGGAAATAAAGATAAACATGTAAAACACCCTAATCACTCCCAATCAAATAGTCTCTAAAAATCGTCAATTAATAAGAATAATCTCTAAAACTCTTTCTTTTGTATAGGAAGATTTCAGGTTTCTTCACCTCAAATGGGATTCATCATTAGTAAGAGATCTATTTCTCATGATTAATAAATAAAGGGTTAGTTGTACTTCAACAGTCACTTTTAGGTCAACATTTGGCTTACATGCCAATTCAAAAATATATGAGTTACATCCCCATTTCATCATACTAGTAAGGTGGGCAGAAGTTAATTGTGATCAAGTATTTTGTTCTATTATATATTATAATTTTGGAATTCCTTTTCTCAGTGTACTAGATATAATACTGTAGAGTATTGTTAATTTGTATTAGAAAAGCAATATATGAGGGAGACACTTATGAAGTATACCAAAAAAATATCTTACACATTCCTAATCCCTTTAAACTTTAAATATCAATAATAACGTGGGCAAAATTACACTTTTATTCCCTTTTTCTACAAAAATATACATGGCGACAAGTGTAAGGTAGAATGCAGACAATGAAACCAGTCCAAGCAATCAAGAACTATTTTCATTTGTACTTATTTCAATTACAATTGTACTTTTATTTAATTCAGTGAGAACAAATATATACTTGAAAATATTTAAGATATTGGGGTTAGTTAGGTTAATTTAGCTATAATGGTAACTTGTAGCCCTTGTACATGACCCTCCAATAAATATCATTAATGCCACTCTATTATTTATTATTTTGCATGATGAATATGAATTGAGAGATTGAAAGATATTTTATGTTAATTGTTTGTATATATATTTCCAAGACTTTCAGCATGTGTATATACATCAATAGTTGTGTCTGAGGTTGTGCATGTTATATCTTTTCAATATGTGTCCATGCTTCATAACTTAACTTACTGCAATAACAACCTCTAATGCTTTCATAGTCCACCTCCACTCAAACAGATATACTGGTAATAAAGTGCTCGTGTCTCACCAGACAGTTAGAGGGTCATTTGACATATTAAAACAGTATAAGCAAATTAAAAACAAACAAATAAACTCACATAAACAAGTCATGATAATTTAACTTCTTACGCATGAACAAACAATCAAGAATATGCGAGCTCTGGAAATTTTCATACCTGAGCTGCTAGGGCTGCTCCATCCTTAAAACCAGCTTTGCCAGTACCTGCTAATGTACTCACTATTCTACTAGCTGGATCCAGCTTCTTGATCTAAAACACGAGGACAAACTTCATCAGTCCAAACCCACTTAACCCGATGCATATAATTATCATGCCTCAAAATACATGAATCCATACGAGAGAGATACAATAAGATCCAAATTAAGGTTATTTGATTCGACATAAGATAAAATGAACAGCATTTTTACTACCTTCAAAATCTTAGGGAATTTTCTGGTCTTACAAGAGAGTACAGTAAATATTATAACCGCGTTAACATCCTATATCTAGACTTAGGTTTACATCGTACAAGTAACACTTCATATATTATATAGTTTTTATATAACATAGCATTACTAAATGCATCAAGTGTATACTAGCAAAATTGATACTCAATGGTATACTTAACCAATTTACTTAATTGCATGATCCCTCCCCCCCCCCCCCCCCCCCCACACACACACACACACAAAAAAAAAACAAACAAACTCCTATGGCCTTTTTAAAGATCAATTATATACTGTACACTAATGGTGCAAGTGGAGGATTTAACCTCTCAGCCTTCATATAATCATGTGTGACTTTGCATGATGTAAATCAAGGACGAGGACGCCATTTTATCTTTTTTTTGTTCTTTTAGTATTTCTTTTATTTGGAGCATTCATTGTATTTTTCTTTTTTTGGTATTTAGAAGAAGGAAGGCTAAGTGGCACTTAAGGGCATAAATGTAATTAGATTGTTAGCTTAGAGGCCAAGCAACCTCCTTTCTATAAATACCTCATTTGTAGACTCATTTGAGTCATTCCTTAATTTTGAGAGATTGTGAATAGAGTGAGAAATATCATTTCTTGATCCCATTTAATGCTATTTACGTCAATTGGTATCAGAGCCTAGTCGCTCCACCCGGTTGTTGTTGTAAAACAAAAACTCGTAAACAACATCAAAGTGGGTTCAAGAAAAGATGGACTCCTCCGACGCAAATCCTATCAATCAAATTATCGAGGCCCTCAACCGATTGACGGCTCGAATGGATGCCGATGGACGCCCGTAGTTCTTCGCCGCCAACCACCATGGACCGCCCTCACACCGCACCGGTAACATCTCTAAACCCTAACCCTAGTTCCCCAAGATCAAGCCATTCTATACCCCTTTCCCTAGAAAAACCTAATTCCTCAAACCCTAACCCTATAACCATTCCAACAAACACCACCACACAAATAATTACTCTGCCACCACCACTAGCTGCCAGAAAATCCAAAAAAACAAACAAAAAAATACCCTATTGAACCCAAAAACAATCCCTACCACTACCCCTGGCCAGCGCCGCCACTGCCCCAGGCCCCGCCCCTCTTCAACCCGACCCTAATTCCTACCCTCCCCTGCCTTCGACACCCCCTGAACAAGCCACCGCAAACCCCCAACCCCATCCCGACATCCGCCCAACCCTAACCCACCCCATTCCGACCCAAAACCAACCCCAACCCCCGAAAACCCATCCGCTCACCTCCAGTTATGCCCTCCGAAGCCGTACGGTCCTTTACCAGGCTCCGGTGAACCCATATCCACCCACGGGACCCTCCGGCCACTCTTACCAATCACACCGTCCATTAACCAACCTCCCTGAGGGTTTTCCAACATCGTCTGGACATGACGGAACTCTTCCGGTGAACCCTACCCCTTTGTGTATCCAAACGGTACCACCTATGATCGGGACATACTCCCCCACCATTGCCGACATGATCTGTGACATTCGACATACAAAAAAATCAAATCCGCCTCCAATCCATTCCATTCCATTGTCACAAACCCTATACCATTTAACCCCAACCTTGCACCCTAAACCCTAGAATTTTCATCTTCTCACGCTCCTCAAAATTTTAGCCCCCAAAATTCACCCCCCCAATACCTCCACCTCCACTGCCGAATATATCCATACACCACCAATTACCCTCACCCCATTTTTCCCCACCCCGCATTCTCATCCCATCCCACTCTCCGCCATCACATCCACCACCATATTCAACTCCCCTCCAACATGACCCTTCCTTACCCCCTATCTCCATTTACCCTCGCCATCACCCACAGAGCACCTTGAAAACCCACACATGCCACCTCTACCCCCCACTCCTTCTCTTCCCTCACACCCTCACCCACACCATTCCACGTTCCCCACGCTTCCACCCCCACCTCTTTTATATACCTCTCCCCCACATCAGCCACCCCCGTGGGATACCCGTTCCTTTCATTCCGCACCCGTTGACTCCCATGCGAGGGTCCAGGAATGGATTACCTTACCTCCCCATGCCGATCCTCCTTCATCCCGTCTCCACTCCGCTCCTGAGTTTGACCCATCCCCTCCTACCGAGTGGCGCACGGATGTTTCTCCATTTGATTCCCTCCACCCCAAAGTGACCCCCTATGTCCCCATCTCCGAGCGCCACTGCTTTGTTTGCCACCAAAAAGGCCATCAAATGAATCAATGCCCATACCGCCAGCCATTGGTTCCTCCACCTCCTCCTTCCCCACGTCGTGAACCTCCCCCACGTCACACTACTCCTCCTGCCGCTTCAGTTCACCCACCCGCTCCTGACCCTCCTCATCCACCGCCTCGAGGGTAACCACGGCAAGCCTTACTTCCTGAGCCTCCGCTAGGCGATGATGATATTGATGAGGATACCCTCGGCTTTCAAGGTGGTGGTACTATCACACACCTAGCCCTCTAGTTACTTTCCCAGATTATGCAGGGTGATATCCGAGTTGATGTTCCCATGTTTGACAGCCACCTGCAGCCTGATGCCGTAGTTGATTGGCTTGCCGCCATGGAGCGGATTTTTTAGCACAAACGGCTGAAAGGTCGTAGATTTGTTCTTTTAGCGGCAACTAAGCTTCAGGGTTATGCTAGTGTATGGTGGAATGACTTGGAGCAGCGACGTGTCAGTGAGGGCCTGCCTCCCATCCAGTCCTGGACCGAGCTTCGAGCGCAGTTGATGTCCGCTTTCGTTCCCGCTACATATGAGCGAGACTTATTTTTACGGGTTCAATCTCTTCGTCAGGACTCCTCCGTTTTGGACTACACCGAGCGATTTCAGCTTCTCTGTACTCGAGCCCGCCTCAGTGAGAGTGAGGAGCAGTGCATTAGCCGATATATTCACGGCCTTCAGGAATACATACAGCGTGATCTTGCTTTGCAGGAGGTCACCTCTTTTGCTAAAGCGGTGGAGTATGCCACCAAGGTGGAGTCATACCACCGGACGGCCCCTCCACCACGTAGTTGCTCCACACCTACTCCTTCGGCTCCAGTGTCTTCTGCACCTACTAGGACTCCTTCCGCCACTACTACTCCCGCTATCACAGTCCCTCCTCCTGCTCCTGCTCATCCGGTCACCTTCAAATGCTACAATTGCGGGGTGATGGGCCATCGCGCCTCCGATTGCTCTCTCCCTCGCCGTCGCGCTCTATTAGCTTCTGGAGACCCCGACTACATTGAGGAGAGCCCAGAGATTCCTTCCCAACCAGTCTCATCACGATCCTTGATGGTGACTGATGAGTGCATTATTTTGTATTATTTACACCCAAATCTAAGTGTTGTTATTCCCATTTTATCATAAATAAAGAGCTTTTATAGATATTTTTATTATTTTAGAGAAAAATATAAATTTAAGAATAAATGGGGTTAATAATGCAATTTTGGTAACTTCAAGCTCACATCTTATATTCATTGCTAATCTCTTGTTCAAGTTATTTTTGAGTATTGACAGGTTTAAAAAGAAAGCGGTGAAGTCCGGACGCAAATTGAGCATGAAAAGGTCACTTACGCACCTCCAGGGGCAAAATTGTAAATTCAAATGGCTGATTTCGGACTCGGACCAACCATGGAAATTGAAGGCCTTGAATCAAGGGACGCCTGGGCTCAAACGGCGTATCAATCGGAGTTGAAACGAAGAAGTTATGGCCGTGCAAAGTTCGAATTCAAAAGAAAGTCAAAGTCAACGCCCCGGGTCAACGCCCAAAGTCAATCCCGAGACCTGGACACTACTGAAATATTGTTGGCACCGAAATGAGGGTCACGTCGGTTCAAACGGCAAGTCAATCGGACTCCGAATGAAGAAGTTATGGTGATTTGAGCTATTGTGTAAATTATGAAATTTGGGTTTTAATATGTTGTTAAATATAATTGGGTGTATGTTTATATTAGAAAGGGCTGTTGGGTAAGCTGGTTGGCAGAAGGGAGAGAGTTGCGCGAGGTCAGGGGTTCGACCCCTGCCTGTCCCATTATTCTTTTTGGCGAAAATCACTAAACCCAAACCCATTTGCCCACTAACTAAACCCACCACCCTACTACCAAAGCCCATGTTTTTTCCCTTCCTTTTTCTTCTGCCGAAGCAGCACTAAATAAACCCACCAACCCATGTTTCTTCCCACAACTCCACCTTATTTTCCCTACGTTTTATACCCCATTTTGGGGTATAAATCACACACGAATTTTGACATTTGAGAGGGGGATGGAGAGACTCTTAACAACATTTTTTTAGAGATATAGACACACTTTGAGAGAGAAAAAAATCTGTGTAAGAAGTATTATTGAGGCACACCTTGGAGGAGCATATTGTGTATTGTAATTCAAGTCTTGCCACAAAATTTTGTAAGTTGATATTTATTAATGAAAATTATTTTTTCATCTTGCAATATTTGTGTGTCAAATATGTTGTGTGAGTAGTTTATTTACTAGGATTTAGGTGATGTTTGTCATGACTAATTAAACCATGCATGTTAATTTAATTTCGTACATATTCCGACATGTTTTAATTTGAAATAAAAAAATTCGGTATTCGCTTAAAAATACACGAGAGTGTATTTTTAAACCTCAAGAATTAATTATAAATTCATGCTTTAAAAATTTAGATTTGTCATTTTTGATGGGTTATGCTTGCACTTAGATGTTTTGATATCCCATGCTTAAATACACATTAAAAATTTAGAACGTGATATTTTCGAGGGAATAGGGATTTATGGTGTCTAATTTAAGAGACGTTAAAATATTTTGAGTGCATGTATTGTTTTATTCTCCGAAATGTACGCGACGAGAGTCGGTAAATTTTGTGTAACAAATTCGGAACTACGAAATTAGATTGATGTTTTACTTTAATTAAAATTGACAAACGGATCCGACGTCCTAGTTTCTTCCTCATTTAATATTATCTATTGTACTTGTTCGTTTATTTTTTATTTTTTTATTTTTATTTTAGAAACTTAATCACTCTTATATACTCATATGTCTAGTTGGACAATCAATACTTTATAAAAATTGACGAAATCTCTGTGGGTTCGACCCGTACTTACACCCGCTATATTTCAATAGCCCGTGCACTTGCGGTAGTTTTATAACAAATAAAACTTGACAACAGTGACACCGAAGGCCTTCCCTCTGAGTTCGAGGACGAACTCTTTTCAACGGGGGGAGAGTGATGCAAATCAAGGACGAGGGCGTCATTTTAACTTTTTTTTTTGTTCTTTTAGTATTTCTTTTATTTGGAGCATTCATTGTATTTTTCTTTTTTTGGTATTTAGAAGAAGGAAGGTTAAGTGGCACTTAGGGGCATAATTGTAATTAGATTGTTGGCTTAGAGGCCAAGCAACCTGATACACAGGGTTTTGCCCCGGAGCGAACGTCACCTACGCGCCGGTCGTTTGGAATTCTGCTCACCTGAACTGCACAAAAACCTAAACTTATGACTACACTCAACGGGTGAGTATAGCGGCCAAGTCCGGGTATCGAAAATCCACAGAGACGAGTTACTAGAATTTATAGGATTTAATACTCCTAAAATAAAAGTGTAAAAGATAAATATGAACAAAAAAGAAAAGATGCGAAAAGGAAAATATTTAATCTAGGCGAGGGAAAATAAAGCTAGACTAATAAAGCGAGTAAAAACTATAGGTTGTGTCGAATATCCCTCATCCGAGTTAATTAGTATAAAATGGTTACATGGGTCGACGAGTTATTTAGAATGCGTCTCGTTTCGACAGTTAATTAAATTAAGGGTTGTCACATCCCTAAATTCGCATAAAAGCCTAATACGATTTTGGCGTCAACAAATACTCCGGAAATTAGCACGCAAGGTCATAAGCACGGAGCATACATGATATGCCCCGTCAAATCCACTAGGCGTAAACTAGGACAACGCACCCGAAATAGACCCGTAAACTCCATCACCAAAGCAAAGCAGCATGTCAACTCGGAATGAGTTCAATCTGACACAACCTAGACTAACTCAGCTAGAAAGCATATTAAAAACGCGGTAAATAAACGTGATAAATCTACACTAGAAAGCAACTAAATGAAAGCATGTAAACAAATCATGTAAACTAAATTAGAAAGCAAGTAAATTAACTACAAAGCAAGAATAATGGAAATACAACTTATATTAATAGAGAGGGAAGATGAAAGTACCACTTACAAACCCTAATGGGTGTCAAACCAAGAGAGAAAGAAGAAAATAGCTCTCAAACCCCAAACCCTAAGCTAAACTAACCTAAAATTGATTATATCTGATATTTACAAAAAAAAAACCTTTATATAGTAAGTGGAATAAAAATAGAAAAGAAAAGAGAAAAGATCTGCAGAACACAGAGGATCGATCCCTTTGATCGATCGATCGATCGCTCAGATATGAGCCCACTGCTTCCCATCTTAGAATGAAAATTAGAGGATCGATCGATTGATCCTTTTGATCAATCGATCGATCAAGCAGGTTTGCATCAATCTTCCTCCTGTTTTGGCTTAAATGGAAATCTCTTCCACTAAAATCGCCGTGTAACTTCTTCGTTAGGGATCGGAATCGAGCACCGTTCGCGGCCACGCGAATCTTGCGAGGAGGGCTACAACTTCCGTGAGATGTTGGTTGTGAATTGACCGAATTGCCCTTGAACGTGCGATTGCGTATGGAAATTAGCCGGAATGCGTCTGAACTTCACACTTAGCATCCAAATACCTATAAAAGCTCAATTAACCCCTGCAAAGAATGTTAACATAGAAATCTGAGGTTGTCTGGTTAACACGCATAAATATAGGGAATAAGATACCCGAGGGGGCTAAAATGCGTAGGTTCGAGGGATGAAATACGCAATATTTGCGTATTATCACAACCTCCTTCCTAGGTCTTTTGTAGACTCATTTGAGCCATTCCTTAATTTTGAGAGATTGTGAATAGAGAGAGAAATATCATTTCTTGATCCCATTTGGCGCTATTACGTCATTGCCTATTAAACTCTACCAAAACTTAAATTGCCACGTAGATTTAAGCCAAGCTAAGATTGTTCGGGAGCTTAATTGCATTTGTTCACCATCATGTACCCAAGTCGAGAAATAACAAATTAAAAATAACACCTAGTGACCAAGTGTTGAAAATGGATAAATCGTTATTACTCATCAAGAATCAAAAACAAAAATTCAAAGTTGCCACTCTAGCATGAAAAAATTAATATTAGAGAACCATTAAAGGGAAAATAAACTTGTTTCTTTCTATACTTGAGGTATCCATGCCTCTTCAGAACTTGACTATACCACGAGAACGTATTTGGTGACTACAAAATTAAGGGGAGGGAAAGCATGAAATTACCTTCTGTCAAGTATATGGATAAACTCTTCAGAATTAGCTGAAATCCCTCTGCCCCGCAGCGTTGACACCATTAGTCCTAGTCATCAGAGCCTCGACAACAGAGGCATAAGTGTTCCTTGGGGAAGCCTCAGACTTGCTCTTCTCCTTTAAAGGAGACCCTACGACTTCAGCGGGGTCCAGCTACTTCTTTTCCCTTCAAGGCAGAACACCAGACTCCGTCACAGATACTTTTTGAGACCGAGGGCTGCAAGTCTCTGGAATAGAAGGTTCACTCTGGATTGCCCCAGAGGACCCACCTACCTCTGGTAATGCATGCAGCAGAGGTCGGATTTTCATAATTGTCTCCAGCGACAAGTCATCCTTCAGTTCAGATCTTGGCTCAGACTCAACCACCAGCTTCATAGAGGGCACATGGATCCCCACAGAGGTGTGGAAGTTTATGCGCTTAGTGGCCTTAGACCTTTTTCCCTTCACAACAGATGGAGGGTGTGGAGGAGCAGAGGTCAACTATGCCTGGAACCTAGCCATGCTTTTCACGTTCGTCTACTGAGCCCACAACAGCCAAGAGGTGGTGAATGAGATACAACCTAAGCAAAGGACAAAGACAGGGAAAATCTCCACAAGCTTACTCGGTGAACAGTCAGAATCAAGAACGATTGTGTTATCTACTGGAGCATGCCCTCATCTATGCTGGGGAAGCTCAGCAACCTTTTTGGTTCCCTTGTCTTCGCCCTCTCTAGCCTCTGGCCTCTCGGAGAGAGGCAGGGGTTGAGCCTTCAGAAGCTTGAACTGTTGTCGCTTTACGCTCCCTCCTATTCAAGGCGAAAGCTTCAAATCCCTCTATCTCCCCGGCAACAATCTTTGGCACCCCTCCAGAAAGAGGCTGCCTTGGGCTGAGGTCCAAAACCATTTTTGTAGAACCGGTTGGGGGTGATCAAAACTTCGAAGGGAGTGGCCACCAACTTCAGGGCCTCTGTCAACCTCTCGGACTCCTCTTTGCTGAGAACATGTCCTATGAAAGAAGAAGTGTTAATATGATATTTTCCAGTTGAATCGAAGGTTAAAATTGAAAGAAATCTCTCCCAAAGCTGGGAGAGTACACCAAAAGGTGGGGCAGCCAATCTTCTCCACGGGGTCTAGGGTAGCCCAGGACCCCCCAACAAAGAAGAACCTCGCCCTCCATTATTTGGGAGCATTTTGCTTCTCCCTTGCAAAGACACTGGGGCTTTAGGAGCAAACTATTCTAGGCCCTTATCCTTGGCCTTACTCTGCTCCTGGACCCGATAAAGGGTAAAGAACTGAGCTGGGGAGACGTCAAATTTTCCCCCGCTGGACTCTCTACAAGCCAAGACAATCAACATCAGAGGACTCCAAGCGTTAGCAACAATCTGGCTGGGGCTACCCGGATGAACTGCAAGATCTCCGCCACAGGATGGGGGAGAGGAAACCTGGCCCCATCGGTTAGGAAACATTCAGTGAAGCACACATATTTTTGGATCAATGAGCAAGCTCTCTCATCAGACTTCGCAGTCCTTAGAATCACATTATCCAAAATCTGGTATTTCTCACGGAAATCTAACTAGTCCTTGTCGGTGATTTTTAAAGCCACTTGGGCCCACCTGAGAAATTAGGGTCATTAAGGCCCAAGTAATCAATGACC
The DNA here is from genome assembly GCA_949130495.1 of Sambucus nigra. Classification (NCBI taxonomy): domain Eukaryota; kingdom Viridiplantae; phylum Streptophyta; class Magnoliopsida; order Dipsacales; family Adoxaceae; genus Sambucus; species Sambucus nigra. Next base: position 662,647,558 of record OX422210.1, read on the forward strand.
TGAGCACCAGCAGGGATTCCTCAAGAAGGGGGCCAAGTTGAAGTCCCAGGCCCTGTTCAGCTGAAGAAGGGGGAGAGACATGGGGACCAACTGTCAAGAGGGGAGTTAGGTTCAAGACCTTAGAAGGTGAGAAATTTTCGGAAGACATGTTTGCGAAAGGGAGAAGGAAAACAATTGATTGCAAACAGAAAGCTTGAACAAGGAAAAGTTCAGAAGTAAATGGTGAAGATCTCAACAAACCCAAGAGGCTCATTTATAGACACCCAAAGCCTGACACACCACTATTCTCCGCCTCCTGCACTTAATGTGAGCTCCTTCCCAACGCAATATCATAAATATCCATAAACCTTAAATCACGGGAACTTCTTCGGTTGACAACCTATGTTGGGCTGACTAAGCCCACTATCCTAATAGGGTCCCATCTTATGTCGGGTTAAGGCTCCACCTCATGTTGAATTAAGGGCTTAGTAGAACCAAATTTCTTCACTTGTAGTCTAGGGCTTTGCTTGGCATTGGGCATCGATATCTTCGATACCTGGTCTTGGATTACACCTCTGCTCTATGACAGAAATCCTACTTTTTAGTTACGTTGTTACCCTTAATTAATTTAAACGTATTGCCCTTGCAATTCTTACAAAGAGCAATAAGGGGCTTCTGATGTTATCGTATTTAAGTACTTGAGAATTCCAAGAGTTCATAACCTCATACCTTCGTGCACGAGAAGAGGCCCCAATGTCTACCAGAGACCTCCGTCAGATCAGTGTTAGTCCTCAAAGATCATGGCCACCTTCAAGAAATGTCCACAGAGAAATCGAAGGTCCTAGAAGTATCCCCAAAGCTACAAGACACTCAGTCACTCTACTAGACCTCAAAGGCCAAGCTCAGAGACCTCAGAACAAATAGCTTCAAGTTTCAAACTAGTTCAGCGGACCTTCGCATAGCAAGACCTGACCTCTGTTAGGTCCACATTCCCTGTTCCAAGGTTGAACCCCTTTGATATGTCATCAGAGTAAGCTCAGGCCATTTCAGGATGCCCTCAGCCACTCCAGGATCCCTCAGACGTCCGACAAAACTTCTGCAGCTTCTCTGGCAGGTTGAAGGTACATACAATATACAACCTGCTGCCACGACTCACTCCCACTAGCATTGAGTGATCTAATCTGCATTTAATGCTCTCATCAACTACCTTACACGACACTCCACCATGCTACTGTAGCTATCAAGGAAACTCCGATCATGCTGTTGTAGTCTACTCACTCTCTCCAAGGGAGCGCTTATACATGGAAGGCTTGTGAATGGTTAAAAGGCATCTGAACAACCCAAAAAACTCTAGAGCAGCTAATAGCCTTCGTCTCTCAAGTGCTGATCACCATTATCTTGGCTAACCGATTGTTAGCTGAGGAGAATTGGATCACATCCAACCTCCCATACATTTTATTCTCCGTTGAGTCCTAAACTAAGATAAGGAATCCCTAGAGGAATCCATAAATTACGCCCTAGGGGTCCTTTGTCCTCTGATCAGTGACAAAGACCGTTGACACCTTAGGCCACCTTGGCCAAAACCCAAGAGGTCATATTCTCATTTACAGACTAATACACAGAGCAACACCCTTTTCAGTGGACGTCGGATCCTCAGCTGAGGTCTGAACCACTTTATATTCTTGTCTTTCACTTTGACACATCTCTACACTAACCAATCAAAGCTCCTATGGGGAGCACCTATCGAGTCTGAGGTCTCAAAAGATTTCAAACACCGACCACTAATAAGTCTATCACTAGACTAAAAAGTGAGCATCGTATAACAATATTCTACAATGTGTTATAACTAACTACACCTGTATAGAATGCAACCCAATATCAATTCCTACTCCTTAAGATACACGTGATCTCATATCGTAACATAACATCTTATCTTAGTTTTTTTAATTAAACGTGTCCATCACATGACTAATATCACATGTACATAATACGATCTTGTACCAACCCCCACTCATGTCACCCGATCGATAAGATATACACAATCTCATATCAAAACACATAAATGTGACGTTGGGCCTTTCAAATAAAGTGTCCACTGGATTGATGTCATGTATTTATATAAGTCTCATAATAACCACACGAAGACATATACCATTGGGGACTTTCTTATGCTTCTATCGATAAATCCGTAGGAGTCCCAACATACATAAACATGAGAATAGGGGATAACTACGCAATCACACCACCGGGTAGTCCCATACCAAAACTCGACCGATGGATCGGATCATCTGCCTCTCTCATCATGAAGCGTAGACCGACTGAACGTATAATCAAAACATATCACAACCCATTCCTACATTATCGGCTATAACAAAACTCCCCTGATGGATTAGGTCGTCCATGTCTCACATCACGAGTGGCGACTGACTAAACGTATGATAAAACATATCGACCTCCACAAAAGCTAAGAGTGCAGTACATGATCATAACCACTTGATTCAAAACCTCAACCGATAGATTTTCCTACGAGTAAATGGTATGTTCACATAAACAAACAATTTATATTTATACACAAATAATAATTATAAATACATGATAACGCGTTCTCGAATCATCCCAATCCCCAAATGTCGGATTGTTCGTTAAATCTAGAGTTTACTAATTTTCAAACCTTAATAAAATCCTACTCTTACTTTATCATATCTCTAAACTATGATTATACACCTCTCTATATATAGCCTATCTCGTGATATACACACACACACACACACACACATATATATATATATATATATATATATAAATGTTCCACTTTTCCTCCCCAAAAAAACAAAACCTAACATCCAACCACCAACCCAACCTCGCAACCCTATAGGGGCCGAATCGATTCGATTCGATTCGATTCGGGCCTGCTCTTCCCATCCAAAATCATCCAAAAATTTCAGAACCGGCCCCAACCTCCATTGTTAACCCACCAAGCTATCATATAGCATTCAAAACTCCACTATTACTCGAGTAAAGTATGGATTCATGATCCTAAACAGTTCATACAAAGATTAATGTCTTACAAACATAAATAAAGGTTCAATTCTGTGAATCCCCAAATTAAACCTACTTTCATCTTTTACATACAATGGAGTCAAATTAACATACGATATCAAATCTACACATCAAATTATGATTGGGCTTTACTATATACAATTATTTCAATCCTAAACATGCGTTCTAGCAACAAAATCGTAACCCAAAACAAATCGATTTAAGGTTTTTCTTCAAATACTTCAATCTTTGAAAATCTGAATTAAACCCATTAATAGTCCAAGGCCTAAACCCAAACGTGATTAAGATAGCATATTAATACCTAAACATGCCTCAAAATCCCAAACCAAATACTTGATAATGAAAGTATAAACAAGTTATTAATTACAAAGTGATTAAAGCAAGAGATTTCTTGCTCGAACGGTACGAAAGAGCGATTTCTGTTTTGTGCGTAAAGTGTTTTAGTTAAGGAGGGTTAACTCTCTTAAAATAACTATATATCCGTAGGTCACTTAAAGGCCTAATTTTGAGACTCTATATGAGCCCAAAATACTACTTAAACTAGTCCAAAACTTGCCCAAAGGTATACCTACCACATAAGCCCAATCAAAAGCACTAAAAACACATCTTTAGGCCTCCGTGTCACTCTAAAGTCCGATCCAAACTGTAATACCCCCTCAAACATGCGGTAATACCTCACAGTATAAATAAAATACACAATTATTTTACGCATAACCATACATAGTAGAATCTCATATAATTAATATCGTCAATTAATTATTTATAACACGCGACAAAAAAGTCACATCACATGCAAAATTTAATTATCAACTAGATCATGCATTTTATTATCATCACACAAGTAATAGTTAATCCCATTTATTAATTTATTTCCGAATTAATAAATAATAATTTAAAAGTCACAAAGATATGGGGTATTACAGTTATTGCTAACAATATTTTAAAAATCACTCGAGTCTTACGCCTCGAGGCGAATCACTAAAAAATCGCCTTGAGGCTTATGCCTTGTTGCGCCTCACGCCTCACACCCTGAGGCGCGAAAACTCCCCCGGTGTTCATCCATCAAGAACTTTTTTTTTGTTATTTTGATATATGTCGACAATTGGTATGTACATATATATATATATATACACACACACACACACACATACTTTGAAGATAGTAAAGCAATTTTGTTATAATTCTACTAAATTATATACACTTTTTTTAAAAGGATAAATGATTTGTTTTTTTTTCAAATTCACTGTTTTTTTTAAAGGTCAACTTCATTTTATTAAAATTGCACTTAACTTAAGAAAAAGATGTCTTAATATACTAACTCTTATTTGTCCTTTTTTTGTTTTAAAATTGCACTTAACTACTATTTACTACTTTAACTTTAAAATTTTTTAAAAAATAACCAATATGTCATATTATAAAATAACAAATCTGGAAGAAACTAAAAAAAAAAATGATTTCGTCAATTTGATTTTGGATTGATTAATTTATTGCCATATAATAAAATAACCAATATGTGAATGAAACTAAAAATAATGATTTTTTTCAATTTGATTTTGCATTGATTAATTTGTTGTCATATTATAAAATTAACAATATGTAAATGAAAAAAAAAATGATTTTGCATTTATTAATTTATTGTCATATTGTAAAATAAGGAATATGTTAAAATTGCGTTTATCAAATTATTTATATAAAAAAAGGTCATGTCGAGGGAACAAAAAAATGTTAAACTATGTGATAAAGTCCTAAAAGATGTTTTTTTTGCAATTTTATTTAATATGGTGTTAATAGTATTTTTTTAATATTATTTTGCTATTCTTTTGGGGGGAGAGGCTTATGACTCGCCTCGCGCCTTTTTAAACATTTATTGCTAATTTGGTGAACAATGCCTTGCAGTAATTTTATCCAAAAAATAACACATCATGATATAATGAATTCACAATGTCTTACCCTCACCTATCGGGTTTTTGAATGATATAAGGATATATAGCATGCACTTTCAGACAATGATTCAATATTGAAAAATTATAATTATCTGAACCACAAAAGGGAGGAGAATGCTTCATATCGTTTATTGGCTGCTATAGAGGGTGACCTTGCAAAATCCTTTTATGGCTCGAGAATAACAAAAGGTTTACCAATTCTTAATCGGATAAATTTGAACTTCCTCGGACACAAATTTTGAACAATTCACTAATTTCTCCACTAGGTGAACTGTGTGCATTGGTTAAGCCGAATGAACGATGCCTTGAGCTTACATCCTCATTTGTAGGGAATCCTGAGTCCACTTGATAACTTTTACCCATAATAATTATATCATAAACATAAACTAACAAAATAATGCATCTACTATCAGGATGACAACGAATAAGACGTATGATTGATATGGCATCGAGTAAACCCCATGGCTATAACCTAACTGAATATGTCGAATCATGCCCAGAATGATTGCTTAAGGTCATAAAATGACTTCCGGAGACGACAAACTTTCTTCGTATACTCCCTCTCAACCCGAAAAACTGGAGAAAGGTCCATAAAGATGGTCTTGAAAAGATCCCTATGTAGAAAGGCATCTAAACGTCGAATTGATGTAGAGGCTAGAGTAAGAAGGCACAAGAGAGATTAATAATAATATGGGAGTAAGCTTTGCCACCGAGGCAAATGTAGCAGCAAAATCCTTCCCAAGAACTTGTGTAAAACCCTCGGCCACTAATCGTGCCTTATAGCGACAAATAAAGCCATCGGCTAAATACTTCACATTAAAGACCCATTTACATCCAACGACCTTCTCCCCGGGAGGTAGAAAAATAAGCTCCTATGTACCATTTCATTCCAAAGCATCCATTTCCACTTTCATTGTCTCCACCATTTAGGATTTTGAAGAGCCTCATCCAATATTTAAAAAGGCACGAGAGGCCTCGAGGCGAGGATAGAAAAGAGAGGCTTACGCCTTTTGTGGATGAGGCGCAACGCCTCTTCAACTGGGCTAAAAAAAAGAAAAGTCAAGATACTTAAAAAAAAAAAAAACGCAACTTAGAAAACAAATACTGAAACTCCATTCCGATCTTTATTTTAAAACCCGTAAGCCCTAGCTTCCTTCTCTGCTTTGAAACCCTTATTCCGGCCTTCTATTCTTCAATTCCGGCCTACGGTCTCCTATTCCGGCCTTCGTTCGTAGAAGGTAAGAACTCCGGCCTTCGGTTTATAGTTTTTATTTAGTATTTTATTAAAAACTCTTATACGAAACCTGTTTTTATTCAGTAGTTTGTTTAGTTTTTATTCATTAGTTTGTTTTTTCAGTGTTTTTTTAACCATACAAAACCTGTTTTAGTTTTTTTTTTTGTAAAAACTTTGGTTTTTAGTTTTTTTTTCTATTTTTTTGTAATTTTTTTATATGGCCACTGTTTTTTCCCAATAAAGTTGTTGTTTTTTTTGTAAAAAATATGTTTTATCAATAGTTTGTTTAGCCAATGTTTGTTTCTTAACCATATGAAACTTTTTTTTTTTTTAAACTTTGTTTTATTCAGTGTTTGTTTTGTTTGAAATAAATGTACTAAATTAACTCCAAAATGGCTTTTTTTAAAAAGTTTTTTGTTTTTTGGTTTTCAACTTAGATTAATATGTCTTCTTTAACTAAAATGAATATATTTTAAGAAACTAATATATTTTAAAGGTTGCTGTTTTTTTTATAAACTTAGGTTGTTTTATTACTTTTTTAATAAAGTTGCTATTTTTTTTAATCTTAGCTTGAAAAGCAATGTTTTTTTTTAATAAATTTTCTTATTAAGTTGCAATGATTAATTAATGTCATATTATAAAATAACCAATATGTGAATGAAGCTAAAAATATGATTTTGCCAATATGATTTTGCATTGATTAATTTATTGTCATATTGTAAAATAACCAATATGTTAAAATTGATTTTCTCAAATTATTTTTTTTTTTTCAAAAGTCATCTCGGGGCAACAAAAAAATATCAAACTATGTGAAAAAGTCCTCAAGGATGTTTTTTATTAGTTTTATTTTATATTCTTTGTTATTTTATTTTTATGGTTTTATTAATATTTTTTTAATATTATTTTGCTCTTTTTTTTTTCTTTTCAATGTGGCTTACGCCTCTAACGCCTCGCCTCGCAGCGACTAAAACGCCTTGCCTCGCCTCGCCTCGCGCCTTTTAAACATTGGCCTCATCCACTGATCGGGGAATGGGGATGGAGGCAAGTTGGCCAAAAAAGCACAATATTGATCTGAAAGACTATCATAAGAAAGCTATTGGGAAATGGGATGATTAGATCTACCAACACAACCACAACGGGAAAGGGGACGCCTAATATGAGAAGGATAACGAGAAGGAAAATCAGAAGTAAGAGGTCGTAAAGAGGAGAGAGTACTCAAGTCTGGAGAAGGAGGTGGCGGAGGCGCCCGAGGGCGACGGAAATATACTTGTAAGAGGGCTGGCTCAGAAGGTGCGGGAGGAGAAAACTCATCAAATATGGGAATAGGACGAGCAAGTGATGAAGCCTCGTTCTCGTGAGAAGGTGAGTTAATCATATCCTCAAGGGATGGGGAGTCATAATTCTGCAAAGTACTCACCACCCCATAAAAATGGACATTCTCGTGAAAAGGAACATCAAGAGAGTTATACATGTGTTTTGATACCGGATCATAGCACCGACACCCCCTTAGACATCGAGGAGTACCACACAAAAATGCTCCGAATAGCTTTATCATCAAGTTTGGTCCGAGAGGGACTACGATCATGAACAAAACAAGTACTTCCAAATACACTTCCACCTTGCTATAGTTACATGTACGAGAGCCATCCGCAATATGCAAAATACTGACAAATAGGAATGGTGATTGAGGTAAGAAAAGATGCTCTCCCGTCATGTGATTAGTGGCTCCGGAATCCAGAATCCAAGTGGGGCTTCGCATTCTAAACATGCAAAGCAGAGGGGGTAACTGAAGTAATGGTGGCATTGGCACTGAGAGAAGAATCGACAACCAGCAGAGAAATCGAACGAGGACAAGTGGTATTAACACCTTTGGCCATGTTAGATGAACCGAATAGTCGTATCTGAGCAAATTTCTGTTTCGACGATGGACGATGACGACAAACTATCTCCTAATCACCACAATGGGATCCGAAAGCAAAAGTAAACCCATTCATGAGGAGAATTGTAGCCAATTGAGTCGGAGTACGTTTTTTCAATGATAAAACATCTTTGCCAATACCCAAAATCACCCATAGTAACTCAAAAAGTGCCCCAAAATTGACCAAATAACAATCTGAAATTTTTGAAGGCCAGATTTATAAAAACAGGAGCTCACCAATAATTATCGGTAAATCATCAAAAATCTGCTGCTTGTGCGCACAGCAATAAACTACCGCTCAAACGGCCAAAAAACATGGGAAAATATCCCAAAGAATGCTGCCGAACAACCCGACAGACCCAACGAAAAAAATAACAGTTTCTTTCATAAAGAACACCAACAAACCCTAAAAAGGTAAAGAGTTAGGGTTTGACCTAAAACAAAGAAGAATAGATTTTACAATAAAAAAATTAGCTCCAAAAATACCCAAGTAGAACATCGATGAACAGTGACACGAAGAACAGTATCTGTGGATAATAATTAGGGTTAGGGAGAAAAAATATGTGGAGAGAGATTTTATTTCGGCTCTAATACCACGAAGATTTTTATAATGCAATGGCTTACCCAATTGGGAGCCCAATAATTGTATTTATACTAGAAAGATAATAATTCTAGAAGGTTCTAGAGACTACAAAACTAAAAGTGCACAACTAAGGCCTAAAACACAAAAGGCCCAATACAAAGGGAAAAATACTAAAAATAACATGAAATCCAACAAATCGCATAGCAATGAGGGAGATAATTTTTGGTGTTTCACCCAAGGTGTGGCATCATTGAATCCCTCCAATGAGTTGGTGTGATAGTTCTCATTGTGGCAAATTCCATAGTTAGTTCAGATTTCTTCGACATTGGTTTAGATCTAACATGATTTCCACCTTATTTTATGGTAGGCTAGTATGTGGGTCGTTTTTGTGAACAACTTCTCTCTCAAGTGGGAGTCTACCATTGTTTGTTTTGCTCTGATGATGCAATCTTGCACGCTTCCACACTCGAGGAAAACTTCTCAAATAGGGGAGAATGATGCACACACGTCGAGACAATGGCTAAATTATAAATTGTCCCTTTTTAGTGATTTGATTTAATTATATCCATTTGGGAATATCCATTAATAGTCAGTAATGTAAAAATTACTTGTGAGGTGATGACTCATGTCATGTATCCATAACATCACTAGTGACTAGAACATTCCATAAGTAGTTAGGATATTTCAGGAATATTCCTTTACCCCGTTCCTATATGTAGTGTGCTATGTAGCACGGACACGGACACGGGTGTCATATCTGACACGACACGGACACGCCGACACGGCGAATCTAAAAAAATCAGGACACGACACGGCGGGGGACACGGTATTAAATAAATATTTTTTATAATTATTTTTATATATAAAAAAAATGAAATATCACATTAATACTAATCTCATACTCGGAACAACATTGAATATATAAGCATTAAGAGTATTAAATCCATTCTAAACATCAAACATCACAATGATACTAAATCACATACTAATAATAACAATCAAAATACATATGGCTAATGCAATGTATTAAACAGAGATTAAAAAAAAGATTAAACAGTTGAAAATAAACAGGTGAAAAAAAAAAAAAGAGGTTAACAATGCTCTGTTTTTTTTTGTAAACATAATGCAAGTTAAAATAGAGATTAACTTCATAAGCAAGCAGGTATTGCAATACAAAAACAGAGATTAGCTTCATAAGCATTTTGGGTAACAAACACAAGCGTGAAGAGGCTGTGTAAAACAAACACAGGTATTGCAAGCATAATGTGCAAAAATAAGAACATGTAGCAAACATAAACAGAGATTAACGAAGGAACACAAATAAAAATAAGAACATGTAGCAAAGCAAGTGTTTTGTGCAAAAAAAAGTAAAAAACTTGCCGCCGAGTGAAGAGGCTGCCGGAGAGGAGGGGGAAGCTGCCGGCGGAGGAGGGCTAGGTTTTGAGATAAAATCGTGGTGGGCTTGTTGAGATACAAAAGATAAAAAACCCTAGATTTGTTTTAGAGAGTGACATAGTCGTGGCTTTGTTAATGTTAAAAGAAAGTTAAGTTTTTAAAATTAAAAACTTACCCCATTCATATTTATAACTTAATATGTTTCCTGCTCGCTTTTTTTAAAGTTATTATATATTTAAGTCAGTCGTGTCCCTTACGTGTCTCAACCGTGTCCCTTGCGTGTCCAACTATTTTTAAATGCCTTTTAAGCCCGACACGCCACGTTAGTATTTTAAATGCCTTTTAAGCCCGACACGCCACGTTAAATTAAAATTGGGAAATTAATCCGGATTAAATACTAGCGAGACGAGAGTTAGTATTTGATTATGATAACTATGTTGAATATTACTGAGCGAGTATAGTAATATACGATTTTGAATTTATTAAAATTGTCGTGAGTTAGAAAATACGGAAGTTTCGATAATTAAGTTCGGATGCGCGTGTCAGTTGTGTAAGGATCCAATTTAATGGATTTAAAAGTAAATTAATTTTATATCATCCGTATGGTCATTTCGAGTGTGCCAAAGTGTCCGGAAGGGTCGAGATAGTCAGAAAACACTAGCCGGGAGTTTAGTTTGGGTCCAGGGATAGTTTTAGGCCAAACCGACAACCCAAGAGGGTATTTTAGTCATTTCTAATTTTGATGAATAGTAACCTACGAAATTTAGGTTTTATATATCAATAAACCCCTAGGGTTATTAGGGCCATTGAATGTTAAACACAAGAGAGAGCAACGTGAGAAGAAAGCAAGGGTTTCAAGAGAGTTCCAAGGCCAAACAACTACCATACACCCACCATCGCCGGATTTGTGATCGGAAAGTGAGGGGAAACCAACTAACTTCGTCATCAAAGGATCAGAAACTTCTAATCAGAGGCAAGTGATTTATCTTGCAATGATTTAAGGCATATACTCTACATGTTAGTTTAGGTTTGATATCAAATTATGAATAATTGCAAAAATATGAAATTGGAAACTTAATTATCGAATTTGGGTAGGTTTGCATGTAGTGGATCTTCTGGAAACATTGAATGAACGAAATTATAAATTAAGGGATAGGATATCACGAGATTAAACTGAGATTTATGATGATTATTGTAGAAATCTTTAAAAACAAGGGTTGTGTAATACTCATGACTTTTGATCCAAGAAATTGATGTTCCATGATAGTTTAATGATTCTTGGACGTTAAAACTTATGTAGATATGTCGGTTTAATAGTTAGTAAACTTGTTTGGGAGTTTGGGACGTTGTAATGGAGAATTGGAGGAATAAAAGTGGGAAACCCGTAACTATTAAAAGATTTCTGGGCAAATATCTGATCGATCGATCGATCGACTCAAGAATGTCGATCGATCGACCCCTCTGGAAAATGTAATTTATTTCCCTTTAAATAATTGATTGACTCTCAACCTTTAGAACTCTTTAGTGATTATTGATTGAGCATAATGGGACTTGGGGGAGGTCAGTAGGATACACTTAAGACCCTAAAAGGATTAGTACGTATGGGAATGAGTGGGAGAAAGTAAGCGAAATTAACCGAACGGATGTGATTCTAAATTTAGTAGATAGGGAGTTTAAATTCGGATGAACGGTAATTTAAGGGTTGGAACAGCAGTAAGGGGACTTTAAGTTGCTGAGATAACCTTAGAGATGTATGGGAGACCTAGTAGCCTCTTGGGGTAGGTAGGGGTACTCGAATTCGTACGACAAGAGTTGTAGCGCTAAATTATTGATACGTGTAATATTTGGAACGTAACTAATATGGGTGAAACTTAATATATATAGGAGATGAGATTACCTATATTGGATTCATATATATAGTGGTCGTGTGATTTCCTAGTATATGGATTGTTATGTGTATGACATACCTACCATACTTGCTATCACGGGAGGTTGTTCAGGAAAGGGGACAGTCTGGTCTTTGTGTGCCTTCGGGGGGGACTTTAGATTTGTACCTCAAGAGCATAGGACTATGAAGGCTTATTTGTGAGTTAATGAGCCAGCTGGCTATGGGAGCGTAGGTATGTGCGTGACTCATAGGTATGTGAACTATGTTCGCCTCCAATATAAGTGATTTGTATTGATATAGTTGTTGAGTGATTCGAAACTCGCGATCCTCACGTACGTGATGTACCGGGATTCGATAGCAGAGTGTGAGGGCATCGTAGGTTCTATCCTTGTGGGTTGCCTGATTTGTATATGATATATTATAGTGGTGTATATATATATATATTTGTGATAGTTCTATTGTGTTGCTTAGTAGATAAGTTAGATTGAAATATCTAAATTAATGAAGTATGTGAGAACCAAATCTGAGTATTAAGCTATGTGAAATCGGTTAATAAAACACGGAGTATGTTCGGATATATTAAATGGGGTTATTCGAGCAAACACATAAGGTAGTCCGATTGGGTAAAGAATTGACATAGGTTGGCTAGGCAGGGTAGTGTAACTAGCAGGAGAATTACATATGCGTTAGGCGTGCACAATTAGTGGAGAGGTCAGGGTCTTAAGAGAGGACACGTAACTAACATGTTTAATACATGTGTTGTTTAAATTGTAATATAAACACTTGCTGTTTTTAAAATATTTTCACCTCGGGCTTTGACCCGTTTGCTTCCAAATCTATTTTTTTGTAAAAACCTTTTAGGTGCCCAGCCACAGGGATGCCAAGCATAGGAGTTCCATTTTGTTGACGTGCTGTAGCTGTTGTGGAAGTTACAGGACCTCGGTATTAGACACCTCCACATTCCTTTAATTTCTATTCAGACTTGCATCTGTTAGGGCATGTCCGCCCATTTCTATTTAGAGACAGTAGTACAGTTATTCATTTCTTTTCAGTTGTTGGATTTATTATTTATTCAGACTTTGGTATTGAGTTTATTTATTATTGGTACTATTTTATTGGGGTGTTTACTCCAGACGTCAGTTGATTTCATTTCATTGGTTATTTATATGAGATGGTTTATGCGATAGTTGAATGATGTTTTAAATTATCTAGTTGATGGTTAATTTAATTAATAAAATTTGACATCACTCTTTTTAAATATTAGGTGGCTAGTAATTAATGAAAATGTTTTCGACAGGAATGCTAGAACTGAACCAACTTGATATTCTGTATTAATGAGATAAAGGAGTAGCTACCCGATATTTAATTAGTCGGGGTGTCACATAGTGTACCTTCTTTGGTGAGAAGATCAATCAATAACTACTATTATTTGAGCATGAGATGAGATGAGGAATTCTTTACTTTTAAGTTGTGGTGTAGTTAATTAGATGCTTCTCCAAACAATTCACAACCAAAATTAAACTTAGTTTAGACCAATGGAATTTGATGAATTAATTTGAAAGTGGACTCGTAAGTGAGACGTGCAAAGGGAGTATGAGATACCTTGTGATTGTAAGAGTCTGCAAAATAAATTTGGCCATCCTTCCCACATAAAACACCCAATGGATGCTGAAGAAGCACTTCAGAGCCCATACCATCATTATCCCCAAACTGCAAAAGTTAGACAAAGTTCACTGGAGCTCGAATGGATTAAATTAACAGCTGTATTAAACCAAGCATTAAATATGAATTTTATGTTAACTTCATCATAATGTGAAGACAGGACAAATTCCAAATATAAAAATGTATTCTTAATTGGAAACATAAACACCTTAAATAAATTGTCTGAGAAAACTGGATCACCGCCAGCTAGTAATTTCGATCCTCCTGTTTTCAGGTTGAGTGCTCTAATGGAGCTACTCTCACTATCAGCGATATATGCCTCCTTCAAATCTAAAAACCACACCCAAAAAGTTAATGCAAAATTCAAGATGGCGTTTGAAAGAGGAAATCAGAAAAATTATTCCAACTTTTTACCTGGCGATAAAGAAATTCCAGAAGGTTGTGCAAACGATGTGTTTGCAGAGCTATAATAAGAAAAACAAAAAGATGGGAAAATAAGAATTAGCAACATCAGAAGTTCAGGCTGTGCAATTTGAGTGTGCAAAGCAGATGTTGTCTGTTAAATAACAAATTTCAGGTATGTAATCGTACAATAAATGTAAGAAAAAGATTGATAATGAAAATTACCAAACTAAACATTTCATAGAATGAACGCGGTTTAGCATAGCAGATAAATCTCAGTGAAAAACAAATGTTAAATACGGAACTGTAAAAAGATCATAAAAAGAAATTTAGGCTTTCCGATAGCTAGACGAAATGTATGGAAACAATTGAGAAAATTGAATATAATTTCCACATAACTATTGCGATAATGTAAGAATGTTTGTATATCTGTATAAATCTACATGTATATTGATTTGATTATCTGTCACAGATTATGATGTGAACACAATTTCTACTAAACTCTCATTAAAATTGAATCATTACATTGCTAGCCTAATGGCCAAATTTTGGGAATATACCTAATTAGAGACCTGAATCTACCAATTAACTAATAGATAAACCAAGATAACTAAGGATTCCAATAAAGAGTTTGAAATAAAACTTATAACATAGGAATATACTAATACAGGGAATACTAAAAACAACAAAATAAAAAGGGGTGTGGGGGAAATCCTCTCCCTTTCTCTCCAACTGGACAGACAACTCCCGAGTGTATGTGTGTGTGTGTCGTGGTGAGGTGGCGTTATACCCCCATTTTAAGCAGCAATGACACCCTAACCAATAAGTTGTCGAAGAATTTAACAGAAATATAAGTGAGCCCACTAAAACCATCATAACATCATGGGCTTCTGGCAGAATCTACAAAATAAAAAAGGCGTGTGTGTGTTGTGTGTGTGTGTGGTTGGGGTGGGGTGGGGGGGCAATTTAACGTCATTAAGTACATATTATAACCCAGATGACACAGAGAAAAAAATTAAATTAAATTTCTACTAAAAACTTCATACCAAACATCAACCCATTTCACCTAAATCTCCACGTTTTAAAATGTGTAACCACATTATCAAGAGTCTATTCCCCCAGTAAGGAGTTTTCAGAAGTTGAAAGGAGCGAGGAATCAAAATGAAAATGTTTATATAAACTGTAAAATTCTTATCAATGTCATCGTCATACTTATTCTAGGACATCATGTGGACATGCATCATTGTGATCATAAGAGATACTTGAAATGAAGTAAGAATAAATGCTGCAAGCACTCTAATGAGGACAATTCAAATTCTTTGCTGATTTTAAAAGTATACAGGGAATAAAATCAAATAGGTATCATCACAATGGTTCTTTGCTATAAAAACACACAGAAAAAGGATACTTATTATAGTTTACTTTATACACCCAGGATTAAATATTATCAAGCAATAATCCACAAGTATTCAAAAATGTATTTAGGGCCTCTAGTAAAATGACTAACATTGATAATTACTATATAAAAGAAACCCCACATCCCACTACGCTTCTAAGTTGTATAACTGCTTTTTTCACGAATCCCATTCGTCAAACAATTTGCACCAATTATTATTTGCGTATTTCTACTGTCTGGCAATATCTAGGAAACTATCCGTCCAAAATAAAGAGTCCCTGAATAAAAGTCAAAACATTTTAAATAAAATTTTACTTTCCAAATCTATCCGTTTAAGGATTACAAAACCCTTTATGCACTTGGATCATTGCTCTCCCATGAGTACTACTCAGATTAACTTTAGAATCTCACCTAGTTTTTTATATACTATTTTCAGAAACAAACTCCTAATTCGGAACGGACCAAAGTAGAAAACAGTCTTTTAAATTGTAACAGCGGGAGTATATTACAAAGGAACTTGAATGTAGATCTGAAGGAAAACATGAAGTGTACTCCTATCTCTCATCTGTATTGCATAAATTACCTTGAGCCATTCAAGTTTCTTTCATAACCATCACCACTAAAAGCTCTTGTAACTCCATCTACCGTATTATGTTCCCAGATCTGATGCTGGCCAGCCATCGCAATGTAAACAATATCATTCACCGGCTCGAAGCAAATATCCCAGGGAGAGTTGAGGAGCTGAAAGATCATAATAATGTCTGCTTACAAGTATACTTATTTAGAAAGGGTGCGGTCATAGGCACCCAATTTTTTTCTTCATAAGACCACAGTACTGTTTTTTAAACATAGCATACAATCATTTTTAGGTGTGTGCTAGGGAGAAAATTTTGGGTGCCTTTAACAGTACCCATTTAAAAAGTCTTTGATGCGAATTGATTTCCTCATCACAATTTTAGAAATGCATCCATTTAAGTCCCAATTTGGGTCAGGGTGAATATTTTTCACCTAGGTGAATAGTCTTCACTTTTTACAGAGTTGACTTTGTATTCATATAAGATTATATATAACTGTACACACAAGATATACACAAACATGATGACCGGAGTTATTGATGTGAATCTATGAATGCGAAAGCGTTATTATTACAACTACACAACAACTACTAACTACACAACACCAACAGCAACAAGAAATAAAACTAAATTAAGAAAATGGGTTTCTTTCTCTCTATATATTCTCTTTCTCAATATTCAAGTGTGATTACAAATGAATGCCAATAGGAGAAAAATTACTTGGTAACCAAGTAATGACTCAAAAGACTAAAAAGAACAACCAATAACTAAAAATGACTAATCTCAAACATACTTGGAGACCAATTAAAGACTAAAAATAAAAGGAAATGACAATATTACCCTAAACTAAAATACAAAATAAAAGATAATCTTCTCCCGGGAGCCCAAGCACGGACTACCTGTCGCTACGTATCACAAAACACATAATTCTCCCCGTCTTCGAAAAGCTCGTCCTCGAGTGTGTAGGGTGACACATCAATGCCACATGATATAATCCTCGAAAAGACTCCAATCAAAATCAACTAAAAGTGGGCCTCCCAACCTTTAATTAGTCCCATGCGTATGAACCTCACCAATAATGGGTCTAATATACCCAAATCCCGGCAATGTTCCCTACAAAATCCGAGCAAACAAAAAGTGACGACAATATTCGCCATCTCTACACCACGAGCACATGGTTGCAACTTGGCTTGGTAGACCCTTGAATCTGACCGGACGGAAACTCCGACGACTGCACCTTTGTGAGTCCGATGACGAAATAAGCGGACCGAAGGCGGCGACATTCCGAAAAGCCAGACACATAA
Source organism: Sambucus nigra (assembly GCA_949130495.1). NCBI lineage: Eukaryota > Viridiplantae > Streptophyta > Magnoliopsida > Dipsacales > Adoxaceae > Sambucus > Sambucus nigra. Next base: position 662,664,897 of record OX422210.1, read on the forward strand.
ATGACAAATAGTCGGAAATGGATCCCAAGGGGGATGCATTTTTCATGGAAGTCTTGAGTTGTGTCAAAAATAGGCCATTTGACCAATTTTGACAGAATTTGAGGTCAAATACGAGGTAGGGGATTGGCTCAAAGTAGGGCAGGTCCGTTGTTGATCGGGTTTGATTGTGGTTGGGCATGGATGAGTGGAGAACGGGTTAAAATCAGTGTTCTAAAAGGTGCGCATAGGCGGCGCCAATGCATGATGCTTTTTAGAAACGCAACGCATAAGGGGTAGGCGTCGTCAACGCGCGTGTAAGGTCGTCAACGGTTGACGCACGCATAAGGCGCGCCTTTTTTATTTTTTTATTGCTCAAATCTTTTTTTTTTCTGTTCGAGTTAAAATGACGTCGTTTCGGTAAAATTCATACAAAAGTTTTATGTCCTTTTTTTTGTTTCTTATCTACTAATCTAACCCTAACTTATAACAAACTACCCCCCCCACACACACAACAACAAAAAAAAAAGCCCTGATCAGACAAACAAAACAAAACAAAACAAAAACGAACCCTAACTTTTTTTCACCCTTTCTTGTATAACTTACATATTTCTTTTGATTTGTGTACAAGAAAGGATTTTCGATCAATTTTCTGCTGTTATAAACTTACTGTTGTAATTTTTTTTTTTTGCTGTTATAAAAGTACTGTTGTAATTTTTTTTCCTGTTATAAAATCAATTTTCTGCTGTTATTTTTTTTTTAACAATTTTCAACAGTAGTATTTTCCATTGTTATATTTCAACAGTGCTGTTTTCCATTTTATGAAATAAAAACAGTACTGTTTTGTCTGCTGTTATAAAATAAAATTACAACAGTACTGTTATAAAATCCAAATAAGATTTTTTTTTCCTGCTGTTTTCCATTGTTATATTTCTGAAACTAAAAAATTAACGTATGTTATATGTTTGTACTTATATTGATGCTTTTAGAACTCAATGTCTACGGAGCCAAACGAGTCTTCCTCCAATGCATCCAATGATCCAAAAATTAATTCCGGTGATGTTGGATGGGAAACTGCAATTCGTGCGAGTACCAACAATACTAATGATGTTCAATGACAAAGGGCGAAAATAGGCACAAAATCCTCATATCCGGGATCAAAGGGATGGGTGTTGCACCATGCATTAAAGCAAGTGAGGAGCAAAAAGTCAAGTGTTGTGAGGCCCTTCAAAGGAATAAGTCAAAGAAGATAGAAAATATATTAGCTAATACGAGGTTGAGGGAAGAAGTAACTTTAACATGTGAAGAGGAAGAGGATGAAATTGAAAGTATTGAAGTTGGGAGTCGAAAAAAGCCTATTAATTTTGGTCCCATGGACCAATTTGCGAAGTCAATTCGTGTGGATTATGCTTCCATGAGTGTGAGCAAGAAAAAGAAACAACTAAATATTAATGATTTAGTTGTCAAGAGAAGGTTCATGAATATTTGGCAAGATGAGTATATGAAGCCGGCATTACTTTCAATGCAATTGACAATGGTAGCTTCAAGAGATTTTGCGAGGCACTTAGTTTATGAGGCCCGGGTTATACACCACCCTCCCAATACCAACTAAGGGAGCTACTTTTGAAGGGAGAGATGGAAAGAACAAAAGAAGAACTTAAGAAGCAAGAAGAAGAGTGAAAAAATAATGGGTGTTCTAGCATGACCGATGCTTGGAGTGATAGAAAATGAAGAAGTATCATGAATTTGGGTATGAATTGTAAACTAGAGACCACCTTTCTTTCTTCAAAGGAGGCGTCGAATGATGCTCACACCGGTCAATACATATTTGAGTATGTCAAAGAGTGTATTGAAGAGGTTGGGGCCGAAAATGTGGTTCAAGTGGTGACGGACAACGCTTCCAATAATATGTCCGCGGTGAATTTGTTAACTTTAGAAAGGCCTAACATCTTTTGGACATTATGTGCCGTCCACACCTTCAACCTCTTGCTTGAAGGAATCTCTAAACTTCCTACTTTCAAGGGTGTGATCAAAAAGGCAAAGGATGACATCAAAAATGCATTGAAGAAGGAGCGTGACTATATGCCAATCTTAAACATTATTGACGCAAAAAGCAAGGATCGCCTTGATAGTCCACTTCATACAACGGCTTATTTGTTGAATCCGTTTTATTTCTTCAAGAATTCAACTATCAAAGATGATCCATTGATAACTAATAATGTAATTACTTGCGTTGAGAAGTTCTTTTCCGATGATCAACTGCAACATCATGTGATAAATACGGAGTTGCAAAAATGCACTAAAAAAGAAGGTGAATTTGGAAAAAAGATGGCAATAAGTGGGTGTGAGAAGAACAATGCAAGTTATAATCCGGGTATATTACCATTCCTCTTTTATTTATTTCATTTACATAACATTGCTCATTCTCTTTCATTTACATATCTCTCATTCATTCTCTCTTTCTTTCATATTAACGAGTTGATTGGTGGAACTTTTATGGAAATGAAACTCCAAATTTGAAGAAAATGGCAAAAATGATCCTTAATTTGACTACTAATTCATCGGGGTGTGAAAGAAATTGGAGTGTCTTTGTACTTTTGTAATTTTCAAGGTATATTATGCTAATTTTTCTAATTTCTTTTATGGAGATACACACCAAAAAGAGGAATAGACTAGATACTACGATATTGAATAATCTAGTCTATGTCCAATTTAATGCAAGGTTGATGAACAAGAATAAAAAGAGGAATGATAAGTTATTAGCAAGAGACGCTAGTAATGCACAATCATGGATTGTGCATGGTTGTGACGATGAGGATGATGATGATAAGGTGGAGGCGAGTTCCGGACTTACATAGGACGCGGTGGGAGAAGCATCCGGCGCAAATGAGACGTTACAAACTAGAAGAAGTGGTAGAAATGCTCGTAATGAAAATGAAATAAGGGAGCCGGAGGAAGATGATTTTGTATCGGATGGCATGGAAGATGAGTTAGATGAAGAGGATGAAGTTGAATTGGAGTCCGATAACGAGTTATATGAGAGTTAGACTAGCTAGAGAGCTAATGAATTTGTCTAATTGCAATGGATTATTGAGTTATCGTAACATTTATGATTTTGAGACTTTTTTTGGGGGGGGGGAGGGGAGGAACTTGGAATGAACCAAGTGCTTATGAATCTTTTATAAGTAGTTAAATATTATGATTCTAATTTAGATGATTATTCGTCCCTTACTTTAAAATTTTGATTACATTCACATTATATTTGAAATATAATATTTACTAACTTGATTTTAATTTTGATTGCATGTAATAGGGTGATATGGACTTATGGAGCATGGATATGGGAAACAGGCTACCAAATATACGAATATAATTTCAAATTTCAAGGTATGTTTTATTTTATTAATTTTGTTTGCATGTTTATGATTGCGTTTTTTTATGCAAATTATGCTTATATTTCTGCTTTTATTATTTTACAAGCCCGAGTATAATTAAAAAATATTAAAAAAAAGCAGAACGGCTTTTCACGCATAGGCTTCACCTAGGCACGCCTAGGCTCCTAACGCTTGATGATTGACCTCCACGCATCGATCACGCATCAAGCCTTTTAGAACCTTGGTTAAAATAGGGTTAAAAGAAATTAGGATAAAAACTGGGGTTTGGAGGTGGTGGGGTTAGGTTTAGCCCTATAGAGGAGGGTGGGGGAGTGTTTCGGAGGGTGAGGAAGAAGATGGGGATGCATTTCGGAGTGTAGAGGTGGTTGTGTGGCGGCAGGAGGTGGTGATGGTGGGGGAAGATGAGGTGGTAGAGGGTGAAAAAGTGGTAGCTAAAAGGGTTGATTGCCCCCCAATTAGCGGTGATGGAATCTAGTGTTTCCATCCACCCAATTCCTATTTGGACATTTATCAATTTAACGATTGAAGGGTTGCCCGAGTTGGAACCACAACTCGATACCCACTTCACGCACTACGACGAACACCAATGCGGATGCGTCATTATTACAATTATACAACCACTACTAACTACACAACACCACCAGCAACAAATAAAACTAAACTAAGAAAATGGGTTTCTTTCTCTCTATATATTCTCTTTCTCAATATTCAAGTGTGACTACAAACGAATGCCAAGGGCCTATTTATAGAAGAAAAATTATTTGGTAATCAAGTAATGACCCAAAAGACTAAAAAGGACAACTAATAACTAAAAATGACTAATTAGCCCAACCACGTGCTACGTGTCGCTACATATCACAAAACACACCAGTTATATTCCAAATAAGTAAGAAATAGTTTTCACTAGGGAGAGAATATTTTGCACCGAACCAAACCGCGCCTAAATAAGCATATTGAAATCTCATACAAGGGGGCCACTCTCATTATTTAATGAATTCAGACTAATGTGTCTTGCAGAAATTTTATGTTCATCATTTGTCAATCTTACCTGAGTGGGTCCCACTCCACCGCCTTTGTAGTCAGAACCTTTTGTTCCATTTCCAGCAAGTGTTCGCACAGTCTCATTTACGAAATCAATTACCCTACAAGAATAGAACTTGAATAGATAAAAAATTACACATTGTTTACTTCAAATTTAGATCAGGCAACAAACTTTATTCCAATGACTGGCTCCCAAACATTTCATGGTGAAGAAAGATCAAAAAGGATAAATTTGAAACAAGGCCTTCAATCTTCTCAAAATTAGAAACGTGAAAAGTGAAAGTAGCACAACAGGAAACAGGAACTGAATATTTTAAAAGGAAATTATGACAAGGGGCGATAGAGGAAGAGGGGGGCTGCACTTGGAATACTATCTCACTTTCTTTTTCCACAGACACTCTCTTATGAGTTTTTGCTCATGTATGTATATATTACCATTTACATTTTGAAGTGTGCAGATTCTTGAATATTATTTTATTTTTTCTCACATTTTCTCTAAAGGTTGTCTTTCCAGTCTTCAATACAACAGCGGATTTTGGTAGCATAAACTCTTGCATTTCTGATTCATCAGGAATATTCCCACAACATTAAATAATTAAATTATTCCTCAAACACACTATATCATTATTTACATGTACCCTTTAGATTGAGTAGAACTGTGAGAGTAAATTACAGATCAAAACAGAGGTAGTTAACATATCCTATAGAAACTGATAATGGATTGAACTAATTTCACAAATGCCTACCAAATCAATATTTTAAATTCATTTATGCACATCAGGCAGATTAATAATACTACCATCAATACATGCATCTGACTATTTTCAGATTTAAGACTATTGTTCTCGATAGCCTTAAATGTGATACAAGTCTCTCTTTTTGTCCTTAAACTAGAAAAGTAAAAGAGCATCTCATCAATCCATTCATCTCTTTTACCACCTTCTCATAAAAATGAACTGTTATTCGAATTTTTCCATCTGTGTAACTATACGCACCCTTAAGGAAAAAGTACCCAATGTGAATGGAAAATAAAGTCAATGAGAATAGTTAGACCACCAATAATAATGAGACACGTAAGACCATCTTCAACTAAAGATATCACTAATCATCACTACCTTAAAGCATGATTTTCAGTATCCGCCACATACAGGAGGTTTTTCTTCGCGTTATAAGCCAGACCCTAAAAAAATATATATATCAATCAAATATTGTGTTCAACCAAAATAGAAGCATGATGAATCACGGGGTGTTCCGAATGGAAAGAATTGCTCCGAAGAAAGATATATTTCGCATACTAAGAGGTTCGAAGAATCGTTGTAACAAATCCTGAAAGGTTTACTGTAAGCATTACTTGTGGGTGATTGAAGGTAGCCTCATCAAAATTTCCATCACGTAAACCCTCTTCTCCCGTGCTCCCAATTTGAACAAGAAAAGTCCCATCTAGGTCCGTTACCACCTGAACTCCATATATGAAATGATGGTTTAATTCCTAAGATATTCTCCATCAAAAAAGATTCACATGCACAAAGGATAAAAGGAAAGTATTAAAATATGTATACATTCAGATGAAATATGTATTAACAGTCTATTACATGGCTTCTATTCACCTTTCCAAGAATTCCAATTTGACTGAACCACTCTTGGTTGAATATTCATTTCACTAAAATAATGTTCTTGAGGCCAATTTTAGAATGCTTGAAATGCATGTCCCTTAAAAAGTTGAAATTCTAAAGGGGCTTCTTAGAATGGGAAGGAGTGAGAATTGATTTAGGTCAGAACTAAAGTGATATTACTTATTGTAATATATTATTAGTGGTATATTTGTAACGTGTATTAGTGGTATATTTGTAATTAGTGATAGGAGATTTGACGGCCTAATTAGTGGGACTATTAGTGGGTCGGTTTTTATTATTTGACATGTATATATATTGCCTCCTCCTTTAAGAGATGAATAAACATAAATTATTATTTCCCAAATATTTCTACATTACTGATGGTCTTTATGACATTACTATCTTGTCACATGTTTTCGATAACAAAAAATTATATTTGATACTTTCATACCTGAATATATAGTGAAAAAATGTATAAGCTTTGTAGAATTTTGGCTTTAGTCCAGGAGAGTTTAGGACATTGTTCTGCATAAAATGCATAACATCAAACACCTAGTATCACCTACTGCCATGCATATCTTGGGTGGGATCAACCCCAAGGTGTGATTCCAACCTTATCAGATCATGGATTCAACACTGGGTAATCTCCCCTCTGGCCAATAAGTAAAACACAACTGATGTTTTTAAAAGTACAATAGAATATAATAAGAGAATAACAAGAAGGATAAACATTTTCCAGTGTAAGCTGAAATGGCAATTGAGCAACAATGTAGAGAAAGAAGGATTAGGTACAACATACAGGTTAGGCTTTAAAATGGATTCCACAGTCGGGGTTATATGAAGTAAAAGAAATTTAGAAGCTTAATGGATGGAGAGGCTAAAGTTGGATTGGTCCTAAATGTGGTGAAATTTTTTTAAGAAGTATGCAGAAACACACTGGACAAAAGGTAATTTAGAGAGGTTTTGTGCTAAACTAAGGGTCCTCAGGCAGAGGAATAGATTTATTGCGGATTACTTTGTAACACCCCATATTTTTTAATGATTATGGATTTAATTACTTCTGATATTTTTTTTTAAATTACACGTGTGCAGTATTTAATTAAAATGAAATATTGCGTATTTAATAAATATTAATTGGGAGAGATTAAGATTAGTATTTATGTGGTAAATTTACTAAGTGTGTATAGTAAATAAAATGAGGTGAATTGTTAGTACGTCGTTGTGGGTACCCGAAATTTGAATGGTGGGCCTAGATGAGTAGCCCATTTGTAGCGGCCCAAAGTCCAGACCCCCCATTTCTTAATCGGTTATGATTTAGTCTTCTCCCATGTTCCCATTAAGAGGGGTTCTAGGAAAAGATGGAAAACGTGGGGGAATCCAACACCCCCACTCCCTGAAAATGGACATCTATATAATAAACCCCAAGTCCGGGGCATAGGGACACACTGTATTCTCTGTAATCATTCTCCGGAGTATATAGAAATAATACTGACTGCATCACCGTAGACGTAGGCACCTTTGCTGAACCAAGTACATCTTCTGTTGTGCGATTGGCATTTGGTATTCCTTATTCTGCTTGGTGATTGTGCTTCTCTCATCTCTTTGTGTTGAATATTAATTGTCACCACAATTGGCGCCGTTTGTGGGAACGTTTATCTTCCCTGAGAAAGCCCACACCCAGAAAAGAGTTCGGAATGTCTGGTCAGTAGTAATGCTCCCCAGGCAGGGGATATCCAAGAACCACCTGCTCCTCGCAGGATTAGATCTGAAGTTCAGCGTTCAGATCAGAGAGCTCGCTTAGAACGGCCAGCCTCAGAAGAAAGCCAAGGACCAGCGAGGTCCACACAGATATCGAGGCTAATTGACGCATATGAGGCGAGGCTCCATGAGCAAAGGGAGTCTTCTCGCAAGCACGAAGCTGAGAATGTTCGCCTCAAAAGAAGATTAGAAAGAATGGAGAAAGAACTCTATCATGGTACCAAGAGACGTCCAAACCACACTCCTAGCCCTCAGGCGAGCAAGTCTCGCAGCCGAGGAAGGAGCCACAGGCGCGGATCCCAGAAACCTGAGGGAAACGAGTCAGAGGACGACCTGCTCGAGCAACTGCGACTAGCTCGCAATCACAGGAGCCCAGATCGCAGCAACGAAAACATACGAAGTCTGGTCCGAAGGGAGATGGACCAACACCCTGCACATCACGGTACCAGATCGACCCGAGAACTCGCTAGGCGAGCTCTCAAAACTCAGATGAAATCACCTTTCTCGAGGGAAATAGAAGAAGAGGAAGCCCTTCCAAGGTTCAAGATTTATGATGGTAAAACTGATCCCATTGATCACGTCAGGCAGTACCGGCAGGCCATGACTCTGGAATAATCGAGACGCACTAATGTGCCGAATTTTTCCCTCGAGCCTGCATGACGTGGCGCAGAAATGGTTCGAAAGGCTCCCCCACCAGTCCATCAGGAATTTCAAGTCCCTGGCCGAGCTCTTTACGGCCCGATTCATTACCAGTAGCTCTCATCCCAAAAGGATGGATGCTTTGCTGACAATGAAAAAGACGCCTCAAGAGACCCTCCGCGACTACGCGAAGAGGTAGTGGGAGTTATTCAACGAGGTCGAGAACTGCTCGGAGCAAGTGGCAGTGGCCTCTTTCAAAATTGGGCTACCCAGCTCTTCCCTTCTGTACCAGTCACTGACGAAGAAAGAAGCCATGACCATCGATGACCTAATGGCCCGCATCGAGAAATATGCCAAGGTGGAAGACGTGACCCGCCCCAGCACAGGGGAAAACGGTCGAGCTAAGCTCGCTGCCAAGGGCAGTGACAAAACGGAAAACCAGAAGAAAGGAGGAAAGAATGGGGGCAAGAATGGCTCCAAGAACGGAGGCAACAATGATGTGTCGAAGGCATTTCAGGCGGTCAACACAGTCATCAGAGAACCAATGTACAAAATTCTTGCAAAAATCAAAGACGAGCCATTCATCAAGTGGCCTAAGAAGATGGGAGGAGATCCCTCGAAGAGAAACAATGCGCTGAGATGCGCTTTTCACAAAGGACACAAAACCGAGCATTGCAAGGCTCTTAAGTCCCATCTCGAAGAGCTGGCTCGGTCCGGGCATCTGAGCGAATTCGTGGAAAAGAAAGCAGAGAAAGTTGTTGCCCATAGAGAAGCAAGGACCGATAACGTGCTTGAAGACGATGCCGGACATGAATTCGCGGTAATTCATGGGGTATCTGACGTAAAGCAGATTCAGGAAAATTCCGCTCGAATGGAGGTAAAAAAGCTTACAGCAGTGATGCAAACTTTTCAGATCGATCCAGCGAAAACACAGTCAGGAAAGCGTCGGCGAGCAGATGACGTCGATTATAGTAAGCATATCGTATTTACAGATGAGGATCTGGTGGGAGTAAGAACCCCACATCATGATGCTTTAATCATTACTCTCAAGATAGCAAACTATGGCGTCGACAAGTTGCTCGTCGACCAAGGAAGCTCGTCCGAGGTAATTTTCTCGACTTGTTCAGAAAATTGAAATTAAGCATTGCCGACCTGAAGGAAGCTACTGTCCCATTGGTTGGCTTCGCTGGAAAGCTGTCTATGCCCTTGGGAAAGATCGTGCTGCCAGTAAGAGCAGGAAATGTTTCTAAAATGATCGAATTTCTGGTGGTCGACATTGACTAGCCATATCAGGCTATCCTCGGCAGAGGGTGGCTACACGTAATGAAGGCAGTCTCCTCTACCTACCATCAAAAACTCAAGTATGTGACCGAGCGAGGAGTAATGGAGATCCATGGCAATCAAGCAATGGTGAGAAGATGCTTCATAGCAGCCATCCGCCCAAAACCAAAGAAGAAGGTTGAAGAACAGGGAGGTCTGATACCTTCGAAATAGCAATTAAAATATGGAAGGCACGGAGTAGAGGAGACCAGGCTCCTCCCCTCTGAACGTGTCATCGAGGACCTGGAGGAAATCATAGCTGGAGATTGCAATGACAGCAGGATCTTCTTGATTGGAGCTTCTCTCACAGATCAGGAGAAGAAGGAATTGACGACCCTGCTAAGGAAAAATATAGACGTCTTTGCGTGGGAACCATACGAGCTACCCGGAATTGATCCTCGTATGGTTTGTCATCAGCTGCACATCGATCCCACCTTCAAACCAATCGCGCAGAAGGCACGGCGAACTGCACCCGAGAAGGCAAAAGCCGTAGAAAAAGAAGTGGAAAAACTGTTGGATGCAGGATCCATACGGGAGGTACAATTCCCCAAAAAATTATCCAACCCAATAGTAGTTCCAAAAAGCAACGGGAAGTGGAGAGTTTGCATCGACTTCACTGACCTCAATAGAGCATGCCCTAAAGACAGTTTCCCCCTCCCAAAAATTGATCAACTGGTAGACGACACAGCAGCTCACGAGAGAATGAGTTTTCTGGACGCATACTCAGGGTATCATCAGATCCCTCTGTATACCCCAGACCAGGACAAAACAGCATTTATCACCACAGTTGGGTTATACTGCTACAAGGTCATGCCCTTCGGGCTCAAAAACGCAGGGGCAACCTACCAGCAGCTGGTCACCAAGATGTTCAAGGACCAAATGGGAGACACCATGGAGGTCTACATCGATGATATGCTCGTTAAAAGCAAGAAGAAAGAAGACCACCTCACAGACCTGTCAAGCACCTTCGAAATCCTCAGGAAGTACCGAATGAAACTTAACGCGAGCAAGTGTTCTTTTGGTGTCCATTTAGGAAAATTTCTTGGGTACTTGGTCAGTAAGAGAGGCATCGAGGCCAACCCAGACCAGATCGATGCAATAAACAGAGTACAATCTCCTCGAACAATCTGGGAGCTCACCGGTATGCTCGCTGCCTTAAACCGCTTTATCTCTAAGTCCTCCGAGAAGGGCAAGCCTTTCTTCCAACTTCTAAAGGGGAACAAAACGGTAGAATGGAACCCAGATTGCTCGCGGGCATTGGATGAGCTCAAGGCTTACCTTAGCTCCCCACCACTACTCGTCATACCACAGCAAACAGATTCTTTGTACTTATACCTCTCCGTTTCCAACCACACTGTCAGTTCCGCATTAATGTGCGAAGTCACAGGGATCCAGCACCCCGTTTACTACGCGAGCAAGACTTTACTGGCGCCGAGCAGAGGTACCTACCACTGGAGAAGCTCGCTTTTGCACTAGCAGTGGCTTCAAGGAAGCTGAAGCACTATTTCGAACCCACACTATCATCATCCTTACATCGCACCCCCTTAAAGCAAAATCCTAAGGAAGACGGATTTATCGGACAGTCCGTCTAAATGGTCAGTCGAACTCGGACGATTTGATATCCAATTTCAACCAAGGAACGCAATCAAGGGGCAGGTCCTTGCCGATTTTATAGCCGAATTCACAGGCGAACAGCCCCTCGACCAACCTCGACCCGGGAAGCAAGGAGAGAACTACGCCACAGAGGGAATCTGGAAATTATTTGTTGATGGAGCCTCCAACTCAAAGGGGGGCAGGAGTAGGCATTGTCCTCATCACCCCGGAGAATATAATCCTCGAACAGGGTATCAGGCTTGGATTTGCAGCCTCCAACAACAAAGCAGAATATGAGGCTTTAATAGCCGGCCTCCAGAAGGCACACACTTTAGGGGCAAAACACTTACATGTGTTCGGCGATTGGCAATTGGTCTCCAATCAGATAAGTGGAGACTACAATGCAAAGGATGAAAGGATGGCAGCCTACCTCACCTTAGCAAAAAGGCTAATGGCTGCCTTCGCGGAAGTCAGCGTCCAGCAGTTTCCAAGAGGGCAGAACAGCCATGCTGACGCCCTAGCGGCCCTGAGTTCGGCAATCGATTCCGATTTAAAAAGGACAATCCCCATCGACTTCCTCGCTCATTCGAGCATTAATCGTGGCAATGAACTGCCAACCGTGGAGCATGTGCTCCAAATTGAATCAGCACTCAGTTGGATCGATCCTACAAGGGACTATTTGAAGGATGGTATACTTCCGACCGATAAGAAGACTGCTCACCAGATAAGAGTCAAAGCCGCTCGCTTTCACTTATCCCCTGAGGGCAAGCTATACAAAAGATCGTTTTTCGGTCCCTACCTTCAATGTGTTCACCCAAGGGATGTCGAGCAAGTTCTACATGAACTTCACGAGGGAATCTGTGGAGGCCATATTGGAGGAAGATCTCTGGCTTTCCGAGCAATGAAGGAAGGCTATTGATGGTCATATATGCAAAGGGATTCTGCGGTATATGTTCGCAAGTGCGAGAAATGCCAACTTCATGCTCCTATGGTCCACCAACCTGCTAGCAACCTAAAATCACTTTCCAGCCCATGGCCATTCGCCCAATGGGGAATGGACATTGTAGGACCACTTCCTACCGCTGCCGGCAATCGCAAGTATCTATTGGTCGCAACTGACTACTTCACCAAATGGATCGAGGCAGAACCCCTGGCGAACATCCGAGATACAAATATGATAAGATTCATATGGAAAAATATAATCACCCGTTTTGGCATCCCCAGAACCATCATCACTGACAATGGAACACAGTTCGAGAGCGGTTCCTTCAAGAGTTTTTGTGACGAGCATGGAATCAGACACCATTACAGCTCGGTGGCCTATCCTCAGAGCAGTGGCCAAGCCGAGGCTTCCAACAAAACAGTGATCGATGTATTAAAGAAAAGATTAGAGCAAGCCAAGGGCACATGGGTAAATGAACTATCACATATTCTATGGGCCTACTGTACCACCCCACGACGAGCAACGGGGGAAACCCCATTTTCATTGACGTATGGAATGGAGGCAGTCATCCCATTAGAAGCAGGCTTGCCAACAATGAGGTCCAGCCTTGTCGAGGGCCATAATGATGCAGCATTGCTCGCCGAGCTCGACCTAGCCGATGAGCGCAGAGAACTAGCCCTAGTGAAACTAGCAAGCTATCAGCAACAGCTCGCAAGGCACTACAACAAGAAGGTCAACCCAAGGGCATTCCGAGTTGGGGACTATGTCCTAAGAAAAGTCCTGGGCAGCGCAGTAAAACCATCAGACGGCAAGCTAGGGCCAAACTGGGAAGGACCATTCAAGATAACAAAAGATAATCTGCAAGGTGCCTATCACTTGGAAACGCTGGAAGGCAGAGAGATACCCCGAGCATGGAACACAGCCAATATCAAGAAATTCTATTTTTAGATTCTTCTTTTGTTCTTTAGTTATGGAACTGGGAGTTCATTTTCCTTGTCATTAATAAAAAGTTATTTGACATTTGCATTCTACGAAGTATCAGTTAACTAATTTACAAGGTATCAACATATAAACTTTATAACTCGCACACCCTTCCCAAGTAACAGGCACACTGATCATTACACTGTAGCAGGGAAACGACCCTCCTCAGGTTTTCGTTATGAAATATGGAAGACCTGTTAGCATTGCCCCTGGCAATATATGAAGCCCTACAGGAGATCCTTAAGCAATATGGCCAAGTCAAAATTGGTCACCAAACAATGTTTGGTTAAATAAAATCCTGGTCAGATAGAGCATCCAACACCAGGTGTGTCCTTGCCAATTGCCCCAATTAGGCCTAAGGGAGTGTGACGACACAACCTAAAAGGTAAAGTGAGGAAGAATGGTATCTCGTTGACATACTGGACTGGAAGGACACTTAGTTGATAATGCGAGCATACAAATCTAGTCAGCCAAGATAGGCTCAAGATTTTTGAGTAAAGATGTGGAAAATATAAAGACACTTGTTTAGTCGGCAAATTTGCCCAAAACATAAATTTTATATTAATTCATCACATTTACAACAAATGCAATACATGTTTAGTCGGCGAGCTCGCCCAAAACATCAACATTACGCTACTTCATTACATATATATACAAAGTCGCTACTGGCAAAATCTCAATGAGGTGGAATCCTCTGAACGAGATAATCAGCCACTTGAGCTCTTCGACCATCATCGGGAGGGGGAACTAACTCTTCCTCGACTTCGTTCGCATCCGACTCCAATAGCTACTAAGGGATGGCATCAATCGGTATCCACTGATCATCTCTCCGGAAGAGGTTAGGCATTCGAGTGGAAGGAGATATTTCATGACGATACCAGAGCATTGAGTTCTTTGGAACTTGCAGCTCCCTCAAGGCACTCAACCACCCCCCGATGAAGGCAAGCTCTTCACACTCTATCAGCCTCGTTGGAGCATCTAGCCAACCCTGATTGTAACCATCGGCCCACACTCGTCGAGGTCCTTTCGTAAACAAGTGCCTCAACCGAGTGACGTCCCTCTGGAGCCCAGCAGCAATCACATACCCTCGCTGGACATCACCACGAAGCTCTTCCATTTCCCTAGCTGAACTCCTGGTATTCCTGCCAGCTCGCGGAACGGTTGGAGGGGTAGAGCCTCCCAGCACAGGAGTAATGTCGCTCGGGCCAGTTCCAGCTCGCGACGAGGAAAAACCTCGCAATTCTGCAGGAGCGGTGCTCGGCGCATGCTCCCTAAGTCGCGAGACCTCTCTCCTCAAAGCTTCGTTCTCCTGCTGAAGAATCTCCCCAACCTGGTTGATCTCAGAAGCATCTAGAAGCTTCGCTCTTAATGTATTCACCTCCTCTTGGACTGAGGCACCAACTTCCTCCATCTCTTGGAGCCTGTCCTTCAGTTTAACAACAAGCTCAGTCTGCTTTATGAAGCGCTTGTTCCTTAATCGCAGTGATTTGCAAATCCTCACAAAGGTTTGACGAACTTCAGAGCTCACATCAGGTCCAAGCATTCTTCCCAATTGAGAAGTTGCTGGTATATAATCATCAACATCAATCGACTACAAGCAATAAAAAGGGCAACGAAAAGAAAAATAAATCAGTGCACTGGGAAGAAAAGACCTTTTCATTTCATTAATAAGGGTTAAAGTACATCGAGCAGCAAAAAGGAAAATTACAAGCGAAGATACAAAAGTAACCTTAGAAATAAATTAACTAGCAACCTCAGGCTGCCCAGAAGTAGCTGGCTGCTTCCCCTTGTCAGCGACAGTAGAAGCACCCCCCTCAGCAGGGATAACCTCTGTCGCCTGAGCAGGGAGAACCTCGGCAGGAATTGTCTGGGAGGCAGGATCAACGCCTTCGATGGCTGGGGCAGGGCCTCTTCATCTACAGTTGGCTTCGGGCCCGAGTTGTGCTCGTCGAACAAAGGAGAGTCAACATCGACACCAGCAGCTAATAAGGCCTTGTTTCAGCCTATCTGAACCTCGGCGTCTTCATATGCGGCAGCCCACTCGGAGTTGTATGAATCCTCCTTGATGGTGGCTGCCTGAGACTCTTTCTCCTTCAGCTGCTCGGTCAGCACCCTATTCTCCTCTACGATGGCCAACTTGCTCGAGCAGACCAAGTCATAAGCCTGCCTCAGCTCGTTCAGCTCTTTGACCGCCGCATCCCTCTCTCGGTTGGAATTAGCGAGGGCCAGGTCAGAAGAAGCTCGGACAGCATCAGCAGTCTTCAGATCAGCCTCCAGTTGAGTGCCCCTCACTTTCAAGGCAGCATTCTGCTGCTCCAGCTCGCTGTTCCTGCTCACCAGCTCGTCGCGAGAGCGATAGAGCACGGCGAAGTCAGTCACAAACTGCAAAAGATAAGAAGACATCAGGAAAAGGAAACAGCTAAAACTCATTAAAGCATTAGAGAAAGGAAAAGATCTTACCAAGGCTAGCCTTTGGCTAGCTTGTAGGGCCAATTGATCGGACCCCAGCGCCCTTTGGCGATCTGCAGGAAGAACTGCCCTCTCGAGCAGCGCAGGGGCCAGTTGAGGAGAAATGGCAACTAAGGCCCCCTCGGGCAATGCGGACACCGGGACTAAGGCCTGCCCAGCCTTCGTCCTCGATTCCATCTGTCTCCTCTCCTCTTTCTCTTTCTCCACTCTCCTCCATCCTCTTCTTCTCCTCCATCTTCTTTCTTTCCTCCTCCTTTTTTCTCTCTCTCTCTCATCTGTTCTTCTTCTTTCCTCTTCCTCTTGAGCAGAAGACCGAGAGCCAGTAGCTACGGCCCCAGAGCTGGACTTCTGCTTCTTCGACCTCTGAGCGAGGAGCACATGATCATCATCATCATCGTCCCGAATCAAATTTTTCCTTGGAGGAACCATCTCCTCGCTTGAACTGCTGGACGTGCTCGAAGATTCTCGGGCTTCAGAAACTTCCTTCGAGTCAGAAGAACTATCACCACTGGAGCTCCCCTCGCCAAAATTGCCTTCAGCACCTCCTACGATATCACTCCGAACTGCTCTCCTCCTCGTCCAACTGAATGGGATCAGCAGCAGTCTCTTCAAAGGTATCAAATTCAGGAATACTATCTACCGGACTCGCTATAAAGCTAGAACCAACGTTTTTGTACTCGAGCAAAAAAGCAGCAGACCGGGGATGCTCGCCGTCGGCTAAGGGCTCCCTGATATTCCAGGCCTTGACCAATTCAGAAAGACGAACCTCGCTGAGAGCAGGTTCCAAGTTCTTCGACCTCGCTGAAGAAAAAACAGTAAGAGTCAGAAAGATCACAAATCAGTAAAGAAATTGAAAGAACAAAGCAAAGACTACCTATGTATTCTTCCCCATAAAAGGGAACAGAGAACCTATCAGACCTCGACCCCTCAGTCTGGGGAGAAAACTGCCAAGTTCTAGCAAGGAAGCCGTCTTGCCAATAGTCCTTATGGGAATCAGGTAGGTTTACTACCAATACCCGGTCAAGACTCCTGGCTTTGAGATAGAGAACACCAGAATTAGTTCGAGAAAAAGAATAGCAAAAGCAGACATCAGCGAGCCCTAATTTGGTGTCATAGAGCTGATTTATTCTGTGCACGCCGTTGATTATCTTCCACACATTGGGCGAACACTGTGCAGGAACAATGTTGAAATAACCAAAGAAGTGCAAGAATAGATTGTTGGGAGGAAAAGTACGTCCCCCTTGGGAAAGCAACAAGACATGGATCCAATGGGACCCTCTATCTCTCTAACGTTTCTATGGGGAGAGGCGCACTCAATCTCTACCCACTCAGGAATATTGTAAAACTTCCTAAACTCAGACACCGATCTATTACCAATCTTTGCCATTGGAAAACCCTAAAAAGCTACAAATTCAAAGAAAAAATACAAAGAGAAGGCACAGGGGACTTACAAGGCGAAAGTTCGACTTGAACGATGAAGAATCACAAGCCCAAATGACGAGGAAGATCGAAAGCAATAAGAACGAAGACCGGAAGAAGAGAACGTGAATCGCTAAAACTCGCAGAAAATGGGAAAGTACTGAGAAGCTTGAAGCGGCGATTGAGAAATGACTGCTCTGGATAACTTTTGAGTGCTACTAATCATAATGCACAGACCACGAAGCAAGTGCCGCCTAACTCGGTCCTCAAACTTTGGGAAGAGGTGCACGGTGTACAAAGGAGCCAATATGACAAATCATTTAAATTTATTGAGCCAAAAATATGGCCCAACAAACTTAGGGGCAATTGTGGGTACCCGATATTAGAATGGTGGGCTTAGACGAGTAGCCCAATTGTAGCGGCCCAAAGTCCAGACCCCCCATTTCTTAATCGGTTATGATTTAGTCTTCTCCCATGTTCCCATTAAGAGGGCTTCTAGGAGAAGATGAAAAACGTGGGGGAATCCAACACCCCCACTCCCTGAAAATGGACATCTATATAATAAACCCTAAGTCCGGGGCATAGGGACACACTGTATTCTCTATAATCGCTCTCCGGAGTATATAGAAATAATACTGATTGCTCCACTGTGGACGTAGGCACCTTTGCTGAACCACGTCCATCTTTTGTTGTGCGATTGGCATTTTGTATTCCTTATTCTGCTTGGTGATTGTGCTTCTCTCATCTCTTTGTGTTGAATATTAATTGTCACCACAGTCGTAGTGAGTGAGAACGACGGAACTTTTGACGATATCTCAACCGGAGCTTGTGAGTAGATTATTTTAAGGTTGAGATGAGAAATTTAGGTAGAGTGACTCGGATGGCGATTTCGAGTTCACGGTTGATTTCGAATGGGTAGCGATAGGCAGAATTGAGTACCCGGGGGTAGTATTTGGGTTCCGGGGGCTTTTTATACTTTGTGTGATGGTTATTCGAGGTGAGACGATTAGGGTATGGTTGGGACTCACTATTGAAGGACTATGATCGCCTCCAATACGTTTGCGATTTTACCCGAGTCAGTGTGAGAGTCCGACTGCCGGTAACCGGGATGAAGTGAGTATGCCCTCGAGAAAGGCATCCAATAAGTTAGTACTCGGGGGAAGGAATCTAATGAGTTAGTACTCGGGGGATGACGATTATACACGACATATGTGTTTTTGTCGTAATATAACTTTACGTGTGTGTGTGTGTGTGTGTGTATATATATATATATATATATATATATATATTAGCGTGGTAATTATATACGGGTTTAATACTTTAAAGAGTGAATGTTATAAATGACTGGGATAAAGTTATGAGAATGATAAATGATGAAATGATTAATTAAGTTAATGAAAGAAATAACTAAGAAATGAACGATAAACAATACTCGGGGTTGAGTGGTGTATTAGTGAGATTTGCAACAAGACTAGTTAGGCGGGGTAGTGTAACTATGCGGGTTAAGAGGTATGCACTAGGTGTGCACTATAGTTGATAGGTGAGGTATATCTCATTGGAGTGCGATACCAGCTTAAATATGGAAAGTTTTACTGCATATCTATTTACTGTATCTTAATTACTTGCAAATATTAGTAAAAGGCTTTAGGCTCTGACTCGTATCAAATCTATTTTCTAGAAAGTTTTAGGTGTCCAACCACAGGAACGTCATGGATGACTATTCTTTCCAAGGACACGAAGTTGTAGCTGATGTGGAGGCTTGCAGGTTGCTGAGTAGCCGCTTCACTTATTGCAGTCTAGATTAGGTTATTTATTCAAGTATTGATTGGGCGTGTTGCCCCTTTTCATTCAAACTTATGTATTTCAGAATTTTAGTCCGATGGATTGGATGTGTTTAATTTTTACCCGATGGTTTATTCGGGGACTATCTATTTATTTCTGTTGTACATTTTACATCGTCGTTTCATTTATATTGATTAATGTGTATGAATTTATTGTGGTTTGATTAATAAATTGTATGTTAAGGAAAGATAAAATTTGGCACCGGCTTATTTAATTAATATGTAGTTAGTGATTTAAAAAGTTTCCGGCAGTGATGCTGAGAATGAATCAGATGAATCAGAATGAATCAGATGAGACTTCCGATTTCTGCCTCAACTCCTCCTGTCTTCCGGTGCTACAACGGTGGCAACATTGGACACCGAGCTTCTGATTGCTCTCTCTCACGACGCCAAGCATTATTGGCGATGGATCATCCACCAGACTATTTGGACGCATCTGAGGAACTCCCCCAACATGCCTGATTACAATTTTGGAGCGTGATTCCGTTGGTCTTCCCCTTTGAGTTCGAGGACAAACTCTTTTTCAAGCACGGGAGATTAATGTGAATCGAGGGCATAATTGCCATTTTTTATTACTTTTTGGACATATTAGTATTTTACTTTCCTTTGTTATTTTTATTTATTTTTATTACAGCTTTTTCTTTTTGTTTTGCTTTGGTATTTAAGGGCTTGGAATAGTAATGGCATTTTTATAATAAGTGCCTTAGCTTGTAGCCTAAGCTACTCCTCCCTTTTAAATACTTTGTAGCCTCATTTGAGGTAGACTTGAATTTTGACAATAGAAAAGAGTGTTTCTCTCTCTACAAGTGTGTGAGATATTTTTAGGAGCCTTTTGACGGGTGGTTTAAGTCACAACCATTGTGATGATATTGTTTCTATATGGCACAATTGCAATCAATAAATGATTGAACATTTGTGGTGCCTAGTTGCTGTTTGTGACAACAGGTTTGGAAGATCTGTTTAAAACCTGAAACAAATTTTATCCATAATAATACTTATGATGTTATAAATATTAGACAGGATTTGCTTATACATCTTACTTTGTCAAATTACAGTAACATTTTTCTGACATTCCAAGCAATTGTTACAGAGACGTTATATTGTCATTTCCCTTTTCACATTTTTATAGTCTAAGTTTGACTCCTGTATGCATCCTCTACATTCATTTCTATAGCTTATTCTAAAATCAATGTATCCTCTACATTGATTTTTATAATCTAAATTTGACACACTAAATACATAAATAACTTACTCTAAATATATTATGATATATATGCACTCATATCTACTCCCATTGCATTCGAATCATCTAGTATCTGAGATGAA
The DNA here is from genome assembly GCA_949130495.1 of Sambucus nigra. Classification (NCBI taxonomy): domain Eukaryota; kingdom Viridiplantae; phylum Streptophyta; class Magnoliopsida; order Dipsacales; family Adoxaceae; genus Sambucus; species Sambucus nigra. The sequence goes on from OX422210.1 coordinate 662,685,211, forward strand.
GATAACTTCCTTTGGGTACTATTAGTGGTTATTCGTCCCATGCTGGTAGAATTTGAGATGGTAATAAAACTATATAATCAGGCAGATGATGTTCTATTTGATAACCTTCTAAAAAGGAATCAAACTGTATGAACCTAATTTACAATTTCTAGACCCCCAGTAGAGTTTTCCATAATACCCTTTTTTATTGGTATTGAGGTTCAAATAACGCAAATAGCATCTCAATGTGAAGAGATAGGTTGCATACTTCTAAATGAAGATATAAGTTGCATAGCTTCTAAATGAAGATATAAGTTGCATACTTCTAAACCCTCCCTCGACCCTGCAATGACGTTCTCCTGCCCTGAATTGGACTTTTATTTTTAACTCTTATATCAAGGTTATGAAATTGATAGCGTTCAATATATTACTTTGGAAAGAACTTAGGTACGGTTTGTTCAGTTATACTTTCAATGAACAAAATAAATTTGAAATTATGAGGGTATTTTTAAAAAAAAGTAATAACCACATGCAGCATTTTCACATAGTATCAAGTACTGCATTCTTATAAGAAAATGATGAAGTGCGCACCGAAATGGGTGTGTGGGTGGGTGAGTGAGTGAGTGAGAGAGAGAGAGTGAGAGAGAGAGAGGAAAACATACTATGCGGTTATGATTACTATCTGAAATGAACAGCCTGTTGTTCAGGACATCAACTGCCAGCTTAGCGGGAAACTTCAAAGGGGACGTTAATTTGCGGGGATCATTACTCTTCTCCAAACTCAACGGAATAGGTGCATTATCCAACATTTTCTTTCTACCATAAAATAGAAGAGCTGCCTCCACGAAATCATCAAGATCCTTATGTGGGTAGAAAGAGAAGAGAGAGAAAACATTATATTATTATATTAGCTGCATGTTAAGAAAGTTATTTAATGGTTATAACCATGAAGAACATCAATACACATAGCCATATGAAATGATAAATAAATTAAAATAAAAAACACTAGAACGCAAACCTGACTATTTTCAACAAAATCATATTATTGAAATTATTTTAATCCAACAATATGCACTTTGATTTTTAAACGGATTTAGAGTAATTCCATGTAAAATTTGAAACTTGTTCGATGGACTGCTTCAACCAAGGGTGGAACTACCCTCTACAAGAGGGGCCAAATATACACCCTTGACATTTGAAAAAAAGAATTGTCAATATCATAAGGTTATTTATAATAAAAAGGCAATTATCTCCTTGCATTTGGAATTACATTAAATCTTCTCAAAAATCGAAGGATGGTCATTCTCTTTTGGTAGGTTTGTTTAATGCACATTCTCATTTATTAATAATATTTTGATGATTATAAGAGATCGCCAATGGTCTATATGACGTAAAACGACAAATGGCACACAAGAGCCATCACAAATGAGATTCTTTGGCCCAGTAAAGTATCTAGCAATCATAATGAGCAATCATAATGGTTAGTCAAAGGCCTTATTTACAGCATAAAGTTATCTTGCTAGAAAAGATAACCTAAAAAAGGGTACAAAGGACAAAAAGGGGCACAGAAAGAATATCTTTAGAGTTATTTAGTGATAATAAGTCAAACGTTATCCATGCATCAAATTACATGCTTCGTGAGAGGACGAAGTACATGAAGATGGATATACATTTTATCCGATAAAAAATGAAATCTGGCATCATTCGCCCTACATTTGTCCCTCCTTCGGATCATACAATAGATTTATTCACTAAATTGGTTAGGCCTCTCTTCTCCGATCTTCCATTGCCAAGATGGGCTCGATTGATATCTCTACTCAAGTGTAATACCCCGTACTTTTAAAGATATTTAAATTACACAAGTGGGCGTAATTTGGTAATTTGAGGAATTACTATGAATAGTAATTCTGGAATTTATGAGTGAAATTAAATTAATTTAAATTATAAAGTGAATAGTAAATATTAATATTTACCTGGATCATATTTTCTTACGAGACTAAGTACATGAGTGAATTATTTTTATTACATGTCGCAATTGGGTAAAGCGACGAAGGAAAATATTTTAATTGGAAAACACGCGTATTGAAATGTGTTGGGTTTAATTAGTGAATTTTAGTTAAGCGAGTCGGATGGAGATTTCGAGTGCCCCGTAGGGTTCGAATTGGCCGAGATAGTCAAAATAGAGTATCCGGGGTATAGCATTTAGACTCCGGGGATTTTTGGACTAGTAGGGACTCGCAATTGAGTACACGAGTCATTTTACAACTGGGTACACACCCAATTTCGAGATTAATAACGGGAGAGCCCTCATTTCTCCCACAAATCTACCCTAAGAGATAGAAAGAGAAAAGAGAAGGAACAGAAGGAGGAAGAAGAGAAGAGAGAAAGGAAGAAAGGGGGATTTCCGGCCAAGCTCTGCGGGATTCGACTCGGGGTCGTCGGATTTTATCCACGAGGCAAGTGTTTAACTTGCTTTACGATTTAGTGTGATTATTTCTCATATTGTAGTCGGTGTAAAACTATAAAGATTTTTGGGTTGGATTTCGTGGATCAAACGGGTTTTCGGAAGATTAAAACGGATAAAACTCGGTTAATACCCAATTTGAGAAATTAAGAATTAATTGAAATTTATTGTTGAAAATTGGTTCTAGGATGATAAGAACCCCTTTGATGTATATATATGTTGTTGATTGAGGTTGGAGGATGTTAGGAGAAGGGATTACAGCTTGGGAAAAGCTTTAATGGCCGGACAGCTTCTCGGAGAAGAACCTGCCCAGATCGATCGATCGATCCTTCAGGATTTTTGGCAGTTTCGATTGGTTTAATATATATGGGTTAAATCCCAAATTTAATTATTCCTAGCTTGTTTATTTGAGGAAATAAATATACAACTAGGGGAAATTATTCCTAACCATTAAAAGGGGGATAATTGGGGTTAGGAAAGTGCAAAAATGGTGTGGCACATAATATGTATTTTTGAGGAAAATAAATTGTAGAGTGAGACATTTGGGGTTCCAAAAAATAGTGTGGGGACTTATAAATAATTATTCAAGTGAGATGTGTACCTTGGGTTAGTTGAAAGTAAAATCCAAGAGTTACTAAAATAGGGGTGTCTTGGAGGAGTATCATTCGGGGTGGTATTTCGGTGACCAATTTTATATAAGTAATTGTGAGCGTAGAAAATGTAATTATATGCCGATTTTAATTGAGTAAAAATCCTACTAAATGACTTGGATGAAATTTAAGATACGGGATACAAGCAATTATCCTATACGTATATTGACTACGATTATTATAGGAAATGAGATACCTACGGAATAAAGATACGTAGTGCGTATGCCATTTAATTATTACGAATTGGTATATTCGGGATTATATATATACAAATCCTTATGAAGTGATTAAGGAGCGATTTGAATATCGAATAAGAGAGTACGTATTGGGGTAGTATTTTAAGTGTGTGAATGCTTATATTATTACGAATGGGAACATTCGAGGATATTGGCTATCGCTATAAGAGTTTGAAAATTATAGCCATAATATATTGAGAAGTGATATAGATTATATATACGATGCCGTTAAAGTATATATAATATATGACGAATAAATATATTGGTGCTATTGGTATTATCATCGTGCGGTGAGAAAAGCTAGGAAATAATATATTGAGGATTGGTTATAATCGATAAATGCGTAGGATAGTCGAGATATAAATATACTACGTATGGGATTTATTATATGGGCTATGCGTATGCCCTGATATTATTATATATATGGGTTCAATAAATACCTATGGGGAATTATGTATGGGTGAGATGAATACCCGTTGTTATTATATTTATAGGTAAGCGAATACCTATCGTTATCATATGGTTGTGTGAATACCTCACTGATGTTATATCTACAGAGGAGGAATGTTTACCTATATTATTGTTTATTATATGTATGACATACCTACCATACCTTCTATCATGGGAGGTCGGCTTTCGGAAGAGGCCAATCTTATCTTGTGTGCCTTCGGGGGATTTAGATTTGGTACCTCAAGAACATAGTACTGTGAAGGGCTTATTTGTGAGTCGATAAGTCTGCTGACTGTGGGAGCGTAGGTATGTGCGTGACCCATGGGTATGAGAACTATGTTCGCCTCCAATATATGTGATTTGTATTGATACGGTTCCTGAGTGATTCGGAACGCGTGATCCTTGTGTACGTGATGTACTGGGATTTGAAAGCAGAGTATGTGTGCACCGCAGCTTAACCTAGGGGTGCCAGATATGAACAATGTTTAAAAAGGCGCCCGAGGCGTACGCCTCGAGGCGAGGCGAGAGAAAAGAGCCTCGAGGCTTAAGCCTCAGGCCATTAAAGAAAGGCTTACGCCTTTTTGGATGAGGCGCTGCGCCTCAAGGCTGACCGCCTCAAGGCGGTGAGGCGTACGCCTCTTATACGGGGCTTAAAAAATGGAAAAGAGAAGATAGTTAAAAAAAAAAAAAACGTTCGTTAGAAATAAACCCTAACCCTTGTATTATTGAAGCCCGCTTACTCTCTCTCTACTCCGAAACCATTTTCCTTCACCGAAACCCTAATCCGGCCATCCTTCTCCTTCCATTCTTCAAGTCCGGCCCTCGGTAAGAGCAAAACCCTTTAATTCTTCAACTCCGGCCCTAGTTTTTTACTAGAAACTGTTATTTGTTTGTTTTTTATACGAAACTGTTATACGAAACTGTTAACATAAAGTTTTTATGTTATTTGTTTTTTAGTTTAGTATTAGTTGTAGTTTTAGTTTAGTTTTAGTATTAGACTTAGTTTTAGTATATTTTTTTTTGTAAAAACTTTGGTTTTAAGTTTTTTTACCTGTAAAAACATTGTAAAAACTTATTTTTTTTCCTGTAAACTTAGTTTAGTTTTCTGTTTTTTTTTTCTGTTTTTTTTCTTCTGTTTTTTCCCTGTTTTCTGTTATTTCCTATAAAAACTTTTAGTTTTAGGTTAGTTTTTAGTTTTACACTTTTTTCTGTTTCACAATATTTTAATAAAACCTTTTTCACAATATTTTTTAACTTGTTTTTTGTCTAAAAACTGTTATATGAAACTGTTTATGTTATTTGTTTTTTAGTTTTAGTTTTAGTTTTAGTAGATTTTTTTTTGTAAAAACTTTGGTTTTAATTTTTTTTACTTTTTTTTTTCCTGTAAACTTAGTTTACTTTTCTGTTTTTTTTTCTTCTGTTTTTTTTCCTGTTTTCTGTTATTTCCCATAAAAACTTTTATTTTTAGCTTAGTTTATAGTTTTACACTTTTTTCTGTTTTTTTTTCTGTTTCACAATATTTTAATAAAACCTGTTCCACAATATTTTGTAACTTGTTTTTTGTAATAACTTTGTTTTATATTTTTTTTTGTAGTTGAATTATGTCTAGAAAGGATCCCGCTTGGAAATATGGTACGGAGGTTGACAATGGGAAAGGATATGTCTATATCCAATGTAAGTTTTGCAATAAATTTATAAAGGGGGGTGTCAAACGAATGAAAGATCATCTTGCGGGAACGAAAAAAAATGTTCGAGAATGTGATAGAGTTCCTACGGATGTGAGACAAGAAATGGCGGATTTCTTGAAAAATAAAAACTTTGAAAAAGATGTGGCCCGAAGAAAATCCGAGGAACATATTGAGAGTGGTGCGTATTTTACAAGTTCAAAAGATGGTTCAAGTATGGGTAGTACGGCTAGGGGGATTAGGGGACCCATGGATAGGTTTTTAGTTGATCTTGATGATGATGGTTGTGATGATCAACCTAAGCCTAAAACTGAAAAGGAGGCTAGAGATGAAGCATGCCTTGATATTAGTAGATTTTTCTTTGAAAATGGTCTTCAATTTCATGTGGCAAATAGTCCTTCCTTTATTAGTATGGTGCGAGCAATTGGAAAGTATGGTCGCGGGTTGAAACCTCCTACTGCATACGAGCTTAGCACGTGGATATTAGAAGAGGAAGAAAGGCGTGCCAAAATTGTAGTTGATGAAGTAAAGAAAACGTGGATGCAAACAGGGGTGTCCATATTATCGGATGGTTGGAAGGATATTCGAGGTCGCCATTTGATAAATTTTCTCGTTAATAATCCACATGGAACGGTTTTCTTGCGATCAGTTGATGCGTCAGATGCTATAAAGGACGCAAACATGTTGTTTAAGCTTCTTGATAGTGTTGTTGAGGAGGTGGGGGAGGAGTTGGTCATTCAAGTTGTAACCGACAATGCCTCGAATTATAAGGCGGCGGGAAAGTTGTTGATGGAGAAGAGGAAACGTCTGTGGTGGACACCATGCGCCGCCCATTGCATTGACCTAATGTTGGAGAAAGTTGGTGTGACACCCCGCCTAATTAAACCTTGGGTGATCAAGCCTTATTTTAATATAAACAGGTTTCTTTAATGGTTCATTCTTAGCATCAATGACGAACGCCTTTTAAAAAATTTACTAATCACCTAAGTGAAATTAAAACGGATGCCAAATTTTAACTTTCTTAAATAAACAAATAATCCAAACCACACATTACCAAAACTAGATATGACTATGCAGTAAGCAAAAGAAATCTGAAAGCAGTTAAAGTTTTGCCGTAAACCACGGCCCAAAAGACAACTACGAATAAACTGTAATAGAAAAGGTGGAACGACATGTTCCAACAAGGAATAATAAAACTGAGATCCTGCACTAGAACTGAAAAGAAAGAAGCGTCTAAGCAATCCCTGCAACCTCCACACTGGCTGCAGCTCCCAAATCTCTGACAGGAAATCAAGCTGGGTGTCCTTGTGGCTGGGCACCTAAAAGGTTTTTAAAATTTTACATAGCAAGAGTTAGTACTCAAAACATTTGAAAATATTTTGCAAGCGGTTATCACAATTAAGTTATTGATTACACATATTAAAGTTTCGCACGCTCCCTTGAACCTCCTCACCTCTCTTACATAGCATGTAACTATCGAGGAAACTAAGTCTACCTAGTCATACTAACCATAACTGAAGTTAACTCATTTACCGTTCATTATCTTATTCTCGTAATAATTTCAACATGCTATAAATTATTATCAGGACATTTACTTATCATAATCTTGTCTACTATTCTCAATTGGTAGATTTAGCACGTATAACATTTTATTCCCCGACAATGTATATAATATATGTTACCACTAATACATCCTTTTATTACACACAAAGGACTCTTGGCTCGGAATAATTCATCGACTCCAAGTGAAAGTTGGTTCGGAATGTCACATCGAACCCAACTATATATAATTATAAATATATACACATATTCTGGTTCGGAACTCTTTCATCGCGGCACCAGTACAAAATTTGGTTCGGCATTTATCATCGACCCCAAATTTAATATATCTTTATGTTAGTTCGGAATGTCACATCGACCCTAACATAATTCATTTAGGTAGTGTTCTCTTTACCCAATATTATTTATATAAATTTAGTAGGTACGCACCCGACCTAATAATTCATATCCGTATGTAATATTCCTTTCTTATATTCTCCGTACTTATTAACTACAATATAACTCACTATTGTATTTATTTGAGTATTCGCGTAACTCTAAGGGCCCTAGTTACCCCTCCCTTAATTCAGTAGTTAAGTAAAAGTTTAACCTACTGGTATTTTCTTTCCGGAAATCAAGTCTCACTTTAACCGAAATTAGATTAACCATCTCAACTCACGGCGAAGTCAATCGTTCTTTAGTCATTCCACTTCTCCAACATTTCTACTCAATCATAGGTGGAGGAACCCTATGGTACACCTACTGGTAATTTTCAAGTCTCCTTATAGGAAAAATATCATTTCTAAGGTTCTCATTAAGTAACGGCAATTAGAGAAGTTTATACACAAATTCTCTATAATTCAGACAGGGTCGATCGATCGAAGGAAGAGGATCGATCGATCGACTGCTTCGATCAATCGACATTCAATGGTCGATCGATCGATCGAGCAGTGACAGACCCAGTTCGTCTTCTTCCTACGGGTTTCACCATTTTTACATCTCTAGCTTTCATGATAGGCCATCAAAATCACAACCAACAATTTCTAATCATACCTACATGTTCTGGGATGATTACTAACGATTTAAAACATCAAAATCAATATAATTCTTGGCTAAATTCACTGAAAATCTCTATAATATCCAAGAACCCTAAAAACTGCATTCTTTATCTTTTTCATCAAAGTTCCAGATTTTCATACGAATTTCTCATCAAGTTTTCTATGATATAAACATACTTAGTAATTCAAAAACGTTCTACATGCAAATCCTAATCAATCATGGATTTTTCTAAACAGTTTATTTCCAAGAATATCATAAAAGTCATGTTCTTCCTTAATCTTAAACATGGGTATTATAACTCAATTATTTCTGCAATAAACCACTTGCCTTAAGGTTTGTAGGGTCTGAATTCGTGGTTGTTGATGATGATTGATGATGTTGGTGCCTCAATACTTCCTCCCAACAATCTTTTGATGAAATCTTCCTAAGATGATTTCTCCCTCCTTCTTGCCTAAGGTATTTGCCTCTCTCTCTCTCTCTCTAATGGCTATGGTGTAACTCTAAGTGTCTGACCCTAGCCACCATTCTTATAATCAGATTTAGGGTTACAAAAATTCGTAGGTCATCTTTCCCTTAATTGCAAAGTGACCAAAATGCCCCCGAATGGTCCCGGTTTAGCCCAAAAATGACCCGGCACTCAACTAGTACCCCCGGGTACACTATTTTGACTAATTCGACCCTTTCGGACTCAACCGTGGACTCTAAATTATCATTTGAGTCTCGTAAATATTTTTCTACTCTCAATCTTAAATTTTGTCGAGCTACATCCGGTACGTCCGTATAGTCACTAAACCGAACATATCGTCATTGAAAATTTATATTCACCCTAATAAATTTTCTATAACACATTTTCATTTTATTAACATAATATCTATTTAAATTACTCTACTCACGTAATTTAAATCAATCATATTAAATTACATTAAGTTATTCTACTTACGTAATTTAATTAAAGCGTAATTAAATCCCATTAAATTACTCTACTTGCGTAATTTAAAATTAAGCAGAATTACGGGGTGTTACAGTTGGGGAATTGCCGCAGCACAAAAACGCCTTGATAAAGTCAAAGAAGGTATTAATTCATCTTTAATTTTTATTTTTTACTTTTTAATTCGTTTCACATATTACTTTTTAATTGTAGGTGAGTAACTTCATATATAATCATGGGTGGGTTTTGCAATTGATGAGAGATCATACGAAGAAGGATCTTATTCGCCCGGCTGCAACGAGATTTGCTACCGCTTATTTGACCCTTGAGAGTATGTATAGCCTTAAGGAACCATTGGAGCGTATGTTCACTTCTCCTGAATGGGCTAGATCAAGCTGGGCAAAGAAGGATGAAGGGAAGCAAATAAAAAAAATCATTTTGCAGGATCGAAATTTTTGGGGTAGTATGTCGTACGCAATTAGAAGCACAAAACCTCTTGTGGGGGTTTTGAGAATGACTGATTCAGAGAAGATGCCAGGGATGGGTTTCATTTATGGTGCAATGGACAAAGCAAAGGAGACCATAGCAGAAAATTTGGGAGGAGATGAGGGGTCTTATAAGGAGATATGGAGCATAATTAATACGAAATGGGAGTTTCAGTTACATCGCCATTTGCATGCGGCGGCATATTTCTTAAATCCACATTTTCAATATGAAGAGAACTTCTCTAACCATCCTGAAATTAAATTGGGTTTATTGACTTGCATGGAAAAGCTTATTCCGAATGAGCAAGATAGATTGAAAGCGGATATACAGATTGATGATTTTAGGAATAGAAAGGGGTTTTTCTCTTTTGCGTCGGCAAAAACAAGTTGCAAATTGCGTAGTCCCGGTAAGTAAATCTTTTGTTTAAGTACGATTTGCTTTTGATTAATACCATTAAATACATTTTTTAACTAAATTTTACTTCACTCTTATTTTAGCGGATTGGTGGATTCAATTTGGAGATGGAACTCCAGAATTGACTAGTTTTGCGGTGAGGGTTTTGAGTCTTACATGCTCTTCGTCCGCATGTGAACGCAACTGGAGCACATTCAATCAGGTATTCGTTTGTAAAAAAATATTATTTGTAAAAATTATTATTTATTTTATGACTAAAAAATTATTATTTGAAAAATTTATACAGCTCCATACGAAAAAGAGAAATCGTTTGTCAACGAAGAGGTTGAATTCATTGGTGTATATAATGTATAACAAGAAGTTAAAGACGAAGTTTTTGAGAAAGAAGGCGCTTAAAGAGGATGAGGACCCATTGGTTATTGATCATCTACCTTCAGATGATGAGTGGGTAGCGGGGCAAGATGATTCCCATTCGACAGATGCCTCGGTGGTTACGGATGCCTCAGGAGCGATGGATGATGTGATAGGGGTAGGAGAGATTCCCATTCCCATTCGCCGTGAACGTGCTAGAGGGGGGCGAGGAAGAAAGAGAAATAATTCACAATTTAACACTTCAAAAAAGGGTTAGTATTCACAATTGTCTTTTTTACATTAAATAATTATTTTAAAGAGTTAAAATAATTATATTTTATCTTATAGGTAAAGGAAAGGGGATCTTGGTAGATGAGGAAGATGAATTTGTTGATGTTGACTCGGGTGATGATGATGACGAGACGACCATTAGATATGATGATGATTCAATGGACGATCCTATTAGCGATGGTGATGATAGCGGCGATGATGATGGATTAAATCCGCTTTTCAAGCCTTTGGATACGGATGATCCATTATTGTTTTAGTATTAAGCTTGAGGGGATGCTTTGTTTTTCTATGTTTTTGTGATGAACAATACGGTAATGATGTAATGGAGATGAACTTTTAGTTTGATTGGTTGATGGATTGAATGATTATGGACCCTTTTGCATCATTTAATGTGTTGGATTATTTTTTGTGAAATTATTAGACTTTTTATATTTTTTTCCCTTTCTTTTTTTCTTTTCGGTGAGGCTTACGCCTCGCCTCGCCTTTCGCCTTTTTAAACATTGGATATGAATATATGTACTGAGAATAAAATACATGTATACTTGTGATGTTCCACCGTTGCTTAGTAAATAAGAATGACTAAGCTACTTACATTATAGTTCGGTGGATTGATTATTATACTTGTTGCGTATAGTATATTGTTTATATATGAGATGAGATATCATATAACGTAACCTTGTATAAAGGGAAAAGAATGAATAAAGTGATATACTCCTTCCGATAGATTTATATCCGGATTTATATGAATATGGATCATAGGTTCTAATAAGAACTATATATATATATATATATATATATATATATATATATACACGGGATGATATAAGATGTGGTATGTACTGAGGGGCTAATGGATCCCGACGATCAACATTGTCACGTAGTAGTGTATCGGGGAGGGTTCCTTGTTTGGATTTCGCTTCGCGAGACACCCCACGCACGAACGTAACATAATGTTGGGAAATGGGAGAAGTTTAGTCCCTAGTACTCGGTTTTATGAGAATTATTATAAGATGGGTAAATACATCAGTTAGGCAGGGTAGCTTAACTAGGTTGCTTAAAAGGTATGCGATAGTGGTGCACTAATAGAAGAGGGGTGAGGTGTACCTCATGTGAGAGCGATACCAGTTTAAATATGAGAAATATCATATTTTAAAATATGGATTTTAAGCACTTGCTAAAACGTTTTCAAAACTCGGGCTCTGACCCGTTTCTCTATTTTTCCCCTCTTGCTATACATACTTTTATAGGTGTCCAGACACAGGGACGCCTAGATGATGATTCCTTCGAGTCAGACGTTTGCTGCAGCAGCTGTGGATGCAAGCAGGTTTATTGTAGACGCTTCTATCATTGAGATATAGATAGGAGGTATTGTGGAAACATTCGGCTGATGGCCCAACTGTACTCATTTATTCTTTTGACGCCTTTTTGTGCGGCATTAGATTTGGTTGTATTATTTTGTACCGAGTGTTCGGTTACTTTATTTCATTTCAGTTATTGCATATAAATTGTTGTAATTATTTTATTTGAATGGTTTGGTTAAAAAGATTAGTTAATTAAAATTTTGAAGTCAGTCTAATAGGATATTAGTAATTAAATTGGTTTTCGACAGTGATGCTGAGAATGAACCATATGAGACTCCTGTTTTAATTTGATATAGGAGTGATCGCCAGGTATTTTATTAGGCGGGTTGTCACATTAAGCTTAAAAGGGAGTGTTGGATTTTGAGTTATTTTAGTATTTATTATATTTTTCCTTATTACATTAGGGTCTCTGTGTTTAAGGCTTAGGTTGTGTAGTCTTTTTACATTTTTGACTTTGTATTCTCTCGAACCTTCTAGATTTGTAATATTTCAATACAAATACAATTAGTGGCTCCCCATGAGGTAAACCTTTCACAAAATCCTTATGAAACAACTCCTTTGTTGATAGGCGTTTACAAGCACACCACTTGATGAACCTTTTACAGATTCATTTGTTGATGAGTGTGACATTTCCTTTGTTATTTGGTGTTTATAAGTACGCCCCTTTGAGTGGCCACTTTGTGGACCCTTTGTTGATGGATGATGAAATCTCTCTTTGTTGTTTGGGGTTTAAAAGTACACTTTTCGATGCCAATTGTATGGTTTTTCTTGATGAGTGTAGATGACTTCTGTAATACCCCGTAATTTTATTGATTTTATTTAATGGGATTAATTAAATTAAATGGGATTTAATTGGAAATTAATCCGGATTTAAATACTAGCTAGACGTGAGTTGGGATTTGATTATGATGATGATGTTGAATATCATTGGGTAATATATGATTATTGAAATTATTAAAATTGTCGCAAGTCATAAATACGACAATTCGAGAAATTAAGTTGGGATGCGCGTGTCAGTCGCGTCAGGAATCAATTTAATTGGATTTAAAAGTAAATTATAATTTTATCATCCGTATGGTTATATTGAGTGCGCAAGTGTGTCCGGAAGGGTCGAGAAAGTCAGAAAACACTAGTCGGGGGTTTAGTTTGGGTCCCGGGGCATTTTTAGGCCAAACCGACAACACGGGAGGGTATTTTAGTCATTTTTATTTTTGGGGAGTATTAACCCACGAAATTTAGGCCTTGTTTATCAGCCTATATTAGGGCCATTATTTGTCAAAAACCAAGTTTTGGGCAAAGAGAGGAGAGGAGAAGTTCCAAGGGGTCTTCCAAAGCCATAATCACCACACACCACCACTATCGCCGGAATTGTGACCGGAAAGAGAAGGAGAACCAACCTTTATCATCATCAAAGGCTCAAAACTTCTAGACAAAGGCAAGTGATTTAATCCATTAAGATTCGGCAAATAATTTATCCATGATAGTGTAGGATTTGATGACATCCTTGAAAATATTAAAAGTCAAGAAATTTGGACATGAAACCTTAATTATGGGTAGGATGTTTATGTAGTTTTGATTCTGGAAGGATCTCATTTATGAGGTCATAAACCATGTGTAGTTAATTTCGAATTTATGAGGAGATACGATGATTCTTGAGGAAAATAGAAAAATAGGGCTTTTCATGAAAATAGGATGATTTGATCCAAGAAAAGTCTAATTGATGATAAATTGGGAGTTATGGAACATTAAGAATCATGTAATTAGGTTGTATAATGACCCAATATGTTTACTTTAGGATTTAACATCTTGTGATGAAGATTTGGGACAAAAATGGGACTGAAAATGAAGCAAATTCGTAGCTTGCACCTGCTTGATCGATCGATCGACTTTCATAGGTCATTCATGGTGCCCGATCGATCGACCAATTAATTTGTTGACCTTAATTACTCTCACAGTGAAATGTGGGGTACTAGATCACCCAGACCAGGAAGTTGCCAGAGTCATCAAAGTATTAAAAGCCATAACACGGAGTCTATCTTACATGATGAATTGCATATGGAATGATTTCAAATTAATTCATCGGCTTCCTGAATACTAAATATTGAGAATTAAGAAACTACGAATCAACATGCCTTAGTATAATTCTACCATGATTAGATTTCAATTCACTTTAAATAATTACCCATAACCCTTTCACCATTTGACCATAGGTCGGTCGATCGATCTCCCCAGAAATGGTGAACTTTTTCCCCTTTTTGAATTTAACCGATTCCGGGCATTGAAAGTTGAAAGCGGGGATTATGTAAATACGTTAGGACTTTGGGGAGAGACTAGTAGGGATGTAACTAAAGCCCGGAACATATTAGAATTGGTTTGGAACGTAGTGATTGAACTTACGAGTGTCCGACGAGAAATTTATCATTCTTTAATGCGAGAGCATGATTTAAGTTCATACGAGAGATGAGTTAGGGTTTGAGATAGAAATATGGACTTAGGGAGTACTAAATTGTCATGAGGGATACATAGGAGACTTAGTAACCTCTTCAGTTAGGTTTTAAGTACTCAAAATTATACGGCGTGAGACGTATCGACGAAATATAATATATATCATCCGGAATTATAAATGAAGTACGAATTGGTCTAATGGTATGGGGCGGAGAATATACCTTTAATAATATAACAAGTTATCTAAGATGTGTGAATGCTTAGTATGTGGATTATTATGTGTTGACATATCTACCATTCTTGCTATCACGGGAGGTCGGCTTTCGAAATAGGGCCATCTAATCTTTGTGTGCCTACGGGGGGATTTAGATTGGTACCTTAAGGACATAGGACTGTGAATGGCTTATTTGTGAGTTAATAAGTCAGCTGACCATGGGAGCGTAGGTATGCGCGTGACCCATGGGTATGTGAACTATGTTCGCCTCCAATATGTGTGATTTTACTTATTGAAACGGTTCCTGAGAGATTCGGAATACGTAGTCCATATGTACGTGATGTACCGGGATTTGATAGCAGTGTATGTGCGCACCGCAACTTAGCCTAGGAGTGCCGTATTTGTATATTTGTGCCGAGAATAATATACTTGTGATCATAGTTGTCAAAATCGTCTGATTCGCGATTCGAATCGGACGATTCGATTCGATTCACTACCAAAACGATTCGAATCAACCTTCGAATCGCAAATGTCTAAAGAATCGGACCGAATCGGCGATTCACGATTCGAATCTTCCGATTCGGGTCCGATTCGGTCCGATTCACTTTTTTTTTTTTTTTTTTTTTTTTACATTAAATTAATATATAGGCTCTTTATGATATATATATATATTTGTTTTATGTAGGGTGTTTTAAATTAATATGTAGGCTGTTTTACGAAATATTTTTGTTTTTTACATTTTTAAGCTTAAAATGGATGAGAACATGTACTACGGTTAATTTTTGTGATATATTTTGGTATATTATCATGTGCTATGATTAGTTTTTTGTCATATTACGCTTAATTACCAATTCTATAGTGTTAAATTCCATTTACATATGTTTTACTACGTTTTTATCGTTTGGTTCCGATTCGACCGATACGATTCACGATTCGATTCACGATTCGCGATTCGGGGGGTAAACGATTCACGATACGATTCGCGATTTGACAACTATGCTTGTGATTATAAAGGACTCTTTGTTAAAGTGCGAAAATAAATAATTGTGACATTTTTGAATTGGATTTAAGATGAAAATTTCCTATCGTAATTGTTATAAATTAATTATATAAATGAAAGGGTGTGCTACACGCAGAATATGTTAGAAAAGATGTGAAGAGACCCCTATATTATATGTCAGGACAAGAAGTGGTTCATATTAGTTATTTAACGGCATAACTAGGACGGGTTAAGGTTATACGTTAGGCGTGCACATTATTTGAGGGGTGAGGGACTCATGTGAGAGCACGTAACTAACATGTATATAATATTTACTGTTTAATGCAATTAAACACTTGCTATATTTTAAACTGTTTTCACCTCGGGCTCTGACCCGTTTGCTTTCTAATCTATTTTTTTTTCTTGTAAAATCTTTTAGGTGCCCCGCCACAGGGACGCCAAGCATAGGAGTTCCATTCCATTGACGTGCTGAAGCTGCTGTGGAAGTTACAGGATCTCGGTAGTAGACGCCTCCATATTCTGCATTTGATTCTATTCAGGGTTATCAGTTAGGGCATGTCGCCCCTTTCCATTTAGAGATAACATTCTCAGACTACCAGTTTCATTTCAGATTTGGATTTATTTAGTTATTCAGACTTTGTTTTTGGGTTTCATTTCAGTATTTGAATTATTCAGGGGAGTGTTACTCCAGACTCATTTTATCGTTCCATTATTATTCTATTGTGATGGTGATGTGGATGGGGTATAGTTAGCTTATAATATAATTGGTTGCATGTTAATTTAAATTAATAAAATTTGGCAACTCACTTTTTAAATATTAGGTGGCTAGTAATTATCTAAAAGAAAATATTTTCGACAGTGATGCTATGAACTGAACCAACTTGACATTTTGTATTAATTTGAATAAAGGAGTAGCCATCCGGTATTTAATTAGTCGGGGTGTCACAGGTGGTATCAGAGCATCAGGTTCTAGTGTCCTTAGGATCTGTACGGATTGTTATGTTTCCGCGTAGCGTCTTTTGATATAGAGCCCTATATTTTATGATTGTTGTACTCTTTTGTGTATCTTACGTTCTTCAGCGATTTTGAGATATTAACCGTGTACTTATGAAACTTATTTCTCATTTCAGATGCCTCCTCGACGTGCAAAACGAGTTCCCAAGGATGCCCAGCTCGAACCTCAACCTTCTATGAACGCTGCTGAAGTTGCCGCCATTATAGCCCAGGCGGTAAATGTCGCATTAGCAGTTGTGCAGCAGACACCACCTCAGGCACCGGTAGTAGCCCCAATCCAGGCTCAGGCATTCCCATTTGCTTGGGAACGTGTTCATAATGCCTTTAAAAAGGCGCACCCTCCGGTGCTCGCAGGGAGCTCTGACGTTGTTATGTCGAGCCAGTGGAAAAAGGACATCTAAAGACACTTGAGGATGTACGAGTGTACGGATGTGCAGAGGCAGATACTGGCTACATTTAAGCTAGTAGGATCAGCATTGCAGTGGTAGGAGTCCATTACCACCGCAGAGGAGAGAGATGTTCTTTCTATACAGGAGTTCTGGGTGCGGTTCGATCGCAAATATTTTCCCTCAGCAGTTCACACCAAGATGAGGCAAAAATTGATTAACCTTAAGCAGGAAGGGAGGACAGTGGCAGAGTATGAGGCCGAATTCACTAATCTTCTGAACATCGTCCCCGATGAGATCCCTACTAAAGAGAGGAAAATCCAGAGGTTCATGGATGGGTTGACGTGGAGGATTCGTCAGCACTTGCTGGGAAATCTCACGTTGGCCACCTACTCAGATGTGGTTAACGTAGCATTTCTTCACTGCCAGGACCACCGCTTTCATTTGTCAAAGGGTAAGCGAGTAGGAGGGTCCAGCCAGCAGGGCAGGGGGAAATGGTGCCAGCTGGGCACAGTCAACTCAGGGTCAGCATAGGCAGGGTGACCAGAGTCCCAGCAGAGGGATTCTAAGAGATTTCGATCAGGAGGCTTTAGACATGGCCAGGGAGGTTTTAGGCATGGCCAGCAGGGCCAGCACGATCATCAGGGCCATCAGTAGTTTCAGCAGGGGCAGTATGGCCAGGGAAGGGGTGGTAACGGCCATCAGGGCCGTGGGCAGCAAGGTCAGAAGGGGGAAACTTCGCGGGAAAAAGTTTCAGATGTGGCAAGATTGGTCACAAACGCCAGGAGTGTCCTGAAAGGGGCAGGGCCCCGCAGCCGCAGCAGCAGGGTGCTCGACATAAGCCCAGAGACCGATGTTTCCCGCCGCCCTCCCAGCGCCACCGCAGATGCCCGCATTGCCACCGATCCCAGCAGTCCAGTCCAGCAGGGACAGCTTCAGTACGGTCGAGTTTACTAGCTCCAGCAGGCCGTAGTCCCGCAGGATTCACCCGCGATTCAGGGTATGTTTTCTATTCAGGGGACTATGGGGCATATTTTATTTGACACGGGGGCCACACACTGTTTTATTGCCACGAGATTTGCATGCGCTATGGGGTTAATAGATACCGCAGAGAGCACTGTTACTTGTGTAGAATCACCGAGTAGGGGTTCTGTGATTTCTCTTATATGTAGAGATGTGGGAGTAGAGATTGGTAGGCTTACTTTGTCTGTCGACATGTTAGTATTAGATATGACCTAGTACGATGCGATTATTGGTATGGATTGGTTGGTTGCGTATCGAGCCATGATTGATTGTTTCAGTGGGAGTATTATTTTTGCCATACCCGGGCAGGAGATGTTCCTAGTGGCGATGCCTTGTCCTGAGGGAGGATCGTCCACTCACAAGTACTACATAGAGACCTCTAAGGAGGTGGTGATACCACTTGATTCGATTCCAGTTGTTAGGGAGTTTGCTGATGTATTCCGGGATATTCCTGGATTTCCTCCTAGTAGAGAAATAGACTTCGTTACAGATTTAGCGTCGAGCACTCTGCCGATAGCCCGCGCACCTTACCGTATGGCTCCAACGGAGATGAGGGAGCTACGGGATCAGATAGAGCAGCTATTGGGTCAGGGGTTTATCCGTAGGAGTACTTCGCCGTGGGGTACTTGGTGTTCGTTAAGAAGAGGGATGGATCTTTGAGGTTGTGTATCGATTATCGAGAGTTGAATAAAGTCACGATACGGAATAAGTATCCGTTGCCCCGAATCGATGACTTATTCGACCAGTTGAGAGGAGCCGCTTTCTTCTCAAAGATTGACTTGAAATCGGGATACCATCAATTGCGTATTAGGAAGCAGGATGTCTCGAAGACTGCCTTCTTGACGAGATATGGTTCCTACGAGTTCAGGGTTATGCCTTTGGCCTGACCAACGCCCCAGCCGTGTTTAAGGACTTAATGAATAGGATGTTCAGATAATTCCTGGACCAGTTCGTCACGGTCTTCATTGATGACATTCTGATTTACTCCCTGACCGAGGAAGAGCATGCCGACCACTTGAGACAAGTTTTGCAGACGCTGCGTCAGAACGAGCTGTATGCAAAATATGAGAAGTGTGGATTTTGGCTGAAGGAGGTTCAGTTTTTGGGGAATAGCATTTCGGACATGGGGATATCTGTTGATCCGGGGAAGGTATCCGCGGTGAGGGAGTGGGGATAGCCCACGACACCGACAGAGATACGTAGTTTCTTGGACTTAGCGGGATACTACAGGAGGTTTATTCGGGGGTTCTCGAAGATAGCGGGTCCTTTGACACATCTAACTCGCAAGGGTGTGCCATTTATCTGGAGCGATGCCTGTCAGTTGCCTTTCGACGAGTTGAAGGACAAGTTGACCTCAGCACCAGTGTTAGCATTGCCCTGGCCGGGAGTGGAGTATCTAGTTTACACTGATGCATCCTTACTAGGACTTGGGGGTGTACAGCAGCAGGAGAGTCAGGCTATAGCTTATGCTTCCCGTAAGCATAAGCCTCACGAGAAGAATTACCCCACCCATGACTTGGAGTTAGCGGCAGTCGTGTTTGCTCTTCGGATTTGGCGACATTATCTCCTGGGGGAGAAATTCCGTTTATTCACAGACCATAAGTCCCTTCAGTACCTCTTCACCCAGAAGGAGCTGAATATGCGTCAACGCCGGTGGCTCGAGTTTGTGAAGGATTATCAGTTCGATATCCAATACCACCTAGGGAAGGCTAACGTGGTAGAAGACGCGTTGAGCCGTAGGCCAATAGGTGGGGTGACCGAGGTGTGGAAAGCAAAGTGGAAGGAGTTGGGGCACCAGGACGCAGTGGCCCGATCATTCATGTCTGTGATGACAGTTACGCCCCAGATTATTACGAGGGTAATACAGGCCCAGGCAACAGACCCGTTTTGTCAAGGAAAAATAGTACGATTGTTAGCAGAGGGAGCCGGTCTTATTCCGTTAGTTCAGACGGGGGCTTACGCTTCGATGGAAGGTTAGTTGTTCCTGAGGGGGAGGACTTGCGACACGAGGTAATGACAGAGTCACATGGGTCGCGATTCGCGGTGCATCCTACTGGTGGAGCGGGATGAAGAGAGATATTGCCGAGTTCCTTTCGAAATGTCTCACGTGTCAGCTAGTAAAGGTGGACCATCAGAGGCCGACAGGACTTTTACAGCCATTAGAGATTCCTATGTGGAAATGGGAGAGCATTTCCATGGACTTCATCACGGGATTACCTACATCACCGAGAGGTCACGACTCCATATGGGTGATCGTGGATCGGTTGACGAAGGTTGCTCACTTCCTGCCAGACTGGACAAACTACACTACGGGGCAGTATGCCCAGATCTTCATAGTTGAAATAGTAAGAGTCCACGGAGTGCCTCTCAATATCGAATCTAACAGAGACAAGATATTTGTGTCACGGTTTTGGGAGAGTTTCCAGGAAGCCATGGGAACGGAGTTGCGATTGAGTACAGCCTATCACCCGCAGAAAGATGGACAGACCGAGCGGACAAATCAAATGTTGGAAGACATGTTGCGTATGTGCATCCTAGACTTTGGAGGTAGTTGGGAGCAATATCTTCCACTGGTGGAGTTTGCCTATAATAACTCCTACCAATTCACTATTGATATGGCTCCATTCGAAGCGTTGTACGGTAGACCTTGTCGTTCCCCATCATATTGATTAGAGCTGGGGGATAACAAACTTCTTGGGCCGGAGGTGATTCAAGATACTTCGACAAGAATAGAGATGATACGGAGCCGTATTCGGGTAGCTCAGGACCGACAGAAGAGTTATGCCGATGCCAAGAGGTCCTTTCGAGAGTTCAATGAGGGGGACCAGGTGCCGCCTATGAAGGGGATTATGCGTTTCGGGAAGAAAGGGAAGTTGGCACCTAGATACGTGGGGCCATTCCATATCATCGAGCGAATTGGGCGAGTTGCATATAGACTTGGATTACCGGAACACTTGCATAGGGTTCATGACGTGTTCCACATTTCCTCACTAAGGAGATACCTTCGAGACGATTTGGCCCATACTCAGATTACTTTTGAGGATATTGATCTACAACATGATAGCTCCTCTGAGGAGGGGCCGGTTGCTATTCTAGACCATAGCGAGAGGAAATTGAGGTCGAAGATAGTACCATTAGTACGTGTTCAGTGGCGGCATCATAATGCCGAGTAGTAACCTGGGAGCGCGAGGATTAGATGCACGAGCGTTATCCAGAGTTATTTTCGCCAGGTATATTTTATTTTCGAATTTCGGGACGAAATTCTATTATTGAGGGGGGAAGTATGTAATACCTCGTAATTTTATTGATTTTATTTAATGAGATTAATTAAATTAAATGGGAATTAATTGAAAATAAATTCGGATTTAAATACTAACAAGACGTGAGTTGGTATTTGATTATGATGATGATGTTGAATATCATTGGGTAATATATGATTATTGAAATTATTAAAATTGTCGCAAGTCATAAATATGACAAATTCGGGAAATTAAGCTAGGACACGCGTGTCAGTCGCGTCAGGAATCAATTTAATTGGATTTAAAAGTAAATTATAATTTTATCATCCGTATGGTCATTTTGAGTGTGTCCGGAAGGGTCGAGATAGTCAGAAAACACTAGTCGGGGATTTAGTTTGGGTCCTGGGGCATTTTTAGGCCAAATCGACAACACGGGAGGGTATTTTAGTCATTTTTATTTTTAGGGAGTATTAACCCACGAAATTTAGGCCTTGTTTATCATCCTATATTAGGGCCATTATTTGTCAAAACCAAGTTTTGGGCAAAGAGAGAAGAGAGGAGAAGTTCCAAGGGGTCTTCCAAAGCCATAACCACCACACACCACCACTATCGCCGGAATTGTGACCGGAAAGAGAAGGAGAACCAACCTTTATCGTCATCAAAGGCTCAGAATTTCTAGACAAAGGCTAGTGATTTAATCCATTAAGATTCAGCAAATAATTTATCCATGATAGTGTAGGATTTGATGACATCCTTGAAAATATTAAAACTCATGAAATTTGGAGAAGAAACCTTAATTATGGGTAGGATGTTTATGTAGTTTTGATTCTGGAAGGATCTCATTTATGAGATCATAAACCATGTGTAGTTAATTTCGAATTTATGAGGAGATATGATGATTCTTGAGGAAAATAGAAAAATAGGGCTTTACATGAAAATAGGATGATTTGATTCATGAAAAGTCTAATTGATGATAAATTGAGAGTTATGGAACATTAAGAATCATGTAATTAGGTTGTATAATGACCCAATATGTTTACTTTAGGATTTAACATCTTGTGATGAAGATTTGGGACAAAAATGGGACTGAAAATGAAGCAAACTCGTAGCTTGCACCTGCTTAATCGATCGATCGACATTCATAGGTCGATCGATCGATCTCCCCAGAAATGGTGAACTTTTTCCCCTTTTTGGATTTAACTGATTCCGGCCATTGAAAGTTGAAAGTGGGAATTATGTAAATACGTTAGGACTTTAGGGAGACCAGTAGGGATGTAACTAAAGCCCGGAACATATTAGAATTGGTTTGGAACGTAGTGATTGAACTTACGAGTGTCCGACGAGAAATTTATCATTCTTTAATGGTGAGCATGATTTAAGTTCATATGAGAGATAGAGTTAGGGTATGAGACAGAAATATGGACTTAGGAGTACTAAAGTGTCATACGAGATACATAGGAAACTTAGTAACCTCTCCGGTTAGGTTTTAAGTACTCAAAATTATACAGCGTGAGACGTATCGACGAAATATAATATATATCATCCGGAATTATAAATGAAGTACGAATTGGTCTAATGGTATGGGGTGGAGAATATACCTTTAATAATATAACAAGTTATCTAAGTTGTGTGAATGCTTAGTATTTGGATTATTATGTGTATGACATATCTACCATACTTGCAATCACGGGAGGTCGGCCTTCGAAATAAGGTCATCTAATCTTTGTGTGCCTACGGGGGGATTTAGATTGGTACCTTTGTTAAAGTGCGAAAATAAATTATTGTGACATTTTTTAATGGGATTTAAGATGAAAATTTCCTATCGTAATTGTTATAAATTAATCATATAAATGAAAGGGTGTGCTACACGTAAAATATGTTAGAAAAGATGTTAATAGACCCCTATATTATATGTGAGGACAAGATGTGGTTCAGATTGGTTATTTAACGGCATAATTAGGATGGGTTAAAAGTTTATACGTTAGGCGTGCACATTAGTTGAGGGGTGAGGGACTCATGTGAGAGCACGTAACTAACATGTATATAATATTTACTGTTTAATGCAATTAAACACTTGTTATATTTTAAACTGTTTTCACCTCGGGCTCTGACCTGTTTGCTTTCAAATCTATTTTTTTTTCTCGTAAAACCTTTTAGGTGCCCCGCCACAGGGACGCCAAGCATAGGAGTTTCATTCCATTGACGTGCTGTAGCTACTGTGAAAGTTCAAGGACCTCGGTAGTAGACCCCCCCACATTTTGCATTAGATTCTATTCAGGATCATTTATCAGTTAGGGCATATCGCCCCTTTCCATTTAAAGATAACATTCTCAGACTACCAGTTTCATTTCAGATTTGGATTTATTTAGTTATTCAGACTTTGTATTGGGTTTCATTTCAGTATTTGAATTATTCAGGGGAGTGTTACTCCGATGGTTCAAAGTCTCGGTATCGATCCCGGTATCGGCCACTCGATTTGCAACTCGATCATGGTATCGGTCACGGTATCGGGAGATACGCAAAGATACACTATTTAGAGAGCGCAAAAAATTCCAAAAAAAAATCTAGAAAATTTTTAAAAAATACGATTAATAATGTGGATCAATCAGATAAGTTTAAAACTATCTTTTAATGTGCATAACATTGTACAATTGATTATATTGACGTGTTGCGAACTTGCGAGATTCAATGTTCCATAACAAATCAATGTTTTTTTTCACGGAGGATACAAACATTATGTTTTTACAAAGAAAAACAAATGTTACTTTTTTAGTAAGAGGATAATTTTTTTTTTACAAAGAGGATACAACTATTATATTCTTAATATTATTTTTAGTAAGAGGATACAAATGTGTTTTTTACGTATGTTATATTTTTCTAAAAAGGATAAAAATGTTTCTTTTTTAGTATTATTATTTTTTTAAAGAGAGGATACAAATAGTTATTTTGACAAAATGCTACTTTTTTTTTACAATCGTTTTTTACAAAAAGGATGCAAATGTTATTTTCTTACAAAAAATGATGCAAATGTTATTTTTTTATAAAAGGAATGTAAATGTTATTTTTTGTTGTTGGTTGCAAATATTTTTTTTTTAAATTAATGAAAATGTTATTTATTTACAAAGAAGATGCAAATATATTTTTTTTACTTGTGTTGCAAATGTTATTTTTACATAAAGGATGCAAATATTATTTTTACGAATGTTTAGAGGATACAAATATTATTTTTACATTAATTACAGTTGTATATTTGTTTGTAAAAGAATAATATTTATGTTTTTTTATAAATAATAACATATTAAAAAATAGCATCGGGGACATTATTATAAAAAGTAATAACAAATAACATTTGGATCATTTGCATTCTTTAAAAAAAACTGGCAAATATACAACGCACTAAATTAAACCCACACAATGACCAAATAACCCACACACAGCACACTAAATTAAAAAAACAATTAGCATTTCGTAAACCCCCAAAAAAAAAAACGCTTACCAACATAACACTAGAGAGAGAGAGAGAGATTAATGCTTAGTAACTTATACCACCTCGACCGATATATCACCGATATGGGACGATACTATTGTGATATCGCCGATATGGGCCGATTCCATCGTGATATCGCCGATATGGGCTGATTCTACTGCGATATCGTCGATATGGGCCGATTCTACTGCGATATCGTCGATTTGGGCTGATTATACCGCTATATCACCGATACTACCGAGAAATTACCGGTATAAGGTCAATTCACATCAATAATTGAAAGCTCAACTCGTAACTCGGAATCGGATCGGTGGGCACCGATACCTAGTCAGCTCGGCCATATCGTCGCGGTATCGGCCTTGACTTTGAACCATGGTTACTCCAGACTCATTTTATCATTCCATTATTATTCTATTGTGATGGTGATGTGGATGGGGTATAGTCAGCTTCTAATTTAATTGGTTGCATGTTAATTTAAATTAATAAAATTTGGCAACTCACTTTTTAAATATTAGGTGGCTAGTAATTGTCTAAAAGAAAATGTTTGATGCTATGAACTGAACCAACTTGACATTTTGTATTAATTTGAATAAAGGAGTAGCTACCCGGTATTTAATTAGTCGGGGTGTCACAACTTCCAACTGTAATCAAGGTTTAAAAAGGCGCGAGGCGAGGTGAGGCAAGGCGTTTTGGCTCCAGTGAGGCGAGGCGTATTGAGGCGTAAGCCTCACAAAAAAAGAGCAAAATAATATTTAAAAAATACTAATAAAACCATAAAAAATAAAGTAACAAAGATATATAAAATAAAACAGCAAATATAAAACAACTTTGAGGACTTTCTCACATAGTTAAACATTTTTTTTCCCCGGGGATGACTTTTTTTTCTTAAATAATTTGATAAAATCAATTTTAACATATTGGTTATTATACAATATGACAATAAATCAATGAATGCAAAATCAAAGTTTTTTCATTTACATATTGTTAATTTTATAATATGACAATAAATTAATCAATGCAAAATCAAATTGACAAAATCATTTTTTTTAGTTTCATTCACATAATTGTTATTTTATAATATGACAATAAATTAATCAATACAAAATCAAATTGACGAAATCACTTTTTTAAGTTTCATTCACATATTTGTTATTTTATAATATGACATATCGTTACTTTTTAAAAATTTCTTTTAAGTTAGTAAACAGTATAAGTTAAGTGCAATTTTAAAACAAAAAACGGAAAGAAAAAAAATAAGAGTTAGTAGATTAAAACAGCAATTTTTTTAAGTTTGCTGCAATTTTAGAAAAATGAAGAGCTCTTTTAACCTTTAAAAAACAGTGAATTTGAAAGGAAAAAAAAAACAGATCATTAGCATGCATATATAATTAAATGATTAGTATGTATATATAATCAGAATATATATATATATGTGTGTGGGTTGTTGTTGTTGGGGGGGGTGGGGGTAGATATTGATAATGTTGCTTCAAACTTTGCTGATTTATGGATTTTCTAACCCCTTTCTGCGTTTTCTTTTACAGCGAGGTCAAAGAACGTGGAACCTGCTCTCAGCGAGGTCCGAATTTCGGAGTTGGTTAAAGCTTGGAACATCAGAGAGCCCTTGGGTGACGGCGAGCATCCCAGATCTGCCGCTTTTTTGTTTGAATACAAGAACACAGGCTCCAGCTTCATAGCCCGACCTGTGGATAGTGTTCCAGACTTTGACTCTTCCGTAGAGACTTCGGCTGAGCCCATCCAGTTGGACGAAGAGGAGAGAAGCTCGGAGAGTGAGCCTGCAGGCGTTGTGAGTAACTTGGGTGCAGGGAGTGCTGACAGTAGCAATTCTTCTGAGGGGGATTCCGAGGCTCAAGACTCGTCGAGCACTACCAGCAGTTCTGGTGAATAGATGCCTCCCAGGAAGAATCTGATCAGAGATGACGATGATGATGATGATGATGATGTGCTCCTTGCACAGAGGTCCAAGAAACCGAAGACTGCCTCTGGGGCCAAAGCTACTGGTTCTCGGCCTTCTTCTCAGGAGCAAGAGAAGAAGAAGAGAGAGGAGGAGCAAGCGAGGGAGAGAGAGAGGAAAAAGGAGGAGAGGAAGAAGGTGGAAGAGAAGAAGAAAGTGGAGGAAAGGAAGAGAAGGGAGAGAGAAAAAGAGGAGAGGAGAGGAGGAAGATGGAGTTGAGGACCAAAACTGGTCAAGCCCTGGTCCCAGTGTCTGCCTTGCCCGAGGGGGCTTCGGTGGCCGCCTCTCCTCAGCTTGCCCCTGCGCTGCTCGAGAGAGCAGTCCTTCCTGCAGATCGGCAGATCGCGTTGGGGTCCGATCAATTGGCTCTGCAGGCTAGCCAGAGGCTCGCCTTGGTAAAGTTCTCTTCTAATTCTCAATTTCTTTTAACCAGTTTTGATGGTTTCTTCTTCTTGATCTCTTCCTTGTTCTTTGCAGTTTGTGACCGACTTCGTTGTGCTTTATCGCTCTCGCGACGAGCTGGTGAGAAGGAATGGTGAGCTGGAGCAGCAAAAATCTGCCCTAGTAGCCAGGGGGTCTCAGCTGGAGGCCGATCTGAAGGCTGCTGATGCAGCTCGAGCTTCATATGACTTGGCTCTTGTTAATTCTGCTCGCGAGAGAGATGATGCGGTCAGGGAGCTTGGCGAGCTGAGGAAGGCGTATGACCTGGTGTGCTCGAGCAAGCTAGACCTTGCAGAGAAGAACAGGGCTCTGGCCGAGCAACTGGAGGCGGAGAAAGCCCAGGCAGCCACTCTTAAAGAAGATTCGTACAACTCTGGCTGGGCTGCTGCGTATGAGGACGCTGAGGTTCAGATAGGCTATATCAGTCGTCTGAACTTCAAGAAAGGGTGGAATAAGGCTCTCGTGGCTGCTGGGGTGGACGTTGCATCCCCCCTCTTTGACGAGCACGATCCAGGGCCAAAGCCAGTCGTCGATGAGGACCCAGCCCCAACTGCTAAAGGCACCGGTCCTGTCTTTCAGGCGACTTCAACTGATGTTCCTTTGGTCGAGAGGACAGAGGACACCCCTGCAGAGGGTAATGCTCCTGCTGATGCTGATAAGGACAAGGGACCATCCACCTCCGGGCCAGCCGAGGTTGCTAATTGATAGGGCTTCTTTGTAATTTTTTCTTTTTCAATCTGATGTAACCTCGTTCCTTATTAATGAAAAGACTCCATTTTTGTTTATGCTGATCTCTTTCTTTTTCCTTTCTTTTACTTGTAGTTGGTTGATGTGGATGATTATATTCCTGTTACCTCCCAACTAGGTAGGACTCTCGGTCCTAATGCAAGCCCTGCAGTTCGCCAGGCCTTTGCTAGACTTTGTAGGTTTGCTAAGTCAAGGAACCAGAAATATAAGGATCAGTCCGAGCTAGTGGCCAAGTTGAAGGACAGGCTCCAGGAGATGGAAGAAATCGGTGCTTCGGTGCAAGAAGAAGTCAGTTCACTGAGAGCAAGGTTGCTGGAGGCCACCGAGATTAATCAGGTTGGGGAGTTCCTGCAGCAGGAAAATGAAGACTTGAGGAGGGAAGTCCTTAGGCTTAAGGAGCACTCGCCGAGCATCGTTTCGGCAGTCCTACAAGGCTCTTCTTAGTCGCGAGCTGCTCGGCCTCCTCTCCCGCGTGCTGGTAGGAGTGCCAGGGGTAGGAATAGGGAAGTCGAGGAACAGCGTGAGAGGGAAATGGAGGAGCTGCGCGGCGATGTTCGGCGAGCTTATGTGACTGCTGCTGGGCTCCAGAGGGACGTTACCCGTCTGCGGCATCTATTCAAGAAGGGCCCTCGCCAAGTGTGGTCTGATGGCTATGATCAGGGCTGGCTGGATGCTCCCACAAGATTATCAGAGTTCGAGGAGCTCTCCTTCATCAGGGGGTGGTTGAGTGTTCTCAAAGAGCTGCAGGTCCCGAGGAACTCGACGTTGTGGTATCGACACGAGATGTCCTCCTCTACTCTGATGCCCAATCCATTCAGGCTGGATGATCGATGGATCCCCATCGATGCTATTCCCCGGCGACTATTGGAGTTGGACGCAAATGAGGTCGTGGAGGAGCTCGCTCCTGCTCCTGATGATGGAAGGAGAGCTAAAGTTGCTGATTATCTTGCTCGGAGGCTTCCACCTCCTTGAGATTTTGTTTTTTAATAATTGTAAATGCTTTGGGCGAGCTTCGCCGACTAAACATGTACTATTATTGTTTGTAAAGATTCGAGTTTTGGGCGATTTTGCCAACTAAACGTGTTCATCCAATCCTTTTATATTTTTGCAGCTTCACAATCCTTTTTATTTTGTCATGTGAGTGTCCGCCCAGTCCAGTATTAAGAATACCATTGTGCCCTCCCTTTACCTTTTAGGTCGTGTCGTCACACTCCCTTAGGCCTAAGTAGGGCAATTGGCGAGGACACACCTGGTATTGGATGTCTTCATCCGGTCAGGATTTTGTTCAACCACAGTAGGTTTGATGCCTAAGAATACTCTGTAGGGCTTCATATTTTGCCATGGGCAATGCTAAGAGGTCTGTCGTGCTTCATGACGATGACCTGAGGAGGGGTGTTCCCCTGCTATGTCAACCATTATGCCTGTGATTTGAAAGGGATGTGCAATAAGATGTAATTGTTACTTTTTAGAGAGTGATCAACTGAGAGATTTTTATTGGTGAATTGAGAAATGAACTGCCCTTTCACATAATGAGTACAATAAAAGATCTAACAATAGAACTCCTAAAAATAGAATTTCTTGAGATTAGCTGCGTTCCATGCTCGTGGTATCTCTCTGCCCTCCATCGTTTTCAAATGATAGGCACCTCGCAGGTCGTCTCTAATTATCTTATAAGGTCCTTCCCAGTTCGGGCCCAGTTTACCGTCTGATGGCTTCACTGCGTTGCCCAGGACCTTTCTTAGAACATAGTCCTCAACTTTGAATTTCCTCGGATTGATCCTTTTGCTGTAGTGCTTCGCGAGTTGTTGCTGATAGCTTGCTAGTTTTACTAGGGCAAGTTCCCTGCGCTCGTCGGCCAGGTCGAGTTCGGCGAGCAAAGCCTGATCGTTCTGGCCCTGCTCGACAAGGTCGGATTTCATTGTAGGCAATCCTGCTTCTAGAGGGATGACCGCCTCCATACCATATGCTAGTGAGAATGGCGTTTCTCCTGTGGCTCGCCTAGGAGTCGTTCTGTACGCCCATAGGATATGCGGTAGCTCGGTTGTCCACGCGCCTTTGGCTCGCTTTAACCGCTTCTTCAATCCAGCGATCACTGTCTTGTTGGAAGCCTCAGCTTGTCCGTTGCTTTGAGGGTAGGCCACCGAGCTGAAGTGGTTCCTGATCCCGTGTTTGTCGCAGAAATCCTGAAAAGGGCCACTCTCGAACTGTGTTCCATTGTCAGTGATGATGGTTCTGGGGATCCCGAATCGAGTGATTATATTTCTCCATATGAACCTCATCATGTCAGCATCTCGGATGTTCGCCAGTGGTTCTGCCTCGATCCACTTGGTAAAGTAATCAGTTGCAACCAACAGGTATTTGCGATTGCCGGCAGCGGTGGGCAGTGGTCCCACGTTGTCCATTCCCCACTGGGCGAAGGGCCAGGGACTTGTCAGGGATTTTAATTCGATGGCGGGCTGGTGGACCATGGGAGCGTGAAGTTGGCATTTTAGGCATTTGCGGACATATACTGCGGAGTCCTTTTGCATGTATGGCCACCAGTAACCTTCCTTCATTGCTCGGAAGGCTAGAGACCTTCCTCCGACGTGACTTCCACAAATTCCTTCGTGAAGCTCGTGAAGCACTGCTTTGACATCGCCTGGGTGGACGCATCTAAGGTAGGGGCCGGAGAAATATCTTTTATACAAGTCGCCTCCTGTGGATAAGTGAAAGCGAGCAGCTTTGACTCTTATCTGGTGGGCAGTCCTCTTATCTTCTGGGAGCGTTCCGTTCTTTAAATAATCTCTCAAGGGATCCATCCAGCTGGGGGCTGATTCCAATTGGAGTATTGGTTTTGCTTTTGTCAGCTCGCAGTTGGGGTAAATGCTTGGGCAACTGAGGAAATCGATAGGGATGATCCTTTTAAGGCTAGAGTCAACTGCCGAGCTCAGGGCTGCTAAGGCGTCAGCGTGGTTGTTTTGCCCCCTGGGAAACTGTTGGATGTTGATCTCTTCAAAGTTCGTCATTAAGTTTTTTACCAAGGAGAGGTAGGCTGCCATTCTCT
Organism: Sambucus nigra; assembly: GCA_949130495.1. Classification (NCBI taxonomy): domain Eukaryota; kingdom Viridiplantae; phylum Streptophyta; class Magnoliopsida; order Dipsacales; family Adoxaceae; genus Sambucus; species Sambucus nigra. The sequence goes on from OX422210.1 coordinate 662,716,115, forward strand.
CGTCCTTCGCGTTATAGTCTCCACTTATCTGATTGGAAACTAGTTGCGAATCTCCGAATACCTGCAAATGCTTTGCTCCCAGAGTTTGCGCCCTTTGGAAACCTGCTATCAAGGCTTCGTATTCTGCTTCGTTGTTGGAGGCTGCAAATCCCAGCCTTATTCCTTGCTCGAGGACTGTATTTTCTGGAGTGATGAGAACAATTCCTACTCCTGCCCCCTTTGAGTTGGAGGCTCCATCAACGAATAGTTTTCAGCCTTCCCTTGTAGCCTGGTTGCTTTGTTCTGTTGGCTTAGGATGGTCGAAGGGTTCTTCGCCTGTGAATTCAGCTATGAAATCAGCAAGGATTTGACCCTTGATAGCTGTCCTTGGTTGAAATTGGATGTCAAATCGGCCGAGCTCGACTGACCATTTAGACAGTCTGCCCGACAAATCCGCCTTCCTTAGGACAGCCTTGAGGGGGTGTGATGCAAGGACGATGATCGTATGAGCTTCGAAGTAATGCTTCAGTTTCCTCGAGGACATTACTAGGGCGAATGCGAGCTTTTCCAATGGTAGGTAGCGCTACTTGGCGTCTAGTAAGGTTTTGCTCGCGTAATAGACTGGATGTTGGATCCCTGTAACTTCACACATTAGCACTGAGCTGACACTATGGCTGGATACAGAGAGGTAGAGGTACAAAGAGTCCATTTGCTGTGGTATGACAAGCAGCGGTGGGGAGCTTAGGTAGGACTTGAGCTCGTCTAACGCTCGTGTGCAACCTGGGGTCCATTCTACTGTTTTGCTGTCTTTTAAGAGTTGGAAGAAGGGCTTGCATCTCTCGGAGGATTTAAAAATGAAACGATTTAGAGCAGCGAGCATTCCAGTGAGCTTCTGCACATCTCGGACTGTGCGAGGAGGTTGCACTCTTTTGATTGCATCAATCTGGTCCGGATTAGCCTCTATGCCTCGCTTGCTGACCAAATACCCAAGAAACTTTCCTGACTGGACACCGAAGGAACACTTGCTCGCGTTGAGTTTTATTCAGTACTTCCTGAGGATTTCGAAGGTACTTAATAGGTCCGAGAGGTGATTTTCCTTCTTCTTGCTCTTGACGAGCATGTCGTCAATGTAGACCTCCATTGTGTCTCCCATTTGATTCTTGAACATTTTAGTAACTAGCCGCTGATAGGTTGCCCCTGCATTCTTTAGCCCAAAAGGCATGACCTTGTAACAGTATAAACCAACTGTCGTGATAAATGCCGTTTTGTCCTGATCTGGGGCATACAGGGGGATCTGGTGATATCCTGAGTATGCGTCCAGAAAACTCATTCGTTCGTGAGCTGCGGTGGCGTCTACTAGTTGGTCTATTTTCGGAAGAGGGAAGCTATCCTTGGGGCAGGCTTTGTTGAGGTTATGCAAACTCTCCACTTCCCGTTGCTTTTCGGAACTACCACTAGGGTGGATAACCATTTGGGGAATTGCACTTCCCGTATGGACCCTACATCCAGCAATTTTTCGACTTCTTTTTCTATTGCTCTGGCCTTCTCGGGAGCAGTTCGTCGTGCCTTCTGCGCTATCGGCTTGAATGTGGGATTGACGTGCAACCGATGGCAGACCATATTGGGATCGATTCCTGGCAGCTCATAGGGTTCCCAAGCGAAAACATCTATGTTGCTTCTGAGTAAGGTTAACAAATCCTTTTGCTCTTGGTCAGTGAGTGAGGTCCCGATCAGGAAGACTCTGCTGTTGTCGCCTTCTTTAGCCATCACTTCTACCAGGTCCTCTACAACACGCTCGGAGGGGAGGAGCCTGGTCTCTTCCACTCCGGGCCTTCCATATTTTAATTGCTATTTGGAAGGGATTGCACCTTCCTCCACTTTCTCGCTGGTTTGAACGGCTTTTTTCTCTGGCTTTGGTCGGATGGTCGCTATGAAGCACTTTCTCGCCATCGCCTGGTCGCCATGTATCTCCATCACTCCCCGCTCGGCGACATATTTGAGTTTCTTGTGGTAGGTCGAGGAGACTGCCTTCATTGCATGAAGCCATCCCCTGCCGAGGATGGCTTGATACGGTGAATCGATGTCGACCACCAAGAATTCGATCATTTTGGAAACATTTTCAGCGCGCACTGGCAGTACTATTCTGCCCAGAGGCATGGTCATCTTCCCAGCGAAGCCGACCAGAGGGGCAGTGGTTCCCTTTAGGTCGGCGATGTTCAACTTCAATTTCCTGAACAGGTCGATGTACATTACTTCGGATGAGCTCCCTTGATCGACGAGCAGCCTGTCGATATCAAAGTTGGCTATCCTGAGTGTAATGACTAAGGCATCGTAATGTGGGGTCCTTACTCCCACAAGATCTTCATCCGTGAAAACAATATGCTTGTTGTAGTTGATGTCCTCTGCTCGCCGACGTTTTCCTGCCTGTGATTTTGCTGGATCAATCTGAAAAGCTTGCATCACCGCTGTCAGCTTCTTTACCTCCATTCGAACTGAGTTACCCTGGATTTGCTTAACATCGGATACTCCGTGGATTACTGCGAATTCGTGTCCGGCGTCATCTTCCAATACGTTGTCGGGTTTCGCCTCCTTGTGGGCAGTCACTCTCTCTACCTTCTTTTCCACAAAGTCATTCAAATGTCCGGATTGGGCCAACTCCTCGAGGTGGGACTTAAGGGCCTTGCAATGCTCGGTCTTATGCCCTCCCTCTTTGTGGAAAGTGCATCTTAATGCATTGTTTCTTTTCGAGGGGTCTCCTCCCATTTTCCGGGGCCATTTGACGAACGGCTCATCCTTGATCTTCGCGAAAATTTCGTAAATTGGTTCTTTGAAGACGGTGTTGACCGTCTGGAACGATTTTGTAACGTCAGGGTTCCCTCCGCTTTTGGAGCCATTCTTGCCCCCACTCTTTCCTCCTTTTTTCTGGTTCTCAACTTTCTCACTTCCCTTGGTAGTGAGCTTGGCTCGACCGTTTTCTCCTACATTAAGGCAGGTGACATCTTCCACCTTTGCGTATTTCTCAATCCGGGCCATCAGGTCGTCAATGGTCGTAGCTTCCTTCTTTGTCAAGGACGGGTAAAGGAGGGAAGAGCTAGGTAGCCCAATTTTGAATGAAGCCACTGCCACTTCTTCCGCGCAGTCCTCGACCTCGTTGAATAACTCCCAGTACCTCTTCGCGTAGTCTCGAAGTGTCTCCTGAGGTGTCTTCTTCATTGTTAATAGAGCATCCATCCTTTTGGGATGGCAGCTGCTGGTGATGAACCGGGCCGTAAAGAGCTCGGCCAGGGATTTGAAATTTCTGATGGATCGGTGAGGGAGTTTCTCGAACCATTTCTGGGCCACGTCATGAAGGCTCGAGGGGAAAATACGGCACATCAGTGCATCTCGGTGATTCCAGAGGGTCATAGCCTGTCGGTACTGCCTGACATGATAAATGGGATCAGTTTTCCCGTCGTAAATCTTGAACCTTGGAATGGCAAACTTTTTGGGAGCCTCTTCTTCTTCAATTTCCCTCGTGAAGGGTGATTTCATCTGGGTCTTGAGGGCTCTCCTGGCGAGTTCTCTGGTCGACCTGGTGCCGCGGTGAGCTGGATGTTGGTCCATTTCTCTGCGGACCAGGTTCCGTATGTTGTCGTCGCTGCGAGCAGGGCTCTGGTAGCGGCGAGCTTTTCTTAGTTGTTCGCGGAGGTCGTCGTCTGAGTCGCCACCTTCGTACCCTTGATATTGCCGCCTAGGGCTCCTTCCTCGGCTGCGAGATTTGCTCGCCTGAGGGCTAGGAGTGCGATAGGGGCGTCTCCTGGTATCAGGACGTAGTTCCTTCTCCAGTTTTTCCAGTCTTCTTTTCAAGCGAGCATTCTCAGCCTCATATCTGCGAGAAGACTCCCTCTGCTCGTGGATCCTTGCCTCGTATGCATCGATCAACCTGGATATCTGCGTGGACCTTGCTGGTCCTTGACTCTCTTCTGAGGCTGGCCTTTCTAAGCGAGCCCCTTGATCTGAACGTCGGACTTCAGACCTAATCCTGCGAGGAGCAGGTGGTTCCTGAATATCTCCTGCTTGAGGAGCGTTGCTGCTGTGACCAGACATCTTAGATTTTTTCTTGGCGTGGGCTCTTCTCAGGGAAAGATGAACGTTTCCCACAGACGGCGCCAATTGTGGTGACAATTATTATGCAACACAAATAAATGTGAAAGAGGTAATAACCAGGAAAAGATAAAATAAAATGCCAATCACACAACAACAGGTGTACGTGGTTCAGCAATGATGTGCCTACGTCCACGGTGGTGCAGTCAGTGTTATTTCTCTATATTCTGAAGAATAAGTACTGAGAATACAACTTGTCCTTTGCCCCGGACCCAGGGTTTAATTTATACATGTGTATGCTAGTTAGTGGAGATGATGGGTTCCTTCATACTAGCCCTCTTCCCTATCCTTTCCCTTCATGGGGTTGTGCGCCCTTATAACTTCTCTTCATGAGATCGTGGGGAGAGACCGGGTCAATATGAAAGATAGAGGGCCTGGATTTTGGGCCGTCAGAACTGGGCTACTCGTCCAGGCCCATGGTCCCAAATTCTGGGTACCTACACTCACCTCGAGTGATTTTTAAAACATTGATTGTAATTGGCTAAGTAGCTATGGTGATTCACTGGTTCAAGCTACCCATTGGCATTTTTTTGTTTCAAGCTGAATATGATGTTCCAACTTGAAGTGGAAGTAAAGAGAATATAGTGACTAGTTATTGAGTGTATATCATTGATACTCTAAGCGTGAGGGGAAGTGATATAATTTGGCATATGATATGATGTACCCTACTTTACTTCTAGATATAAGAAATTATATGTGTGTATGGTAACCGACAATACTCTCCCATTCTTGTTTCCTTGTGTTCATCTTCATTTCTTCTCTATTTACCATCTTAAATTCTAACCCTATACATTATGATTGCTCTCACTTTTCACAATCAGGTTTATTACACTGCACACATGCCACCCAGGAAAAATAAGCAAAAAAAGGGTGAGAGGAAGGAAGGCGCGCGTGCACACAATCAAAAGGAGAGGGAGGGAGGCAAATGTGATTCATAAATTATCGATTTATTTGTTGTATTTCTAAAACTGCTTTGTAACATAATAGAAGAGTTCAAAAAAAAAATAAAAATAAAAAAATAAAACAATAGTTTACAGCCGCTAGGGTTGCCAAGTGGCCAGAGCTCTCACCGTCATGTAGGAGGTTGAGGGTTCGATTCCCCCTATCCCCTTTCTAAAAAAATACATTATTTTACATGTATTTAGTTGGAATATCAGAAACATTATTATATCTTTCAATCATATATTCTATTCAACATAATAAATGATGTAATTGCTCATGATCAATTATGCAACAAGACTGAAAAATGGGTATTTTATAGGGAAGTCAGAGCACTGCATTCATACCTTTCGGCGACCTTCGCCTGATAGTTGTGCAAGGAGCTTACCATTGGGCCCAACTATAACAAATGTAGGCCATGAATTTACACCTAACTCTCTCCATAAGTACATATCTCCATCGTTGACGACCTAAGCATTGAATAATAATGGTAAAATTCAATAAGTAATGTTTTTAAAAACGCAATATTATGCTACAGAAACTGAAAAGATATGACACGTTTGAACTATCTATTGCACAAAGAATGCATTACAGAAACCGGACCTCACCTAAGCCCCTCCCTTGACCCAAAAACATGTAATGTGAAAGAAGATAAAAAAGATTTCATTTAAAGCATCACCTGGAGGGTAAATAATAAATACTTTCATAGGCAGGGAAAAATTCAACTGAGATCAAGGATAGTAAACTTCTGATGAGTTTTTTTTCATGCCAATGAGGTTTATAAGCAATGTTTTGATAATTTTCTCTCTTAAAAACGTCTGGAAATCATAATGAAAAAACAAGATTTACATGCATGATACTTCTAATTTCATTCATGCACATAAACTGTCAATTGTGTTTCATAAACACATTCATAAAGGATCTTCTTGACCTAGATATCAGCAGTGTCCACTCTAATATTTGAGAAGTCATTGGAAGATTAAGACATTTCATTTTTTGGATATAAACAAGTTTAAAATATATGAGCATTCTGGAAAGTAGACATAGCCCCCACCAAAAGGCCCATAACCGGTCAACATATAACTTTAAGAGTACACAATGTTGAGTGCATATCAAACCAAAGAGGCCTTTACACGTTCAATGCAAAGGCCCCTTATACGGGGCCCTAAGGAAAAAATATCAATTAAGAAGACATCTTCTATTCCACATATGGAAAGCATGTGGGAAGTAGTCTAGTTGTTAATTTATTTTTTCTTTTGGGGTGGGGGGTGGAGGGGCAGGTGTCTGTGAAAAAGTCGTCTACTTCTACAACAAACAAATGCTCTAAAAACTTAAAGATCCTGTCAATGCCAAGCTTATAGTGTTTAACTTACTGGGTGAGTTATGTCATAGCGTAACACTGCATTGCGAATGGCTTCTAAGTCTTTCTCATTGTCAAACTTCGCAGAGTGCACTCCCACAACTGCAAACTGCACAAACATAACTGCATATGAATCAGCAACGGTATATATAGATAGTTCATTTCACGCACACACGTATGCATTTGCATACGGCAAACATCACCATGGAGAAGTTCCACACTTATTTTCCCCACCCTAATCTTGGTTGCTTTTAGACATGCCATGTTATCTTCTTTTCTCTTTAACAACAGCAAGTTTAGAGGTTTGTGTTTTACTGGAAGCTATGACAATCACAGGTAAACTGTTTCCTATTATTTCATGCACATAGACACTTGCTTGGCCATAGACGAATGTAGTCTTAATATGTTTATTACATTATATTTCCTTTATTTACCTTTTCTTCTCTTCATCGTTCTCGAACTATTCTTACTTCAACAAAGCAAGTTTAGTAATGAATTTAATGAAAATTTAGGTATATAAACATTACATTGTTTGTGTGACGAGTCCTATGACATTTGGAGCTATGACTCAAACTAAGAAGTCTCAAAGGAATGTTTCTGTCCTTGTATATAAATAAGGAAACAAATATTAGAGCAAAATTTCAGTAATAGTACGCATCTGTTTCTGTTTTAGATTTGGACATCATGTTAGAGTCGATTCTTTAATTGTGAGTTGTACTAATATGATTTTAAATTTATTGATGGGGCATGATAACGGTGCACCACTGTACATAATATTTTGTAACTCATTCATGGATGAGGTTGATCTTGGCTGCAATGCAGTGTAATACCCCGTAACTTTCGCTATTTATATTTTTGGGATTAATTAATTAAATGCGTATTAATTGGAAATTAATCCGGGTTATAAATACTAACGAGATGTGAGTTGGTATTTGATTATGTGCATATATGATTTTATATGAATCTAGAATTATGAAAGTTGTCGTGAGATTTATATACGGCATTTTAGAAATTTTGTTGAGACGCGTGGGACCGCCGCATCACAGTGTAATATTTTGATTATATAAAGTGATTTTAAAATCTATAAACCGTATGGTCGTTTTGAGTGCGCCAACGCGTCCGGAAGGGTCGAGATAGTCAGAAAACACTAGCCGGGGGTGTAGTTTGGGTCTCGGGGTATTTTTAGGCCATACCGGCATCAAAAAGGGTATTTTGGTAATTTTACATTTTGAGGAATTAAAAGTGACGAAAATTAGAGATGTAAATCTGATGTGGATTAAACCCACTAAGCCCATTAACCAAACCATATTAAACTAGAAGGCTACGTAGGTTATTAGAAGAGTTTTCTAAATTCCCAAATCAAAACCCTAGCCACCTTAAGCCACCATTGGAGAGGAAGCTTGGAGAGAAGAAATTCTGCAGAAAAGTTCTACCAAACCTACACCAAACTCAGAGACAATCAAGGCAAGTGACTTTATTCCATTTAATTTCAGAGAATGTCTCTTCCATGTTAGAAATTGAGGAATTTTAATTGTTCTTGAAAGATGAATGAAAACCCATGTAGTTTGGAGTTTAGAACTTGAAAATTTTGAAGAGAATTGCATGTAGAATGATAGGTAGATGATTTCTCTCATGATAATTGTGATTAGAAGAAATTAAAACGGATTAAATTCTGGGATTTGATGATGATATAAATCTAGGGTTCATGTTCTTGATAAAATTGGGGAAAAGTATAAAATCTTGTGATTTAATGATGTTTAGGATGCATTAATGTATCAAACGATGTTAGTATATGACCTTAGCATGTTGTAGTATGATTAGAGGACTTAAAACTCTGTTAGAACGAACTTTGGAGAAGGATTGAGGTGTTAAAAATGGTGAGAAACGTAACTTAGAAAATCTGGGAAGAAAGTGGCAGCTCGTTAGAAGCCCCTACCCAGGTCGTTCGAACGAACTCGTTCGAACGAGCTTCTAACGAGTTGACCAGTCGCGGCTAACGAAAAGGGATTTCGTTCGATATCTCGTTCGAACGAGATATCGTTAGAAGGTACAGTTCGTTCGAACGAACTGGAATCTCGTTCGAACGAGACTTCTAACGAGTTGACAGTTTGGTCCTTTTTGGACTGTTTTGATTTTTGGAGTCCCGTAAACTGGTTCGAGGGTAGAGTTAACATTCCTTGATGATGTAAGGATAGATTTGGGACTTTTGGGTTATTGCTAGGAGTAAATTTATATACGAGAGTTATATTAAATGGACGGTTTGGGTTGAGACGTGAGTGTCCACTACGACGTGAGAATGTATTATGGCGCGTATAATTACAAACCGGAGTAATATAAGTTGTAGATATTATAAGTTGGTATGAGAATGCGATATGTACTACAATTAAACTACGGTATTACTAAGACGTGTGTTTACTTAGTATTAGTATATGAATTGTATGTATGACATACCTACCATACTTGCTATCACGGGAGGTTTGCGTTCGCTTAGGGCCCTCTAATCCTTGTGTTGCCCGGATTTAGACTGGTTACCTTGATGAACATAGGTCAGAGAATGACTTATTGGGATGTTAATAAGTCCGCTGATCGTGGGAGCGTAGGTATGTACGTGACCCATGTGATGTGACTGTGTTCGCCTCCACTATTTGTGATTTGTGTTATCTAGACTATTCCTGAGAGATTCGGAATATGTGATCCTTATGTACGTGATGTACCAGGATGGATAGCAGAGTATGTGTGCACCACAGCTTAGTTCTCGGGGTGCTTGTATTGTATATTTATGTTGTGAATAATATACCCTTAATCAATGGAAACTTTCATGTTAATGTTGTGAATATAATCATGGTATTAATTCGGGAAAATATAGCGAGTTAACTGATAGTGTTACATATTGCATTTTGAGCATCTGAATCTACATTAATCCCCTACTTAATTACGAGCGTTATAATGTTAATAGAACCGAGTAATAAGGGTAGAACCTATGATAGTCTAGCTAGATATGTTGTCACGTAGCTAGTAGTCTGTATCACTCTAGATGGGTACTTACGTTAGGAGTGCACAGTTAGACGAGAGATGAGAATATCATGTGAGTGCACGTCCTAACATGTACTTTGCATTTAATGTTTTAAATGTTTTTAAAGCACTTGCAGGTTTTTAAAATATAACTCCACGTTCGGGCTCTGACCCGTTTGCTTTTTCAAATCTTTTTCTTGTAAAACCGTTTTAGGTGCCCAGCCACAGGGACACCAAGCATAGGATTCTCATTCAGGTGACGAGCTGTAGCTGTTTGTGGAAGCTACAGGGATTTGCTTGTAGACGCTTCTATCTTTTGGATTCCAGAGTCACTATCTATCAGTTGTTGGGCATGTTGCCCATTTCTATTTAGAGACATCTTTTACATTACAGTTTTCAGACTTTGATTTGTATTGTTTTAGCATTCGGTTAATTATTTCAGTATGGGATTGTAGTGAGGAGTTTTCCTCCAGACTTTATTTACACTATGTGATGGTTATTCGTTTTACTTCAGTATGGTGAATGGTGTTACTTATTTCTTCATTACACTTGTTGCATGTTAATCAGACTTATATTAAAATTTGGCAACTTACTTTTTAAATACTAGGTGGTTAGTAATAATAAAATGTTTTCGACAGTGATGCTATTAACTGAGCCAACTTGGCATTTTGAATTAATTTAATAAAGGAGTAGCTACCCGGTATTTAATTAGTCGGGGTGTCACAGGTAGTATCAGAGCATCAGGTTCTAGTGTCCTTTAGGATCTGACGGCTTGGTATGTTTCCGCTACGTTTCTTTGATATAGAGCCCTATATTTTAGGACTGTTGTACTCTTTTTGTATATGCTTCGTTCTTCAGCTATATTAAGTTTATAACCGTGAACTTATAAACTTTGTTCTTATTTCAGATGCCTCCACGGCGTGCACGACGAGTTCCCAGGGATGCAACGCCCGAACCCCAGCCCGCTCCAGTTCAGGGCACGATGAACGCCGCTGAGGTTGCAGCTATTGTAGCCCAAGCGGTAAATGCCGCCATTGCCGTTGTTCAGCAGGCACCACCTCAGGCGCCGGTTGCCGCGCCAGTACAGGTTAATGCATTCCCGTCTGCTTGGGAGCGTGTACGTGACGCTTTTCAGAAAGCGCATCCGCCAGAGTTTGCAGGTAGCTCAGATGTGGTAGTCTCGAGCCAATGGAGGAAGGATATGCAGAGGCACTTACGGATGTATGAGTGCACGGATGTTCAGAAGCAGGTGCTAGCTACTTTCAAGCTAGTTGGATCTGCACTACAGTGGTGGGAGTCTATTACCACCATGGAGGAGAGGGATACTCTCACGATTCAGGAGTTCTGGGTGCGGTTCGACCGCAAGTACTTTCCGTCAGCTGTTCATACGGAAATGAGGAGGAGATTGATGAGTTTGAAGCAGGAGGGCAAGACAGTGGCCGAGTACGAGGCCGAGTTCACTAATCTGTTGAACATCGTTCCAGACGAGATACCAACAGAGAAGAAGAAGATTGAGAAGTTCACGGACGGGTTGACTTGGAGGATCCGTCAGCATCTGCTAGGGAACCTATCGTTGGCCACTTATTCTGACGTGGTTAACGCTGCATTGTTACACTGCCAGGACCACCGTTTTCATATGGCCGAGGGCAAGAGGTCGGGGGAGTCTAGCCATCCGGGCAGGACTGGAGGACACGGTGCCAGCGGGGCACAATCTGGTCAGGGGCAGAGACAGAATGAGCAGGGCTCCCAGCAGGGGGATAATAAGAGGTTCCGGTCAGGGAACTACAGACAGGGACAAGGATGTTTCCGTCAGGGCCATCAGGGTCCAAACGGCCATCAGGGCCAACAGGGGCAGAATGGGCAGCAGTTTCACCAGGGCCAGCAGGGCCAAGGGAGGAACGGTAACGGCCACCAGGGCCGGGGACAGCAGGGACAGAGAGGAGGGAACTTCCCAGGGAAGTGCTTTGGTTGTGGCAAGACTGGCCAAAAGCGACAGGATTGTCCTGATAGGGGCAGGGCCCCACAGCAGCAGCAGCAGGGCGCTCGCCAGGAGCCACAGAGGCCTATGTTTCCCGCCGCTCTTCCCGCACCGCCACAGATGGCAGCATTGCCACCCATTCCAGCAGTCCCAGCTCAGCAGGGGCAGCTACAGTATGGACGTGTCTACAACGTCCACCAGGCTGCAGTTCCACAGGCACCGCCCGCGATCGAGGGTACGTTTCCTATCCATGGCACTATGGGTCGGGTATTATTTGATACGGGTGCTACACACTGTTTTATAGCTACACACTTCGCGAAAGCTTTAGGATTGTTAGCTACGGCAGAGAGCACAGTGACGTGTGTCGACTCAACGTTGGGGAGTGGGTCACTTATTTTCTTTATATGCCGGGAAGTGGGGGTAGAGATTGGTGGTTTGGTATTGCCTGCAGACATGTTAGTGTTAGACATGCATGTTCACGATGTGATCATCGGTATGGATTGGCTCGTAGCATATAGGGCCATGATTGATTGCTTCAGCGGGAGCATTGTTTTTGCCATTCCGGGGCAAGAGATGTTTGTAGTGGCGATGCCTCGCCCAGAGGGAGGATCGACCGCTCATCTGTATTACATTGAGGAGAATACCTCTAAGGAGGTAGTGATTCCTTTAGATTCTATCCCAGTAGTCAGGGAATATTCGGATGTGTTTCAGGAGATACCAGGCTTACCACCCAGTCGAGAGATAGACTTCGTTATAGATTTGCTACCGGGTACGAGACCTATAGCACGCGCACCGTACCGTATGGCTCCAGCTGAGATGAGAGAGTTACGGGATCAGATAGAGCAGCTGTTAGGCCAGGGCTTTATTCGCAGGAGTACCTCACCTTGGGGCGCTCCAGTTTTGTTTGTGAAGAAGAGGGATGGTTCACTGAGATTATGTGTGGACTACCGAGAGTTGAATAAGGTCACGATACGGAATAAGTATCCGTTGCCTCGAATCGATGACTTATTCGACCAGTTGAGAGGAGCTTCTTTCTTCTCGAAGATTGACTTGAGATCGTGATACCATCAGTTGCGTATCAGGGAGGAGGATGTCTCGAAGACTGCGTTCTTGTCGAGATATGGTTCTTACGAGTTTCGGGTTATGCCTTTTGGTTTGACCAACGCTCCAACAGTGTTTATGGACTTGATGAACAGAGTGTTCAGGGATTTCCTAGACCAGTTTGTCATTGTCTTCATTGATGATATTCTGGTTTACTCCCAGACAGAGGAGGAGCACGCCGAGCATTTGAGGCAGGTTTTGCAGACGCTTCGTCAGAACGAGTTGTATGCAAAATATGAGAAGTGCGGGTTTTGGCTGAAGGAAGTCCAGTTTTTGGGACATATCATTTCCGACTAGGGAATATCTATTGATCCGGGGAAAGTATCAGCGGTGAGGGAGTGGGGACAGCCCACGACACCGACTGAGATTCGTAGTTTCTTGGGTCTAGCAGGATACTACAGGAGGTTTATTCGGGGATTTTCGAAGATAGCAGGTCCTTTGACACATCTAACTCGTAAAGGTGTGCCGTTCATATGGAGTGATGCCTGTCAGTTGGCATTCGATGAATTGAAGGACAAGTTGACATCAGCACCTGTGTTAGCATTGCCGAGACCGGGAGTTGAGTATTTGGTTTACACCGATGCGTCTTTGCAAGGACTGGGAGGTGTATTACAGCAGGAGAGACAGGCCATAGCTTATGCTTCCCGTAAGCTTAAGCCTCATGAGAAGAATTACCCCACGCATGATTTGGAGTTGGCAGCAGTGGTATTTGCCCTACGGATTTGGAGGCACTATCTTTTCGGGGAGAAGTTCCAACTGTTCACGGACCACAAGTCCCTACAGTATCTGTTTACGCAGAAAGAATTGAATATGCGGCAACATAGGTGGCTTAAGTTTGTGAAGGACTACCAGTTCGACATCCAGTACCACCCGGGAAAGGCTAACGTGGTGGCAGACGCGTTGAGCCGTAGGCCAGCAGATGAGGTGGCAGAGGTGTGGAAGGCTAAGTGGAAGGAATTGGGACACCAGGATGTAGTGGCCCGATCTTTCATGTCTGTGATGACTGTTACACCGCAGATTTTCACGAAGGTAGTACGGGCACAGGCTAATGACTCGTTCTGTCAGGAACAGATAGTTCGATTGCTAGCAGAGGGAGCCGAGTCCTATACCGTCAGCTCAGACGGGGGATTACGCTTCAATGGGAGATTGGTAGTTCCGGAAGGAGAGGAATTGCGGCACGATGTGATGGCAGAGTCGCACGGCTCACGGTTCGCGGTACATCCCGGAGGGGACAAAATGTACCAAGACATGAGACGGCAGTATTGGTGGAGCGGTATGAAGAGAGATATCGCCGAGTTTGTTTCGAAATGCGCCACTTGTCAGCTTGTAAAAGTGGATCATCAGAGACCGGCAGGATTGCTACAGCCATTGGAGGTCCCGGTGTGGATGTGGGAGAGCATATCCATGGACTTTATTACGGGGTTGCCTACGTCGCAGAGGGGCCACGACTCCGTTTGGGTAATTGTGGACAGGTTGTCCAAGGTCGCTCACTTTTTACCCGTTAGGACTGATTACACTGCGGGACAGTATGCCCAGCTCTTCATTTCAGAGATTGTGAGACTTCACGGTGAGCCCCTAAATATCGTGTCTGACAGAGACAAGATATTTGTTTCGAGGTTTTGGGAGAGTTTCCAGGAGGCCATGGGCACGGAATTGCGGTTGAGTACGGCGTATCATCCGCAGACTGATGGGCAGACTGAGCGCACAAATCAGATGTTGGAGGACATGCTACGCATGTGCATTATTGACTTTGGGGGTGGATGGGAGCAGTACCTTCCACTGGTAGAGTTTGCTTACAACAACTCCTATCAGTTCACTATTGGCATGGCTCCGTTTGAGGCATTGTACGGTAGGCCTTGTCGTTCCCCAGCATGTTGGTTAGAAGTGGGGGACAACAAACTACTTGGGCCGGAAGTGATTCAGGATACTTCGGCAAGGATTGAGTTGATTCGGAGTCGCATTCGGGTAGCTCAAGACAGGCAGAAGAGTTATGCTGATGCGAAGAGATTTTTCAGGGAGTTCCAAGTGGGGGACCAGGTTTTGCTCAGGGTATCCCCAATGAAGGGGATTATGCGATTCGGGAAGAAGGGGAAGTTGGCACCGAGGTATGTGGGGCCGTTTCCTATTATTGAGCGGATCGGACCGGTTGCGTATAGACTCGGGCTACCGGAGCATTTGCATCGGATTCACGATGTGTTCCATATTTCCTCGCTGAGGAAATACCTTAGAGATAATTTGGCTCATTCTCACATTGCTGTGGAGGACATCGATCTCCAGCCGGATAGCTCCTACGAGGAGGGGCCGATTGCTATTTTGGACCGAAGCGAGAGGAAACTGCGGTCAAAGATAGTCCCGTTAGTGCGTGTTCAGTGGCGACATCACAATGTCGAGGAGTCCACATGGGAGCGCGAGGATGAGATGCGCGAACGTTATCCAGAGCTGTTTTTAGCAGGTACTTTCTAGTTTCGAATTTCGGGACGAAATTCAGTTATTAGGGGGGAAGTATGTAATACCCCGTACTTTTGGCTATCTATATTTTTGGGATTAATTAATTAAATGAGTATTAATTGGAAATTAATCCGGGTTATAAATACTAACGAGATGTGAGTTGGTATTTGATTATGTGCATATATGATTTTATATGAATCTAGAATTATGAAAGTTGTCGTGAGATTTATATACGGCATTTTAGAAATTTTGTTGAGACGCGTGGGACCGCCGCATCACAGTGTAATATTTTGATTATATAAAGTGATTTTAAAATCTATAAACCGTATGGTCGTTTTGAGTGCGCCAACGCGTCCGGAAGGGTCGAGATAGTCAGAAAACACTAGCCGGGGGTGTAGTTTGGGTCTCGGGGTATTTTTAGGCCATACCGGCATCAAAAAGGGTATTTTGGTAATTTTACATTTTGAGGAATTAAAAGTGACGAAAATTAGAGATGTAAATCTGATGTGGATTAAACCCACTAAGCCCATTAACCAAACCATATTAAACTAGAAGGCTACGTAGGTTATTAGAAGAGTTTTCTAAATTCCCAAATCAAAACCCTAGCCACCTTAAGCCACCATTGGAGAGGAAGCTTGGAGAGAAGAAATTCTGCAGAAAAGTTCTACCAAACCTACACCAAACTCAGAGACAATCAAGGCAAGTGACTTTATTCCATTTAATTTCAGAGAATGTCTCTTCCATGTTAGAAATTGAGGAATTTTAATTGTTCTTGAAAGATGAATGAAAACCCATGTAGTTTGGAGTTTAGAACTTGAAAATTTTGAAGAGAATTGCATGTAGAATGATAGGTAGATGATTTCTCTCATGATAATTGTGATTAGAAGAAATTAAAACGGATTAAATTCTGGGATTTGATGATGATATAAATCTAGGGTTCATGTTCTTGATAAAATTGGGGAAAAGTATAAAATCTTGTGATTTAATGATGTTTAGGATGCATTAATGTATCAAACGATGTTAGTATATGACCTTAGCATGTTGTAGTATGATTAGAGGACTTAAAACTCTGTTAGAACGAACTTTGGAGAAGGATTGAGGTGTTAAAAATGGTGAGAAACGTAACTTAGAAAATCTGGGAAGAAAGTGGCAGCTCGTTAGAAGCCCCTACCCAGGTCGTTCGAACGAACTCGTTCGAACGAGCTTCTAACGAGTTGACCAGTCGCGGCTAACGAAAAGGGATTTCGTTCGATATCTCGTTCGAACGAGATATCGTTAGAAGGTACAGTTCGTTCGAACGAACTGGAATCTCGTTCGAACAGCCTCGTTCGAACGAGACTTCTTACGAGTTGACAGAGGAATCTCGTTCGAACAGTCTCGTTCGAACGAGACTTCTAACGAGTTGACAGTTTGGTCCTTTTTGGACTGTTTTGATTTTTGGAGTCCCGTAAACTGGTTCGAGGGTAGAGTTAACATTCCTTGATGATGTAAGGATAGATTTGGGACTTTTGGGTTATTGCTAGGAGTAAATTTATATACGAGAGTTATATTAAATGGACGGTTTGGGTTGAGACGTGAGTGTCCACTACGACGTGAGAATGTATTATGGCGCGTATAATTACAAACCGGAGTAATATAAGTTGTAGATATTATAAGTTGGTATGAGAATGCGATATGTACTACAATTAAACTACGGTATTACTAAGACGTGTGTTTACTTAGTATTAGTATATGAATTGTATGTATGACATACCTACCATACTTGCTATCACGGGAGGTTTGCGTTCGCTTAGGGCCCTCTAATCCTTGTGTTGCCCGGATTTAGACTGGTTACCTTGATGAACATAGGTCAGAGAATGACTTATTGGGATGTTAATAAGTCCGCTGATCGTGGGAGCGTAGGTATGTACGTGACCCATGTGATGTGACTGTGTTCGCCTCCACTATTTGTGATTTGTGTTATCTAGACTATTCCTGAGAGATTCGGAATATGTGATCCTTATGTACGTGATGTACCAGGATGGATAGCAGAGTATGTGTGCACCACAGCTCAGTTCTCGGGGTGCTTGTATTGTATATTTATGTTGTGAATAATATACCCTTAATCAATGGAAACTTTCATGTTAATGTTGTGAATATAATCATGGTATTAATTCGGGAAAATATAGCGAGTTAACTGATAGTGTTGCATATTGCATTTTGAGCATCTGAATCTACATTAATCCCCTACTTAATTACGAGCGTTATACTGTTAATAGAACCGAGTAATAAGGGTAGAACCTATGATAGTCTAGCTAGATATGTTGTCACGTAGCTAGTAGTCTGTATCACTCTAGATGGGTACTTACGTTAGGAGTGCACAGTTAGACGAGAGATGAGAATATCATGTGAGTGCACGTCCTAACATGTACTTTGCATTTAATGTTTTAAATGTTTTTAAAGCACTTGCAGGTTTTTAAAATATAACTCCACGTTCGGGCTCTGACCCGTTTGCTTTTTCAAATCTTTTTCTTGTAAAACCGTTTTAGGTGCCCAGCCACAGGGACACCAAGCATAGGATTCTCATTCAGGTGACGAGCTGTAGCTGTTTGTGGAAGCTACAGGGATTTGCTTGTAGACGCTTCTATCTTTTGGATTCCAGAGTCACTATCTATCAGTTGTTGGGCATGTTGCCCATTTCTATTTAGAGACATCTTTTACATTACAGTTTTCAGACTTTGATTTGTATTGTTTTAGCATTCGGTTAATTATTTCAGTATGGGATTGTAGTGAGGAGTTTTCCTCCAGACTTTATTTACACTATGTGATGGTTATTCGTTTTACTTCAGTATGGTGAATGGTGTTACTTATTTCTTCATTACACTTGTTGCATGTTAATCAGACTTATATTAAAATTTGGCAACTTACTTTTTAAATACTAGGTGGTTAGTAATAATAAAATGTTTTCGACAGTGATGCTATTAACTGAGCCAACTTGGCATTTTGAATTAATTTAATAAAGGAGTAGCTACCCGGTATTTAATTAGTCGGGGTGTCACATGCAGTGAATATAATGGGGTAATGATGTCTTTATATGTAGTATAGAGAGAACATATTACTGATGTCTGGACAAAATCACAATACAGGCTAAGAAGAGAGCCCTTCATACTATGGCTACAAAAATAAAATACAAAACTTTGGTAGGATATTCTTTTTGATGGCTTCAGATGCAGTGGGAAGATTTTTGGTTGGTTAGAGGTTGCAGCCTTGTCAAATGTGATCTTAACTTTTGTTGTACTTTGTTTGTGGTTACTGATTTTAGTAGTTATTTTTCTTTCCTTTTTGCTTCTTAGTGGACTTCTTGTCCCATTTGCCTTGTATTTTACACTCTTCATAATAATACAAGTTTGTTCTTTCTGCTTGAATAAGTAAAGCGAGTGGCCGATATTAAGCCCTGAATTTTTCTACCTAGGTGGAAAGTAGTTGGATTTTGTGAATTTTTATGTTTAGGCTTTTATTTTCGGTTCCTCTTTGTTACGATTTATTTAAGTAGCTTATTACTTTTGGGGTTTTATTTCCCTACATTTAGAATAATGTAACCTCTTTCTTGTTCATATAAATACAATGATTGGGATTTACCTCCTCTTGACTCGTGTCACGGTAACTCAGCTCTTCCTTAACCACTTACCAAGTCTACATCCCACTATCCATTTCGTGTTCGGCACCCAGTTCACGTTGTGGTTTTTCCAACGGCACTTCTCACCCTATTTCCCAGTAATTTTCCTATTCGCACCCTTTCCCGTTATACTAGTGATTTGCTTCCTGCACCGTCAGTTTTATCGGAGGTAAGTTGGTTGCGTTATCTACTTGACCAACATGAAATTGGATATGACTTTTGTAGTTATGCACGCATACCGTTCATTTAAACACAATTTATCAATTTACGATATATCTCAAGTCATGTCCAGGGCTTGGGTTATTTGATGCCAAGGGGAGTCAAACGGGGCTCTCATGTTTCACTGATGCGGATTATGCTAGATCAAAGACAAATAGACGTTCTACTTCAGGTTTTTGCAACTTTATGATGCCCATCTCATTTCATGGCAGAGCAAAAAAAAAGTTCTTATCTCTAGCTCTTCTGCAGAAGCTGAGTATTGTGCTATGGTGACTTGTGAGCTTCTATGGCTTCGAACGACTCTGGAGGAATTTTGTTTTTTGTAAAAAGGATCGGCTGATCTATTCTGTATCGATAATTCTGCCATCATGCTTGCTTCCTTTTCTGTGCTTAATAAAAGGACTACGCCTATAGAAGTGGATATTCATTTAATCGGGACAAATTCCAGACTGTATCATCCATCCCACATAGAGGTCCGTCCTTCCCTTCTTAGTCTTCCATAGTCAAGATGGGTTTAACTAACACCTTCACACCAGCTTGGGGGGAATTGTTGGATTCCGTGTATTTTTATATTCATCCTTTTATTTTTTTCCTCTCTTTATGGCTTTAGTGTAGTAGCTTTTTACTTTTCAGTCCGGAAACAGCCTCTCTGCATATGCGGGGGTAAGCCTGCGTACGTCTAACCCCCCCAGTACCCCGCAGTGGCGGGAGCCTCGTGCACTGGGTTTGCCCATTTTTTTATGCCCTTAAACTTATTAGAAATGTAACCTCTCTCTTTAGTTCTCAACAATGGAAGCCTTTTACCAAAATCCTTTTAAAATTATATGGTTACAACATTGTGGCTTATTCGTAATATTGCTCTTTGTTCCCTCCCTTTCCAAACAAAATGCCGGGAAGCCAACATGAAATGCATCATATTAGAGAACTAGCAAGCTTAAGGGGAATCAAACTGCAGAGTCAAAGAGTAATTGCATTGGAATATAGGAAAAACATAATACTCCCTTCATCCCAAATTAAGAATCCTCTTTTCCTTTTTGGGCAGTCCTGAATTAAGATCCTCTTTTCCTTTTTTAACAGCCCTGAATTAAGAATCCTGTTTATCGAAATAGTATATAAAACTAGGTGAGATTGCAAGCTTACCCATCCTAATAGAATCAATATGGGAGAGCAATGATCCAAGTGAAATTTTTTCCTTAAATTTGACTTTTAAACAGGGATTGTTAATTTGGGAGGGAGGGAGTAAATTACATGAAGCATATAAAAACCTCACAAGAGCAGCTTGATGAAACCAGAACCCAAGAAATCCTATATAAAGAGAACCTCTATAGCCAACAGATCGAGATGCTAGATGATTAAAAGAATAGTATCTTACTGGCAAATTATTGTATTTTTTCTCTAAAAACTCTAGATCCGGCAAGACGTGCATACAATTTATACAGCAATAGGTCCAAAAGTCCAGCACAACCACTTTGCCTTTCAAATCCTGATCAAACATTAATATAAGAAGAATTAGAACAAAATATGTCCTATAGCACTTGTTCCACTATGATATATCCACGTATAACTGTGCACTGAACTTTGGAAGGTATGAAGCAAAAGTTATAATACTATGTAACAGGATTCCATCATTCACAAACTTCATTAAACTACCAAATATTTCTAATTCTTTCTTATTTTAATATATTTATCCTAAATCCATATGCATGTTTTCCTAAAATAGCAATTTCTGACGAAAAATACATTTAAAAGAAAGGAGTAATAAATTGTATAACGTATTTACCCTGCGTAGCTGAAGGGGAGCTGTATTGAGCCAATCAAGTTTGGATGGAAACTCCGGGACAATTGTTGCAGCTCCCCTTACACATTGAAGGATATCATTTTGAACAGATCAGTAAACATTAAGAAAGCGAAACGAATGTAAGATGCAATACAATTACAATGTTAAAGCAAAAAAGGATGTATGGTGGTGCCGTTGTTTGGGGTATTTGGAAATTCGCTATGAAAGAAAATATTACAATAATAATAATAATAATAATAATAATAATAATAATAATAATAATAATAATAATAATAATAATAATAATAATAATAATAATAATAAAACAATGAAGAAGGGGGAAGATCTCAGTAACCTGCTCTCCAAATCAGATATATAGTTCATTAATTGTTGGATTCTCATCGAACGAGATTTGTCTGTAGCAAAAACAAAACAAAAGGTGAGTAAAATAAAAGGAGGTCGCAATTCTCACAAGGGAAACGGAATAGATACAATCAAAGGGGTTATATTTTCATGTCTGAAACAATATAAAAATAAAAGGAAGAAGAAAGAGAAGCTAAAAAGTGAACAATCAATATCATATATAGCACAAAATAGATGGAAAATATCTTGTCAGAGTATCAGACCTTCCCGCTGTTCAAAAGGAGGACTACTGGCTCCAAATAACAAATTCCATACAGCTTTTGGGGATGTGTATTGCATTGACTGCAAAGACACATCAGTATGTGGAGAGATACTCATAGCTAAATAAAAATATAACTTCAATTTTCCTTTTTATACACGAGAAAAGTTGAAAAGTTTCAAGGCACATTCAGAATATACAAAATTTCTGTATTTCTTACGTTTTTTAATCAATGAACTTATACCTTCCAGTTTGTAACAGTGAAAAGGAGACAAGAGAGTGCAATGCCCAAACTTCCATATTTCAACACATTACGCCGAGAACCCTGCAACCTGCTCAAAATTTATTTCTGCAGTCCCAAATAAAGTTGAACTAGATGTTCTGAATATGTTCCATGCAATGTCAATTGCATTTCAAATTATAATATTCCCAAAGTAAAACGAAATAAAAACTTGTTCAAAGATACATTACCCATGGAAATCTCCACCATTCAAAGGTAAAAATAAAAAGAGGGGAATAAGAAAATATACGAGATTTCTTATATGTATTACATGGACAACATTTATTATAAATACATTTTTTTGTAATATTAGGCTTGATAATTAGAGAGTGATAGGTATCTAAGATTCCTCAGTTTCTGGGGCAGAACTACAATGATGAATTGCTAATTTGTGATATTTAAATAGGATTTCAATTCCTAAATTTGGTGATCGACAACTAGGGATCAAGCCATTTTTATCAAGTGTTTTGAGTATTTCGATGTAATCTCAGTTACCAAGTATGATAAATCTTGCGTCGATTCTTCCACTCAAATCAGCGCATAGTTTTATATTCGTCCATATTGAGATATATCCATTGGTATATCACAGGGACAAATTGCATATAGATGTCAGTTACAATAACCATCAAAAACGACTCAAAGTAAATGCTATCTTTGTGAGCTACAACACATCGGAATATTGCATAGGTTTGTAGTTCAATTGACAAAAATTGCATTGAAGCATAGCAGATAGCTCTATCTTTGCGAGCTACAACACTTTCTGGACCAATATAATAGGTGACTTCATTGAAAGAACTCTTCATCGCGGTTACTGAGCACATTGTCTTCGTCCATTTATCTCCAATATGTCACCACTCTAAAAGACCTAAATTGAAGTTAAGGGATGCAGGTTTGAAGAAGAGTCTGTCAGGCCCAGATTTCTCTTCTTCCGTTTCAGTTCTCCATGTGTAAGAGGAGTATAAATCCTTTCACATAGACACAACCTATGAAGCACAGGTGCGGGTGCGGCGATACGAAAAATCTTTAAAAAGTAGGATTTGGGTGCTTTGGGAAATAAAATAGAAATATAAAATATATTATATTATTCCTTAATTTTGTGTAGATAGTACATTAGGTTTTATACAAAGATATAACTACTTTTATTAAGCTCCAACACAAAGATAATGGACCATAACAAAAGGTTTTAAGTGATAATATCATTCGTGAAAATGATCTATTCCCAAATAACTTCCCCCTACTTAATTTCATTTTGTCGTAAGATCTAGTCATGTGTCAAACTTTTCGAACACCATTTAAGGCGAAAAGATGTTGTAAGTTGATATGCCATAAAATGACAATTTTTTGAGCTTGTAGATCCACATCAAGAACATCCACATTAATGATTTTTAATAAACAGTGATTCAATCGATTTAATCTGCATCTTTTTAAATCTCGAATCTCTCTTTATTTTTGGCCAACTTACACCCTAACTCTAGAATATACATCCTCGTAGCTTCACAAAGGACCTTGATAACAAAAAGAATACCAGCAATATTGGTTGACCTTAGTATTCTTAACAGGATTTTTAAAGAATCCATAATTAAATTTAATTAAAATAATCGGATGCACGGTGGGTGTGAATCCGAGGAGAATCGGGTGAGAATCGCACTCGGATTCGTTTACCATTTTAAAGAATCCTTGCTTCACACCCGAAGGAGCCACGAGTTCCCCATTGTATAGCAATATCATCCCCCAGGAACGGGGATCACGAGCCTTCGACCAATGGGAACCTCAGGCCTCCCTTTGAGTCGAGCAGTACTCAACGGAGGCCCCTCGAGCGACATATTTGGGTATTGGTTTGGATGCTAGAGAGTAGGGTATCTGTGAACCAAGTCATCCTCTGTTTGTTCAGAGAGAGAGAGAGAGGCCACAAGTAATCCACCGAACCAACCATCCCATCGAGCAGCCACGCTTACAAAATGTTTTTGAGCCGATGTCTTCTCAAGCAATTTTTATTCCTCGAGTGATGCTCGACTACCTAAAGTAACCATTACTTTAAAAAAATCACCTACGCTAATCAGTAGGATCTACTATCACTTATTACCTAGTACTTGTCTTTCCCTAGTATTGGTCAAATCTGTCTAAACAGATAGACAGGAAGTGGCACTTCAGAAACTTGCATTTCTATAGGGAGCAAGTGCTCTCAGTCATTTTTGCAGACATCCCATCATCCACCAGTCAAAGGCTGAGCCGCTCTAGCAGAATGCCTTTGGCTCAAGCAGTCTCTTGTCATTTAAGGGATGTATCATTTGCATTAATTGCAGTCAACCTACCAAGACACTATCGATACCTCACATTTACTTCACTTGAGGACTTCAGTAAGCCAACTGAGCTCGAACTTACTGCTCTCAGCTATTATAAACCTTTTTAATAAGTAACCAATATATATATCACTAATCCACAAAGGGGGCAAAACCCGTAGACAAAACGTATACAAAGATTAATACAAAATACAGGGGAAGCAACAAAAACCAACTCCCCAAAAAAGAAACAGGTGGGCAATATACTCTGCCTGAAATCCCGACAAAATCAATAAATAGGAAATCCAACATCGACCACTCCTCTCTAAATGAAGAGAGCTCAACATAGAATATCTCCCTCTTAATGCTTCCATAAGGTCTACATTATGCAAAATGGAGCCGTTATCCAGAAATTCTATTTTTACTTACCCACTTCTTTACACCTCCACGTTGTCATCACCTCCACCCAACAATGTAAAAGCAAATGATCTACAGTCTCCTCCTCCTTTTTGCAAAGCCAACAACTTTAATTCCCCGTATTTTTAATTAATTATAAAAATAACTGTTTAATGATTATTCTAAATTGGCTCATGGTATCGTGTGTATGCTTGTTGTATGAACTATTGAAATATTGATTGTGTTATACACGAATTTCAATCGAGAACTTAAATTAAATATGAAAAACCCGTAATTTAATAATAACGTTGTCATTTGTTTTTATATTTCAAGTTAGTAACGTTGGACCGGACTATATGGGATACAGAGGCTCGGAGTGGTGATTTTAGTATGTCGGATTGGGCCCAGGGTTAGGTAACCCTTTGGGCTAAGTTTTGAGAGCATATGGGTACTGTTTTGGGCTCATTTAGAGGTCTTAGATTAGGCTCATGGGAAACCTACGGGATTTAGAGATTACAAAGACACTTAACCCTCATTAATAATATATCTAAAACATAAGACAAACCCTAGCCTACAGAAGAGATTTTGAAAGAGCAAAGGAATCAGCAAGAGGAACTTAATAAGAGATTGATCTTCCAGTTTTAGGCAATGAATAACTTGCTTTACAACATATTATGTGTAACTTGTTTATGATTGATTGCTACTTTGATTTAAATTAGGATTAGTCACATGCTAGGCTGAGATCTCATGCAAAACCATGGAATCATTAGTTTTAATCTTGTTAAATGTTTAGAACTGTTTAGATCTATTGTAGGACTTTAGCATGATGATTCAAATGATTAGATTGATTTTTTATGATTCAAATTTGTTTTAAATGAGTATATCGTAATTAAGATGAACCATAATAAAACACATGTTGATACTGATGATTTAACCCTTATTTTGATGGATTTGATATAATTAATGATTATATAGTGTCAAGAACATGTTTAGGAACCACTAAAGATATTTGCGATGTTTTCTGATTATAGGTTAGAATGACCCGTAATTACGATCTGGTGTGAATGAAATCTATTATGTTAGGTGTTGGGCAAATTTAATTACGAGAGGGCGTTAGGATGGGGCCGCAGCTTAGGCTTTTGAGGTTTTGTAAGGATTTTAATATGGGGGCTTAGGTTTGGACCTAGGGGTTTTTCAGAGATATTAGTTAGGTTATTAGGGTCTAATCCTATGTTTTTACGCTGACCCGATTTACATGGTCAGGGTGAGTTACCATATTTGTGTGTGTGTGTGTGTGTGTGTGTGTGTGTATTGAAGCTTGTATGTTCTCTATGCTATGCGTGGACATACCAGGCGTGTATTGGCTCGTGAGGAATCTATCGGTGGTGATCTGATGAGTTGTTATGCGGGATCGAGGACTACAACCCTGGCTAATAACGCAAGTTATGTATAGTTTATATCCCAACCATACGTGCAGTTGATCAACCATCTCGCGAGAGCGAGGCATAGTAGGCTTGATATGTTGTATAATCTTGGTATGTGATTATACCGTGGTGTGATGACGTAGTGATTTCTGCAGGTTTGATGTGTTTGCTTGCAATTCATTCGGAGTGGGACCTCTTACGGATTGACTCGATAGAGGCACGATAGGTCTTGAAGGATTGTTACCTTCATGTTGTGCTTATATGTATAGCAGGTCAATGGACATATTTATACGCAGATACTGAATTGGTGCTATTACGGATACAGTAATATGCTCTCTTTATAGGGTACGGTAGAGTTTATGAGTACTATGTATACGTATAACACTTAAATGAATCATTACTGATTATGATACTGTGTTGGGGTACTCGATAGATGTTATGTAGCTAATTTCGTGCAGCTTACTAGTTACTTGTATAGTTGGGTGGCTAGGCCCGTATGGCCAAAGTGGTGTGGATAATGGGTACGATCCGGCGGGATAATAAGTAGTACCGTTGTTAGTTTAGCGATACGTAAGTACTGTGTATGATTGTAGTTAGTCAGTATTTAAAACTTAATCCATTTGGATGTTATGTGAGGTGAGGATGACATGAGTGAATAGTAGTCTTAGTACATTATTATCACTGACGATACTATGATATATTGTGAGTTAGGAGCTACGTAGGGTACACGAGTAGTCTTGGGGACTTGGGTAGCTATGCCTAGGATGGGCATGTATGCCTAGGATTTCCTTAGTTAAAGGTGAAGTGAGATACCTTGGAGTAAGTGCCAGCGGAAACAGCTTGAGACCAGGGTTCAAAGTCTCGGCCGAATTGACTCGGTGTCAAGAGCCACTGCTCTGATTTCGTGTCACGATTCAAAAAAAATCGGTAAATATCACTTTATCACGGCGATTCTGAGATATTAGCCAAAATATCAACTGAAACCGAGTAATTGACGGGATATCGGGGTAAGATTTGCTTTTTTCAAAAAAAATAAAAATAGAAAAGGACAAGTTGAAATAAAGATGGAAGAGTAGATGTTTATGATGTATAGGCTTACTCAACTTGAGTGCCAATGTGGGACAAACCACACCCAAAATACATAGAAACATAAAAACACGTTATCCACCAATTCCATCACTCCCCCTCAAGCTGGAGCGAAGATACCCACCAAGCCTAACTTGCCAATAGATGAGTGAAGCAAAGAAGGTCCAACCGCCTTAGTGAGACAATCAACAGTCTAAACTGATGAAGGGACGAATGATGCCTGTAGATACTTTCTCCCGGAGAAAGTGAATATCCACCTCAATGTGTTTGATTCCCTCATGAAGAACCGAATCAGATGACAACAAAATAGCTAATTTGTTATCACACAACAAATCAGAAGAACCGTCCTCAGTAAAGCCTAGCCTAGCTCACCCAAAATCAAACGAAGCCACGAGAGCTCACATATACCATGGGCCATAGCACGATACTCCGCCTTCGCTGAAGAACGAGAAACCACCGCTTGCTTCTTACTTTTTCATGATATGAGATGAGAACCATAGAAAGTACAGAAGCCAGAAGTAAAATGCCTATCAGTCCTGCATCCTACATAATCAGCAGTAGCAAGAGCATGGTTCAAAGTCTCGGTATCGGTCTCGGACACCCAATTTTCAACTCGGTCGCGGTATCGGGCGATACGCAAAGATACGCTATTTAGAGAGCGCAAAAAATTCCGAAAAAAATATAGAAAATTTTAAAAAAATAAGATTAACAAAGTGGACCAATGATGTACATTTAAACCCATCATTCAATATGCATTGCATTGTAGAACTGGTTATTACTGAACCGCGGCAGAGTTGTCAGATACAATATTGCATAGTAAACCAATAATAATATTGAAAACAATCTAATGTCACATAAGCTTAGATAAAAAATTTATATGGAAGATAAATAGGAATGATTACAATGTTTCATCATTTTCATCTCCCTATCTAGTTGCGGTATTGATCATACGGATTTGAATAGGGGTAATTTCTTTCAGTTGGGTAAGGAAAGAAATATGAACCATATTGCTCCTCAGATGGCTGGGATGACTGGCTAGATGATCCATAATTTGGAAATTGTGGTTGACGATCTCCCGGTTGATTACCGTGATGATAATATCCAAAACCTCTATAGCCAGAACTATCAGTTGAAGACCCACCATATTGCGTCCTTTGATTATATCCATAATAATTACCACCTGTTGTGACGCTACTAGTAGATCCATAATGATCCCTATAACGATCATAGTAACCACCTGTACTAGTACTAGTCGATCTTGAAAGTTGTGGCGGACCATAATTATCTGTGCCACTCCCACTCCCAGAGATACTATGTCTTCCACCGTGGTATGCATGATCTGTCATTAAACCCATTACCCGTAGTTGATCATCAAGACGTTGTTGATCATATCCGCTTGAATACTCGTCACTACTAGGGAATCTCGTTAAATTGTCTAAATGCCTTCGTTGTTCACTGATTCCCGGGCGATAACCATGATCTGTGTCTTGCGTGGCATAGTAATTTTCATCTCCTTGTGCCCATGTCATACCACCATCATGCTGTGTACCAGTACTGTCAGAACCACCCCTTTGGTGGCTACCACCAACTCCACTCCTTTGTCGGCTACCACTCGCTGTTCCCCTACTAACATCTCCCTTGCCACCACTTTGATCATCATCATCGTCGTCGTCATCGTCGTCGTCGTCATCTACATGATTACCATAAGTACCAGGAATATCTTGCCAACTATCATCACCACCATGATCATCATCAGAACTGGAAAGAACACTGACCGGTGCCGGTTGATTGTGACCCCCCAATCGTCCTTCCCCTTCGCTTTGTTGAATACCTTCATCCGACCAGTCTAAGTCATCGATCGGTAAGACCCCTTCATCATTCTCTCGGGTCCACTCATCTAATATGTCATCCTCCTCAAATATTAAATTCAAGGCTATTGGATTGTAGAAATCTTCGGTCTCTCGCATGTACATCAAATTCCTAACTTTAAGTCTCTGATTGTAATGCACATACATCAATTTATGTAATTTTTTTATTGTCAATCGGTTGCGGAGTTTTGTATGGATGAGAGACCATGTGCTCCAATTCCTCTCACAACCCGAAGATGAGCATATTTGACTCAGTACTTTGATAGCAATGCGCCTAAGATTGGGTGCATCCTCACCGTAATTTTTCCACCACTCAGCTGGAAGAGAAGATTTGACTGCTTGCTTGGTAAGATCTGAGCCAAACTCCCCTCTCCTATCCGTAAAGAGTTTAACCTAAAAGGCAAACAAATCAATTTAGAAACAATACATATATGAAATAACTCGATGCACTGGGTTTGCCCTTTTACATATATGAAATAAATATAACTCGATGGAAACAAATGTGATACCTCATTTATTGCCAAGACTTGTTTTTGTACGTCTGGCTCTAGCCTTTTGATGACCTCTTTTAGTCCGACTCTTATTTCGGGATGGTTTAAAAAATTGGATGAATACTGAAACACCGGATTTAAGAAATATCCCGCAGCATGCAAGTGTCGGTGCAATTGTCTATCCCATCTTCCATCGATCACCTGCCAATACTTTTTCCAGTTTTTAACACTCGCCTGGATTGCTAGTTTTGCTTTATCCACCCCTTCGTAAATGATAGAGAGTGTAGGCTTTTTATCTTGATCTATTATCTTCAAAAGCAATACTAAGGGCTCCATAATCTTGGCAACTTAGGCAGCCCGTTGCCAGAATCGATCTGCCAGAATTAAATCCGACACTTTAGTGGCCGCACTCCTTCGGGGCCTCTCACGGTTGAATTCACGCCACTCATTCGTGGTACACATTCACTTCAACTCAGACTGATAGCGAATGAGACTCTCAAGGGCAATAAACTCGGTAGCAAATCTCGTAATGCCTGGTCTTAGCAACTCCCTACCTCTGGTATACTCCTTCATTAAATTCACAACTTTTTGACTGTTATATATGAACGAGGTAATTGATTTGGCATCATTCAATACCGACTTGATTGACTTCATATTTCCAATTTCCTCGAGCATCAAGTGAAGACAGTGTGCTGCACAAGGTGACCAAAATAAGTGGTCTCCTATTCGCCATCAATAACGCGCCAACCGCCTTAAAATTTGGCTCGTTATCAGTGGCAATATGTACGACGTGAACCTCACCAATTTCCTCCACAACTTTATCCATAAGGGAAAAAATATAATCCGCCGACTTGATTTTGTTAGTTGTGTCAACAGAAGTGTGAAATATCATATTACGATCACAGTATAACATGAAGTTTATAATAGGCTTCTTCGTCCTTGAAGTCCACCCGTCACACATGATTGTACAACCATACTAGGGCCATTTCTCCTTTAGAGTTGCTATGTATGCATCAACTCTTCTACCTCCTCATCCAAGTAAACACATCCAATCTGATAACCACTAGGGCCTTTAATCCCTGGACCCGTCGTAGCAATTGTATCAATCATATGTTGATAGGCAGGTCCACTATCAGCAGCATGAAACGGGATGGCATTAAAGTGAAAGAACTTGCTAATGGCCTTCCCAACCTTCTTGACTCCATCTGTAGAGAACATGGATTTGACAGTTTTCTGACTAGACTTCCTCGACCTAAACATGGAAGGGTCAATTCCTTGAGCAGGCAATTCAACCCCCTGTCTCAATGACCACGATCGTGACACGTGTGGTCGCTTAAGCCCAGATGTGGATGGTCTTGCCCCGGAAACTGAATGTCTATGTTGTTCTCCTGCCATTCTCCGACTTTCTTTCATAGCAGCTTTCAGCTGTGCTAACTCTAAACGGGTGATATCATCTTCATTACCGTCATCACTATCTTCACTGGCATCATCTTCATGATAGTATTTTGTTTGCTCTCGCAAATTCTCTACTTGTTTCTCCTTCCTCTTCTCAAGGGTCCGTTGCTTCATACCATCTGCTAGAATTTTTTTAATATTAGTTGCTATCTCCTGAGGTACATGACGATAAGGTTCGACATTCCCTTGTACACCTGCCAAGTGTTCTTTTAGTCTTGTTACACCACCACTACAAACCTGCCACAATAATTGCAAGCAACCTTCCTCTTATCTCCACCAATGGCAGTGCCATGTTCCCATCCAATATCTAATTTTTGAGCCATTCTACAAAATAACATTAAAAAAATAGAGTTAAAAAATGATATGTTCAAGTTTTTAATATTTTCTTTTAACATTTTTTGTAACATTTTCTTTTAACATTTTTTTGTAACATTTTCTTTAACATTTTTTTAACATTTAGAAAAATTACATTTTTATAACATTTAACAATTTTTCTATAAATAAATTTTTTATAACATTTAAAAAAATTACATTTTTATAACATTTTAAAAAATTACATTTTTATAACATTTAACAATTTTTCTATAAATAATTTTTTTTTAACATTTAACAATTTTTCTATAAATAAATTTTTGATAACATTTTTTTAGCATTTAAAAAATTACATTTTTATAACATTTAACAATTTTTCTATAAATAATTTTTTATTAACATTTTTTTAACATTTAAAAAAATTTCATTTTTTTAACATTTAAAAAAATTACATTTTTATTACATTTAACAATTTTTCTATAAATAATTTTTTTATAACAATTAACAATTTTTCTATAAATAAATTTTTTATAACATTTAACATTTATAAAAAATTACATTTTTATAGCATTTAACAATTTTAACATTTAACATATAACATTTATAACATTTAACATTAAACAATTTTTATAACATATAACAATTTTTATAACATTTTTAACATTTAACACTTGACAATTTTTAACATTTAACATTTAACAATTTTTATTACATTTAACATGTAACATTTATTACATTTAACATTTAACAATTTTTATAACATTTAAAACACACGCACACATCTATAAATCAAAACACACGCACACAGCACAGCTATAAAACAAAACACACACGCACGCCATTTAAAACAAAAAAAACACTAAATACCTCAAACCACATACGCACATACCCGAAACACCAAGTCTGAGATTCCGTCTGCCTACAGGAAAGAAGAGAAAGAAACGAAGAAGAGACGAAGAAGAGAAGCCCCTCTTTGACAGCTGAGAATTTCTTCGGCGATGGATGGTTTGTATTGATGAAGAATTGATTTATAGCTGAAGATTTATCTCAGATTTGAACCCGTGAGTATATTTTGTCTTCTCCGTACTATATTCCCTCACTATTCTTGTTTGTTTGAACCCGTGAGTATATTCCCTCACTATTCTTGTTTGTTTCTTCTTCTTTCTCACTTTTTACCTCAAATCGGCCGAGATATAACCGAAACAACCGAGATTTCTGTTCCACAACTCGAATCGGCCGATTTATCGGCGATTTAGGGATATATCGTCCGATATACATTTTTATTCGTAACGCGACTCGTAATCGGTGCGTTAAGCTGCGATTCCGAGTCAACTCGGCCGATACCGAGTTGACTCGGCCGAGTCTTTGAACCATGAGCAAGAGAGACCCCTTTGGTCTCCTGAAGCATAGAAGAGACCAAGACCCGGTGAAGACTTGAAATACCTCAAGATATAATTAACAGCATCAAGATAGGCGGTGCAAGGAGCATCCATGAACTGAATAACAAAACTCAAAGCAAAGACCAAATCAAGAATGGTGTTGGTTAGGTAGATGAGATGGCCAACCAAGCGCTCATACCTAGACGGCTCAGAAAGTAAATCCCCAGACTCGGTAGTCAACTTCACATTCGGATCCATAGGAGTAAAAGTTGGAGAACAACCAATCATTCATGTATCCTGTAACAGATCAAGAACATACTTCCTCTGAGACAAGGAAATCC
Organism: Sambucus nigra; assembly: GCA_949130495.1. Taxonomy (NCBI): domain Eukaryota; kingdom Viridiplantae; phylum Streptophyta; class Magnoliopsida; order Dipsacales; family Adoxaceae; genus Sambucus; species Sambucus nigra. The sequence continues at coordinate 662,748,659 of OX422210.1, forward strand.
CACAACGAGATCTCGCAACCTCAATCGCCCCAGAAAATACCGAAGAGGACCCAAGTCCTTAGAATCAAAAACTGCTCCAATGTCCTTCTTTACCTGGCCAATCCCCTCTTGATCATCACCGGTAATAATGATATCGTCAACATAGACCAAAAGGATAATGCACTGGTGGTCGGGCTGACGTCGAATAAAGCAACTATGATCGAACTGGCATCGGAAGAATCCCATAGAGGTAATCACCCCACTGAATCGGCTAAACCAAGCTAAGGGGACTGCTTCAACCCATACAAAGATTTGGAAAGACGACAAACCTTGCCAACATACTCCCCCTCAGCTCGAAAACCGAGAGGAAGATCCATATAGATAGTCTCAGTAAGATTCCCATGAAGAAAGGCATTCTTAATATCCAATTGATGTAATGGTCAAAAGTGAGATGCGGCAAGAGATATAAGTAGACGAACATAAGTCATCTTAGCAACCGGGGCAAAGGTAGCACCAAAATCTTTACCCGGAATCTGAGTAAAGTAACGGGCCATAAGTCGAGCCTTGTATCGATCAACAGAGCCATTAGCCATATATTTAGCAATAGACACCCATTTGCAACCAACAATTTTCTTCCCCAGAGGAAGAGACACTAACTCCCAAGTACCATTCTTTTTCAAGGCATCCATCTCAATTTTCGTGGTAGCTACCCACTCAGGATTCTGGAGAGCCTCATGCATAGACCGGGCAAAAGAAATAGACAACCCAAAAAAGAACGATAGGACCCCGAAAAACCAGTATAGGAAAGATGCTCGAGAATAGAATGGCTAGTACTACAAGAGTTAGCATAACGAGCAGGAAAGCAACGATGACGAGTGGGATAACGGGACTGAAAACCAAAAATAGGTGGGGGAGGGGCGACTGAAAACCAAAAATAGGTGATGGAGGGGGTGGGGAAGGAGCATTAACAGTACCTTGAGTCCATAGGAGGAGGCAAGGGCAACTAAGGGCGACAAGCATAGACCTACAAAGGGGATTTCTCAGGAAGAAAGGAAGACACATCAAATAAAGGGAGAAACCGCCTCAAGAGGAGGAGGTGGGGGTAGGGGTGGGGGAGTAGCAGACCTACTATAAAAAGAAGTATCCTCATGGAAGGTGACATAGGTCGAGAAAGAGGATCATAACATTTATAACATTTAGGCAAGGTATGATAGCCCACAAAAATACATTTAATGGCCTTATCATCACGCTTGTAACGTGAGGGGTGCCTATTCTGAACATAACACACACACAAAATCCGGGGTAATAGAGGGACGAGGGGGCCAGTGGGAAAGATAGAGTGAAGAGGTGTTTTGCCATTTAAAACTTGCATATAATGTGGAACATGCATATAATGTTTTAAAAAGCGAAATGAGGCGCGCCTCGAGGCGAGGTGGTGGCTAGGCGTACTGAGCTCTAGGGTCTTGGCAGAGGCTTACGCCTTGTACGGCCGAGGCGTGCGCCTTAAGGCTTTACGCCTTGAGGCGGTTAGGGCTTAAGCCTCTTGTTTTTACTGCTCATTAACGGTAAAACTGTAAAGGTTTAAAAAAAATCACGTGTCTAACTTTGCTATAGACAAGTCGTTTGCTGCTCAAAAACACTTCCAACCCAAAAACCGTAGCAGCCGAACTATTTTTCCAACATAAAACCTCCGATCGTCTTTTCCAACAAAAATCCAACCTCCGATCGTCTTTTTTACCCTAAACCGCAGGTAATTTCCATGTCTATTTTATTTTATATGTTCCAATGTGTCTTTTTTGTTTTTTCAATATATATATATATATATATATATATATATATATATGTGTGTGTGTGTGTGTAAAAAAACAGGAAAAAAATAGGGGGATAGAATATAAAAAAACAGAACATATATATATATATATATGTATATATATTCTATCCCCCTGTTTTTTTCCTGTTATTATACACACACACATGTATATATATATATATATACATACATATATATCCCCCTGTTTTTTTCCTGTTATTATATATATATATACATGTATATATGTATATACAGAGAGTGAGAGAGAGAGAGAGAGAGAGAGAGAGAGAGAAAAGGCTCACCTACCACGACCGAGTTGAAAATCGGGTTTCCAATACGGGGACCGCGACCGAGACTTTGAACCATGCATGAGACGTAAATGAGCCGCATTAATATTGTTCAAGTAAAGTATGCAATTGCTTGCAATATGTGAAACTGACCCATGTATTTTTCTTAACATCATTTGCCAGGTATTTAGCGGTTGTAGAAGCAAGGATGAATGGACCGGTTGCAGGATCAGTCTTATCAAATGATCAATGTAGGAGATGTAGAGTTATCTCTTACCGTATTTATCTCGTAGTTGGACCTTGTATATTTCAGTTTATTTCAGAGATTTTTATGGGCCCGCGGTTGGTTCCAAAGTTGTTACATTTTCGGCTTCGGATTAGTTGAGACATATGTATGGTGGAGACTTATTCTGATGTATATGGATGACACGTGGCGCGTGGTTTTGCTCCCGGGAAAAGACTATCCATTTTTTTTTTAGTTTAGGATATTATTATCATTTTCTATTATTTTTAGTGTTTAATTAGTTTCCAAATATGTTTGGGGCTAATTAGTCAATGTTAGTCAATAGTTGCTCTTTTTAATCTTTTTGGATCTTAGCTTGGTTAGCATCCTATAAATAGTCCCTTGACTTTCATTTTGTAATTTGACTTGAATATTGACAAAAGAATACAGAGAGAGAGAAAGAATTTCTTTTTCTTAGTTTAGTTTTATTGGGTGTAGTTAATTGGTAGTGTAGTGTAGTTGGTGTGTAGTGTAATAGTAACGCTTTCGCACTCTTGATTCACATCAATTGGTATCAGAGCTGCGTTTGTTCTTGGTGTTCGTCGTGATGCGTGAAGTGGGTATCGAGTTGTGATTCCAACTCGGGTAACCCTTCAATCAGGTGGATTGATAAATGTCCAAATGGGAATTCAGTGGATGGAAACCCTAAATTCCATCACCGCTAAAAGGGGGGATACCAAACTTTTTAGGCTCCTCCACCCCCACCCTCCACCATCATCTTCCTCCACCATCTCCTACCGCTACAAAACCACCACCATGTCTACATGAATCTCCGTCTTCTATCTTTTTTTCCCAAACCCTAACCCTACCCACTCCCTGCTATACCGAAAACCCATATTTGCCTACAAAACCAAACCCTAGCCTCCTTCTTATTAACCCAAAACAACCCCACCCCATTTTACCCCATTTTCCTTTTTTTCCCCCCTCATTAATGCCCAACCACAATCAAAATCGATAACAATATGCTTCCCTACTCCAATCCAATCCCCTACCCCCTATTTGACCTCAAATCCGGCCAAAATTGGTCTTAGGGCCTATTTGTGACACAACATGACTTCCATGAAAAAAATGCGTCCCACGTGGGGATCCATTTTTCCGACTATTTGCCATTTTGGGACCGGCTTTCCGGAATGTCGCCGTCTTCAGTCCACTTGTTTCGCCATCGTACTCGCAAAGGTGCGGTCGCCGAAGTTACCGTTCGGTCACATTTAAGGGTCCACCACACCAAGTAGCAACCATGTGCTTGTGGTGTCAAGAAGGCGGATATGGTCGTCAGTTTTTTGTTGCTCGGATTTCGTAGAGGGACGTCGCCGGGATTTGAGTTTTTTAGACCCATTATTGATGAGGTTCATACACATGGGACTAATTCCAGTGGGCAGCCCGCTTTTGGTTTATTTTAATTGAGGTCCGAAGCTTTTTTTGGTTCATATCATGTGGCATTGATGAGTCACCCTACACGGTCGAGGACGAGCTTTTTCGAAGGCGGGGAGAATGATGTATATGGATGACACGTGGCACGTGGTTTTGTCCCCGGGAGAAGACTATCATTTTCTTTTCTTTTTTGTTTAGGATATTATTATCATTTTTTTTTATTTTTAGTGTTTAATTAGTTTCCAAATATGTTTGGTACTAATTAGTCAATGTTAGTCAATAGTTACTCTTTTTAGTCTTTTTGGATCTTAGCTGGGTTAGCAAGCTAATCTCTCCTATAAATAGGCCCTTGACTTTCATTTTGTAATTAGACTTGAATATTGACAAAAGAATATAGAGACAGAAAGAATTTCTTTTTCTCAGTTTAGTTTTATTGGGTGTAGTTAATTGGTGTAGTGTAGTGTAGTTGGTGTGTAGTGTAATAGTAACACTTCCGCATTCTTGATTCACATCATATTCAGCTTCGGATTTGTTGAGACAAAGTTGTTAATTCAGTTGTCCACTTGAAAAGCCACTTAAACCGTGGTTTGTCCGCTAAATCTCTCTCAACCCTCGAACGAGTCATCACCACATCAAAACCTAATAGAGGTAATGCAAACCTGTATCCATCTTCTGCACCACTCCTCAAAGCCCATACGAAATCCCAGTTAACATACTCGTCATCTGACCAATTGACTTGGACACCAAACCGGCTGTGACATCCAGCTTACACATAATCTCTGGTTCACACTCCTCAATCTCGCCTCCACACTCTCATTATTCACCAAAACTGCATTTAGAATTTGCCTCCCCCAAGCTAGCATTATAGGATCAATCACTTTCCTAAATCTGAAGGCTAGTACTTTCTCTATCAGCTTACAGACATTTCCCACTAAACTGATAAGCCTGAAATCTCTTAGAATCACAGCCCCACCCTTCTTCAGAACCAATGCATAAACGAAGCACTAAAGTCCCTCTCAAACCGACCACGGGAGAAGAAATCACCAAAATCATGATATCATCTCGTACGACGGACCAACACTCTTGGAAGAATGCCATTGTGAAACCATTTGGCCTCTGGGCTTAGTGGCTTGAACACTATTGCATCTTCCTCATCAGTAAAAGGTATCTAACAACTCTCAATCATCGATCAAAATCATTCAAAGTTCTCTATATTTGTTAAATCTTCTGCCATGGGATAGACTGATTAGAAGTGAATTGCCATTAACTTGCCTTTCTGCAGGGGACAAGTCACCTCTCAACCCACTTTTGCAAACATCTAACTAGCCACCAGTTAGGGCCTAAACCAATAAACCTCTTGAAGAGCAAGTATGGACTGAGCGGTCTCTTCTCATTTAAGGGAAGTCTCATCTGCTTTAAATGCACTCAACCTCCTAAGCCACTATAAATACCGCGTGTTTATTTCACACTTAACAACTCTCTTGAGCCTGAACTTATTGTTCTCAGCTACCAGATATCAAATGTTCTCCAGGTGATGGTGTTCTTCAGTATTCAATATTCCCTAGCCCACCAGAACCTTTATTACCAATCAGTAAGGGTGTTAACAAGTCTGCTTACCCCTTCTTTCTTCTACTTAAGATGTGGAATCTCTCACCCTCCCCAGCTAGTGTCCTAAAATGGCACACTCTGACTTGTACTTGGCATCCTAATCCACAAGGGCACATGTAGGCCCCATAATCCAGACAATTGGGACACATAGCGCTTATCCCGGACATTATGATGCGCATATCCCGGCCTGCAATACTGCTGGATGTGGGGATTCCTTACAAGTCAGTTATTGGTTGTCACTGGGTGTATGCAGTGAGAGTCTATCCTAATGGTACAATTACAGGTTAAAAGTCTTGCTTGCAAAGAGTGTGTCTGCTAGGCTCTTTGTTTACGTTTATTAAGCATTTACATCAGTTGGATATTATAAATGCATTTTTACATGGAGATCTCCAACGAGAAGTCTATATAGATACATTCCAAGATTTGTTTCTCAATAGGAATCAAAGTAAGTATGCAAGTAGATAAGTCACCGTATGATTTCAAACAAGTCTCTGAGAGCGCTGTTTGGAGAATTTATTGATGGTGCGAGTGGGTTTCGCCTTTGAAGGAGTTCATAATTTAATACTATGATAGACACAACATTGTTGTAAATGATGACATTGATATAAAAGGAGAAGTTAAAAATAATTTCAAAGGTTAATAAATACTTCCACAAATTAAGTTCCACACTACTGATATAGGGATGACGTCGATACAATTCTCTTTATCAAAGAAAATATGTTCTTGACTTGTCTAAGATAAGGATGTTGGGTGTTAGCCAATAGATTATCCAATGCATCCCAACGACACGCTGGTTACAGATCAAGGTGCAGTATATAAATGCGGGCTGAGCTAGATCTGTATCTGATAGTTGGTTCCTTGTATAAGGTGGTGGAAATTTGGGATTTTGAAAGAGTTAGAAACGAAGAGTAGTTACTTCATTTATTGTTAAATTTGAGGATAGAGCTATGCGGTTGCTACTTGTGACTTTGCTCGGTTGAAGCATATGTTGAAAATGGTTTTCAGAATTCTTACTTTATGGGCTTGTTTTGTGATAAACAAGCAGTTGGTTTATATTGCATCTAATCTATGTTTCATGAGATGAGGTTCATTGTAATTTTATTGTGTTATTTGAAAGTACAATGTACTTACCCTTTAGGTAAAGCACTTCTTTCAACAAATTTAATAGTGTGCTTTTTTATTTTTTTCATTTCAGGTAACCGTTACTTGGAGATCAAAAGACAATGAACGGTCTGATGTGGCAACAAATGGATCCTGTTGGGCTGTTAAACCGTAACTAAGAATATACACATCAGTAAAAACCCTAACAAGTGCCTCTCACACGTGCCAAGTTCTCTAGAAGTCTGGCTAACGGTTACCCATACTGAATTAATTTAAAAATACATTATTAGTTTGTCGACAATAAAAGTTAATTACTTAAACGTGAAAAATCTTGCAAAGTATATTATACTTTTCGGTAATATAATCCATTGCGGTTTAACAGCCACATTGGATCAATTTGTTGCCACATCTGACTTCCGTTCACCATCATTTGACGTCTGAGTAACGGTTACCCACAATGAAAAAAAGTAAAAAGTGAAGTTTTAAATTTGTCGAAAAAAAGTATACTACCTAAAGTGTAAAATCAAGGAAAATACATTATACTTTTCAGTAACTAACCCAAAAGGGTGAGCACTAGTTACAAGTTCTATTATTCTCTCTCTCTCCCTCACACGCACACCCTTCAACAGTTGCCTAATTTCGGTATCCCTCCCAAGTTTTACTTCAATGGTAATTTTAGTCCAGAGATCCTTTCTGAAGTACTTCTACAACAATGGTTGCTTTAGATGATATTCTAACAATCTACTAACTCATTCCTAGGATTATTTCCAGTGCCATGTGTCAAGCAGGTTCAGCATTGTTTAATCACCAGACTCTGTTGTTCCACGAAACTAATTTTGGGGTTTCTACATATGTTGTCAAACTCAATTAGAACAGTGATACATCTTTCGTAATCAATTTAATGCACTGGTACAAACTAATGAATTAACTCTCAAGTTCACATACTTGTACCAATTTTTCCTGTCCATACAAGTGTACTGAGGCCAAATGATTTTTAGCCACCCTCTCTTCCCCATAATAAAAAGGGGTTTCTTTTGCTTCACCCCACATCTTAATGCGTTAGGATTCATCAAGAAGTAATGCTGAAATGATAGATAATAAAAGGCTGATAGGATTCATCAAGAAGACTTCATTGACACATCCTATGTATGGATTCTATGGAACATCTCTTACCCTCCAATTGAGAAGACTGTATCACTAGTTGAATATGCATCTTGGGACAACTTACTCCCGGTTATGTCCTCGGGCAGTGGCGATGAAGTTTGTGCAGGATTTCTGATAGGCTGAGGTACCTGCATCTTCACTTCTGCAATGGTTCATCATCAAAATTCATTTTGCCAGAAAGAGAAAATGTACTAATAGCTACTATGCAGCCAATAACTGCCAGGATTACATCATTACACTTGAGGCCCTGTTTGGTTCAGGGGTGCAATATCTTTCACCTAGGTGAAAAGTTAAACGGTGATATGTATTTTCACCTATACGGAGTTAAATTTTGTTCACTATTTTTTGTCGAAATAATGTAATTATAGTTTGTAGAGATATTTACAATTTTATACAAATATAAAAATTGACTTCAAATCAATGAAAATACCTTTTTACCATTATACTCTTCACCAGAACCAAATGAGGCTTAAGATATTTCCGATTGCTGTCTAGAAGTAGGTAGACAATGTAAATATTGCAGAATCACGGAAAGGAGAGAGAAAAACATCAAATACATAGGCATACATAACAAGAGATATAGGTCTTACTGAGACTCGAGTTTTGTACGAGTTGACACAAAGTGTATAGTATCATTCTACGTAATTAATAGTACAAAATGACATTTTCAGTATATGTTTAAAACTACATACTAAGGGAACCAGAGCCACCACTGAGAATATCATGAAGTAGAACATTTCCAATGTCCTTTTTAATAAGTGATGGACCAGCTGCTTTTAGAGTATCTTCTGATAATGTTGTGGTCACAGCTATGCATCTACAAACAGAGGGAAGCCTCCAAATTATATATGGAACAATATAAAGGACAATGACCGATAAATAACAAGTAGTAGAGCACATACATGGAACCTATATTACAGTGATGGTACATTTAGTCTGTTAGATGAAAAAATATAGAATCTCCAACACGGTTCAAAGACAAGATTTCATTCGAAATCTCAGCAGTCCAGTTTCATAGTATTGGTTTTCATTTCAGAGGAGATGAAACGACACATTATTTAAAGGATAAAAAATTTAAAAAGAAAAATTCTAGAACTCGGGGATTCAGTGATGTTTTAGCTGTTTCAGCATCAAACTCAGCAAGTCTAGCCAAGTTGATCTGCATATATATAGGTTTTGAAGCGGGTAATGAAACCAATTAAACTCAACCGCATTCGTTCGACCTTTAATCTGAACCGTGAGCTCCAACTTGGAACCATATGCTGGGCCAATGAGCATAGAATATTGTACAGACATAACTACAACATTAAATGCAGGAGATATCAGGATAATTACCTCATTTGGGCCTCTTTAGCAGCTTGTACTCCAGCTAACGCATCTTCAATTACGATACACTGGGAAAAACAGGTTTGAATTTATATATTATAAAAATTACAGATAAACAGGAAGAGAACCGATAGTTCACCTAGGAGCTTAAAGATTCAAAGGTTGAAAGTTCAGATGATAAAAGGATTTATTCAATTCACTGATGTATAAATAAGAAATCTAAGCATCCAAGAGATGGAAACTGTTGATAATTATATAAAATTCGACTGCCAAACTCTAATTAGTTGTATTCTGTTAGAGAGTAAACTCATAGTCAGGTAGGTGATTCATGTATTTTACTCATTGGGGTATTTGATTTTGTGTAGGACTGCTTTGTGATGAAAACCCTATATGAGTTCAAGATTACACCCTACTTCAATATAACATATATGGTGTTATAGTGAGTGAAAAATACAAAGCCATAATTATTTATCTCTCAACTCGACTCAACAAAGACTTCTCCCAGTTATTTGGGATCAGCTACATGAATCCTATTTTTCCATTCCGTTATGTTAAGTGCAGTGTCCTCGGTTAAACCACAAGATAACATGTCCTTTTTTACAAAATCAACCAGGTCAATTTAGGTCTACTACTACCCCTAGCGCTACGCAATTATCTCTCTCTCCTTTCTCTTTTTTCTCTCCTAATATATTGTACTTGAAATTCAACTTGGTATCAAAGGCAGGTTATGTGTAGCAAACCTCGTTGTTTGGCTGCTACAGTTGAGTGGGATACAACAGGAATTCAACTTGTTTTGAACTGTTGAAATGGGTTGTCTATTGTGTGGCACAGTATTTGAAGGATTTTTTTATGTTGATTGAATGTTTAGCTTCCGACATTCTTCATTTAGTGTTATCCCTTCTAATTTATAGTGACATTCATTATTCCTTCACACTATTCAGTCCTATATTTGGTTATCTCACACTCCCTTATCATTGGTATCTGGTAGCAATTTTATCCTTCACATCCATTTATTCTTACGTCGTGTTGGTTGGCCGTCAGCTTCATCGTGTGATCTCAATATTTCGTCATTCTTTATGGTTTAATCAATCTTTGGTGAAATAATAATTTCGTCACGCTCGGGCTAATCATCGCTCCTCTCTGATAGGCGCTTATCACCTTTGGTTGCTTAAACCTCAACGGAGATTCATCTATTGTTTGTCGTTTATTAGTTGTGTGTTGGTGACTTGACTTTTGACACAAGCTTGTTAGGTACTTACACCTCATCCTGGACCTTAGTAGAGCTTCATCGTTCTTCGTTTGTTTTTGTTTGTTGAAGAGTGATGGAACATTCCTTTGTTTGTAGATGTTTACAAGATCGTTATTTGTGGTTTGTTGATGAGTGATGAATTCCCTTTTTTGGTGTTTGGATTGTCATAATGGAGACATGTTAGTGGTAAAGCCATGGCTACGGTAAAGAGTTTCTGGTGAGGTGCCCGATGAATTCCATTAATGTTTGCGTTGTTTCAATGTGGATATGGTGCTTCCTTTGTATGTTTGTGCTACTTGTGCCTAAACATTTTAGCATCTTTGTGTCAACAAAAACATGTTTTTTCCACATGACTCAACTTAAGGAAGAGCGTTATAGAGCAAAATTGTATTAAGGTTATTAATGTATTTTTCTCCCAAGGCTCGAGGCTCAATCTCCCTTGGTTCACCTCAGAGTCCGCGGCCTTTATTTTATGGCCTTTATTTTATGGCCTTAGATTTCTCAATCTTCGTGACATTATTCTAAATATCTTAATCCTAGTCATGCCAAAGGTCGCGACCTCCCCTCCGGCCCAAATCCAAGATGGTGAATCCGCGATCTGCTGCTAACTCCACACCTTGGCGTAGCTCTGCCACTGTGTAAGCCCCATAGTTAGTCATACACTCAATCTCCCTAGGAATAAACGTCTCAACCTCAAGGAAGGTGCTTAAATAGACAATGACACCTCAGCCTGGCCAAATAGTGTCGCGTCCTCGGCATCGAATCCCATCTCAAAATACAGGCACAATGCCTAAACTCCGCAGCCTCAAAGAAGGAGTTAGAACTCCAGATCAGCAATCAGCATGGATATTTTGGTAAACAATGGTTTTAAACCTTAATTATCTCATAATCCAAATCTTCAAAGATCAAAAGTAAAACCCTAAGTAAATCCTCATGAGATCAATATGAATAACCTCAAATACTCATGTCCTCTACACAAAGTCTCTACATAAGAAACCTAGAGGAAAACTACTAGTTTAATGAACTTAAGATGAACAGTAATATTCCCATATCTCTAAAATCTCAAATGAGCAGTGACCCTCCATGGCCTCTAAACCTCGATGAACTAACTATCAATGGCCGATAAACCCGGAAAAAACTATATGAACAGTAAACGGTCGTAGCCTCTAAACCCAGAAAAACTCAATGAGTAGTAAAACTCCATGGACTAAACCCAGATTGCATACAAAAGCTCATCTCATTCAACAAGAAACATGCACAGTAAGGTTTTAACCAAGGAAGAAGAGGAAGAGGACAGATCCCTAACCTTAATGGATTTTGCTCCGATGAACGATAACATTCCACCGCCTCTAAACACTTTTCGGGCGAACAGTAGACGTCCACGACCTCTTCTCCGGTAGCACCTCCTCTCTCTCTCAAAATCTCACTCTCTCTCTGTCTATAGTGGGGAATAGGGTTTTTACTAATTTTGGGAAGTGTGCCGAGGGTTGTTATTTATAGGAATTATTGGGGAACCTAGGGTTTCCTTTATGATATTACCTTTCTATAAATACCCCTCCAAAAAGGTTTCTGGAAACTTCAAGGCTTGTTTCTCAAGTTATGACCCAAATAGGCCACGTCATCACCTCACGTGTTGTGCCGTTATGAGTCCAGGCCATTAACGGTCGCGGCCTTCTCCCTTCGACCGTGGCCTTCCTTTTACATTGGTGAACTATAAACCTAAGGTTGCATCCCCTACTCAGGCCTTCACTTGTGGCCGTGGTCTCTTGTGTGGTCGCGGCCTCCATCGGTCTTCAGGGTCATTACAATTTGAGTACGCCGCCTTTATTTTCAGATCTAAAGCTTTTGGGTATTTTTCTTCTGGTCATAGTTGAGTACCATTTCTCCATTCTCACTTTCTCATCCTATTTTTATTACATTATAACGGAAAAATTCTTCCTAGATTGCGATGAAAAGATCTAATTTTTTACTTTTATCGAATGAAGTGATATTGACTTTCTTGTATTGATTTATTTTGTTTCGAGATTTTGGATTATTTGTTCGTATCTGATCCGGTTTTAGATTCAATTAAATGATATGTTTTTTGATATTTTTGTTTAGTAACGTTTTGGATTAAAAACAAAAGACCCGGTCATCTAGTCCAGACTAATCAGATGCTCCCAGATTTGGCCCAGCACGAATTCCGCCCGCCCAAATTCAGCCAGCCCAGTTGTCTGCCACGGTTACCTATCATATATCATTGAGATGAGGCTGGTTTGGATTGAGTTTGTTAAAGTCCTTGAAGTATTCTTAATGTTTAGAGGTTTGGGTTATGGTTTCGGGTTTTGATCTTTAATAGCTAAAGATGTGGCTTGTTTATAATAAAACTATCAATTTTAGTTAAATGACCTTGCTATTTACCATAAAAAGTTCCAAGTCATTCTGTGGCCCCGACTAAAGGCAAATTAGATGTTTGCCTCACCATCCTTTTCATAACTCCACAACGTTGTGGTTTGTCGGGCCGCAGCATCTTGAGCTTGCTTTTAACCTTCTGTTTTATGCTTAAGGCCGAGGAAGATAGCTGGGGAGTTGGCTCGATTCATTACTTTATGTTTAGAGTGAAACACTGGACAAGCTTTGGGTTTGAATCATGTACAAAACTTGTCCAGGGTTGGCGATCTAGAAAGCTCACGACAGGTCGCGAAAAGTTTATCCGATGGCAGGAGGGATGGTTATCGGCCTGTTGCATGACTTGGCTAAGACATTGGAACAAAGCCGATGAGAGTAAAGGATCTACTAGCTCCCTAAGAGGCCGTGGAGAACAATTTTTGGTTGGTTGCCTAAGGTTGAAAAGCCTTGGAAAAGACCAAGGGATCTCTATTGTGGACCGACCTTCTGAACCGATGGATACCCCTTAAGCAAAGGTTTCGTTTGATCAGTTGTGGGATGGGTTGTCCAATGGGTACTTACTCACTCTTTACATTGGAGGTTGCTTTCCTAATTTATTGCACATAACATTACATTTATTATTAACATCATCTTGGAATTAATTGCCACTTATTGTTGAGTTTATTAGAATCATGTGTGATACTAATCATCTTGCCAAGTATTGGGTAATGATATTAGTTATATCCCTGAGTGTGCCATTTGACTGCCCATCCCCTTAATTTCCATGGTCCTCATGTTAAAGGCCTTATAGTAGTTTAGATGGTTGTTTTCTTAATCTTATGTAATTAAGGACCGAGTAGTTTAGATGGTTGGGCTTTGAAGAAAAAACATGAGCAAAATATCCATATTAGTGAGACGAGGATGCTCCGATGGATGATAGGGATTACTAGAAACGACGAGATTAAAAACCAGTATGTGAGAGATAAGTTAGGATTAGCTCCCATTAGTGACAAATTATCATAAAGTAGGCTTAGATTGTACGGACAGATGTTGCGTAGACCATTAGAAGCACCTATAATAAGAGGGAAGGCTACTGGTATAGAGGGTAAAAGACAAAGGGGTCGTCCTAAGCTATCGTGGGAAGAAATTATTAGGAGAAATCTTAAGGAATTAAATTTGAACGATAATATTGCTTATAATAGATCAGAATGGAAGAAGAAAGAAAATCCATGTGGCCGACCCCATATGATGGGGATTGAGGCGATGATGATGATGATGTCTAGGCCACGGTTGTGAAAATATAATCCTTTTGTTTACTTAGTGATGCAATTTAGAACAAGATTGATAATGAAGTTATTGTATTTATTTTGTTTCTTAATGGTTATGGACTTCATTACGTTTGATGTCTGCATATATGCACGAGGAAAATAACTTAGAATGAGTTAAGTAATGAACTCTAGCCGAGGTAGATTATAGGCCGCGGCCTATCTTTAAATTTGTCATTGTTTTCCTTTAATGCGTGAGACGAAGCAATTCATCACGGCGCAGGCCAAAGTAGGGCAGGGCCAGGATGACAGTGCACAATCAGATTTACTTAGAATATTGTTTTGGACTAAAACCACATGATTTGCTTTTTAAATATTTTTAAACGTATTTAACATATAAACTAGCAGATGCCTTTGTGGATGACATGACCGTAACTTCACCATCAGTGTACTCGTGCCAATGGAACACCGTTGTGTCGTGCCTATGGCACTATTTGTATTTACACCTATGACACGCCCTGTAAGCAGGATATAATTTCTAAAATTTAAGGGTAAACATACAAATTCTTTTAATGTTATTTCCAGGTCAAAAAGCAGTTTCCACACAAACAGACAAAAAAAATCGTAATTTTGTAGTCACTGTGGTTACTTCACAAAGTTTAGAGAGTACTGCTGCAAAAATTGGCATGCAAGACCATAGGGGAATGACAAGTGTTGTGTTCAGGTTACCGCGTGCCACACGCCCAGCCAACACAGCCATTGACGTTCTCCTATTTTCGAAGTGCTAAATTAACCAAAAAGCCCTTATTTTGAGTGGAACGACACTATATTTAAGAGCATTCTCAACCATTCACTGGGAAATCAGATTAACATGGACCGTTCTTCGTATATGTCTTGAGGCAATTTGAAAATCATCCTACAATATGATATAGCTATCATATATATATAAGACTAGTCTTCTTTGCAAACCCAATCATTAGGACCATCTGTGCAGACCAGTTTTCTAAAAGACTATGAAATCGAACTTTTTAAGCAAACTTGGTGGAGATTGTCTCATAAAAAAATCAATTCGGATGTTGGTGAAATGCAAATTTGATAATTATGTGCATTTCCAACCATTAAAACTTTGAATGATTATCTAACCCAATATCAAATTTAATTTCTTGATGAATTTTTTCAAATAATCTTCAAACTATGGAAATCTTGTTTGGTTAAAAAATATAATTTTTTAGTATTTTTAAAATTTGGTCCACACGAGTTGTCGGTTTGGTCCACACATGAGCTTACTTGTACATAGCTTATCTTTAACATATTCATATCTTACGCACATCAGCTCATAGTACAATTGTTAGTTCAACCCTCACAAGTGAGAGATTGCGGGATTGAAACTCCAAGTGTGGACTTTCACCATGTAATTGGAAATAAAAAAGAGTTTACTCCTTCATTAACTCTCTTCGACACAAGTGCAGACGTGATTATTCACTTCCAGCCAACCCATATCAAAAGAAAGTCTCACGGTTACATGGAGGTGATGAAATGCTTAATTAGTAACAATGAATACGGGAAGAGACTTAATCCTTCTATTCTAATTTTATAATAAAATAAAATAAAAACAAGTAAATAATGTCCTATATCTTACTTTTTTATCGGAAACATAGAATTTTATTCATAAAACAATCATATAAACAAGGAACTATCAAGTGAACCAGGAGTCCAATTGAAAACAAGTAAGATATAAAAGAAAATGACATATATCCGCCAAAACAAAAAGAAATAAAGACAGTCCTATTTCTTACCTTTTTATAACTGAAAAATTGCATCATCATATCCATATCAATGCTTTCTTAAATATAGCAAACTCTTGCAACAAGTATAAAAGATAATGTTTCATAAACTTCTATCCTACCTCACAAGGGGACACATTCAAAATCTTCGACGCAGACAAAAATATATCAGGAGCAGGCTTCAAGTTTTCAAATGCATCAGCTGACACGATAGCGTCGAACCTGATAAAACAAGAATAAGAGCACCATAAGCTCAAGAAATTGTAATTGTAGACATAAATATGCTACTGTGTATACGATTGGACCAACAAAACTTTCGTTAATTGTAGCAACAAGGTTACAAAAAAATCCCCTGCATTAATAATTGGTTTCAAAACTTTTAAGGCCCGACTCTGAATTAAAGATCAACAAATGCGATGTATTGCAGTGGAAGATTTACACAAACAAACACAAGACCTAATTAAAGTTTCAGTCATAGTCTTTCTCTATTCTTTCATCCCATCCACAAAATAATAATAGTTCATAATGAGCACATATGGCATCTAACCCCCCCCCCCCCCCCCTCAAGTACCCCGCAGTGGCGGGAGCGTCGTGCACTGGGTTTGCCCCTTTTTTTTAACGAGCACATGTGGCTATGGAAGTCCTTTAAACTAAAAGGGAAAAGAAGTAAAAATTGTGCCACCGCAGCTGCTGTCTGGAGCAACATCAAGATTGATACTGAAAACATGAAGATATTAAATATTGAGAACATTAAACTTACAATGACAATGGTAAACCAGCTGCCGCTAAATTTGCATCGACCTTGATGCGATCAGCACTAGATGCGACGGCAACTTTGAGACCACTATTTTTACACTGTTGTACAACAGTGTCTTATATTATACAACTGGCTACAGCGGAAAACTAACAGTATCAAATCAGTTATATATCGTTTCCATAAATACCTGCGTAATGAGTTCAAGGGCACCGGGAAATCCTATTCCAGAATCTGGTTTCGCATACTATAAGACACAATACAACTTTAGGGTCAGCTAAGGTGTAAGCACTGAAAACTAGCAATACTTGAATAGATGTGCAGAGAGAGTTCAATCACCTTATCTAGATATATCTCAAAAAACCTCTTCTTTGCTGCCTCTGGATTGAATCCCTTAACACCCTTTACAGATGCAACCCCTCCTAGAAAGTTTGCTTCGCCTATTCAATTTTGTAGGAATAATTATAAGGGAAAAGGTAGTGGGAAAAAAATGAAATAAAGAGAAGGTTTTCTTAAATTCTCAGTGTACAACATAAAAAATAGGAAACTGAACGGCATATATATTTTTACAAAGAAAACAGTGCTGAAACAATATGCATTCATCCTAAAATGAACAATTTTCTTTGAAGAAATGCAGTACAGCATTTTAGCTGTGATGATCAATATCTATGGTCAAATGCATAATTTAAAAAAATGACTAAATAAAGATTACCATGACATCAACAAGGTAACTCTTCTGAAGCGGCTTCTCATTACTTCATATTCGTATTTCACACTAAGATATACCGGATTTACATGTAATTGTTGTAACATTTGTAATGCCCCGTATTTTTTAAGGTTTTAATAAATAATTTTGTTAGAGGTGATGGTCCCCGAAATATTCCAAAATTTTAATTTCTAAATAAATTTTAATTTCTTTCAAAAATAAAGTGAAATTAAACTAAACAAATATTTAAATTTCCACTTAAACAAAATAAATTCAATTCTAGTTCTAAATTTGCCAAACAAACAAAGCATGAATATTTCCAAATTAAATTAGTTGACTTCAATTAAACAAAAATTACCCAAATTTAAACTTGCACCAATTTACACAAAAGTTGTGATTTAAACTAATTTTTATCTTTTTAAGCCTAAGCATGCATCTACGTGATTTTGCAAGATAAAAATAAAAACAATCACAACGCCGCAATGTACGAGGAAAACCCACAACGGGAAAAACTTCGGGCGGCCCAACCACAAATCCACTAGGTATAGTTTTACAAAAGACAAGACAAAAGACTTAATTCCTCGACTCGACTCCCTCTCAAGCCTTGACGCTTCTTTTTGCTTCCACCTCCGCATAGTTGATAACTCCGGAATCCACCGTAGTCTCGGAATCCACCGATGGGGCAAATTAACCGCCAACAACACACGAAGCCTTTCTCCGTATGCGCACCATGAAACAACAAACACGGACTCCTCCGTAGGAAACTTACTCTTTTGGGGTAGAGATGAAGCCCGGTGCCAACAAGATGATCTCAAACAAGTATATATATTGAAACTTGGATAATGGTAAACTATATGGGTGTAAACATGTTTTTGGGTAAAGATTAAATCATAATTTGGTTTTACAAAAACAAAGAGACTTTTAGTTAAGAATTTTCGCTCTCAAAGTCTGTTGAAAAACTCTCAAAGGTCTATCTAAAAACTGTGTTCCCGCATCTTTTAAAACTGCTAAAAAGTAGTGGGGAAATGGGAGGTTAAAAAAAAACTGACGAAAAACTGCAAAAAACGCCCGGGTCGTTTGAACGACTTTTAAATGTCGTTCGAACGAACGAGATTACTAATGAGAGAACAGAAGAAAACAGCAATATCTCGTTCAAACCAGTTCGTTCAAACGATGTCGTTCTAACGACATATCTAACAAGAAAACAGAGAAAAATGAAAGAATCTCGTTTGAATGTTCATTCGAACGACCTGGGAATCTCGTTCAAACGGAGATCCCAGAATCGTTCGAACGACTTTTCAAAAAATCAAAAACTGCTTTTAAAGCCCAAAAACTTTTATGTTGAGTTCTAAAAAGATTTTCTGAGAAAATATACAGTCGTTCTGACAAAAGATTTATAAAAAAACACCCATAAAATATCTAAGTCTCTATATATATTAAATGCATTCATACCTTTAGAGACGTTGGACAAATTGCGACGTTGATGACGATAAACATGGAACGACAAATCGGCAATGATGATATCTTCAATTTAAGATATTGGCCGTAACGTCTTCAACCCAAAAGTCATAGGCTTGGAAGGACACAATAAACTTCTATCCTATGACTCAAATAGTTTTGTCCGGAATTAAGCCAACACTAAAAATTGACTCAATCGAAAATTTGTACTTACAAATCTCCCCCTTTGGCTATTCCGAGATAAAACCCAAAATAAAAATCCTAGGGACCGTTAAGCTCTTCTAAAAGGACGCAATCCCACCCAAAAATTAAAAAAAAAAATTACAGACGCTTAACTGGTACATGAGATGAGAAGCTTTGCTTACTTTAAAATATTGCCGCTTAGGATGAAAACTTGCGCACTTAAACACACCATTAAACGCATTGGGAATATGACAATATAAAGTGCATAAATAAAATTACCACATTTGTCTAACATGACCTACTTAAGAAAGCGAAGTCTTCCCCTAGGATAGATCTCCCAAATTAAAAATGTTTGGATACCCTTTCTCTGTGACAACCCGCCAATAAAATACCGGGCGACCACTCCTATATCAAATTAAAACAGGAGTCTCATATGGTTCATTCTCAGCATCACTGTCGAAAACCAATTTTATTACTAATATCATATTAAATTGGCGTCAAAATATTAATTAACTAATCTTTTTAACCAAACCATTCAAATAAAACAATTACAACGGTTTATATGCAATAACTGAAATGAAATAAAGTAACCGAACACTCAGTACAAAATAATACAACCAAAACGAATGCCGCACAAAAAGGCGGTAAAAGAATAAATGAGTAATGTTGGGCCATCAGCGCGAATATGTCTACAATACCTCCTATCTAGCTCAATTATAGAAGCGTCTACAATAAACCTGCTTGCATCCGTCTACAATAAACCTGCTTGCATCCACAGCTGTTGCAGCAAACGTCTGACTCGAAAGAATCATCATCCAGGCGTCCCTGGCTCTGGACACCTATAAAAGTATGTATAGCGAGAGGGGAAAAATAGAGAAACGGGTCAGAGCCTGAGTTTTGAAAACGTTTTAGCAAGTGCTTAAAATTCATATTTTAAAATACGATATTTCTCATATTTAAACTGGTATCGCTCTCACATGAGATACACCTCACCCCTCTTCTATTAGTGCACCACAATCGCATACCTTTTAAGCAACCTAGTTAAGCTACCCTGCCTAACTAATGTATTTACCCATCTTATAATAATTCTCATAAAACCGAGTACTAAGGACTAAACTTCTCCCATTTCCCGACATTACGTTACGTTCGTGCGTGGGGTGTCTCGCGAAGCGAAATCCAAACAAGGAACCCCCCCGATACACTACTACGTGACAATGTTGATCGTCGGGATCCATTAGGCCCTCAGTGCATACCACATCTTATATCATATATATATATATATATATATATATATATATATATATATATATATATAGTTCTCATTAGAACCTATGATCCATATTCATATAAATCCGGATATAAATCTACCGGAAGGAGTATATCACTTTATTCATTCTTTTCCCTTTATACAAGGTTACGTTATATGATATCTCATCTCATATATAAACAATATACTATACGCAACAAGTATAATAATCAATCCACCGAACTATAATGTAAGTAGCTTAGTCATTCTTATTTACTAAGCAACGGTGGAACATCACAAGTATACATGTATTTTATTCTCAGTACATATATTCATATCTGGCACCCCTAGGTAAGTTGCGGTGCACACATACTCTGTTATCAAATCCCAGTACATAACGTACACAAGGATCACGCGTTCCGAATCACTCAGGAACCGTATCAATACAAATCACACATCTTGGAGGCGAACATAGTTCTCATACCCATGGGTCACGCACATACTTACGCTCCCACAGTCAGCAGACTTATCGACTCACAAATAAGCCTTTCACAGTCCTATGTTCTTGA
The DNA here is from genome assembly GCA_949130495.1 of Sambucus nigra. Classification (NCBI taxonomy): domain Eukaryota; kingdom Viridiplantae; phylum Streptophyta; class Magnoliopsida; order Dipsacales; family Adoxaceae; genus Sambucus; species Sambucus nigra. The sequence goes on from OX422210.1 coordinate 662,769,169, forward strand.
GGTACCAAATCTAAATCCCCCGAAGGCACACAAGATAAGATTGGCCTCTTCCGAAAGCCGACCTCCTATGATAGCAAGTATGGTAGGTATGTCATACACATAATAAACAATAATATAGGTAAACATTCCTCCTCTGTAGATATAACATCAGTGAGGTATTCACACAACCATATGATAACGATAGGTATTCGCTTACCTATAAATATAATAACAACGGGTATTCATCTCACCCATACATAATTCCCCATAGGTATTTATTGAACCCATATATATAATAATATCAGGGCATACGCATAGCCCATATAATAAATCCCATACGTAGTATATTTATATCTCGACTATCCTACACATTTATCGATTATAACCAATCCTCAATATATTATTTCCTAGCTTTTCTCACCGCACGATGATAATACCAATAGCACCGATATATTTATTCGTCATATATTATATATACTTTAACGGCATCGTATATATAAACTATATCACTTCTCAATATATTATGGCTATAATTTCCAAACTCTTATAGCGATAGCCAATAACCTCGAATATTCCCATTCGTAATAATATAAGCATTCACACACTTAAAATACTACCCCAATACGTACTCTCTTATTCAATATCCAAATCGCTCCTTAATCACTTCACAAGGATTTGTATATATATAATCAATCCCGAATATACCAATTCGTAATAATTAAATAGCATACGCACTACGTATCTTTATTCCGTAGGTATCTCATCACCTATAATAATCGTAGTCCATATACGTATAGGATAATTGCTCAATTCTATGTATCCCGTATCTTAAATTTCATCCTAGTCACTTCGTAGGATTTTTACTCAATTAAAATCGGCATATAAGTACATTTTCTACGCGCACAATTACTTATATAAAATTGGTCACCGAAATACCACCCCGAGTGATACTCCTCCAAAACACCCCTATTTTAGTAAATCTTGTATTTTACTTTCAACTAACCCAAGGTACACATCTCACTTGAATAATTATTTATAAGTCCCCACACTATTTTTAGGAACCCCAAATATCTCACTCTACAATTTATTTTCCTCAAAAATACACATTATGTGCCACACCATTTTTGCACCTTCCTAACCCCCAAATTAACTCCCTTAAATGGTTAGGAATAATTTCCCTTGGTTGTATATTTATTTCCTCAATTAATCAAGCTAGGAATAATTAAATTTGGAATTTAACCCATATATATTAAACCAACCGAAACTGCCAAAAATCCTGAAGGATCGATTGGGCAACTTCTTCTCCGAGAAGTTGTCCGGCCATTAAAGTTTCTCCCAAATTTTTATCTCTTCTTCTAACGTCCTCCAACCTCAATCAACAACATATACATACGTCAAAGGGGTTCTAATCATCCTAGAACCAATTTTCAACAATTAATTTCAATAAATTCTTAATTTCTCAAATTGGGTATTAACCGAGTTTTATCCGTTTTAATCTTCCGAAAACCCGTTTGATCCACGAAAATCCAACCCAAAAAATCCTTATAGTTTTACACCAACTACAATATGAGAAATAAACACACTAAATCGTAAAGCAAGTTAAACAGTTGCCTCGTGGATAAAATCCGACGACCCCGAGTCGAATCCCGCGGAGCTTGGACGGAATTCCCCCTTTCTTCCTTCCTCTCTTCTGTTCTTCCTTCTCTTCTTCCTTCTTCTCTTCCTTCTCTCTTCTCTTTCTCTCTCTTAGGGCAGATTTGGGGAAGAAATGAGGGCTCTCCTCTTATTAAACCCGAAATTGGGTGTATACCCAATTGTAAAATGACTCGTGTACTCAATTGCGAGTCCCTACTAGTCCAAAAATCCACGGAACCTAAACACTACCCCCCGGATACTCTATTTTGACTATCTCGGCCATTCCGAACCCAACGGCGCACTCGAAATCTCCATCCGAGTCACTTAACTAAAATTCACTAATTAAACCCAACACATTCCAATACGTGTATTTTCTAATTAAAATATTTTCCCTCGTAGCTTTACCCAACTGCGACATGTAATAACAATAATCCACTCATATACTTAGTCTCATTAGAAAATATGATCCATGTAAATATTAATTCGACACTCGAAAGCTAATATTTACTATTCACTTTATAATATTAAATTTATTTAATTTTACTCATAAATTCCAAAATTACTATTCATAGTAATTCCTCGAATTACCAAATTACGCCCACTTGTGTAATTTAAATATCTTTAAAAGTACATGGTATTACATTCTCCTCCTTTTTGTTCAGGAATAGACAAACATAAAATGCATATAATAACTCAATTCTCCCCAATTAAAGCAAATTCTCCTCCTAAATGAAACAAGGGATAGTTATAATGGAAAAACAAGTATATCATGCAATGGTGAATACAGTGACAAGTACAATAAAGCAACATGGCAACAAAAGAGTAACTAATCCAAAGATAGATACTTATATATCAACACAAAGCAAAAATGGACTAGATAGCAAGACAAAGACAAAAAAAAATAATACCTTATATATATAAATACTCGAAGGATACCAATGATGCACAAGTACACACACGCGCACACACACACACACATATATATATATATAGAAACCACACAAGACACAAAATACAACAAGTTTTCTACTCATATGGCATAAATGTGTAAATAACCATGTTGTAAACGGAGTGAATGGGTGTGAACTGAAGACAAAAGAATTATGACCCAATCACTTGAGAACTGTTCAAGGAGTTCTATTTGAAATAAAACTTTATCAACTTAGATATAGCCTCATGTGACAATATAAAGTGAACTCAAGGAACAAACAAGCACAATGCATACAAGCCTAGAATTTTGATGATTCTACAAACCAATAAAGTCATGACAAAATAAGCATAACTAGGATACATTGTCATTGTGCAAACCGGTTGATATATCCATCCAAACTCCCTCATAATTAATGATACTTTTTCTTTTCTTTTGAATGAACATACCAACTAAACTACATAGGCCGTGGCTATCTTTGTTTAATGCCACGATATTTTTTTTTGGACCTTGCAAACAGATAAACTATAGGCTTTGGCATATATATTTTTTGTATGGATGCCACACTTTTTATAGGCTTTTTCCGTGCACCCTCATATTTTTATACAATGCAAACAACTTTCATGTGCAACGGTTCTTACATGCACAAATCCTCCACAGTCACAAAAATATGTAGATGACAAAATTGGTAGGAGAACATCTCACTTAGCTCAAATATACATGTGGAGTTAACGTTCAAAGAGCTCGTGCATGTGTGAGAGAGGCATATAAAAGAGAATCCATAAAGCAACTCAAAATCGAACTTCTCCATGCAAGCATGATAAAGAACATTTTAAGAATTGAAATCCATAACCAAAAGTTCTAGCCACATGGAAGCGGGGGAATGATATTGGATTCAAACACAAGTATATGCCACATAACATGTGTAAAACTAAAATACACACACACAAAAAAATATTTTCTGGGTTTTAAAAAAAAAAAAAAAAAACACAAAAAAATTCAACTCAAAAGAAAAACAAAATCTTTTTGTATTTTTCAATAAGATCCAAATAAAAAAAATGCAATATAAAAAATACACATATCATAATTCTAGCACAACCTATATAATGAAGCATAAACTAGAATATGACAAACAAACATACAACTAGCAAAAATCTATCATGAAGTACAAAAGTTAGTGTATGCAAACAACACTAACACCATCAACCTTTAGATTTAGGAAGGGAGGAATCATGTGCAAGTAAATGAGAATCATAAACTCTATCATGTAAAGTCTCCAAGTCGGATCTCTTAACACAAAACTTCCTAAGGTGCCCCTTCCAACCACAATGTGTGCAAGTGAAGACTCGGCGTGAAGTATTACCTAAGGATTGATCTTTTCTAGTGTTCCTAGACAATTCTCTCAAGATCATGGTTTTGGCTTTATTTGCGAACGCATTTTGAGTATCGAAGCCAATACCACACATGTCATCTTTAATTTGGATGGTGCCTAAGATTTTATCTAATTTCTCCGACCTGCACTCCAAATCAAGTTTGACCTGACTTGAATCTCTCAATTTCTCTTCGAGCTCCACTATTCGAGACTCAAGTAAACTCTTACTCTCTTCAAACTGAAGAAGCTCTTTCTTCATAGCTTCCATTAAACCTCTAAGGCTATCTCTTTCACCTTCTACATACTCTAGCTTCTCTCGAAGAGTTCTCTCACGTGTCATAAGATCATCAATTAAAACACTTTCATCACTAGCAATGGCACGTTCTCTCATTTTTACTTCTAACTTCAAGTTTGCCCTTTTTAATTTCAACAACTTCGCATACAACTCTCGAAAGGCTACTTGAAGTTCACTCTCCTCTACCTCTTCTTCATTCTCACTCTCTTCTCCACTCTCTTTATCATCAAACTCGTGGGATTCACAAACAATGGCCTCGAAAGTGTCATGTGTTAATATATCCTCAACGGATTACTTTGCACTATTGCTCACATGACGAGCCAAGAACGCAGTAAAATTGCGCTCAATGGGGGAATCGGATCCCTCTTTCGGTTCACTATCACTAAGGGTGGCATTATATAAAATTGGTATCTTGCCCTCCTTCCTTAATTTAGTGGGACACTCGAATGCCCTATGGACATAACCCTCACAACCATAACATCTATTTGGCTCGTCCATATTAAGATCTTCATTACTATTTTTAGGGAATTTCTCGGCTTTATTATGCTTAGACTTCTCTAACTTCTTATAATCATTTTTAAGTTTCTCTTTATTAATTTTGAGAAATTTTCTAAACTTCCTAGCAAACAAAGCCATATCTTCCGAGTTAATTTCAAACTCATCATCCGAAACCGATGTTTCCTCCTTCCGGGCTTTCAAAGCTATGCCCTTATCTTTCTTCTTCTCATCCTAGGAAGGAAACATGTCAAGTTCATAGGCTTGTAAGTCACCTACAATCACCTCAAGTTTCGTAGAGTCTAAAGTGCCTAAAGAATTTAAAACGGTCACCTTTGGAATAAATCTATCGGGTAATGACCTCAAAATTTTCTTTACAACACGGTTGTCGGGTATCTTATCTCCCACATTAAAACATGAATTCACAATATCGGACAATCTCGCATAGAACTCATCGAAAGTCTCACTTTCTAACATCTTAATGATTTCAAATTGAGTGGCGAGATTTTGGAGTTTAAAAGCTTTAACAACACTCGTACCTTCATGGGTGAGTTGAAGAATATCCCATCCCTCCTTAAACGCCTCACACGTCATAATCCGGCGAAATTCTTCCGGTGTGACTGCACTAAAAAGAGCATTTAAACCACGGGAATTAAAGTTTGCTAAGTTAAGTTCAATCTCACTCCATCTTTCTACGGGTTTAGGTACACGAACCTCTCCTTCTAGACACGTTGGTGGAGACCACCCTTTAAGGACAGACAACCAAACCCGCTCATCTAACGATTTAAGTGCCGACCTCATACGCGCTTTCCAATACGCATAGTTGGAACCATCAAAAACAGGAAATTTTGTATATTTTCCATATTTTAAACCCAAAAATGAATAAAAGGATCTTAACACAATAATTTAGCGTTTCCGCTCTGATACCACTTGTTAGAGGTGATGGTCCTTGAAATATTCCAAAATTTTAATTTTTAAGCAAATTTTAATTTCTTTCAAAAATAAAGTGAAATTAAACTAAACAAATATTTAAATTTCCACCTAAACAAAATTAATTCAATTCTAGTTCTAAATTTGCCAAACAAACAAAGCATGAATATTTCCAAAGTTGTGACTTAAACCAATTTTTACCTTTTTATGCCTAAGCATGCATCTACGTGATTTTGCAAGATAAAAATAAAAACAATCACAACGCCGCAATGTACGAGGAAAACCCACAACGGGATAAACCTCAAATGGCGCAGCCACAAATCCACTAGGTATAGTTTTATAAAAGACATGACAAAAGACTTAATTCCTCGACTCGACTCGACTCGCTCTCAAGCCTTGACGCTTCTTCTTGCTTCCACCTCCGCCTAGTTGATAACTCCGGAATTCACCGTAGTCTCGAAATCCACCGATGGGGCAAATTAACCGCCAACAACACACGAAGCCTTTCTACGTGTGGGAACCACAAAACAACAAACACGAACTCCTCCGTAAGAAACTTCCTCTTTTGGGGTAGAGATGAAGCCCGGTGCCAACAAGATGATCTCAAACAAGTATATATTGAAACTTGGATCATGGTAAACTATATGGGTGTAAACATGTTTTTGGGTAAAGATTAAATCATAATTTTGGGTAAAATTCTCTCTCTCAAAGTCTGATCGAAAACTCTCACGAGTCTATCTAAAAACTGTGTTCCCGCACCTTTTAAAACTGCTAAAAAGTAGTGGGGAAATGGGAGGTTAAAAAAGAAAACTATCGAAAAACTGCAAAACCGCCCAGATCGTTCGAACGAAAGAGATTACTAACGAGAGAACAGAAGAAAACAGCAATATCTCCTTCAAACCAGTACGTTCGAACGATGTCATTCTAACGACATATCTAACAAGAAAACAGAGAAAAAGGAAAGAATCTCGTTCGGATGTTCAATCGAACGAGATCCCAGAATCGTTCGAACGATTTTTCAAAAAAATCAGAAATTGCTTTTAAAGCCCAAAACTTTTACGTTAAGCTTTAAAAAGAATTTCTGAGAAAATATAAAGTCGTTCTTACAAAAGATTTATAAAAAGACACCCATAAAAATTTCCCAAGTCTCTATATATATTAAAGGCATTCATACCTTTAGAGACGTTGGACAAATTGCGAGGTTGATGACGATAAACATGGCACGACAAACCGGCAATGATGATATCTTCAATTTAAGCTTGGCCGCTACATCTTCAACCCAACCGTCATGGGCTTGGAATGACACCACAAACTTTTATCATATAACTCAAATAGTTTTGTCCGGAATTAAGGCACTACAAATTAACTCAATTGGAAATTTATCCTTACAAATTTGAAAACAATTTAGAGATAATAGTTTGGGTTTTTAAAATAATTTGGAGACGATAATTGGTAAATTAATGATGTAATGTGAAATCGGATTTAAAACTTGTTAATTGGAAGTTATGGGTCTAATTTGTAAATTGTTAATTGAATTGGGCTTTGGTGTGTCAATGTTTGGGCTTGGGATTTGCCTTAGTGTAGTAGAACATCTTAGAATGGATAGGGGTGGTATTTGGATAAAACCCATAGAGCTATTAGGTCTTTTGACCATTCTTGTTGAGCAAGTTAAGGGTTTTAGGATTTATAAACGTGTGGTTTTAAACAATTGAATTAAAAACCATTTTCAACCCTCGACCGCTACCGCGACGTTTTTAGGCCGCAGCCGTGAGTTGCTTACCGCAACCGCGGGTATATTCAGTTACGGCTAGCTCGTGGTCAGGCCGAGGGGCCTAATGGTTAGATTTTTACTTTATAACTTGTTTTGCACGATTTTTGTGTTTTATCACACCAGCTCTTCTCTAAACACATTCTCTCTCTAAAGAAACCCTAGTTTCTCTCTAAACCCTTTCTCAAGCAACCCAAATTAATAATCAAATCAAAGATTTTCTCAATTCCATTTCAAGCAAGGATTCAAGAGGAGATTCAATATATTTCAATCAAATTTCAAAGAGATTTTAAGAAGATTTTCAAGGCTGTTTTCAAAAGGGATTTATCTACAACACTTTCAACTCATCATTTGTGCAATTTTTAGGCAAGTTACTAATTTACTCTCCTCCTTTTATATATATGAATGTTTGTTGACAGATTCCCTACAATCAAGGACTCTAGGGCCGTAAATAGTTGATTTCTTGTCTGCTCTGTTGCTAAAAATCTGGGTGTCACAAAGTTAGTTAACATTTTACCTATAAATTGTAAATGCATCTCAAAGATACAAGTCAGAAATTCTATTCATATTGTCTATGTTGTATCAAAGCTTAGGAACTTCTCCTAAGATCATCTCATCTCATTCTCCTCTAACTTCCAAGCAGTACTTGGCCTTCATTGCCAATTTTTTTCGGACTTAATTGCCTTCACTCAGAAAAATCATAATGTCTGCCATTTCCAAACCCTCAAAAATAACCCAAACCAAGATCAATCAGCCTACCCCGTTCAATGAACTTCAAATTATTCAACTGTCCGATCGTCTTAATAGGAAAAATTACTCAGGCTGGTCTCTCAGGTGGTTCTAACGAAAATAAAAGGGAAAGGAAAGCTCAGCCATTTGACTGGCCCAGTACCGAGCAAAGAGGATCCAAAATTTGAGGCCTATACTTTGATCATGTCGTGGCTCTGGGATTCGATGCAACATGAGGGTAGTGAAAATTTGATGGGAATTAGATGTTTTTGGGCCATTTTTAGTATTATTAGGATTCCATGGCAATTTTGTTATTTTTTAGTTCCTATATTTGATTGTATTTTCTTTTAGTAAATAGTTGCTTGGTATTTTAGGAAGGGAGTAGCAAAAGGCTAAAAGGGGTATAGTTATAAATAGGTCATTGTGGAGCCTAAGCTACTACCCCTTTAAATACCCCATATAGTCTTCATTTGTAAGGAACTTTTCCATTCTTGATTATAAGACATTTTTTTATTCTCCCTCTAAAAGTTATGGTTTTTTTGTTTCTTTTAGCCATTGGCGTGTAGTTTACGCCAAATTGGTATCAGAGCGGGTGTCGCTCCAAACATTGGTTTCCGTGTGTTAGTTTGTATCGATGTGTGTAGGTTATCAAAATCGTACGCTACCACCTCGATGGCTCCAAGAAAATCCAAGCCTCAATTGGAAGATATTCAAGAATTGAAAGATTACATGGATCAAAGAAGGAAGAGGTGTTACGACGACAACAAGAACAATTCGAGGCTTTCTTGTAAAAAAATTCTATGTTGCAAAATCCTAGCCCAAACCTCCTAGCCCCAGACCTAAAAGAACTCCCACCCGCTGCCCCAAAAACAACAATCAGCCTCCCTGGGTCAAATCCAACGCTGACAAACCCCTCCCCCACTGAAAACCACCTCGGTCGAACCCTAACAAACCCCCACTTGGTTCGAACCACCTCCCATGTGACCGACGACCCCTCTGCCACCCAAATCAGCACCGGCCCACTAGGATTTTGTCCTAGAAGTGGTCGGCGGCCACTTGGGTCAAACCCTAGTGCCGGCGGCCCCCTTCTCCTTCCCGAATGTTATCCAAAACCCACTGGAAACCCCCAAAACCAATGTCGGCAGCCACCTGCTGCCTTGAACCTCCAAAATCCAGTCGATCTATCCCCTGCCTTAGGTGGAACCCTCCAACAAGTTCAATAACTAGGGTTTGGCAACCCAAATTTGGTTTTTGACCTAGGTGGAAGCTATTTTTGATGGTGGGAGGCAAGCGGAAGATGATGAAGATTGAAGCAAGAATTGAAGGATGGCCTCTTCCTCAATTTTCAGAAATAAGTTTTTGGCCCCCCACAAATTTGACATAATTTTTTTGGAATTTTTACATGAGTACCCAAATTTTTCAAGCTCGAAGACGAGCTTTTTCGAATGCGGGGAGAATGATGGGATTTAGATGTTTTTGGCTCATTTTTAGTATTTTTAGGATTCCATGGCATTTTTGTTATTTTTTAGTTTCTTTATTTGATTGTATTTTCTTTTAGTAAATAGTTGTTTGGTATTTAGGGAAGGGAGTAGCAAAAGGCTAATAGGGGTATAATTATAAATAGGTTATGGCTTGGAGCTTGAGCTACTTCCCCATTTAAATACCCCATGTCGTCTTCATTTGTAAGGAACTTTTCCATTCTTGAATATAAGACATCTTCTGATTCTCCGTCTAAAAGTTAGGGTTTGTTTGTTTCTTTTAGCCATTGACGTGTAGTTTACGTCAAAATTGTATGTTTTTTACCACTACAAAAGACATGGAATACCGTGAAACACATGTACTACAAAGTCAAAGATGCAGTCTTGGTTTATGAAATTAAAACCAAGATTCATTCAACTAGACAAAATACAATGTCAGTTACAGAGTGTTGATGTAAAAAACTAGATTTGATCTAATTATTTAATCACAGATAAAAATGAATATATAAATACAAGACAAAAGATTTTTAAAGTGGTTCAGCCTTGTAAGAATGGCCTACATCCACTGTATTTGTTATTGGTGACTGTTTGCAGAATTCTCGATAATGGGTTTACCAAGAAATTCCGAGTCCCCTGCTAATGAGGAGGTTACAATGTATTTATAGCCTTGAGGCTGTACAAATGAAAGGACAATGCGTTGTTACCCAGTAGACATGTACATTTGTACTATATTAATGAGCATTTAATGCGCAATTATATCATGGATTCTCTTGATTTGGATACGCTGTACACTTATGTAGCTCGGACCGCCTAAGCTGCTCGGAGAGCTTGAGTTGCTTGTCACTTTGCTCGGTACTCATTAGTTGCTCGGAGAGCTTGAGTTGCTCGGTGGTCTTAATTTATTCGTCTGGAGTATTCGTATTTACCATGTAAATTGACACGTGTCTTCATGTGATTGGTCCATGTCAGCAGACTAAATTTAGTATCAACAGAAGCCCCCAATGTTTCGTAATTTGATGTTGGGGGAAAAGTATGGAACATTCTGCTGCTTAGATTTTCGGTTTGTATGGTTTTTAGGAAAGCATTCGTTGTATGTAGCTTCTTTTTAAATGCGCAGTATCAGATCTCCTAAATATTTTGAATTTCCATAACCGCTTCGTTTTTTGTGCCCCTTTTCTTCTTTTTAGCCGCCGGATACGTAACCGTCCGTATTGGTAATCATTGCTTTTTCTGTTCCCGAGGTAAAGTATTTAAACACGGCAAAAAATCCTATCGTCTTTTACTTTTCAAACCTGTGTCTTCAAACTTTTCATTTCTTCTCCATCTTGTGCGTTCGTTTCTTTCATTGTTCGTTGTCAACTGATTCACTCTTCCCCTGTAAGATCTTCTTCCTTCTCTTTTATTTTGCTTTGATCATCATGGTTTATGTTGTTGAATCGCTTGAAAAATTTCGTTCTGAATTTTCAATTCTTTCATGGGTCATTTTGGAGGAACTTGCTGAACCTTCTGACTATTTCTCTTTGGCTGAGGGATATTGGTTCCCCAGTTTCTTTGTGGCCGAATGTGGCTTTTCTTTTCCTCCAAACCCCCTATGTTTGGAGTTCGGTCAATATTTTGACGTTGTACCTGCAAAAATAGCTCCCAATACCTGGAGAATAGTTAATGGAGTCCATAAGTTAAACCAAATTCATGGAACCCGTTTAGGAATTCCAGAAATTATGTTTTGCTATAGATGGGTTGTCAGCGATAGTACTTTTTATTTAAAAACTAGGTTTTTAAATAGGGCTTTAGTTGTCAATCTCCCAGATGCCAACAGGGATTACTTCGAGCATGGGGTTGTTATGAAAAATTGGCAACATGCTCCATTAAATGGAAATGATGTATATCAGGGTCCCAGGTGTCCCCCTTATGGCAATGGAATAGGTTGTTTTTATTTTTTGAAATATTGTTTTCTTGGTGTTTGACAAAATGTATCACGGACATTTAATTTTTACTATTTGCAGTTGATAGCAAAAGAAAATCTCCAAAGGAGACAGAGGTTAATTTGAAGCATTTGAAACTTATCTGGAGTTTGCACCAAATTGTGGCCGAGGAGCACATTAAATCGGCCTCTTATTTGTTGCAGTACAAGAGTTACACTTCATCCTTTATTGCTCGTCCAGTGGTGGTTAATCTTGACCAAATACCAGCTGTTGAGTGTGGAGGGTTCTTCCTCTGAATCAAGTATTCCTATTGGTGACATAATGAAGAGAGGAAAAGTTCCTTTTCGACAAGTCTGATTCTCCTGCTGTGGAGACAGAGAAGTAAAAAAGATGTCCCAGGAGAGGGGATAAAGACTGTAGAGGTACCCCCTTCTGATGCTACCAAGAAGTTTAGCGAGAAGCCCCCTGTGGCTCCGACTAAGGCTGTTGTTGTTTCTCCTCCAAGCGAGGTCATTGTTATATCACCAACCAAGACAGCATCTTTGGTTGAGAATGTTCCTGCTCCTACGAGGAGATTAAGGAAAAGTTCTTCTGAGAGACCAGCAGAATCTGTCTCTCAGTCGTTAAATGTTGAAGGTGGTGTTCCCACTTTTGTTCCTCCGAGCTCTGCTATGAGCTCGGTGAAGTCTTGGATTATCCCAGAAGTCCAAGGTATTGAAGACAATCTTTCTCGTGACAGGGTCACTACCTTGGCTGCAACATATTGCCTCAGTAAGTATTACTAATCTAAACTTTCATTTTTCAATGTTATGTCCCTGTACTGACTTACAGTTATTTTCTTTTTCCAGCTGGTAACATGTTTCAACACTATTCTGAAGAAGGATGAGGCTATCAAGGCTTCAATCTCCTCGGGAGGTGTAGAAGAAGCTTTTACTGGATTAACCCAGTCTTTGAAGGAATCTCATCAGAAGTATGAGGAGAATAAAATTGCTTGGGAGAAGCAGGTTAAGTCTGTCGAGCAAGAGAGAGATAGAGTTGTGGAGCCTCCAAGGGTTTGGAGAAGAAATTGGGGGAGTTTGAGAAGAATAATAAAGAGCTTGAGGAGAAACTCAAGAATGCTGCAGAGCTTGAGAATAAACTCAAAGCTGCTGAAGAGACAGTGATGTTGATCGCCAGAAGCAGGAGGTGGAGGAGAAGCTGAAAACTGCCAAGAAACTTCTTACTGAGAGGACTTCCTCGGAGAAGGTTAAAAGGAAGAAAGCTGTCAAAAAATCCTTCAGCGTAGGTTGGGACAAGGGCTGGAATAAGTGTTTGGCTGCCATGTCCTGACAAATGGAATATGCCAGCCTTAAATACTTTAGGGATGGATGGGTGGCAGCCCTACAAGAGCTGAAAGTCGCTGAAGATTCTGACCTATTTCAGCAACATACTCATGGCCCTCCTCCCTCTTCTGGAGAAGAAGAAGAGGACGAAGCTGCTTCAGAAGAATCCTCCATGGTAATTGGAGATCAGGCCCTTACTGTTCCAGCTGTTCAATCGTTCTCCGAGCAACCCCAACCAACTATTACTCCTACCGAGCAGCTACTCGTGTCCACCGAGCAACCAGCGTCTTCCTCGAAACCTCCTGAGAAAGTTATAGGAAATAAAGAGAAGGTGTAGAGTAGTTTGGGTGTTTATTTTGTCACTTTATTGGATGTAGCCTCAACTTTTGTATTTTCTTTTATGATGAAATGAAAATTCAAGCTTTTGGTTGTTTATCTTGACTTCTTCCTCTTCTTGCTCTGTCTGCATTCTTATTAATTCTTTCTATCTCTTTTCTTTACTAGTTTATGGCTAGAATGGAGCTCTTGTCAGCTCACGATACTGAACTGATGAAAAAATGCTTGATTCTCCAAGGCTGCCTGCGTTCTAGCTTCTTCAACAGTAACCCGAGCAGCCCTTGCTCGTCCCCGAGAAGCTCTTGCTCGTCCGCGAGCAGAAGTAGAGGGTCCAGTCCTCTTTAAGGTTTCCAATTCATCTCTCAAATTGGCATTTTCGAAGAGTATTATAATACCTTAAATGGTTTATGGCTTGAACTTGATTATTATCAAAGTATTAAGATGAAGTGCAGTGATGATGCTGCAATGATGCTGCAATTTGTGGAAAAAGAACAAGTATATGAATTCTTGGCTGGACTCAGTATGGAATTTTACCAAGTTCGAGTGCAATACTAGGAAAGGAAGAGGTGTCTTCCTTGAGTGAAGTTTTGTCCATTATTCGAGCCGAGGAGGGAAGGAGGATTGAGATGCTGGACTTCCCTACTGCTGAAGGATCTGCCCTGGCCATGATTTGAAGCCATCATCAAACAATTTTAGCCATCCAAAGCAAACTCGGGACAACAGAGAATCATACAATCTGCCGATTAATAAAGATGATCTTTGATGCAACTACTGCAAGAAACTGAGACATACTAAGGAGACGTGCTGGAAATTAAAAGGGAAACCACCATTTGGCAGGAACAACAACAACCAGTAGTAATACATCCCACAAAACAGCCAAGCAAATGCAGCTGTTACAGATGTCAATCTCGAACAACATCCTACTAGCAATGAACCAGAGATAAGTACACTAAACAGAGAGGAGATTGAAAAGCTCTGGGCCTTCTTACTTCAATAAAAAAGTCGGTTGGTTCGTGTTCATTGGCACACTCAGGTAACCATTCCTTATCCCAGGCTCTTAGTGTCTCAAAGGACTATAAAACACATGAAACCGAGGTTGTCGATTCAGGTACTACTGATTACATGACCGACTCATCATGTCACATCACTTCACTACTTATACCCCATGTCTTGGAAACCAAAAAATAAAAGTTGCCAACCATTTCCCTTCTTCTCTTTCACTAAAATATGTACTTCATGTGCCTAAGCTTTCACTTGTTGTCCATTCATAAACTGATAAAAGATCTAAATTGCAAAGTTGTATTCTCCTTTGATCATTGTGTCTCTTTCAGGAACCGGTTATGGGGAAGACGATTGGGGTTGCGAAGGTGAAGGAAGGATTCTACTTTTTGGATACTTATGGTGGCAAGGATGGATATCCACTACCTCTATCTCATTTCTCCGAGAAGCTTTCACCAAAGAAATCTCAGATTTGGCTTTATCATTCCCGTTTAGGACATCCGTCTTTTCCAGTTTTAAAAACTATGTTTCCTGCTTTGTTCAAGGGTGTGGATGATAAATCTTTTAATTCCGAAGTATGTCAAATTGCCAAACATCATCGTGTTTCATTCCCTTTGAGTGATAATAAATCTTTATATTCATTTTCATTGATTCATATTGATGTTTGGGGGGTCTTTTTAGGATTCCAAACATTAATGGAGCTCGTTGGTTTATTTCTTTTATTGATGATTGCACTAGTGTTACTTGGTTGTTTCTCATTAGTACAATTTTTCCCAATTTGGTGCTCATATTAAAAATGTTAGATCGGAAAATGGAAGGAAATACTTTAATCAGTTTTTGTCACCTTTTTTTCAAAAAGAAGGGATCATACAGACAGATACACCTCAACAAAACGGGGTTACGGAGCGAAAAAGATCATCACCTTTTTTAAACAACTCGAGCCCTACTATTTGAAAAATAAGTGCCTAAACACTATTGAGGGAAGTCGTGTTAACTGCAACTCATCCTATAAATTGAATACCTTCAAGAGTGTTGGGAAATAAAACTCCACTAAATGTTCTTTCCCACTTTTACCCAGAATTCAATAAATTTAGTTACTTACCACCCAAAATATTTAGTTGTCTCCTATGTTCACATCCATACAAAAAATCGTAGTAAATTAGATCCATGAGCTCTTAAATGCGTCTTTCTTGGGTATTCTTCAACATAAAAAGGGTATAAGTGCTATCATTCAAATTCCAAAAATTCTTTGTTACGAAAGATGTTGCCTTTACTGAAAGCATATCTTTCTTTGGGGAGTCTTATCTTAAGGGGGAGATCTCATTGGAAGATAAGATCAGTTTGAGTCATGGATTCACTTAAATAAACCTTCCACCCCTTAAATCCCAGAAAAAGCTCCAGAAATTACACAAACTTCCCCTGAAATTCCAGAATCAGCCCCTTAAACAGCCACTACTCCATCATACCTTGAGCCTCTTTCATCTCTTCCATATCCCAAAAATACCAATAATAAGAAATCAGGGAAAGGGAGTCCTACTTTGCCACTGCAGGTCTATGCAAGGGGGAAAGTTGAAGCCCAAACCAGTGCAAGCTCAAGAGTCTGATCCAATAACAGGAAACGAAAGTCTTCCAAATTCTTGTTCACCACAATACCTTCCTTTTGATAGTGATAATGATATTTTAATTGCCATCAGAAAGGGTACACGAAAATGCACACAACACCCCATAGCCAACTTTATCTCCTTTAACAGGCTCTCTTCTGCATATAAAGTGTTTCTCACAAAGCTACACACCATTAAAATTCCACAAACAATCCAAGAGGCAATTAAGAGTGAGCAATGGAAAAAAGTCATAAGCGAAGAAATGAAGGCACTAAAAAGAAGTGAGACATGGGATGTAGTCGAGTTGCCAAAAGAAAAATAACCAGTGGGATGCAAATGGGTGTATACTGTTAAATATAATGTTGATGGGACGTTGGAGAAATATAAGGCGAGGCTTGTAGCAAAGGAGTACACTCAAACGTATGGGGTAACCTATCAAGAAACGTTCACCCCGGTTGCAAAAATGAATACCGTTAGGGTTTTGTTGTCCTTAGCTGCTAATCTCCAATGGTCCTTGCAGCAATTTGATGTAAAAAATTCATTCTTGCGTGACTTAAAGGAAGATGTTTATATGAAAGCACCTTCAGGTTTACCTCAGATTTTGGGAGTAATAGTGTGTGCAGGTTAAAGAAAGCTCTATACAGATTGAAGCAATCTCCTCGATTGAAAGATGTACCAGTGCAATGAAAAAGATAGAGCTCAAACAATCACACGGTGATCATACACTCTTCATCAAGAAATCAAGAATCGGTAAAATCATCGTTTTGATTGTCTATGTTGATGATATTATCATAACTGGAAATGATCTTGAAGAAATTGAGAAGCTTAAAAAGCAATTGGGCAAAGAATTTGAGACAAAAGACCTAGAGAAGCTGAAAGACTTATGGGGGATTGAAGTTGCATACTCCAAATATGGCATATTCATTTCCCAACAAAATTACATTCTTGACCTACTACAGGACACAGGGAAGCTAGGTTGTAAGTGTTATCAGGTCTTATTTGTAGTAATAGTTATATGGTGTGTTATGTTATATTTAAACTATGTAGGGTACTTATGTAATATCTTAGACTTAGTAATATAACATGGGGAGAACGAAGGCTTTCATTCATTCATTTCCTCTCGGCTTATTTCTCTCTTCTTCTTCTTCTTCTTCTTCTTCTCTTAATCTCCTTTTATTATGTAAATTGATTATCTCATAAATCTAACATGGTATCAGAGCAAGTAGTCAAACCCCTAGTTTGTGTGTAGTGTTTGGCGATATTCAAAGATGGGAGTTGTTTGCAAAGGTGTAGGGTTAATCACATCCACAACTTTCGCGAATCCAACTTCGCAGTGAGTTGGCTGGGGGCTGCAAGGGGCACAGTGCCCTGCTCGGGGTTCGGGGCCAAGCCCCGAAAAAAAAAATTCAGGCTGTTTTTCTTCGATATGTTCAAATCGTTGTGTTCCGATCAGCTTTTATGTCCTTGTTCTTCCCGATTGAGGTATATGCGTTACTCTGCTATTTTTTCGGTAGTTCGTGAATCATATATGAATTACTCCGCTGTTTTTTAGGGTTAGTATGTAGTTTCAGACTCTGCTATATAAGTTGTTGTTAGTGCTGGAGAGGTAATTCTCTACACACTTGTTCTGTTTTTGAGAAGTGTATAACCCAAAAACTATTTTAAGAACACATCTGGTTCAGAGGTGAGCTCCGAAGGAGCTGCGTCTTCATCAACTCCTACTCCAACAATCGGTAGTAACAATAATCATCATCCAGGCCTGTGTATCACCACTGTTAGGCTGGATGAGACAAATTATATGCAGTGGACTCCATCAGCGCGTATGCATATCATATGTAAAAGAATGATTGACCATATTGATGGAACTGTCATGTACCCGGCCAAGAATGATCCTAATTTCAAAGAATGGAATTATGAAAATGCCTTAGTTATGACGCGGTTGTTACAGTCAATGCAGCCACAAATTAGCAAAGGGTTCTTGTTTGTGAAAACGGTCAAAGAATTATGGGATGTCATCCGTTGGTAATTTTGCTAAATTGTATGAGCTTCAACAAGAGTGCAAAATTTAAGCAAGATGATCTTTCTCTTGCTACCTATTACCATACTCTGCGTGGAAAGTGGGACGAGGTTGACCACTACCAAGACTACATATCAGTTTGTGCAGCTGAAGTTAAAGCATTTCAGGCTATGGTAAAACGGAATCGCATCTATGAGTTCTTGGGTGGTCTACACCCACAGTATGAGCATACCAAGGTGCAAGTGTTGGGAAGATATCCTGCACCTACTTCTGTTAGGAAAGTTTTTTCCTAAATCCAAACTGAGAAAAGCAGGAAGAAAATCATGAATCCCAAGTCTGAGCCAGAAGTCATGAATCCCAATAATGGAACAGACCCATCCCCCAGCGAGCGGGGAAGCAGGATGATAAGAGCAGGTTATAGTATGACCATTGTGGGCGTACTCGTCATACTAGGGAAACCTGTTGGAATCTCCATGTCCGACCTTCTACAGCTCAATCAAATGTTAGGCCTCGGTCTGTCCCATTTCGTGATCCATCTATGGCGCATACAACAGCTAATAAGCATCCAGCACCTATTGGTCATGTTCTTCCGGGCCACAACAATTCACCGAGAAAGATGTTCCGTATCTCCAACAGATGTTAGCTCAATAGAGTTCTCATCACAATTTTGCCTCTAATTTTGCTCAGACAAGTACTTCTCATTCGGCAAATCATGTTTCAGCTTCATCTGATGCGCTTCCTTGGATAATTGATTCAGGGACTACTGATCACATGACTGGTATGGCATTCGGTTCCCCTACTATAATGTGTGTTCTAGTAGGAATAAGATTAGAATGGCGGATGGATCCTTCTCCACTGCAGGGAAGGGCACAATTCATGTCTCGTATTATGTTGCAAATCAAACTGGTGTTAGGGATAGTAGCAATAATAAAGCTCTGTTGATGCGATGGCATAATAGACTAGGACATTTACATATTCCTGTGTTTGAAACGTGTACTCCCTAAATTTTCATCTGTTGCACCTTTTGAGCTAAATTGTGAAGCATGTTCTCGCAAAACAATGGCGTGTTCCCTATCCTGTTAGTATTAATGAAACTACAACTTCGTTACAGCTTGTTCATTTTGATGTGTGGGAACCTAAACCAACTACTTCATTACTTGGTTTTAAATATTTTGTTGTGTTTGTTGATGACTTTAGTCCTTATACTTGGCTTTATCTTATGAAAACTAAAAGTGAAGTTCATTCCATTTTTTCAAACATTTCATAAGATGGTGTGTACTCAGTTTGGGTGTCCCTACGATCCTTCAATCCGATAATGGAGGAAAATATATGTATGGTGGCCTTGCCTCATTTTTTGTTGATAATGGGATTGTCCATCAAATATCAGGTGTTAATACCCCACAACAAAGTGGTGTAGCTGAAAGAAATCATCGTCATATTACAGAGGTGTGTCGTTCCCTTCTCATAGGTATAGGGGTCCCTAAATCATATTGGGTTGATGCAACGTTAACCGAGGCATATTTAATCAATCGCAAGCCCTCTCGGATTCTCGGCTATCAATCACCGGACTCTATTTTACACACTCACTCCCCTTTGTTCACTACTTCTCCCAAAGTGCTTGGTTGTATTTGTTATATTCACATACATCATTGAAAGGACAAAATGGATCCAAAGGCAGTCCGATGTGTGTTTCTTGGATATTCTGTCACTCAAAAGGGGTATCGGTGTTATAATCCTACTACTTGTCGTCGTGTTTGTTTTAATGGATGCCACATTCTTTGAGTCGGTTCCTTTTTTTCCCCTTACTACTCAGGATTCTCTACATGGGGAGATTACAAGTATAGAAAACCCATATCCCATTTCATTACCCGTTCCTACACAAGGGGAGTTTCCTAATCAGGGGGAGCCTATGCCTATTACTACTGACACTAATGATTTGCAACAGGCAAAGAAGATACTTGTATATACAAGGAAAGAAAAGCAAGCCATTGTCTCACCCCAGGACCAAGAAATCTCTCTCAATCCAGGTAATCCCTCACTCGATCTTGATGTCCCTATTGCTCTTCGTAAGGGTATTCGTGATTGTACGAAACATCCTATATCTCGATTTGTATCCTATGATGCCTTATCTCCTACATATCGTACTTTCACTTCTTTTGTATTGTCTGTTTCTTTTCCTTCTAATGTTCAGTTGCCCTTAGTCAGAACCATTCGAAGGAAGCCATGTTTGAGAAAATGAAGGCCCTTGAGAAGAATAATATATGGGATATTGTTCCATTGCCCAAAGGAAAGAAACTAATAGGCTGCAAATGGGTATACATAGTTAAGTTTCAGGTTGATAGACAATTGAGAGATATGAAGCACGGTTAGTTGCAAAGTACTTCACTCAGACATATGGGATTGATTATCAGGAGATGTTTGTCGATTGCCAAGATGAACTCTATACGAGTTCTTCTTTCCTTGGCAGCTAATTTGTCTCGGCCTTTGCATCAGTTGGATATAAAGAATGCCCTTCTTCATGGCGATTTGGAGGAAGAAGTGTATATGATGATGCCTCCTAATTTCAAGTTTGCCGATGGACAGGATTTAGTGTGCAAACTAAATAGGGCCTTATATGGGCTTAAACAGTCTCCACATGCTTGGTTTGAGAGGTTCAGTCCTGTTATCGGCCGAGACAAACAAATCGGACTAAATATCGAGCGAGTTGCTTTGGTAGCAAAGAAAAGAAACAAAAAAAAAAGACAACAGTAGTGAACAAAAAAAAACGCAGAGTAAAGACGAGATTAGGGTTTAGTGTTATTCAACCAAAATTAGATTAAAGAACATATAACTGAATAGATTCGTTTTGGGAAACATGGCGTCGAATTTTGTGGGAAGGGAGAGAGACCATGTACCACACGGAAGAGATTTTTCTTGAGAGTTCTTATTTTGTACAAACTGTTTTCTTTTCTTGTTTAACTTTGTACGAAGTCTTTGTGACAATGACTAACAGTGACTTACAGTTGTATGGCTAATAAAGCTTAAAAGACTTACAGTTGAATGGCTAATAAATGAACATGAAGACTTTTCTTAATTGATTTACAGCTGTGTGGTAAAAAAGAGAGAGAAAGTATAACACATACTTTTATAGAGTCCACTTTATACGACTCCTTAATTTTACTTGTTTCTTCTTGTTTAATCCCAACTTTTTAATTTAAAAAAAATATAAAACTCATTTTGGACAGAAGGAATTAATTTAAAATTTTATTACAAACTCCCATCCTCCATAATAGTGCAACAAAATTTTAGTTTTAATATAATTATTGTTTGTGCTTTAATTACTGTTTGTGTTTTAATAATTAAATAACCGACTTTTTTTTATGTAACCCTTACCCCTTTTTCTTATTGTTCTGTACAAATAATTTTCACCCCATTATTTTGTACAAAGTATTTTGTTTAAAAAAAACTGTTTTGGTAAAAAACAAGTGAAAGATGTAAAAAATTTGTTGCAAAAAAAAGTTAATGAACATATGTAAAAATAATAACATTCGTATCCTCTTTTAAAAAAAATAGCATACTTACCCTTTTTTTTTTTAAATATTTGTAAAAAAATAATATTCGTATCCCCTTTTTCAAAAATTACCCTTACTCACGTCCTTACTATGATCGATGTCCAACTAGATAAGGAGATGAAGATGATGAAAACAATGCAATCATTTCTATTTATCTTTATGGCAACTTATTTATCAAGTTATATGTGTGTTATTTTTCTATGTTAAGATTGATTTATTATGGAATATTGAATCTGACAAAGCCATCCCGCATCAGTATAAACAATTGAACAATGTTATGCATAATAAAGGATGATTTTAAATTTATCTGATTGGTCCATATTGTTAATCTTATTTTTTTTAATTTTCTATATTTTTTTCGGAATTTTTTGCCCTCTCTAAATAGCGTATCTTTGCGTATCGCCTGATACCGCGACCGATACCATGAATGAGTTGAAAATTGGGTGTCCGATACCGAGACTTTGAACCATGATGATATAAATTGATTGGATTCACATGATTTAGGTTGAATTTAGTTTCAAATGGATAGGGAGCTTTAGGAATCTTTTGAATGACTTATGCCTTTTAATTGTACGTCTTTAGTTTTGGGAATACCCACGTTAGTTATACTACTATTGTGTAGGTTAATAAATCTCTTATAAGAAAACGAGATAATGTAAATCGTAAATTAGCTAGTTTGATATGGTAAGATGGGTGGGGTAAACGGATAATGATGATATTATGACTTGAGTAATAAGTTATATGAAGAACGTGGAATAATATTATGATGATGATGATAATCTCTACTGAAATGAGTGAATCAGGATGGTTGTATGGGCGTGTGCAAAGAGAAAACATCCGTACTTGTTGTGTGCCAGTGTTAGTAGTCAGACTGCACGGTTTTATGTGTGCATCACGTGTAATTGTTCCGACCACGCTAACAAATGTTGTGGTGTCTGGTTTGTGTCATGGGATTTGATTTGTGCATCACACTTGTTGTTATTATTCCGACCACAGTATTGAATGGTGTAAGGTTTGTGTGATGGGATTTACTTGTGCGTCACACGGGTTGTTATTGTTCTGACCACGCTAGAGAATGGTGGTGTCCATTTTTTGTGTGATGGAATTTATTTGTGCGTACAGAATGTTCTTGAGATGGCTGAGGAGAAGGGACGCATGGCGGTTACGATTTGATTAATTAAGAGATTAATTAATTATTGAAATTCATGATTTAATAAAAATGGACTGTGTGGACTTATCATTTGTATATATAACTGCTTTTGAGTTGCGTAGCTTTGGTAACTTGACTGGCACATTTCAGGTGCTAGGGATGGACCTCGCGATTAACTTCCTTTCTAGCTAGCATAGATCATTCCTTCCTTCCATTCTAATTTATCTTTCATGAGATCTGTTGTAGCTTTATCTCCTCGGTGGGCCATCTTTACTTTTAGTTGTGTGAGTTAAGATATATTGGGTTTTCGTTGGCATGTATTTGGCAAAGATGAGTATTGGCATGTATATTTACTTCTATTGGTGTTACCAGTTTGAGTTGAGACTTTGTAGTTGATGTTTCAGTCTGAGACTAATTGATGTGGTTGTTGAGATATTCTCTTATTACTTTAGATGGTCATATATGATTTGAGATTTTAGTTTATCACATCGCATATATATCCTGTTATATTGTTTCATTTGATTTTGTAGAGATACATGCTAAGAATGATATTTAAATGTTGTGACAAGTTGTATATTTTAATATTAGGACGTGACCAACCCTAATGTTAAAGGGTACGGGTTGTTACAACGTCAGTCAATAGAAAGGCATTGGCAGCAACGCTTCTTGTAAATTCTTTTACAAGGACATGTCTATTTATGATGGAAATCACGTACGTAGTAAGTATGCTAATGTAGATTTACAAGCTATATGAGTGTCAAAGCGCCTTTTATGGAACGTATACCGATGCTTCATGAGACAAAGATAAACACAAGACCATTAATGTTTGTGCTAACCATTAATGTTTGTGCTAACAGAACTCTACGATACAATGATCAGTGACTAAGTTCCATTATTTATTTTGTAGTAAACAAGTAGTTAGTCTATCGAAATCCAAGTCAAAATCAAACGAATGGAATTATTGATTCAATCTAAGCTCTCTTATTATTACTGATCTAATATAATAGAAAATACTAATAGTTTTAGATATATAATAGAAAAGAACTATCTTTTTTGTATACTTTCCCAAGTTCTGTTGCTATCGCGCACTTTACGCAATTGATTGATTATATAGATATCCCTTCAACACAATATATGTCATCTTGAATAAGTGGAAGTTTAAGTGTGAAAAAATTCCCATCTATGTACTCGATTTCAGTGATAATGCCATAGATTTCCATTGTTATCCTTGTACTCTTGTATTGTTTGTTGATCCCTAATAATAATAATAATAATATATATTTGTTATATATATATATATATATAGAAATTCTCCTGCAAGGACTCCTTATGGTGCAGACCCCGGTACATACCATTTTTTTTAAAGTAAAAAATTGAATTTTTTGATAAAACTTCATGAAATCGTTGAGATGAGGTGATAGGTAAAAAAGGGTATAAATATGCATTTTCAATCGTTGAAATATTGAGTCGGCGTCAGCCGCTTTATTGA
The DNA here is from genome assembly GCA_949130495.1 of Sambucus nigra. Classification (NCBI taxonomy): domain Eukaryota; kingdom Viridiplantae; phylum Streptophyta; class Magnoliopsida; order Dipsacales; family Adoxaceae; genus Sambucus; species Sambucus nigra. The sequence continues at coordinate 662,793,165 of OX422210.1, forward strand.
TTGATTTTTTTTGTGAAACTTCATGGATATGATCTTCTCACTATCGAGATCATATCCATGAAGTTTCATAAAAAAATCAATCAAAAAGTGGGTGAGATGATCGCTAACATTTTAACGGTCTATATATTCACCATCGAAATATTTTATAAATGTCCGGGGGTTCGGAGGAGGCGTTTTTTTTAGAGTTATTTACATTTTATGCAATATTTTAGCACTAACAATATATCAATCGTAATCATTTTTTTCCCAACAATATCATATATATTCACCACCGAAATATAATATTAGCCTCGGGGAAAACTTGAGACTCGTCGACATTTTGACTTTCGACATATTTTCTATTGAAAAATGAATCAAAGGGTCTTTGATTTTCCCATATTTCTACAACACAAAAATAAAACAATTGGAATTTGTCATTTTTCCAAAAAAATGCTAATTATCATAGGTTAAGCATAAGCATTGAATACTTCAATAGCATATAAAATATGAATACTAATAAAAGTAAAAAAATTAATACTAATTATAATATGTAGTAATATTAATGGATGAATGGAAGAAGTAATACTAAAAGATAGGTGTTTTGAGGTTGAGAAATGTGGGGTGTTGTTGTTGAAGTGAGGAGAGGAGAGGTAAAGAGAGAGTGTGTTTTGTGGTTAGGTTAAAATAGAATTATGTGAAAAAGAGTTTGAGAAAATGAATATTTTGTTTTGTTGGGTTTTAAAAGATTGGAGGGGAGGTGTGTATGTACCTGTGCCCATGAAGGGTAGAAAGTCGTGAGGTGAGACTTGGACCCCCATCTCAGCAAAAACGTCGACAGCGGCCAGCCTGGACAAGTCTTCGCTGTTGCACAGCACTCCGTCCATATCGAACAGCACCGCTGACACCTTTCCCCCCCAGTTGCTGTCCATTTTCACACAAGCTTTAACCCTCTTGCTCTTGGCTACAGATTTACACCTCAATGCAGCTCTTGAGCTCCTCCCACTCCCACTCCACAGTTGAGATTGATGATAACAACTGGGAGGTGGTGGACACCATGACATTCTCAACGCCATTCTGTTGTGTGGACACCCTTTCACTCGGATTTTATAACTCACTCCTCCCACAATTACCCCTCACCTCTCTCTTAATTTCTCCCCTCCCCTCCCCTCCCCAACACTTTGCCTTATACGCCCACGCCCACTCTTTCTATATTCAAATTCACATTTATTACGTTACCTGCCTATTATTCCATCTATGTATATATATGTATGCAAAATTATAGTCTAAAAGTTTTTTAAAACTATACGTGTCCACCTCATTGAATTTATGTATTTAAAAATTTCAATTGGTCAACATCGCAAACCTTTGAACCGTTTTCAAAAGAAAATGAAAGGGCTCTTCCTCTTTCATCTCTGTTCCAACCAAACGAAAGATTAATCGTACTTTAAATCAGTGGCGGCCAGAATTTGTCACGGGGTGGGACAGACATAATAAAATGACGGGGGTACGGGGGCAGTAGCCCCTGAAAAAAAAATTGCAAGTGTTATTCAAATATAAATATTCACATAATATTGCAAGATTGTTAGAAATAGAACAAACGCATTTCACTACCCAAAAATAATTGGAATACATTTACATCTTTTCATACAAAAGTAGAGTTAAAATACACCATAATAGAGTACAAATATTCTATAATATTCATCGGCGTGTTTTCATCTTCTGAAAGCGATCCATGATTGATTCATTGGAGATGGAATCAAAAACATCATTTTCAATGTATGTCACACAACTATCACTGAACCATTTATCCCCATGCGGTTTCGGAGGTCGAATTTAACTATTTTCATAGCCGAAAATGCCCTCTCAACTGTAGCAGTGGAAACAGGAAGAATTAGTGATAACTTTATAAGCTTATAAACCAATCCATACACAATGTGTTTTTTTGTCTCAACCATCTTCTTACACAAATCACCAATCCCTTCCAACTCTAGAAAGTCATCATTAGATTTCATATCAAATTCATACATCTCTAGTTCATTCTCAAGGACAATACGATGTTGTTCTGTGAAATCAACGGGATAGAATTCAGAGAGACGAACCAATTTGGTGATATTAAAATAAGCAAATGAATTACTTGGGTTTAAGCATGCCATACACATGAGCAATTATGAATTCACCTCATCAAAACGGTTGTTAAGCTCAACAAGTTGCTTATCCACACAAATGTAGAACATGTCAACTCGATAATGATGTATATTTATTATCAAAGGTCCTCTTCTCGATCTTCCTAAAAGAATATAGTTATCCTCCATATTAGGAATGGGGATACCATGTTCTGTACAAAAAGAGGACACTTCCATCAATAGCTTATCCCATCCACACTCTCTCATTTTCTGCAAATGTGGCTTCGAAAGTCTAACCAAAGTGATAGCATTCACAATATCTTGATCTTTTCCTTGCAATGCTTTTGAAAGATCATTAGTGAATCCAAGTACATTCTTCATCAAATGCATAGTGAAGATGAAATCAAAAGCTTGCATTGTTTTAATCAAATTTAATGCCTGTCCTTTTTTATCCGGAGAATCCTCTACTAAATCTGTAGGAACATCAAGTACGGATCCAAACATAATCATCAAATTTATCAATGTACCATAGTGAGATCCCCATCATGTATCACCAGATCATTTGAGACTAGTCTCCTGATTTAACCCTCGACCGCTTAATAATTCACCACATTCTAGTTTCTTAAACACACGTTCTGCTTCCTTTTCTCAAAGAATGTCTCTACGCTTACATGATGCCCCAACAATATTCACCATACTATTAACTAAGAAGAAGAATTCAGCAACGTGGTCAAGATCTTTTGCAACGTGAACAAGTGACAATTGAAGTTGGTGTGCAAAACAGTGCACATAAAACGCCGACTTGTTCTCATTAAGAATCAATGATTTTAGGCCATTATACTTTTCTTGCATGTTACTCGCCCCATCATAACCTTGACCACACAAGTTTGACATACTCAACTTATGCTTGTTAAAGAAAGCATCAAGTGATGTTTTAAGTGAAATTGTCGTAGTGTCACGAACGTGTACCATGCCTAAAAATCTTTCCATCATAAAACCACAATCATCCACATACCGCAAAATAATGGCCATTTTCTCTTTAAGTGATGCATCACGAGCTTCATCAATTAAAATCGCAAATGGTTCTTCAGTGAGATGTTTTAAAATTTCTTTGGTTATCTCACAAGAAATAGCATTTACAACATCTTTTTGAATTTTCGGAGATGTCAATGAATGGTTCCGAGGAGCATTTTTAAGCACAATATTATTAACAATATCATTTCTATCCGTAAGCCATTGTAAAAGTTCAATAAAATTACCTTTATTCAATGACCCTTTCGATTCATCATTGGCTCGAAAAGATAGCCCTTGTCGTAGAAGAAATCGAATCACATCAATGGTTGCATTTAACCGGATACGATACTCAATTCGATGCTCCTTCGATTTGTTATCGATTAGGGTCTGAATATGTTGATTTTTACGTCAATAAATCTCGACTCTTCATATAAGCAACATTATGAGAACTAGTATGGGGTCCAACATGATCTAGGAGTCTTCCACTATTTTTTCAATTCGTAAATTCACCACTTACAAAAACATCACTTTTATTTCTGTCCACGGATTGTGGTCGAAATAAATAGCACGACAAGCAAAATGCAGCATCATTTTTTACGATGTACTCTAACCAACTCTTGTATTGGATGAACCACTTTGGATTGAAACGACGAGTTAAGTTTCCAAACATCGTTTGAGGAAATATTTGCATAGAGGGTTGACAAGGACCCATTTGTAAGTAGGCTCGTCTAATATTGTCATGATCATTTGGATCATAATTCGAAATCTGAGGTCTTAAAGTCGGATCAGAAGGAAGATTTGAAAGGTCACACGTAATGAGTTCTCGTCTCGTCTTTTTTGATGTACATTCCACTTGAACATTAATATTTTCAGTGGGTGGAGGCATCACTCCATCAGAATTTTTTTCATGAGTCCTTTTAAAATATTTTTCCATATCTGAAAATAATCATACAAATTGAAATATAAAACACGGCACAAATTGAAAAAAATATAAAACAGCATACCAAAAAAATATATAATCCATTTGGGCACAAATTAAAAAATATATAAAACAGCATACCAAAAAACCATATAATCCATTTGGGCACAAATTGAAAAAAATATAAAATAGCATACCAAAAAACCATATAACTCGTTTGGGCATAAAAAAAATAAAACATCATATTAGTTGAAATAACAGAGCAAACACGGTTGTTATTTGTTCTAATTTACATATTTTCTTTACATTTGGGCATAAAAATACATTTGAGCAAACAAAGAGCAAACAGCATACATTCATAAAAATACATATTGTTCTTTACAAATTACAAAAAACATACATATTGTTCTTTACAAAATGAAACATGGTATAAAAATTGAAAAATTGAATGAAAAAGAAAGAGGCTTGATGATTACCTTTGAGAGAGGGATGGAGAAGGAAACGACGGCTGTGAATTCTGAAATGAAACCATTTGGTGTTTTGGGTAGGTTTTAAGTGGGATAAGTTTTGTCTTTCTAATTTTTACCCTAATTTTTCAGAGTTTTACGAATTTACAAAAAAAAAAATTCCAATATTTCTGGCGTGGGCAGTTGCCCCACCCAGTAAAGGCTTCCTCCGTCCCTGCTTCAAATCGTGCATTCGAATTTTTTATGTGTATACCGGCATAGACATAGGGGAAGATTTGTAAGGACATAATTTTATAAATGTCCGGGGTAGAATCTATGAATTTTCTATTTGTCCTAGATCACAGTATGTATGTCTGATACCGCTACATTCGACACGATCATCCACGACGACATTGATCCGAATCCATGCATCCATGATCTTCACACGTGCATCATGCTACATGCGACGAGCTGCTCAATTGTTCCCACTACTCCACTTCGCATTATTGGTAAAATTATTTATTGGAGTTGTTTATATTTGCATAAATATTTGGGAACTTTTTAGAAAATATTTTTCGAAGTCTGATTTGTTTTTATCAAAAAGCATGATTTTTTTCTAAATGTAGAAGCGGACTTGCCTCGGGCAACGTGCTTGTTCAAACGACATCACTATGTCGTTCGACATCTCTCTGTCGTTCCAGCGACATGAGAATGTCGCGCGATCTCGTTCGAGCGACGTCGTCGCCTTGATTTTCGTATAAATATCTGGGTTCTTCTACACATTTTCCAAGTCTTTTTCGCACACGATTTATGCGTTTTACAGCCCATAAAACAGACTTCATGTTTTAAGGTTTCATACCTTCTTTATTCACATATACACTCCCATATATGTATGTGAATCTTTAAACCTTCAAGATGGTCGTTTTTACTCATCTGGAGTAATTTATTGAGAAACCGTCTCTTTTCCATTGCTGCCCATCTGGAGTTCTTGCAGGAGATTTCAGCCGACGACATCAGAATCGACACCTGCGGGTATTTCGTATGTCACTCTTATTTTCATTGTAATCCGTGTAAATCTTTTTTTTACAAATTATAGTGAAAATAAAAGGTTTTGCCCCTTTGGATAAATTTTCCTCATTTGTGTGTTTGTTTGTGATTGAATGTTCTTGCATGATCATATTGTCTTCAATTACACCTAGATGTATGTTTTAGGATTTAATTAGAAAACTGAGTTTAATTAAATCATTTTTTTGTTTGAACAAAAGCACACTCTTCAAATTGGTATCAGAGCCAATTACACAATTATACCATGTAATTTTCCACAAAATTTTTCTAGATATCAATTTTTAGAAAAATTGATTTTTGAAAAAAGGGCGTGTTCAAAATGGAGAAATTATATAATAAAATGCCAGTTTTTGACGGGAAAAATTATACTTACTAGAATGCCCGAATGAAATCTGCTTTAAAAGCCATTGATGAAAGAGTTTGGAATTTGGTTGAAAGAGGGTGGACACCTCCCTCCATCACTGTTGATAACGTGACAAATTTAAAATCTGTGACTGCATGGGCTGAAGAAGAATTTAAATGGTCATCTTACAATTTCTGGATCTATCACACCAGACGAGTTCCGACGGAGAATGATATGTACCACGCCAAAAGAGGCATGGGATGTTTTACAACTTACCCGTGAAGGAACTAATATTTTGAAATAGTCAAAATTACAAAACTTAACAACTCAATTTGAAACTATCACCATGCTTGTGACTAAATATTTTGATGAATTTTATGCTAGGTTATCTGATATTATAAACCCTAGCTTTAATCTTGGTGAACACATTCCTAGTGCTAGAGTTGTTAAAAAGATTATAAGATCACTGCCTAAGCGTTTTATCCCTAAAGTCACTGTGCTAAATTCTATGGGTAATTTAAACACCCTTAAATTAGATGAACTTGTATGAGACTTACAAACATATGAAATTGATATGTTTCCTAAATCTATCAAGCCTAAAGATAAGGGAATTGCACTTATGCCCAGGATAGAAAGAGTGAGGGGTCGGCAAGAAAGAGAGTTGAGTCATCTAGAAAAAGGGAGATAAAAATGTCAGATTTTGAGTGTGACTTTGATTTAGATGATTTGGCCTTATTTGCAAAAAAATTCAAGAAAATTCTCAAATTCAAGGAAAATATAAATAAAAATAGTTTTGAGAAAAATAAGTCTGAAAAAAAATGAAAAAGATTTTAAAGATCCTTCTAAGAAAGACGGTGAGAGGTTCTATGAGTGCGACGGTAAGGGTCATGGAGCTTTTGAGTGTGCTACTTGGCTGAATATACTTGACAAAGAAAAGGGCAAAGTTGTCCTGAATGCTACCCTTAGTGATGACAGTGAGGTCGAGTCGGTGGACTCTAGAGACGAGTCATCGCATTCATGGCTAGTCATGGGAGTACTTCTAGTACTCCTCACGACGATGAGGATGCTACTTCACAGAGACACCTTGACAGTGAGAACGAAGTGAGTGAGGGGGAAGATATTGCAAGTGAGAGCGAGAGTAATCTTCAACGCGCCTACGCTGAGTTATATAATGAGTCATTTAAAACCAAAAATGGTAACAAAGCCTTAGTTCTTAGGATCACCGCTTTAGAGGAAGATTTAGAAAAAGAGAGAGAGAGAGTCCTCCACCTGCACTACCTTGAGAGACAGAAAGAGTCTGCCTGTGTTGAGAGAGAAAGTATGTTTAGAGAAAGAGAGAGATTGTTTGGAGAGAGAGAGTTTTTTGAGAAAGAGAAAGGGGACTTGACTAAATAAGTGGCTAGTCTTACGAGTGAGCTCCATTCCTCTCTGAAAACTCGGAAGAAACTTGAAGCCCTTGTAGCCCAACTTACTTATGATCTCGAGAGAGCACGAGAAGTCAAGGTTCAAATTGAGGATAGATTTGGAAATATGGGAAGGATGTTCTTCGGTCCTACTTTAGGTTTTGGTGATTAGCAGGGAATAGATTTTTATGGTGACTCCACATCCCAAATAGCACTTGGACCAGTTCCTGAGTTTACTACGACTCCATATGGCCATCGTCAAAATCCACGAAGAAGAGTTCGACCAAGAAAAGCAAACCAAGGTCCGCCTAAGACAGTGTTCTTTGGTACGTACTGCAAAAGAAAAGGCCACCTCAGGGAGTTTTATTACAGTTTGGGTCGGACACGACGTACTACTGCTCCACATCGTACTGATGATTTTACCAGTCTGAGAGAGCGTGTTGAGTTTTTAACCACCACATCACAAAGTTTGATGGAAGAATTTCGACGAATGTCTTTATCGTCAGTGAATGTTTCCCGCATCTCGCTAAAACCTACAACAACAAGGGTAAATAAAAGGTTACCACGTCTTAGGTACCTAAGAAAGATGAAAAGACTCTTGTTGTTCGTGTCTCTCTCAAAGCACATAATATGACCGGTGATGCCTCATTTTTTACCTACCTATAGGATTATAAGGAAGGTATAGTCACCTTTGGAGACGGGAGCAAGTCTAGCATCGCAGGACGAGGTACAGTAGAGTTACCAGGATTTCCTGAGCTAGAAAATATTTGTACGTCAAAGGTTTGAAAGCAAACCTTATCAGCATTAGCCAGCTGTGCGATGCTGACTTTGCTGTAAAGTTTGATCGAGACGCGTGTAATGTCTATAATCAAGCCGGTAAACTTTTAGTGCAAGGGGTGAGGACAGAGGATAATTATTATGGAACTGTGCCCAAGTCCTCACTTGTTTGCAACAGAGCCACGATCACTCCTATGGATCTGTGGCACCAACGTCTAGGTCACGTGAACTTTAGAGATTTGACGCGATTAGCTAAAAATGACCTAGTACGTGGCATACCAACACTTGGAAAGCCAACTTCCACGGTTTGTGGATCCTGTTAGTTGGGAAAGCAAATCCGTAGCCCTCACAGGAAGTTGAATTATATTACCACTTCACGAGTACTTGAGTTGATTCACACGGATCTTATGGGTCCTACTTGTACTGAGAGTCTGGGTAGTAAGAGGTATATCCTCGTGATGGTGGACGATTTCTCCAGATATTCGATTGTAGGTTTTCTGAGAGAGAAATTCAATGCTGTAGAGTTTTTAACAACCAAGTGTCGTGTCCTGCAAACTCAATACGGAGTCACTATGAATAGAATGCGTAGTGACAACGACACTGAATTTACGGAGCAAAAAGTAGATATTTAATGTTATAGCCTAGGAATCAAACATGAGTTTTTTGTTGTGAATACTCCTCAGCAAAATGGGATTGTTAAGAGAAAGTTTTAAAACGTTTTAGGGAGTAAATGCCTTATGAATTATGGACTGGAAAGAAGTCCAACCTTGCATATTTCTGTATTTTAGGGAGTAAATGCTACATCCTACGGGATAGAGAGCAATTAGGAAAGTTCGACTCCCGAAGCGACGAGGGAATATTGCTAGGATATTCATCAGATAGTAGAGCGTACCGAGTTTTTAACCTGAAGAGCTCTAAAGTGATTGAGTCAATAAACGTTACTGTGCAAGATGACGAACCATCGACGTCTATTGATTCCACGCATTTAAGTGAGGATGACACACTCCTTTTTTATGATCCCATTATGTCTCCCATACCTAGGGTGGACCATACTCTTGTTCTAGTGGACACACCTACTTGTGTTCGCAAGAGTCATGATCCTTCCGCCATTATTAGAGATCCCACTTTAGGGGTCAAGACTCGTGCTCAGCTAGAGAATGTTGCTAGCCATGTCTGCTACACATCTAAAGTCGAGCCCAAGAATCACAAAGAAGCACTAAAGGATGAACACTGGATATATGATATGCAGGATGAGTTGCTTGAGTTTAAAAAGAACAATATTTGGGAACTTGTCCCCCGACCTAGTGAGACTAATGTGATAGGTACCATGTGAATTTTTAAGAATAAAATGGATAAAAATGGTACCATAATCAAAAACAAGACTAGGTTGGTCGCTCAAGGCTACACACAGATAGAGGGTGTAGACTTTAGGGAAACATTTGCTCCTGTTGCGAGGCTTGAGTCCGTCTGCTTACTACTCGCCATCGCATATCATCTGTGCTTTAAGTTATATCAGATGGATGTCAAGAGTGTCTTTCTAAATGGAATTCTACAGGAGGAGGTTTACGTGGAATAACCAAAAGGGTTTGAAGACCCTAAGCACTCGGAGCACGTCTACTATCTGAGGAAAGCCTTGTATGGTTTGAAGCAAGCACCCCATGCTTGGTACGAGAGTCTTACTTCTTATCTCTAAGCCCGTAGCTTCAAGAGAAGGGGAGTTAATATGACATTGTTCGTCAGGAGAGATTACGGTGCTATTTTAGTTGATCAGGTCTATGTGGATGACATAGTCTTTGGATCTACGTGCTCCCAGCATGCTCACCGCTTTGAGGAGGAAATGAAAAGTGAGTTTGAGATGAGCATAGTAGGTGAGCTTACTTTCTCCCTTGGTCTCCAGGTTCGTCATCTAAAGGATGGGATGTTCATCTCCCAATCTAAGTATGCTAGAGACCTAGTGAAGAAATTTGGTTTATACTCCGCTAAGCATGCACGTACACCTGTGAGTACTTCTATCAAGCTTAGTAAGGACACTTCGGGCAAGGACGTAGAGCAAACCTTGTATCGGAGTATGATAGGTAGTCTTCTCTATTTGACTGCCAGTCGTCCCGACATAGCCTTTAGTGTTGAAGTCTATGCGCGATATCAAGCATCCCCGAAAGAGTCACACTTACTCACTCTAAAACGTATTATCAAATACGTGGGTGGGACCCTTTCCTACGGTATTTGGTGTTCCTTTGATACCGATGATCATTTGTCCGCCTATTCGTATGCCGATTGGTTCGGGGATGTAGATGGTTGTAGGAGCACTTCTGGTGGGTGTTTTTACTTTGGTTCTGCTCTTATCTCCTGGTTGATCAAGAAGCAAAACTCTATTTCTTTGTCGACTGCAGAGGCTGAGTACATTGCCGCCGGGAGTTGTTGCACGCAACTCTTGTGGATGAAGTAAATGTTTGAGGATTATGGGATTTCACAGGACACCATGACCATTTCATGTGATAACACGAGCGCGATATACATATCTCGCAATCCAGTCCAGCATTCGCACACAAAGCACATCAGGATACACGAGCACTTTATACGACAGTTAGTTGAGGAAAAAGTCGTATCCCTGAGTTTCGTACCCACCGACCTTCAGTTAGCCGATATTTTCACGAAACCTTTAGATTCCCTTAGATTCGAGAGCAGTGTATAATATCAACCAAGGATGAGCGCAAGGCAATGTTGCGTAAGCTTAAGGATGTCTCTACTTCGAAGACTACGAGGTTGCATGAACCTTTCGTAATGAGCATTGGTAAGGATCGGCCTGGGGGTACACCAATCGCTCGAGAAATAAAAACATCAGATGTCAACAAAAAGGGATCCCTCAACATTAATACACGGGAGGATGCGGTACAAACCTCGACGGTGCAGAAAACTAAATTGAACATCGATAACAAGCCATTTTTTAAATGTCCACCACCGTGGTGTCATAACTGCACACCTATGTATGGTCACTATATGAAGGAGATATCCCAACTCTTCCAGTGTTTCGTTAAAGTCACTTATGCGGTGCCCTAACTACACACCTATGTACGGCTGGCCTTGGGTTTGAGACGTGGGAGCATCCTCTCTTTATATGGGGGTAAGGACAGTCGACATCTGCCTCTCTCATAACCTGGAGTGAAGCAAGAGCCTTGTGCATTGAGTACGACCTTTTTATGTGTATTGCAGGAATACTAAAGAAGGGAGGTGAAGTAGATGGTTGGAAGGCGGTAAGATCTGATATAATGAAATAATTTATTATAAACAAGATGTTGACTCATCCAAAGGAATCCTAATCAATTTTGGTTTCTTAGTTAGACCACATTAAGTAGGACACTTATATTTAACCAATTAATTAATTCTGAATTTCATAATTCTTACATTAAATATTTCGAACGGTCTCCCACTCGGTCCTAATAAGAATTTGCATAATGTTTTTATTAAAGGGACATAAGGCTCTCAATAATATTTGGAATGGTCAATAACAATTATCCACCTTAATTAAATACTCCACCAATGTGAGTCGTAGAGGTTACACACTAATTCAACAACATAGTTCCTTCCATGTATTACGCCACCAGTGTCATATTTAATTAGGTCTATAATGTGGGTTGTTATAATGGCCCCATAATATCGCTATAAAAAGACTACTTTTGTCATAATATTTCATTCACATGCATGTATACAATAAATAAATAAATGTGGAATTCAGAAACACTTTAATGATATCAAAATATGTAGTGTCAAATTACTAAACAAATAACAATCCCTAAGTAAGCTACTCAAGACCCATCTCTTCAGCATGTTTGTAATATAGCGTATTTTTATGCGTATTATTTAATTATGAAAATATGTGAAAATTGATTATGTGTGATTAACGTGACTGAAGATGTCACTATTTATAATTTTTATGTATTATTAAATTTGAATCTGTTAATTCATTAATTAAATTGATTAATAGTTGGACTCGCATTGGTTAATTAGTACATAACTGAGTTGTTAGTTATTTTTTGGGGGTATATTGGGTGTTTGTCTTTTGGGATGCATAGAATGTTTGTTTTATTTTAAAATGATGGATTGTACGCCAATGGGGTGAGTATAAAGCTTGGGTAAGGTTTCAAGACACTTGGAGGTGATTTTGAGCTCTTTTAGAGGTCCATTTGGGGGCCAAGCCTAATTTCATAGAGTAAGGGTTTTAATGAGTCGCTTGGGATCTCATTTTATCACAAAACGCAATTTGGAAGGCACCTTGGGACTAGAGAAGAGGAGTATGAGGAGAAGAGGAGAAAGTGGGAGGATCTTGGCTTATTTTTATCCAGAAATCAATTGAGGCAAGTTTATTTAGAACTTGGTTATAGTTGCTTTTGTGTTAGATTATATATATTCATTGAAATATAAACCTAATCATGCTTGAATCTGATTTTAGATAATTAAATAGTTAATTTTTTTTATTAATATAATCAAGATGTCAATTAGGTTAATTTCCCTCCTACATTGAATAATTTGCCCATTAACTTGAATTGAAATTGTTAGAAAAATGTTAGAGCTTATTTTATATTGAAAATCCTCTAATATATTTACAATTTAATTGAATAAATTCATATAAATTTTAAGCTAATTGTAGTAGTTGATGAAACTCGAGTTCTTTAGATAAAACCCCCAATTTAACGATTTAAATCATGATAAAATTGGTTGAAACGAGTTAATATTGGTGATTCTTGTTGGTATATCACTTATATATGACAGGTAAGGGTTTGTGTTAATGGTCAGATGTTTTCAAGATGAGTTGGGTTGAGTTTGGGAAGTCAGTAGAGGGTTGGTGAGAAGTTGATAATCCTATGAGGCCAATAGATTGGGCCTTTGAATCAGCCATAACTTCTTCATCATCAGGAGTCAGATTGACGCACTGTCAGAATCCTCAAAAATATAATTTGATGCTCTAAATGTTGGTAGTTTGGAATTTGTGTCGTGATCGTATTTTTGGATTTTGGGGCTCAATGCTATGATGGATTAGCCTTTAAATTTATTATACTTATAAAATAAAGTATATTATAATGTTTGAGGTTTTAAAAATTGGGTTCATGTTATTTGGGTGTTTAAATATCAGTTGGTTTGTGGGGCTCGAATTGTAGGTTGTATTAGATTGCAAACTCGAGAGTAGGATGTGTTGTTGATTGGGATTTTGGAAGTTTATAGGATTAGAATTGTTGCCTGGAATAACTTATAATCATTATGATAGACTAGTGGGGTGTTTAGACCGGGTGAGATTAGGATTTGTTAAAAAAAAACTATAGTAGGGTAGTTATCATATTCAATGGTTTTATATAAATTAGGTGCGGGTTGTTACCTAGGCACGATGCCTTGGGAGATTGGACTAGGACTAATTGAGATTGAATATAATTAATTTGTATATTTTAGTGCATGGTAGGGTGAGACTACGCCTGCATTAAATAAGTCGACTGTTTGGGTTAATGTGTTATGAGGTGAATATAAGGTTAAAGATGTGTTGTACCTTTTTATGATAGCGATGCTAGTATGACCCGATAACTTTGGGGTCGGTAGGTGTATTTGATTTACGTTAACCCGCTAGTGGGGCTTATGTATGTGTTTACTTTAGCCTGTTAGTGTGGGTTGAAATTGCTTGCATGTTTTATTTACAGTGTATACCATGCGTGAGTGCTCGTGGTTATCATACTAAGTGAGGGATTCCATTGTGGGGCACGAGCGATGTTGACCCGGGTGGTGCCTCAGTGAGTAGACGAGTTTGCCACGAGCATTTTACCCCAAGGTCCTATATTTAGGTTTATGTGTACAGAGAGGGTTCACGAAAATAGTTCATCGTATAGTCGATATGGTAGGTTATATGTATAATGGGTAGGCATAATGATTTATCACCTGTTCGTGATGAGGTATTAGGTTTGGGGGTGGCCTAAGACTATACCTAGTACGCGCTAGTGATCTCTGAAGGAAATAGGGATAAACCTTCATTATGTGTGGGCGTGAAAGATACTCATCTACTTGTATGCGCCGGGAGTTGTGCCTAGGTTAAGGTGTTAGACAAAGAGAAAGCCTTTCTCCTACCGTATGTGAATATTATGTTGCGGTAGTAACGATAGTTGTCGTTTAAAGTGTTATACTAAGGATGTATATGACTTATAGTATGTATGCCTACCTACATACTTTTGACTCAGATTTGTCTATTAAACATACTAGAGATGTGTGTATTACATTATTGGCATGAGATAGCCCAATATGGATAGACTCGAGATATAAGCATGTTATTAGTATTGTGGTTATTCAATGAGACGTACCTTAGATTTGAGACCTTAGTACATCATGTGATTCATAATGGTAAGATTAACCTAATATTGTAATGGTAAAGAATAAAGAATGAAGAGGTAAAACTTTAATCACGTGGGCTACATATGGGTTTGGGATTTAGAACAACATGTTATCTTAGGTTATTAGGTTGGGTAACTAATAACTTAAAATCCATTAAAAGATGAAAGAGAGATGTGTAACTATGGTGTATCCCAAATTCAGTTATAATCTTATTCTTCACAAACTTATTATTTACATTGTTATATATCCGTGTTTTTCACAGGTATTGGCTCGTTATTCGGGACATTGACAGAGTTGATCATTGGAGGATCACTTTTAGAGATGCTTCATTCATTACTCATAGGTTTTAGAAGTCGAACAAGTGTATCTCATCATCTCCTTGTAATTTTAGTTTCATTCATCTTGTGCAGTTTTTTTTATTAAAAAATTGTATGAGTTACATTTTATATTCAAGAGGTTGTTTAGTTATATTCATAGTGATTGGTATCAGAGTTGGATTTGTGTTATTCTGTATTTCATTATCTTGTTTTTACTTATTTAGTTTTAGTCATTTTGTTATGCTGAGAATGTGTCCAAATGTTTTGGATTCTCGTAATTTTTATAGTAGACCTCATCAATCTATTATGAATTTTATGGTGTGTCACAGTTAGTATCAGAGTATTCCATTTTATAGTGTCATAGGGATCTTGAATGCGTTCGTTGCTTTTTGCATTGTGTTATTTAAGTACTTTAAAACTTTATTCCCATGATATTTGTATTCCCGTGATTTTTGTATTTGACATGAACAGTTTGTTTATAAATTTTACGGGGTATCACAATATTGGACAAATATCTTCCGATGTAGTCCTTTCTTAAGAGGATTTGCTA
Organism: Sambucus nigra; assembly: GCA_949130495.1. NCBI lineage: Eukaryota > Viridiplantae > Streptophyta > Magnoliopsida > Dipsacales > Adoxaceae > Sambucus > Sambucus nigra. Next base: position 662,808,464 of record OX422210.1, read on the forward strand.
CATTAAAACTCATACAGCTATGTTCGATTGACACTCGTTGTTTTTAAACTTCATGTTTGATATATAGGTATGTTATATCAATATTCTTAGCTACTTCAGTATACTTATCGTTCGAAAAATAAGACTATTGAGACATTACGACAATAATTTTTTAGCGTTTTAAATATCAAACCCGTAACTCTAAGTCCTAAAATAAATTTTCACAACCATAATCAATGCTTTCTAGCTTCGAAACAAGATACGAACTCAACCTCCATGGTGCATAAAGCAATAACACTCTGCCTAACACTTTTCCATGAGACAACTCCTCTTGCCAGAAGAAAAATATAACCCAAAGTGATCTTTCTACAATCGAGATATCCCACAAAATCTGAGTCTGAATACCCAATCACCTAAAGGTGATTTGTTTTCCTATCAGTTAGAATGTATTCCTTTGTCCCTTGCAGGCACCTTAGCACGTTCTTTGCAACTTTCTAATGGTAATCACTTGGATTACTTTGATATATGCCTAGCATCCCAATGGAAAAACTAATATCCGGTCTCAAGCAAACCTGTACATACATAAAACTCCATACCAAAGAAGTGTAAGGCACGCCTTTCATATCTTCTCATTCCAATTCATTTTGCGGATATTGACTTAAGCTGAAATTGTCCCCTTTTCTTAATTGAAAAATTAATGGGATTAAAATTTTGCATGTTAAATATTTCTAAAATTTTGTTAATGTATGCTTTCAAAGACAGTCCCAATAATCCACACGATTTATCTCGAAATATCTTTATCCTGATCACGAAGGATGCCTTATCCATATCTTTTATTTCAAAGTTCAACGAAATACAATTATTAGTTACCTTTAGCAAATCTAGAACATTTATATCTATAAGCAAGTCATCAACATATAGCACTAAAAATACAAACTTCCCTCACCGATCTTTAGGTATATGCACCGATCAACAGCGTTTTTCTTAAACACAAATGAGGTAATGGTACCATGAAACTTAAAGTACCATTGCCAAGAAGCTTGTTTAAGTCCATATATTTATTTCTTTAACAAACAAATCATGTTTTCATTTACTTATTTTATAAATCCCTTTGGTTGTTCCATATGTTCTTATTCCTCATTTTAAAAATTTGTTTTCACATCCACTGGGTGCACCTCCAATTCATAATGAGGCATCGATGCTAACATGATTATAAGAGAATCCTTGTTTTAAAGAGGAGAGAAGGTTGCAATATAATCAAATCTTTCTCTTTGATTAAAACCTTTGGCGGCAAGTCTAGTTTGTGTCGTTCGATATTGACTTTTTAGTCGCGTTTGGTCACAAAGACCCATTTACACCGACTTGCTTATGTCCTTCCGGTAATTCGACCAACTCCAGGATTTTATTTAAATCTATATATTTTATTTCCTCATTCATAGCATCAATTCATTTATTATAATCATTACTATTAACACCTTGTTCACAAGTAATCAGATCATCAATATCCCCTATGTTAAATTCAATTTCTCGTAAATACACCACTTAATAATACGAAATAATCGATATTCTATGTAATACCCCATAATTTATAAGCATTTATTAATAGTTAAAAATTAAAATTTGGGAAATTTTTATTTATTTATTTTATTATTTAAATATAAATTGAGTTATAAAAAATAATATTCTGAATAGTACTATTTCAAATAACATTGGATTTTTTTCACCAATTTTTTTTTAAATGATTCCAAATAGTAATTACAATTCTCTTGGTGGCACTATTTACATAAGATTCTTAAAAAAAGGAGGAACTAAAGGGTATTAAATGTTATTTCCTATTCTTCTTTATCTCATCCTCTCATTTGCTCATTTCCTCCTCACTACTCAACCCAGCTAAATTACACCATTAAACCTAAAAAATTATACTCTTCTATTCTAGTAAAAAATTATACCTTTCTTATAAAAAATAGGATAACTTTGGATCAACTCTAAAGGATTTTTGGAGGCCAGTTGAACTCGTTTTTAAGAGGGAATTCTTATACACATTTGGGATATTATTTTCATCAATTGAGGAGAAATTTTGGAGGGACTTCTTCTACAATTATTTCTTATTATTCTTGGAGGTTCTCTTCAATTGAAGCAAGATAATTATACTCTCTCCTCTCATAAGATAAATAATAGTTTATACCTAAATAGTTTTTTATATAAATTTTAGAATTTACGTAGAGATAATTAAGATTTATTTTGTTTTGATCACACATTTATAAATTCTGATTTTTAGTGAATAAATTTAATGAATCTAATGAAATTATATACTTAATTAATTTATTCTAATTTGGTATAATTAAAATTGATCATGAATTATACATTCATGGTTTGATTTAAATGTTAAATCTAACACTGAATGAATTATATATATTGAAAATCATGATAGTAGATTAAATTCATGTTTTATTATGTTAAATTTTATTTTTCACAATTTTGGAAGTTGGGGTCCTAGTAAATTTTAAATTCTTCATTTTTGGGTTTATGAATCATGTTAAAGATCGAAGATAGTCTCAAATTTTGTTAAAATAGTAACTTTGCTCAGAGACTTATGAATCTTCATAATTTGATCTAAAATATAATTTTTAAGAGTTTCATTTTAACGAAATTCCAAAATAGTCATTCAAGACCTGAAAAATGAGAAAAATTGGACTAGGTATATTTATCGATGCGTATTAACGTAATAGAAAATGATTTTTTTAATCCCTGTAGAAGGCTTAAATTGAGACGTTTCACATATTTTGTAGAAAATCATGTTCTCGATAACTTTCGTATTTTAAATTTACCAAAAATCTGATTATAAAGGATCCATATTAACAAATTGTTATTCTAACAGCATGATGCTTGCAATATCCTAAATAAGCACATTATAGTATATAGGCATTAAAAAAATATGCCTAAAATGTTTTTTTTATGATGTGAGCGGAATAGAATTCTACTTTTTATTTTTGTGGAGAATCCATGCCTCGCCCCTCCTTTTTTTTAAAAGTCGTGTAATATTTAGAAGTAATTTAATAGAATTTAAGAACTTAAAGATAAAGTATAAAAGACATTGGAATACATTAGTGATATGTGAAATTTAAATTGTAGAATAATATCGAGAGTCGATTAATATTACTGTTATGTTGATGACCCAACCCATGTGGCCCTTTTTATTATATTGTTATTATGGATAAGGTTGGTTTCGTTGTGAGGTTTGGTGACCTCAAAGGGAACCGAGGGCTAGACACAATTACGATGATTTTATTATTGGAGGTGTTTGGATTTGTGTTTATAATGAAGATTTATTTATGTTATGAATTGCATTTTATATCACATGCGTGAGGTCCTAGATATGCTCACGAGTCTTATGAACTAATGAAATATTTAAATTGGTTATATATCTATGAGGCACATTATGCTTTGTGAGACCCCTCAACAAATTGAGGGCTATCACAGTTTATATATTTAAATACCAGTTAATTTCATAACTGTAGAATTATTATCTATACTCATGATTGCTAGTTTTACTACGTGAGTGCGTAGCTATTTTCTTGTTACGGCTGGTCTGGCCCCTCGTGTTGTTTTAGTTGCTCCAGCGTACCCGACCTAGTTTTCCACTCGAGTACACAATATTTCATTTCAGTCACCATCGAGTTTTAGATATGTAGGTGTTAAACCTATTTTAGTTTTATTCACTTTATGTTTAAGAGATGCGAGGTTTAATGCATGCCTAGCATTTGTACTCAAGTTTGTAGACAACGTGACTTTGGGAGATTTGGCATGTACTAGTTCTCTTCAGACAGTTTTTACTTTACATAGTGGTGGTGATTGATTCTATCTATATTATATAATTAGTTGATGATTTCTCATATTGTTCTCTACTTTGATTTGTCCTTATTCATTTATTCTTATTTCATGCTAAGGATGATATTTAAATTGAACTGTCAAACCGTTTTATTTAATAAATAGACTTGATCAACCTAATTATTAAAAATTACGGAGTGTAACAGTTGGTATCAGAGCATGGTCCTAGGTAATGTAGGTTCCATAGGTCCATCTTAGTAATCCGCGTAGCAGTCTCTAATACGTCATTCTCTTTATACTCTTGTCGTAAGATGCGTAATGGTAATAAGAATTTTGTGTCATATTTCAGATGGCACCAAAGAGGAAGACTCTTTTCACCACACATGTTGTGCAACCGCAACTCGTGGCGCTTATGACACCTGTTCACCCCATACCAGCAGTCCGAGCACCGAATGCACGGGGAGAGTTCCACTTCGGAGCCTAAAAACTCTCAGAGTAAATTTCACAGGTTGTTCAGGCAGGACTAGCTCCAGAGGGACAAGAGACGCCAGATGAGGGCCTACAACTAGCGGTACGAGTTCCCATTGCCGAGTAGGAAAAGGTCGTAGTGGCATTTATGAAGAATAATCCACCAATATTTTTGGGGTCTACTGATCCATTGGTGGCACTACAATGGTGTGGGGACATCGAGCATCACTTGAGACTTGCATATTGTACCAAGGTTCAGAAATAGTTTTTGGCTACCCTTCGTTTGAGAGAGGATGCTCTTTATTGGTGGGAGAGTGTGACTACAGCCGAACAGAGAGATCAGATGGGTTATGAAGAGTTCATTACGAATAATGATAAGTATTTTTCGAAATCCATTTGTACGCAGAAGCGTATAGAGCTCACATCACTTCAGTAGGGGACTCATACTATTGTTGAGTACGAGAAATAATCTACCAACTCGTCCTTATTTGCCCTCGAGGATGTGAACATCCAGAAGAAAAAGATTGCTTGTTTCATTGGGGGTCTTATTTACCCTATTCGCAAGCTTCTGATAGCAAACCCAACATAGGTTAGTTATACATAGATAGTGGGTGTGGCACTCACTTTTTATCGAGATTGCACTAAATGTAAGAGGAAGTTCGACAAGGTGGTCCAAGCTAATGGGCCCAAAATGGATGGAGGAACTTGTGGAGATAGAAGGGGAGGCGAAGGTTGAACGGGCCATGGACAGTGCAAGAAATTTTGACCCAATCAGTATAGACCATAACATCAAGGACCCCTTTAAGAAGGTAGTGGGAACAATAACATCACCACCAGTAGCGATAGGTGGGGACCACTCCTAATCAATTCATGGGAGTTTGCTTTAGGTGTGGAGGTAGGATATAGGGCCAATGCATGTCGTAGTGATATGGTCGTTTAAAAAATACAGCAGGGCCAAAGTCAAAGGTTGTGCCAGTTTAAGGGCCAATAGGGCCACTTCGATCATAGCATTTAGGGCCAATACAGGTAGGGCCAGCAAGGCCAGGGGAAGTATAGACAGGGCTAACAGGTAGGCCTATCAATGGATTAAATTTAATCTAAACCTGAATTCGATCCAATCCATTTAAGCAGATATGGATCATGCCTAAAATTCGATTATTTGATTACCCGTTTATTAAGTGGAGCGGATTTGGATTCATATACTCCGACCAGTTAATAATCTGATCCGATTAATATATTTAAAAAAAAAATATATATATATATATATATATAATATTTTTAATTAATATATATTTTATTTAATAATTTTTTTAAATATATATTATAATAGTTCTTTATTTCATTATTAGTTTTTTTGGAATATTTGCAAAATAAATTTATTAAATAAGGAAAATTAAAATGTTGCAAATCTAGTGGTTAAAAGTATATTAGATTGAATAATCGGATCGTATCTGAATCCGTTTAACATAATCGGATATGAATTTGGATTTGCTTGATACGATCCGTTGGATAATCGGATCGGAGCCGAATCTGTTTAACATAAATGGATATGGATTTGAATTTTCCCGATCCGGTCAGAATCCTATCCATTTAGAGGCCTACCAACAGGGCTTTAGGACCAACTATTAGCCACAATAACAACTACAACAGATGCCCGTTATTCCCACCCCGAGGCAACTAGCGACACTTCCACCACCACCACCACTCATGGCAGTGCCTTAGCCTCAACTACGGTATGGTTGGGTCTATCACGTGGGACCCAGAGATAAGCCAGTGCCTATTCAGGCGGTTGATAGTACGTTTTATGTTCATGGCACTTTCGCTAGAGTTTTATTTGATACGGGGACCACACACTCATTTGTTGCACGACACTTCGTGGGAATATCAAGGATGATTCTGACTCCATGCTCTAGAGTTTTATCCATATCTACCCTTTTAGGCGTATTTACTCTGAATACCGAGACTTGTGATGGAGTAGGCATTGATACTGATAGGCTGCGCATTATAGCTAACTTGTTGGTTTTAGATACCCACACATATGATGTTATATTATGGATGGATTGGTTATGTACGTATCGAGATCAGATAGATTGGGTAATTGGAGCCATTTGTTTGCTATACATGGTTAAATGTAAGGGTGGGGCTACTACCCGGTTGTACTTTATTGATGATGAGAAGGAAAAATAATCCCAAAGGGTGATTTCAATAAAAATATTATAACACCAATTTTAATTACGCGAAAGCGACTTTTAAACAGATGTTATCTTATTTATCATAAGAATGCAACTATGTGATAAAACAGATAAATCAAACCACGCAAAAATAAATCAGGCAAAGTTTTAGGAAAAAAACTTTCAGTAAAAAACTTTTATTCACTTAGAAATTTACAAGAGAGTCGACTTACAAACTGCATGTTATCCCCAACAAGCATAACGTGACATTCTTCAAAAATCTATAAGTAACAACTATGAAGCTCGTAAGAGTCACATGACCGCAGTCCTTCGAATTAGCCTCAACCTCCATCTTCAGTAATGAATCCCTGCAGTTATCACAAGTCAGCAATGGAGAGCCTCTCCACCAATGTGACAACCCGAATATAATTATGATAAATTACATTTATATTATGATTAGCTTGTGTGATATGGATAATAAGTTATTAGTATATATAATGTTAATTCATTATGTTTAGTCTAATCCTACCTTCATAAAACATGAAATATCGAATTAGTTACAAATGTGAAATTTTTAAGTTTTCGGTAGGAATGTTCATGCTTAAGACTAGTTTTGACCTTTATGACATAACAATTGACTTGAGGTGAAAACTATATGTTTGTATATATATGAGTTAGGTTTGTAACACAACAAACGATTCATCGAACGGACATCCGAGTAGGAAGATATTGTCTTTTTACGAACAGAGGGTAAAGTAGTCATTTAGCCTTAAATGATATTTTGTTTTATATGATGCCACATGTTATAAATTGATTGGTTGGAGGTGGAGGTTGGTTTGGCCGACTTAAACCCTTGAGATATCCCCCTTTCTTCAGCAAACTCAGTTTGGGAGAGTTTTAAGTTGAGGAAGAACAATTGTGAGGGTCAGGAAGAAGAAAGTGAGGAGAAACATTCAAAAAAAATTCATAGAAAATTACGTAAAAGCCCCTAAGGTAATTCAAACCATGAATATTGTTATTTTTCTTGCAATTATGATTTATATGACATAAATCCTTGATTGTTTATTGAACTTTCATGCTTGGGTGCATATGTATGGATATATACAAGTTTAAGTTAAGTTGAATGTACAAACCCTAAAATTGATTTGTTTTGAAACTTTGTTTATTCAAACTTCCATATATTTTTGTATACTTACTGGAATTGATTGATTCCAATTGGAGATTAACCTGGACTCATATACGTATGACATATCCCAAAATCATGTGAAAATACCAAAGAAATGAGTCTTTGATGAGAGTTTGAAGTTCGGGTATGAAATCTGCCCTAAGCATGCAAGTATGCCCGCCATGTGTTCGATGTCTTGCTTTACATAGAAAACGAACCTTAAAAATTATGAAACTTTAATTTCGTATTGTTCAATATGTTTACTGATGTTGGGTAAAATATCATTGAAATTTATGATGTATAAAAATTATGAAAATTCTTAGAAGTTGAATGAACGATAAAAGAGCCAATAGGGCAGATTTGTTATGTGGTAAAGAAATGGGCATATCTTGCCCTAGGAAAATTGAAATATCGCACCGTATTTTGTATTGTAATCCTAATATGATAAGGATTGAATTACCAAGAATAAATGAATGTATATTTGGTCTATGATTTGGATATGTTAAATATATTAACATGGATTTGGATGGAACTTCACTTGTGATAAATGATTTGAATGGAATCATGTGATGCTTGTGGATTGAATTATATTTAAATCATTCTTTGGATTATTAATATTGTTATGGTGATACTAATATTTTAAGAATTATAGGAAGGGAAGAAGAGCTGATTGAACAAGTACCAGATAAAGGCAAGGGAAAAGCCAGTTAAACTATCAAGGTGAGTGTACTTATGATTGTTCATATATAGATATGAAAATGATATGTTGGATTTGAATATAGCTCTAAGAGCGGATTTGTTTGAATACTTTGGTATTCAGGATTTGTTTGGATATTCAAATATCCAGGATTTTTTATTGCCAATGGGCAGAATTATTTGGATCTTATGATCCAGGATTTGTTATTGCCAATGGGCAGAATTATTTGGGTCTTATGATCCAGGATTTGTTATTGTCAATGGGCAGAATTATTTAGATCTTATGATCCAGGATTTGTTATTGCTAATGGGCAGGATTGTTCGGATTTTATATCCACCGATTCGATATAGAATTGGTATTCCATTGCAGGTAAGGAGTACCTCACTAAGCTAAATGCTTACGGTTTATATTTTAATAATTTCAGGTTTGTACGCTGCCAGCTAGGATACCATATGATCGGTAACTTTGAGAGTTGCACCGTTGGAGAGAGCTGTGGTTTAAATATGGGGATTTTATCATTGTCACACTTAATGTTTTAATATACTCACACATTGTATATATTGAGTTAGCACGGATTGAGATGATGATTGTAATATTTAATCATAGTATTGTTTGTCCGCTTAATTATGACACTGATATTGATTTCGTTATGGTAAAAGAATAATATTATGTTGATTATGCATATTGTGCTGTAAAATATGGATAGACGAATTATATTTCCAATGGGCTCAAGATTATGATTTAATTATTCTAATAAAAAATGATTAGTATGGATATTGGGTTTGGGGTGTGACAATTAGTGGTATCAGAGCGTGGTTATTAATTCTGGACGTGTGTGACGGTTAGATGGCAGTATTGAGTTGATTTGATATTTATGAATTGTTTATGTACTAAACAATAGTTTAGTATTATAAACTGTTTATATTGGTTGTTAGAACTTTGTTGTATTACAGATAATTCCAGATGGAACCTGAGAATGGACAACATGAAGAAGAGGGAGTAGCTTCTCGTACAGACAATACTGAAGTAGAGCAGAGCATTGCTGGAAGGGATAGAGAGCAGGAGCAGCCTACAGAGATGCAAATACTGCTACAGGCAATATTGAGGATGGTAGAACAATAAGAAAGAAATATGGAATTAATGGCAGAGCAATAGGCTAGATATCTAGAATCAAAGACTGTGGCCAGGATTGAGAAAGAAGCAAGGAAGAAAATGAAGGATTCCATGCATGAGAAGTTTTTAAAGTTAAACCCTCTAAAATATTCTGGGTCAGTTGAACCTAAAGAAGCTGAGATGTGGGTCAGGGATATAGAAACTATATTTGCAGTTATGAAGGTTCCAGATAACCAGAAAGTGAATCTAGCTGTGTTTAAGCTGAAAGGAGAGGATAAATATTGGTGGGAAGCTAGCAACCATTTGGTTCCCAGGATGGAAGGCACTGATGTTATTACTTGGGTTGAATTTAATAAAGCTTTGTATGTTAAATATTTCCTTAAAGTTTATAGAAGGGAGAAGCTGAGGGAATTTATAAATTTGACCCAAGGGAAAATGTCTGTGAGGGAGTATGAGGCTAAATTTACTGCTTTGTCTAGATTTGCTACTAAATATGTGGAGAATGAAGAAGATAAATGTAGTAAGTTTCAAGATGGACTGATTTGTCCTATTCAGAATAGAGTGGCCACTTATGAGTTAGAAGATTATGCTTCTCTGGTAAACAAAGCCACGATAGCAGAAAGGCAAATAAACCAAGGGGTGGCGAGTAGAGAGAGTTTTAAGAAAAGTAGATTTGCTGCATTTCTGTCTAAGGGAGGTGAGCGTGGAAGTGTTAAGATAGAACCTCATAAATTTCAGAGAGGTGGTGGAGATAGTGGTAGAGGTCTAGGGAGATTTGGCAGAGATACTAGGGGTGGAGAATCTTCTAGTCTGGTTTGGAGGTCAGGAAAGAGTGAGGCACCAACAAGAGTTGTTACATGTTTCTTTTATAAAGAGGAGGGGCATTATAAATCCGGGTGTCCTAAGCTTAAAGGAGTGTAATGCTACCATTGTCATCAAGTGGGGCATGTTAAGAAGAATTATCCGCAGTTGGCAAAGACTCCAGCAACACCTAGTGAAGCAGCAAGTAGAGTGTTACCTCTAGGCAGTGGAGCGAAAAGTGTGGGTAGAGGACAAACTAGTGGTTCCAGGCCAGGTGGACGAGTTTTTATAATGAAAGAAGCTCATATTACTCCAAATGTGGTGACAGGTACACTTTCTGTTACTGATAAAAGTGCTTATGTTTTTATTGATCCTGGTTCCATTCATTCTTTTGTGTCCTATGCTTTTGCTATATACCTAAATAGACCATGTACTCGTTTAGATGTGGGGTTGGGTATTTATATGCCTATGGGGGATATGGTTGTAGCTGATTATGCTTTTCATGATTGTGTTTTGACTGTGGGGTCTAGAGATACAGTTATAGATTTACTTCCATTGGATATTTCTGATTTTGATATAATTATGAGAATGGATTGGTTATCTAGATAACATGCATCTATGGATTGTTTCTGTAAGGAAGTTGTTTTTAATATGCCTGGTGAGCCTGAATTTAAATTTGTGGGGGAAAGAAAAATTGTTCCCAGTTGCATCATTTCTGCTATTCAGACGAGGAAATTATTAAGTAAGGGTTGTGAGGGTTTTATTGGATATGTTCTTGACACTAGGAAGGGGGCTTTACAATTAGTCGATGTTCCTATTGTACGGGATTTTCCTGAAGTGTTTCCTATTGAGTTGCCCGGGTTACCTCCAGAAAGAGAGGTTGAATTTAGTATTGAATTAGCACCGGGGACAGACCCTATTTCAATGGCACCGTATAGAATGGCACCTGTTGAATTGAAAGAACTTAAGATCCAGTTGCAGGATTTACTTGATAGGGGGTTTATAAAACCCAATGTATCTCCATGGGGGTGCACCAATTTTATTTGTGAAAAGAAAGATGGTACTATGCATTTGTGTATTGATTATAGGCAACTGAATAAAGCTACAATTAAGAACAAATATCCTTTACCTCGTATAGATGATTTGTTTGATCAGTTACAGGGTGCTAAAGTGTTTTCAAAGATAGACTTGCGATCAGGGTATCATCAGTTGAGGGTGAAGGAGAGTGATATTTCTAAAACTGCTTTTCGCACTTGGTATGGTCATTTTGAGTTATTGGTGATGCCTTTTGGGGTGACTAATGCTCCAGCTGTATTTATGGATCTTATGAACCGGGTACTGCATCCTTTTATTGATTCATTTGTGATAGTTTTTATTGATGATATTCTGATTTATTCACGTGATATGGTTGAACATGAAAAGCATCTCAGAACTATTTTGAATGTGTTGAAAGATAAGCAATTGTATGCTAAGTTTAGCAAATGTGAATTTTGGCTATCAAAAGTTGTATTTTTAGGCCATGTTATTTCTGGAGATGGTATGTGTGTTGATCCCAAGAAGGTAGAAGCTATTGTAAATTGGGACAGGCCCAATAATGTGACTGAGGTGAGGAGGTTTTTGGGTTTAGCTGGGTATTATAGAAGGTTTATTAAGGGATTTTCCTCGATTGCCTTGCCGATGACTAAACTAACCCGAAAATATATTAAGTTTGAATGGAATTCTGATTGCGAAAATAGTTTTGATGAATTGAAAAAGAGGTTGGTAACTGTACCTGTTCTTACTATTCTACATGGTGGAGATGGTTTTATTATTTATACTGATGCTTCACACCAAGGGTTGGGTTGTTTTTTTATGCAGCATGGTAGAGTTATTGCTTATGCTTCTAGGCAGTTGCGTATACATGAACGTAATTATCCAACACATGATTTGGAACTTGCTGCTATTATGTTTGCTTTGAAATTATGGCGTCATTATCTATATGGTGAGGTATGTGAAATTTTTACTGACCATCAAAGCCTTAAGTATTTATTTACTCATAATGAGTTGAATTTGAGGCAGAGGCGATGGATGGAGTTAATTAAAGACTATGATTGTACAATTCACTACCACCCAGGGAAGGCAAATGTAGTCGCAAATGCTCTGAGTAGAAAGGCTTTGGACATGTTATCTTGTATTCGGTGTGCTATAGTTTCCCACATCATGGAGTTGAGATTGATGGGAGTAGAATTGAAGCTAGCCGATGGGGACAGGTTCTTTGCTCATGTGAGTGTGAGGCCTTTGTTAGCTACCCGTATTCGTGATTTGCAAAGTCAAGATCCTTTTCTTGAGAAGAAACGACAAGATGTACGAGATGGTAAGCTTGAATATTTTTGTATTATGAATGATGGCACTTTATTATATAAGCAGCGGTTATGTGTGCCTAATGTGTGTGGATTGAAAGAGAAAATTTTAGATGAGGCTCATAATTCCATTTATACTATGCAACCTGGTAGCACTAAAATGTATAGGGATGTAAAGGAGAATTATTGGTGGAATAATATGAAGAAGGAAATAGTTGATTTTGTTGCGAGGTGCCTTATATGTCAGCAAGTGAAAGTGGAGCATCAGAAACCTACTGGTCTGTTTCAGCCATTGTCAATACCGGAATGGAAATGGGATCATGTAACGATGGATTTTGTGGTTGGGATTCCTCGATCTCTGAAGGGGTGAGATTCGATTTCTGTAGTGGTGGATAGATTGACGAAGTTCGCTCATTTTCTAGCAGTCAAGACTACGTATACAGTTGATAGGTATGCTAGATTTTAAGTTAATGAAATTATTCGATTGCATGGAGCACCGATATCTATTGTTTCAGATAGGGACCCTACGTTTACATCCAGATTTTGGGATAGCTTGTAGTATGCTATGGGTGCTAACTTGAAGTTTAGTACGGCTTTTCATCCTCAGACAGATGGGCAGTCTGAAAGAACAATACAGATTTTGGAAGATATGCTTAGATATTGTGTGCTTGATTTCAAAGGTAATTGGGATGAATATTTGCCTTTGATAGAATTTGCAGATAATAATAGTTTTCAGTCTACTATTGGTATGGCTCCATATGAAGCATTGTACGTTAGATGATGTCGTACACTGATATGTTGGGGTGAAGTTGGTGAAAAGAAGATAGAGGGTCCATAATTGATTGAAGTCACCACTGAAAAAGTGAAGATTATTCAAGATAGAATGAGAATAACTCAAAGCATACAAAAAAGTTATGCTGATAAACGACGGAAAGATTTGGAATTCCAGAAAGGGGATTATGTGTTTCTTCGGATATCGCCATGGAAAGGAGTTATGAGGTTTGGAAAGAAAGGGAAATTAAGTCCACGCTACATTGGACCTTATGAAATTCTTAAAAAAGTCGGGATGGTTGCCTACAAGTTAGCGTTACCACCAGAGTTAGCTTGGTTACATGATGTTTTTCATGTTTCTATGTTAAGAAAGTATGTAGAAGATCCTTCATATGTATTGGTGGAACAACCTATTGCATTGAAAGAAGATTTGAGCTATGTGGAAGAACCACTTGCAATCGTTGATAGGAAAGAACAAATATTGAGATCAAAAGTGATCCCACTCGTGAAAGTTGTGTGGAGAATCCATTCCATGGAAGAAACTACATGGGAGAGTGAGGATAGCATGAAGATGTGTTATCCATATTTATTTTATTCATACAACTAAGGTATGTCAATTTTGGGGACGAAATTTCTTAACTCGGGGAGAATTGTGACAACCCGAATATAATTATGATAAATTATATTTAAATCATGATTAGCTTGTGTGATATGGATAATATGTTATTAGTATATATAATGTTAATTCATTATGTTTAGTCTAATCCTACCTTCATAAAACGTGAAATATCGAATTCGTTATAAATGTGAAGTTTTGAAGTTTTTGGTAGGAATGTTCATGCTTAAGACTAGTTTTGACCTTTATAACATAACAATTGACTCGAGGTGAAAACTATATGTTTGTAGATATATGAGTTAGGTTTGTAACACAACAAACGGTTCATCGAACGGATATCCGAGTAGGAAGATATTGTCTTTTTACGAACAGAGGGTAAAGTAGTCATTTAGCCTTAAATGATATTTTATTTTATATGATGCCATATGTTATAAATTGATTGGTTGGAGGTGGAGCTTGGTTTGGTCGACTTAAACCCTTTAGATATCCCCCTTTCTTCAGCAAACTCCGTTTGGGAGAGTTTTAAGTTAAGGAAGAACAATTGTGAGGGTCAGGAAGAAGAAAGTGAGGAGAAACATTCAAAAAAAATTCATAAAAAATTACGTAAAAGCCCCTAAGGTAATTCTAATCATGAATCTTGTTATTTTTCTTGAAATTATGATTTATATGACATAAATCCTTGATTGTTTATTGAACTTTCATGCTTGGGTGCATATGTATGGATATATGCAAGTTTAAGTTAAGTTGAATGTACAAACCCTAAAATTGCTTTGTTTAGAAACTTTGTTTATTCAAACTTCCATATATTTTTGTATACTTACTGGAATTAATTGATTCTAATTGGAGATTAACCTGGACTCATATATGTATGACATATCCCAAAATCATGTGAAAATACCAAGAAATGAGTCTTTGGTAAGAGTTTGAAGTTCGGGTATGAAATATGGCCTAAGCATGAAAGTATGCCCGCCATGTGTTCGATGTCTTGCTTGACATAGCAAACGAACCTTAAAAATTATGAAACTTTAATTTCGTATTGTTCAATATGTTTAATGATGTTAGGTAAAATATCATAGAAATTTATAATGTATAAAAATTATGAAAATTCCTGGAAGTTGAATGAACGATAAAAGAGCCTATAGGGCAAATTTGTTATGTGGTAAAGAAATGATCATATCTTGCCCTAGGAAAATTGAAATATCGTACCGTCTTTTGTATTGGAATCCTAATATAACAAGGATTGAATTACCAAGAATAAATGAATGTATATTTGGTCTATGATTTGGATATGTTAAATATATTAACATGGATTTGGATGGAACTTCACTTGTGAGAAATGATTTGAATGGAATCATGTGATGCTTATGGATTGAATTATGTTTAAATCATTATTTGAATTATTAATATTATTATGATGATACTAATATTTTAAGAATTATAGGAAGGGAAGAAGAGCTGATTGAACAAGTACCAGATAAAGGCAAGGGAAAAGCCAGTTAAACTATGAAGGTGAGTGTACTTATGATTATTCATATATAGATATGAAAATGATATGTTGGATTTGAATATAGCTCTAAGAGCAGATTTGTTTGAATACTTCGGTATTCAGGATTTGTTCGGATATTCAAATATCCAGGATTTGTTATTGCCAATGGGCAAAATTATTTGGATCTTATGATCCAGGATTTGTTATTGCCAATGGGCAGAATTATTTGGGTCTTATGATCCAGGATTTGTTATTGTCAATGGGCATAATTATTTGGATCTTATGATTCAGGATTTGTTATTGCCAATGGGCAGGATTATTCGGATTTTATAACCACCGATTCGATATAGAATTTGTATTCCATTGCAGGTAAGGAGTACCTCACTAAGCTAAATGCTTACGGTTTATATTTTAACAATTTCAGGTTTGTACGCTGCCAGTTTGGATACCATATGATCGGTAACTTTGAGAGTTGCACTGTTGGAGAGAGCTGGGGTTTAAATATGGGGATTTTATCATTGTCACTCTGAATGTTTTAATATACTCACACATTGTATATATTGAGTTAGCAGGGATTGAGTTGATGATTGTAATATTTAATCATAGTATTGTATGTCCGCTTAATTATGACCCTGATATTGATTTCGTTATGGTAAAAGAATAATATTATGTTGATTATGAATATTGTGCTGTAAAATATGGATAGATGAATTATATTTCCAATGGGCTCAAGATTATGATTTAATTATTCTAATAAAAAATGATTAGTATAGATATTGGGTTTGGGGTGTGACAACCAAGGTGTATGCAAGAGATTCAAAACTTTCTAGGGTTCTAAACTAATTCACAATAATAATATTCAAGGATGCCTTTTGTGAATTAAAGCAGTGTTTTAGAAACATAAAACTCGAAGAAGTTTTGCTGCTGATATGCAAAAACGTCTTTTGAAAAAATCTTGAAAAACTAAATCACGAAATAGGTATTTATAAAAAAATGGAGTCGGCGGGATCGGTCAAATGACATCAAGATGTGGTTCGAACGACATGTCCATATGGTTCGAACGACATCAAGATGTGGTTAGAACGACATGAAACGTCAAAAAAATATTTTTTAAACTCCGCCCACATGTATAAAAAAACATATTTTCGAAACCAAAACAGCCTGGTTCATCTTTTGATAAAAATTAAACATCCCAAATATAATTCTATGAATTAATTCAAACTCTAAATCATTTGATTAATTTTGAGATGTCGGGAAGTCTTCAAACTTGGAGAAGCTTGAGTTTGCGTTGTCTTCTCGGTGCGAGACAATTTGTAACGGGTGGGCCAAACTAGCCTAACGTTATGCTATGCACAATGACAGAAAAATTGTTCTTACAAATCTCCCCCTTTGGCTATTTCAGTACAAAACAAACAAAATGAGCGAACACCAAATTAAAATCAAAATATCCTATTACAGATTACAAAAAGTACTAACACCGTTCCCAACCCTAGAACTACGGAACGACCTAAATCTTTTTATCTTCAAACTTTAAACTTCTTACCTTTAAAACATTGTCTTCATTCGTGTGTCATTAAATTTCGCTTCGAGTACCTACACACATGAGACAACAAAAATATACCTTCGTGACGCATCGAGTTTTAAACAAAGTAAATCATAAATGAATTCTCCCCCATAATTTAAACTCATCAAACATAAAAACTCCATTTTAATTTGCTCCCCCCCTTTGTTTCTTATCGAAATAGACAAATAGACAAAGAAATAGAAATAATAAACATGAAATACGGAGCATCACGTCGAAGAAAAGATATCATCACAAAAGATGTAAATCAAGCACATGTAATAATCATCTCAAAGGCAAACACACCAACTATTTAAAAAAAAATCAATTTTTTTCAAAACAAAACAAACACAAATACAACATGCATTACCACATATAATATATATGCAGAGTGATTAGGCATAAATTCTTTTGATTTATCCCTTTAATTTACAAGATTTTATCACCTCGAGTGATGTAAAATGCGTTGATTTATCTCATATCTGTGATACTAGCCATCTTCTAACAAATACCCTGAGTTTTGTGTATTTCTCAGAAATTTTGTAGGTATTTAATGCATGAGAGAGAAAGAAATCAGAAGAAAAGAAAAGAAGAAAAGTCAAAAGGGAAAAAGAGTAATTTGCATCTGGAATTCGGATGAGGACCCAAAATGAAAGTTGAAGACCTCGAGTCTACAAGCATGTAGGAAGAAACCACATCCAAATCCGAGTCCCGGAGCAAAAGTTATGAGCCTTGAAAGACGAGAGATAATCATGAGAAATTGATGAGAAAATGACGAGAAATTGATCAAAGGACCCGGACCGATCCGGATTATATCATAAATGAACCGATCCGCCCCCCTTGAAGTCCACTGTATAAGTTTTGTGAAGCGGACCGATCTGAATTATATCATAAATGAACCGGTCCGGACCCTTGTGAAAGAAGTGCGCTTGCGTTCAAATAAAGAAATTATTTAATTAAACTCAGTTTTTATCAATTAACTCCTAAACACGCATCTAAATGTGATTGAAGATGATAAAATCGAGCAAGAACATTCAAACACACACATGTGAGAAAAATCCCCCAAAGGGGTAAAACCTTTTATTTTCACTAAAATTTTGTAAGATACGGTTACACGGATTATAATGAAAATACAGTGTGACACAGAAATACCTGCAGGCGTCGGTTCTGATGTCGGCAGCCGAAATCTCCCTCAGGAACTCCTGATGAGCAGCAATGAAGAAGAAAGACGGCTTCTCCATAAGGGTTGAACAAACACAAGGTTGTGTTCTTGGGTTACAAAAGGATTCACAAAGGTTTGGCAAGGATGTGTGATTCAAAACATGAGTCTTGGGACTCAAAAATATGAAGACTAGAGTAATTAAAACTCTCAAAATCGTCTCTCCAAGTCTTGCAAAATAACTCCCCCGAAGTTGACGTTTATAAGGAAACCAAAAAGAGTTTTAAAAATCTAAAACTCTTGCAAGCGTCAGGTACCCCAAATCGGTTCTGGTGAACCGCGAATTAGTTCGCCCCTGAACCGGTTTGGCCTTCGGTTCGCAAAAGATCGCTGGTTTGGGGCTTAAACACACAGCATTCTTCCAAGGGTTTTTCTTGGATTTTTCTCCATTTTCAAAGGGCCATAACTTCTTCACCGTAGCTTGGATTGAGGTGTCGTTTCTTCCAGTATCTTCGTTGCGGCGAGCTATTCAACTTTCCAGTTGACCGAATCTCCAGATAGTAGCTATAAAATTACCAAAATGCCCTTCAACTTCCATATCTCGCCTTCTTTCACTGTTTTGACTCCTCTTGCGTACCACTTGCATAAAGTCCCTAAAATAGTGGAACGTGAAGTCATTGAGGCAGATGTGGGAAACATGATGGAGATGTTGATTACTTGATTCCTGAAATTCGGATTGAGGCTGTCGTGTGAGCAAGTGAGGTGACGTGCCAAATGTAGCGGTGTACGATATACACAAATGTAACATGTTGGACATGAGAAAAATGTCCTTACACCTTGAACTTTTGTCTAACATTTGTGAAGCGGATAGATTTGATATAACAAAGAAACAAACCGATCCGGTATACACCGAACCGAACCGAACCGAAATATCAGGCCGGACCGATCTGGAGGTTTAATTTTATAATTATCCAGTTTTCCAGCTACAGTCTTGCATGGTTAAAACTCTTGTAATTTCGTAGGTTATTTATTCAAAACGATTCCCAAAACATGGGAGAGCTTTTTTTGCATAGTTTTAGAGAGAGAAAGTAGAAAAGAACCCTAGAAGCTCATAAAATACAGTTGTTAATTCTCATTTACAATTTCTGCAGTAAAGTTTATTTCTTTATCTTCTCTATTGTTTGATTTTAATAATTCTTGCATGATTAGTTTATTCCCAGTATATATTACATATTTATTCTTCTTTAGAAGTAATTTCATCATGAGTTCAGTTGCATGCACCGTAGAAACCCTAGTTTTTGTTAATGGCACCATACTAGGCTAGACTTTTAGGGGTTGAGATGCATGAACCCAACCCGATGTTGTTTGCATATGTGTAAAATTAGTTCTCTGAATTAAGTAAATGATCGAATCGTGTTGTGTGGTGATCACAATCGTTGTAGGACTTTTGATCTCGTTTGCCCAAGGTAACCGGAATGCTTAAGAGTGCGACGCTTGTGTAGCTACTACGACATTGCTTTATTCTTACTTTCGATTATGTATGGTGCGGGCTAGTACCCTCATATATGTAATGCTTGAAATTAATAAAGACTGAATTTAATCAATTATTTAATTCATAACTAGTTTTATAGCCGACAAACGTATTAGGGTCGGGGGATTGCATTCCAACTTATTTTCCCTATTCATACTTAGTAAATCATAATTAGTTTACTCTTGCATTTGTAGTTTCATAATTAGTTTAATTAACTTGCATTTAGTTGATAGAAATTTTCTCACTTCGATCAAATTTTTCGTTTCTTTTTAGAGTCAAGTTAGGGTCTTACCGTTTGTCGTCACGAGTATTCGTCCTATTTCCCTGTGGATTCGATCCTGTCTTATCAGGTTTATTACTTACGCGACATGCTTTCACTTGAGCCTATATAAGCACGCACATTGCTGGTCGTGTCAATTTTTTGGTGCCGTTGTTAGGGATTTAGGTAGACTGTAGGTTCGATCGAGTTAATCTAAAACTTTGACCAAAAATTCATTAAAATCCAAAAAAAACAAAAATAAAAAATAAAAATAAAAAATAAAAAAGATACAACATTTCTCATAGTCCTTTCATGCAAAATACGCAACAAACTCCTCAATCAACTCCAAATCGCATTTATGAAAATCCGTTAGTTGTGTATGATCTTGGTAGCCTACTCCTAACGTACCTCAGTTTTGGGTTCCACATCTTACATCGCCAAACTCCATAACAAGTTACACTTCGAGTGATCCTTCGAATTACCCTTCGAGTTACCCATCAGGTTACACTCTGAGCACACCGAGTGAGGATACCGAGTCACTTGAAGAGAGAGACATGTCAGATCAAGCTAGTCATGGTACGGGTGAGGGAGAGGCACCGTATTACCCTCTGAGAGAATTCTTATATCCCGAGTGATCAGTCACTCTGGGATGCATTCTACTCCCATGCAATGCAGGACAATTTTACTTTAGGAATGGGATGATCCAAATACTTCCCACTTATCGTGGAATGGAGTCGGAGAAACCATATCTCCACGTTCGTGAGGTCGAGGAGTTTGCGAGACCTTCAGTGATCAAACATGCATAAAAGATGTGATCCGCCTCAATCTTTTTCCGTTCTCTCTAAAGGATAAAGCTAAGACATGGCTATGCTATTTGTCACCAAACTCGATTATGTCGTGGAATGAGTTGCAATCCAAATTTCTCAGAAAGTTCTTTCCTCCGCATCGAATAAACTCCATTAAGGCTCAAATTCAAACTTTTCGACAACCAGAAAATGAGCCGTTCGATCGATGTCGTGAGCGTTTTAACGAGTTAGTCAATTCATGCCCTCATTATGGTCTTGATAAACAACAACTTATCTCTTTCTTCCATAATGGGCTAAGTATAAAATCCAAACAACTCGTTAAAACTATGTGTGATGGACCCTTTATCGATTTAGATGCTAATGATACTGAGATCCACCTTAAGTATGTCGTCGAGACTACTCCAGCGTGGGACATATTTGATCCTAATGCTTAAACCGGCCTCGACAAGCGTCCACCACTCCTTCTGCATCCAGTCTGTACCACATAGACAAATATACTTTGTTAGACCGTCGACTTGACCAATTTAGGAGGAGCATGAGAGAAATACTCAAAGTATGGGTAAGATAAGTAACCAGTTCCATCTGCGCCCCCATCGAAAAGGTGTGTGCTATTTGTGAGGCAGGACATTTAACAGAGGAATGCCCGACGATACCCTCCTACAAAGTTATGCTTCGGGAGCAAGTGAGTGGAGTAGGAGGATTTAAGGGTAATTTCGGTTCCCCGCACGGGAGTTCTTGCAACTCTCATGGAAAAACCATCCTAGTTTTAGCTACGGGTAATAACATGTTGCGTTGAATCCTATTTCACACGTTGCCCCTCCTCCACCCCCACACTTTCAACAAGCACCACATATGCAAGGACATATGCAAGCACCACCTCCCGAACCGTATATCACTCCACCGCGGAGAACTCTCGAGGATACGATACACTAATTCATCAATGCCCAGAATGCAACTAATGCTAAGTATGAGCGCATGTTCACTGACATAAATGCGAACATTTCGAAGTTGCAATCGTCGTTGAGTATCCAAGAGAAGGGTATTGTTTTCGGCCCAAGTCCAAGACCTCCTCAAGGTCAAACTAGTGTTAGCTCTACATCCATAGAGAATCAAGAGCAATGTCAAGCCATCACCACTGTACATAGTGGGAGAGTTGTTGATTTATCATTTCCCCCATACGACACACCTAAGAACAAAGAGGTTTCGCCCGGCACGAAAGAGGCCGAAGATGCCCCCTTGAAGGTGAGTGAAAATGACGACACTAGTGAGCCTGAAGTCGTAGTGAAATAACCCACCACCGTGCCATTTCCTCAACGGTTGGTTCCTCCCCAAAAAGGAAACCCCCGTGATGATGTGCTATAGGTCTTTAAGCAAGTAAAGCTTAATTTACCTTTTCTCGATGCCATAAAGAAAATTTCCGCATATGCTAAAGTTCTCAAGGACTTTTTGACATTGAAAAGTAGGCTGGAGGTAAAGAAGAACGTATTTATAGCACAAAATGTGAGCTCCGTTTTACTTAATGATCTTCCACCGAAGTTAAAAAATACGGGTGCCCCTACCATTTCTTATATCATAGGAGAGAACTGAATTGAAAAGGCCTTACTAGATTTAGCGACGAGTGTCAACATTCTCCCTTATTCCATTTATAGGCAACTTTATTTAGGGACCTTAAACCCACGAAGATCACTCTCTAACTTGCGGATCGTATCGTGAAGATACCAAAAGGTATTGTCGAGGACGTGATAGTCCAAGTTGATACATTTTACTTCCTAATAGCTTTTATCATTTGGGACACGGAACCCTCCTTCACCTCAAGTAACTATGTTACCATTATCCTTGGGTGCCCATTCTTAGCTACGGCTAACGCCTTGATTAACACTCGAAATGGGCAAATGCAACACTTTCGGGAACATGACCTTAGAGATAAACATCTTTAACATCGCCCAATATGTGGGTGATGAGGATGGTTTTCACGCAGTGGATCTTATTGAGGAGCATGTAGAGGAAAATTTCAGTGGAGATACCTTAGGAGCGTGCCTTATATCGAGTAGTGAGAGTGAAGGGACGTAAACCGACTTCAAGGGGGAGATAAAGGAGTTGAGAGTGATTCTTGATGAGAGAGCGTCGGATGAGGACATGAGAGATGTAAATTGGGTTTCTAGATTCGAGGACCTACCACCGAGGGAGTCGCGTACGGTTCCCTCCGATGAAAAATTTCATGCCCTCGAATTAAAGAAACTACCCTCCAATGTCAAATATGATTATTTAGGAGAGGATGAGACATTTCATGTTATTATCTCCTCTAGCCTAGATAAAGTGCAAGAGGGTAAATTGCTAGAAATTTTGAGGAAGCACCAAAGTGATTTTGGTTGGTGCATAGCAGATTTAAAAGGTATAAGTCCCTTGATTTGTACCCATAAAATTCACCTCGAGGAGGACGTACAGCCCTCAAGGGAAATGCAAAGAAGATTGAACCCTACCATGAAAGAGGTAGTGAGAGCTGAAATTATTAAGCTGTTCGATGTCGGGATTATCTACCCAATCTCATATAGCAAATGGGTGAGTCCTATACAAGTCGTACCGAATAAGTCGGGTATGACTGTGGTTGAGAATGTCAAGGGTGAGCTAATTCCCCAATGTACCACCACCGGGTGGCGCGTTTGCATTAATCACTGGAAACTCAATGCGAGTACGAGGAAAGACCATTTCCTCTTACCATTCATCGACCAAATGCTAGTGAGAATAGCGAGACACCCATATTATTGCTTCCTTGATGGTTATTTCGGATATAACCAAATAGAGGTAGATGTACTTGACCAAGAGAAGACGAGTTTCACATGTCCTTTTGGAAAGTTTGCCTACAAAAGTATGCCATTTGGACTGTGCAATGCACCCGCAAACTTTTCAAAGGTGTATATTGAGTCTCTTTAGTGACATGATTGAAAGAGGACTTGAAGTTTTTATGGATGATTTCCACATTTTTGGCACCTCTTTGGATCTTTGCTTAGCCAATCTTGAAAAAGTATTTGCCCGGTGTGTGGAAAAGAACTTGGTGCTGAATTGGGAGAAGTGCCATTTTATGGTCACCAAAGGAATAATTCTTGGCCAATTGTTGTATCGTCCGAAGGAATTAAAGTTGATATAGCTAAAATAGATGTCATAGATGAGTTACCCCCACCGAAATCACTAAAATATGTGCTTTCTTTCTTGGGCCACGCGGGATTTTATAGAAGGTTTATCAAGGTCTTTAGAGCCATCGCTAGACCCTTGAGTAACCTTCTTATGAAGGACACCCCATTTGAGTATAAAGAAGCATGCCAATGTGCTTTTGACAAATTGAAAATCATGCTTGTTTTCGCTACCATCATACAAGCTTCGAATTGGTCCCTATCATTCGAGCTCATGTGTGATGCAAGTGATTTTGCGATAGGGGATGTTTTGGGCCAAAGGAAAGACAATAAATCTCATGTCATCTACTACGTTATCTGGACTTTAACCGGACCGCAACTCAATTACTCCACCACGGAGAAAGAATTTCTAGCGGTACTGTTTGATCTAGATAAATTTCACTCGTACCTCATTGGTTCTCCCATCACATGCTTTACCGACCACGTGGCTCTAAAATATCTTTTTGCTAAGAAAAATGCGAAGCCGTGCCTCATAAGGTGGATCCTAAGCATACAAGAGTTTAATCTCTCGATTAAAGACGAGAAAGGAGTAGAAAACGTCATTGCCGACCATTTATCTCTGCTTGCGTTCGACCTGCCTAGTGATCCCTTACCCATAGATGAGTAATTTCCAGATGAGAAGTTATTTGCTACCTCTTTTCTCCCTTGGTTTGCGGACATAGTTAACTATCTTGTCACGAAAGTCGTCCCTCGCGATTCGACACCGCAAGAGAAGAAGAGGTTTATTACTTGGTCACGTATATTTTTCTATGACGATCCATTCCTCTTCAAATATTGTGCGAACCAAATCATCCGACGATGTGTACCGGATGATGAGATACCAAAGGTCATCCAATTTCATCATTCAGAAGCTTGTGGAGGTTATTTTTTGACAAAAAAGATGGCCGCTAAAATCCTTCAAAGCGGCATCGTCCCATAATGTTCCGGGATGTTTGAAATTGTTACAATTTTATGATAGGTGTCAACGGATGGGAGCTATTACCCGACGAGACATGATGCCACTAACCCCCATACCCGACGAGACATGATTACTGGGGTATTGACTTCATGGTCCCTTTTTCCCTGTCTTAAGGGTTCCTATACATCCTAGTTGCAGTATCCTACATTTCTAAATGGGTGGAAGCAATGGCTACCAAAATAAATGACAAGAGAGTGGTGATAAAGTTCTTTCAAGAACACATACTCTCTTGCTTCGGTGCTTCGAACGCGATAATTAGTGCTAATGGCACGCATTTTTGGAACAAGATGTTTGAGAAGCTCATGAGAAAGTATAGGGTCATCCACAAGGTTGGAATGACTTATCACCCACAAACGAATGGGCAAGCCGAGTTGGAGAATCGTTAAATCAAGAACACCCTTGAGAAAATCTTCGATCCTAACCGAAAATATTGGTCCCTTCGATTGAACGATTCGTTATGGGCTTATCACACCAAATTAAAAAAAAAACTCGGGATGTCCCCTTTTCGCTTTGTGTATGGCAAGCCTTGCCATCTCCCCGTGGAGCTATAACACAAGGCTTCTTGGGCCATTAAGTGGTTGAACTACAACTTGGATAAAGTCGGTGAAGCTCGCAAGCTTCAATTGAATGAGTTGGAAGAGATACGCAATGATGCGTACAATGATGCTAAAATATCCAAAGAACGGATGAAACTTGCACATGAAAAGATTATCCGACGCAAGGAGTTTTATTCCGGACAAAAAATGCTTCTTTACAACTTATAGGCAGGGTTTTGTCGCGGCGCGAGAGTCACCTGCACACCGGTCGTTTTGAATTCGGCTCACCTGAATTATACAAAAACCTAAATTACGACTACACTCAATGGGTGAGTATAGCGGTAAGTCGGGTATCGAAAATCCACAGAGGCGAGTTGCTAGAATTCATAGGATTTAATATTCCTAAATAAAAGTATAAAAGATGATTATACACAAAAAGAAAAAGATGCAAAAAAGGGAAATATTAATCTAGGGGAGGGAAAATAAAGCTAAAATAATAAAGCGAGTAAAAACTATAGGTTGCATCAAATTTCCCTCACTCGAGTTAATTAATATAAAATGGTTACATGGATCGACGAGTTATTAAAAATCTGTGTTCTAAAAGGCCCGCCTAGGCTTGAGGCTTGAGAGAAACGCATCGCCTACGCCTTCTTACGCCTTATTCTTGGTAAAAGGCTTAAGGCACACTTTTTTTTTTCAAAAAACAAAGGATTAGTTGACAAATATTGGTTATGGAGTATGAATATGAGAAAGATGGCTACCAAACATATGGATATATTTTCAAAATTCAAGGTATGTATTATTTTATTATATTACTAGCCTTAGAATAATAAAAATAATAAAAAAAGAAAAAAACGCCTTTTTACCCTTAGGCTCCGCCTAGGCGCGTCTAGGCTCCTAAAGCTTGAGGCTTGACCTCTACGCCTCGACCACGCCTCGCGCCTTTTAGAACCTTGTTAAAAATGCATTTCATTTCGACAGTTAATTAAATCAAGAGTTGTCACACCCCCAAATTCGCATAAATGTCTAATATGATTTTGGTGTCAACAAATACCCCGAATATTACGCACGCAAGGTCATAAGCACGGATTATACTTGATATTCCCCGTCAAATCTCCTAGGTGTAATAACTAGGACAACGCACCCGAAATAGACTCGTAAACACCATCACCAAAACCAAGCAACATGTCAACCCGAAATGAGTTCAATCCGACAAAATCTAGACTAATTTAGCTATAAAGCATGGTAAAAACAAGGTAAATAAAAGCGGTAAATAAACGCAATAAAACTACACTACAAAGCAACTAAATAAAGCAAGTAAACCTAATTATGAAACATGTAAATTAACTACAAATCGAGAATAAAGAAAATACAAGCTATATTAATGGAGAGGGAAGATTAAAGTACCTCTTACATACCTTAATGGGTGTCAAACCAAGAGGAAATGAAGAATGACCTCTCAAACCCCCAAACCCTAAGCTAAACCAACCTAAAACGAATTATATGTGATATTAACAACAAAATTGGTTTGTATAGTAAGTTGGAACAAAATTGGTTTATATAGTGACAGGGGTGCGGTCGACCGCGCCTTCAAGTTGAAGCACATTGTCCCCTTTCCACGACAAAACTCAAAACCGCGGTCGATCGGGCCTTAAATCGCGGTCGATCGGTACTATGTTTTTGGCAGCTATTTGGTCCATAAAGAGGGGAGGAAAGGTCCTGTGACACATCGACTAATTAAATACCGGGTAGCTACTCCTTTATTAAATTAATTCAAAATGCCAAGTTGGTCCAGTTAATAGCATCACTGTCGAAAACATTTTAATGATTACTAACCACCTAGTATTTAAAAAGTAAGTGCCAAATTTTAATATAAGTCTGATTAACATGCAACAAGTGTAATAAAGAATAATAACACCATTCGCCATAAAGTAGTAGATAGAATAACCATCACATAACGTAAATAAAATCTGGAGGAAAACTCCTCACTACAAATCCCACAACTGATAAGTAAACTGAATACTAAATCAATACATGCCAAAGTCTGAAAACTGTAATGGAAATGTAACTCTAATAGAAATGGGCAACATGCCCTATAACTGATAGATAATGAATCTGGAATCCAAGTGATAGAAGCGTCTACAAGCAAATCCCTGTAGCTTCCACAAACAGCTACAGCTCGTCACCTGAATGAGTATCCTATGCATGGTGTCCTTGTGGCTGGGCACCTAAAATGGTTTTACAAAGAAAAATAGATTTGAAAAGCAAACGGGTCAGAGCCCGAATGTGGAGTTATATTTTAAAAACCTGCAAGTGCTTTAAAAACATTTAAAACATTAAATGCAAAGTACATGTTAGGACGTGCACTCACATGATATTTTCACCTCTCGTCTAACTGTGCACTCCTAACGTAAGTACCCATCTACAACGATACAAACCACTAGCTAAGTGACATCATATCTAGCTAGACTATCATAGGTCTTACCCATATTACTCGGTTCTATTGACATTATAACGCTCGTAATTAAGTAGGGGTTTAACGTAAACTCAGATGCTCAATATGCAATATATATCACTATCAGTTAACTCGTTATATTTCTCGAAACAATACCGTAATTATATTCACAACATTAACATGAAGGTTCCCATCAATTAAGTGTATATTATTCACATCATAAATATACAATATAAGCACCCCGAGAACTAAGCTGCGGTGCACACATACTCTGCTATCCATCCCGGTACATCACGTACATTTGGATTACATATTCCGAATCTCTCAGGAATAGTTCACAGATAACAACATCATAATTAATGGAGGCGAACACAGTCACATCACATGGGTCACGCACATACCTACGCTCCCACGATCAGCAGACTTATTAATATCCCAATAAGTCTTTCTATGACCTATGTTCATCAAGGTAACCAGTCTAAATCCGGGCAACACAAGGATTAGAGGGCCCTAAGCGAATGCAAACCTCCCGTGATAGCAAGTATGGTAGGTATGTCATACACACAATTCATATACCAATACTAAGTAAACACATAACTTAGTAATCCCGTAGTTTAATCGTAGTACATATCGCATTCTTGTACCAACTTATAATTATCACAATTTATACTATTCCGGTTTATAATCATACGCGCCATAATTTATTCTCTCGTCGTAGTAGACACTCACGTCTCAACCCAAACCGTCCATTTAATTTAACTCTCGTATATAATTTCCTTCTCATAAATACCCAAAAGTCCCAATTCTATCATTACATCATCATCGAAATGTTATCTATACCCTCGAACAAGTTTACGGGACTCCAAAAATAAAAACAGTCCAAAAAAGCCCAGACTGCCAGCTCGTTAGAAGTCTCGTTCGAACGAGACTATTCGAACGAGATTCCACTGTCAACTCGTTAGAAGTCTCGTTCGAACGAGACTGTTCGAACGAGATTCCCGTTCGTTCGAACGAACTGTACCTTCTAACGATATCTCGTTCGGACGAGATTATCGAACGAAGTTCCCTTTCGTTAGAAGCGACTGGTCAATTCGTTAGAAGCTCGTTCGAACGAGTTCGTTCGAACGACCTGGGGAGGGGTTTCTAACGACCTGCCAGTTTCGTCCCAGATTTTTCTAAATCTCGTTTTTCACCATTTTTACTCCTCAAATCTCTTCTAAAATTTGTCCCAACAATACTTTAAGGTCTCTAATCAATCCTAATCATATCAAGGTTATAAACTAATGTAATTTACGGAGTTAAATCTTCCCAATCATCATTAAACCATCAAATCTCATCACTTTCCCCCAATATTTCAAGAACACGAACCCTAAAATTTTAAATCATGAATTTACCCAATTTAAATCCGTTTTAAATTTCATCCAATCATAAATATCATTAGTATGAACATCTACCTATCATTCTACATGCAAATCCTCCTCAAAATTTCAAGTTCTAAGTTTCAAAATACATGGGTTTTCATTATCTTTCAAGAACAATTGATACTCTTCAATTTTCTAACATGGAAGGAACATTCTACGAATTTAAATATAATTAAAACACTTGCCTTGATTGTCTCTGAGTTTGGTGTAGGTTTGATGAAGCTTTTCTGCAGAATTTCTTCTCTCTCCAAGCTTCTTCTCCAATGGTGGCTATGGTGGCTAGGGTTTTCTTTGGGAAAGTTGGAAACCTAAATGATAACCTCCGTAGCTTAATGGGTTAATATGGGTTGGTTAAATCCACATCAGATTAAGACTCCTAATTTTCGTCATTATTAATTCCTCAAAATACAAAATTACCAAAATACCCTTTAAGTTGCCGGTATGGCCTAAAAATACCCCGGAATCCAAACTAAACCCCCGGCTAGTGTTTTCTGACTATCTCGACCCTTCCGGACGCGTTGGCGCACTCAAAACGACCATACGGTTTATAGATTTTAAATTCACTTTTATAATCAAAATAATATACAATGACGCGGCGGTCACATGCGTCTCAACAAAATTTCTAAAATGCCGTATATAAATCTCACGACAAAGTTTTCATAATTCAATAATGATATAAAACATGTATGCACATAATCAAATACCAACTCGCATCTTGTTAGTATTTTTAACCCGGATTAATTTCCAATTAATAAAAATTTAATTAATTAATCCCAAAAATAAACATAGCCAAAAGTACGGGGTATTACATACTTCCCCCCTAATAACTGAATTTCGTCCCGAAATTCGAAACTAGAAAGTACCTGCTACAAACAACTCTGGATAACGTTCGCGCAACTCATCCTCGCGCTCCCATGTGGACTCCTCGACATTGTGATGTCGCCACTGAACACGCACTAACGGGACTATCTTTGACCGCAGTTTCCTCTCGCTTCGGTTCAAAATAGCAATCGGCCCCTCCTCGTAGGAGCTATCTGGCTGGAGATCGATGTCCTCCACAGCAATGTGAGAGTGAACCAAATTATCTCTAAGGTATTTCCTTAGCGAGGAAATGTGGAACACATCGTGAATCCGATGTAAATGCTCCGGTAACCCAAGTCTATACGCAACCGGTCCGATCCGCTCAATAATGGGAAACGGCCCCACATACCTCGGTGCCAACTTCCCCTTCTTCCCGAAACGCATAATCCCCTTCATAGGAGATGCTCTGAGTAAAACCTGGTCCCCTACTTGGAACTCTCTGAAAAACCTCTTCGCATCAGCATAATTCTTCTGCCTGTCTTGAGCTACCCGAATGCGACTCCGAATCAACTCAATCCTTGCCCATGGCCTCCTGGAAACTCTCCCAAAACCTCGAAACAAATATCTTGTCTCTGTCAGACACGATATTTAGGGGCACACCGTGAAGTCTCACAATCTCTGAAATGAAGAGCTGGGCATACTGTCCCGTAGTGTAGTCAGTCCTTACGGGTAAAAAGTGAGCGGCTTTGGACAACCTGTCCACAATTACCCAAACGGAATCGTGACCCCTCTGCGACGTAGGCAACCCCGTGATAAAGTCCATGGATATGCTCTCCCACATCCACACCGGGACCTCCAATGGCTGTAGCAATCCTGCCGGTCTTTGATGATCCACTTTTACAAGCTGACAAGTGGCGCATTTCGAAACAAACTCAGCGATATCTCTCTTCATACCGCTCCACCAATACTGACGTCTCATGTCTTGGTACATTTTGTCCCCTTCGGGATGTACCGCGAACCGTGAGCCATGCGACTCTGCCATCACATCGTGTCGCAATTCATCCCCTTTCGGAACTACCAATCTCCCATTGAAGCGTAATCCCCCGTCTGAGCTAATGGTATAGGACTCGGCTCCCTCTGCTAGTAATCGAACTATCTGCTCCTGACAGAACGAGTCATTGGCCTGTGCCCGTACTACCTTCGTGACAATCTGCGGTGTAATGGTCATCACAGACATGAAAGATCGGGCCACTGCATCCTGGTGTCCCAATTCCTTCCACTTAGCCTTCCACACCTCTGCCACCTCATCTACTGGCCTACGACTCAACGCGTCTGCTACCACGTTAGCCTTACCCGGGTGATACTGGATGTTGAACTGGTAGTCCTTCACAAACTCAAGCCACCTACGCTGCCGCATATTCAACTCCTTCTGCGTGAACAGGTACTGTAGGGACTTGTGGTCCGTGAACAATTGGAACTTCTCCCCAAAAAGATAGTGCCTCCAAATCCGTAGGGCAAATACCACTGCCGCCAACTCCAAATCATGCGTGGGGTAATTCTTCTCATGAGGTTTAAGCTTACGGGAAGCATAAGCTATGGCCTGTCTCTCCTGCTGCAATACACCTCCCAGTCCTTGCAAAGACGCATCGGTGTAAACCAAATACTCAACTCCCGGTCTCGGCAAGGCTAACACAAGTGCTGAGGTCAATTTGTCCTTCAATTCATCGAATGCCAACTGACAGGCGTCACTCCAGATGTATGGCACACCCTTACGTGTTAGATATGTCAAAGGACCTGCTATCTCCGAGAAACCCCGAATAAACCTCCTGTAGTATCCTGCTAGTCCCAAGAAACTACGAATCTCCGTTGGTGTCGTGGGCTGTCCCCACTCCCTCACCGCTGATACCTTCCCCGGATCAACAGATATTCCCTGGTCGGAAATAATGTGTCCCAAAAACTGGACTTCCTTCAGCTAAAACCCGCACTTCTCATATTTTGCATACAACTCGTTCTGACGAAGTGTCTGCAAAACCTGCCTCAAATGCTCGGCGTGCTCCTCCTCTGTCTGGGAGTAAACCAGAATATCATCAATGAAGACAATGACAAACTGGTCTAGGAAATCCCTGAACACTCTGTTCATCAAGTCCATAAACACAGCTGGAGCGTTGGTCAAACCGAAAGGCATAACCCGAAACTCGTAAGAACCGTATCTCGACAAGAACGCGGTCTTTGAGACATCCTCCTCCCTGATACGCAACTGATGGTATCCCGATCTCAAGTCAATCTTTGAGAAGAAAGAAGCTCCTCTCAACTGGTCGAATAAGTCATCGATTCGAGGCAACGGATACTTATTCCGTATCGTGACCTTATTCAACTCTCGCTAGTCCACACACAATCTCAGTGAACCGTCCCTCTTCTTCACAAACAGAACTGGATCGCCCCAAGGTGAGGTACTCCTGCGAATAAAGCCCTGACCTAACAGCTGCTCTATCTGATCCCGTAACTCCCTCATCTCAGCTGGAGCCATACGGTACGGTGCGCGTGCTGTAGGTCTCGTACCCGGTAGCAAATCTATAACAAAGTCTATCTCTCGACTGGGGGGTAAGCCTGGTATCTCCTGAAATACATCTGAATACTCCCTGACAACTGGGATAGAATCTAAAGGAATCACTACCTCCTTAGAGGTATCCTCCTCAATGTAATACAGATGAGCGGTCGATCCTCCCTCTGGGCGAGGCATCGCCACTATAAACATCTCTTGCCCCGGAATGGCAAAAACAATGCTCCCGCTGAAGCAATCAATCATGGCCCTATAAGCTACGAGCCAATCCATACCGATAATCACATCGTGAACATGCATATCTAATACTAACATATCTGCAGGTAATACCAAACCACCAATCTCTACCCCCACTCCCCGGCATATAAAGAAAATAAGTGACCCACTCCCCAATGGTGAGTCGACACACGTCACTGTGCTCTCTGCCGTAGCTAACAATCCTAAAGCTTTCGCGAAGTGTGTAGCTATAAAACAATATGTAGCACCCGTATCAAATAACACCCGACCCATAGTGCCATGGATAGGAAACGTACCCTCAATCACGGGCGGTGCCTGTGGAACTGAAGCCTGGTGGACGTTGTAGACACGTCCATACTGTAGCTGCCCCTGCTGAGCTGGGACTGCTGGAATGGGTGGCAATGCTGCCTTCTGTGGCGGTGCGGGAAGAGCGGCGGGAAACATAGGCCTCTGTGGCTCCTGGCGAGCACCCTACTGCTGCTGCTGTGGGGCCCTGCCCCTATCAGGACAATCCTGTCGCTTATGGCCAGTCTTGCCACAAACAAAACACTTCCCTGGGAAGTTCCCTCCTCTATGCCCCTGTTGTCCCCGACCCTGGTGGCCGTTACCATTCCTCCCTTGGCCCTGCTGGCCCTGGTGAAACTGCTGCCCATTCTGCCCCTGTTGGCCGTTTGGACCCTGATGGCCCTGATGAAAACCTCCTTGTCCCTGTCTGTAGTTCCCTGACTGGAACCTCTTATTATCCCCATGCTGGGAGCCCTGCTCATTCTGTCTCTGCCCCTGACCAGATTGTACCCCGCTGGCACCATGTCCTCCAGTCCTGCCCTGATGGCTAGACTCCCCAGACTTTTTGCCCTCGGCCATATGAAAACGGTGATCCTGGCAGTGTAACAATGCAGCGTTAACCGCATCAGAATAGGTGGCCAACGATATGTTCCCTAGCAGATGCTGACGAATCCTCTATGTCAACCCGTCCGTGAACTTCTCAATCTTCTTCTTCTCTGTTGGTATCTTATCTGGAACGATATTCAACAGATTTGTGAACTCGGACTCATACTCGGCCACAGTCTTACCTTCCTGCTTCAGACTCATTAATTTCCTCCTCATTTTCGTGTGAACAGCCGACAGAAAGTACTTGCGGTCAAACCGCACCCAGAAGTCCTGAATAGTGAGAGTATCCCTCTCCTCCATGGTGGTAATAGACTCCCACCACTGTAGCGCAGATCCAACTAGCTTGAAAGTAGCTAGCACCTGCTTTTGGACGTCCGTGCACTCGTACATCCTTAAGTGCCTCTGCATATCCTTCCTCCACTGGCTCGAGACTACCACATCTGAGCTACCTGCAAACTCTGGCGGATGCGCTTTCTGAAAAGCGTCACGTACACGCTCTCAAGCAGACGGGAATGCATTTTCCTGAACTGGCGCGGCAACCGGCGCTTGCGGTGGTGCCTGCTGAACAACGAAATTTGCGGCATTTACCGCTTGGGCTACTATAGCTGCAACCTCAGCGGCGTTCATCATGCCCTGAAATGGAGCGGGCTGGGGTTCGGGCGTTGCATCCCTGGGAACTCGTCGTGCACGTCGTGGAGGCATCTGAAATAAGAATGAAGTTTATAAGTTCGCAGTTATAAACTTAATATAACTGAAGAACGAAGCATACACAAAAAGAGTACAACAGTCCTAAAATATAGGGCTCTATATCAAAGAAACTTAGTGGAAACATAATAAGCCGTCAGATCCTAAAGGACACTAGAACCTGATGCTCTGATACCACCTGTGACACCCCGACTAATTAAATACCGGGTAGCTACTCCTTTATTAAATTAATTCAAAATGCCAAGTTGGTCCAGTTAATAGCATCACTGTCGAAAACATTTTAATGATTACTAACCACCTAGTATTTAAAAAGTAAGTGCCAAATTTTAATATAAGTCTGATTAACATGCAACAAGTGTTATAAAGAATAATAACACCATTCACCATAAAGTAGTAAATAGAATAACCATCACATAACGTAAATAAAATCTGGAGGAAAACTCCTCACTACAAATCCCACAACTGATAAGTAAACTGAATACTAAATCAATACATGCCAAAGTCTGAAAACTGTAATGGAAATGTAACTCTAATAGAAATGGGCAACATGCCCTACAACTAATAGATAATGAATCTGGAATCCAAGTGATAGAAGCGTCTACAAGCAAATCCCTGTAGCTTCCACAAACAGCTACAGCTCGTCACCTGAATGAGTATCCTATGCATGGTGTCCTTGTGGCTGGGCACCTAAAATGGTTTTACAAAGAAAAATAGATTTGAAAAGCAAATGGGTCAGAGCCCGAATGTGGAGTTATATTTTAAAAACCTGCAAGTGCTTTAAAAACATTTAAAACATCAAATGCAAAGTACATGTTAGGACGTGCACTCACATGATATTCTCACCTCTCGTCTAACTGTGCACTCCTAACGTAAGTACCCATCTACAACGATACAAACCACTAGCTAAGTGACATCATATCTTGCTAGACTATCATAGGTCTTACCCATATTACTTGGCTTCATTGACATTATAACGCTCGTAATTAAGTAGGGGTTTAACGTAAACTCAGATGCTCAATATGCAATATATATCACTATCAGTTAACTCGTTATATTTCTCGAAACGATACCGTAATTATATTCACAACATTAACATGAAGGTTCCCATCAATTAAGTGTATATTATTCACATCATAAATATACAATATAAGCACCCCAAGAACTAAGCTGCGGTGCACACATACTCTGCTATCCATCCCCGTACATCACGTACATAAGGATTACATATTCCGAATCTCTCAGGAATAGTTCACAGATAACAACATCACAATTAATGGATGCGAACACAGTCACATCACATGGGTCACGCACATACCTACGCTCCCACGATCAGCGGACTTATTAATATCCCAATAAGTCTTTTTATGACCTATGTTCATCAAGGTAACCAGTCTAAATCCGGGCAACACAAGGATTAGAGGGCCCTAAGCGAACGCAAACCTCCCGTGATAGCAAGTATGGTAGGTATGTCATACACACAATTCATATACCAATACTAAGTAAACACATATCTTAGTAATCCCGTAGTTTAATCGTAGTACATATCGCATTCTTGTACCAACTTATAATTATCACAATTTATACTATTCCGGTTTATAATCATACGCGCCATAATTTATTCTCTCGTCGTAGTAGACACTCACGTCTCAACCCAAACCGTCCATTTAATTTAACTCTCGTATATAATTTCCTTCTCATAAATACCCAAAAGTCCCAATTCTATCATTACATCATCATCGGAATGTTATCTATACCCTCGAACAAGTTTACGGGACTCCAAAAATAAAAACAGTCCAAAAAGGCCCAGACTGCCAGCTCGTTAGAAGTCTCGTTCGAACGAGACTGTTCGAACGAGATTCCACTGTCAACTCGTTAGAAGTCTCGTTCGAACGAGACTGTTCGAACGAGATTCCCGTTCGTTCGAACGAACTGTACCTTCTAACGATATCTCGTTCGAACGAGATTATCGAACGAAGTTCCCTTTCGTTTGAAGCGACTTGTCAATTCGTTAGAAGCTCGTTCGAACGAGTTCGTTCGAACGACCTGGGGAGGGGTTTCTAACGACCTGCCAGTTTCGTCCCAGATTTTTCTAAATCTCGTTTTTCACCATTTTTACTCCTCAAATCTCTTCTAAAATTTGTCCCAACAATACTTTAAGGTCTCTAATCAATCCTAATCATATCAAGGTTATAAACTAATGTAATTTACGGAGTTAAATCTTCCCAATCATCATTAAACCATCAAATCTCATCACTTTCCCCCAATATTTCAAGAACACAAACCGTAAAATTTTAAATCATGAATTTACCCAATTTAAATCCGTTTTAAATTTCATCCAATCATAAATATCATCAGTATGAACATCTACCTATCATTCTACATGCAAATCCTCCTCAAAATTTCAAGTTCTAAGTTTCAAAATACATGGGTTTTCATTATCTTTCAAGAACAATTGATACTCTTCAATTTTCTAACATGGAAGGAACATTCTACGAATTTAAATATAATTAAAACACTTGCCTTGATTGTCTCTGAGTTTGGTGTAGGTTTGATGAAGCTTTTCTGCAGAATTTCTTCTCTCTCCAAGCTTCTTCTCCAATGGTGGCTAGGGTTTTCTTTGGGAAAGTTGGAAACCTAAATGATAACCTCCGTAGCTTAATGGGTTAATATGGGTTGGTTAAATCCACATCAGATTAAGACTCCTAATTTTCGTCATTATTAATTCCTCAAAATACAAAATTACCAAAATACCCTTTAAGTTGCCGGTATGGCCTAAAAATACCCCGGAATCCAAACTAAACCCCCGGCTAGTGTTTTCTGACTATCTCGACCCTTCCGGACGCGTTGGCGCACTCAAAACGACCATACGGTTTATAGATTTTAAATTCACTTTTATAATCAAAATAATATACAATGACGCGGCGGTCACACGCGTCTCAACAAAATTTCTAAAATGCCGTATATAAATCTCACGACAAATTTTTCATAATTCAATAATGATATAAAACATGTATGAACATAATAAAATACCAACTCGCATCTCGTTAGTATTTTTAACCCGGATTAATTTCCAATTAATAAAAATTTAATTAATTAATCCCCAAAATAAATATAGCCAAAAGTACGGGGCATTACAGGTCCATTATGGAAACGGCCATAACTTCATCATCCGGACTCGGAATCGCGCACCGTTTGCGGCCACGCGAAGCTTGCTTAATGAACTACACATCCGTGGAATTTGCATGAGCCAAAAATGAATTATGAATTGACTAAAATGCCCTTGAAGTAGTGTCCGGCAACGAAACTTCTCCGAAATGCAACGAATCCTCACTTTTAGTGTTCCAATACCTACAAAAGCACAATTAACCCCTGCAAAGCATGCATATATACAAATCCAAGGTTATATGGTTACTGAGCATAAATATAGGCATTAAGGACCGTCAAAGTGCTAGAATGCATAGAGATATAGGGCAGAAATGTGTAATATTTGATACGAATCACACCCCCTAACTTAGACATCACTAGTCCCTAGTGATGAAACAAACAAAACCAATCCACAAAAGGTAGTACAGGACGTATATATGCATCGAAATATAAATGCCACTTTCGTAGGGATCACGATTGCATTTAGCATATGCAATAAGCCGTTAAACCCCTCGATTACCCTAGTGGACGAGTGCCTTCTCGTGAGGGTTTTCAGGGATGATACCCACAAACATCACATGGTTTCCTCTAAATATGCTCGAACCAACATGCGACAAGCCCAACAATAGCGAACAAGATTTCATACGCATTTTTAGCACATTGAACGAATTCAAACAAAAGTCCAAATCATTAAAAACTTATATAAACCGGATAAAAATTAAAGCATGCATATAATCAATCCTCATGGGTATCACACTCATCAAGTGAATTCACTCGATACAAGGAGGTAACACACGGAACATGCGGGCATAAAGAGTAAATGTAAATGGAAATTAGGCCGCACACAAATCACAAATGAAGAACGCTATATATAAAATGAAAAATTATATTCTCAATGAAAGATACCGCTCATTGAAGGAGGCGCAATGAATTTTCACAAATTATCAAAACTAGTTAAACCTTTGAATTACATCTACTTAAGATCACATAGGACTTTAATAGGGTTGTAATGTAGGTTAGGCTAGGGTACGAAATGAAAGGAATGTATATACGAATTCAAAGTGTTCGGAGATGAAAACTCGGGATAATGGAAAAATACGGGAAATATCAAAATTGGAAAATGATTTCCAAACAAGCATTGTATATAACAATTGGAGAGCAATCAAAGCTTATTCGAACACTATATACAACATTTACAACTTCA
This sequence comes from Sambucus nigra, assembly GCA_949130495.1. Lineage (NCBI taxonomy): Eukaryota > Viridiplantae > Streptophyta > Magnoliopsida > Dipsacales > Adoxaceae > Sambucus > Sambucus nigra. The sequence goes on from OX422210.1 coordinate 662,847,314, forward strand.
TCTTTCTTTTCTTTTCTTCTTTTTCTCGTGTTTTCTTCTTTCTCTTTTTCATCACTTTTTTCGCATCTCTTTTCTTTACTTTTCACACTCTCACATGCCTAAATTGCAACCACACAATAACAATATCATTCAATCCCAGGTAACATTCCAAACAAAGGTATGGAAGGTGTATGTATGGTTTAAAACTCCAAACTAGAGTTGGTTATGGGATTTTGGGTAGTGAAACGAAAGGCTATTATTTAAGCTCAAATGGGTTGACTAGGGAACATATAAAAGGTAAGGTCAAGGCTAATATGGGTGATATAACAAATAGGGCATATGATAATTTCCTAAAGTTTACGCAATTCTCGATTCAAATCAATAAATAAAAATTATGATCAAGTAACACATTTCAAGAAATAACTCAATTAACGAATGATCAAATGAAAGAATAGAGAGATTATCGACGAATTCGACGTTTTCAAAGAGAAAGAATAGTGTATACACTCACAAACGACGAAAGATACAAAGCTTACTCGGTGTAAGTATAAAAAATGCAACAAAATATTACCGAGTTATAAAAATCTTAGACCAAATCAGTAAAACAATAAAAATGCATGTGCTCATGGGATTAAAGTTTAATTCATGAAGTTATTCATAATATCAATGATGGAGGACTGAAGTTTAATAACTTCTAAAATCGAGAAAACGCATCATTGGGTTGTCAATTGAATCGGGAAATTATTGAAATTTATCATCGGAAACAAAGGCAAAATGCCCAATAAAGGAGAAAAAAGAAAGAAAATATTTTTGAAAATTTTGAATTTTTCTAAGAAAAGCATACTAAGTAACTAACATGTGAGCAAAAATATGGACTAACTAAAGACAATGCATAGAATATCCCACACCCCCTAACTTAAAACCTGACATTGTCCTCAATGTGAATTAAGAACCAAGTTAAAGAGAGGAAAAGAGCGATATTCCCCAAAATTGGAGTGATCCCGTAAGAACAAGTTCAAAGAATCTACAAAACAAGTTAGTACCGAACATAGCAAAAACAAATAACAAAAAGATAACTAATTACATTAGACTAAATTAAAAAGTAAAGAAAAAAATAAAAAGAAAGAAAGAATAAAAAGTTAAATATATACAACCTACTATTTAGACTTCATAGTAACTATACACTAGAAGTCTAAGTAGTTGAGGGTCCACCGCAAAGGCGATTTGACTTTGGAGGGTGACCGGTGTACCCTCACACTCAAGCATGCCTTCCGAAAAAAAAGAATTTAGTTTGGACAACGAAAGGCATGTGTAAGGCGTAAGAAAGGAACCATCGTCAATTAAATTTTTTGGAGGGACGATGGCGGAGTTGGATTGAACGGGTGACAAAGACATGTGGGGACCGTTAAAAGCCGAATATCCTCCCAAGGATATTTAAATTGGAATGGGAGGTGGCGCACAAGAAGGCATAAATGCGTTCATGGAAGGCAACTCGAGCAAGTACTCCTCATCGATGAAAAGGTTTAACACATTAAAGTTTGAAACCGATTCATCGGGTACTTGTAACGGTGTGATAACAGAGAATGAAAATGGGGAGGAAATAAATTCAAACTCAAGAGATGTATCATCATCACTTGAAGATTGAGTTTCAAAAGAAATAAAATCATTTTCAATGAAATGTTCGTCTTTGGGGGCCAAAGAAGAAATCATTTCATTGCAAATAGATATTACGTCATTTTCATCCTCACTTTCAATATCTATTACGCAATGGGCAAAGTCGACAATGATTTGTTCCAAAGTAGGCACAAAGTCCTCATTTGGTTCAAAACAATGTTCGAATTCAAAAGTCTCGGAAGAAAAATCGTCATCGGATTCAAATAATAAATCCAACTCATGTTCCCAACAACGATTTTCTTCCCGATAACGATTTTCAAGTTTCTCATTCTCAATCATATGCAAGCCCTCACCGAATGTCATAGGTTGAGGTGCGGATACTTGAAAATGGGAACTTTAAAAATTATCATTGGACGTAAACTTAAACTCATAATTATAAGAATTTTGAAAACTATTGCAATTCGTTTCAAAATTCCTATTATAAGGATTTAGAGGCCAAAAATCATTATCATCATCAAAATTCCAATAACCCAAGTTTTGACTTTCGTTAAACTCGCCTAAAGTCAATTTTGAATTTGTAATTTTTTTGGACTCTAAGTATTGACCGAAAGTCATAGGATTAGGGGCATTTTGAGAATTATATTAGTGATTACCGAAAGAATTGGAATAAGACACGCTTACCCCGAAAATGGCTCGAAGTGGCGAATTCCACAAAGTAGATGCTCGCGCGAAAATTCAAGCGTTTCTTGGCGCTCAAATGTAGAAGCCCTACAAAAAGGTTAGCCAAAAAAAATACAAATAGAAAGAAAATACTACGAAATACTAAATCAAATAAATTCTAAAACAAACTCATCCTCGGCAACGGCGCCATTTTGATCGGTAGGGTTTTGCCGCAGCGTGAGAGTCACCTGCGCACCAGTCGTTTTGAATTCGGCTCACCTGAACTATATAAAAACTTAAATTACGACTACACTCAACGGGTGAGTATAGCGGTAAGTCGGGTATAAAAAATCCACAGAGACGAGCTGTTAGAATTTATAGGATTTAATATTCCTAAGTAAAAGTGTAAGAGATGATTATACACAAAAATGAAAAGATGCACAAAAGGAAAATATTAATGTAGGCGAGGAAAAATGAAGCTAGACTAATAAAGCGAGTAAAGACTATAGGTTGCAGCGAATGTCCCTCACTCAAGTTAATTAGTATAAAATGGTTACATGGGTCGACGAGTTATTACAAATGCGTCTCCTTTCGACAGTTAATTAAATGAAGAGTTGTCACACCCCTAAATTCGCATAAATGCCTAATATGAATTTGGTGTCAACAAATATTCCAGAAATTACGCACGCAAGGTCGTAAGCACGCAGCATACATGATATGCCCCGTAAAATCCCCTGGGCATAATAACTAGGACAATGCACCCGAAATAGACCCGTAAACATCATCACCAAATCCAAGCAACATGTCAACCCGAAATGAGTTCAATCCGATACGACCTAGTCTAATTTAGCTAGAAAGCATGGTAAAAACACGGTAAATAAAAGTGGTAAACAAACGCAATAAAACTACACTACAATGCAACTAAACAAAGCAAGTAAACCTAATTATGAAAGCATGTAAATTAACTATAAAGCGAGAATAAAGGAAATAAAACCTATATTAATGGAGAGGGAAGATGAAAGTACCACTTACAAACCCTAATGGGTGTCAAACCAAGAGGAAATGAAGAATGGGCTCTCAAACCCCCAAACCCTAAGCTAAACTAACATAAAACGAATTATATCTAATATTTACAACAAAATTGGTTTATATAGTAAGTTGGAATAAAATTAGAAAAGAAAATAAAAAAGAAAAGAGGCAAAATATCAGGTGATTGCGGTCGATCGGTCGCAGGGGTGCGGTCGACCGCGCCTTCAAGTTGAAGCACACTGTCCCCTTTCCATGGGAAAACTCAAAACCGCGGTCGACCGGGCCTCAAACTGCGGTCGACCGGTACTCTGTTTTTGGCACCTATTTGATCTATAAAGAGGGGAGGAAATTTCCATTACGGATACGACCATAACTTCATCGCCCGGACTCGGAATCGCGCACTGTTTGTGGCCACGTGAAGCTTGCTAAATGAACTACGCATTCGTGGAATTTCCATTAGCGAAAGATAAAATGTGAATTGACTAAAAAGCCCTTAAAGTAATGTTCGATGACGAAACTTCTCCGAAATGCAACGGATCCTCACTTTTAGCCTTTCAATACATACAAAAGCACAATTAATCCCAGCAAAGCATGTATATATCCAAATCCAAGGTTATCTGGTTAGTGAACATAAATATAGGCATTAAGGATCGTAAAAGTGCTAGAATGCAATAGAGATATAGGGCGGAAATATGCAATATTTGATACGAATCAACAACTCTAGGCTTCATTTGTTTCCGAGTAAATTACGATTTAGATGGACTGGCCTATTCGTCGTGAATAAGGTATTCCCCCATGGAGCTGTGGAACTGGAAGATCCAAAGGGGGAGATACATTCAAAGTTAATGGGCAACGCCTAAAGTCATATTTAAAGGCGTGTGTGGATGAAGTGGACACCATTTGGTTATCGAACCCCGTTTATGGGGTTGAGTGAGGTCTAATAGAGAGGTTGTCGCACCCCTGACGCGTATGGGGTGAATTCTTGTGTATAGTAGACGTGAGTTGGTTAGGGTAGTTAGAGTTTTTAGGTTAAGACACGAGAGGTTAAGGATAGGAACACCAGCACACATTCCGAGAAAGCGTATAGGGTTCGAAGTAAGCGTTGGGAGGTTTTAGGTTGATCCTGCGTGGGAATAATGGTAGGAGCATCTGAGGTTTGAGAGAGAAGAGCATTCAAAGTTAGGGGAAAATTTTTGCCTTTCTGGGAACCGGATCGGTTCGTTTTTGAAAAATGCAAAAATAAAAAAGACGCGAACTGATTGGCTCCTGGGAACCCAGATCGGTTCGATGTCTGAAACTTTTCTTCTCCCTAGGTTAACCCCCCCTCTCCCCAATCCACTCATTTCCCTCCCATTTCGTCCCTCACATTCCCCCGTCTATTTTTCCCTCCCAAATACACAACTCTTCTCTCTAAACATTTTCCCTCTTAAACTAACCCCTCACTTCCCCTCACCAATTATAAAAACAATCCTCCCCCTATTTCATCACAACTCTCTTAGTCTCTCTCACTATCCCATAAGACCATTTTCCTTCTGTCAACATGGCCAACCAAGCCCTTCCCCAAAAATACGGCTTCATCGAGATTCTCAACAATGGCGGGGTCGCACATCGCTGCCTTCAAGAATGAGTATGGTGTAAGAGCTTCTTCATCCCATCTCGTAAACTACACATGGAGCGCATAATTATGTGGCCCGAGATTCCCAATTCCATCACCAACTCTTCATGGCAAAGGGTTGGTGTCGTTTCTTCAATGAGCCACACGGGACGGTGTGGGCTGCCAAAGTACATGCTTTTTATGGCTCATTCGTCCGCACCAGTCATAACATATCTGAGGATTATATGGGCGGCATTCGCATCCCATTCTCCTTGGACATTCTCATCCATAAATTAGCGATAAAAGATGTTCCAAGCCCTTTCCCAAACACATATATCAACCACCTCCCTCCCCTTGAGAAGGACATATGCATGTACCGCATTCCAGCCCGACACCCTGTGGTCTACCGAGACATTCCCGATGGGCCGACTAGGCGACAAGGTGCACCTCACATTTCAAATTGTATGCGCAAATATACTCTAAACTTCTAATGAATGGACCATGCGCTCGCATCAAGCAAACCTTATTTATCACATCTTTGACCCCAACACCCCAATCCACCTGGCCCAAACCATTTATAAAGACATATTTTATGCGGTTGGGACCAAAAGGGTAAAACCCCTCTCCCGTATTCATGGATCATCACTTCCATCCTAGCGAATGCCGGTATTGAGCCTCCCACCTATTTTCCTCGCCTTTCCAACCCTTTTGGGCAGGGCACACGTATAAAAAGTCAGAAGCAACGAGAGATTCTTCGGATAGGAAGGGAAGCTCGGGATGATTCGGATGATGATGAGGGTGATGATGACGAGAGCGACGATGCAGAGGAGAAGGACATTGTGATGGGCGAGGGCGAGGAGGAGTACCATGAGGATGCCAATTCAGATTATATACCGGAAGGAGAAGATCTCACCGCCTGAATTTTCTCTCTCGAGGCGCCTTTTGAGGGGTTTATGACTGAGTATCGTGAAGACCGTCGCTTATATCAACGCGAAATTAGTATGATGGTGCGCCTTCAGGCTGAGATGTATCGTCTGTTTATGGGTACGCCACCACCTACATATTTTTATGACCGATAGGATCCTAATGCTCCCAGTAGCTCCCGCTCACTGCTCCAATGGAGCCCTTATATGGTGTTTTGTATGTTGGTTGTTTGTCTTACTTTTTGGATTGGTTGTAACGGCCGGTTGCTTTTATCCCTGTCTTTCGTAACGCATGTTTGCTAGTTGTATAAAAATATGCATTTTCACTATTTGTTCATTTTATTTCTCCGCACTTTTTATTCGCTCTTAGTTTAATTTTCGTCCTATTTGCTTGAGGGCAATGCAAAAGTCTAAGTTAGGGGGTGACAAGTGGGTATTTCTAAAACTTCACAAAATTTTAAAATGGCCCCCCCAAAAATAGAAAATTTCCAGAAAAAGTTGAAAATTTTTGAAAAGAAAAAAATATTTTTCTTCAAAATAAATGAAAATAGGAATTTAAAAGCTTAAAAAATGTCACAAATTTTTTGTCTGAGGTTGTAAAAAATTCAAATGCACGAAGCCAAAATTGACCACAGATGGAAATCGAGCGAAAATTGACGACTTAACGAATAAATGTGGAGATTAGCCAACCCGGTGAGAATTCTAGCCTATCACTTTTTGTGAGTTTTTAAAATCAATCCGAGTTAATGATTAACTCAAAGTTAATTTTAGCATTTTACAAAGTCGTTGAGGATCTCAATACCTTTGCTTTGAACGGTTATAGGAAATGTGTGCGGTGTTGTCTCAGAAAGAGCTCTAAATATATCTCTAAACTTAAATTAAGCTTGAGACGCATATGATAAATCATTTAGCAATTTGAACAATAAAGTAGGCCCTCGTTTGACACCAAAAAATATTGACCAGAAAAGTAATAAAAATTTCATCCATTTTGCAACCCCAATTGAGCCTAATAAATGTTGTCATTTCATTTGATAACTCGAAAAACCCAATTGGCCCGAAATTGTGAAAAGCGAAAAGTCCGAAATTAAGTCAAAAAATGCATAAAAAGGGGCAAGAAAAATATAAGTATGCTCAGCAAAAATAACAAGAAAAGAAAAGTGTGAAAAATAGAAAAATAAGAAAAAATGAGCAAAAGCCTGAAAAAGCACAAATGACATCATAAGGACATTTTCCAATTCCAAACTTTCCGACCATTCCCCTTTTACCCAAATACACCTTAAACCCAAGAAAGTCCTAACCGAGTCCATATAGCCAAACTGATTACTGCGTGGAGAGCTAAGGCATAAAAGATAATAAAGAGATTACATGGCGTGAAAAAAGAGATGATGTCTCCCGTTTCCCAATAACCGTAATCCGATGAAGAGATATTTTTAACTCAAACATTTCGTTTTTCAACGTTGTGTGCGTGAATTCGTGTCCATTAAATTTACTCTTATATATCGCGCATACAGAAAGATAATAGCCACATTGCGAGTGATTCGTATGTGAGTGTATCCGTGAGATTTTGAAATCAAAATATATTTTCGAAAAGTAACGTAATGATCAATCGGTGGAAATTTACGGTTTGATTTTCGGCTTCACACACACACACACACTATGATTTGAGACCTGTGAATATGATTTTAAGGTGACTAATTTTTCGGGGAGTTTAAATTGTCTAACTTTTAAATATTTTGAATTTTCTTGAGTCGAAAATGAATTTTGTGGGTGTATTCACTGCAAACTGCCACGAGACACAACTCGTCCTACTAGGGTAGCCTAGGGGTTTAAAGGGTTGTTGCATATGCTAAATGTAATCGTTTGCCCGTGAAAGAGGTATTTTGTCCCTAATTAGAGTTTGACCATGCTTTTTATTCTTTTACATTGCTCGGGATGATCATAGTTCTAAGTTAGGGGGATTTGATTAGGCATAAATTCTTCCAATTTATCCCTTTAATTTAGAGGCTTTTATCACATCGGGTCATGTAAAATGCGTTGATTTATCTCATATCTATGATACTAATATCTTATAACAAATACCCTGAGTTTTTTGTATTTCTCATAAATTTTGCAGGTATTTAATGCATGAGAGAAAGAAAGAAATCGAAAGAAAAGAAAAGAAGAAAAGTCAAAAGGGCAAAAGAGTAATTTGCAGTTGGAATCCGAACGTGGATCCAAAATGAAAGTTGAAGACCTCAACTCTACAAGCAGGTAGGAAGAAACGTCGTCCAAATCTGAGTCCTGGAGCAAAAGTTATGAGCCTTGAAAGATGGGAGATAATCACGAGAAATAGATGAGAAAATAAAGAGAAATTGATCAAAGGACCCGGATCGATCCGGATTTTATCATAAACGAACCGATCCGGCCTCCTTGATGTCCACTGTATAAGTTTTGTGAAGCGAGCCAATCCGTATTATATCATAAACGAACCGGTCCGTACCCTTGAACTTACTGTTTAACATTTATGAAGCGGACCGATCCGATATAACAAAGAAACGAACCGATTCGGTATACACCGAACCGTACCGAAATATCAAGTCGGACCGGTCCGGAGGTTCAATTTTGTAGTTCTCCAATTTTCCAGCTAGAGTCTTGCCTGGATAAAACTCTTGTAATTTTGTATGTTATTTATTCGAAACGATTCCCAAAACATGGGAGAGCTTCTTTTTACATAGTTTTAGAGAGATAAAGTAGAGAAGAACCCTAGAAGCTCATAAATTACAGTTGTTAATTCTCATTTACAATTTCTGCAGTAAAGTTGATTTATTTCTCTTCTCTATTGTTTGATTTCAATAATTCTTGCATGATTAGTTTATTCCCAGTAGATATTACATCTTTATTCTTCTTTAGAAGTAATTTCATCACGAGTTCAGTTGCACAACCGTAGAAACCCTAGTTTTTATTAATTGCACCATGCTAGGCTAGACTTTTAGGGGTCGGGATGCGTGAACCCAACCCGATGTGGTTTGCATGTGTGTAAAATTAGTTCCCTGATTTAAGTAAATGATCTAATCGTGTTGTGTGGTGATCACAACCGTTGTAGGACTTTTGATCTCGTTTGGCCTAGGTAATCGGGATGCATAAGTGTGAGATGTGCACGTAGTTACTATGACACCGCTTTACTCTTACTTTTTATTTTTTAAGGTGCGGGCTAGTACCCTCATATATGTAATGCTTGAGATTAATAAATACAAGATTTAATCAATTATTTAATTCACAACTAGTTTTATAGCCGGTAAACATACTAGGGTCGGGGGATTGCATTCCAACTTATTTTCCCCATTCATACTTAGTAAATCATAATTAGTTTACTATTGCATATGTAGTTTTATAATTAAATTAATCAACTTTGCCTTTAGTTAATTGAAATTTTCCCACTTTGATCATCTTTTTCGTTTCTTTTTAGAGTCAGGTTAGGGTTGACCGTCTTACCGTTCGTCGTCACGAGTATTCATCTTATTTCCTTGTGGATTCGACCCTGTCTTACTGGGTTTATTTCTTACGCAATAGGCTTGCACTTGAACTTGTATAAGCACGCACTTTAGACACATTTGTAGTCTCATCACAGAGTATATCCAAGAAAACTCGGCACACATATATAGGTATAAATAACCATAAAACAAGACACAAAATACATAAGTCATACACACTAGCATAATATCAATGTGTCCAAACGTGTGGAATGGAATGAATGGGCATGAACTAGAAACAGAAGAATTATAACCCAAACACTCAAATATGTTCAAGAAGTTCTAATTGATCGCAAAACTTTATCAAACTAAGCTTTTGGCTAAAGTGACAACTAAAGTTGAACTTAATTGAACAAAACAAACACAATGCTCACAAGTCTAGAATTTTAATGATTCTAAAAATCAATAGCGTCATGACAAAATAAGCTTAACTATGATACATTGTCATTGTGCAAACCCATTGATATTTCAATCCAAACTCCCTCGAAATAATTATTCTCCTTTCTTTTGAATGAATATATCAAACTAAACAAATTGGCCTCCTTTTGGCATATTATTCTTTTTATGGCCTTAATTTATTTCGGGCTCTTTTCAAATGGTGGCTTTCACGATGTGATTTTTATTCACTCACAACCCTTTTCCGTGCACTCATCATTTTTTCAATATTGCACAAAATCCTCATGGACAACAGTTCTTACATGCAGAAATCCTCCATAGTCGAATAAACATGTTGAACATAATTGATAGGAGAACATCTCACCAATCTAAAATGTACATCATGAAGTCAGAATCCAATAAGCTCGTGCATGTGTGCGTATATGCATATACAAAGCAAGTCAAGTTCAAAACAACTCCATAAACATGGTTAAGAATAATCCAAGCATCCAAAGTCATAATCAAATGTCCTGGCTGCATGGAAATTGCGCAGTGAATTGGATTCAAACACACCAATATGCCACACCAAATGTGTACAACTAAAACACAAAGAACCAAAAATCTTTTTGAAAATTTCAAAATATTTAAAAAAACAAAATCTTTTTGGATTTTTCAAATATGACTCGATAAAAGAAAAAATAATACAAAAATCACACATGTTATAACACTAGTGAAATATAATCATGGAGCAAAGACTACCGTATGACAAACATGCAAGCAATCAATGATATGATAGCAAGAGACGGATCATGTGCAAGCATGTGAGAATCAACTAGTTTACCATCTAGTGCCTCTAAAGGTGATTTCATAACCCAAACCATTGTATATCTAACGTGAGGGGTTTCGGGAACTAAGGGAACACTAGACTTCAACTTCCTAGGACCTTTTCAAAGATCGAAACAAAAAGGCCTAAGGTGACCTATCCTACCACGATGTGAACATGGGTGGAACGACACCTATGAATTTACTTTTTCTAACGTCCTTGGGATTGGTTGACCCTTTAAAACAAATAATGATATTGGGTTTAACAACATAAGCATTAGGAACATGTGAGCCACTACCATTGTGACCAACACTACTCGAGTCTGTCAAATTATTTTTCAACTCCAAAATTTTTGACTCAAGCAAATAATTTGACTCTTCCAATTTTAGGTACTCCTTCTATAAATTTTCAATTATTCCTATATTGTTAGCATGTTCTCCATTAAAATATTTACACTTATCCTTAAGAGTCTTCGCACGTGCCACAAAATCATCGATTAAAATATTTTTTTCCTCATTGGCATAAACACAAACCTTAGAATTTTTAAAGTCCACCAATTCTTTTTCTTAAATTAGGACTCTATTATCACTCTCCTTTTTGGAAAATTTAAAGCAATAAAGTCATGGTCCAAAGCAACAAATTTTGCAAGATAAAAATCTCTTTTATTTTGAACCGTTTGCAAAAGATCCATAGTGGATTTAAAATGATAATTTTCTTTTTTTTCGAAAAATTTAATTCTTTTCGCAAACGTCAAATTCAAATTATTTATATCGTCAAAACAAGGAGAATCCATTGAGAGTAAAAGCCAAGCACATGAGCGATGAAAAAACACAATCACCCAAGGAGCAGTAAATAAGATCAAATGCAATAAATTAGCGTAACCCACTCTGATACCAATTTGAGAAGGAAAAATAATCCTAAAGGGTGATTTCAACAAAATATTGAAACACCTGTTTTAATTATGCGGAAGCGACTTTTAAACAAATTTATCTTATTTATCCTAAGCATGCAATTATGTGATAAAATAGATAAATCAAACCACGCCAAATAACTTAGGCCAAGTTTCAGGAAAAAAGCTTTCGGTAAAAACCTTTTATTCACTTAGAAATTTACAAGAGAGTCGACTTCCAAACTACTTGTTATCCCCCACAAGCATAATGAGCTATTCTTCAAAAATATCTGAGGAACAACCATGACGTTTGTAAGAGTCACATGACTGGAGTCCTCTGAATTAGCCTCAACCTTCATCTTCAGCAATGAATCCACATAGGTATCAAAAGTCAGCAATGGAGAGCCTCTCCATCAAGGTGTATGCAAGATATACAAAACTTTTTAGGGTTCTAAACTAATTCACAAGAATACTATTTAAAGATGCCTTCTGTGAATTAAAATAGTATTTTAGGAACACAAAACTCGAAAAACTTTTGCTCCTGATATGCAGAAACTTCTTTTACAAAAGTCTTGAAAAACTGAATCACGAAGCCGGTATTTATAAAAAATTTGAGTAGGCGAGGTTGCTCGAACGACATGCAAAGTCCTTTAAACGACATCAAGATGTGGTTGGAATGACATGAGATGTCAAAAACTTTATTTTTTAAACTCATCCTACAAGTATAAAAAAATATATTTTCAAAACCCAAACAATCCTGTTCATCTTTTGATAAAAATTAATCATCCCAACTATAATTCTATGAATTAATTCAAACTCTAAATCATTTATACCTTTTAGTATGTTGGGAAGTCTTCAAATTTGGAGAAGCTTGAGTTCGGTTTGTCTTCTCGGGGTAAGACGATTTGTAACGGGATACGCCAAACTAGCCTAATGCTATACTATGAACAATGATAGAAAAATTGTTCTTACAGATGAGGAGGAGATCACAGTGTCACCAGATATGATTCCAGTAGTTCAGGAGTTCACCGATGTGTTTGACGAGATTTCGATTTTACCTCTCAATCGAGAGATTGATTTTATGATAGACCTAGTGCTGAAGAGAAAGTCGATAACTAGAGCACCGTATCGCATGGCTCATATGTATATGAAGGAACTTAGAGATCAGATTAAACAATTTCTTGTGAAAGGATTCATTCGATGTAGTACTTCACCTTGGGGTGCGCTAATTTTGTTCGTAAAGAAGAAGTATGGGTCTTTGCATTTGTGTGTCTACTATCGCGAGTTAAATAAGGTGATGGTAAAGAAAAGAGCCCACTATCGAGGATCGCTGATCTTTTCGATCAGTTGAAGGGACCTTTATCTTTTTTAACGATTGATTTACGATTAGATTATCATCAGTTGAGGGTAAACGAGTAGGATGTGCCGAAGGCAACCTTTTTGACCCGCTATAGGTCTTATGAGTTCAAAGTGATGCCGTTTGGGTTGACTAATGCTCCAGATGTATTCATGGACTTAATGAATTAAGTTTTTTGACTATATTTGGACTCGTTCGTCATGGTCTTTATCTATGATATCCTGATTTATTCACGGACAGAGGATGAGCATAACTGACATTTACAGATTGCATTGCAAACGCTGTGAGAGCATAAACTTTATGTAAAGTTATCTAAATGCGAGATTTGGAAGAAAAAAGTGAAGTTTTTGGGGCATGTGGTATAGTAAAGGGATTATCTGCGGATCCGAATAAGGTGCCAGCCGTGTTAGATTAGGGACAACCCACGACACATACTGAGGTCCGTAGCATTTTGGGATTGTCCAGTTATTATCAAATATTCATTCTTATTTTCTTAAAGATAGCGAGACTGATGATCGAGTTAACAAAAAAAATGCGCCATTATTTTGGACGGAGAAGTGTCAACACGCGTTCGACACTCTCAAGGAGAAATTGACTTCTGCACCGGTTCTTTCTTTGCGTAGGAGTGGAGTAGAGTTCCGTGTTTACACCGATGATTCTCTATAGGGATTAGGTTAGGTTTTGATGCAGGACAGACCGATTTCTTATGCCTCTCATAAGCTTAAACCATACGAGGTTCATTATCCCACTTATTACTTAGAGTTGGCGACCATAATATTTGTCTTTCATGCATGGAGGTACTATCTCTGAAGTTTAGACTCTTTAGTGATTACAAGAGCCTTCAGTACTTATTTAAGTAGAAAGATTTGAATATAAGTCATGAAGGTGGTTCGAATTTGTCAAGGATTACCAATTAACAATCCACTACCACCCGGGGGAAGGCTAACGTGGTGGCAAACGCATTAAGTCGACGAACGAGTGGTAGTCTTGTGACACCCTACCTATTGTAATCATGGGTGATCAGTCCATTATTAAATTAAACCAGAATCATTTATGATTTCATTATTAGCATCACTGTCGAAAACTTGTTATTTACTAATCACCTACGTCAAATTAAGCTGGTGCCAAAATTTTCTTTTATTATTAACACATGCAACAATAATTTAAGTGATTTAAACCAATCATACATGAATCTAATCTGAACAATCCCACGACAGATATAAATTATTAAATAAAGGAGACTGAATAAACCATCGGTTCTCTAAGTTAAATAATTTAACCACAATATGAAATAAGTTAATTATATCTGAATACAGTCTGTGGCATAACTGAAATAAATAAATAGTTGGCAGGCAACACGCCCAGACGAACTGATAATGAAATATCCTATCTAGAAAGAACGAGCTGAAGCATTTAAGAAAATATCCTGCAAGCCTCCACACTGCTGCAGCTACGTGTCACTCGACGGGATCTCTAAGTTAGGCATCCCTGTGCTGGACACCTAAAATATTTTGAAAATATTTTGACACGGGTGAGAGCCCAAGTAAAACATTTGGAAAATATTTAGCAAGTATTTAAATCACAATTTTAGTCAGTTATTTATTACACACGTATTAGTCACGTACACTCACTTGAGATTCTCACCTCTCAACTAGTGTGCAAGCCTATCGTATTCTGCCTAACTAGTATCCCATGTATAACAAGCTAAGGTATCTGACTACTCTAGATAAGTGTAATTCTCACGTATATCCCCATACTATACGGTACCATGATTTCAATAATAAATTATTTATTTCCATTTTATTATTGAGCCGCTAATTTAAATTTCACTATTTAATTTCTTTTTTAGATATTCATCATCTGTCAATTCTATTGTTTCACAAAGTAGGTATATTACACGGGTAAATATATTAATCACACATATAGCATCTTCGGAATGGTCCCTCGTGATGCTGGCATACTCTGTTCTCAAGTCAATATACCTCTCGTACTCAATAAATATCTATTGATTCGACATGTTTCCTCGAAACTAAAATAAATCAGAATCATAGTGGAGGCGACCCTCGTTTTAAGCCTTTGGGATACGCACATACCTAATGTACCCAAATGACATGCCAATCCTACTAATACACTACACATAGGGGATCGCCCTAAGTTCCATGCTCTAGGTCACTAATCCAGACCTCACTGGATCGTCAAGGTGGGATCACCCTCTGCGTGTAAACCTCCTGATAGCGATCAGCGTATGTATGTTCACACACATAATCAAATCATATCTATAGGTATTCACACAACATATTTATATATTATTCAGTAGGTATACACACAAGCTAATTTCATTAACTCGTACGTTGTATATATTTCACTCGTAAATTCAACGTACCATAATTTTCAATTAAACTTTTATTTCACATAATTTCAATTATCTCTCATTGCTTCAAGGGTCCTATGTACCCCTTACTTAATATCACTAGTTTAAAATATGAACTGGCGGCTACACGTTCGCAATGAAAAGATCTATCTCCAAGACCTAAAACCTAGGGTCGTTCGAGCGACACACCAATCTTATTCGAATAATTTACACCTTCTTGAGGTTCAAAACCTTTTAAAATAACCTTATAGTTCATCATCCAAGTATAGAGCAATAATCACAATCAATCAATCGAGACAACCTCCAATGGAACTGCAAACAAAAAATAACATTTTTTAAAATTTTCCCCACGAATCTGACCAGGTTTTTAAAATGCAGTTTTGAGGCATTTCATAACCTTTTTTTTGGAGAAAACGTATCATTGAACAGAATGCAGAAAACAAGATTTTCTACGAGGTTGCGTGAAGGGAATAACAATTTTTGGAATCAAAATGGCGAAAAATAGTCTTTAAGATGACGGTTTAAGTTTTAAATGATTCATAATTTACCCAATTTCACAGGCTTCTTAAATTTAAGAAGTTGTTCTACAATTCAATCCCTATAATGATTTTATTGAATTTGTATCTGGATGGAGGGTCCCATGGTCTAAATCTCATAACTTCTAATTTCTATACAAGTCCATGCAATCATATTCCCAATTACGAGGTATATTTATGAAATTACAAAATATCATCAATTTTACTAAATTCAAAGGCCCTACTCTACATGGGTATTATATCTCATAAAAATTTTCAAGATAA
This sequence comes from Sambucus nigra, assembly GCA_949130495.1. NCBI lineage: Eukaryota > Viridiplantae > Streptophyta > Magnoliopsida > Dipsacales > Adoxaceae > Sambucus > Sambucus nigra. The sequence continues at coordinate 662,863,237 of OX422210.1, forward strand.
ATACTTTCCTTATATTGGAGTGTTCTTATTTTGATCCTCTTTGATGAAGATTCTCTTCAAATCCGTTCTCCAAGAGTGGTTGCGATGCTAAATTGAGCTTGAATTCTCCAAAACCCTTGCTTGAGCTCCAAGAAAAACTCTTCCTCTCCTTTCTATTGGCCTCCAATTGTTTTCTAATCTCTTTTCCCTAGCCTCACATCACCACAACTATATATAATATTCAAAATCCTAAAATTCCCTCTCGGATTGTCAATTATATCTAAAATTGTCTCGGGACCTCAACTACACATCTGGGTATACTATTTTGACTGTTTCAACCCTTCTGGACTCAATCATAACCTCAAAATCACTATCCGAGTTACTCATAATTTATTTTCTATCTCTACCTTATTTAGTCCACTCACGACATCCGATTAAGATATCATATTGTCACGTCATTATCATTCGTTGTGACATCAATTTATAATTACTATTCACTTAGTAATTTTATTCAATAATCATTAATCATTTATCTCTAATTAATAATTTAGTCAACCCATCGTATTTCTATTAAATTACATCGCACATGTAATTTAAATTTTAACCAATTTAATTCATTTTTAATTCTTTAATAATATGGGTTGTTAAATACTTCCCCCCTTCCAAGCGAATTTTATCCTCGAAATTCGGTTATATCTGTCGTAAATAACTATCACTACTGGTCACGCGTGTCATCCCTAGAACGAGAGTGAACCAAAATATCGTCGATAAACACAATCACAAATTGGTTAAGGAACTCTGGAAAAACCCGGTTCATCGGATCCGTAAACACTGTTGGCGCATTGGTTAGTCCAAATGGCGTCACTCTAAACTCATAAAACCCATATCGTTTCAGAAAATAGTATTAGGATCGTCCTTATCCCTGACGCGTAACTGCTGATGATCGGATCACAAATCAATCATAAAGAAGTAAGCTGCTCCCCTCTGCTGATCGAATACAAGGCACTGGATATTTATTTCGAATCGTGACCTTATTTAACTCTCTGTAGTCAATACACAATCGAAGCGATCCATCATTCTTCTTGATAAATAATACCGGTGCACCCCACGGTGAGGTACTCCGTCGAATAAAACCCTGCCCAAAGAGCTGTTGAATCTTCCCTCTTAACTCTCTCATCTCAGATGGGGCCATGCGATAGGGCGCTCGAGCTATAGGTCTCGTACTCGGTGCTAGATCAATAAAAAAATCAATTTCCCTGCTAGCTGGCAATCCGAGTATATCCTGTAAGACATCCTTAAATTTCCTCATGACTGGAATCGAGTCTAACGAAGCCACCACCTCCCAAGAGGTCTCCTCCTCAATGTAATATAGATGAGTGCTCGACCCTCCTTTGGGAGGAGGCATCGCCACTAAGAACATCTCCTGGCCAGGTATCAAATACAATAGTCCTCCTGTAACAATCTACCATCGCCTGATAACCCACTAACTAATCGATCCCCAAGATAACATCATATCCCTCCATATCCAATAGAAGTAGATCGACAACTAAACACAATTTACCCACCTCGTTATCCACACCTCTACAAATTGAATGTATAAGCGACCCACTATCCACCGGTGACTCCACACACATAAGAAGACTACCAATTGTCTCTAATAGGCGCTAGCTCATGCAAATCTAATCGCTATAAAAGAGTGTGATGCCCCAGTATCAAATAAAATACTAACCGCAAGCCCATGTGTAGTAAACGTACCCGCTACTGTTGGTGGTGCCTGTGGGGCCAACTGAACGGTGGCATCTCAGACATTATAAACACGACCATACTGAAGTTGTCCATGCTGTGGAGGAACAGGTGGGGTTGGTGCCGCAGGTGGCCTTTACGCCTGCTACTCCTGCGGGGCACCCTGCTTCTGCGACTCTCTTCCATGCTGTGGGCAGCCCCTCCTCTTGTGGCTCGTCTGTCCATAAATAAAACACCGACCTGAAAACTCTCTCCGACGTTGGCCGTAATTACTGTGATGGTACTGACCCTGCTATGGACAATCTTTCTTTAGGTGACTCGTCTCCCCACAAATATAACACCGACAAGTGATTTTTTTTGTATTTTGACGTTATTGGTCCGATTGAGGCTTCTCATTAGCTCGTTGTGGACAAAGTTGGCATTTGTGGCCACCACCCTTTCCACATGTAAAACATCTTCCTTTGAAATCACCCTGCTCGTGGCTGTGTTGGCCCAGGTGACTTTGACTTTGCTGGCCATCTCTATTATTCTCTTAGCCCTAACGGCCTTGAGTATCTTATCGTTGTTGCTTCAGTGTTACACTGTTACTGTTTTTTCCTGACTTGCTTGATTGACTAGGTTCCCTTCCTCTTTTTGTTCCTATCAGCTGGACACTATGCTCTCGATAGTGTAATAATACGACAGTAACTGCTTGTGCTATAATATCAGCCACCTCTGTGACGGTTACTATACCTTATGGTACTAGAGGTAATCGTTGATCCTTTTCAGCGTCACCTCTTCCGGCGATCCCAGCTTGTCATTCCTTCCTAGGTGACATTTGAAAATAGATCGAATTGTATGAGTTCACCGTCAATACAAATATAACCGCAGAAGAATGTAATCTCAAATAATGGACACTAGAACCTGGCTTTGATACCATCTGTGAAATCCCGCCTATTTTAATCTTGGGTGATCAGTCCATTATTAAATTAAACCAGAATCATTAATGGTTTCATTCTTAGCCCCACTGTCAAAAACTTGTTATTACTAATCAGCTATGTCAAATTAAGTTGATTCTATTTTTTTTCTTTTATTATTAACACATGCAACAATCATTTAAATGAATTGAACCAATCATACATGAATCTAATCTGAACAATCCCATGACAAATATAAATAATTAAATAAAAGAGACCGAATAAACCATTGGTTCTCTAAGTAAAATTATCCAACCACAATCTGAAATAAGTAAATATTATTTGAATACAGTATGATGCATAACTGAAATAAATAAATAGTCGGAAGGCAACATGCACAGATGAACTGATAATGAAATCTCGTATCTCGAAAGAACGAGCTGAAGCGTCTAAGAAAATATCATGCAAACCTCCACACTGCTGCAACTACGTGTCATTAGATAGTATCTCTAAGTTGGCCGTCCCTGTGGCTGGGCGCCTATAATATTTTGGCACGGGTCAGAGCCTAAGCAAAACATTTTGAAAGTATTTATCAAGTATTTAAATCTCAATTTTAATCAGTTATTTATTACACATGTATTATTCACGAACACTCACTGATATTCTCACCTCTCAACTAATGTGCACGTCTATTGTATTCTACCTAAATAGTATCCCATGTCCAACAAGCTAAGGTATTTGACTACTCTCGATAAGTCTAATTCTCACGTATATCCCCATACTATACGGTACTACGATTTCAATAATAAATTATTTATTCTCATTTTATTATTGAGCCACTCATTTAAATTTCACCATTTAATTTCCTTTTTAGATATTCATCATCTATCAATTATACTGTTTCACATAAGTAGGTATATTGCACGGGTATATATATTCATCACATATACAATATATACACACATATGCATCCCCAGAATGGTCCCTTATGATGCTCGCATACTCTGTTATCAAGTCCATGTACTTCTCGTACTCAATAAAGGACTATTTGTTAGGCATGTTTCCTCGAAACCAAAATAATTCAACATCATAGTGGAGACGACCCTGGTTCTAAGCCTTTGGGATACGCACATACCTAATTTATCCAAATGACCTGCCAATCCTACTAATACACTACAAATAGTGGACCGCCCTAAGTTCAATGCTCCGGATCACTAATCCAGACCTCACTTGGATCGTCAAGGTGGGATTGCCCTTTCCGCGTAAACCTCCTGATAGCAGGAAACATAGGTATGTTCACACACATAATCAAATCATATTTATATGTATTCACACAACCCATTTATATATTATGCAGTAGGTATAAACACAACCTAATTTCATCAACTTGTATGTAGTATATATTTCACTCGTATATTCAACATACCATAATTTGCAATTAAACTTCCATTTCACATAATTTTGATTATCTATCACTACTTTAAGGGTCCTATTTACCCCTTACCTAATATCAATAGTGTAAAATACGAACTGGCGGCCACGCGGTAAGAGCGAAAAGATTTATCTCCACAACCTAAAGCCTAGGGTCGTTCAAGCGACACATCAATCTCGTTCGAATAATTTACACCTTATTGAGGTTCAAACCCTTTTAAAATAACCTCATAGTTCTTCATCCGAGTATAGAACAATAATCACAATCAATCAATCGATACAACCTCCAACGGAACTATAAACCAATAATAACATTTCTTCAATTTTCCCCACGAATTTGCCCAGATTTTTAAAATGCAGTTTTGAGGCATCTCGGAGTCGTTTTTGGAGAAAACGTATCAATGAACAAAATGCATAAAATAATATTTTATACGAGGCCGCGGACAAAATAGCCATTTTCAGAATCAAAACATCGAAAAATATTTTTTAAGATGACGGTTGAAGTTTTAAAGGATTCCTAATTTACCTAATTTCATAGACTTCTCAAAATTTAAGAAGTTGCCATACAATTCAATTATTGGAATGGTGTTATTGCATTTGTGTCTAGATGAAGGGTCTTATGATCTAAATCTCACAACTTCTGATTTTATTTTGTTTATACAAGTGGATTCATTATACATGCAATCCTTTCCCAATTATGAGGTATATTCATCAAATCACAAAATATCATCAATTTTACTAAATTCAAAGGCTCTACTCCACATGAGCATTATAACTCATAAACATTTGCAAGATAAATACTTGCCTTATATTAGAGTGGTCTGATTTTGATCCTCTTTAATGAAGCTTCTCTTCAAATCCTTTCTCCAAGAGTGGATGTGATGCTAAATTGAGCTTGAATTCTCCAAAATCGTTGCTTGAGCTCCAAGAAAAACTCTTCATCTCCTTTCTACTAGCCTCCAATTGTTATCCAATCTCTTCACCCTCGCCTCACAACACCATAACTATATATAATACTAAAAATCCTAAAATTCCCTTAACCCTATGTTGTAAAATGACTAAAATGCCCTCATGAGTTGTCAATTATGTCTAAAAATATATCGGGACCCAAATTACACACATGGGTATACTATTTTGACTGTTTCGAACCTTATGGACTCAATCATAACCTCAAATCATCATCCGAGTTACTCATAATTTATTTTCTCTCTCTTCCTTATTTAGTCCGCTCACGACATCTGGTTGAGATATCATACTGTCATGGCACTGTCATTCGTTGTGACATCAATTTTATAATTACTATTTATTTAGTAATTTTATTCAATAATCATTAATCATTTATCTCCGATTAATAATTTAGTCAACCCATCATATTTCTATTAAATTACTTCACACGTGTAATTTCAATTTTAGCCAATTTAATTCATTTTTAATTCTTTAAAAATACAGGTTGTTACAAGTCTCTCAGCCCTTCAGGCTTTTGAGTGGGACTAAATAGAGACGATTGGAGAGTTGAATAGGGCATTTATGAGTATGCTTACAGTTACTCCAATGATCGTGGTGCATGTAGTCTGGGGACTGTCACGAGATGAGATGTGTAAGGGGAAGGTGGCGGTTCTTCTCGCTACTTGTGTACCTTTCTTTTCGGTGGGGTCGGATGACGGGTTGTGTTATAAGGGAAGGATATGGGAAAACTCAGACGAGGAGTTGATACGAGCAATTATGGAGGAGATACATGGTTTGCATTTTACGGTACACCAAGCTTGGGATTGAATGTACTAAGATATGAAACGACAATATTTGTGGGTAGGTGTGACGAAGGATGTGGCTGCGTTTGTATCGAGATGCACTATTTGTCAAATGGTGAAGGTGGTTCATCAGAAGACGTTTATATGCTTCAGCCATTACCCATTCGTGAGTGGAAGTGGGATAGTATCTCGATGGATTTCACCACGGGGATATCTTTGACACCCCCGACAACATAATTATATTTGGGTGATTTCTAATACCCCATACTTTTATTATTTTTTAATTTTCGTGTGACATATATTATTAATTTAATTGGGGAAAATTAAATTGGATTTTAGTAAATATTAGTTCGCGAGATAGATGATTAATATTTATTATAATTATTATTTACTTGTGTGTGATGGGTAAATAGTTATGTGATTTATTATATGTCGCGAGTGATAGTGACAGTTTATTGTTATATATTGATAGAGTGTTACATCGAAGAATCGGTATAATTTATGAGCGACTCGTAGGGTACGCACGTATCGGAACTGATTAATGATATGTTAATGTATTTGGACTCAGGTGACCTTTTCGAGTGCACCGATGATCCGAAAAGGGTCAAAATGGTCCAGAATAAGTACCCAGGTCTTATATTTGGGTTGCGTTTGTTTTTTTAGACATAATGAGGCTCGTGTAAGGGTAAGAGGGTCATTTTAAACTTAGGGCTAAGAATAAAAATGGGATTAGATGAATTAAATGGGTGTTTAAGAGGGTGGGAAGGTGGATGGCATCCCACGTTTCATAATTTACACAAGAGATTGAGAGAGGGAGAGAAAGAGCCCTGGTGAATAAAAAAAAAGAGGAAACTTAGAGAGGAAAAGAAAGAGGATTCAACCAGTCATCAAATTCATAGAAGACTTTGAATTTTAATCCAACGACGTAAGTAGATACTTGACTTATGTCGCAATTTGATAGTAGTTAATTGTTTTCATGATTTGAGGTACAAATCTGAAGATTAAGAAATTTAAGATTGAAACTTTAATTAATTAATATAGAGATTTAAATGATAAAATATTAGGGTTTGTTAGTAAATCAGTAATGGAGATCAATCATACTTGGAATTCGAAATAAATTCTAGGATTTAAATGGACGAACACGTAGAACTTGTATAAAAAGATTGGATCTGGATAATTAATTTAGGGAAATTTTTTGTATTAAATTAATTCGAAGTTTGATTTAAAATCCTAGGGTTTAATTTTGGATTTGGGGTTAGTTTTCTATTAAAATGCCTCTGAAATGCTTGGGGAATGTTGTAATTTTTTTTTTTATTTGGAGTGGGTGGAAATCTCTATTGGAAGGTTTGGAAGAGAAAAACTTAAGGACTAAGATGTTCAAAAAACCAAACTCGTTCGCTCACCTAGTAAACCTGTTCTCTTTTGGAAGTTAGATAATATTGTGCATAATCGAATTATAAAGTCGTGGACGCCAGTTTCATATTTTCTCTGATTTTTTTAATTTATTATACAATTTCTACTAAAAGGTGTGGGATATCAAAATTTTAAATTGGTGGTTTTGTATTGGGCTTTCTTTTGCAAATTTTGATTTTGGGAGTAGTGAACCGGTTCGGTTAGCTGGCTTGCCTAATTTTTGTTCGTGGGTTATTTTGACTCGTTAAGACTTGTGGTTTGACTATAGAGGCTTTGGGATATTGTGGGATTACTGGGAAAGACTTTACAACATTTGGTACGTGTGATAGGCCAACATTAGATGGGTTCAAGTGAGGAGAATTGAGGATTCAAGTGAGTGACTATATGATTAATTAATCGGGAAGTTGGGTTGAACATAATTGGATGAACCGTGCGTGGTGGGATATGCGTACGAGTTCGATACTCATTTTATATATATATATATATATATATATATATATATATATATATATATATATATATATATATATATATATATATATATATATATTAGAGTATATATATATGTGTGTGTGTGTGTGCGCCATTTGTTTTATTAAACATACTTATCTGTGAGTGCTATCGTATGAGATTGCGTGTAGTGGACAATCCACCATGGCGTAGACCAACAGGTGTTGGGTTGATTTCCCAGGTTATAGTACTATTGAATGGCCACTATTCGTGTGTGAGGATATGTGCTGGTTTTGGTTATAGTTGGGCACGATGTGGTATGGTTGTGACCCTTGGATGTATGTCTATGACCGCCTTCGTTGTATGTTTTAATGTTTAGGATCGGTGGTGAGATTTCATCCGGGTGTCTCGATGTGAGGCGTGATGCCTGGAGTCGAATTACAGATAAGGGATGTATTCGTAAGATCCAAGATTTGGGGATACGGTTATACGTATATAATGAGTGATATATATGTATGTTTTATACTATATAGTGTATATATCTATTTATAGCACGGGTGTAGCTATGTTATGTTTATTACGTGAATATTTATTTATAGCAAGTGTGTCTCTACAATATTATTTATGAGCGTATACCTTGAAATTATAGTATTACTTAGCTAATAAAGGTTATTCACGGGATTTGACTTAAATAGCGTTATGTGTCCTAGTTAGACCGGGTAGTTTAATTAGGATAAATAAATAAACACGTTAGGTGCGCACCATAATTGAGAGGTGGGGTTTATCTCAAGTGAGTGCGACCGGTTAATTATGAAAGTAATACGCAATTATTTTAAACGTTTTAAAATAATTATTTACTTGCAAAATATTTTTTACTTTACGGGCTTTGATCCCCGAGCTTTTGTTTTTCCTTGTTTTTCTTTTTATACCCCAGGTGTGCATCAACAGCAATCGGGACCGCTGTGATAGATTCGTTCTCGCCGTGTAGTTTGATTATATGCCTCGGTCTATTTTATCTAGATATAATTAGTCATTTCAGTTTAAGTTTTGGGAAAGTTGACCGTAGACGGATAGGTTTTTATATTACCATTAGACATCTATATCTCAACACTCGGTTTATTTATTCATTTACTGTGAATGTTTTATTAGGTGACCGATGGTTTATTCGATTCACTCTTTTTATCTATTGATTAATGAGGATTATTAATTTATTTTCAATTGTATGGTTTAATTCGTATTATATTGGGATTGCGACAGTGATGTTGAGAATGAACCATACCGAGATTCCTATTTTATTTTAATAGAGGATTCACCACCCGATATTAGAATAGGCAGGTTGTCACAGTTGCTATAAGAGCATAAGGTTCTAGCATCCTTTAGGATTTATGCGGACTTACTAAGTTGTCAGCGTTGCGTCTCTTTCGTATAGAGACCCATGCTTAGGACTGTTGATTCATATTTGCACTTTCACGTTCTTTTTCTATTGTATATGGTTGAAGTGAATCTCATAAAATTTAAGTTTGGTTTTATATGCCAAACAATAAGAGAGGGGGACCAACTCGTGTAGTGAGGAGGCTCGCAGAAGAGGAGGCTCATCCGGAGCCGTAGGCATCTCAGAGGACTGTGACCGTTGCAGAGATCACAACTATAGTAGCATAGGCGATTAATTCCGTTGTGATTTCCGCGTTGCTTCACTGCCAAAATTATCACTTCCATCACAAGTGAGCGAAAAGGCAGGAGAGTAGAACCAGCAGGGTAAGACTGGGGGCAACGGTGCCAATGAGGCACCACATTAGTAGTAGAGACAGCATGAGTGGGTTTCCCATAAGGGAGACTCTATAAAGAAATTCAGGTCGGATAATGGGAACTTCAAGCAGGGCCATCAGGTCCAGTAGCATACCCATAAGGGCTAAGGGAAATAAAGTGGAGGCCAAAAGGGGCGTGGATTTCAAGACCAACAGGGTTAGAGATAGGGGTAACCTCGCTATGGCCAACAAGCCTGAGGCTGATAGGTTTCAGAGGAAAATGTTTCATATATGGGGAACAAGTCCATATACGGCGTGCATGCCCGAACAGGGATAGGGTTCAGTAGCAATAGGCCCGGTTGGGGCAGAAATTACAGCAACTTCCAACACCATCAGTAATTCCAGCATTTTCGCCTCCGCAGGGACTGTTTGGGTGTGTGTATCATGTCCATGGACCCGTTCTACAACCAGCACCGTTAGCGATTGAGGGTACATTTTCGATGTGACAACCCGCTTATTAAAATAACGGGTGACCATTCCTCTGCTAAAAACAAGAGGAATCTCATTTGGCTCATTTTTAGCTACACTATCGAAAACCAATTAATTACTAACCACCTATTAGTTAATTAATTCGTGTGTCAAGTTTACTTTGTTAAAATGCCATACACCAAAACACAAATAAAACTATTCACCACATCTCATTCACATAAATAAAATAAATCCACACTCACATAAATAAATCTGAATACTGAAATCTAATACATGCTAATTAACGAATAAACCTTCGGTATAAAATCCACCCAAATAATCTCAAGTAAACTGAAATAAACTAAACTAAATAAAACTGACATTGGGCAACATGCCCAGAGAGTAACCAACATAATCCTATCTAGAATTACAAAGATAGAGAACGACTACAACAAATCCTGCAAGCTTTCCACATCTCTTGCCATTCTGATAACCCGGTATAGATACTCATGCTTGGCGTCCCTGTGGCTAAACACCTAAAAGTTTTTAAAATTATTTTGCTATGGGTCAGAGCCCAAATCTTTTTGAAAATATTTTGTAAGTAATTGAAATACATAATAATTATTAATACATTCTTCCATGATTAAAATGGGTATCTCACTCATATGAAATAATACCCGCCCCTCAATTTTAGTTTGCACCTAATGTATGCATTTTAACTCATAATTATGCTACCCAACATAACTAGTCTTCAATATCCTTAAGTCCATACACTACCCTGTATCACGCATATTATATGAAATTAGTTATCACATCTGTTTAGTAATTATAATTCTCAACTAGGTGTAAACCCACGCGATGCGCGATCTAGTCGGATTTGACATTCATTCGTGAGCTAGGTATCAACTTCAGAACATCAAATTGTTCCATGAATTGACATTTATGTTACTGCCTATACTTATCTCTGGCTCAGTAAATGACTCGATACTGCTACCTCCTTCATGCTTGTTTTGTGAATGATGTCCTTGGTACACATTTGAATCCATGTTCATAACCATGCTCACAATATCAGAGGGGACGCCATTAGCATTGAATGGCATATAGGTAAAAGGTGGATGCCTCCAATGCGACCATAACACTGGTGTTGCGGTCCTCACGGCTGCTGCTGACTCCCCTTGCCCAGGTGATACTTAAGGGGCCTCCATGATATTGCTTTTGGGGATCCATTCCACCACGGTGTGACCAACCACCACCTTGGTATCCACCACCAAATTACTGCTGCTATTTCTGTGCCAATGGCTTTTAGGCACCACCACGCCTGTCCCTGGCTTCCTGAGGCCCAGAGCTCTCACCCCCACCAGGAATATCCGTCCTCTTTTTCCATACCATTGTAGCAACTATAATATGAGAAAAAATAATATAAAAAATCTCAATAGGAGGTCTGCGGCATCAAATAAACGGCAATAACTGATTTTTTTTTAGAACACCATAAGAAATTATCAATGGTATGTACTCAGCTCTATCAAGACAAATATAAGCCAATTTCCAGAATGGAACAACAGATACAAAACCATAACTATTAAAATAAAGCAAATAAAAAACATATGGGGTATTACTTCCATAAAATACAATATATGAGCACAAAAAGTTGTATCTGTAAAAATTATCGATGATAAAGAAACATTTGCTTAAGTTCATCATAGGAATCTACTTTTAAAGGGAAGGCAACAAATATGATATGGATACCCCAATGTGGCTATAATAGAATAATGATTTCCATTACCACGCTAAAGCAAGATAAGCATAAGTTCAATTTATTTTGTACATATCTACCAAAATAAGGTGATAACTCCAATTCCATACACCAAACTAAATGCCCCATAGGCAACCATGTTTATATTTGTTTATTTACACCAAAATTTGATACCAGAACTAGATAGATAAAGGCCTCGTGTGATATTTAACATTAAAACATAATTATTTGTATGTGTATTGTGTTAATACAGTTCGAGAGTGATTCTGAACTAGTAGTTCCCTTAGTACGAATGATATGGGGACTTGATAGCAGAGTATGCCAGCACCACAGATTTTATGTGGGGTGCTGATAGTGTATATATATATATATATATATATATATATATATACACACACACACACTTATATATAGAAACTTTCTACTGTGCGTATAAGTAATTAAGTAATGAATAAATGCTCCAGCTTTATAACAAGTGTTTGTGGATTTTGTAACGGCATTGAGTGCTTTATTTGGATTACTGGACGATAAGTAAAAACTTTACAGATAATAACAAATAAGAAACACATCAATTGTAAAAAATCAATCATTACCACTTCCACCCAGAAAATAAAGTTACCATAAATCAAAACACTTTTCAAAAGTCGGGGAACCTGTTTTTTATATAAATAAAAGTCGGTGAATCTATATAGGTATCAACAAGTAAAAAAAAAGCTTAGAAACCATACCTAACTTAATGATAAAACAAAAATTTCATATCAGAAAAGCACAAATTCTAAACATAAAAAACGAACTCCTAGACCTCATAGAGATCATGCAAAAGCACCAAATAAATACACACGTAGTAAAATAGGCACAGATCGAAACAAAATTTGTTGGCTAAACTGAAAAATTACAAAAACTAACAAAACGGGTAACCAAAAATACCATAAAAATAGATAAGTTCTAAAAAAAGTGAATAACATTCTGAATAGCTGGAAAAAATAGGTTAAAATCTAATTCCACTATCGTTACCTCAAAACCACTCTCGGAATACCGCTTTCCATGCCCGTTCTCCTTAAAGTTAAAAAGCAGTGATTATAGATAAATGTAGAGAGAAACAAAAGATGGACAGAGACACGACCTATCACTGTGCTTTTGATACAGGTACGGGAAGACTCTTTGTGATGACTTGATGAACTCGAATTCGGTCCGAGATAGGTGAGCAAAGACAAAGAAAGTCCCGTGTCTTTCCTTTTCAACTATGCAACTTAATATGCAATACATTTATATATGATATCTCCCTTGTTCCTTCTGGTGGGCATATGTCCTGTACCCATTCAACCTCAGTGACTTGGTATCGTCATAAATCATAGGAAAAAAACCATTATGCCAATTCCCAAATAATATTTGGGAAAAATGTCAATATGCATAGCCATCGTCACATAATTTAACAATTGATGATATTTTAACCGACCCATCTTGATCGCAATTTCAAAGAATACGACATCTCGGGGGGGGGGGGGGGTATATTCTCATCAGGTATGAAAATGGTCTTTGCTATGTACAGAAGATCATAACCCTGTTTGGGCAATTATTTTACTGTCATCATCTTTGTGGCTCTGAAATTTAAAAGAGAATTCAGACTCAGAATCTTTGAAACTTTTGGTGAATATTTGATCATCTTGTTGATAAGGAATATCGTTACAATTCGAATCATCATCTACGTGTGATCTTCACAATAAATATTCCCATTAAACAGTAAACATGTTTACCAAATTGAGTTGGACATTTTCACAAACATAAATCATTCAAGAAACATGTTTGCTAAATATAACAACAAACCCATAATAAAGATGAGGGATTCGTGAACACAAATCTTTATTGAGAAAGCATAGAATAATAACCAACTGGTTGACCTCAACAAAAGAAATCGTTCTTCTCTTAGACGAAGCATGGTTTATACCACCAACACACTAAGTGTATTGTTTGACCTTCGTGGGCGGACAATTTATAGTGGCTAGGCAACAATTAGCGTGAAAGCAAGGGGTATAGAGAGGAAGAGGGAGGGAAAAGGATGAAAGGCCAGAGGGCTAGAAGCGTAACCGACATGGTGAAGAGGATGCATACATAAAGATAGAGATAGAGATAGACGCGGATGATAATACGATGTGATAAAGAAATGAGCTACGTGGACACGTTAATTGAGAAAGAGCCTTAACTCCCTTGTATAACATTTTAGAGTACATAGATATTATAATTAATCAATTCATTTCAGATAACTTTCAATAATTATAATTCTCAATTTAATTTGTTGATTAATTCCAAATAACTTTAGTTATTAATTTAATGTTCACACCTTAGTGGCATATACTCGTGCATATTTTTCTACACACATATATATACATATTTTCTATAACATAACAAGCACACATATGTCACGTATAACCGCCATCCCTCAGAGTAATAATAGGTCACTGGATATGGGTCTCTAAAATGCAATCATGCACCATGGCATACACACATTATCCTAGGCTACCGAGTCGAAATCTCACACCAAACTCGATGAATCGTCAATGTATTGGAGGCGGTCATAGTCCTTTGATAGTAAGTCATAACCATACAAAAATTACCTCACTTAAAACTTCAATCTCACAAGGGTACATGCACGACACTATGACATGGCGTCGATACTAAGCCTACTGTTATTCATATAGAAAGATCACCCACATCGCGCAACCTCCGATGATATCACTAGAGTGGCATGTTCATACAATTATATCATACACACAGATATAGTGATATATATACACTGTCTCTATACCCGTATATATTTTCAATGAATCCGGTTCACCGTGCTTATCCCTCGTAGCACTAGCCCATAATTCCCGAGTACCATATTGATTTTCATTTATTCAAATATTCACTTATTTAATTAATTGATTCTTAAAACATTAATTTTTGACAAATACTATTCTCAATCAGCCCGTATCCCCATTTTCCCGAGTATAATTTTCCTCCCAGATACCTAATTTCCTACCCCAGATATATTCCAACTCCTCCTAAGGTATTTTTTTCAGTATTATCATAATTTCCAAAAATTCTAAATTAATACCGAACATTATAATTTAATCTAAAATGAATTTATGTGAAAGTTACCTCCAATAACCCAAACCGGTCGTGTCAGGCCAAATGAACCGGTTTGGCTTGAGGGCAAACCGGTTCGCCCCTACAGACAACCCTAGTTATACTCAAATCGATTTTCTTCAAGGTTTAATCCAAAATAATCAACCCTGAATCATATTTTTCTCAATTATTAACAATTCTCACGAATCCTAAATATGAAACACATCCCTTTTGACATGGAATTCATCGACACATAATCACTACATGGGATTTATTCTTAATTTTAAAATAATATGAAATTCTCTCAATACCACAACAATTCATAATTTTCTCAATCTACGAAATCAATAATTCATCTATCTATATGGGATTTAAATTTTTAGATTTTAATATAAATAAATGACACAATTTTATTATGAAATCATTTCTCCAAAAATCGAATTGTCTATGAATCCCACCCAAAAATCCTTTCCCAATCATGATATGAATTGAATACTATACATAATTACTTAGTAAGATAATTACTTTCCTTTAAAAATTTGTAGAGTATAAATTTGATTGAAGAACCTGCTTTCATGATTATCCTAAGCCCATATATCTTCAAGTTTCTTCATAATTCCAAGCCTTTCGTGAGCACCCTTTATGCTTTCTTCAAGAACTCGTTTGTTTTCTTCTATTTTCTCTTTAATATCTCTTTAATATTTGATATAATTTAATAAAAATCTTTGGTATTGTAAAATGACTAACCATATTATCCTAACCCTTTGTTATATAAGTTTAATAACGAATTTGCCTTTTCACATTCCTTTAAAATGACTAAAATGCTCTTATACGAGTCCCGACTAGTCTAAAAAATCCTTGGAACCCTATCAATACCACTTGGTACTTAATTCAGACTATTTTGACCTATTATGAATCAACCGTGCACTCGAAATTTTCGTTCGAGTCAGCCGTTATCAATTTATCATCTTATTCCTAACACGACCCACGCGCACGTCCCAAATAAAATATTATCGACCCGTCAATTTTACTCATTTATGACGTAATATAAAATGATGCAATTTCATTTACTTATCACACAAGTAAATATAACAACACATAAATATTAATCTATTTCTCACTAGTTAATATTTATTTAAATTCACTTTATTTCTTGAATTAATTAAATTATTGTGACACGTGTAATTTAAATATTCACCATTTAAATATTCTCAAAATTATGGTATTCTCAAAATTATGGGGTGTTTCATACTTTCCCCTTACAAAGGAATTTCGTCCCTGAAATTCGGATAAGCCTAGTACTAAAATTTCGAATTTTTACCCACATATCATCCGAACGTACTTATAATAAACTCGTGATAATATTTTGGTGCCTCCACTATACACGCGCTAGTGGTACCATCTTGACTGAAGGCCTAGTCGCTACGGCCCAAGATTAGTGATGAGGCTATTAAAATCATTTCATACTATTATACTCCATCATTCGTAAAGTCCCACATATACAATGATACGTAAAACTATTGTTAATTCTCTAATAATTCTCTAATAGTATGAGCCTATACTCTATTGTATCTATCATCTCAATATTGGGGAAAGGCCCCACTTCCCTAGGTGTCAACTTTTCTTCCCGTCAAATCACATAATTCCTTTTATGGGTGACACCCGTCAAATCACGTCAGTCTTTAGCTCTTCCGTTCGTAACGACATAACTCTTACGGCGTTCCTGAACTACACTAACATGACATGGAATAAATCAATCCCTACCAGCCAACTCTAAATAATGTCCGACCCACAAAACTTGTTATCTCCTCACCCTTAACTAACCACAGGGCAGATGACGAGGCCTCTCACCTCAAGTCTCAAAAGACGTCTTTCTAATAATAGCTGGTACAAGTTATTACACGCAACTCTACCGATGGTAATATCTCCTCTCAATTACCTTTAAGTATATAATACGCATTTTTTGCATTCTTCAACATCTTAGTCACCTCTCCCGTTTACTCCTCGATCTATGGGTAATATGCCTTGCTCAAATGCACTTCGTCCCCATCGTCCCCTAATAAGCCCAATCAGAGTTGGGACTTAAGGATATCATCCTTATCATAATGATGTCTGAACACCTTATGCTGGTTTATTCCCTCTCTTTAATGTTATGTTGGACACGCTACCCGATAGTTTAACTTACCTAAATTAATTATAATTGCTCCATCCGGGTTAACCAGTTCTAAAAAACCAAAAGAAAATTTAATTGTTTCATGATGTTAATAAACCAATAATGAACTCCATTAGTCTGCCTATCCATTCCATCACTGTAAATACCAAAAATTTTGGTGGATCGCCTCAGACCAACCTCTTCCCATCTACGAGTGGTGCACCTGGAGGTAACTTCACCATGTCTTACTCCACACTGATTCACACGCTCAATATTTCATGTCACGTGTTATATCTTACTACCCATTCATGGGGTACTCCAAAGATCGTGGCCCATGTGTTTTCTCCAAATTGAGCGCTTTCTGGGTCCTCTTTGCTTGGTAAAATCGATAACCTATTTATGCACAAGCCACTCTCAACACTTGACTAAATAAGACTCCGCTTTACTTCACAAAATTGTTGGATTATCCCTTGTAAAAATATATCTTTTACCTATTTTTCCACAGTCTTTCAACCCATATCGGGTGTGATAGCTCTCTTTGTTGTGTATATATCAGACCTATCTCCTTCCTTAACCGAAGTTCAATCCATATTACTCTCCACTTCTGCTTTTACCGCCCCACATGGTTCGACACATTTATTAAAACGTCTCTCTTATCTCGAACGTTTTGGAAAATCGAACTAACCAGGGCGCCCATACACCTTATATCCCGTGCATATCTGCACAACTAGAACAAACGTAATATATTTATCTCATGATTAGTCCCGCATGCTCAGCGTAATTATACCGTAAGGGTATTCTCAATCACCCCACTAATCACGATTTAATTCTTCTTAAGATTGCCACACCCATCAACTAGTAGTGCAATAATTTTTCTAGTGCATCCTACACAACACTACCCAACGCCACTAGCCTTATATCATATAATAGCTCTTAGTTCAAAGAGTTTTATCCGCACGTACAATGATCATCATTCAAAATCGATACTCTAGCATCCAACAACGTCTCCCAACTCTCGTCGTTTATTAAGGTTTTTGTATGGAATGTTACGCATTTAAAATCCAACCAAAGAATTTCCTCAATGCCCTATCACATGGCATTATTGGTTATCGAGGTCCTTTGACCCAAAGCACATAACCGAGACACTCAAAATCCTGTGCCCAGACATAAGTCTAATCCTCAACTCCCACATTTCTAAAAGAGTCTTATAATATGATGATTGCACTATCACTATGTCCCTAGCTCTCAGTGAATAATGAGCTAAATTGCTCCGCTCGGTGGTAAAGGTAATATCCCCCGAATCACATCAGTAAAGCCCCTACTCACCCGGATCGAATATAATGAGATAATTATACTCTCTGAAGTCTCCATTACAACATAGTATATACGTGGGCTCAACCCTCTTTCAGGTGAGATATCGCAAAAACAACACATCCTGCCCTGGAATAACAAACAAGATAGCCTTACTATAACAATCTACCATCGCTCAAACCATCACTAACTTATCCATACTGAGGATAAAATCATACTCGCATAAAACATCTCTCTATAATGAGTACATCTGTAAAAACATATCCTCTCAGTGTGCCCCTCCACTCCCCCATAAATGGAGCTACAAGGAGCCCTGCTATCCGTCGATAAATGTACACACACAGTAGTGATACTAACAATACATTCACTAAACCTATCGCAGGCATGAATCTAGTGTTAAAAAAAATATTGTGAGGTAATCGCAATACTTACCCCATTTGCCCAAGGATAAAAATTGTACCTTCCATTGCCAAATGCACTGGTTGTTCAAATGATTCCAGGACATAATACTCACGTCTAATCTAAACCACCTGTTGTGCATCTCTTGTACCCTATCATTCTACGGACAAGATAGGTATAGGTTGTCCTGTTCTCCACGTATAAAATACCTTCATGTAGGATCCCCCTGTCTCTGGCCCTACTGGCCATATTGGGGTTACTTTAGTTTTTGGCTCTGGTAGCCTCGGTCTTGATAGTTACCCCAGTAATTCCCTTGGCTCCGATGGCCTTGTGGAACACGTTACTGGACCTGATGGCCTTGATTGAATTCACCTTCACTCAGTAAAAAATTCCCTTGATCTGAATCTTTTAAATGGGTCCCTCTATAGGTTATCCCGACGGTGGTGCCACACTATCCCTGATTATATCCAGCCTTGCCCTGATGACTAAACTCTCTAATCTCTTAGTTCCCTTCACACGAAAGAATTGATATTGAGACGGTAATAATACTTTATTGACGATATCAGCATAAGTCGTCCCATGCGTATTTCCCCATAAGTGCTGGTGAATTCAACTCGTGAATCCATCATCAAACTAAAGGACCCTATTCGCCATTGTATCCATTTCATCGAGTAAAAAGTTTGCTAAATAAGAAAATTTTTGTGACGGCCTAATAAAATACCGGGTGATCATTCCTTTATCAAATTAAACAGGAATCTCAAATGGTTTCATTCTCAGCATCACTGTCGAAAACCAAATTAATTACTAATAACCTATTAGGCCTAGCATCAATTTTAAACTTTATCATCTTTTTAACCCAAATACACAAGTAAAATTCCATTAACACAAAGATATAAACAATGGAAATGAATAAAGAAAGAATAAATGATAACTCTCGGTAAAACATTTAAATATAACCATATCGAATGGGCGTAAAGTAAAGATGCGCAAAAAAAAAAGACAATAGTTGGGCAACATGCCCGATTATTACAACAGTACCTCCTATCTAAATCACAAGGAGAGAAGCATCTAACAATTTACTGCCAACATTGACAGCTGTGGCAATGATGTCTGACTCGAACACCTAAAAAGTATACATAGGAGAAGGAAAAGAAAAATAAATACGGGTTAGAGCCCGGGTTTTGAAAATATTTTAGCATGTGCTTAACATACTTTAACATTTAAATCTGTTATTCTCCATATTTAAACTGGTGTCGCACTCACATGAAATACCCCTCACCTTTCATCTAACAGTGCGCACCTAACACATGTATTATAATCACCCTATTTACGCTACCCATCCTAACTAGTACCTCACAATACTTCCGAGTCAGCATACGCTATCTCATACCCCGTGTAATATAAATATTCTAAGCTATCGCCCGAGCTTATAAATATAATCTCTCACTTAATTTATCTTTACCTTATGAATAACTTTCACTAGTTATTTACACTATTCACATTTTAGTGTTATCATCTCGTATATAATATTCTCATCATTATACACGTATATTACATTTTATATTCCGGATTTTAAACTCCCGAATACCAGAACCTTGTTTTAGTCCATACATATATATATATATATATATATATATATATATATATACAGATCAAGTATATCCATACTTATATAACACACACTATATAAGTATAACAACCATCCCTCAGAGCTATAACTCAATGGATGCATCCTCTCAATTCTACCATCTTCGAGGGAATTACTCACACGTCATCCTGGGTACCAGCGGTCGGACTCTCCACCGACTTGGTATAAAAAAAGTCTCAACGTAGGGGAATCGACCATACTTCCTCACTGGAAATAAGACGAATCATACCCAAGACGTCTTACCCATGAACCTCACACATGCTTAATACTGGACGCTATGACCTGTGGACTATACCCTCCTGCTCCTCAAGCTAGGGCCTCACCCATATGGCGCAACTTCCCATGATAGCACTAGAGGGGTATGCTTCACAGAAATATATCATTCACACACAGATATATTTAAAATCATATCATATACATATACACTGTCTCTATACTCGTATATATATATATATATATATATATATATATATATATATATATATCCGACTATCCATGCCTATCTCTCGTGGCATTAGCCTAGAATCCCGAATATGTCAATTCGTATAGATTAATAAGTATACACACAACTTATTTTAATTCCATAAGTATTCACTCACTTATGATCAAATTCTCACATTCATTATTTTCGAATGGTAGCTTATCACTCTAGCTAGTATTCTTACATCACCTTACTCGCACCTTAGGATTTACTTATAAATATTTGGCATATATTCTACCGATATATAATCGGCATATATATTCTAGATACATAATATATATGTACGAACCCATCGAATAATTCCTCGAATGTCGTTCATCCCAAACATTCCTAAATTTAAACCCCAGATCTTTTCCATTAACCCAAGACTTATATATATATATATATATATATATATATATATATATATATATATATATATATATATATATATATATATATATATATATATCACCCATTTACTCTTTTATGTGTCCTCGCACTCTATTTAGGATTTCCTAATATCTATCTCCAAAAGGAATTTTTCTCCAATTCTTTTTATCTAAGAAAAATCTCTCACATTTTTCTCTCAAAACTGAACCGATCCGATGGTCAGAAAACGAACCGGTCCGACAAAAGATGAACCGATCTGGTCTTAACAAAATGAACCAATCCGGTGCTCAAATAAATGAACCGATCCGGTATTTTAGAACTGAACCGGTCCAACACAAGCAATTTCAGGAGTTCATCTTCTCCAACTCCAAAAATTCATTCTAAAACTCATCCAACTCAATTTCCAGGGTTTCCAACATCACCCAATACCAATATATATATCTACACCCTATGATTTACCCAACATAATAATTTATTCATGGAATTCCTCAATTTATTCAAGAATTAAACCCTAACTATCATCCCTTTCAATATCTCACAATAATTTACACCATTGACATGGATTTTAGCTTAGATTTCATGTAGGATTATTGTCTCATCAATTTCTTAAGAAATCATCCTCCAAAAACCCATTTTTGATTCAAGAATCCCAACACAAAATTCATAATTTTCTCACTAATTATGATATGAACAATAAGCAAACTTAATAGTTAAAGCAAGTTAAACACTTGCCTGGTTGGATAAATTCGACGATCTCCTGCCGGAATCCGCCGGAGCTTGGCCCAAGTCTCCTATTTTTTCTCCTTTTTTCTTCCTTCTTACTCTTCTTTCTTTGTTTTCTTTCTCTTTCTCTCGTGGCTTATAAGAGAGAAATGAGGGTTTATCCCTTACTAAACCCAAAATTGACTCGTATACACGAATATAAGTCCTTACTGATCCAAAAAGTCCCCGAAACCCAAACACTACCCCGGGTACTTTATTCTGACTATCTCAGCCCTTTCAAGACCAACCGTGCGCCCAAAATCTCCATTCGAGTCACTTATAAAAAATTTACGTCTTAAACCCATCACATTTGCATACGTGTCTTCCGTAAAAATAACATCACCTGTCGCTTTTATTCACCTGCGACATAAAATAAAATTATTCCATCATTTATTTTAAATTCTCAAATTATTAAATTACACCCACTCATGTAATTTAAATATCCCTAAAAGTACGGGGTATTACATTCTCCCCCCTTACAATAGAATTTTGTCCTCGAAATTTGGATAAAACCGGCACTAAGATTCAGGATCTTCGACAATACCACTTACACTAGTATTCAAAATCAAATCACACCTCGATTATGGTACGATCACTCCACTATTCACCCGCTAGTGGGTCCCAACTGTATCAAGGCTTAACCACTACAGTTCCAATTTTACAACAAGCTTGTTTATTCTTTTCGTACTGATACACTCCATCAGTAATAAGCTCTTCACCTTAATAACGACATATTACACATTGTGCTTCTACCAATGAGATCTATATAAAACGAGCTTACAAAGCACTGGCTCTATTGCCTTAATATTATTGGAATGCCGCACATCACTAAGTGCCAGCTTCCCGTGTTCAATCCCAACACAAATATCCCATCCTGAGATAAACCATAAGAACATCAAACCACTCCAATATGACCTTTAAATCTCGTTTCACGGTGACGTAACTCTTACGATGCTCTTAAGTCACCCCGATAGAGTTTGTAATTAATTCCCCTCTTGATAATGGACTCTAAATCACGTCCAGTCCAAAAGTTTAGTTGTTCACTCACCTCTAAACAACCAGAGGGAGAATAACCAGGCTTTTCCACACAAAACATTAATAGGCACCTTGTCCACAACAAACAGGTACAAGTGGCTATGCACAACTCTAACAATCGGTAATTTCTTCCCCCAATTATGATACTATACTTTCCTTCAATTACGAGTTAGGGCAGTTGCGTAAGTAAGCTAATCACAGTGACTTTAGAATTGCATTCATACCGCTTTATTAGTTGTCAATCACCTCCCGTCTACTCATCGATCCATAGGTCACACGACTTGATTAAAACAAAACATTATCCCCACTGCTTCCCAAAAATCCCTATCGGAGGTGGGGTTCAAGGATCTCATCCTAATTTACAACAATATTGGAAGGCACCTCGCACTGGTGCACTCCTCCTTTACTAGCCTGGTAGCCCGTTCCAACACTGGAATTATCGACTTGATACAAAAGTTTGGGTTAGCCATCCCGAACCAATCTATTTCCATCTATGAGTGGTGTACCCGGAGACATTTCACTATGTCCCGCTCAACACCGACTTCTACTTATAATGTCTCACATTAATTGGTACTTAATGCTCCCGTTCTTTCCCTGGCGTACCGAAAGTCTCGGCCCGTGTGCTTTCTGCCATAAAGTGCAATTCTGAGCTCTTTATACCTTGTTGACATCCCCATTCTATTTACGCACAAGTCACTCTCAAAATTCAACTGAGTAAGACTCCGTTCCACTTTCTCACAATAGTTGGATTTTCCTCTCCTCAAGATATATCCTTTTAAATGGCTTCTCACAGCCTTTCAACCTATCTCAGGTGTGCCAACTCTCATTGCACACGTGTACTTGGATTATCGTCATTCTTATACGACATTCGGCCCATCATACCATTCTGGCTTTATTTATGATTGCTCAAGAGACATATATTCCACACATCTATTCCCTCCGCTCAACAGCAAATCCAATATACCTCAAATTATATCGGTATAGTCCCTATACACCGGGATCAAATATCTCGAGACAACTATACTCCCTAAAATATCTATAATAATATAATATAAGTACGATCTCAACTCTCTCACAGGTCAGACATCGCCAAAACAACACATCCTGTCCTAAACAGCAACCTTGATAGCCTTGCAATATCTTCCCACTATCGCTCTAAACATAAATATAACTAGTCTACACTCAAGATAATATTATACTCGTATAACACATCACTAAAATGAGTAATCACAGTAAAGACAAATACCACTATCAATACACCCGCTCATCTTTCGCGGATGACACCAAAGATAACCCCGCTATACCAGGGAAAACATACACATAATAATTGATAAGCACCCAAAAGTGTATAATTTATGCCCCGAATAGATGCATTTTTGTCACTCATTTTTAATAAAAATGACCCTATTTGTTTATTTCTCATGTCAATATGATGTCGTGGTATCAAATATTGCTAAATAGGCGTAAGTGTGACACAATAGCGGTAAAAAGCATGCATTTAAGAAATTAAGGCGATCGCGAAGTCAGGGTCCCTGTTTGAGCTTGCCCAATGAGTTTCGATGTCCCGAACCATGTCCCCGAACCAAATCTAAGCCTGAACCGATCCCAGTCCATCACATGAGCCTGTGTGTGTTGAGTTTGTACCTTTATTATTTTTTTTAGATTTTTATTTTGAGTCGTTTTATTTTTAAGATTTATTTTCTATTCTTATATTTCTTTATTCTGATTTTGATTTTTATTAGTTTTTAATCTTTGTTTTATTATTTTTAGGATTAGTTTTTAGGAATTTATTTTTATAAGATTTTAGTTTTTAGTTTTATTTTATTTAGTTAGGATTTTTAGTTTTTATAGATTTTTATTATTTTTTTTGAGTCTCTTAGTAATAGATTAGAATTTTATTCTTAGATTTTAATCTTTTATTTTAGTCTAGTTTTATTTTTAGATTGTGTTATTTTATTTAAGGGCCAAATTAAACACACATAACATACTCACTTACACTCAACTACCCTACACCTAACATGCACACAAACACTCACCCTTACCCTTACCCTCACCCTAACTAACCTATACCTCACACACACCCTATTAACCCCACCATCATCTTCAACCCCACCTCACTCTCTCACCTTCACCACCATAACCAAACATTGCCATTGTTCAAACCTTAACCCACCAACCTTATCATCCACCTACGAACCCTCAAACCCGGAGCTAAAACTGGTGAAACCCGGAACCACCCGCGGATTCAAACGCGACCCACAGACCGGGGGCCACAAACAAGCCCAACCCCCACATCTGACCCGCCACCTGCTCCGTCCCACCGAACCAACCCCATGTGCGACCCTCTTACAAAACCCATAACCCGGAACCCCATAACTGTCCAACCCGCCATCACCTACCTCTCCTAGCAAAACCCGTTTCCTCTCCTGTACCCACCAACTCGGACCTAAACTCAAGCCCCGAACCACAACCTCTAGCAAGACCTGATTTCAATTACCCAAAATCCAAAGCCGATTTAACCCCATCTAACCCTCTCCACAAAATGAGGAACAGACTTAAGCCAATTAAATAGAAACCCACGTGCAAGAAGAGTTCCAAAAACCTCTAAAATATACCTTGACTTAGTTTTTCTTCAAATCCCAAAAATCTCTCAACCTAAAACGAAAGTCGTGGATATTAAATACAAGGGGTATCTCACTTTAAAAGAGGTCTCTCAACACAGAGAGAAGGAGGGACAGACGAAATAAGAGAGAACACTGTGTATATTATGAAAATAGTAGGTACATAATAAAATTCCAATAAATACAAAAAAAATAAGTTTAGCATTAGAATAATTTTTAGGTTTATTTTTTATTTTTTTTTATGTAATCAAGTGCTGAATTTGTGAAAACATTGGGATACACGTGGATGAACACGATTTAAGGAATCAATTCAAAAGGAGACTTTAGTGTATTGTATTTCTTGCTCTACTCTTTAATTTGTTGTTCCATGTTTGTGACTGTGATTACTTGTTTCATTATGCTTGGCTAGTCACCCTGTTGAAGGGGAGGGATGCACTGCGTAGGATATTAACTTAGTTAATTGGTTTAATTAATTTTATATTTCTAGAAAAATTAATTTGTAATTGTCACAAATTAATTTATGTATCGAGAGTTAGTAAATTAATGTTTGATTTCAGGAATCGAACTAGAGATAGGTTCTTCCTACATCTAAATATTAATTTGGTGTTGAAATTTAAGGATTGATACTATTTTTATTAAATTGATCATAGCGGGTAATTTTCATGAAAATAGTATAGTTCTTAATTTTTCATCGTGTGACATTTTTAAAGTAGTTTCTGAAAAATATATTATTAAATTTATAATTGTAACGAGAGTTAGATTATCGATTTAATATTATCTCCAAATATTTTAAATTAATAAATTGAGAAATTAAAATAATTGACAATGCGGTGTAATCCCATCTCTTGACCTTCTCACATTTATCACACTCGATTGCACATTATTTCTCGTTATTTTGTCATTTCCTAATTTTTAGCATTTATTAGTTAATTCTCCATTGAAATTGTTTTTAAAAAAATAAAAAATAAAAAAAATTAATAAAAAAAATTAAAATTGCAACTATACACATTAATTGTTTCACCTTGAAACTTGGATTGATACTCGTACCTACCGCAATACGAGTTATTTTAAACAAGTTTTGTAGGTATTCAAGGAAATTTTGAGATTGACTTTTGAAGACAACGACCATATGCAAAAAAAGCTACTTATCAAATGGCGTCGTTGTCGCTTTCTTGACGTGCAGACAAAGTTGAAGACTTGTAATTTTTTTTAGTGTAGTTATTCCTTTTCCCTCCTCCTTAGACTGGTTGTATTGGATTTTTGAAGTTTTGTATTTATTTGGGTGCATTTTGACACCGATTTATTTGTAATATTTATTCATTAAAAAAATAAAAACGAAAAGGAAAACCGGACAAGGTAGAGAGAGGGTGATAATACACAAATATTGCGTATTTCATCTCTCGATCCTACGCATTTTAGCCCCCTCGGGTGCCTTAATCTCAATATTTATACCCGTTAACCAGACAACCCCGGTCTATTTTGTTAACATGCTATGTGAGGTATAATTGGGCTTTTGTAGGTAGTTAGGTACTAAGTATGGAGTTCGAACGCATTCTGCTCAAGTTCCGTACGCAATCGAACGTTTAAGGGCATTTTAGTCTTTTCACAGTTTGGGCACCTGGCCCAACATCTACACGAAAGTTGTATCCCTCCGCGCAAGTTTCGCGTGACCGTGAACGTGCGCGATTCTGATCCCTAACGAAGAAGTTACGGCGCTTTTGGCGAAAGAGAAAGATAATAAAACGAAAAGACGAGGAAAAAGAATGCAGTAGGCTCACACCTGTTTGATCGATCGATCGACCAAATTGGTTGATCGATCGATCCTTCACATTTTGCTATCGAGCTGAGACAGTGGACTTGGTTTTTGATCATCGATCGATCGACCAAATGGGTCGGTCGATCGATCCCCTATTTTTTTTGAGATATTTTGCTTTTCTTTTCTTTCTTCTTTTATTTTCTCCCAACTTACTATATAACCCAATTTTGTTGTAATATTAGATATACTTAGTTTTAGAAGACATTTTTGGTTAGGGTTTGGTTTTGAAAGCTCATCTTCTTTTCTTCTTGGGGGGACATCCATTTGGTTTTGAAAGATTGAACTATTCATTATCATCTCCTTTAATATAGTTTTGTTCGTTATTTTCCTTGCTTTGTAAATTAGTTTCATGCTTTGTTAATTAGTTTAATTGCTTTATTTCTTGCTCTCCTAGTTTAATTAGATATAAATTAGTTTAATTCATGTATTACCCTTAGATAAATAGGGTCGGGATTTCGTTTCGCCATTTTTGGGCCCCGAGCTCCGAAAATTAGGTTTTGTGCAAAATTGCGTTAATTGAACCCGCACGAATTAAAGTTGGATTATTATGCATTTAACTTTCTCTGTCATGCAACGTTAGTGTTTATAACGATAATTCGAATTTAATCCACGTGCGACCAATTTTCGGTTAAATGTTTATTCTCGCAACTTTGCCTTAAATTCCTTATTATGTGAAGTCTATGATTAATTGATAATGCTCGATTAAATTGCTCTCGAGATGGAATCTTGATTAGTAGTTGTTTCGATCCGTATGGTTGGATGATATCCCGATCCTCGCTTTTACTTTATTTAGGCTTAACTTCTCTATTTTCTTTTATTTCCTAGCACACATCACTCTTTTTCACTTTTATTCCTGAATTAATAATCCGTTACGATCTATCGAACATTCTCTGTGGATTCGATACCCGACTTACCGCTATACTCACCCGTTGAGAGTAGTAGTAACTTAGGTCTTTGTATAGTTTAGGTGAGCCGAATCTAACACGATCGGCGCGTAGGTGACTCTCGCGCCGCGGCAAAACCCGACCTATCAGAGGGCTGTAACAACCCGCGTAATTTTGGGCAATTTTAATTAATTTATGGAAAATGGAGGAAAATAAAGTTTTTGATAAAATTATTTTTATTGATCAAATATGTTGGTTATTATTTTTAAAGGCGAGAATTTCAAACGGTTTCGAAAACGGAGTTAAAACGGATTTTCAAATTATTTTTAAATGTTTTTAACTCTTGGAATTCTAAGTCAGCGAACTGTCAATTTTTGGGCACGATCGATCGATCGAAGCCTGGGAGTAGATCGATCGACCTCCTCAGATTTCGTGAACAACAAATAATTTTCAAAAGTTGTTTTGACTTCCACCTCTTCATTTCTTTGCCTTATTTAAAGTAGTCTTTTGGATTCCAACTCTTCATTTCTTTACATTATAAAAGGAAGTCGTGGGCAAGCCTTTTAACCTACTTTTGGCACAAATTTTGGCAGCAAATATATTTTATATTCCTTGTCTTTTTATATACACATTAACCCATGATATTTGTGAGTTCCAACCTTAGATTAGAGGTGTTCTTGGGGCTATTTTATTAGAGGTTCTTGGAGGAGCTTTTGTAGATCTTTTGAGTTGATCTTGAGGATGTGATCGTTGGTTTCTCATCATGGTTTGAGGTATGGGGTTTTACATAATATGCTCCTTTAAATCTCGCGAGTGTCATTCTCTTTGAAATCTTGTTTAATTGAACTCATATTTGAATTGATAAATTCATTGAAATCTGGAAAATAATTGTTGAAATTATTTTGATTCATGTGGTATCATTATAATTTTGATGAGCACGTTGTCATGAGATTTTAATATGGCACGAATGTTGAGTACCCGCCAAAATTCCTGCTTTCAAGGGCTATGACTTGATAAAGAATATGCGGATGGGGTGAGGCCTGGTGACCCATTGATGTGTTGTTGAGAAATTATATTGATAAATGCTTTGAGATTTGCATTTTGATTTGAATATTCGTACTCGTGTTGTTACATTTTATTCGTTGCTAATCCGTATTTGTTGAGCATAATTCATGTCGTATTGTGTACTTCCCCATATTTTCTTTTTGTTGGCAGGTTAGCGTGGATTTTGGGGCGCTATGGAGATTGATTTTAGCGAGGATTATTTGGGAAGAATTTTTAATACAAGTTGGAAGATTTGTATTATTTTGATGTATAGAGCTTTGGAGATTTGTATTTTTATTCGGGTTAGATAGTTGTATTTATTCGAGAGACTTGTTGTAATTAAAGAGATTGAGAATAGTGGATTTATATTATTGTGGGTTTACTTAGATGCTCTATACCTTGTGATTTGTGGATTTGGATTTATTTTATCGCATTAGCACTCTGTTCGCTTTCCCCGGGCGGGCGGGGTGTTACAAGAGCGTCCAACGACGAGGATTTTTGAAGCCTCTACTTTGGGTCGGTAGGACTCCCAAGGTCGACAGAGATAGGCGAGATCTCCCCCCATTCTACTCAACTCGATCTTCACCCCACGTGTGTCATAACCGTGGGAGGTACATTCCTTTATCCCTCGCGAATATCTTGCAAGCGAGTTCAATATATGTGTGCTTAATTGCTCATGTGTGCTTTTAATTTCTGCATCGCACTCAAATTAAATGGTTTGATTAATTAATTTACCTAAGACCTAGACCCGATCATTGAAACGAGAAGGGATTTCATCACTCGGCTCACTCGCTTATCTATTGTGTGCTACCCTAGCTGTTATTAAATTTAAAATCAATCAACTAGCTAGCCCCGTAAAAACACATTTTTACAACAGGTGATCATAAAAATAAATTCCATGATTTTCATCGCCCGTGGACTTAATTAAAATTTGACTACCCTTTTCACTAATTTTGCAGATAATAATTTCCTATATGCTCGTTAGAATTTTTCCTTTACTCGTATGTGTCCAATTCAATTCTTTCGGTAGTTGTTTTTAGTATGTTCGTCCAAATCACGAGTCCATTTTCTCCCCTTTTTCGAAAAATCCCAACAATATTTTCAAAAATCCCAAAAAGATTTTCCTTTTTTCCATATTTAAAATGCCAAAAAGATTTTTTTTTCTTATTTTCAAAATCCCAAAAAGATTTTCTTTTCGTTTGAAAAATATTTAAAAACCCAAAAATACTCCTCTCTTCATGGCCGAAGAACGTCCTTTACGGGAATACTTTGGCCATTTCCCATTCTCCTGAAGCTTGTTTGAGGATGAGCCTGAATCGAATCTCCATACATTAATTCATGGCCTTAACTCTCACACGCCCACTGTTGATACTCGTATGTCGCTCACGCACACATCTCATCTTCCACCGCCTCCGATGCTGAGTGTCAACACATCCCATGCTTCACCGTGCACACCCTGCTTTCTTATCGATCACTTGTCCCATGAGTGTCCATTTATTTTCTCTCCATCCGAACCCACCATGGAACATGTGTATCCCTATGACACTGTTTCGGAACCACCCTCGACGTACTGTCACGACATATCTAATGCCGACGGGTATGAGTTCCCAAGCTATTCATGGAGGCCTGATTACCCTTCCATGCAATATGAATCCCATCACAGTGTCGTGTATCCTTACGGTTTCCAACAATCGTGTCACCTCGTGCACCTCATACCTATCAGTCCCCTTACTATGCTCCTTGTGCTCATCAACCTTTTTGTAAGGACATATTTTTATAAATGTCTGTGACAATTTATTATGTCGTATTCCGTTATAACCGTCGAAGAAGTTCAAGAAAAATCTACATCAAGACGGATCCGAATAGATCAAGGTTCTTCATCAAAAAGACTCCGCAAAGTTTACTTTGGTAAGGTTATGTTTTTAATACCTTAACTTTGCAGTTAGAGCTTTGGGATATTTTTTCAAAATATTTTCTAAGTGTTGGAGCAGACTTTTTCGTCAAAATTTGAGAATGAGTAATTTTTCTAAGTCCTTTAGTGTACCTCATTTTTGACGTTAGGTCGTTCAAGCAAGATGTCATCTCGTTCGAGCGACATGTGCATGTCGTGCGATGTCGTTCAAATGACACATGTACGTCATTCGAGCGAGATCCCCATTATGTTCGAGCGACTGAGGCGTTGCATTTCTCTATAAATACTCATTAAATGGTTTCATTTTCATTAAGAAGTCTCAGCGTTTTGAAAGACAGAAAACTGCGAAACTGCAGAATCTTTTTGACTTCTTCTTTTGGGGTTTAATCCCTTTTTGTTTTCAATTCACAAAAATCCCATATGCTTTGGTGAATTATTTTGGTGTTCAAAAACATATTTTGCTTTTGTTCATTATTTATGGGAAGAACTCTACAACCGACAAGTACGTGCTATTGTGGAGGGAGTCCTTATGAAGTTCACTCTTGTGGAGAAGCCGTTTTTTTTCCATTGCTAACCATCTGGAGTTCTTGCGGGAGGTTCCTGCCGACGACATCGGAACCGACACCTGTGGGTATTTCGTATGTCACTCCGTGTAAACCGTTCTTTACAAATTATAGTGAAAATAAAAGGTTTTTCCCTTCGCGGATTTTTTTTTAAATTCGTGTCACATGTTTGATTTATTTATGGGTTTATACATGAACACGCGTAGTTGCATGTTTAGGGGCAGAATTGATTTGGTTTAAAAATAGACTCTAATTAAATAAGTGTGCCAAAGTAGAAATTTGCGAATTTAATCAATTATCACACAGTCATACGTTTTTCAAATTGGTATCAGAGCTTATTTAAGCGATCACCACTTTTACAAATTGGTATCAAGACGGGTTACGCTAATTTATCGGGTGATCCTTATTTTCAAGGATTTATTTTTTTGATACAATTTGACTTCTCACGTCGTCAAATTGGTACCAGAGCAGGCTACGCTAATTTATCGCGTATTCCTATTTTTCGCAAAATTATTTGATATTGATTTTTTTGTGAAAAATCACAATTTTTTCTATGGAGCACTTATATAATCGGATGCCTATTTTTGACGGGTCTAATTATGCCTACTGGAAAGCTCGTATGAAATCTAGTTTAAAATTCATTGACAAGCGTGTTTGGTTGCTTTGTGAAAATGGGTGGAATCCTCCCACGGTCACCGCTAATAATATCACCTCTTTGAAACCTGTGTCGGACTGGACTGAGGACGATTTTAAAATGTCCAATTTTAATTCCCGTAGTTCGAGTGCTATTTCTGGAGCTGTCACTCCTGATGAGTTTCGCCTGATTATGACGTGTACCACGTCTAAATTGGCTTGGGATCTTTTGAAATTAACACACGAGGGTACGAACGCGGTTAAAGAATCTAAATTGCAAAATTTGGCCACCCAATTTGAGACTATCACCATGTCTGAGTCTGAATGCTTTGATGATTTTTATGCACGTATGTCGAACATTGTTAACACCTGTTTTAATTTGGGTGAGGTGATTGATAACGCACGTGTCGTTAAAAAGATTTTGAAATCTCTCCCAAAACGCTTTATTCCTAAAGTCACTGTTTTGAACTCTTTGGGAAATTTGAAATCACTTAAGTTTGAAGAACTTGTAGGAGACCTTCAAATCTATGAGATAGACATGTTTCCCCAAACTATTAAGGCTAAGGATAAGGGCATTTCTTTAAAGACTCATTTTAAGAAAAAGAAAGAAAAATTTTGTGAGTCTGATTCTGAGGGTGAGCTTGATTTTGATGATGTGTCCATGCTTGTGAAATTTTTTAAAAAGTTTCTCAAAATGAATATAGAAAATTCTTCCAATAAAAAGAGATCTTTTGAGTCAAATAAAATGAAAGTGGAGGCCAAAAATAGTGACAAGGAGGATGAGATCAGGTGCTTTGGGTGTGAGGGCAAAGGGCACATGACTAAAGAGTGTCCTACGAGGATAAGGAGAAAGGGCAAAGAGACTTTTATGCCCGCCACACTTAGTGATAGTGAGGGTGATGAGGGTGATGTGGGAGATGAGTCCAATAAAGGTTTATCACATGGGATGTGTGTAGCTTTTTTGAGTTGTGTGAGCACACCCACTTTGTCTCACGTTGATAGAGGTCATGAGAGCACCGGT
Source organism: Sambucus nigra (assembly GCA_949130495.1). NCBI lineage: Eukaryota > Viridiplantae > Streptophyta > Magnoliopsida > Dipsacales > Adoxaceae > Sambucus > Sambucus nigra. Next base: position 662,896,622 of record OX422210.1, read on the forward strand.
GATGACTTAAGTGTTTCTAGTGGAGATGAGAGTGAATATGAGAGAGGAGATGAAAGTGAGCTCCAAAAAGCCTTTAGAGATTTGTACACCGAGACCTTGAAAACAAATAAGTATAATATAAATTTAGGTCGTCGGGTTTTAGATTTGGAGAGAGAAAAGGAAGTTTTAAAAAGGGAAAAGTGTGATTTGACCAACACGGTGTCTAGTATGACGACACGTGTATCCCAACTCGATAGTGATCTCGAACGTGCTCGGGAGGTCAAAGTTCCTTTTGAGAACGCTTCTAAGAAGGCTGGAAAGATGGTTCTCAATCCCATTTTGGGTAAAGGTGAGAAGTTAGGAATAAGTCATGACGATGCTTCTACTTCCCAATTAGCACCCGAGCCGGTTCCCACTTTAGTGTTAGATTCACGCGAGTCTCACCTTAACCCACCTAGGCATCCCATTCTTATTACGAGAGCGCGTCCTAGAGTTTTTGAGAGAGGTGTACCTAGGCCTATATATGTTTGTTCCCATTACAAAATGAGATGACACCTTAGGGAATTTTGTTTTAATTTGGGTTATGTGTCACGTTTTGCTACTACACGTGTTTCTGCCATACATGCACCCACACATGATACTTTACATGCTCCTGGAGACTAAATGAGAGAGTTTGTACATCTATGTGAGCAGGTTAAGTCTTTAGTCAAAACTTCACAAAATTTGATGGAGTTTTTTTCATAAGTTGGCACCACCTTTGGAAAACCCCTCCACACCTAACGATTGAGGTTTGACTTATTTTCTAACATAGGATGATTTTCATGATGAAATTATTTGCCTATTGCTAGTATGTACAATTTTTGTATGTTTTACTTTTTTTGAAAAAAAATTAAAAAATACAAAAAGATTTTATTTTTTGATAAATTTTTGTATGTTTTACCATTTATGGATGGACACTTAGGATGACCGAGTCACAACGTCATTCTATTTTTCATGTGACTATTTGATAGTGTTTTGAGACAACATATCATGTCATCTTTGTGCTTTATAATGCGTGGAGTCATTAAGATGTAATTAAGTGTTACTTCCTACATGTTTAATTCACGATTTCCTTTATTGCACACGTGCACGAATTTGCTTGATTATTGTGCTTGTCTTTTCACAAGTTGGTTGTGTGTTTTCACTTTAATCATGTCCTTAAAACGAACCAAGCGTGATAAAACAAGACAATAAAATGTGTGCACCTTTGAACCATGTTTGTGACGATTTGTGTGTTTTGTTTGAAAACGGTGAAGGGCTACGAAAGGTTATCATTTATCCTTTGAGATTAAGCCGCCGTTTAGTTGGACCTAAAAAATTGAGGAATTATATTATCAGGGGTCCAAAGAGGTTTAAAATAGACCGACAAAAATTGAAAGGCAATAAAAGGAAATTTATGCCAATTATGGGCTATTTAGGTTTTTCACCAATTCTCCAAAGTTTAAGAGTTTAGTTTATACACCTCTAAAAGAAGATATTTTTGAGGGAGTTTGGTTGGAGATTTTATAACTGGTTTGCACGTCCTTGAAAGTCTTCAAAAAGCGTTAAATAGTTTTGGACGTTATTGGTGTGGAAATTACTTTGACTTTGATTTGTTGATTTACATAAGACGATGTCGTCCAAATACAACAATTTTTACACCTAAGGATACTTTTGATGTTCATTCGTTAGGGGTACACGTATTCATCATGCACGTATAATTGATTGAGATGATTTACCTACCGAATGTGTTCACACCCATTCATTCCATTTTCATTACTTGGTTATTTGAGTTTAAATCCATGGTGTGATTTTTGGTATCTTATTTTTGTACGAAAAATTTAAAAAATCAAAAATAGGTTGTGAATGTTTTTGGGATATACCTTTGCATGTGCGTAGTTTGATCCTTGTTTGCTAAGCATTTTGTCGCGACATTCCATGTTTTGATTGTTTCTTCTTATCTGTCTATTTGGGGACATCATAAAAGGGGGAGAAAGAATTATCATGTTATGGGAGAGTTTTTGCATTATGGGGGAGATTTGATTTATTAATGATTTATTCTTATATCTTTTCAAACTCGATGCATCAAGAAGGTATTTTGCTTTATCTCATGTGTGTAGGTACAAAGATTGATGATCATTATGTTGCACACCCTGATGAGAAAAGCTTTGAGATTTGATGAAGATTTTTGAAGAACAGTTTGAGATCTCGCAAATTTATTCATGGGCGGGTAGATTTGTATAAGTCATTTGGTATTTGATAATTCAAAATTTTTATGTATGTTCGGCATAGACATAGGGGGATATTTGTAAGGACATATTTTTATAAATGTTCGTGACAATGTATTATGTCATATTCCGTTACAACCGTCGAAGAAGTTCAAGAGCAATCTACATCAAGAGGGATCCGAATATATCAAGGTTCTTCATAAAAAAGACTCCGCAAAGTTTACTTTGGTAAGGTTATGTTTGTAATATCTTAATTTTGCACTTAGAGCTTTGGAATATTTTTTCAAAATATTTTCTAAGTGTTGGAGCGGACTTTTTCGTCAAAATTTGAGAATGAGTATTTTTTCTAAGTACTGTAGCGTACCTCGTTTTTTACGCTAGGTCGTTCAAGCGAGATGTCATCTCGTTCGAGCGACATGTGCATGTCGCGCGATGTCGTTCAAACGACACGTGTATGTCGTTTAAGCGAGATCCTTATTTCATTCGAGCGACTGAGGTGACGCATTTTTCTATAAATACTCATTAAATGGTTTCATTTTCATTAATAAGTCTGAGCGTTTTGAAAGACAGAAAATTGCGAAACTGCAGAATCTTTTTGACTTATTCTTTTGGTGTTTAATCCCTTTTTGCTTTTAATTCACAAAAATCCCATATGCTTTGGTGAATTGTTTTTGTGTTCAAAAACATATTTTGCTTTTGTTCATTCTTCGTGGGGAGAACTCTACAACCGATAGTTGCGTGCTATTGTGGAGGGAGTACTTATGAAGTTCACTCTTGTGGAGAAGCCGTTTCTTTTCCATTGCTAACCATCTGGAGTTCTTGCGAGAGATTTCAGTCGACGACATCGGAACTGACACCTGTGGGTATTTCGTATGTCATTCATGTTTTCAGTATAATTCGTGTAAACCGTTCTTTACAAATTATAGTGAAAACAAACGGTTTTGCCCTTCGGGGATTTTTCCTGAAATTTGTGTCACATATTTTATTTATTTATGGGTTGACACACGCACACACGTAGTTGCATGTTTAGGGGCTGAATTGATTTGGTTCAAAAATAGACTCCAATTTAATAAGTGTGCCAAAGTAGAAATTTGCGAATTTAATCAATTATCACACAATCATACGTTTATCAAATTGGTATCAGAGCTTATTTAAGCGATCACCACTTTTACACTTTTGTCTCTCACGAAGATGCTTCTCCCATGTATGACCAACTTGACCCCATTCCGCAAATTTCATACGAGTATTCTCAACATCCTAGTATTTTTAGCGAATTGTGTCCACCTCACTCACCACCGCCACCTGCCAACATTTCACCACCACCTTGCACATCCGCTCTCGAGAGCCTCTTGCAAAAGTTCGTGCACACTCTTCAATCTCAAAATGAATCCCTTCAAAGGCTTCAACACCGATTAAATGAATTTGAGTGTGCGAATGAGTCGGATTTCACCTCAAGTCAATCCATTATTGCACCCGTATGGGATAATGATGTGTTGTCTTGTGCCACTAATTTTGAGTGTGACCAACCCTATCATCCTGATAATCTTGAAGTTGAGACGACCCCGTGGTTCGGGCCCCAAGTTGACAATTGTGTTGACATATCCACTGACTGTGAGACTGATCCCACTTTGCCCTATCCTCTCGAACCCACCATTGAGGTTCGCCTTTTCCCTTCCATAGAATACCTTTTTATGCCCGAGTCTACACCTTTTAATAATTTCATGTCTGTTCCTGAGGCAACACTTCCTTATAGGTTAGCTCCGGCTATGAGTGCTTCCCACTGTCCTGAGATTGAATCCGAGGTGGTTCCTACCTCTCTGGATATGGATCCTATCCTACCATGCTTGAATTTCTTTGATTCATATATTAATGTTGATTCTTTTATCTCGGATTTAGATTCCTCGTTAGATTTTTCCACCACTTTGGATGGTGCCTCTCTGGTGGATAAGTTGATCACTCCCTCATTCCCTTTCACACCTCCTATTTCGCGTGCCCTTAAGGATAACTCTGAGCCTTATGAGGAGTGTGCTTCTCCTACTCGTGAGTTAGATCATCTTCCCACACCTTTTATCCCACTTGACCCACCTATTGTCCATACCACCCCACCACTTGATTTGGACCTTGTTATTCTACCTTCCCTGTTCACATCTAAGCACTTAGGTCCTCACCTACACCCACCCTCCACCCTAGTGCTCCACGATCCCATTATTGTGTTGTTCATCGAGCCCACCATCCATGTGAGTATTCATGCTACTCTACTCTTAAGTGACACCGAGCTTGTTACTCTATGCACATCACTTCCTTGTGGTGTTGATTTTTTCCAACTACCGCTCCCTGGTATGTCACGGCGCGACCATTATCATCGTCCATTTATAGAACGGCCGTGCCCTTTCAATGACGCCCACCCCTTCACTATTGCCAAACCATTTTGCCTCCCCATCCAATTGGAGCACCATTCTTATAAGGCCCTAGTTGACCTCACCTTTATGCTCAATAAGTCCCATGATTGGTGCCTGTTCACCCTCACCCTTGCCCATCTTCGCCTTACCCTAATACCCACCCACCCGTGGTCCACCGATGCCTTGCATCTAGTGATGCACTTTTCCATACAAGTGCATTGACACGTTTTTGCCTTTATCCAACACGACTGACGCTTCAGTCTTGTTTGGGGGTGATTCTCATCACCCAATTTTTTTGCCACCCCGTGCTTTCATAGTTCTTATCCTTAAGGTGAGTTCCAATCGGTCTGGCTGAAGATGTTAAACTTAGCGCTACCGGGAGGCATCCCGTTGTTCATTATTTTTGAGTATGAGTCTTATCTTGTTTGGGGGTGGTGTTTCACATCACCCTATGATTTCACATGCTTTATAAACTTGTACTTTTTGTGTCGCATTTGTTCTTCAAGTTTTATCTCTACACATTGCGGTTCATTATGGTAATATCTTTCCTCCCTTGTGCTTTTTTTTTTATATATAGTTTTAAACATTGAGGACGACATTCTCTTTTGTTTGGGGTTGGGAAATTTATTAAAATCGTACCTCTTTTGAAAATTTTCCGAAACAAGTGATTTTAAACATTTTGTGCAGTTAAATTTAAAGTTTTATGACATGAATTGTCTATCATCCCTCTTTTAGAAATCTCGGAATACCCGTGATCGACCCTAAAATTATGCTTTTTACAAATAAATTAATTAATACCTCTTAACGTGTACATGCACTATGAATTTCTGGACTCAGCGATTTGCACTATCACGTTTACATTCAAAAGTTGAAGAGCAACTATATTCTCAGAGAGCCTTAAAGATCACTAGTAGTGACTTAAACAAGTGAGATTTGAGCTTTTCACCTTTTTGAGGGATTTTACGTATCTCCGAGTCACAAGTTGACTCAACTTTCTTTCGATACCGCATATAGTCGTTGCATGATCTCATTATTTTTTTTTCAAATTTGGCTTAATCACTGAGAATGACATCATCTTCGAGTTATAAGAAACATGTGTCTTATAGTTTGTCCCGAGTACTAAACCGATTTTTTTTCATCAATATATGTCCCAAACACCATCCACATATCACTCCCCATCACTACCATCGTTTTTGAGAAAAAAAAGAGTGTTTGAATTTTTCATGTAAATTGTCTTCATTTGTGCTACGAAAAGAAAAATGTATCGCAATAAAAGAAGAGAAAGAAACAAAAATAGAAAAAGAAAAAGAAAAAAAATAGAAAAGAAGAAAAAGAAAACATGCGATCAAAAATTCAAAAGATGAAAACATTAGTCAAAATGTGTTTCACTCTTCTCAAAAACCCTATCATCCATCTTCTCCATTTCATTTTCCTCTTATGCTACATAAACCTCATTTCCAACCTTGATGATGTGTTCGGACAAACGAGAAGTCTATATATGGTGAATTACTTGACATTCTCGACAAAGTGGTTAGCATTACTTCATGAGATCAAATTTCTTTCATGTATCTGTCATTTTTTTTAAGTGTGTGAGACATTTGAACTTGCTTATATTTACTCACCTCCTCACACACTAGAGAGATACACTTACCCAATTCTCAGAGAGTTCGATTCAGAGAGATATATCCAGTGAGAATTGAAGTCAAAGCTTTGATTCTATAAAGTCGATCTTGGAATTACTCGAATGATACTTAAGATTATTTCACACTACACATGATGAATTTTAGTAAGGATTGCTCTTTTGGTATTAAGTAATTTATATCTCATTTTGATAGTTGAATACGATGTTCCTTGACGTCTTTTTAAATTGGGTTGTATAGCGTTTCATCGTCAAAATAATAGACTGCCATTTTAATAAATTTGAATTTTGTGGTTACATTCACTGCAAACCCTCACGAGACACCACTCGTCCTGTAGGGTAACCTATAGGTTTAACGGTTTGTTACATATGCTAAGTGCAATAGCCAGTGCCTGCGAAAGTGGCACACTTTTGGTTACTTATCTCTATTTTCTCTCTATTTTTGCTCGAGGACTAGCAATAATATTATTGATATACGCACTAAACTCCTATCACACGCAAATCTAGAGCTAATCAAAATACAGTGACTAGCTCGTGTCACATAAAACATGCCTCATTCTTTCGAGGATAAAACTCCTATTTTTCTACCTTGCCAAATGCCCTGGCCGCTCCAATGGTTCCCGGACATGACACGCCTGTCCGAACTGAACCAAAAACTTTCTTAATTATTGCCCCCGCTAGGCACCATACCTTTGTCCCTTTTTACTCACTTTGGGCAAAATCAATGCATATGGTCTTACTCTCCACATAAAATACCTCTTTATATAATCCACTTATCTTTGTCCACATTGACCGTATTAGGGCTGTTCTTCTCTCGGAGCCTAGTATCCTCAACCCTAATGTCTACCCTCATTGTTCCCTTAGCTCCGCTGGCCCTAAGGAACACACTAATGGCTTTACGAGTCTCAACTAAATCCACCGTCAATTGGTAGAAATCCAGCTATCTAAATCATTTAAATGGGTCCCCTGATGGGTCTCCCCTGTGGTGTTTCACTAGCACCAAGCATCCAGTTGATTGAGGGTGAAAAGTAGCGTGTATTCAGAATGCCGATCGTTATTTTCTGTTCACCTCCTCAATAAAAAAACCTAGACTATTGACTACACTCTTTTAAGGGAGTATAGCGGCCAAGTTCGGGTATCGAAAAATCCATAGAGACTAGTGCTAGAATTTAATTGGTTTTATTACTTCTCAATAGAAATGTAAAAGATAATTTTGCTAACTAAAAAGAAAAGATGGCAAAGGGAAACGATTAATCTAGGCGTGAGTGTATTTAAACTACGTTAACAAAAGAATAAAAACTATAGGTTGCGGCGAATATCCCTCACCTAGAGTTAATTAGTATAAATGGTTATATGGGTTGACGAGTCTATCAAGATTGCATCTCGTTTGGACAGTTAAATAAATCAAGAGTTGTCACACCCCTAAATTCGTATAAAAGTCTAATAAGATTTTGGCGTCAACAAATACCCCGAAAATTACACACGTAAAGTCATAAATACAGAGCATACATGATATACCCCGTTAAATCTCCTAGGCGTAATAACTAGGACAACCCAATAGAAATAAACAGGTAAAACTCCATCACCAAAGCAAAGCAACCAATCAAACCCTTAGGTGAGTTCAATCCAACACAACCTAGACTAAATTAGCCACTAAGCATGATAAACAACATTAACTAAAGCACATAATTAATTAAGCAACAACTAATTAATTTAACACTACAAATTAAACTAGGCTTGAAATAAATACGAAAGCATGTAAAACTGAGCACACAAAGCTTAACTAAGAGAAAGACAATGAATAGTAAAGGAAAACTTACATTAATGGTGGAAACCCACAAGGAAAATGGAGAAGGAATCTCCACAAAAATAATCCCTAAAATGTAACCCTAGGTCTAAAATCTAAGAGAAAATGAATGCCTCAAGTCTAAAATGATCCCCCCACGTAAGGAAAAGTTTTTTCTAAATACTCCACTAAAACCCCCACAAAAAAATGAAATTTGCGGACTTTCTCGTGCAAATCAAATCGATCTTCCCCTGGGCGAATCGATTCGCCCCTACAGGTCTGCCATTCTACAGTTTTGTCCAACTTTATGGAAAATACCGTAACTTCTTTGTTATAACTCGGAATTAGGCATGGTCAGAGGATAAGCGAAGATAACTCAGAGGAATACAACATCCAAGGGACATTAGGCCAAAAAACCAAAATATAAAATGACTAAAATGCCCTTGAATGTGCCCTTAAGTGTGATTTAAAATAAAAACCATCCTAAAAATGCCATAACTCCTTCATTATACATCGAACTCTTGCACCGTTGGTGGTCACACAAAGAGAAATCAAAGGGATTCAACTTCTGTGAAGGGTTCGAGATTAAAACTCGAATGCTGAAATTACTAAAATACCTCCGAACCTACAATAATCAATGAAACTTTTTTTAAAAAATGACCAAACTTCACGCTAAGCACTTAAATACCTATAAAAGCCCAATTATACCTCATATAGCATGTTAACGTATAAAACAGAGGTTGTATGATTAACGAGCATATATATAGGAATTAAGGTACCCGAGGGGGCTAAAATGCATAAGTTCGAGGGTAATTAAATGCAATATTAGATACAAATCACCAGTCTTACTCCCTGACTATATTCTCCAACTCCTTTAGCTCCCTTCATAAAGAAGCATTCATAACCTCATTGTCAAGACATGATACAGTCACCATCTTCTTCGACCTTCCAAGCAAAAATTTCCCTTAAGTGCTAGCGACTCCTCTCATGAGTCTATCACCCACTTAAGGCTTATCTTCTCCATTGTACCTACCTCACCGAGTACAAAGTTTGCTAGACAAGGTCTCCATCCAAACCTCCTGTGATAAGTTCAAAATTACCTTCACATCTTATTCTGAACAAAAGATGAAGGAGCTTACGGTCAAATCGTACCTAAGATTCTTCCATTGGCATAATATTTCACTTTTCAAATGTGGTGATCTACTCCCACCATTACAACTCTGTTCCCGCGAGTTTAATTTTGTTTACCCTAATTTCACTTTCGGGTATACTAAATTATGATATATGCCAAAGCCTTTGGGTATCTTACGTCCATTGGTTAACACACACAATCTCTGCCTTTTCTAAAATTCCAACGGGTAGTCCTCTTCAAAGACCCCTCTGACTCTTTCCCATTTTTACCCACATGGGGTGAGTCTAGTTTGGCACCACTTTCTGCTATTGAAGTACTTGAAAATATATAATGCACCCTAGCAGTCCCTACAGCCCCATCTTCCCGAGCAACAATAGGGGTGACTTGACTACGATCATTGTCCCCAAAATATTTTACAACTCCAACTGAGCCCAGCCTCCTGTTGTTCTAGCAACGGCCCTCATCTGCCATCATTTATTGTTCAGTATATGAAGTACACCCGGACGCATACAAGATTCACTAATATATATGTACATTATATAAGGAGAATTAAATCTCACCATAGAAATCAACAATCCTAAGCACAAGGATCTATATAAAATAGAAGGCATCGCGGAAAGCGTTGTACATTCGCACAAATTCCTAAGGACACTAGAACCTGATGCTTTGATACCACTGATGACACCCCGCTTAATAAAATGCCGGATGATCATTCTTATATCAAATTAAACAGGAATCTCAAATTGTTTCATTTTCAGCATCATTGTCGAAAACCAAATTAATTACTAATAACCTATTAGGTTTGGTGTCAATTTTAATCTTTATAATCTTTTTAACCTAAATGCACAAGTAAAATTCCATTCACACAAAGATATAAACAATGGAAATGAATAAATAAAGTATAATAGATAACTTTCGGCAAAACATTTAAATATAACCATATCGAATGGGTGTAAAGTAAAGATGTGCGAAATAAAATAAAAGACAACAGTTGGGCAACATGCCCGATTATTACACCGGTACCTCCTATCTAGATCACAAGGAGATAAGTGTCTATACAATTTCCTACCAACATTCATAGCTGCGGTAGCGATGTCTGACTCGTAGGGATAATCATCCAAGCATCCCTGTGCCTGGACACCTAAAAAGTATACATAGGAGAAGAAAGGAAAAATAGATACGGGTCAGAGCCCGTGTTTTGAAAATATTTTAGCAAGTGCTTAACATACTTTAACATTTAAATCTGTTATTCTCCATATTTAAACTGGTGTCGTACTCACATGAGATACCTCTCACCTCTCATTTAACAGTGCGCACCTAACACATGTATTATAATCACCCTATTTACGCTACCCATCCTAACTAGTACCTCACAATACTTTCGAGTCACCATACGCTATCTCATACCCCGTGTAATATAGATATTCTAAGCTATCGCCCGTGCTTATATATATAATTTCTCACTTAATTTATCCTTACCTTGAATAACTTTCACTAATTATTTACACTATTCACATTTTAGTGTTATCATCTCGTATATAATATTCTCATCATTATATACGTATATTACATTTTATATTCCGGATTTTATACTCCTAGATACCAGAACCTTGTTTTAGTCCATATATATATATATATATATGACATGTGAAAGCATATATATACATGGACTAAGATAAAGAATGTAGTATATATACACTATATGTGTGTGTATATATATATATATATATATATATATATATATACACACACACACATCAAGTATATCCATACTTATATATCACACTCTATATAAGTATAACAACCATCCCTCAGAGTTATAACTCAATGGATGTAGTATCTTAATTCTATCATCTTCCAGGGAATTACTCACACATCATATATATACTGTCTAGAGGGGTATGCATCACATATATATATATATATATATATATATATATATATAGTGGCATTAGCCTAGAATCTCGAATATATCAATTCATATAGATTAATAAGTATACACACAACTTATTTTAATCCCATAAGTATTCACTCACTTGTGATCAAATTCTCACATTCATTATTTCCGAATAGTAGCTTATCACTCTAGCTAGTATTGTTATATCATCCTACTCGCACCTTAGGATTTACTCATACATAATCGACATATATATTCTACATGCATAATATATATGTACGAACCCATCGAATAATTCCTCGAATGTTGTTCGTCCCAAACATTCCTAAATTTAAACCTCGGATCTTTCCCACTAACCCGAGACTTATATATATATATATATATATATATATATATATATATATATATATATATATATATATATATATATATATATATATATATATATATATATATATATATATATATATATATATATCACCCATTTACTCTTTTAGAGGTCCTCACACTCTATTTAGGATTCCCTAATATCTATCTCCAAAAGGAATTCTTCTCCAATCCTTTTTATGCAGAAAAATATCTCACATTTTTCTGTTAAAACCGAATCGATCCGGCAAAAAATGAACCGATCCAGTCTCAGAAAAACGAACCGATCGAGTGCTCAAATAAACGAACCGATCCGGTATTCCAAAAATGAACCAGTCCGACACAAGCAGTTTTGGGAGTTCATCTTCTCCAACTCCAAAAATTCATTCTAAAACTCATCCAACTCAATTTCTAGGGTTTCCAACATCACCCAACACCAATATATATATACACACACCCTATGATTTACCCAACATTACAATTTATTCATGGGATTCCTCAATTTATTCAAGAATTAAACCCTAATTCTTATTTAAACCTTAACTATCATCCCTTTCAATATCTCACTATAACTTACACCATTAACATGGATTTTAGCTTAGATTTCATGTAGGATTATTGTCTCATCAATTTCTTAAGAAACCATCCTCCAAAAACCCATTTTTGATTCAAGAATTCCAAACCAAAATTCATAATTTTCTCACCAATTATGATATGAACAAAAACACACTTAATAGTTAAAGCAAGTCAAACACTTGCTTGTTTGGATAAACTCGACGATTTCATGTCGGAATTCGCCAGAGCTTGGCCTGAGCCTCATCTTTTTCTCCCTTTTTCTTCCTTATTTCTCTTTTTTCTTCTTTCTTTCTTTCTTTCTTTCTTTCTTTCTTTTCTTTCTCTTTCTCTCGTGGCTTATAAGAGAGAAATGAGGGTTTATCCCTTAATAAACCTAAAATTGACTAGTATACACCAATGTGAGTCCCTACTGATCCAAAAAGTCCCCGGAACTCAAACATACTCCGGGTACTCTATTCTAACTATCTCGGCCTTTCCGAGACCAACCATGCCCTCGAAATCTCCATCCGAGTTACTTATAAAAAAATAACGTCTTAAACCCAACACATTTTCCATGCGTGTTTTTTGTAAAAATAACATCACCTGTCGCTTTTATTCACCTGCGACATGAAATAAAATAAGTCCATCATTTATTTTAAGTTCTCAAATTATTAAATTACACCCACTCATGTAATTTAACTATCCATAAAAGTACGGGGTATTACAATTCTTCCTCATACTCGGTCCTAGTTCGACCCTTCTGTGACAAGTCCTAAAACTTTCTTCGCATCTCTATTTGAACAACAGATGAAAGGACTCACGATTTTCTTGATTTCTGACGATTTTCTGACGATTTCTGTCGATTTTCCTTTTTTCATTTCTGGAACCTCGTTAGTAAATCCGTTCGAACGAAAAAGTCGTTCGAACGAGTTTTGGCGGGAAAATTTTTTGGGCAGTTTTTGACGGTTTTCCCACTACTTTTCCCCATTATCTTTTGCCATATTTGATAAGGTGAGGGAACAAACTTTTAGAACCAACTTTTTCATAACTTTCCATCTCCTAGAGAGAGAGTTTTAGAGAGATTCAAAATTCAAAAGAAAAAGTTCATGTTTAAGTGTTTTGTCTTTAAGAAAAATCCATAAACATTTGTGTTTCACCCATATTGTTTATTCCAAGTTTCAATATATATACATCTTGCTTGAAGTGTTTGGCACCGAGTTTTTTCTCTACCACGTTGAAGAGATTGTTTGGGTTTGCTTCTAAATCCCTCAAAGAAGTTCATTTGCTGTGGCTTACCCACTTGGAGAAAAGTTCCTTGTTTGGGTGACGGTGACCAAATAAAGTCTCATTGGTGGATTCCAAGGTTTCGAAGGAGTTCCGGGATTGTCAACTAAGCGGAGGTCGGTACAAGAAGGAGCATCGGGGCCTAAAAGGAGTCGAGTCGAGTGTTATAAGTCATTTTGCTTGTACTTGTAAAATACCATACTTAGTGGACTTAAGGCTAGGGTCGTCCGAGATTTTTTTCCGTTGTGGGTTTTTCCTCGTACATCGCGGCGTAGTGATTATCTGTTTATTTTATCTTTTGTAAAATTCACCTAGAACGCATGCTTAGGTAAAAAGATAAAATTTAGTTTATATCACTACTTGGTCAATTTGGTGCTAAATTAATTTGGGTAGTGTTTATGTTAATTTAATTCAAGTCGTCGTTTAATCTGTTAAAATTGGTTTGGCCTAATTTGGTAATATTGAAAATATAACTTAGGCAAATTTCTAGGACTTGAAGTGAATTAATTGTGTTTAAGTGAAATTAAAATTGTGTGTGTTCATCCTATTTCATTTGGTTTAATTTTAATTTGAAAAGAAATTAAAATTTAGTGTTTGTGTGTATTTAATTGAACCATCTATATTCCGCATCTTTAAAAAGGAAATTGAGATTATTTTTTTGTAATAAGATCTTAAAATTGGGGGCCTCGTGTTCGAACAAATTGCACCCGTTATTTTGACATGTGATAAACGTGCCTGCTGGCACAATTCTAATTCGGCATGATCTGCTTGATATTTTTTGTTGATTTAGGATATCCTAATGATAAGACGAGTCGTCATTGTATGTTCCCAATACAAGACGTTGTTTGGGGGATGAGAAATAATCATTACACTCCTAACGATATACCAGCTCCCGAAGCGCACACGAGCGCCTTACCCCCCCCCCCCCCCCCCCCCCCCCCCAACGAGCTCTAACACTGTGTATTATTCATCGAATTCTGAAATCCGTTAGACTAAATGAATCTGACTCTTGAATTTGAAGAGGCTCTATCTCACAGATATAAAATTAGGCAAATTTCATTTGGAAGTTCTTCACATCCTCAAACGGCTAAAGTACTTTTTCTTCTTAATTACACTTTTTATTTTCTTCTCCAAGTTCTATTGTCGATGTTGGAATTAGAGTTCCTTCGGGTTTCGTATTCCTCTAACCAAAGATCATTGTGCGTATTTCCTTTATACGCTCCTATTTCTTCCATTGTCATTTTCTTTTCAAACTCCCATAAAATCCTTGGTTTTATTTTTCACTTTATTGGGATTAGCACCTTCGTAGCCTAGTTTCCTAATGGAAATACCTTCATTTTTTACTTTGTTTCCTTCGAGTCTCCACTGTATCAATACATCGATTGGCATCATCCTTTCGACCACGCCATTAACGTGGCTCACCAAGAAAGACACATACGTCCAAGCTTTAGCAAATACAGTAGATATTGTAAATGCTTTTGGGCATGATCATAATGAACGAAGGGGTTCCACCTATGGGGCCTCTTTATATACTGCTAGGAGGTCTGAATGCCCAGTTAGAGGCCAGATCGCAACTTAAATAGGGGGCCCTCAAGTCTTCCCCGTGCTAGAATAACCAAAAACAACCCCAAGCCCTATATAGTTAGTTAACTACGCGTATAAACAAACGACCACTGAATGTGGTGGGCATATTGCCATATCCATTTATACGACCGATGAGACGGATGGTGTCCTGAATCCTCGTGATGAGCAAGTTTGCCTTTATGAACATTGCTTTTAGGTCGGGCTAAGGATTCCTCTGCCACAACCCATTCGTGATATTCTTTACTTTATTAACCTTTCACATTCAAAACTCACACCGAACGCATGGTGAATCCTAATCGTGTCGATGGTGCATTTTCATGATCTATTTGGAGCCGAAAATCCTTTAACCGTAGCCAAACTGATGATTGTTACTTCCCTATCCTCCTCCAACCACAAATGGCGGCACAAATTTCTCTTTGTCCATGGCGAGGGATAGGAATGTGATAAATAAAATGACCTCACAAGTCATCTTATTATCATTCCACTCTTTTGGAATAAACCTGATATGAATGAATCTTGTACCTTTGTAAGTTATGTCTCATTTTATATCTATAACTTATTCGTACTAAGAATTCTACTCTATTGTTGTACGCGGGGACAATCCTGATAATTTTAAGGCTCTAAATGATAGGGTTCGTGAAGCTTTAAGGAAGGCTCGTCCATTCAAAGAGCTTTGTAACCTTCAGACGTTGAAACAACTTGGTTTCATTGTTTTTTTTGGGGGGGGGGGGGGGGGGGGGGGGGAAGGTATGATATCGGTATGCCCTTCATCTTCGGGCTAAAATAAAATAAGGTCATTTTCATCTTCTTCAATTCTAGCCATCAAACTTTCCCGAAGGTTGAGGGTGCACACCACCCCAACTCAACTTCAGTATGATGATTTAGAGGAGAATTATTTTGGCTTTTAAGAGGCCTTTAGATCCGGTACTCCAGTTGGGGTCCCAAGTAATAGCCCATTTGGCTATACCGTCATTAGAATTTCTTAGTATTGCATGACTATACGGATCAGATGTGAAAAGTCCAGGAGAAAGAATCTGGAGGCCGAGAGGGGTCTTGGGATAGAGGTTGAGCAGGATCTGGAAAAGGCAAAGAGGAATGATGTGGTCGTCTATAACAGAATAGGACAATCTGGACAGGGAGAGGGATCGAAACTGAAGCGCCAGCTCGTGGAGTTGAGGGGGCCCTAGACTAGACCCTCTCATATCATATGGTTCAAGTATCTCAGGGCTTTTCGACTGTTGGCATGCTTAAGTACCAGCCTTTATTAAACCACTACAAGGAGTTAGTAAACTGATTGTGACCCCAAAGATTGTGATGGGGCTGACACTTTTTGACTGAGTTCATGAGAAGGAGCCTTATCACCTTATTGGTTCTGAGGATGAAAACCTCTAAATCTCTATACAAAAGGAACTCAGCCGACTCTTGCATCCTCCATCCGCCTCTGCTCCTTAGATTGCCCCTCTTCCCTTTTAACATGAAAATTTATGACATTTTGTAATATTTTTTTTTAATATCATGATACCAAACTTGTTTTTGCTTGTAATTCCGAACTGGTTTTTTTTGGCTGAATGATATAGATGTTGATGTGCCACTATTCACAAACTTTCCTTAATGCGGGTATTTGCAAGCAGATGGTGATATGCAATGCTAAATTAATTATTTATACCCGGTTGTTGACCTAGTTAAGTTTTGATTGACTTGTTAATACTTGGATCATGATCGAGTTTTTTATGCTCAATAAGACAATCAAAGTCTAAAGGGTGCAAACGATAATTTTTGTTTCTGATTGAAAAATTTTGTGACATCTCGCCTAATCTAATTCTCAGTGACCATTACTGTCGAAACACAATTATAATACTAATACTCTAATGGCCCGGTGTCAAAATGTTAATCTTTTTATTAACATGCAATAATTTAAAGCTAATAAACCACATTCACCATTCTAGTAAACAACAGAATAAACAATAAAACAACTGAATAAATAAATGTGTTTGGAATAAACACTCTAGCCTGAAATTCACGTACACTAGTCCACGAATAAAAACCAAATCCAACAACTCGACACAAAATAGAAATACAATCTCTCAGAAATATCCGTTAACAAAATATGGGTGACATGCCCGACTGGGATGACTGGATGATAAAGAGGACTTGATAAAGGTGGATGCGACTACTACCGAACGTCCACAACAGCTGCAACACGTCAAATATGAATGAACACCTAATCCTGACATCCCAATGACTGGACACCTAAAAGGTTTTCACAAAAATAGATTTGAAAAGGGTCAGAGCCCAAGGAAACGGCTTGAAAATATTTTGCAAGTATTTAAAATGCAATAAAGAGCAGATATTGTATACATATTAACTTTACGTGTCCTCACTTGAGATCCTCACCTCTCAACTAATGTGCATGCCTAACCTATACTTCTAAACCAACCTATTTACGCTAACCCGCCTAACTAGTTTGAATTATGTCTCTCCATGCGTAATAATTCGTTGTGCCCACTCGTATTGCTCATACAATACGTTATCAAATTTTCAAACCCTTTGAGTCAGTAAAAATTACCAGTTAAGCATTATGTTCCCACATACTTAGATTACTTGAGATATCACTATCTATCCTATCTACTAAATCACACATAGTAGAATAAATCACACGTATATATATATATATATATATATATATATATATATATATATATATATATACACACACACACACACACACACACACACACACACACACACACACACACACACACCACCCTTGCAATATATACGAATACAACATTTCTAGGTGGAGACCTGCGATGCAGGCATACTATACTATCAAGTCCTGGTACATCATGTACTAAGTAATGGACTTCTGGTTCGGAATCACTCTCAAACCATACATTCACTATTCACAAAATGTGGAGGCGAACATAGTTCTAGGCCTTTGTGCTATGTACACACCTAGCACACCCAAATGGTTGGTCACACTCTCATACACACAAGTAGTGATCAATCCTAAGTTCTATGTTTTGAGGTACAAGTAAAAAATACTCCCAAATGGGCTCATCGGAATAATACTGTCCACAACGAGGAACCTCCAGTGATAGCAGGTAGCCTAGGTATGTTCACACACTTAAGAATTCACACAATAGGTATTATATATATATATATATATATCATCAGTATAGGTGTATACACAACCTATAATATATGTCCCGTACATAGTATATATAACTCTCAAATATCCTATGTATTATTAATTTACCATTATACTTCTCATTGTATATTCTCGAGTGTTTTCCACTACTCGAAGGGTCCCAATTTTTCCTTTAAATTATTTCAGTATATAATTCACTCATACTGTGATAGTCTAAGTCATAGGTTTTCTCACTGTCACCATAACTCGTTCTCATTCTCCGAAATTCATTACATTACAAATTATGCCGATTAATCTTAGCCTTAATTTTTCTCACTTATGACTAACTCCCAATCCTACCATTAGCCTATTGTTAACCAAAATATATCTCACAATATTTTAAAGGTATCCCAAAGGTTCCCTCGATCATCGTTTACAAGTTCAAGGATTAAATAGGGAAAATTGCCAAAATCTGGAAAATCGAATCGATTCGCCCAATGGTCGAATTGATTCGCCTGACCAAATCGATTCTCCCCTGGGCCGAATCGATTCGAAACTGTATAGGTCGTCTCCTTCCTTTTAACTATTACGATTTACACTAATTTTAACCATTCAAACCTCCATAATTCAGTCCCAAACTCCCAACCAAGTATACTAATCCCTATAATAACATGTATAAAAGATTTCTCATGTAATTAAAACATCAAAACATCAAGGAGGGTCATTCAAATCGCATTAATCCTTCCATTTAACTCCAAAACCTAGGTTATTCTTTTTATGCAAGAACATCAACAAAACCCAGATTCCTTCTATTACTATCATCTCATATGTTCTGATTTCGTTTTCTATTCACATGGGGATTCGATCTACATGCAAATCCTACCTAAGATTGTGAATTAAATATCCAATCTAAGGCCAAAATCATTTATTCATTCATATATTCAATCATACCTGATGATATAACTCTAGAAAACTCTAGAAAACTCTAACACCCATATATTCAAAATCCTACTTGAGATTGTGGCCTCTCTAGGATTTTCTAACTTCTAACCCTAACACCCTCAACCTACCTGATGATATAACTCTAAAAAACACGTAGGTCCCTTTACTTTAAAAATTCAAAAGATCGAAATACCCTCTCGGGGTGCCGGTTTGGCCTAAAAATGCCCTGGGACCCAATCCAAACCCCCGAGTACACTTTTCTGACTATCTCGACCCTTCTGGACACATCGGCGCACTTAAAATGACCATTTGGATGACCCATAAATAAATTACATTTTATTTTATAAATTTAAGTCCCGACACAACTGACACTCGCGTCCCGACTACATTATCATAATTGTCGTATTTCTCACTCACGACAATCATATTACATTCTTACAAATTTATTACTCGTTCACTAAGTAATACTCAATATAATTCGTACAACTACACATTAACCCTTGTCTCGCTAATTAGTATTTATTTTAATCTGGATTATTTTCCCATTTTAATTTAATTAATACCAATGTAAAAGTCATTACAAATACGGGGTGTTACATACTCCACCCTAATAATCGAATTTTGTCCTGAAATTCAAAAAAATACCTGGTATAATTAACTCTGAATATTTGTCGCGCATCTCGTCCTCGTGCTCCCAAGTAGACTCATCCTCAACCTCCTCTCACTGTAGTCTAAAATAGCAATCGGCCTCTCCTCGTATGAAATATCAGGCTGTAAATCAATCTCATCCAATTAAATGTAAGTGTGAACTAACTCATCCCGAAGATATCGCCTCAGCGAAGAAATGTGAAACACATCATGAATCTGATGTAGGTGCTCTGACAATCCGAGTCTATATGCAACTGGACCAATCCGTTCGATGATAGAAAATGGACCCACATACCTTGGTGTCAACTTTCATTTCTTCCCGAACCTCATTATCCCCTTCATAGAAGATACACGTAGTAACACCTGGTCCCCCACATTAAACTCTAGGAAGAACCGCTTGGCATCAGCGTGACTCTTTTGTCTATCCTGAGCGATCCGTATACCATTCCGAATCAGCTCAATCTTGGCCTATTTATCTTAAATCAACTTTGATTCGAGAAGCTTGTTATTCCCCACCTCTAACCAATAAGCGGGAGAACGACACGGTCTACCATACAATGCCTCAAATGGCGACATGCCAATCGTAAACTAATAGGAGTTATTATACGCAAAATCCACCAGTTGAAGATACTTCTCCCAACCACCGTAAAAATCAAGGATACACATCCGTAACATATTTTCTAACATCTGATTCATCCTCCCTGTCTGCCCATTCGTCTGTGGGTGATACGCCGTACTCAATCACAACTATGTACTTATGGACTCCTAAAAACTCTCCTAAAAATGAGACACGAAGATCTTGTTTCTGTCGGACAGAATATCGAGTGCCCCATGTAGTCTCACTATCTCAGCAATAAAAATATGGGCATACCGTTCAGTGGTATAATCCATCCAATCTGGCAGAAAATGGGCCACCTTAGTCAACCGATCCACTATCACCCAAATGGAATTGTGACCCCTTAGAGATGTATGCAACTCGGTAATAAAATACATAGAAATGCTCTCCCATTTCCACATTGGAATATCTAACGACTGCAGAACCCCTGTTGATTTCTGATGCTCCACCTTCTCTAGCTGAAAAGTGGTATATCTCGAGACAAACTCTGCAATGTCTCTCTTCATTCCATTCCACTAATACTGTCATCTCACATCCTGATACATCTTATCCCCTCCAGGATGTACCACAAACCGTGCCCCGTGCAACTCTACCATCACCGCGTGTCGCAAGTCCTCCCCCTTTGGGACAATCAATCTCCCGTTGCAGCGTAAGCCTCTCTCTGAACTCATGAAGTAAGACTCTGCTCCCCCGACTAAGAGATGTCAAATTCGGTTCGATAAAACGATTCTACTGCGTGGACCAGTACCACTCTCGTGACAATATGGGGTATGACGGTCATAACATACATGAATGATCTAGCAACTGAATCCTGGTATCCCATCTCCTTCAATTTCGCCTTCCAAACTTCTTCCACATCCCCCACTGGCCTACGGCTCAACGTGTTTGCCATCACATTAGCCTTCCCCGGATGGTACTGGATGTCGAATTGATAATCCTTCACGAATTTTAGATACCTATATTGACACATATTCAACTCTCTATGAGTGAACAAATACTGTAATGACTTATGATCTGTGAATAAGAGAAACTTCTCCCCTAGAAGGTAATGTCTCCAAATCGGTATTGCAAATACAACTGTCGCTAACTCCAAGTCGTGGGTGGGGTAATTCCACTCACGAGGCTTAAGCTTGCATGAAGCATAAGCTATGGCCTAGTCCTTCTGTTGTAATACACCCCCGAGTTCATGTAGGGACGCATTAGTAAAAACAAGATACTCCACGCCCGCCCTGGGGAGTGCGAGTCAGGTTGGTCAACGTACCCGAAATCTTTGAAAACCCCCGAATAAATCATCGGTAGTACCCAGATAACCCCAAGAAACTGCGCACCTCCGTGGGTGTCATGGGATGTCCCCACTCCCTCACCGCTGACACCTTACTCGGATCCACTAATATCCCCTTGTTAGATACAATATGACCCAAGAACTGTACCTCGTGCGGCTAAAATTTGCATTTCTCAAACTTAGCGTACAATTGATGCTCGCGTAATATCTGCAAAACCCTACGTAGATGCTCTCATTGTCCTCCTCAGTCCAAGAATAAATTAGGATTTCATCAATAAAGATAATGACAAACTGATCCAAGAACTCTTTGAATACCCAATTCATCAAGTCCATGAACACCACTGGTGTGTTGGTTAGCCCAAATGGCATAACCCGAAACTCATAAGATCCATATCTCATCAGAAAGGCAGTCTTAGATACATCTTGCTCCCAAATATGCCACTGGTGGTACCCTGATCTTAAATCTATCTTAGAGAAGTAGGAGAATCCTCTTAACTGGTCGAATAAGTCATCAATTCGGGGAAACGGATATTTATTCCATATCGTAACTTTATTCAACTCCCGATAATCTACACACAGGCATATAGACCCATCTTTCTTATTCACAAACAGTACTGGGGAACCCCAAGGCGAGGTACTTCTACGGATGAAACCTTTCCCCAAAAGATTCTCAATCTAATCCCGTAGCTCCTTCATCTCCATAGGATCCATTCGATAAGGTGCACGAGCTATCGATCGAGTGCCCAACGCTAAATCAATGACAAACCCCATCTCTCAGCTAGATGACAATCTCAATATCTCTTAAAATACATCGACAAATTCACACACAACCGAAATTGAATCTATGGAGATCGCTATCCCCTTAGGGGTCACATCCTCTATATAGTTAAGTGAGTGGATGATCCTCTCTCAGGACGAGGCATCGCCACTAAGAACATCTCCTGGTCCGGAATCACAAACACTACGCTCTAACTGCAACAATCAATCATGGCTCTATATGCTACTAGCCAATCCATGTCAATAATGGTGTCATACTCTGACATATCTAACATGAGCATATCTACGGGCAAAAGAAGTCTCCAAATATTTATACTCACACCCCGACAAATAAAGAAGATAAGTGTTCCATTACCCAGTGATGAGTCTACACACGTGACTATACTATCGACCGTGTCTAACAACCCTGCGGCTCATGCAAATCTAGTTGCTATAAACGAGTGTGAAGCCCCAGTATTAAATAAAATATTCCCCGAAGTCCCATGTATAAGAAACGTACCCTCAATTGTGGGTGGAGCCAACGAAACTGAGGCCTAGTGGACATCGTACACATGCCCGTACTGTAACTTCCCCTACTGATGTGGGGCTGCTGGAACAACTGGTACGATAAGCAATGATGTTGGGAAGGCGGCGAGAAAAATAGGCCTCTGGGCTCTTGGCGAGCGCCCTGCTGCTTGTGGCCATTCTTGCCACATATTAAACATCTGCAGGTGAAATTTCCTCCTCTCTGGACCTGCTGGGCGCTACCACCCTCCCTTAGCCCAGCTGAAAACGTTGTTGGCCCTGATGTCCATGCCTGAATCCACCCTGTCCCTACCAAAAATCCCCTGATAAAAAATTCTTAGCAGGTGTTGATACGAGAAATCAAACACATGTCCTTCTCATACTAGTAAGTCAAGTATAAAATAGATATAAAGCAAGTAAAGAGACAAAACACAAGATATAAAGTGGTTCGACTATTAAAATGAGCCTATGTCCACTTTGTTGCCCCTTCTCTCATTATATATACGTTGTAATACAAGTTTACATAGCCATGAATGGCGTACAACAGAGTTAAGATAATAGAATACATAATTGTTGCAGTTCCGAAAAGTCAGGGAGATGACTACGAGGTAGGTGAGTAGCCCCCAAATCGTATCGGGGGTTATGTTGAAAGTTTGGCGGGGCTTCGCCAAGAGTGATTATCCCGGATCCCCTATCTTGAGGTGTGAACCTCAATTTATAGGAGGTGTGTGATCTGTGTCACGTGACCTGAGCACGTGACATGTATATAAATCTGAGGATTTATCCCTTTGATAGGGCAACAGTTGTGAATAGGGGTTGCGGCCTGTTAGGCAAACAAATCCTTAGGGTGCCGCAGCCTGTAAATGGTGAGCTTAGGAAGCATATATGTCGCAGCCTCACAGCTCTGGGGCATCAGCCTTCTATCAGTAGGTTCTGCGATAGGCAACCATATTGGTCATATCAATAAGCCCCCAAGTCGAAGTGCCAAGGGGTGATTTGGTGCTACGACATAATGTGATGCCATGGTTGTCGCGGCGTGTAATCTCTGCAGTGCAACCACTTTCAAAGTGACGTTTTGTCTTCCCGCGCCCTCTTATATAAATGGGTCTGACCGTGGCCTTTATTTCCTTTTTAAAGTCTCGGAGAACGAATTGAGAGCGAATCTCTGCCCTGTCTTTCTCTGAGTTTTCCTGTGAGTTTTTAGCAGTGATTTGTGGCTATTGGAAGTAGAGCAATCATGTTATTATGATTTCTATGTAACTTTTCAAATCAAAACCTCATTTCTCGTTAGTAATTTCTGGAATTATTGTTTAGCTGAGTGTTTTGATCTCTGTTTGAATCCATAATAAACGACTTATCTGAAATGAAGTCATTTTCTTCTTGAACCAAATGTGTAGTTGTTTTAATTTCTTGGATTTGTATAGAAGCTAGGATTTGAACCAAGTCTGTTGACTTAGATTTGGTTTTTAGGTTTATGTGTTTCTGTTTGGGTTAGAAATTTTAACTTTCGTAGGTTAAACCATACCATTTGTTGGCTTTGTTCCTGATGTTCTTCGTGTTCTTGGCCAGAATCTTTTTATTCTAGGTTTTTAATCTTTAATCTTGATAAATTCTAACATTTACCTATTTGTGCATCGATCGCGGTTGGTAGTATGACTTGTGCTACTTTGCTTCGGTACTGTGTCAATAATTGCAGTTATAGTCCCCCTGACTGCAATGTTTAGTTTTGAACTGATTGGCTGCAGCCCTTCATTCTTGAATTTAAAGACTGTGACATGTAGAATTATACTAACTATTCTTTATCTCTTCCTAATTAAATGACATGACGCGGAGTGTAGCTTCAACTTTAGGTTGCTTTAGAATGTCAATTATTTGGCCGCAGCATGTAGCTTGGAGTTGAGACTTGATTAATGGCCCATGGTTCACTTGGTAGTAGCAATATCACCTAGTTGCAGACTTTAGGCTAGGGATAAAACTTAGAGCAGTTGGATGCAACCTCTGAGAGTCATTTTAACTTTCAAACTTTTGTACCTATATATTTATATACATATATCGTATACGTCGCGGCCTCTATTTGAGGCTTTTCTGACCATAGTGGTTGCGGTATCCTAACAACGTAGACTTTTTGCTTTTCAAGACCTGCTGCAGCCCTATGAGTTAGAACCCCAAGAGTTTCTAAAAGACTTCTAGAAAACTCACTTCCGCATTTGTCCTCCTGAAATTCCTTTTGTTAGGCCTTTAAAGACTGTGGGGCCTTGCTTGCTTAAGGACTGCCCAAATTGTGTCATTCTTAACTCTGATTCTGTAGACTCTACTACCTGTAGGGAAACTACCGAGGCTGCGGCTATAGAGGAAGATACCGATTCCAGCAATCACCATGTTGAACCAAAGGCCACAGCAGTTGGGCCTTCTGAGGCCAGAGATGCACTAGCTGGCCCATCTGTTAGAGTTGAAAGAGTTCCCGCAACCTTAAATGTTCGCTGCATAATGATTGCAGAATTGGTCAATTAAGTGGTTGCGACATTTGAATTTCCAGATGGGGTAATTTGTTTATCCCCTTCCGCGGAGCAGAAACCGTGTTCTGTGGGCACTAACGATGGGATTCGCTTCCCTCTTCATGCTTTTGTCTATGGGATGCGATCGCATGTACCTGTCCCCATTATGAGGATTTTTAGTGCTATGAAGTTGGCCCCAGCCCAACTGGATCCAAATGACTGAAGAGGAATTCTTTCCTCGTTAGTACTTTAGAAAAACAAGTTGAACAGAGATATTAGTCCCGCGAAGTTCTTCCATTTCTACCGGCCAAAGGATAACTCCGTTAAATTTACATGGTATTATTATATTGCCCTTCGAAACAACGATGAGGTTTTGTATACTGGGAGGCCTCTAATGTAAAGAACTGGAAGGTAAATTATTTTTACATTTCTGGAGAGGGATGGTAAATCCATCCAGAAGAGTCTGAGAGAGAGAAAACACATAGATTGTTGTGGTAGTGGGGACGACCCTCCAAGCTAGGTAAGTACATGCCGCAGCCTTTACACTGTGTTGAACAACTTTTCCTGCAGTTTCTTTATTTGCCTCCCTTTGATATTTTCTGTGGCATATTGACATTTGTGCATCCCTTGATAATATACTCCTCAACAATAGGCAATAGATAAGAGTGGGAAAGATCGCGTCCTTTAGCGATGAGGAAAATAACTTCATCACTTTGGTCACTTTCGCATCTATCTTTGACCAGGGTTACTTCCCTAACAAACATTTACCAAAAAGAATGGCTGCAGAAGGTAACAATCTATATTTCTCCTTAAATTTTCCGCGGAAGGTAATATTATATGATCCTTACTTTGTTATATTTTCAGGAGAGGAGATAGACAAAGAACTCTTGGCTACCCAGCTAGAAGAAATGGATGAGGATGCCATTATCCTCATCTACGCTGCCAAAAAAGGGAAGAAAATGAAATGAACCCAAAAGGGGAAATAGGTCGTGGCAGAGAAAACTGTTGCACCTACTGGTGGTCCTGTTTCGGCTGATAAAGAGCCTCAGACGGATGCTACAGCACAGACTAATATGAAGGCTGAAGACGCCGCAGCTAGGCCTGTTAATGGGTCGGGTCTGGACTCGGACCCGATCCGTATAGGGTCTGAGAATATTTTTTAGGACCCGAATACCCGAAGACCCGTTTATTAAACGGGTAGGGTCTGGATCTTATACAAGACCCGGACCCGACCCGAATTGTACTTTATTATTTTTTAAATATATATAGATATACTATAAATTTATTTATATTTATAAATATATCTTATCAATATAACATGTAAGTAATATATATAAAAATATATATTTATGTATATAATAAATATAAATAATATATGTTTTATTTATACTAATAATATTATGTAATACATTACAAAATATTTTAAATTTTAAGATTAAAAAATAAAGAAGGGTGATAATATAAAATAAATGTATATATTTGGCCAGACCCGAACCCGAGACCCGAACGGATCCGGGTTTGGATCCAATATTATAGAGTCGATGAAGACCCGGACTCGGACCTGAACTCAACCCCGATGAAGACCCGATTATACGGATTTGGATCTCCCTAAACCCAAATAGGCTCCGACCCGTTGATAGGCCTAGCCGCAGCCAATGAAAGGCGAGAGGGCCCATTTAATGATGATATTGACAATCACTTGGATGCAGCAGGCTTGTTACCATCTGAGTCCGAATTTTGAGTTGGACGCAACCCTTTGCATGTTATTTCTTCCAACTCTCCCTCTCCGCAGACTATCATGGTTATGAATGCCAACTTGCCACCTCCCTAAAGTTGCCAAAGTGCTGGTCTTGATGGTCGTCCACAGCCTCAGTTGAGGACTCCAAACCCTCATCCTTCCTGGGATACAACCATTACGGCTGTCTATTGGATGCAGAGGGTACCAGACAACATTTACCCTGACCGCTTTGTGGATGAAGACCACGAACACCTGGAGGAGTATGTCCTCAACAACCTGCTACGGGTAAGGACTATTTCTTTCTCTCACTTTTTTTCTACAGTATATTTTTTTCTAACATTTATAATTTTTCTGTAGGCCACGGACGTTTTCATGTCCCAGAGGCTGAAGTATGAAGGCCTATATAAGCTGAAGGAGGCTGTGAAGAGAGTTAATGCGGCTGACTTGGAAAATTCCAGGACTTCATCTTTTGAGGCAGGCAAATAAACTTCTGTCGCGACACTCAAAGCTGCACAGATGGATTTGTATGCTACCATCAAGGCAAAGGAAGATGACTAAAAGTAACTTATCACGAATGCATCATCTCTTCAAACTTCTGAAGCTAAAGCTGTGGAGGCTTCCAAACAGGCCTCCGACTTCGAGATCCAATTGAAACATCTTCAACAAAATTATGACCAATTGGAGCAAAACAGGAACTTTTTTCTCCAGTAAAATGAAATTGAACATGCCGCAACCATTAAGCAGAAGGAAGAGTCTCATTCTGCGTCCTTAACTCAAGCTGCAGACGCTCCCGTGGCTGCATATAAGAAATCCAGGGATTTCTTTTTGACAAATAACAAAGCCTATCTCTGTTTCTTTCAAGAGCTCAGGCATAGAGTGGTCAAGAATTTCCCTGACTCTAAGGAACTCATAATGTCTTGAAAGTTTGGAGATAATGACCATAATATATGCGTTGAGGAGATAAGGGTTGTAGCTGAGGCAATGGAAAAGCAGCAGGTGGAGGAGGCCGCGACAGGGGATGATGAAACTGAGACTGCCACAGATGGTAAAGAAGGAGATGAAGATGATGATGCAACCTCTTAGGCTTTTTATTTTTTGTGCTTATAATTTTTGATATAATATATACAGGGTTGCGACCCTTTGAAACTTTGAACACCTTAGTCAAGGCTGCGACCTCTTTTGCAAAACTTGTGATAATGAATATTCATTTTTGTCTGCATGCTTCTTTTAACTTTGAATCTTGAATAATTTAATGCTTGAATGCATGTTTTCCTTTGCTTCATCAATATATATTTTTACTGTTTGAATGCACAACTATTTTTCCCAAAAATGAGACTTAACTATTTCTCTTTAACAATGAATGTATGGAACAAGGGGTCGCGACAACTTCTTATAAAATTTCGTGAACATGGCTGCGGCCATTTGTCTTTGCCTTCTCATAATTTTCCATCTCACACTTGTGTACTTATGATCTGCCAAGTCATGGTGCCAAAGGAAAATGACTTTGGGGCTACGGCTGAATTCTGTTGCCCCACTGCTGGATTTTTTTTCACTTGACCCCTAAGTCTTGGTGCCAATACCAGCTGTTGATGTAAAAAATTAGATTTGACCTAATTATTCTAATCACAGATAAAAATAAATAAAGAAATAATAGACAATAGAATTTTAAAGTGGTTCAGTCTTGCAAGAATGGCCTACGTCCACTGTTTTTGTTATTGCTGACTATTTGCTTGGAATTCTCGATAATGGATTTACCAAGAAATTCCGAGTCCCCTTCTAATGAGGAGGTTATAATGTATTTATAGCCTTGAGGCTGTACAAATGAAAGGACAAGGCGCTGTTATCTAGTAGACATGTACATCTGTATGATAATAATGGGCATTTAATGCGCAGTCGTCTCATTGATTATCCTGATTGGAGTGTTATGTAGCTCGGACCGCTTAAGTTGCTCGGTGTAATGAAGTTCCTCGGATAACATGGGTTACTCGGGACGCCTGAGTTGGTCGGGGAGTTTAACTTCCTCGGAGTCAGTGTATTGTTCATTGAAAGTGTTTGTTGGTGACATATAAGTCGACGCGTGTCTCCACATAATTGATCCACGTCATCAGACTAAATTTGATACCAACAGAAGCCCCCAATGTTTTATAGTTTTATGTCGAAGAAAAGTATGGGACATTATTCTTAAAAATTGCATACATTACCAGTTTGTATGATTTTTAGGGAAACTTTGTATATAACTTCTTTTTGAATGCATAGTATCGGGCCTCATAAATATTTTAAATGTTCATGACCGCTTCGATTTTTGTGCCCCTTTTCTTCTTTTTAGCCGCCGGATACGCAAACGTCCGCCCTGGTAATCATTGCTTTTCTCTATTCCCGAGGTAAAGTATTTAAACGCAGCAGAAATCCTATCGTCTTTCACTTTTCAAATCCGTATCTTTGAACTCTTCATTTCTTCTCTATCTTGTGCGTTCGTTTCTTCCATTGTTCGTTGTCAACTAATTCACTCTTTTCCTTTAAGATTTTCTTCCTTCTCTTTTATTTACTTTGTTCATCATGGTTTACCTTGTTGAATCGCTTGAAAAATTTCGTTCTGAATTTTCAATTCCTTCATGTGTTATATTGGAAAAACTTTCTGAACCTTCTGACTATTTTTCTTTGGCTGAGGGACATCGGTTCCCAAGTCTCTTTGTAGCCGAATGTGGCTTTTCTTTTCCTCCAAATCCTTTATGTTTGGAGTTCTGTCAATATTTTGACGTTGTACCTGCAAAAATAGCGCCAAATACCTGGAGGATAGTTAATGGAGTTTATAAGTTGAACCAACTTCATGGAACCCGTTTAGGGATTCCAGAGATTATGTATTGCTACAGATGGGTTGTCAGCGATAGTACTTTTTATTTAAAAACTAGGTTTTTGAATAGGGCATTAGCTGTCAATCTTCCTGACGCCAACATGGATTATTTTGAACATGGAGTGGTAATAAAAAATTAGTAACATCCTCCATTAAATGGAGATGATGTATACCAAGGTACTAGATGTCCTCCTTATGGCAATGGGATAGGTTGTTTTTATTTTTTGAAATCTCGTTTTCTTTGTGTTTGATAAAATGTATCATTGACATTTAATTTTTGATTATTTGTAGTTGACAGCAAAAGAAAGTCTTCCAAAGAAACTGACGTTAATTTAAAGCATTTGAAACTTATCTGGAGTTTAGACCAATCCGTTGCCGAAGAACATATTAGATCAGCCTCTTATTTGTTGCAGTACAAGAGCTATACTTCATCTTTTACTGCTCGTCCAGTGGTGGTTAGTCTTGACCAAATACCAGGTTCTGAAACTAATTTGGAAGGTTCTTCTTCTGAGTCAATTGCTCCCATCAGTAATCTAATGAAGAGAATAAGAGCTCCTGTCTTCTTTGATAAATCTGCCTCTACCAATGTGGAGGCAAAGAAAAGAAAACAAAAATGTCCCAGAAGAAGGGACGAAAATTATTGATGCACCTCCTCCTGCTGCTACCGAGAAAGTTATTGAGAAGCTCCCTGTGGCTCCGAGCAAGATTGTTGCTAGTACTACTCCTAGTGAGGTTATTGTCATATCACTAGCTAAGACAACGTCCTTAGTTGAGAATGTTCCTGTTCCTCGAAGGAGGTTA
The DNA here is from genome assembly GCA_949130495.1 of Sambucus nigra. Classification (NCBI taxonomy): domain Eukaryota; kingdom Viridiplantae; phylum Streptophyta; class Magnoliopsida; order Dipsacales; family Adoxaceae; genus Sambucus; species Sambucus nigra. Next base: position 662,927,273 of record OX422210.1, read on the forward strand.
AAGAAAAATTCTTCTGAGCGACTTGCTAAACTAGTATCTCAATCATCAACTATTGAAGGTGGTGTTTCAACCTTTATTCCCCCGAGCTCCACTGTGGGCTTAGTAAAATCTTGGACTATCCCAGAGGTCCATGACATTGAAAATACTCTCACTCATGAGAGAGTTACTGCTCTAGCTGCTCAACACATTGCCTCAGTAAGTATTATTGATCTGAGCCTTTTACTTTTTAATACTATGTTCGTACATTGACTTAAAGTTATTTCTTTTCTCAGCTGGTAACGTGTTTCAACAGTATTGTAAAAAGGGATGAAGCCATTAGGGCCTCCAGTTCCTCGGATGGAGTAGAAAAGGCTTTTACTAGATTAACCCAATCTTTGAAAGACTCTCATCAGAAGTATGAGGAAAATAAACTTGCTTGGGAGAAGCAGATTAAGTCTGTTGAACAAGAGAGAGATAGAGTTGTGGATGCCTCCAAGGATTTGGAGGAGAAAATGAAAGATTTTGAGAAGAACAATAAAGAGCTTGAGGATAAGCTCAAGAATACTAAAGATCTTGAAAATAAGCTCAAAAATGCTGAAGAGGAAATTGTTAGACTTCATGATGTTGATCGCCAAAAACAGGAGGTGGAGGAGAAATTAATGGCTACTGAAGAGCTCCTTAGGGAAAGGATCTCCTCGGAGAAGGCAAAGAGGAAGAAGACCGTCAAAAAGTCTTTTAGCGCTGGTTGGGATAAAGGCTGGAATAAAGGCCTGGCCGCCATGTCTTCACAAATGGAATATGCCAGCCTTAAATATTTTAGGGACGGATGGGTTGCAGCCTTGCAAGAGCTAAAAATTGCTGAGAATTCTGAGTTATTCCAGCAACACACTCATGGCCCTCCTCCCTCTCCTGGAGAAGAAGAAGAGGATGAAGCTTCCTCAGATGAGTCTTCCATGATGACTGGAGATCAGGTTCCTTCTGTTCCAGTTGTTCAAACTTTCTCCGAGCAACTCCAACCCACCAGCACTTCTGTCGAGCAGCTACCTTCATCCTCCGAGCAACCAGTCATTTCCTCCAAACTTTCTGAGGAAGTCGTAGGGAACAAGGAGAAGGTGTATAGTTGTTCGGGTGTTGATTTTGTTATTTTTGAATGTAACCTCAGACTTTGTATTTTCTTCTTTGATGAAATAAAAATTCAAAGTTTGGTTGTTCACCTTGAATTTCTCTTTTACTTGTTCTGTATGCATCCTTATTGATTCTCTTTATTTTTCTTTGCTAGTTTTTGGCTAGGATGGAGCTTCTATCAGCTCATGACACAAAGTTGATGAAGAAATGCAATAAATATTTTAAAGTCGGTCATGCAGACCTAAACGATGCTCAAATCATTGACATCCTTGGTCCAGATACTTCTGAACGAGTAGTCGAAGCTTACCAATATCTGAAATGCTTGCTCGACCGAGCTGTTGCTAATAATGTGGCTTATTATGAGATGATTGAGGACCTCCAAGGAACGATTGAGGAACTCCAGCATCAGTACAAAGAATCCTCCACCCTTCTGCATCAAGGGTATGAAAAGAAATTTCAGCAATTGAGCGCTGAAAAAGGTTATGATAAATTCATCGCTACTTGTGAAAAGAAAGAGAGCATTCTGAAGCTTGAGGTTGAAGAGCATAGGCAGATCGCTAAGCTGTTAGAGCAGGAAAATATTATTTTACAAGAAGAGATTAAACAACTCAAGTCTGCCGCATCTTCCTCGGGGGCCCTGGTCCCTGTTAATGATGAAGGTTTTTCTTTCTTGGAGGTAAAAAATGCCAACTTGCGAGATAAGTTGGAAACTTTGAAAAGAGCTGAACCTTCCACCTCTACTCGTGGACGAGCAAGGGCTGGTCGGGTTTCTATTGAAGAAGCAATAACTCAAGCAGCTTTGGAGAACCAGGTATTTCAATTGATGGCGAAGAATCGAGCCCTGGCAGATATGTCTAAAGAAATTCTGAACCTTTTCGATAAACTTTCTAATCAAAATTCTGCTCTGGAGAGTAAAGAAATTTTGGTTAAGAAACTTAATGAACAACTTGAGAGACTAACTTATCAATTCCATAAGCAGCCCAGAGAGTTTTGGATGGCTGGGTATAATGAAGCACTTTATCATCTTGATGCTTGTTTGGAACAATCGAACAACGAAGGGTATAAACAGGGCTGGTTGAATGCTCTTTGTGTTTTAAAATTGGAGAGAGGTCATTTCTTGTGGGATTACTATAATCCTGGAGTTCTTAATTTACCCGTGTCTCCTTTAAAGCTTGACCTTAGTTGGATTCCAGCTCGGGCCATTCCTCGCATTCTGATCTCTAAGTATCTTGATGATTATAGTCTTAATTCATATTTTAAAATATCTCGCCCAGAACACCTGCTTGATCGTCCATTTATAATGAACGTCAGAATGCTGCAAGATCTGAACTTCATAAATTCCCCTTATAGTCTTGATGATCCTCCATCCGGGGTAGACCCCGTATCAAAGGCAGAGGGAAAGAAACCCATAGAGTAGAATTTATTCAATTGATATCACATGCGATCTGTAATTTATATCATATGTAATTTGTTCTGGTTTTAATGAAGAAATTTTTAGTTTTCTTTGCAATTTAATTTTCATTGGTTTGGAAATATTTTAGATAATATCTCTTTTATTTACTGATGAACATGTATGTATATCCGTAGAAAGACAAAAATGTCTTGTTTGGTTTTTAAATTGCCAACCAACCGGAGTTGGTGGTAATTAAATGCCGACCAACTTGAGTTGGTGGTAATTGTTTCCCGACCAACCTGGGTTGGTGGTAATTTGCTTCCTGACCAACCGGAGTTGGTGGTAATTGAATTGTCGATCAACCGAAGTTGGTCGTGTTTGTTTCCCGACCAACCTGGGTTGGTGGTAATTTGCTTCCTGACCAACCGGAGTTGGTGGTAATTGAATTACCGATCAACTGGAGTTGGTCGTATTTGTTTCTCGACCAGCTTGGGTTGGTGGTAATTTGCTTCCCGACCAATCGGAGTTGGTGGTAATTTTCTTCCCGACCAACCAGAGTTGGTGGTAATTGGATTGCTAATCAACCGGAGTTGGTCATGTTTATTTCTCGACCAACCTGAGTTGGTGGTGATTTAATTGCCGATCAACCAGAGTTGGTCGTGTTTGTTTCCTGACCAACCGGAGTTGGTGGTAATTTACTTCCCGACCAATCGGAGTTGGTGGTAATTGAATTGTATAGTGTGTAGCACTAATATTCCAAAAAAAATTTAACGAATAAGGAGAAATGGGGGAAACATCACTTTATTCTTATTGAATTAATTGTATTACATAGATATTTTAACTACTGATAATACTTTCGTAGATGCTCAGCATTCCATGCAATCTTGAATTCTTCTCCCTCCAAGGTTTCAATCCTGTACGTCCCTGGACGAACAATTTCTGTAACTCTGTAGGGTCCGTGCCAATTTGCTTCCAGCTTATTATGTTTTTGGATCACTTTTTTCAGCACATAATCCCCTTCTTTCAGATCACACTTCTTCACTCTTTTGTTACAGAACAAAGTTGTTCGTTGTTGATAAGCTGCATTCCTGATTGCTGCTTCTTCCCTGACTTCCTCGAGCATATCCAGGTTTAACCTTCTCATCAAATTACTAATAGGGGAGTTGAAATTAAGTACCCTGTGCGTGGGTAGACCCAATTCAGCAGGTATCACAACCTCACTCCCAAATACCAGCATGTATGGAGACTCTCCAGTTGCTGTTCGCGGTGTGGTGTGATAAGCCCACAATATAGAGTGTAGTTCATTAATCCAATTTGCTTTTTCACTATTTAGTCATTTCTTCAATCCATTTAGTAGCTTCTATTTATCACCTCAGTTTGTCCATTGCTTTATGGGTGACGTGGTACAAAATGAGTTTTCAAAATATTGGATTGATGACAGTATGCAGCGAACTCCTCGTTGTCAAACTGGGTTCCATGGTCAGTAATGAATGCATGTGGGAGACCATATCTGCAAATAATACTTTTCCAAATGAATTGATAGACTTTGTCGTATGTCATATCAATAAGGGGTTCAACTTCCACCCATTTGGTAAAGTAATCCACAGCGACTACGAGGTACTTGAATCTTCCCTTGGTCGTTAGGAGTGGCCCGACCAAGTCTGTTCCCCACATGGCAAATGGCCAAGGGGACGTTGCGGGTGTTAGCAATGCCTGAGGAGTTCTTCGGATGGACGAGAAGCTTTGGCATTTGTCGCACTTCTTAGCACAGGCTGCGCAATCAGCTCTCATCGTTGGCTAGTAGTACCCCTGTGTGGTTATTCTTCGTAAGAGCGTCCGACCAGCTACATGGTCTCCACAAGACCCTTCATGAACCTCTTCGATCAAATCTTTCACTTCAGATGGATGGACGCATCTTTATAGCCCTGCTATCACTCCTCGTCTGTACAAATGCCATTGGTCAACACATAACGAGCAGCTTTAAACTTTAGTTTCTTGGCTGCTAGTTTATCAGTTGGAAAAGTCCCATCTTTAATATAGGCTCTGATTGGATCCATCCAGGTTGGTCCTACGTCAAGAGCAATGAAATTTATCATTAGATCTTCATCTATTCTCCGACCAGCTAGAATCTCCATTGGGATTATTCTTCGTAGCTCGGTGCGGGAGGCTGATGCTAGTCGGGATAGGGCATCTGCTCTTGCATTCTCTAATCTCGATATTCTAACCAGCTGAATAGCAATAAAACTTGATACCAACTCCATTGCTTTTTCATGGTACTTGATCATTAACTCTCCCTTTGCTGCATATATTCCAAGAATCTGATTTACGATTAACTGCGAATCACTGAATACAACAATCTGCTCTGCCTTCATAGTTCTGGCTAGACTTAAACCTACAATCATTGCTTCATATTAGGCCTCATTATTAGAAGCTTTAAATTGAAAGCGCAGAGCATACTCCACATCAATCTCATCTGGACTTTTCAAAACAATCCCTGCTCCACTGCCTACAGTGCACGAAGAGCCATCCACATATAAATTCCATATGGGTAACTTATTATTGAAATTTTGATCAGAGAGAATTCCTCGGTACAATAACTGGTACTTCCTCTTCTCCTCTTTCAGTACTTATCGCTGCTCGTCAGTCATCTTTTCTTGCTTGGCTGGTATTTCTTGCCGCTTGCCTACTGACATAAGTTGGTCGGGGTTTGCATTTGATGATCATGTAACATCCACAGGTTGATCAGTTTTCAAATCCTGTTCTTCGGAGGCATTTTCTTGAGTAAACTCTGCGATAAAGTCTGCTACTGCTTACCCTTTGAGTGACGACCTAGGCTCATAGATTATGTCATATTCACCGAGCTCCACTGCCCAGTACATCAATCTTCCTGATTTCTCCGGTTTATGCAGAGCTTGCCTTAATGGCATATCGGTGTACACAACTATAGTATGGGCTTGGAAGTATGGTCTCATTCTTCTGCTGGCTTCAATTAGCGCTAATGCCAACTTCTCTAACCTTGGATATATGATTTCTGCTCCTCGAGAAGCTTTGCTAGTGTAGTAGACAAGTTTCTGCACTCCACCTTCCATTCTTATCAATGTCGAGCTAATTGTGTTCTCTGAAACTGCCAGATATAAGTACAATCTCTCTCCCATCATTGGTCTAGATAGCAAGGGAGGTGTTCCTAGGTACTTCTTCAGTTCTTGAAAGGCCTCCTCACATTCATCATTCCACTCAAATGTTTTTCGGAGTGTTTTGAAGAAGGGGAGACATCTATCTGTTACTCGTGACACAAATCTGTTGAGTGCTGCTACTCGCCCTATGAGACTTTGCACCTCCTTTTTTATGGTTGGAGATCTTAGCTCTAATAAGGCCTTGATCTTATCAGGATTTGATTCAATTCCACGTTGATTGATAATATAGCCGAGGAACATTCCTTCTTGTACTCCGAATATGCACTTAGTGGGATTCAACTTCATTTGATATTTCTCTAGTTGATCAAAGGTCTGACCTAGGTCAATTAGATAATCAGTAGCTTTCTTGATCTTTGTCAGCATATCGTCAACATACACCTCCATATTATGACCTATCTGTTCTGCAAACACCTTATTCATCAGCCTCTGATACGCCGCACCTGTATTTTTAAGACCGAAAAGCACAACATTATAGCAATAAGTTCCCCTTGGGGTGATAAAAGAGGTACTCTCCCTGTCTTCAGGTTTCATTTTGATCTGGTTGTAACCAGAATAAGCATCCATGAAACTCAACAATTCGTGTCCCGAGGTAGCATCCACCAACTAATCGATTCGAGGTAAAGGAAAATGATCCTTTGGACAGGCTTTATTAAGATCAGTGAAATCCACACACATCCTCCACTTGTTGTTTTTCTTCTTCACCATTACCACATTTGCTAGCCAATCAGGATATTTGACATCTTCAATAAAAGAGGCTTTTTGCAGTTCCTCTACTTCTTCTTGTATGGCTTGATTCTTCTCGGGACTGAATACCCTTCGTCGTTGCTTCACCGTCTTGATTTCCTTGTTCACAATGAGCTCATGATACAAGAAATTTGGGTCTATCCCTGGCATATCTTCGTGACTCCATGCAAAAGTCTTTTTTCTGCGTCTTAGAAATGCTATCAGCTCTTGCTTTATTGACACATCTAGTGATGCCCCGATTTGAGTTGTTCGTTCTGGATGCTCGTTGTCCAGAATGATATTTTCAGTAGCCTCCATGACCTGGCCTTTAATGAGCGGAGACTCATCTCTTGGGTCTAAAGTCTTAATCTTCGCATCTTCTATCTCATCTACCTGATAAGTGGTAGTCTTCTTCCTGGATTCTTCACGCTCTTCTTGCTCGGTAGATGAATAGTAGCATTCCCGAGCTACTTTTTGGTCGCCCTTCACCACTCCTACTCCAAAGTTGGTTGGGAATTTTAAACATTGATGTACAGTAGATGGTACTGCTTCGAAATTTTTCAAACCTACCCTTCCTATGATGATATTGTAAGCTGATTGGACATTTTTATCCATCACAAAAAAGCGTACTCTTTCTATTCGACAAGCAGGCCATGTACCGATGAACATATCCAACTTGATCATCCCAAGTGGAAAAACTTTCTCGCCAGTAAAACCAAGGAGGGGCCTATGATATGGTTCCAACTGGGATAGCTTTAGATTCAAACTATCAAAACATGGGTAGAACATGATATCTGTCGAGCTTCCATTATCCACTAATACTCGTGAAATCATTGCTTCCTTCATTCTTATTTTGATCACCAATGGGTCATCATGAGGATATATCACACCTGCGAGGTCGTTCTTAGAGAAACTGATGACCAGTTTGTCCTTGTTCACCTTCCTTGGACGATTATCTTCAGCCAAATTTATTTGCTGTATGTATGAACAAGCTTGAGACTCATTAAGGTAAGCTTTCCTTTCTGCAGTAAGATCTCCTCCTCCTGCAACACCACCTGTAATGACATTACACTCAAATGATCCAAAGTGGATTGAAAATACCTCACGTTCTGGCTGTCTTGGTTTTTTGGGGAGATCGAGGCTATCTTCTGGATCATCTTTATGATCTCTTTTCTTGTCATCTTTTTTCCGAAGAGGAGATTTAGACCTTTGCCTTCCTCGTTCGTTGGTTCGACCGCCGCTTTGACGATCAACATACTTGGTCAATTTTCCTCGTCTAATGAGTGCTTCAATTTCATTCTGAAAAGCTATGCAACGCTTGGTCGTATGACCATGATCTTTGTGGAATTTGCAATATTTGGACTTGTCTCTCTTGTCAGGACCTGCTTTCATTTTTGCTGGCCAGGCTAGCTCCTCGTTGCTCTTGATCTCTTCCAGAATGTGATTTATATCCACCTTCAAGGGAGTATAATTTCCGTATTTCTTCATCTGTTCCAATGCTTTCTTACCCTTTGATTGCCTATTACCACCATTGTTCTTTTGATCCTTCTTTTCGGTTTTTCCATCTTCTACCTTGGTCTCCTTAATGTCTGCGTTCTTCTTCGCATCCATGGCTTCCTCGGCATTCATGATTTTGGCTGCTTTTGCCATTAATTCTGCCAGGTCCTAGGAGGATCTTTGGCTAAAGTGTAGTATAATTTATTGGGTAATAGTCCACTCATCAAAGCAGTAATTTTAGGTTTCTCCTCATAGTCAATTACTTCTAGTTTCTCGTTATTGAAACGAGTAATATAATCCCTGATGCTTTCACCTGTCTTTTGTCTAACACTTGGCAAATGTGCTACTCGTTTGACTGGCTGTGCTCCAAAATAGAAATTTCCAATAAAGAGTTTTGCTAGCTGAAAGAAGGTCGCAATTTTCCCCCGAGGAAGGTTATTGTACCACATCTAAGAAGATCCTGTAAGAGTTCCTGAAAATGCTCTACATCGCATCTCGTCTGGAACAACATAGATATCAGCAGCTGCTTGGTATTGTTCTATATGGAGAACATGATCTGTTTTTCCATCGTATTTTGGTGTTACTACCGGGGCTTTGAATTTTAACGATGTGGGAAAGTCCACAATCTCCTGTATGAATGGTGTTCCTCGGATAAAAGTCCTTTGTAGAGGATTCTTGGTTTTTGCCATCTCCCCTAATCTATCCTCCAACCTTTGAATTGAGCCCTTCCATGCATCATTTCCTTCTTCGATCCTATTGATTCGAGCAACTGATCGTGTTGAATTTGCTTCTTGGGATCTTTTATGATGAGCATTTGGTCGTGATTGGGCAGAGCCTTCCTTTAAATCGGATGGTCATTGAGAGTTCCTCTACATAATCCTAGGGGGACTTCTATTCCTCCTAGGACCCAAACGATCAAAATGAGAGACTCTACTCAATCTTTCAAGAGCACTTGTCCTTTATGGAGATAGAGTGATGTTTTGTTGAGTGTATGTAGCTCGTACCGAGGAAGTCCGTACAGGCTGATAAAAAGGATCATTAAATCTCTCAGTACGATATGAATCGGTGCGTCTGGACTGAGATTCCTCTGGGAATAATGTTCGCCTAGTTCACGACGAGAGTAAACGAGTATTTCTCTGAACGCTTTGTTGTCCTGATTGGGCTGGCTCTCCGCCCTGAACGGTTTGTATGAGTTGACGCATGGTTTCTTGCATGGCCATTTGTCCTTGGGCCAAATTAGCCATTATACCAGCCAGATCTGAAAAATTTGGGGGAGCAGAAGGATTCGGGGGAATCCCAGTGTTTCGATTACTGGATTCCGGATTATCGGCCATTGATGATGAGTTATTTTGGTGAAAAACGCTAATTACAATCATTTCCCACAGACAACGCCAATCTGTTGATGTAAAAAATTATATTTGACCTAATTATTCTAATCACAGATAAAAGTGAATAAAGAAATAATAGACAATAGATTTTTAAAGTGGTTCAACCTTGCAAGAATGGCCTACGTCCACTGTTTTTGTTATTGCTGACTATTTGCTTGGAATTCTCGATAATGGATTTACCAAGAAATCCCGAGTCCCCTTCTAATGAGGAGGTTACAATGTATTTATAGCCTTGAGGCTGTACAAATGAAAGGACAGTGCGTTGTTATCTAGTAGACATGTACATCTGTATGATAATAATGAGCATTTAATGCGCAGTCGTCTCCTTGATTATCCTGATTGGAGTGTTATGTAGCTCAGATCGCTTAAGTTGCTCGGTATAATGAAGTTCCTCGGATAACATGGGTTAGTCGGGAAGCCTGAGTTGGTCGGGGAGTTTAACTTCCTCGGAGTCAGTGTATTGTTCATTGAAAGTGTTTGTAGGTGACGTGTAAGTCGACGCGTGTCTCTACATAATTGATCCACGTCAGCAGACTAAATTTGATACCAACACCAGCCTTGGGGCTGCGACTAGATTGTATTCCTACTGCAATATTTAAGGTGACATTCTAGTGGACTTTATGCTGGGTAAGTAGCCTCTTATTCCGTGTAACTTTGCTATGATTTGTGATGCCATTAACACAACATCCTTTAGTTGCTTTAACTACATCGAACTTTCTCCACAGCTGCTTAGTCGCTTTAATTATCACGAAGACACTTTCGTAGCTTCTCGCTAGTCGCTTTAATTGGGTTATTATCAGACCTCCCTAGTCTAGGTATCATAAAGCTACCCCAAGCTATAATTGGACGTGTAAGATTATTCGCAGTCAATTAAATCTTTAGCCCCTTTGAGTAGATATAGGATTATTCGTAGACAATTAAGTCTTTGTCCCCTTTGGGTCGTTATCAGGCCTCCCCATGCTAGGTATTATGAAGCCTTCCCAAGCCATAATTGGATATATATCAAGCCATCCCTAGCTAATTGAAGCATTTCGGAGCTGAATGACGGGCATTGTAAGCCCCCGTGGCTACTTGGGTAACGGGTATTAGTAGCCCCCCCGTGGCTAAATGACGCATCCCAACACTAGGTATAGGCATCGTAAGCCTTTGTGGCTAAATGACGCTTCCCGAAAGCTCATAGGGGGAACTATGAGCCCTTGAAGTTGATAAAAGTATGTCGAAAAGATGGTTGGCCTTATGAACATAAACATACCCCATTTTACCATTAGTGACATTGTAGGCCAATTATAAGGCTCTTATCTCATATTCTTCATATACTTTTTGTGAGAGTAATGACCTTCTGAGATGATTTTTTATTCATCCCTTAAAATATGTTTAAAACGAAGATCTTTTGTGAGATTAGAGATAGTAAAAATCAGCAAGCAAAGTATGACTAAATATGTCATTCTTGTATTTATATATAATCTTGCAGTGGAAATACAAAAACATGTAAGAAAGATAAACATAGTTTTTCTTGCAATAGAAATATAAATGAAAATATTCTAAACAATGTTAGGGATGAAGCATGATCAGTTGAAGATTGCGCCCTTTATGATTCGCTGGAGCATCCCCTGCCTCACAAGCCTTTCAATCTCATCCCTCAAGGCATGGCAATTGTTCGTGTCATGGCCATGATCATTGTGGAAACTGTACCATTTGGCTCGAGCCCTCTTATGGTAAGGAGCCTTCATCTTCTCAGGCCACCTGAGTAACTTGTCTTCTTTGCTGGACTCAAGGATATCTTCAATCTTATAGATCAATGGGGTGTAGGCCTCAAAGTTTTTCTCTGCCTTCCTCTACATATTCCTCTTTTGGTTCTTACGTGCGGCCTGATTACAGGTGAAAAGTGGCGCATGTCAAAACGTCAATCGTTGTTTTCTGTTCACCGCCTCGATACAAAAACCTAAACTTATGACTACACTCAACGGGTTAGTATAGAGGCCAAGTCCGGGTATCGAATCCACAAAGAAAAGTTGCTAGAATTTAATTGGTTTAATACTTCTAAGATAAAAGTGTAAAAGATGATTATACACAAAAAGGAAAAGATGCAAAAATGGAAAGATTAATCTAGGCAAGTGTATTTAAACTGGATTAACAAAGCGATAAAAACTATAGGTTGCGTCGAATATCCCTCGCCCGAGTTAATTAGAATAAAATAGTTACATGGGTCAACGAGTTATTAAGACTGCATCTCGTTTCGACAGTTAATTAAATCAAGGGTTGTCATACCCCTAAATTTGCATAACAGTTTAATAAGATTTTGGCGTCAACAAATACCCCAAAAATTACGCACGCAAGGTCGTAAGCACGGAGCATACATGATATTCCCTGTCAAATCTCCTAGGCGCAATAACTAGAACAACGCACTTGAAATAGACCCGTAAACTCCATCACCAAAGCAAAGCAACACGCCAACCCGAAATGAGTTAAATCATACGCAACCTAGACTAACTTAGCTAGAAAGCATATTAAAAATGCGATAAATGAAAGCGGTAAATAAACGCGATAAATCTACACTAGAAATCACATAAATCAAGTAAGTAAACTAATTATGAAAGCATGTAAATTAATTACAAAGCAATAAAATAAGGAAACACAACTTAAATTAATGGAGAGGGAAGATGAATAGTCCACTTACAAACCCCAAATGGGTGTCAAACCAAGAGGAAATGAAGAATGAGCTCTCAAAACCCCAAACCCTAACCTAAACTAACCTAAAATCTAATTAAAACTGAATATGTGATTATTACAACAAAAAACCTTTATATACTAAGTTGGAATTAAATTAGAAAATAAAAGGGGAAAATATCACAGAAAACAGGGGATCGATCGATCGAACCCTTTGGTCAATCGATCGATCGAGTAGATATTTTCCCATTGTAAAGCTCGAAGGATGAAAATTGAGGGATGATCGATCGAACCTTTTGGTTGATCGATCGATCAAGCAGGGCTGCATCAATCTTCCTCTTGTTTTGGTGTAGTTGGAAATCTCTTCCGCCAAAAGTGTTGTAACCTATTCGTTAGGGGTTGGAATCGCGCACCGTTTATGGACATGCAAAGCTCACACAGAGGGATACAACTTCTGTAAAGATGTTGGGCCAGGTGCCCAAAATATAAAAAGACTAAATTGCCCTTGAACGTGCAGAAATGTACGAAACTTGAGCGGAATGCATCTGAACTTCATACTTGGTACCTAAATACCTACAAAAGCCCAATTAACCCTTGAAAAGCATGTTAACATAGAAATATGAGGTTGTCTAGTTAACGAGCATAAATATAGGGAATAAGATACCCGAGGGGGCTAAAATGCGTAGGTTCGAGGGATGAAATACACAATATTTGCGTATTATCACTGCCTCTGAGGTTGTGGCTTCTGCGACTGCGTCCATGATGGTTGGAACAGTAACCTTGGGTGTTGTAGCCTCCAACATAAGAACCCTCTGGGTCAGAATGTTTACCCAAGTCTGGAGTGAGGCATGGCTGTCATACCAATAGTTGAGGTGGTTGTATAGCTGAACAATCTTGTCTTTCATCTCTGCACTTTGGTTGGATTCTCCTTCCATTTCTGCTTTATTAGTCTTTAAATTATATATATATTCTGAGACAAAACTAGCAAGAGTGAGTGATGAAATAAATGTAGACGAAATAACTAAGTATAGCAACAAGGATGTAATCTTCAACAATTTGCCAATCTATACTGCTATGGTCGCGGTATGCTGAACACACGGAGTTACTGCTGAGGTCTCTCAAAGAGAGTTCACCAGGGTTGAGTTTGAGGACAATTTTACCATGTCCTCTCTCAGGTGATGAAATGAAGCTATGCAGCACCCTTAGTAAATAATGCTGCGACACTCAAGCAATTTACTGGCCAGCCCGCATCCTGCTTGCTGCAGCGTGGTGTGATTCCAAGGTCCCACAGACTGGGTTTAATCCATCTAGCAATATGACAAATAAGCTTACTACGGGTCTACCTGGGACAAAACAGTCTTCAAGTGCACCAAAAATGGCACAATTATGGTAGAAAATTTTGGATCATAGACTAAGAAAGCAGGAAAAAGTTGATAAAATTTATCCCTAGCTACCCATTTTTTCTTAGTAAGGTAGCATCATTGGGGTAAACAAAATAGATATGATAGTCATAAAGATGAGATTAGCGAGTAGATCTAAAAATATGCAATACCCAGCTAAGGGTGTATGTGCAAAATCCGAGCTCAATAACCAAACCTCATCTACAGGATGATGACCCAGGTGCCCCCATGAGTGAAATAAGGTTCTAAGAACCCAAAATATAGAGAAACAAGATACAAATACCTTTTTCCCACAGACGACGCCAGATTGTTGATATGAGAAATCGAATACATGTCGTTCTCATACCAGCAAGTCAAGTATAAAATAGATATAAAGCAAGTAAAGAGACAAAACACAAGATATAGAGTGGTTCAACTATTAAAATGATCCTACGTCCACTTTGTTGCCCTTCTCTTATTATATATACGTTGTAATACAAGTTTACATAGCCGTGAATGGTGTACAATTGAGTTAAGAGAAGAGAATACATGATTGTAGCGATTTTGGTCAAGCCAACGAGATAACTACGAGGTAGGTGAGTAGCCCCCAAATCATATCGGGGGTTGTGTTGAGAGTTTGGCAGGTCTTTGCCAAGAGTGACTGTCCCGGATCCCCTATATTGAGGTGTAAATCTCTATTTATTGGAGGTATGTGATCTTTATCATGTGCCCTGAGAACGTGTCATGTAAATAAGTCTGAGGAGTTATCCCTTTGATAGGGCAGCAGTTATGAATAAGGGTTGCGACCTGTTAGGCTGACAAATCCTTAGGGTGCCGCGACCTCTAAATGGGGAGCCAGATAAACGTATATGTCGTAGCCTCCCATCTTTGGGGCATCGTCCTTCTGTTAGTAGGTTCCACGACAGGAGACCATATTGGTCATATCAGTAGGATCTACCTGTTGGGAACGTTGTTCCCCCTGTCTCGTCTGAGTCTGAATCGATTGTGCGCCACTGGAACTGCCACCCCCTGTCCTTCCCTGCTCACTAGACTCTCTTATGCGCTTGCTTCCTTTTAGGTGGGAGCGGTGATCCTGGCATTGGAGTAAAGCGACATTCAACACATCCGTATACGTCTTTATAGTGGGATTACCCAACTAATGTTGTCGGATTCTCCAGGTAAGACCATCAATAAAGATTTGTATCCTCTTGTCCTCTGTTCTCACCTCCTCTTGTAAAATTTGCAAATTGAGTAAATTCCTCCTAATACTCAGCCACTGTCCTTCCTTCCAGAGAGACATCTAAAAACTTTTGCCTCATCTCTGTCTGAATGGCAGATGGGAAGTACTTATGGTCGAACCACTCCCAGAACTTCTGAATAAGCAGGCTATCTCTCTCTTGTGCGGTGGTAACAGACTTCCACCACTGCAAAGCTGCCCCCACTAGCTTAAAAGTAGCTAGTATCTGTCTTTTTACATTAGTGTAATCATACATCCATAAATATCGCAGGATGTCCTTCTTCCATTGGCAAGCATCAACGACATCAGAGCTCCCTTGAAATTCAGGAGGGTGAGCCTTTTGAAAGGCGTCCCTGACTCGCTCCCAGATAGAAGGAAACAAGTGTGTCTGGTCTGGAGCCACCACTTGAGGTTGAGGTGGCACCTAGTGTGCCTGCTGAGCAAAAGTACTCAAAATAGCATTAACTGCCTGGGCACCAATGGCGACGGCCACAACGGCGCTCATTATCCCCTATGCCTGAGCTGGATGCGGCTCAGGCGGTGCATCTAGGGTGGCTCACGGAGCATGTTTGGGAGACATCTACAATGAAATAGAATTTTTATAAGTTCATAATTCAATATATCTCAAAATAGCTGAACACGTAAATACGTAAGCATGAAGAAACAATCCTAATAGTAAGGCTTTATATCAAATAACGCTACGCTGGAAACGTGATAAGTCCGGACAGATCCTAAGGATACTAGGACCTGATGCTTTGATACCATCTATAACACCCCACCTATTCTAATCTTGGGTGATCAGTCCATTATTAAATTAAACTTGAATCGTTAATGATTTCATTCTTAGCATCACGGTTAAAACACGTTTATAATACTAATACCCTAATGGCCCGGTGTCAAAGTTTTAATCTTTTTATTAACGTGCAATAATTTAAAACTAATAAACCACATTCACCATTCCAGTAAACAACCGAATAAATAATCAAACAACTGAATAAATAAATGTGTTTGGAATAAACACACCAGCCTGAAATCCACATACAATAGTTTATGAATAAAAACTAATTCCAACAACTGGAAACAAAGTAGAAATATAATGTCTCTGAAATATCCGCTAACTAATGATGGGCGACATGCCCGACTGAGATGATTGGATATAAAGAGGAACTGATAAAGGTGTGTGCATCTACTACCGAGGTTCTGCAATGTCCACAACAGCTGCACCACCTTAAATATGAATGAACTCATAACCCTGGCATCCCTGTGGCGGGGCACCTTAAAGGTTTTCACAAAAATGGATTTGAAATGGGTCAAAGCCCCAGGAAATTGTTTGAAAATATTTTGCAAGCATTTAAGATGCATTAAATAGCAGATATTGTATACATGCCCTCACTTGAGATTCTCACCTCTCAACTAATCTGCACGCCTAACGTATACTTTTAAACCAACCTAGTTACACTACACCGCCTAACTAGTTTGAATTAAGTCTCTCACTGCCTAATAATTCGTTGTGCCCACCCGTATTGCCCATACAATACGTTATCAAATTTTTAAACCCTTTTAGTCAGTAAAAATTACCGGTTAAGCATTAAGTTCCCACGTACTTAGATTACTTTAGATATCACCACCTATCTTATCTACTAAAGCACACGTAATAGAATAATTCATGCGTATATATATATATACACACACACCACCCTTGCAATATATACGAATATGTCATCCCTAGGTGGAGACCTGCAATGTGAGCATACTATGCTATCAAGCCCTGTTACATCACATATTAAGTAAAGGAATTCTGGTTCTGAATCACTCTCAAACCATACATTCACAATTCACACAATTTGGAGGTGAACATAGTTCTAAGCCTTGGGGCTATGCACACACCTAAATGACCGATCACACTCTCATATACACAAGTAGTGATCAATTCCTAAGTTCTATATTCTCAGGTACAAGTTAAAAATCCCCTGAAATGGGCTCATCAGGATAAGACTATCCACACACTTAAGAATTCACACAACCTATATATATATATATATATATATATATATATATATATATGATAGGGCAGTTTTTGAATTGTCTACACATTTTAATGGTGAAGATGTGTGCTACCTCCTTACCTATTTTAATGGTTCAGATCACATCCCTTTTTTTTACAAGTCTACCCCTCAATTATTTAGTTTCCCCCTCTTTTTTTCCTTATAAAACTTACCCTTAAATTCAAAAATTGGGTAAACAACCTAAACTTACACTCTCTTTCATTGCTTACACTCTCTTTCTTTACTCTCGATCTCTCATTAGCAACCCAAAAAGACACCTGCCTCCACACGCTGCCTCTCCTCTCTCCATTCTATCATCGCACGAGCGGTCTCTCTCTCTCTCAGTCTCGCCCACAACTTTCCAACAACCATGGTATTTTTGGTTTTATTTTGCTCCCTCACACCGCCATTTTTGGTGTTTCATGTTTATTTTCTTATGTATTTTGTTTTATTTTGCAGATTTTAAGACTTTGATTAGTTTTTTTTTTAAGATCAATCCCCATTAACAGGTTCGGTTTTAGTTTTAGTGTTACTGTTGGTCTGAATTAATTTGTGAGGTGTGTGCATTTCAATAGAGTTAATTTGTGAGGTTTGTACGTTTCAATAGGTTCAGTTTGACGACTCTGTCACCTTATTTTTTGTGAGAGTTTGTACGTTTCAGTAGAGTTAATTGGAAGAAACCTCACAAATTAATTTCCCTATTTTTTTTCCAGATCTATGAGTAAAGATGTATATTCCCCTATTAGGCAACTAATCATTATTGTTGACTCAATGTTTTTTTAGATCTGCGTGTTAAGAGAGTGATTCACCTGAAGAGCTTTTTGAGGTGGAAGAGATCTTCACCACACATTTCAAGACTGCGTCTCTTCTCGCTCTTCCTGCAGGTAATTTTCACTACCCAGTTTTTAGATATTCACATGGGAACATTTTTTTTCAAAACTGAAGATACAAAATCAAGAATTATAGATGAAATGACATCAGTCCAATAAACTAACATGTTATGCAAAGGTAGTTGTGAAGGCAGTTGAAACATTATTAATGGATGTTATCTAGACATCAATAAAAATTTCAAACGTTGCATTTTCTTAATAGAAAAAACATATATTTTAGGCTCGACCTTTGCTTAGTAATGCGCTTGAAACCAAGGAATTTGAAGGGTTAGCATATCCAATGCTAGAAAAGAATTAGGTTGACAGTGAAATGTGCGACATTTAGTGGCAAAGAGGCCACAAATGCGTCAGGTACTATATTTCAATTCTCAATTAATTGCAGGTTCCTTCGATTTTAGGTTGATTTTGACTGTCACCCCTACTTTTTATTCAGTTACACCTCTACTTAATAAACACAAAAAAATGCATCCCCAGATGCGTCGTTTAAGCTCACAAAGTGCAAAAGACACTTTATGTGCTTTAGCAACACTTTCAATGAGCAGGAGTGTTACATAGATTAGAATAAAAGTCGGAGTGAAAGTAAAAAAGAACCTAACTTTTAGGATACAAAGGATATGCGAATTCTTATTGATTTCTTACTCATACCTCACAGGTTGTGAGAGATTTCGATAATATGGCTATCTCTGATCTAACGAACGGGATGAGAGTTAGAAAGTGAAATATTTAACTCTGCTCAACAATCTGCAGAAATTAGATTGTTTCGGAGGATGGCATTTGGTAGTCAAAATTACAGTACAGATTTTTTTAGTCAAATTAGATGGAATAATTAATAAGAATGCATTGTAAATATTGGAAGAGATGAATTATTTTCATACCCAGAGGGTTTGACAAAACAAGCTTAGTTGTTTTAATGAAATGCCAAGTGAACTCAACTTGAGAGGTACCAACTTATCTCAGTCTCTCTCAGATGTAGAAACTGAGGTTGAAACCCTTTGATTAGATTTTGTAAGTAGGTTCAGTTTTGGCCGAACATATCATTCATGCATATTCTTCTGTACCAATTTTTTGGTTTTGTAACTAGCACTCAAGATTCACGTGGTTATTATATTGAATGTTTTTTTGGAATCTCACCCACACTCTATTGCATTATAGTTGAGTTATTTGATGATGGTGTATTTTCTTTCAGAGTAATGGCATGGTATGACGAGATGTGTACGAGTGTTTTTCGGTTTAGAACGAGATTTACTCCGAAAGCTAAGAAAGTTTTGGAGTGGAAAGACTATCCATCTCTTTTATATTTTGAATGAAATTGCTCCATTTTGGCCACCCGTTTGCAAGTAATAATGCCATTATTGTCTTTCTCTCTTTTTTTCTGCCACAGTTGTACTTTTATATTGTGCATATCATATATTTGAGTTCATATTTATTTTTCTTTCCTTTCAGGTTTCTATACGACCATTTGCACCAATGCAGAATTGAAGTTTGGAGAATTGAAATCTTCAACATAAAGTTTATATAGAAAAACGCAGTGCACCTACACAAGGGTGCACTTGACGAAGATGCTGAAAGAAAATTTGCAGATTATAAATAATAATGTGAACCATGAGGAAGAAAAGAATATTTCAAAGGTGGCAAAGATGAGACCAGCATGTTAAAATGACAAGAATAGAACCTATTGTGGTATCACCGCTACTGCAATTGAGGTGAGTTTCAAAGTGAGGCATTTTAGGCTGTGTGTTCAGATCCAGATTCTACTGCTACTGTAATTTTAGACGAGTTTCAAAATGTTAAATCATTGGTGTTTTCTTATTAACGGGTATAATATTATGTCCATTTACTTACTTTTGAGGCTGGGGTGTTCTTTTTTGTAGTATTGTTTTGTAAATTGTTAATGCGCATATATGCAAACCATTGTCAAGTAATTTGGATCTCAATATGAATTGACCTTCTGTATCTCAGTACCATTTGGACCTGAAGCACTAACGGGAGTAAGAGACTTCATAGCCTCTAGGACTTCATTACTTCAGTAACAATGTTGGGAATAAAATCCATCATGTAATGAATATTTTCAGTTCTTTCTTCTGTCAACCGTTTTTCAAAATCATCAGCATAGGCTTCCTTCAGTTTAGTATTTTTTGTTTATAATGCGCATAATGTATGTTCTCCTTACTATAATTTTTTCAAAATCATCAACATGTAATTTTTTCTACGACACGAATTTGTATGTGCTCCTTACTATAATTTGTGTACCATAAGGAGGGCTTTAATTTGGTTCAGTTTAACTTGGTTTGGTTTTATCATGAACTTTAATTCATATATTTGTGTATTACTATGTTGGGCATTTATTTATGAGTGTAATAACTTTATTTGGGTTTCATACATGAACACGTGATCTCATATTTGTTCTTCATTGGCATGTCAATGTTACACAGGTGTATCCAATGTATGAAAGTTGATCGGTTTAAGAATGGTTGTTGAGTGGGATTTGTTAGGTAACGTCAATCACATAATTTCAGTAATAGGCGATAGTGCGGGACGGTGGGACATGCGTACGAGGCAATGAACAATGCAGGATATATCGACTCTAATCTCATAAGTGTCATATGTTGAATATAGTTGTTCTGTTATTTTTTATTTCTTAAACAGGGGCGATAGTCCTATAAATAGAGGAAGCTCTGTTCTTTATTTATATTGTTTACAATTATTTGTGTTATGTAACAAATCTTTTTGAATTAAGTAATGGTATTATTTTCACAAATTGAGTTGAATTTGTTTATACGATGTTTAGGACGAATTATTAGTATTATTGTTGGAGTATTTTTTCGTTCTTAAATAAGGTGGGTAGTTTTATAAACAAAGGAAACTCTCCCAAAATTTTAAATTGCGTAACACTTTATGTATTATATATACAACTTTATAACTTAAATTATATTCGACTTAACACTTTTTTTTTTGGGGGGGGGGGGAACAAAATTGTTTTCATTTCGCAATTACGTTCTTTGGAAATTTTTGCCGTTTTTCCATCACGTATTTTTTGGAAATTTTCGTCGTGCCTTTAGGCACGGGCAATACACTAGTATATATATATATATATATATATATATATATATATATAGGTATACACGCAACCTATAATATATGTCCCGTACGTAGTATATATAACTCTCAAATATTCTACGTATTATTAATTTACCATTATACTTTTCATTGTATATTCCTGAGTGTTTCCCACAACTCAAAGGTTCTAAAATTTTCCTTTAAATAATCCACTCATACTCTACAGCTCTAATTCATAGGTTTGCTCACCATCACCGTAACTTGCTCTCGCTCTCACTCTCTCGAATTCATTGCATTACAAATTATGTCGATTAATCTTAGCCTTAATTTTTCTCACTTATGACTAACTCCCAATCCTACCATTAACCTACTAATAACCAAAATATCTATCCCAATATTTTAAAGGTATCCCAAAGGTTCCCCCGATCATCGTTTACAAGTTCAAGGATTAAATATGGAAAATTGCAAAAATCTGGGAAACCGAATCGATTCACCCAATGGCCGAATTGATTCGAAATTGTATAGGTCGTCTCCTTCCTTTTAACTGTTAAGATTTTCACGAATTTCAACCATTCAAACCTTCATAATTCAGTCCAAAACTCCCAACCAAGTATACTAATCCCTATAATAACATGTACAAAGGATTTCTAACGAAATTAAAACATCAAAACATCAAGGATGGTCATTTAAATCGCATTAATCCTTCAATTTAACTTCAAAACCGTAGGTTATTCTTTTTATTCAGGAACATCAACAAAACCCAGATTTATTTTATTATTATCATCTCATATGTTCTGATTTCATTTTCTATTCACATGGGGATTCGATCTACATGCAAGTCCTATCCAAGATTATGAATTAAATCTTCAATCAGAGGCAAAAATCATTTATTCATGCATATATTCAATCCTACACTAACGTGGAAAGTATATGCACTTAAATTTTGCAAGGTAAACACTTGCCTCGAATTGAAGGTCTGATTTTTCTGTCGAAATGTGGTGGGGTTGCCTTCCTCTCCTCCCGATCTACACTCCGGTAGTGGTGGTGGTGGTGCAAAAAATGGCGTGGGAAGCCTTGGACCTCCTTTCCTTCCTCCTCTAGTGGCCTCTCTGTGATTTTCTAACTTCTAACCCTAGCACCTTCAACCTACCTGATGATATAACTCTAGAAAACTCATATGTTCCTTTACTTTAAAAATCCAAAAGACCGAAATACCCTCTCGGGGTGTCGATTTCGCCTAAAAATGCCTCGGGACCCAATCCAAACTCCCGAGTACACTTTTTTTACTATCTCGACCCTTACGGACGCATTAACGCACTCAAAAATGACCATTTGGGTGACCCATAAATAAATCACATTTTATTTCATAAATTTAAGTCCTGCATGATTGACACATGCGTCCCGGCTAAATTATCATAACTGCCATATTTCTCACTCCCGATAATCATATTACATTATTAATAATTTATTACTCTTTCACTAAGTAATACTCAATATAATTCATACAAATAAACATTAACCCTTGCCTCTCTAATTAATATTTATTTTAATCCGGATTAATTTCCCATTTTAATTTAATTAATCTCAATATAAAAATCATTAAAATTACGGTGTGTTACAATTTTTTTTAAACAAAATCTAGAACTTTGGTGCACCTTCTTTATATCCCTTTTACATACCACGTTTTTTAAAATGAGCCGTGTGATCAGAATTCGCTCTTATTGACTGAGAGTTGTCCGTTATTTATACTCGCGTCACCCACGCCGTGCAAACCAGATCAGGTTTAAAGGGTCGAGAGTTCCATTGGTGATCAACCGAATTATTCTTCCGAGATGTGTGAGTATGGAAAAGTCGTACCGGGATAAAGACCAGTGTGAGCCTTCATCTGACCGTCTTGTTGGTCTATAATCTTGTATGTCCCGAATAATTTTGGTGGCCATCCCACCACTTAACTGATGCATAAACAAGTATGCTCCAGTTTAGTTGGGTGGGCGTAATGGAAAGGCATAATATTTTTAAAAACATTCGTTTTATTTCCAATGGAAAGTTGTAGAGAGCTACATTACAAGGTAAGAAAAAATTCAAAAATTAAATACTGAATTAAAATAAACGCATACAAAAATGCTTGATAAATTCTAATTATTTAAAAATGCTTGATAAATTCTAATTGTTCAGCTACTGATAACATAGTTTTAGGTTCTCAAAATTCCACGGTCGGGGGAGAGAGCGGCCTTCATGATCTCTCAACCCGTAAGTTCCCGATCGTATTTTTAGGGCGACGAGGTAAGGACCTCTCAGTTGTCGGCCAATTTACCATGACTTTGATAGTCGATTGCATCATTTTTTGGATGGCCAAATCACTGACCTTGAATGTTCGATTCTTTACCCTTTGATTGTAGTCTCTGGGAACTTTTTATTGAGTTGCTACTATCTTCAGCATTGGTTCTTCTCATCTTCTTTTAAAGATATCAAGATTGGCTTCGAGTCGTTTGTCATTCTCCCCTCTTTTAAAACAATGTACCCATATACTGGGTATTTCAAGTTCAATTGGTGTCACAACTTCAGTTCCATAATTCAGAGCAAAGGGTGTTTCCCCAGTAGGCCCCCTGGTCATCATCTTATATGCCCATAGGGCTGAAACTAGTTTCTCAACCCAAAATTCTTTAGAATTTTCTAGCTAAATTTTTATCCCATTCAATAGTGTTTTGTTCATGACTGCTACCTTCTCGTTACACCTATGGTGTTTGGGAGTGGAGAAGTAATGTTTTACCCGAAACTGTTCTCATAGCCTGTTAACCCTCTCGCTGTCAAACTGTCGATCACTATCAGAGACTACGACCTATGGGATGCCGAACCGACTCATGATGTATCTCCGTATGAATGAGTTAATCTTTTGGTCAATAATCCTTGCCAAGGGTTTGTCTTCAATCCATTTTGTAAAGTAGTCAATCGCCACTAGGAGAAACTTGCATTAACCTTTCGTAGTTAGAAATGATCCGAGTATATCCATCCCGCATAGGGTGAATGGCCACGGTGACACAATGGCAGACAACTTTTTGATGAGTCAATGAATGTAATTTACCGTTCACTGACATCGGTCGCACTTCCATACACACAGCTCGACATCCTTGCTCATAGTCGACCAATAGTAATCCCCTGTCAATGCTCTTTGTAATAAGAACTTTTTCACTGAATGTCCCCCACAAATGTCATCGTGAAGGCTTCTTAAGACCGTCGTTACATATATCGGATGAATAAAATAGATAACTGAGCGTGCGTACCCCCTTCGGTATAGGGCCCCATTATAAGTAGGTATTTTGTTGCTTTGACCCATACTTTCCTACATTGCACCCAATCTTCCAGAAGATTTCCCACTTTTATGTACCCGACGTATTTGTCCATCCAATTAGGCCCCTAGTATGACATGATAACTATCTTTGCTTCCTTTATCTGAATGTTGGGCTGGTTTAGGGTCTCTAAGAGGGGATTCCCTTGGTTTGTCAATGCTAGTCTAGTAAGGTGATCAGCATTCTCATTGTCCTTTCGTGGAATATGCCTAATAGTGAAGGCTCGAAATCGACTGGCCGCTTTCTTGAATATTTTTAAGTATGCCACCATTTTCTTTCCTTTGGATTCAAATTCCACCCTCACTTGTTGATCGAACACATTCAAATCACTGAAGAATTTTACCTGGTCAACCTTGAAGGATACGGCGGGTCTTGCTCCGGCAATCAGGGCCTCATACTTGGCCTCGCTATTGGATTCCTTAAATTTAAACTTAAGTGCATATTTCACACATAGTCCATCTGGAGTTTTGATGACCAGTGATGCTCAAGTGTACTCGACCTTGTTTTCCACACGGGTACTCAGTCGTTTATTTCGATCACCATCGAGTTTTGGAGACGTAGATGTTGAACCTACTATAGTTGTATTTCCTTTATGTTTGAGAGATGCGAGGTTTACTGTATTCCTAGCATTTGTACTCAAATTTGTAGACAATATAATTTTGGGATATTTGGCATATACTAGTTATTGTCAGATAATTTTTACTTTACTTAGTGGTGATGATTGATTATATCCATATTATATAATCACTAGGGGCTTCTCATATCGTTTTCTACTTTGATATATCCTTTTTCATTCATTCTTATTTCATTATAAGGATGATATTTAAATTGAATTGACAAACTGTTTTATTTAATAAATAGACTTATTCCATAGGTCAATTCTAGTCATCTTCGTAGCATCCTTCAATACGTTCGTTTTCATTGCATTCTCATCGTAGGGTAAGATTTTTAGGGAATCTAGTGTCAGTTATCATGACGAATGACTTGACTAAATCGAAGTGTATCGGTTGCATTCATTGTTTGACTTGACTTCCCCGAGTCTATTTGGGCTTATAAGAAGATAGAGTTTCTCTTATTGTAGCAAGGGTAAATCGGGAATGATTACAACTCCATATGCCAGGGTTTTATTCATAGCTACCCCTTTCGATGTATCTAGTCTTATTACTGAGGCTTGTTATTGGGTAAGCATTGATATTGGCATGCTATGGTTTATAGCCAACTTATTAGTTTTAGATAGCCACACATATAATGTTATATTGAGGATGTATTGGTGATGTACATATCGAGCTCAGATAGATTGTATAGGTAGAGCCATTGCATTTTCTATACCGGGTCAGGAGATATATTTAAACGCTATGCCTAGACGTGAGGGTGGGCCTACTACCCACTTGTACTTTATTGATGAGGAGACACAGGAGGAGGTTGCAGTGTCTCGAGATATAATTTTAGTAGTTCAGGAGTTCCCTGATGTGCTCAACGAGATTTCGAGTTTCCCTACTAGTCGAACGATTGATTTTGTGATAGACTTAGCGTCCGACATGAAGCCGATAGCTACAGCACCGTATTGCATGGATCCTATGGAGATGATGGTGCTTAGAGATAAGATTAAATAATTGCTTGAGTAGGGCTTCATTTGACATAGAACTTCACCTTGGGGTGCACTAGTTTAGTTCGCAAAGAAGAATGATGGGTATTTTTCGATTGTGTGTCGACTACCGCGAGTTGAATAAGATGACTGTGAAGAATAAGTACCCATTGCCAAGGATCTTTGATCTTTTTTCGATCGGTTGGAAGGAGCTTCATTTTTTTAGGATTGATTTGCGATCCGATTATTACTAGTTGAGGTTGAGAGAGGAGGACGTGCCAAAGACAACCTTTTTGACTCGTTATGGGTCTTATAAGTTCCAAGTGATGCCGTGTGGGTTGACTAATGCTCCAACTGTATTCATGGACTTAATGAATCGGGTGTCTCGACTGTATTTGGACCAGTTCACCATTATCTTTATTGATGATATTCTGATTTATTAACGGACATAAGAGGATCATGGACGATATTTTTGGATTGCATTACAAATATTAAAAGATCATAAGTTTTATGAAAATTTCTCTAAATGCAAGTTTTGGAAGCGGGAAGTAAAGTTTTGGGGGCATATAGTATTGGCGAAGGGATTATTTGTGGATCTGAGTAAAGTGTTAGCCACGT
Organism: Sambucus nigra; assembly: GCA_949130495.1. NCBI lineage: Eukaryota > Viridiplantae > Streptophyta > Magnoliopsida > Dipsacales > Adoxaceae > Sambucus > Sambucus nigra. The sequence goes on from OX422210.1 coordinate 662,953,397, forward strand.
TAGATTGGGAACAACCCACGACACCATCTAAGTTCTGTAGCGTTTGGTTATTGGTCGGTAATTATTAAATATTCATCCGTGGTTTCTTAAAGATAAGGGACAAATGATCGAGTTAACGAAGAAGGGTATGTCATTCTTTTAGACAGAGAAGTGTCAGCACGCGCTCAATATTCTCAATGAAACATTAACTTTTGCATCAATACTTTCTTTGGCTTAGAGTGGAGTAGAGTTATTGGTTTATACTAATGCTTTTCTACATGGCTTAGGTGGGGTTCTGATCTTGGAGGAAAAGCAAATTTCTTATGCCTCTCGGCCACACGAGGTTTATTATCTAACTCGTGACTCAGAGTTGGCGGCCATAGTATTTATGTTGCATGCATGGAGGGACTATATATGGGATGAGAAGTTTACACTCTTTAATGTTCACAAGAGCCTACAATACATGTTTACACTGGAAAATATATATATGAGCAACACATGTGGTTCAAATTCATCAAAGATTACCATTTCATAATCCACTGTGGCTAACGTGGTGACAAACGCATTGAGTTAACAACCCAGTAGTGGTGATTGACGAGCTAACCAGGGGGTTCATGACTATGCTTATAGTGACTCTAGAGATCGTGGTATGTGTAGTATGTGGGAAGTCATAGGATGAGATGTGTAAAGGGGAGGGGACGGTGCTTCATACTACCGATGTACTTTTATTTTTAGTGGGGTCCAATGACGAGTTGCGTTATAAGGGTAGGATGGTGGTACCCTTGGATGAGGAGTTGAGATGGGAAGTTATGGAGGATACATATGGTTCATACTTTACGGTACACCTAGTTAGGTATAAAATGTACCAGGATATAAAGTGATAGGATTGGTGGGGTGGTATGGAGAAGGATGTGGCTGAGTTCGTGTCGAGATGCACTAGTTGTCAGATGGTGAAGGTAGACCATTAGAAGTCATTTAGAATGCTTCAGCCTCTACCCATTCCTGAGTGAAAGTGGTATAGTATCTTGATGGATTTCATTACGGGGCTATCTTTGACTCCTCGACCACATGATTCTATTTGGGTGGTTATTGATCGCCTCACAAAGGTGGCTCACTTTTTGGCCATTCTTACCGATTATTTAACCAAGCGTGGCCCTATATTTGTGGCACATTTTTGAAAGAGTTTCCACCAGGCCACGAGGACTAAGTTGCACCTTAGCACGACATACCATCCGTAGATAGATGGACAAACTGAAAGGGTCACGCAGGCATTAGAGGATATGTTGCGGGTATGTATATTGTATTTAAAGGGCAGCTGAGAGACCCATTTGCCATTGGTGGAGTTTGCATATAACAATAGTTATCAGTAGTCCAATTTTACGGCCCCTTATGAGGCCCTTTATAGGATACCGTGTCCATCACTAGTGTATTGGCTAGACCTGGGTAAAAGTGGATAGTTGGGATCGAAATTCCTCCAAAAGACTACCGATAAGATCAATTTGAATAGGGAGCAAAGAAAAGTCGCTCAGGAAAGGTAGAAGAGATATGCCGATAAGAATAGGAAACCAATGGAATTCGGGGTGGGAGAGTAGATATTGTTGTGAGCTTCCTCTATGAAAGGGGTGATGAGGTTTGAAAAGCGAGGGAAATTATCCCCTTGTTATATCGGGACATTCATGATTACTGAATAGGTAGGAAAGGTTGTGTATCATCTAACACTTTGGGGCCACTAGATTGGGCGCATAACGCGTGTCACATTTTTCTACTTTGTTCGTTCCAAGGGGATACCATTAGTATCGTTGCAGTGGAATCACCATAATGATGGTGAGTCCACTCGGGATCATGAGAATTTGATGAGGCAACAGTACCGTGTCTGTTTGACTCATTTATATAAGGTGTTGATATTTTAACTCATTTATATGAGGTTTTAGTATTTGACTCGGTTATATTAGGGGTTATTACTTTTACTTGGGTAAATGTGGGCTTAATTGTGAATTTCGATGACATAATTCTTTTTGTTAGGGTGAAGATTGTAATACCCCATAATTTAGTGGTATTTAATAATAGTTAAATATTAAATTTTGTGAAATTTTTATTAATTCAAATTTCATTGACCTAATTGATTATTTCGGTGGAAATTTAATTTGAAATATTAAATAATGTGAATAGTATTTGCTATTCATCATTAGATACTTACTAGGATGCTTACTATTCAAATATTATCTACTATTCACATAGGATGGTAAATAGTAATTACTATTCAAATAGTATTCATTATTGACATAAATACTAATTACTATCAAATAGTATTTACTAATCACATAGAATGCTAAATAGTATTTACTATTTACATAGGATGCTAAATAAGAATTATAATTTAACAACTAAAATAAAATGATGAGCATAGGTGCTCATTTATATAAACCAACAATTATTTACATTCTCTACTTCCATTCTCATTTCAATGCACAACCCAACCCAAAAACTTAATTCGTTTCCACCCAAATTACACCATTACATCTAAAAAAAATTATACTCTATTATTGTAGCCAAAAATTATATTTTTTGAAAAAATATTTGGGATAACTTTTGATAAATTCTAAAGGATTTTTGGAGGGCCAATTCAACTCCCTTTCAAGAGGAATTTATTATACACATTCGTGGGATTATTTTCATCAATCGAGGGACACATTTTGGAAGGATTTTCTTTTATAATATTTCCTTATTATTTTTTAAAGTATTTTACATTGAGACAAGATAATTCTGCTCTCTCCTCTCATGAGATAAATTGTATTTTATAGCTAAAGTGTTTTTTTAAAGAAATTCTAAAGTTTATATCGAGATAATTAGAGTTTATCTTATTTGTAAAACACCTTTATTAATTATATTTTTTTACGAATAAATTAATGAATCTAATTTATGAAATTATACACTTGATTAATTTAGTCTAATTTGGTATAATTGTATTTAATTATGAATTGTATATTCTTGGTATGATTTAAACGTTAAATCTAACATTGAATGAATTATTTGTATTCGAAATAATGATAGTAGATTAAATTCATGTCATATTATGTTAACTTTTTATTTTTCATACTTTTAGGAATTGACGTTCTAATAAATATTAACTTCTTCATTTTTGGGTTGAGATAGTCTTGAATTTTTTAAAAATAGTAACTATTCTCATATACAAGAGGATGAGACTAAGATGGGGATTAGTGCTAGATAGAAATTGCGAAAAGAGACTCTAGAAACAAGAGGATTTAAAATAAATAGGGCTAAAATAATATATATAGAGTGAAGTTTTAGTAGTAATAGGAGGACAAACGGGGATGTGGTGAACTCGAAGGGTCAAATGATGCCTAAAAATTACCATTTTCATTATTTAGGCTCGATTATCCAAAAAGATACAGATATTAGTGATGATGTTAATCATAGGATTAAAGTATGTTGGGTTATGTGGAGAAGTGCTACCGACTTATTGTGTGATAGACATATATCTTTGAAGTTAAAAGAAAATTTTCATAGGACGACCATTAGACCCACCATATTATATGGACCAGAGTGTTAAGCAACTAAAAAATGAAATGTGCAAAAAATGAGTGTGGCGGAGATGCGAATGCTAAGATGGATTTGTGGTCAAACTCAAAATGATATAATTAGAAATTAACAAATTCGTGAAACGATAAGAGTTGCTCCCATATAAGATAAATTAAGAGAAAATTGACCCAAATCGTTTGGACATGTCATGCGTAGATCAATGGATGCCCTTTTAAGAAAGAGTGATTTAGTTAGTATTGATGGTAATGCAATCAAAATTGATATCTCTCATCAAAAGGCGCTATTCGATAATGTCTGTCTAGCAGACCCCCCGCCAACCCGAGTGAACATTCAAATATCTGTCCTACATTCATTCGTGAAGGTACTCCTAATGGGTTGAAGACCATATCAACAGGTCTTCCATTTTATAAATAAGGCATATCTTGTCTAGGCAAAAATTTTGAGATGATACCCTTATTTCCATGCCTTCCAGCTACTTTATCGCCTACTTTAATTTCACGTTTCTATGAAATATATACACGAATCGTTTCTGGATTATAACTCGAACTCCCCTTTTTCTGGATCCATCTCACATCAATAACCCGACCCCTACCCCCTATAGGTAGTTTTAGACAAGTTTCTTTTGAAGTAGATACCTGAATGCCAAGTATGGCTCGTAACAATCTATCTTCCGGGGCATACGACGATTCTTTCACCATTTGGGGCGTTAATTTACCTACTAAAATATCACCCGTCTCTACCCAAGATCCCAGCATTACAATTCCATTTTTGTCTAAATTGCGGAGTAGTGTGATATTGTAAAAAGGTACATGATATCATCTGGTTTAACCGAAGAAATTACAATGAATAAAATGGTATTAAAAGTTAGAATTCATGTAGCCGATCCCAAATAATTGAAAAAATATTTTGTTGAATTGAGTTGAGTTAAGTTAGTAACTATGCGAGACGTCTCAATTTACGCCATCTAAATGGGTTACAAAATTCACTATTCTATAGCATTACTACATGTCGACAAATATAGATAGTTCAGTTTTTTCTTTTTTCTGGCCATAAATAACCTTTTTGGGATTTAGTTAACATGAAACTTTTATAAAATTATATTTTACATAAGACTATGAAGTTTCATGATTTTCTGAGCATAGTTACTATTTTTAAAAACCCGAGACTCTCTCAGATCTTCAACATAATTCATAAAATAAAAATGAATAAGTTAATATTTGTTAGAACCCAAATTTCCAAAAGTATGAAAAATAAAATTTAAAACAATAAGACGTGAATTTAATATACTATCATGATTCCAACACATATAATTAATTCAATGTTAGATTTAATATTTAAATCATACAAAGAATTAACAATTCATAATCCAATTCAATTATATCAAATTAGACTAAATCAATCAAGTATATAATTTCATGAATTAGATTTATTAATTTATTCAATAAAAATTCGAATTTATAATGGCTTGATCAAAACAAGATAAACCTTGATTATCTCTATATAAAGTTTATAATTTATTAAAAAAACCTTTTAGGTAAAAAATACAATTTATCTCATGAGAGGATAAAGTAGAATTATCTTACCTCCAAAAAAATAAGAAAATACCATAGAAGAAAGTCCCTCCAAAATTGCTCCTCGGTTGATGAAAGTAATTCCCCAAATCTGTAGAAGAAATCCTTCTTGAAATGGAGTTGAATTGACCTTCAAAAAAGCCTTTAAAATTAATCCAAAGTTGTTCCAACTATTTTTTTTTTCTGAAAAATACAATTTTTTGCTAGAATAAAATAGTATAACTTATTTAGATGTAATGGTGTAATTTGGGAAAAATTTGGTCTTGTTCTCGAACTAGGAGTTTCGCGACTACGCGGTCAGTTGCTACCAGTAACTTTGGTCAAGTGCGAGGTGTTCGTGCCCCTTGCGGGGCCGTTTGGGATTTTCACCCACTAGCGGCACGTTTTAAAGCCTAAGTGTGCTTATTTCCAATGTTCGGTCATGTTATGGAACCGAAAATCTCGTGATTACACAGTTAATTACTACGAGTTACGTTGGTCAAGTGTGAGGTGTTCGTTCCCTTTGCGAGGTTGTTCTGTGGTGGGGTTCTTCCCACCAACGGCTTGTTTTAAAGCCTAAGTGTCCTTACATGCAAAATTTGGTCCTGTTCTCAAACAGAGGGTCTCGCCACTATACGGTCAGTTGCTATAAGTTACGTTGGGCACGTGCGAGGTGTTCGTGCCCCTTGCAGGGCCATTCAGGGTTGTTCGAGGTTTTCATCCACTAGCGACATATTTTAAAGCCTAAGTGTGCCTATATGTAAAATTCGATCTTGTTCTCGAACTGGTAGTCCCGCGACTACGTGGTCAGTTGCTACAAGTTAAGTTGGTGATGTCCAAGGTGTTTGTGCCTCTTGTGGGGCTGTTCGGGGATTGTTTGGTATATTCACACACTAGCGGCTCGTTATAAAGCCTAAGTGTGCCAATTTGTAAATTTCGGACCTGTGTTGGAACCGTGAGTCCGAAGACTATGCGATCAGTTGTTACGAGTTGCCTTGGTCACAGTCGAGGTGTCCGTGTCCCTTATGGGGCCATTAAGAGGTTGTTCGGGGTTTTTGCCGACAAGCTGCACGTTTTAAAGCCTAAGTGTGTCTATTTTAAATTTTCAAACCCATTCTCAACCTAGGAGTCCCGCGACAACGTATACAATTGTTACGATTTACGTTGGTCACATGAGAGGTGTTCGTGCCCCTTGTGGGGTTGTTCAAGGATTGTTCGGGGTTTTCACCCACTAGTGGCGTGTTTCAAAGCCCAATTGTGCCTATTTGTGAAATTCGGTCTTGTTCTCTAACCAAGAGTCCCAGGACTACACAGCCTATTGCTACGAGTTACGTTGTCATGTGCGAGGTGTTTCTGTCCCTGCAGGACCGTTCATGGACTATTCGGGGTTTTCTCCCACTAGAGGCACGTTTTAAAGGTGTGCTTATTTGAAACCTTCGATCTTGTTCTAGAATCGGAAGTCCTGCGATTACGCGGTCAGTTGCTACGAGTTACGTTGGTAATGTGCGAGGTTTTTGTGCCCTTTACGGGGCCGTTTGGGGGTTGTTCGGGATTTTCATCCACTGCCGGCATGTTTTAAAGTCTAAGTGTGACTATTTGCAAAATTCGGTCATGTATATATATATATATATATATCTGTGTGTGTGTGTGTGTGTGTGTGTGTGTGTGTATACCTTTTAAGAGATGGATTTTAAAATATGTTCAATGTATCTGATTTCTATCCATTCGGTATTAACTTTTGAAAACCTATGGATTTTTTCACATAGCCAACTAGGAGGAAGCATATCTATGATTGATGTATAGATGTTCGTGACATGAACTCGAAATCCCATTTTCTTCAACTTACTGGCAAGATTTAATTTAACGTGCATATGTCGTGAGCCGTCACAGTCTATATTGATGCTCTCTGTTCGTAGTGTATCCATGGCGAATGATTTTTTTTCTTGCATTCTCTAACAGCATGAGCAAGGTCAGGGCTACATCGAAATTATGTATGCGAAATATATTCTCTATAACATCATCCCAGTTTTCTGGTAGGTAAAATAGAATATGATCGAACAGATACCTTTGCTGGAGATCAACTCCACGATTTGTAAGGTAGTTAAATTGTTCGATCTTCTTATTCCCATACCTTATTAAATTTCTCTAAATTTAATATTTAACTATTTTTAAATACCCCTAAATTATCTGGCATAATAATCTTGCCCGTAACAAAAAGAATTTCATTCTCAAAATTCACAATTAACCCCACATTTACCCAAGTTAAAGTAATAACCCCTCATATAACTATGTCAAATACTAACACTTCATATAAACGAGTCAAAACAAATGGGGGTATTGTTGGCTCATCAAATTCCCACGCTCCCATGTAGACTCTTCCTCATTATGATGATCCCACTATACCTGAGCTAATGGTATCTCCTTATAGTGCAACTTTTGGATCCGTTGATCCAAAATACTCACTAGTTGCTCAATGCATGATGCATCCGAGTGCAACTCAATTTCACCCAAATCAATATGCTGATATTCAACCTTAAACGTGAAACATATTATACACCCAATCTAGGTGGTTCAGAAGTGCTTAACGGTACACAACCTTTCCTACCTTTTTCGTAATCATGAACGACCCAGTATAAAAAGGGACCAATTTCCCTCGCTTTTTGAATCTCACTACTCCTATTTATAAGTATGGGAATAAGTATATCGAACAATTTAACTACATTGTAAATCGTGGAGTTGATCTCTAGCAAGGGTACCTATTCGATTGTATTTTATTTTCCCTACCATAAAGTTGAGATGACGCTATAGAGAATATATTACACGTACATAATCTCGATGTAGGCCTGACCTTGCTTACGCTGTTAAAGAAGGAAACAAATAAAATTCTCCCGTTATGGATACACTACGTACAGATAGCATTGACATAGATAGTGATGTCTCGTGACATATGCACGTTAAATTGACTCTTTCCAATAAGTTGAAGAATATGAGATTTCAAGTTCATATCACGGACGTATATACATCAATTTTAGATATGCTTCCTCCTAGTTGGACACATGTAAAAATCTGTAGGTTTTTAAAAACTAATACCGAATGGATGGAGATCATACACATTGAACATATTTTAAAATCTAACTCTGAAAGGTATACACACACACACGCACACACACATAAACTTATTTAGTTGGTTATAATTTCATATTATTATAATTATTTAATCGCTTATTAATTTTTATTTTTGTAGATAACACTACAAAAAAGTACTTTTTAAGCTTGAAACTTTTGAGACGGCTAAAATTTGGGTCTCTAAAACCCACTTTTTGAGACTGATAAAATTAGCAGTCTTAAAAATTACCCTTTTTAAGACCTTTTTGGATCCCATCTCAAAAAGTACTATTAGAAAAGACTGCAAATTAGTAGCCATCTCAAAAAGTACTACTAAAAGAGACTACAAAATAGTAGCCATCTCAAAAGGTATACCTTATGAGATGGCTAAAACAAATTTTGATTCCCCCTCGTCAATTTTTACTCTCCCGCTTATTCTATCACCCTAAGAACCTCAGAAAAGAAAAAAATAAATGGAAAAACTAGTGGTTCTTATACTTCTTCTTGACCCGCTTCGTTGCCCTAGTCCTAGCTCTAGCATCAAGGCGCTATAGCCCTAGCACCAGCCCTCTCAATCGCCCATGTCGCTGGTTAATCATATTACAATTTTTACTCACGGATTTTTTTATTGACTATTTTTATCTTTTATGCCATTCTTGTATGTTAAAGAGTTTATGTTATTAATTGAATTGGTTGGAAGATTGTATAAGAGGGGGCGAGTATTGTCATATTGATTTAAACAGTGGACCAATTACTAATTTTATTGAATTAGTGGATATACTATTGGTTTCAGCAATTTTATTTCAGTTCTGTGTTTAATAGTTGGGATTTAGTTTATTATATTTGTGTTTCAACTGTTGCAATCAATATGCATGGTTGACCTTAAAATTTGTAATATATTTTTTAAATGATGCATGAGGACAAACTAAATGATCTAATCGACTGAGCTAATCTGGTCCCGGATATTCAAGTTATAATATCATAAAATTGATACGGATAAAGGTAACTTTAATTCTCGATCATTGATTAATATCATTAGTTTTTGTACTCGATTGATTAGTAATGGTGATAGGAGGTTGAGGGTGAGCCAATTGAAAACTCGGATTGTCAACTAGTTATTGTAGTATAGTTTTAAGATTAATTTATGAAAATATTTGTATACTTATTTGTGTGAATTTTAGTTAGAATTATAGATATGTTTGTTTGTGTTAATTAATTCTTGTCCTTTGCAAGTAGTTAATTTGATTTACTATTTGATTTTGATTTTATTTTGTGATATATATGATGGACCTAAATTAATTCAAACATGCATCACCAATGAAAAAATCGCCAATGTTATCCAAGTACCTCATGGGAAATTTTGAATCACAGACACGGATACGGGTGTCATATCCAACTCGACACGGACACGATAAACTTAGAAGATAAGTACATGACACATCAAAGACACGACGGCATCTAATTTGCATTTAAAAAATAAAAAATAGTTGTGAAACTAATATATTAAAATTAACATGGTTTAGTATTTCACCATTTAATAATGACAATTAAATCATAAGTCAAAGATATGCATTAAAATTAAGCAAGATAACAACTATATTCTTTTAAGTTTTCATAGTATTATTCATACACCCTTAAAGATTTAATTTTACAAGATGACACTAGAATTTCTTCGTGTTCTTTAATTTTGGCACCTCGTCGAGTCCACTAAATGTCTCGCCGTGTTCGTGAAGTGCCCGCCTTTTTTTTAAATGCCAAACAAGTCTGTCAATCTGCGTAGAGTGTTCGAAATGGGTACATCACCTTCGAAGAAGTTTACATGCTTCTTAGGTAGGAAATGTCAATTTTCTCACTGGACTCAATTTTTTCAATTTACTTGTAAACGTTCATTTTAGGTGGCGAAAAACATATATAAAGTGGCATGGAAAGAGTCACGAATAACTCCAAATGTATCAAAGTAACCTGAGGGAAGGATCGTGTCCTCACCGAAATCCTGGTTGCTAAAGTTAACTAGTATACGCTTGTTATAGGGTTGAAAATGAGATTTAGGAGCCAAAAACTCAAAATGGGAACTTGGTGGTTTAATAAGAGACACAACACCCCAAGAGGTATTAACGTATCCTATGGGAAGAGAGTTTCATCATTGAACATCTAGTTTCAAAAATTATCTCACTTGTGTATGTTCTTTTACGTGTTAAAAATGGGATTTTGGAGGCGAAAACTCAAAACATTAATCGAGTGTCCTTAAAAGAGGAATAAACACCCCAAGACACACAAAAGGAACATGTGTGAAGTGTCCTTTTCCTAATCGAACTCAATTTTCCAAAACTGACTAGTATACGTTTGTTTTGTGACATAAAATGGACTTGAGGGAGCAAAAACTCAAAACATCAATCAAGTGGCCCTAAGAGAGGCACGAACACCCCAAGAGGTACAAAAGTAACTTGTGAGAAGTGTTTGTGTTCTCATTGGACTCTCAGTTTTTGAAATTGACTAGATGATTGTTTTGGGGTTATAAGTCAATTTTGGGGGTGAAAAGTGAAAACAACGACGAAGTGGCTCGGAAAGAGGCACTAATAGCCCCAAAGGTATCAAAGTAACTCGAGGGAAGTGATCATGTCTTCACATGACTCTCGATTTTTAAAAATGACTGGTGGGAAGGATTTGGGAAAGTCTAGTACTGTTCAAAACTATTTTCAAGTCTACTTTGGTACTACTCATTTTGGACATGTTCACTTCATTATTATCTCGTTCAAATACGAGGAGGTCGTCATCGTTTACCAAGACAGTGGCGAGCGAGTCATGGTTACCCGCATTGGATCGCACATATGATTCGTACCTAGTGATTGGTTTGAGCCGACAATTGGAGATTATATTCGCCGCCTTCTTCTGCTCCCTTCCCGATGTCAGGTTTCGACTTGAGTGTCTTAGGACTGAGGATGGCGCCGTCAGTTCAATGCACGACATAAACTTGGATCATTTTTCTCTTATAGGTTTTATCCGGACGGGTAACTTTATACTCTCACCTAGATTTATATATTATTTTTAGAAACACGATGCATGTTCATAACTATCAAAGCGCGTGTTCATTGATAGCCATCACTAAAGACTTAAAGTTTTAACAAATTTGAGAAGTTTGCTGAAGTCAGTTCATTCTTTATAGTTGCACATATCATGGCTTTTGTTTAAAAAAAAGTGAGTTTAGGTTTGTTATACGCATTTTGTAATAGTAATCCCCATATCATATATTATGGTGTAGAGGATCCAAGTAAAATTGGAGCACGGTCGTTATCATTTGGTAGTTTAACTGGGTTGCTCGACACAATATCATTTTTATTTAAAATTCAAGTAACCATGACCATTAATAAAGATCTAAGCCTACTTAAAATCAAAGTTTGGCTCTTCAATTTTTATAAATTTACAATGATAATAATGACAACGAAGGTGTCAAATGGATAGGTACACCGTGCACTAGTGTAGCCTTCGATTTCTTTTAGCTCTAAATTAAAGAAAGACGGGTGCAGATTGCGCCATAGGTAGAGCAAATTTGTAGCCATGGATATATTGGAGACAAAAAAACACTGGAAATTATATATTGACCTCCATAATTTTAGATATTAGAAAATTATATTTTTGTTATGTGGCCCCTCATAAGCATGGGACGAAACACGGATGTCTTGAAGGCATGCAATATTCTAGAGTCCCAGTGCATCAACGCGTCACAAGACTAAATATACTAAAAATAATTTATGGCATGAACTATACCTAGTATGGATGTGTGTGTGTGTATATACACACATGTATAACTTATAGTAGATTTTACTTGCTAATTTTTTAACAATTCACATATTGATGCCACGCGGACAACAATGCGCTTCATCCAAATTTTATTTTCTTTCAGAAGTTAAACTAGTTTATAAAAATTGGGATAATTAGTCCGGAGATGGTCCTCTAGCTTCCCCTATAATAGATAATAAAAATAAGATAAATTTGTTGTTGTATTCTAATGTTAATTGGAGTAGACAAATAATCTCCATCTTGGTTCCTCAATTCACTGTCCATAAATTCTCTCTTATTAGCTTGATGGTTTAAAACGCAAAAATATAATAGTATGTTCTGTTGATTCTGATAGTTGTTACTCATCATCTTAGAATATAATTAGATGGTCACATACGAAATCTTGGATTAGTTCCTTTATTTGGGATAGGTTCATTCCATATCAAATTTCTTTCTTCATTTGGAGATTACTTAGAGACTTCCGACCAGTGGAAGAATCCATTCAATGCATTTGCATTACATGGTCATCAAATTGTGGATAATCTTCTATCTTCGAAACCTGTTTATAATCTCTTTGGTAATAGTGATTTAGCTCTATGTTTTTTCTTCCCCTGCATACCGAATACACTAAACTCCCCCACACCCCGACCCAGATTCACCATTTGTAGGCGTTTCCACATGACCTGCTGCAACGCATAAAAAACCTCTACCATCGAAAATACTAATGCATAGCTCATTGAGAATTCTATTAACATTCCCTAATGAGTGTGCCTTTAAATGTGTTGGACATCTCGCCCCACTGTTTATGATAGGACAACTCCCATTTAAATTATTTTCACTACTACCAACTCACCTCATATATTTTTTATACATTTTCTTTTCTAATTTGGGATGGAAGTGTATACACATATACTTATATTTGAGATGGGCAGTTATGTCGTTTCTCTTGTTGTTCAATTGTTTTAGTTTTAATGCGCAATTTAAGAAGAGCATTTCATTGAGTAATTATGCCAATTACTTTGTTTCCCAATTAATTTGCCTATTGCTGATCGTCATCACAATCAATTTGATCACATAAGAAGTTCCCTCACATATATAAACTCCTCTAGCAACCTCGCTAGGAGTAGGGATGACTGTCAGTACTGAAACATCACCGACCTAGGCATAATCAACGATCGAAACTTGGGACAACTGTCAACTTTTTGACCAACTGAATTGTCAGATTATAACCAATTGATATGTTGGCTTATCTACAATGAGGACAAACACCTTCTATGTTTAAGATGTATCCAAAATATCTCTAGAAGATCGTGATATATTCTGCACTATTCCTTTCACTTGTCATAAAAATAAAATCAATATTCAGATCAAAGCATATTAAAAAGAGTTCCCGTGACTACATGAATCTTTTAACAATAGTGTACACAAATAAATATTACCTTTCTTGACATCATGACCCATACATTAATAATATTCCTTTTCAATACAATCAATACGGTGTTAGTGTAATAGTGACCCAAAACGTTCTGACGAATATGGATCCAACACTATAAATTGTCTACATATAAGAAACTCAAATTTTATAAAAGTACGAGTTAAAATACGACACGAAAGGAAGTAGGGCGATTGTCAAGAGAAAACAAGAAAGGTTTAGACATTTTCTTGGTCATTTTGCAATAAATTTCTAACTAGAACGTAAAAAGAAAAAATAAATGCCGAGAGAAGCTAGAACAAGGTCTTTGTAACAACCCGTCCTTTTTGGAGACAATTAAATTCCCTAATTAAATATAAATTGGCAATTTGGAGAATTTCTCGAAATAGTGATTTTTGGGATTTTCGAGGATTTAATAATTTTCGAGGGGTGTTATAAATTATTTTGGGACTATATAGGTCGAAATAATTTAATTATATGTCGCCGTGGAGTATTGCGACAAAAGAGGTAAGATTTTGAGTAGAAAATCCGCATTTATTTATTTTGGGTTGGAATAGTGATTTGCGGTCAAGTACCTCGGATGGGAATTTCGACTGCGCCATAATTCTCGGAATGGCCGAGATAGTCGGAAAAGAGTGTCCGATTGTTGAAAATGAGTTTCGGATATTTTTAGAGGTAAAAGTAACTCCGTAATTGGGTAAACGAGTCGTTTTTGGGTTTTAAGAATTTAAAACCCTTTTCTCTTATAAAAAGAGGGAGAGGAAGAGAAAGAAAGAAGAGAAAAGAGAGAGAAGAGAGAGAGGAAGGAGAAAAGAGGGGAGAAATGGAGATTCGGGCCAAACTCCGCCGGATTCGACTCGAGGTCGTCGGATTTTATCCACGAGGCAAGTGTTTACTTGCTTTATTTATCTTTTTGCATAAATATCTCATACCATAGTTTGGTATAAACAAACCCTAATGGTTTTGGGGTGGGTTATCGTGGATAAAACGGGTTTTGGGGAGTTAAAACAATTAAACCCCAATAATATTTCAATTTTGTGGAACTAGGGTTTTAATCCAAATTAATTGGTGATTCCGGGTTCTAGGATGTTTAGAACCCGTGTTATAAGTGTATTTGTAGTTGGTTGAGGTTGTAGGACGTTGGGTGAGGCGACAAAAGCTTGGGAGAAGCTTTAATGGCCGAAATCGTCTCGGAAGGGATGATGAATAGTAACCCGTCACCTTAGGGGGCACTTTTGGCCAGGAAAAGAATTGATTTAGCTTTCGGACAAAACACAAAAGTTGTAGATCTTTTCGATACGGTCACGTGGGCGCCAACCGCGTATTTTTCTGATTTTTCTACGATTTGATATGATTTTTACAAGATGGCAGCTCCAGGTTGGAATTTCCAACTCGGAAATCAAATCGGGAATTGGAAAAAAAAATTACGGCTAGAATTAATGTCGTAGATGTTCGGGATAATTTTCGGGGTAGTTTAGAAACCCCGAAAATGAATTTGGGTTGTTGGATAAAAGAAATTGAGGGATTTTAATTTGGGATACCTGGTGTGACCGGTCGACCGCGCCCCTATGACCGGTCGACCGCGTCAAGGAGAAAGGGCCTACTGCTTTGTTTCGTAGGCTTATTTACAACCCGCGGTCGACCGGGGGTATAGGACCGGTCGACCGGTGCCCTGTTTTCAGCCCAAGATTTTGGAGATTAGGATTATTTCTCCTTTTTGAGTTTATGTTTAAAGTCCTTTCAAATTAGAAATTTATGGAGGGTTATGTCCTAAAGGACTTGAGGAATTGGGAGTTTATATATGTGTGTACTCACTTAGAGTGAATTAGTATAATTGGAGATATCCAAATGAATCCGTAGATGGGATTTAAGTATGTTTTATTTATTAAAGTAAGAATATACTTTGGGTTTAGTATTATGCATATATGAATGCATGATAATGATTCTTTGAGAGAATCTTTGGGATCATTGGTCATCGTTAGATGTTTTGGCAAATATGGCCATCATATAAAGTACATATATATATTCTAGGAGGGATATATGGTATATGTATATATTATGTGATTATAGTATATATATATATGTATATATATATGATATGATGGAAATGATTTTGAAAATATAAAAATGAATATTTTCAAAATGTAAAGATAAATGTTTTTCATAATTGATAAATTATGGATTATGGTTACACACCTCCCTAAATCGCTATCATAAGGGAAGTTGCGCGCGTTGTGGTGAAGCCTTCCTGGCTGTTGAGCAGGTTGGATATAGTCCCTAGGCCATGTGAGCGTTTGTTGATATATATTTTTCTGCGCTGGTTAGGAGATTTCGGGTGTGGTCTTGACTATCCCGCAGGCACATGGGCGTTTCCCGACGTTGTTAGGTTCCCAGGTTGTCTTGGAGGCCCTGGAAGATGATAGCCATTTAGGAGCGCGTCCAGTGGGGATACCCGGAGGGACGGTCTTAGATTTATTAAAGCAATTCATGATAATGGATTGGCTTTATATTTACATTTCCTGAATATAAAAAGGTAAATGGGATAAAGGTTTGGCTTCGGTAACACTCCCGGATGGAAGAAGGGATGTGGAAGCATATGATATGATCAAAGCATTTTTATGATAATGAAAATGGCTTTGAATACATTTCCTGAGTATAAAAAGGGAAATGGGATGATATAAAACGGAAAAGCATTTTTATGTTAATAGAATTGGCTTTTAAAAGTATATGATTTGGTAAAGCAATTCATGATAATGAATTGGCTTTTATATTTACATTTCCTGAGTATAAAAAGGGAAATGGGAAGTTTTAAGAAAAAACGAATAGTATTAATAAATACTTGTATATAAATCCTCAGTCCGGGAGATAGATCCGGATGTATATTGTAATATGAATATGTATATATGGATGAAACGAGTACCGAGGGTCTAATGGATCCCGACGATCGACCTTGCCGCATAGTAGTGTATCGGGGGGGTTCCTTGTTTGGATTTCGCTTCGCGAGACACCCCACGCACGAATATAGCAGTGTGTTGAGACTGGGGAGAAGTTTAATCCTTAGTGCTCTTATATTATTAATTCTTATGGTATATATATTATTATATATCTTTCTGTACTTAGGGACTGGCGGATCTCGACTATCGACCGTGCCGTGTAGTAGTGTATCGGGGGGGTTCCTTGTTTGGATTTCGCTTTGCGAGACACCCCACGCACGAACATGGCATAACGTTGAGACTGGGGTGAAGCTTAGCCCTTAGTACATTACTTGGACTATCTAGGGTAGATAGTGGTGGGGTGATAGACTAGTTTAGCAGGGTAGCTTGACTAGAATGTTCTAGATTGATGCGCTAGGAGTGCACTATTAGCGGAGAGGTGAGGGGTATCTCATGGGAGTGCGATACCAAACTTAAATATGAGATAAAACTATTTTCCTAAAAATAAGGCATTTATGCACTTGCAAAATATTTTCAAAATTCGGGGCTCTGACCCGTTTATCTACTTCTCCTTTCTTGTTATATTATATATATACATAGGTGTCCAGACACAGGGACACCTGGATGGAAATTCTTTCGAGTCAGACGTCTGCTGCAGCAGCTGTGGATGCTTGCAGGTTATCGGTAGACGTTTCCTTCCTTGTACTCTAGATAGGAGATATTGTATAAACTTTCGAGCCAACGGCTCAATTGCATTTATTTATTCTTTCAATACAGCATTCGATATGGTTGTATATTTGGACCGAGTGTTCGGTTATTTTAGTTCCTTTCATTTTCATTTCAGTTCATTACGCATTTAATTGTGGATGTTGTAATTTATTCGTTAAAAAGAGTAGTTAAGTAAAAGTTTTTTTAACGGCCACCTAATAAGATATTAGTAATTAAATGGATTTTCGACAGTGATGCTAAGGATGATCCATATGTGACTCCTGTTTTAATTTAATATTGGAGTGATCGCCCGGTATCTTATTAGGCGGGTTGTTACAGTCTTAATTCAACCCAATACAACTCCCTTTTTATTCTATAAAATTCTATTATATCCTTAACATTGAATCAGAGCAAAAAGATGGTCAAAACATGAATTATAATATTTTAACTACGGAATGATCCGCTACATCATTTTAATAAGCATAATAAATTGAGCAATTCTAACCACAACCAGGTTCATCAATTTACTACAAAATACAACTAGGTATGATATAAAATGAGGAAAAATTGTGTACACCGAGTCAGTACTCTGTACATATATATAAGGAAGAGAAAAAGCAACCTCTTGTAGTGACATATTCAGTCTTGAAAATATTTTTTATTTACATACTACTGTCGCTACCATCAGATAATTGAGTACCATATCCAAAGTTGCATCGTCTCTCTCTCTCATGATTGCACACACATAATATCGAATAACAGAGGAAGGAAGTGACATTCTGTATCCAATTCTATCATAATACTTTTTCCATCAAGAAATAAGAATTTGTAATTTATGTGGATGACAAAAATAGTCATATGAACAGATGAAGAAAGTAAGAGTCAATATCCACTTATTATGGAATAATCGGGTCATCAATAATTAAAATGCAATAATTTTTATAGACATGATAACATTTATTGTCTCAACCCTGCAGGCACTTTACATGAATTGTCTAAATAGACAGCTAGGACATAAAGCGAGTACAAACAAACATCAAAAATTTACTTTGGTGATATCATAAAAGCATACTAGTTATGCACAAACTAAAAACCAAAAATATAGAAGATCAATACTCAATCTTTGAATGGTGAAATGAAAAAATAGGTATGAGTTTTTTAGCAATAGCTTTGTTTGATTACATGTCCACAACTCTCAGTTTTGTTCCTTACCTACTTCTAATAACATCACACATACTTCATAAAGAACAAAAATCATTCTTCCTTGCAACCAATGCAACAAGAGGAGACGTTTTCTCGTTGTCTCAAATACTGATTCTATACAATTTAAATAAAAGGATAAACGTCCGATCAATCTCAGTCTCGATACTATCATTCTCGATGACAGTCATATCAGCAATCGGGGAATTCCCCCATCAACACCACTATTTCCTACATAAATATTCCTATGTATACAAAGGTTGCATAGATTTAGTCATGTTTATAGTCTATGCTTTACACTATAGATTAGTTTTTAGAAGTATTTATTCTTAGAGTGCTTAAGCTGGCTGCATAAGTCCTTTTGTTGTAACTCATGTCATATCCTCTATGAAACTACTAAATGAGATTATATACTTCAACTTAGCAATATAAATATGTAAAACCTTTATGTGTGTTAGGGTCAGGAATATTTTTTAGGGTTAACTACATATGATGCATATGATGTTTCCCCTCTTTTTGTATGACGTGGAATATCATTGATGTAGTCCTTGCAAAAATACCCAAATAATCATGCACGCATAGTTTACATTATATGTCTGATATGTGGTTTGACATTGTGCTTTCGTTTCTGCATTATTCTATAAATTGGTTATGAATAATTTTACTTGACACGCTATTCATGTTGCCTTATATCTCATACCTCCTTATAGATAGATATTCCGTTGGTGTCACCTTTACATCTATTAACTAAATTTTAAAATCCCAAAATAATTTGAGGTTGTTTATATTGACGCTTGGAGTATTTTATCTTCATGTTGTTGACAGTAGGTTCTCAATTGGGTGGTTATCTTGTGAAATCTCCGTCATTTGGTCATGAACAAGTTTTTTAGAATGGACACACATCGAATTTAAATAGTTTGTTGTGCCTTTCATGCTAGCACTAGATCTTGTTTTAGACTCACTAATTCAAACTAGCTTTCACTCACCAGTAGAATTTGTGAGTCAAAAGGTCAGGTTGAAATCTTAGTTAAAGAAATAGCCCCTCTACTTATGTCCTTATTAATAATGCCTTGTTAGAAACTCCTTTATTGGAAACTTATAGTGATTCCATTTTTATGTTAAGTTTCTAAAAGTCCTTATTTGACTAGTCTCTCTCCCTGATGATGTAGGGTTATGGCCCAAAATGTTGGATGTGCAAAATGCAACTCGACTTATGGTAAGCTTCTCACAAATAATAAAACTATATAATAATTGCTTGTATATATATCATTATTTTTGTCTTTATAACACATCAATATGAAGCCTTGGTCAGTAATTGTAATCTCCTTTTACTCGTTATATTTCACTAGGATGTTAATTTTGGATGTGAAATAAAAATAATTATCCAATTATTTTGTTTGAAGTGAGAAATAAGATTGTTTAAGATTATTATCCCTCCAGTATCTCAACGATCCATTCCGACTAGGGAATAACACATCTTTATCATTATGAGATTGAAAACACTACTAATAATGTATAGAGAGAGCTATTTTGCCAATTACACATATTTTAATATAAAATATATTTATTTTATTTCTATATATGTATATGAGGGAGTGTAATGTAAGATACATATATCGAGATTTTTTTTCCCTTTGGATATATTGTATACATTTTAATATTTTTCGGGCGAAAGATTTGCCCTTGTCAAGTTACTTGTTTAAAGTGTTATAGCTATGTCATCGACAGGAGCTCGAAGAGTTAGAGATTCGCAACCAACAAGTTCTATTAAAGATGAATAATTATATGTGAAGTGAAATGTAAAGTTTGTTCCAAAGTATTACCCCTCATCATGCTTCCACTACCTCGACGATTCAGTACCACTAGGTAATAATAAATAATTCATACATATAATTACTTACATATATATATTGAGAAATATTCGGGTGGAAAATTCTCTCTTTTAAAATTAAATTTTCAATGGTGGTGGTGAAAATTTGCTATGGTGGTGGAATTGTTTTGGGGGGGGGGGGGGGAAATATTGTATATTAGAACTCAGGAAAGCAACTTACAAACAAATTTCAATGGAGAACCACAATCCTAGGGGCATTCCCCAAATGACACAAACTACCAAACACAAAACAAACCAACTAAGATAACACCAATTCGGGGATGTCCCAGTTCATACATGCCATCCAGTTGGTGAAGCTTCTCCTATTGTTCTTCCACTTTGAGGCCCTCGCACAAACCATAGCAACAATATCTCTGACAATCATATCAATATTCTTGGCCTTTCCTTGGAAAAATATCGCATTCCTCTACATCCAAAGACAGTAGATAGTGGTGGAAAAGGATAGACACCTAAGTCTATTATAGAAGCTCTTGCCCACATATTCAGAATTAGCAAACCCCAGCTCACCGTCCCAGTTAAAAGCCTCTCTGGCCTCCTGGTTCTTAAATCTGACCTCGCGCCAAACCTCTTTAGCAATTTTACATTCAAAATGGTGGTGGAATTTATTATGGTGGTGATCAAAAAAATTTGTTGGTTGGTGTATATTATTCTTAGAATCAAATTTAATATTTAAAACATGTTGGCTACCTGTGGTTTTGATGAATAAACAAAGGAGACTGTCAAAGTTTTTAAAATATAATAGTAGAAAATATTTTTATTGTTTGTGATGAGAATATACTATATTGATTCATTTTGCACATTGTATTGTTGATGAGTGGAGTATTAATTCTGACATTATTGACACTATATTTTTTTGTGGAGGTGGAATTTTTTGTAGAACATGCAAATGTTAATCAATAATTTTTGAGGTCGTACGCTCTAGTGTTTCGGAATTACTTTGATAAAATCATTTTGTGTTTTGGAGTATAAGAAATTAATGTATTTTTGTTATTAAGTCAAATATTTGAACTTAGTGTTATAATTTTTATTTTAACGAATATTTGGAGATGGTTGTAAGAGCCCTAACTATTGTTAAATGAAAATGATTTGTTGTGTTGATGAAAATCATCTTATATATTATATTTTATGATTATTCATTGTTTGTGTTCTCTTAAATGTAATTCAATTCTATATTAACATTAAAGGTATATTCCTATCACACAATACGCCGATAGCACTTCTCCACTTAACGACCCTTCTTTAATACTATGAGTAACAATATCACTGATATTTTTAACTTTTTAGATAATTGAGCCTAAATAACTAAAATGATCATTTATAGGTATCTCTTTACTCTTCAATTTCACCACATCCCCGTTTGTCCTCCTATTACTACTAAAATTACACTCCCCATATTTTGTTTTAGTCCTGTCATTTTAAATCTTCTTATTTTTAGAGTTTCTCTCCATAATTTCAATCTACCATTAATCACTGTCTTAGTCTCATTGTTTTTCTTCTAAGTATAATTACTATTTATTTCAAAATCCATGCCTATCTCAAATATTCAACATAATTCATAAACCTAAAAATGAAGAAGTTAATACTTATTAGAATCCCCAGTCCCAAAAGTATGGAAAAGAAAATTTCACATAATAAGACATAAATTTAATCTACTATCGTGATTTTTAACACAGATAATTCATTCAATGTCGGATTTAACATTTATATCATACCAATAATGTAATATTCATAATCCAATTCAATTATACCAAGTTAGACTAAATTAGTCAAGTAAATTAATGAATTAGATTCATTAATCTATTTCCCAAAAATCAGAATTTGTAAAGGTGTGATGAAAATAAGATAGGTGACGCGACCACAAATGTGTCTAAAGTGCATGCTTTATAGGCTCAAGTGCAAGTTTGTCACGTTAGTAATAATTTCGATAAGTCGAGATCGTATCCACAGGGAACAAAGGATGACAACTCTGAATAATGTAGGAAAATTTTATCTAACCTTCAAATGATTCCTCAAAATAAAAGAAAAGAAAAGAAAAGAAGATGATAATTTGTGGTTTTTAAATTGTCAATTGGTAATGAAATTAAAATTTAGAATGAACTACTTGTACGAAACAAACAAGAATTATAAAGAGAATAGAAATGAATATAAGGGGAAATAGGTTGGAATACAATCCCCCCATCCCTGGTAATTTACCATATAGAATACTAGAATTGTACATTAAAATCTTAACTGAATCCAGTCTTTAGAGATCCTAAGCATTCCATATATGAGGGAACTATCCCGCATCATATGAAATCAAAGGCAACTATAAAGTGGTGTAGAGTAATTACACTTGCATAGTATTCTTAAACATCCCAAGTACCTAGGGCAAGAGAGATTAAAATATCTACTATGGTCGTATAATTTCCCACACGATTCTATCAATTTTTAATTTAAACTCTATTTCCTACATGGGTAATTTACATCAAGATGGGTTCATGCATCCCAACCCTTGAAAAATTAGCTAGACATGGTTTTATGAGAAGAAAATAAATTCATAACTATGTATGGAATTATGTATCTAATAAACATTGCTTCAAAAGAAAATTGCAAAACAATTGAGAATCGAATTGAAAATAAAATAAAGAAACAAATAAGAGAATAGAAATTGATACTTGGAATGAAGATTTAAATATGGAATCAAAACTTGGACGGTGAATGAAACTTGAGTCTTGAATACTCTTTTATCTCCAAATTACAAACTATCTCTAGAAAACTAATGGTTCAGAAAATAAAATTCTAACGAAAAACAACAACTCTCCAAAAAAACTCCTCTCCAGGGTTTACCCTTTTATAATACCTAAATGTGACTCCTCCCTTGCCTCCCCACGTTTTACAACTTTTATAATACCTAAATGTGACTCCTACATTGCCTCCACATGTTTTAGAACTAATAAAAATGAATTAAACAAGAAATTTCAAGAGTTGTGACTCTTCAGTTCTGAAAATGACTCTTCATTATCTCGCAACTTCAAAACCCCGTAACTTCTTCACCGTAGCTCGGATTGAGGTGTCGTTTTTTCCAGTGTTCTTGTAATTGGAATATATTCAACTTTCCAATTGGACCCACCTCCAGACTAAGGATAAAAATTTACGAAAATGCCCTTGAACTTCACATTTCTTGCTTTATTTCACTGTTTTGAGTTCTCCTTCGCACTAACTTGCATGACATACCTATAAAGCACATGAGAAATACACAAAATATGAAATACTTTCCAAAAGAGGTTAGTAGCATAAATACAAGACAAATCCAAGTTATTTACTTTGCATGAGATCATACAAATACCGAAATTAAGGGGATAAATGTGAAGAATATGTGCCTAATCAATAGACCTTAATTATGTCTACATGAATTTTAGAATTTTTAAAAAAAAGTCGTTAGGTGAAAAATACTATTAATCCAATTAGAGGATAGAGTAAATATCTTGTCTCGATATAGAAAACCTCCAAAAAAATAAGAAACTATCGTAGAAAGAGATCCCTCCAAAATTGCTTCTTAATTGATGAAAATAATCCCCCAAATGTGTAAAAGAAATCCCTGTTGAAATGGAGTTGAATTGGCCCTCCAAAAATTCTTTAGAATTGACTTAAGTTATTCCAATTTTTTTCTTCAGAAAAATACAATTTTTCGCTATAATAAAATAGTATAACTTGTTTAGATGTAATGGTGTAATTTTGGCGAAAAATGGATTAAGTTTTTTGTTGAGTTGTGTATTGAGATGAGAATTATAGTAGCGAATTAATAAGAGAATGAAGAGAATTGTTGCCTTATAAGAATAAGCATACTATGATAATTGTAAGAATAATTTTTCCCACGTTGTTCATAGCATAAAGTTAGGCTAGTTTGGCGTATCCCGTTACAAATCTTCACGCACCAATAAGACGAATCGAACTAAAGCATCTCCAAGTTTAAAGACTTCTCGGCATCCCAAAAGGCATCAAACGATTTAGAGTTTGAATTAATTTATGAAATTATATTTGGGGTGTTTATTTTTATCAAAAAGACAAACAAGATTTTTTTACCGAGAAAAAATATGTTTTTGGAAGACCTGTAGGCGGAGTTTTAAAAATAAAATATTTTGACATTTGGGTAGTTCAAACGACAAGTCAATGTCATTCAAATGACATTGCATGTCGCGCGATGTCTCGTTTGAGCGAAATCATCATCTCGTTCGAGCGACGCCGCCGGCTCAAGTTTGTTATAAATACCTGTTTTGTGGGTCAGTTAGTTTAAGACTTTTGACGAAAATGTTACTACATATCTGGTGCAAAAACTCCTCAGATTTTATGTTTTCTAAACACAATTTTAATTCACAAAGGGCATCCTTTAATACTATTCTTGTAAATTAGTTTAAAACCTTGAAAGTTTTGTATCACTTGCATACACCTTAGTAGAGAGGTACTCCATTGCTGACTTGTGATACCTGCGAGGATTCACTGCTAAAGAAGGAAGGCTGAGGCTAATTCGGAGGACTGCGGTCATGTGACTCTTAAGAGAGTCATAGTTGCTTCTTAGATATTTTTGAAGCATAACGCATTATGCTTGTGGGGGATCAAGTAGTCTGTAAATCGACTCTCTTGTAAATTTTTAACTGAATAAAGGTTTTTCCCTTTGGTTTTTTTTTCTTCTGAATCTTAGCCTGAGTTATTTGTGATATTTGATTTATCTGTTTTATCACATGGTTGCATGCTTAGGATAAATAAGATAAAATCGGTTTAAAAGTCTCTTTCGCATATTTAAAATTGGTGTGTTACAATTATTGTTGAAATCATCATTTGCGAGTGTTCTCGTCCTTACAAGTGGTATCAAAGCGGGTTTCACTAATTTATTGTGTTTTATCTTGTTTACCTGATTTTTGGGTGATTGAGTTTTCATCGCTCATGTGCTTATTTTAACTCTTGATGGATTCTCGTTGTTTTGACGATATAAATAGTTTGAATTTAACGTTTGCGAAAAGAATTAAGGTTTTGGAAAAAGAAAATTGTCGCTTTAAATCCGCTATGGATTCGTTGCAAACGATTCAAAATCAAAGAGATTTTTATCGTGATAATTTTTTTGCTTTGGACCATGACTTGTGTCTTTAAAATTGTCCAAAAAGGAGAGTGATGATAAAGTCCTATTTTTTTAAAAGGAATTGGAGGATTTTAAAAATTCTAAGGTTTGTATTTGTGCCAAAGAGAATAAAAATATTTTAATCGATGATTTTAAGGCACATGAGAAGACTCTTAGGGAAAAGTTTGCTTTTATTAAGTGTGAGCGTGATAATTTTTTTGGAATTATTAAAAATTTCAAAAAGGCGTTCCTAAAATTGAAAGAGCCTAATTCTTTGTTAAAGTAAAAAATTTTGGAGTTAAAAAATGATTTAAAAGACTCGAGTAGCTTTTGTAGCGATGGTAATGCTCGTCGTGTTCTAATGCTTCCTTTTTCAAAGCCAAGTCCATTATCTATTTTAGATTTCAACCAAAACCACGGACATTATAAAAGGTCAGCCCATAGGTATTGTTCCACCCATTTACACATGTTCACATTGTGCTAGAAAATGTCACCTTAGGCATTTTTGTTTTGATCCTGGAAGAGGTCCTAGAAAATTTAAGAATAGTGTCCCATCGGTTCCCATAATCCCTCCAGTTAGACATATACGTGTTTGGGTTAGGAAATCCATTTTGGAGATGCTAAATGTTAAGTTAGTTGATTCTTACATACTTGCACATGATGCGGCACGCGCTATTTTTTATCGTTGAGTGCTTGCGCAATTTTATTTGTCATACGCTAGTTGTGCTTCATGATATATGTTTTCTAGTGTTATGACATACATATATCTTTTGTATTATATTTTTCTTATATTGAGTCATATTCGAAAAATACGAAAATATTTTATTTTTGAAAAATATTTTTCAAAAATTCGAAAAGGTTTTCGGTTCTTTTTGTGTTTTAATTTTACACATTTGGTGTGGCATATTGGTTTGTTTGAATCCAAATTCATTATGCAATTTCCATGTGGATAGGACATTTGGTTATGACTTTGGATACTTGAATTGATCTTAACCATGTTTATGGAGTACTTTTGAACTTGACATGCTTTATGGATTCGACTTTGTTCATACTTCCACACACACATGCACGAGCTTATTCGATTTTGACTTCACTATGAACATTTGAGCTTGGTGAGATGTTCTCCTATTAATCTTGTCATCTACATGTTTATTTGTATATGGAGGATTTATGCTATAAGAACCGTTGCCAGTGAGGATTTATTTAATATTAAAAAAAATGATGAGTACACGAGAAAGGGTTGTGAGTGAATAATAATCACATCGTGAAAGCCACCATTTAAAAGATCCCGAGAAAAAATTAAGGCAATCATATGTCAAAAATGGGGCAATTTTTTTAGTTTGATATAATCATTCAAAAGAAAAGAAAAGAAAAGAAAAGAATTATATTGAGGAAGTTTGGATGGAAATATCAACGGGTTTTCACAATGACAATGTATCCTAGTTAAGCTTATTTTGTCATGACGCTATTGATTTGTAGAATCATTAAAATTCTAGGCTTGTGTGCATTGTGTTTGCTTTGTTCATTAAGTTCAACTTTATTTATCGCTTAAGGCTAAATCGTAGTTTGATAAAGTTTCGCGGTCAATTAGAACTTCTTGAACATATTTGATTGTTTGGGTTATAATTATTTTATTTCTAGTAAACACCCATTCATTCCACGTTTGGACACATCGATACTTTGCTAGTGTGTAAAGCTTATATGTTTTGTGTCATGATTGTGGTCAGTTATAACTATATATGTGTGATGGATTTTCGTTGATATATTTTGCATAAATTATATAGCGTATTGTGTTGTTTTTGTGTTTTTTTTGAAAATTTTGAAAAATTTCAAAAATAGTTGGTGCTTGTTTGCCTTTGATATGATCATTATACATGCTTGATTTACATATTTTGTGATGATGTATTTTCTTCGTCGCGGTGCTCCGTACTTCATGCTTATTATTTCTACTTCTTTGTAAATTTATCTATTTCGATAAAAATAAAGGGGAAAGCAAATTAAAATGGAGTTTTTGATGAGTTTGAATTACGGGGTGAATTATGGGGGAGTATTTATTTATGATCTACTTTCTTTCAAACTCGATGCGACACCAGGGAATATGTTTGTTGTCTCATGTATATAGGTACTCAAAGTAAAATTCAAAACACATAGATGAAGATAAAGTTTGGAAAAGGGAAGAAGTTGAAGTTTGAACACAAAGAGACTTATGTCGTTCCGTTCTAGGGTTATGAAGGGTATTAGTACTTTTTGTAATTTGTAATAGGAGATTTTAATTTTAATTTGGTGTTCAGTTTATTTGCTTGTTTTGTACCGGAATAGCCAAAGAGAGAGATTTGTAAGAATAATTTTCCTGACACTGTTCATAGCATAGCGTTACGCTAGTTTGACGTATCCTGTTACGAATCGTCACGCACCAAGAAGACGAACCGAACTCAAGCATCTCCAAGTTTGAAGACTTCCCGATATCCTAAAAGGTAAAAAAACGATTTAGAGTTTGAATTAATTCATAGAATTATATTTGGGGTGTTTATTTTTTATCAAAAAGACGAACATGAATTTTTTACTTAGCAAAAATATATTTTTGGAAGACATGTAGGCAAAGTTTTAAAAATAACACATTTTGACGTTTAGTTAGTTCAAATGATAAGTCAATGTCGTTCAAATGACATTGCATGTCACCCGAATTCTCATTCGAGCGACATCATCATCTCGTTCGAGCGATGATGCCATTTCAAGTTTGTTATAAATACATGTTTCATGGATAAGTTAGTTTAAGACTTCGGACGACAACGTTACTACATATCTGGTGCAAAAGTTCTTCAAGTTTTGTGTTTTCTAAACACCGTTTTGATTCACAAAAGGCATCGTTAAATATTATTCTTATGAATAAGTTTAGAATCCTAGAAAGTTTTATATCTCTTGCATGCACCTTGGTGGAGAGGCACTCCATTGCTGACTTAGGATACCTGCGGGGATTCACTACTGAAGAACGAAGGCTGAGGCTAATTCGGATGATTGCGGTCATGTCACTCTTGCAAGCATCATAGTTATTCCTTGGAGATTTTCGAAGAATAACGCGTTAAGCTTGTGGGGAATCAAGTAGTCTGTAAGTCGACTTTCTTGTATATTTCTAAGTGAATAAAGGTTTTTCCTTTAGTTTTTTTTTCCTGAATATTGGCCTGAGTTATTCGTATGGTTTGATTTATCTGTTTTATCACAAAGTTGCATGCTTAGGATAAACAAGATAAAATCGGTTTGAAAGTCGCTTTCGCATATTTAAAATTAGTGTTGCATTTTTTATTGAAATCACTCTTTGCGAGTGTTCTCGTTCTTACAATCATCATTTTATTTTAATTCTTGAACTGTAATTAATATTTAGTATCCTATATAAATAGTAAATACTATATGAATAATAAATACTACTTAGCATCATATGTGAATAGTAATTACTACTTAGCGTCATATATCAATAGTAAATACTATTTAAATAGTAATTACTATTTAGCATATTGTGTTAATTGTAAATACTATTTGATTAGTAAGCTTCCAATATTTAATAGTAAATAATATTCATGTTTTTTATAATTTAAATTGAATTTCCATTGCAATAATTAATTAAATCAATAAAAATTAATCTACAAAAAATTTCCAAAATTTAATATTTAACTATTAATAAACATCCATAAAATATGGGATATTATATCTTTTATGTCTACCTTTATAAGATTTGTCTCCCTATATATAGAGACGCGGACCTCCCTTTTGGAGATCTTTTTATGATCAAACACTTTTATTTTTTCAATCCAAACCCTTTGGATGGTTTGATATCACTTTATCAACCCATGAAGAATACAATCCTTGTTCATATCCTTGTGGAATTAATTCTCCACAACTGAAGATCGGAATATAATTTCATGAGGCCTATCGGTGAACACCGAGACAAGTTGAGCTTTCTATGGGGCGTTACTGGATCTATATCGCTTGTTGTCAACAACTTAAAAGAAAGGCATTACTACGTCACTTAGTGGAGATATAAGTTTTGTAAGTCTTTAAATGTCGTTCCATAGTACCTGGTTGTAACAGTGCTGAAATATAGGTTTTACCTGAAAGGAATTTTTCCTCATCTCCTATCTTCTGATTGTGGTTTGTTTGCTTCAATTTGATTTAGATATCTAGCATGCTTAGGTTCACCTAATTTAATCAAGATAAATTTGTACTAATTAGATTTTTGGTGTGTGTGTGACTTACTCTACGAATTCTACATATAACTAGACCATTATACGTTTTTTTTAATCTTTAAACTAGGTAAACTTGCCTTATCAAAAGGGTTGAAATCTAAGCCAATAGACCTCCAAAGCTCCCTCTTTCTTGAGTTCCTCTTCTCTCTAGCCTCTTAGGGTTTTCTCAATTGTTTATAATGAGTTTAGGTTAAGTATAATCACATCCTAATAGTGTTACACACAAAATTAACCTTAGGCCCCATATGGTTCTCAACCCAATGAGTTTAACACTACCCAAGACATAAACCAACACAATGGACTTAAAATCCACTATTTTAAGTAATAAGCGGACATTCTAAATGTCCTCAAAACCAACCCGAAATATTATACCAAACAAACTAATATATTATCAGGTATGAGTGCAATATCAAATATTTAATTATTTATTAATTAACCATGACACAATATTATAATAAACTCCACAAGGACCAAATCCCTGATCATTCCATAATCGTCCATAATACTAAGTCACTTTCAGATATTTAGTTCATGATTTACCGTGTATTAAGCTCATTTTCATATATGAATAATATAACACATGTAAATATAACTAGTGACATCACATGTCACTACAAACAAATATAATAATTTGAGAATTTAATTAATTCACGAAAATATGGGGGACTACGACCCATCTCACCTGACCCACTTCATTGTCTCCATCTAAAAAGGGAAAAATATATCTTTATATCCAACCTATCGCACAATACTAAACCCTTCGCCCTCACTTTCGATTAACCTCCACTCCCCCTCCCTTTTCTGACCAACCTCCATTCCCCCTCCCTTTTTCCTGTTTCTGATGAACCAGCCTTCCACCTCCCTTTTGATTACTAGAAAAAAACTCCCATCACAAAAGAGCAAGTGCGGTTGTTGGTCGATGGGGTTTATTGGTTGCGTAGGAGACTGAATGGGGAGTACATTGGTTTGGAGAGAGAGAGATGATGTTTCTTATTTTAAAAAAAATAAATGTACTTTAATATGAGTATTGTAAAATAAAGGGGACCTGAAGAGAATTTTGAGGGAGAGATTTTCTTGATTTCATTGATGTATGAATACTCAGGGGTTATTACCCTGATTTATTGTACAAAATAAGGTATCCCAATAGACCCTTTAATAATTGTGGAATAGGAGTGGACATCCACCAAATATATATTTTATAACCCCCCCCCCCCCGGATGTACACTATATTTATCATTAAATGATTGTTGCCTCATTGAAACCTTACTAAGGAAAAACCCAGTGGGCAAAAATTAAGGTGGAGGAAAAAGAGTACAACTTTTGTAATCATTGAATCAATGTCGGATGTGCTTAGTTTTACCTCATTAAAACTTTTATCTTGAAAACCTAATGAAAAAAATCTAGTTAAAAGAAAAAGAGTACAACAACATATATCCAAAATTTCATGTTCATAGATGCTCCTCTTGATAAAATGTTCCCCCTGATTGGTTAGTAGGACACCCCGCTAAAAATAAAAACGGGTGGCCAGCCCTATACTATAATAAATCAGGAATCTCAAGTGGATCATTCTCAGCATCTATTTGTTGAGACTAAATAAACATAGCTAACTACCCAACACTAAAATAAGCGGATGCCAAAATTTTAAAAAAATATACAACGAACACCATACCAATGATATTAACTACTGAACATGATAACATATACAAACTCACCACAATAAAAAGAAGTAATTCTATAAAACATCATACGTACACAAAAGGAAATATACCCGAATATGCTGTCGGGTCACAGACAATACAACAACCTGAGAAACGAAATATATATAAAAGTGCTACAATGATCCCTTCGGTATAAACCCGATACACAAACTGAATCCTTAACTAGATTTACAAGGATAGTAAGCGGCTATAACAAAAATCCCATAATAGTCCGCAATTTCTACAGCTCCGAGAACACTGGATAGAAAAGCATCGTTGGCGTCCTTGCGGCGGGAAACCTATAGTATATTACAATATATGTATAGCAAGAGAGAAATATAAATGGGTCAGAGCCCGATGTGTGAAAACATTTTAGCAAGTGCATTAAAATACATAATAATTATAAATGCACAATTTCATAATTAAAGTGGAGTCGCACTCTCGTGGAACCCAAACTCACCCCTCTACTAAAGCGCGCACACACGAATATCAATTAAGCTACCCGACACATTATAGGGACAATTCAATCTTAATCTACGCATTTTTTACACCCGTGTAACCCACTGTCTCAAATATATAACTATTATCTTCTCATTCTAACATATCCTAAGTGTGCGCCCGAACTTATATGTTAACATATATATATATATACACACACACATAGATCTTACTAGAATTCATCGGTTTCAAATCATTAACCTAAACAAGTTATTAGCATCAGAATAGTCACACATTAGCTTTCTATTCTTATGAAACATTGTTTTGCTATAACACATAAATCCGAGTATTAAGGACTAAACTTCTCCCCACTCCCAATATTGCGCTACGTTTCGTGCGTGGGACGTCTCGCAAAGCGAAATCCAGATAAGGACCCCCCCCCCGATACACTACTCCTTGACAATATTGATCGTTGAGATCCATTAGGCCCACGTCACACTACACATATAACCTCAGTTACTTATTACGAACTACTATCTCTAAGTACATAAATAAGATATCGCACAAAACCTTTAGAGTTTATATAACATTATTATAGTTATAGAACACGGTCATTTCACCCTAACAAACACGTACACATAACACACATAACGTGCACTTAAAATAACCCGAACACATTCACTTATAGGATATATATATATATATATATATATATATATATATATATATATACTTCACAATGCTATCATCTTCCAGGAATTACTCACTTTATCCTGGGTTACCAGCCAACGGACTATTATCACACTGCCCTAGTAATCAAACAAAACACAACGCATAGGAAGCGGTCATAGTTTCGAACCTAAAAGTGAGAACGAATCATACCCAAGAATTCTCACCCAGAATAAAATCACGCAATAAATAATGGACGACTATGACCTGCGGACTATACACTCCCTGCCCTCAAGCCAGGGGCCTCACCCACATCGCACAACTTTCCATGATAGCATTGGAGGGGTATGCTCACACAATAAGTATATATATCATTCACACAAGATATACATGTGATCACATCATATATACAAAACCATCACACAAGGTATATACATTCACGCCATATATATATATATATATATATATATATATATATATATATATACACTATCTTACGTATGAATAAAAGAAATGCATTCAGCTATATGTATATAACTCTCATTATACTAACCGACGCTATAACGCATACTTTTCCAATTCATTTCATAATACGATCCTTCTCTTGAAACTTACTCATCCATCACACTTATGATGAGAATAGTCCCCCAATTTTAAATCAACATTAAGAATACTATCTCAAAAACCGAACGTATATAACAATCATCATACACCCACCATCTATATCCGGATGCACACTGATATACAGTAATTATCCCGGCTATAAGTATAAACACAAGTTATTCTAGTCGGTAATACATTAGATCATTTTTAATTTAAATTACGGTTAATTTACTCATATGAACCCTTAACAATATCGCATTTGTGATTTACTCCCTAAGTTTAACGTCACTAAGGGCACGCGACCTCTCTCTCATTTATCCCCAGTCGTATCTAAATAGAAATCCCATCGCTAGGGGGATTCAACACTAAAGTCAGCATAACGACTCCAAGTCATACCTTCACAACCTCCTCGATAAGTCCCTTACGTAACATCATACAATAACTTGCGTCTAATTTCCAAGTAGGATTCCCATCGCTAAAATGATTCCTATTAATTAAATACGACAACTCCAATTTATACCTTCCCAAATAACTCGATACGTCCCCGGATTCGTATCGAATATTGTATATTTTCGTCCTTTATCTTTATGCATTCTAGCACTTTTACGGGATTTAATGCCTATATTTATAATCATTAACCATACAACCTTGGATTTGGATACATATATATATATATATGTATATGTGTGTGTGTGTGTGTGTGTGTGTGTGTGTGTGTTTTGTAGGGGTTAATTGTGCTTTTATAGGTATTGGAACGCTAAAAGTGAGGTTCGGCTGCATTTCAAAGAAGTTTCATCTTCTAAATCTACTTTAAGGGCAATATGATCTTTTCAAACTCACTCTTTTGAATGGAATGAAGTTATCAACATGTATATCATCAAATTATCTTTCCGTGACCACTGATTGTGCGTCATTCTGACTCCAAATGAGGAGGTTATGGCCATTTCCAAAAGGTTTTGGTATTTTCTTCTACTTTAAGGGCATTTTGGTAATTTCATAATACATAATTTGGAGGTTTTCAAAACAAAACCATGTAGATAATTCAATTAGATTCTCATCGGTTCCGACCACGCATCATTTCAATTTCGTATGAGGGAGTTATGGCCATTTCCGTGCAACGGGTCAAAATTGGTTCGGAGAGGAAAAAGGCAAATCCCAAAATCGCGGTCGACTGGTCCCAAGCATGAGGTCGACCGGGCCTATTAGATATGGACGAAAATTGACTTATTTTGGTTGTTTTGGCTTGGTTTTGTTGAGGGTTTATTTTGGGGTATAAATAGAATGTTGGGGGATTTTATTTGGGAGAGACGTTTCATTTTAGATTGGATATTTTAGGGTTTTGTTTTGGGAGTTTGGCCCTTCTCCTCTTCTTTGGGTTTATACTCATTTGTATGTAAGTTACTATTCATTCATCCTCTTCCTTTAATTAATGCTTTATTTCTTTGTTTAAGCTTTGCTCTCTTGATTTATTGCTTTGATTTATTAGTTGTTGGTAGTTTAATTCTTGTTTTCTTTGGTAATTAGTTATTTTAAATTAGTTTCATTTATTTATGCTTTTAATTACGTGTAGGGGATAATTTAGTCTAGGTTGTGTCAGATTGAACTCACCTAGGGTTGACGTGTTCCTTTGCTTTGGTGATGGAGTTTACGGGTTTATTTCGAGTTGGTTGTCCTAGTTATTACGCCTAGGAGATTTGACGGGGTGTATCATATATGCTCCATACTTACGACCTTGCGTGCATAATTTTTGGAGTATTTGTTTACGCCAGAATCTTATTAGACTTTTATGCGAATTTAGGGGTGTGACAACTCTTGATTTAATTAACTGTTGAAATGAGACTCAATCTTAATAGCTCATTAGCCATCTAACCATTTTATACTAATTAACTCGGGGTGAGGGATATTCGACGCAACTTATAGTTTTTATTCGCTCTGTTAATTTAGTTTAAATACACTTGCCTAGTATAATCTTTTCCTTTATTCATCTTTTTTATTTTGTTAGAAATAATCTTTTACACATTTAATTTCGTGGAATATTAAACTAATAATATTCTAGCAACTTGTCTTTATGGATTCGATACCCGAACTGACCGCTATACTCCCTTAAAAGAGTGTATTCATAGGTTTCTCCGCGGCGCGAGAGTCACCCACTCGCCTAGTATAATATTTTCCTTTATTTATCTTTTTTATTTTGTTAGAAATTATCTTTTACACTTTTATTTTAGGAATATTAAACCAATAAAATTCTAGCAACTTGTCTTTGTGGATTCGATACCCGGACTGGCCGTTATACTCCCGTAAAAGAGTGTAGTCATATTTTAGGTTTTTGTACAGAGTTGGTGAGCCAAATATAACAAATGACGCCGCGGCGAAACCTTGTCTATCAAATAGCACCGTTGCCAGGGACTAGTTTGTTTTAGAATTTATTTGATTTAGTATTTCGTAGTATTTTCTTTCTATTTGTATTATTTGCCTAACATTTTTGTAGGACTTCTATATTTGAGCGCCAAGAAACACTTGAATTTCCCGTGCGCATTTACTTTGTGGAATTCGCCACTTTGAGCCATTTTTGGGTAAGCATGTCTTATTCCAATTCTTTCGGTAATAATTGTTATAATTCTCAAAATGTTCACAATCCTATGAATTTCAGTCAATACTTAGAGTCACAAAAATTTACAAATTCAAAAATAACTTTGGGCGAGTATAACGAAAGTCAAAACTTGGGTTATTGGAATTTTGATGATGATGATAATGATTTTGGTCCTCTAACTCCTTATAATATGGATTTTGAAACGAATTGCAATAGTTTTCAAAATTCTTATAATAATGAGTTTAAGTTTAAGTCCGATGGTAATTTTCAAAGTTCGCATTTTCAAGAATCCGCGCCTCGGCCTATGACTTTTGGTGAGGGCTTGCGTATGCTTGAAAATGAGAAAATTGAAAATCGTTATCGGGAAGAAAATCGTTTGTGGGAACATGAATTGGATTTATTATTTGAACCCGACGATGATTTTTCTTCAGAGACTTCTGAAGTCGAGGAATGTTTTGAACCAAATGAGGACTTTGTGCCTACTTTGGAACAAATCATTGTCGACTTTACCCATTGCGTAATAGATATTGAAAGTGAGGATGAAAATGACGTAATATCTATTTGCAATAAAATGATTTCTTCTTTGGCCCCCAAAGAAGAACATTTCATTGAAAATGATCTTATTTTTTTCGAAACTCAATCTTCATGCGATGATTATTCATCTCGTGAGTTTGATTTTCTTTCCTCCCCATTTTCATTTTCTGTTATCACACCGTCATAAGTACCCGATGAATCGATTTTAAACATTAATGTGTTAAACATTTTCGCCGATGAGGAGTTCTTGCTCGAGTCGCCTTCCATGATCGCATCTTTGCCTTCGTATGCGCCCCCTCCCATTCTAATTTCAAAGTCTTTGGGAGTATATTATGATTTTCTCGGTCCTCACATGTTTTTGTCACCCGTTTAATCCAAATCCCCCATCGTCCCTCCAAAACTTTTAGTTGGCGATGGTTCATTTCTTTCACCTTACACATGCCTTCGGTTGTTCAAACGGAATTCATATTTTTCAGAAGGCATGCTTGAGAGTGAGGGTAGACCGGTTGTCCTCCAAAGTCAAATCATTTTCATGGTGGACCCTCAACTATTTAGACTTCTAGTGCATAGTTAGTGTGAAGCCTAAATAGTAGGTTGTATATAGTTAGATTTGCTATCATTTCTTTCTTTTTATTTTTTCTTTCTTCTAATTTAGTCTCTTGTAATTAGTTAACTTTTTGTTATTTGTTTTTGCTATGCTTGGTACTAACTTGTTTTGTAGATTATTTGGACTTGTTCTTATGGGTATCGCTCCAATTTTGGGTAATATTGCTCTTTTCCTCTCTTTAACTTGGTTCTTAATTTACATTGAGGACAATGTCAGGTTTTAAGTTAGGGGGTGTGGGATATTCTATCCATTTCTTTATTTAGTCCATGTTTTTGCTCACGTGTTAGTTACTTAGTATGTTTTTCTTAGAAAAATTAAAAAACTTCAAAAATATTTTCTTTCATTTTTCTCTTTTTTGGGCATTTTGCCTTTGTTTTTAATGATAAATTTCAATAATTGCTCGATCTAATTGACAATCCAATGATGCGTGTTCTCAATTTTAGAAGTTATTAGACTTTAGTCCTCTAATCATTGATATTATGAATAACTTCGTGAATTAAAATTTAATCCCATGAGCACATGCGTTTTTCTTGTTTTATTGATTTGGTTTAAGATTTTTATAACTCAGTAATCATTTGTTGCATTGTATATACTTACATCGAGTA
Source organism: Sambucus nigra (assembly GCA_949130495.1). Taxonomy (NCBI): domain Eukaryota; kingdom Viridiplantae; phylum Streptophyta; class Magnoliopsida; order Dipsacales; family Adoxaceae; genus Sambucus; species Sambucus nigra. Next base: position 662,990,606 of record OX422210.1, read on the forward strand.
AGCTTTGTAGTTGTCGTCGTTTGTGAGTGTTATACACTATTCTTTCCTTATTGAAAACGTTGAATTCGTTGGTAATCTCTCTATTCTTTCATTTGATCGTTCATTAATTGAGTTCATATCTTGAAATGCATTACTTGATCATGATTTTCAAAGTTTGTTTTGACTCGAGAATTGCGTAAACTTTATGAAACGATCATAGGCCATCCTTGTTATATCACCCATAATATTCTTGACCTCACCTTATATGTTTACCCTCGTCAACCCCTTTGAGCCTAACTATTAGCCTTTCGTTTCATAACCCCAATCCCATAAATAACTCCAAATTGGAGTTATATACCATACATACACCTTCCATGCCTTTGTTTAGAATGTTGCTTGGGATTGAATGATGTTGTTGCGGTTGCAATTTAGGCATGTGAGAGTGTGAAAAGTAAAGAAAAGAAAGAAGTGAAAAAGGGTGAAAAGGAGAAAGTAGAAAACAAAAGAAAACAAAAGAAAAAGTGAGAAAAATAAGAAAAGAAAATAAAGAAAAATTTGTATATGTTGTATAGTGTTCAATAAGCTTTGTTCACTCTCCCCATTGTTATATTCAATGCCTTTTATGGAACTTGTTTTCCAATTTTTAAAATTGCCCGCATTTTCCATTATCCCGAGTTTTCATCTCCGAACACTTTGAATCCGGACATTGTCATTTCATTTCATAACCCTAGCCTAACCTACATTATAACCCTATGCAAGTCCTATGTGATCTTAGGGTGAATTTAATTTAAAAGTTGAAATAGTTTTGATAATCTGTGAAAATGCATTTCGTCTCCTTTAATGAGCGGTATCTTTCATTGAGATTACAATTTTTTATTTTTATATATAGCGGTCTTCATTTGTGACATGTGTGCGGCCTAGTTTCCACTTACATTTACTCTTTATGCCCGCATGTTCCGTGTGTTAACTCCATGTTTTGAGTGAATTCACTTAATGAGTGTAATGCCCGTGAGGATTGAATATATGCTTGCTTTATGTTTATTCGATTTATTTAAGTTTTTTCCAAATCACACTTTGCATGTCCTCTCTCCCCTCCCACATTTTAAGGTTTCAATTCTATGAGGTGCATTCTATAATGTTAATAATATGGACTTTCATTTGAATTCGTTAATTGTGCTAATAACGTGTATGAAATCTTTTTTGCTATTGTTGGGTGCGTCGCAGGTGATTGGGCATTACTTTGAGGAAACCATATCATGTTTGTGGGTTTCATCCCTGAAAACCCTCACGAGACGACACTCGTCCACTAGGGTAACCAAAGGGTTTAACGCCTTATTTCATATACTAAATGCAATCATGTTCCCTATGAAAGTGAAATTTATATTTTGATGCATATATACGTCTTGTATTTCCTTCTGTGGACTAGTTTTGTTTGTTTCATCACTAGGGACTAGCAATTTCTAAGTTAGGGGGTGTGATTCGTATCGAATATTGCATATTTCCGCCCTTTATCTTTATGCATTCTAGCACTTTTACGGACCTTAATTCCTATATTTATTCTCATTAACCAGACAACCTTGGATTTCGATATATATATGTTTTGTAGGGGTTGATTGTGCTTTTGTGGGTATTGGGACGCTAAAAGTGAGGTTCGATTGAATTTTGGAGAAGTTCTATCGTCTAAAGATACTTTAAGGGAAATATGATCTTTTTAAACACACTATTTTGTATGTAATGAAGTTACCAACATGTATATCATCAAATTATCTTTCCGTGGCCACTGACCGTGCGTCATTCTGACTTCGAATGAGGAGGTTATGGCCATTTCTGGAAGGTTTCGGTATTTTCTTCTACTTCAAGGGAATTTTGGTAATTTCATACTGCATAATTTGGAGGGTTTTAAAATAGAACCATGTAGATGATTGAATTAGATTCGCGTCGGTTTCGAACACGCATAATTTTAATTTTCGATGAGGGAGTTATGGCCATTTTCGTGCAACGCGTCAAAATTAGTTCGGAGAGGAAAGGGGGGTTGTTCATAGCCCAAGGCAAATCCCAAAACCGCGGTCGACTGGTCCCAAACATGAGGTCGACCGGTCCCATCAGATATGGATGAAAATTGACTTATTTTGGGTGTTTTAGCTTGGTTTTGTTGGGGATTTATTTTGGGATATAAATAGAATGTTGGGGGATTTTATTTGGGAGAGATATTTCATTTTAGATAGGATATTTTAGGTTTTTGTTTTAGGAGCTTTGGACCTTCTCCTCTTCTTTGGGTTTATACCCATTTGTATGTAAGTTATTAATCATTCATCCTCTTCCTTTAATTAATGCTTTATTTCTTTGGTTAAGCTTCGTTCTCTTGATTTATTGCTTTGATTGATTAGTTGTTGGTAGTTTAATTCTTATTTTCTTTGGTAATTAGTTGTTTTAACTTAGTTTCATTTATTTATGCTTTTAATTATGTGTAGGGGCTAATTTAGAGTAGGTTGTGTTGGATTGAACTCACCTAGGGTTGACGTGTTGCTTTGCTTTGGTGATGGAGTTTACGGGTTTATTTCGAGTGGGTTGTCCTAGTTATTACGCTTAGGAGATTTGACGGGGTATATCATGTATGCTCCATAATTACGACCTTGATTGCGTAATTTTTGGGGTATTTGTTGACCCCAAAATCATATTAGACTTTTATGTGAATTTAGGGGTGTGACAACTCTTGATTTAATTAACTGTCGAAACGAGACTCAATCTTAATAGCTCATCGACCCATGTAACCATTTTATATTAATTACCTAGGGTTGAGGGATATGTGACGCAACCTATAGTTTTTATTCGCTCTGTTAATTTAGTTTAAATACACTCGCCTAGTGTAATCTTTTCCTTTATTTATCTTTTCTATTTTGTTAGAAATTATCTTTTACACTTTTATTTTAGTAATATTAAACCAATAAAATTCTACCAAATTGTCTTTGTGGATTCGATACCCGGACTGACCGCTATACTCCCTTAAAAGAGTGTAGTCATAGCTTAGGTTTTTTTATAGAGTTGGTGAGCCGAATAAAACAAACGACCGGCGCGTAGGTGACTCTCACGTCGCGGCGAAACCTTGTCTATCATCCCCTAATATCACATCATATAAGGAACTCACAATAAATCTCCAAAACGTATTTCTCGCATCATATAAGAAGGTTCCTAATCGATAAACCAAATCGAAATGGGGTAAATCTCACTCTAGAAAAACTTCGCAAAATTGCCCTGTTTCCGAATCGATTCGGTCCTAAAAGAGAATTGATTCGCCCCTTATGCAAATAGATTCGGTCCAAAGTACCTCTAAGTCTGTCTTAGGCCGAATCGATTTGTTTTGGGTCCGAATCGATTCGATCACACAGACCTGACACTTTTGCCTTGAACCGAATCGATTCTCTTAGGGGATGAATCGATTCGGGTCTGCAGAACTCTAAAAATCCCCACTTCTGCATAAACCCAAAAATCATCAACTTTAACCATCAAACCCTCATCAAATCTTAATTATAACCTCATAAATCAACTCAACTATGATCCCAAACATCACTACACCATCAAACCTATATATAAACATCAAATGCAAGTTTAATCCACAAAATTTAGGTTTTAACATATTAACCCAAAATTCATATTTTTGTCCACAAATCATGATATAAATTACACACATAGATTATTTAAAAAGTTTAATCACTTGCTCCAAAGTTGTAGAGGTTGAATCTTCCTCGAAATCGCGGATTTGCCGAAATCGCGGATTTGCCGAAATCCCCAAGCTTTTCTCCTCTTTCTCCTTCCTTTCCTCTTCCCGCTCTCTCTCTCTTTAGGGTTTTCACTTTCTCATAAATGAGATTGGCTTATCTCGTAGGCTTTTTAAGCCTTATATCCTAAATCCCAACTTTAAATGATAATACACACTTTAAATGACTCGCTTACTCCAATTCGAGTCAAACTAACTTAAAATATTTCAGAACCGAAATAAAACCCAAGATAGTCATTTCGACTATCTCGACCCATCCCGGACCGACCGTGCACTCAGAATCGTCATCTGAAATACTTTACAACATCCTCAAATTTTGACTCTAATTGCCAAATTTAAAATTCTCCAATTTAAGTAAATATTATTTCTCCCACAATAATTAAATTCCTGGTCCTCAAAATTACAAGGTATTATAGTTAGTCCCCCTGATTATGACATTTTTTTCTATTGAGTCGATGCATATCAGTCTCGTACACAACCTTCAAAAATGTTGCTTTAATTTGGTGGATAGATTTGATAGGTTTCTATTTCAATTTCAGTTTTCTTTAAAAGATCGCCTTCCATAGGAGTGGGTGAAGAAGAATGAGCATGACACTTTATCACTTCAATAGTATAACTCTTTTGTAGTTTATATGTTGCATAACTCTTCTTGAGTTCATATATATAGAAGAACGGAAATGTGTTATTCATGTCTCCCTCGATGTATCCAATTTGAGTTTGAGATATACAATCATCATTGCCTTTGTAAGTAGTAGTAGTCCCATATGTCGTTTGAGGCAAGTCATAAGTGCTTTGATTATTTCTTGTGAGGTTCATAGAGATAATCCGCATGTACATTACTAACTTGACGTGGATCGTTAGATTTAAAAAGTATTACACCAATAATTTCACGAGCGTATCACATAATGTTGATATTAGTCTCATGTTTTTCAAGTCAATGATAATCATTTCTTGCCAAAATATTGACTGCAACAATAATATCCAGTATCATGCATTGTGTCATGCATAACAATATACTAATAACGTACAAGTAGTTATTTCTGGACCAAATACTATAATAACATGCACATATTGTACTTCGGGACCAAATTTATATTTGTCATCCTCTTTAGGATGATATGGATAATTTAATATGCAAATACCGGAGACCATGGGTATTCTTAATATATGTAGAAAACGCGAAGGCCCCCAATTTTAAAATCTTTACTACAAAACGTAATTTCCTTTTATATGCGGAAGCGTTGATGGTTCAAATTAACCAATTTTAATTTATTTTCGAATTAAAATTAAACCTAGTGAACTTAAAGTAAAACAATTAATACATTTTTCACTTAAATCAATTTAACCAAAGTCCTAGAAATTTGCCTAAGTCATATATTCAATATTACCAAATTAGGCCAAACCAATTTTATCAAATTAAGTGACGACTTGAATTAAATTAACATGAACATTACCCAAATTAATTTAGCACCAAATTAAATAAGTATTGATTAAAATCAAATTTTATCTTGAATTACCTAAGCATGCGTTCTATGTGATTTTGCAAAAGATAAAATAAATAATAAATCACTACGCCGCGATGTACGAGGAAAAACCCACAACGGGAAAAAACCTCGGACGGACCTAGCCTTAAGTCCACTAAGTATGGTTTTATAATTACAAGACAGATGGCTTACTTCTTCGACTCGACCCCTTTCAAGCCTTGACGCGTCTTCTTGTAAACACCTCCGCCTAGTCGACAACCCCGGAGCTCCACCGAAACCTTGGACTTCACCAATGAGACAAAGGTACACCGTCAACCACATATGGTGCCTTTAACCATGTGAGAATGCCGCGGCAAAAACAAACTTCTACTTCTTTGAAGGATTTAGAAGAAAACCCAAACGAACTCTTCAATAGGTAGAGTAAACCAGTGCCAAAATTTCAAGCAATGTATATATATAAAGGAACTTGGATAAACAAACTATGGGTGTAAACAAAAGTGTTTTAAATATTTTCTTGAAAGAATTAACACTTTAAACATGAACTTTTTCTTTTTGGAATTTTGCTCTGAAACTCTCTCTTGGAGGTTATAGGATATGAAAAAGTTCAATTAGAAAACTTGGTTCCCTCACTTAGTTATTCAGGTAAAAGTTAGTGGTAAAAGAAGTGGGAAAGTGGGAAAACTGCTCAAAAAACTGTCAATTAACTGTTCCCGCCGAAACTCGTTCGAACGAACCATCTAACAAAGTTCCAGTGTATAAAAATTGAACTCGTTAGAAATCTCGTTGGAATTCTCGTTCGAACATCATTCTCATTCGAACGACATTCCAGTGGCCAATACGGGAACTCGTTGGAAAACCTCGTTCGAACGATATTCTCATTCGAACGACAAACTCGTTCGAACGACAATATCGAATGAAAAAATAAAAAGCTGAAAATTATATTTTTAGCCCAGAAACTTTATATACTTTATTTTAAAGTTTTAATAAAAACTTTCTGAAAATAAACAACAGTTTAAAAACAAAGTACACCCAATGAAACATGTTTCAAGCTCCTATATATTTACAATGCCTTCATACCTTAGGAGTAAACGGAACACATGTTGATGACGTAGAAACGAGGCACACTAAACCGGCATTTTAACGAAGCTTTATGAACTTGGCCGCTACATCTTCAACTTTAGAGTGTCATAGGCTTGAAGGATGGTCAATAACTCTATCCTATGACTCAAACGTTTTTATACGAAATTGAGCCAAAACTACAAAGGACTCAATTGGAAATTTGTGTCCTTACAAATCTCCCCTTTTGGCTGTTCCGGGACAAAAACTAACAAAAATCCTAAAGGGTCGTCAAGCTCTACTAGACTAATAAAAAGTCCCACCCAAAATAAAAATACAATGCTTGACTCAAAAAACCCAAGGATCAATATCTTTGCCCGATGATGAACGTTGCCATTAAGAAGAAGTCATGCACACTTAAGCAAACACATTAAACGCATAGGGAATATAAAAATATTAAATGCAATTAAATAATTACTCCCCCTAAATTAATTCTCCCCTTTATCAAATATGATCAACCTAAGAAGATAACGACTCCCCTAAGTTAAATCTCCCCCAAACTAAGATACGATTACAATAGGATTAGATACCATTTCTCCCTCCTATCATTCTCCCCCTTTTTGTTCAGGAATAGATAAAGGTTAACAAACTAATTTAAACATGAAGCTTAGAGTGATAAGAACATGAAAGCATATGGGCAACAAAAGCACAACTAATCCATGCAAATAATAACAGATACTAACTAAGATGCAAGAAAATGATACCAATATGATACATAACTATTAAGCATGTGATATCAAAAAAGAATGCAACAAGATAGATACCAATTATGAATTAAAGTATAGATGGACTAGAAAGCAAGGCAAAGACCAAAAACAATATCATATATATACATACTCTAGATATACCAAATATGCACACGCACATATATATAGATATAAACACACAAATGACACAAAATAAGATAAGTTTTTCACACACTTATGGTAAAAATGTGTCATGAGGAAACGGAATGTTGGGGTGTGAACTAGCAATAATTAAATTTAGACCCAATCACTTAAAACATGTTCAAGGAGTTCTCAATTGATTGCAAACTTCATCACATTTGAATAAAACCTCATGTGACAGTATAAATTGAACTCAATGAACAAACATACACAATGCATACAAGATTAGACTTTTGATAATTCTACAAACCAATAGAGTCGTGACAATGAAAATACAACTAGGATAAACGGACATTGTGAAAACCGTTGATATACCATTCAATCTCCCTCAATAAGCATATATATTTGAATGAATATATCAAGCAAAAATAGGCCTTGGCAATTATTTTTCTTTTTAATGCCATAATTGTCTTTTTAGGCCTTTAGACCACGTATTTCTTTTAGGTCCATTTCAAATGGTGGCTTACTATTCGCAAAGGATAATAAATTTCTTTCGGAGCCCTTCCCCGTGCACATTTAAATATATCATTTTTTATATCTCACACAAATCTCACGTGCAACGGATTTTGACATGCACTAGTCCTCCTAGGTCACAAATATGTAGATGACAAGATTGGTAGGAGAACACCTCACAAAGCTCAAATATAACATGTGACGATTAAATATCAAAAGAGATCGTGCATGTGTGAATAGAGGCATATAAAAATAGAATCCAATTAAATCAACACAAAATCCAACTACTCCATGTAAGCATGGTAAAGAACATAATAAGGATTGACAATCTAAACCAAAAGTTCTAGCCACATGTGAGCGAAAAATATGAGATTCTAACACAAGAGTATGTGACATAGAGTGTGTCAAACTAAAATACACAAAAAAAAAAAAAATTGAGTTTTTGAAAATTTTAAACCAAACAACAAAAATATTACTCAAAAGACAAACAAAAATCAGTTGAATTTTTCATTAAGCTTAAATTACCAAGAGATAAAAACCCAAATGATAAAAAAAAATATTTTTGTATTTTTCATTTAATGCAAATAAAAATGAAGGAAATATAATACAAAAGATAAACAAAAATCATTATTCTAGCATGTGTTTAAGCATGGAGCATAGACTAGAAAATTATTAAACATGCATACACCTAGCAATGATATATAATATGAAGCACAAAAATCTAGAGTATGCAAAGAAAACGAACACATTCAACATTTAGATTTAGCAAGTGAGGAAGCATGTGATAGTAAATGAGAATCAAAAACCCTATCTTATAAAGCTACCAAGTCCGATCTCTTAACCCAAACTAATGATGAATGACGATCTAGGGGTGTAGGAATCATGGCTACCTCGGGTTCCCTTACATTTGGATTTTCTAGGAACTCGTTTAAGATCAAAACAAAATTTCCTAAGATGACCTTTTCGACCATAATGTGAGCACTTAAAGACTCGATAAAAAGACTTACCAAAGGAGTGATCTCTAAAAGCTTTCCTAGGTGATTCTCCTAAAATAATGTATTTGGCTTTATGAGTAGATTCACTACAAGTATCAAAGCCTAAACCACAAGTGTCATTTTTTATTTGGACCGTGCCTACGATTTTATCTAGTTTTTCGGACCCCCAAATCAAATTTGACTTTTCTAGAGTCTTTTAATTTATTTTTTAATTCTAAAATATTAAACTCAAATAAAACATTTCTCTCTTCAAACTCAAGAAGGTCCTTTTTCAAGGATTACATTTAGCCTCTAAGGCTATCTCTCTCGCGTTCTACATATTCAAGCTTCTCTCGAAGAGTTCTCTCTCGTATCCTAAGGTCTTCCACTAATGCACTATCAACAACGACCTTGACACGCTCGCTTAAACAAACTTCTAACTTCAAATTAGCTCGTTTTAATTTAATAGATTCTTTATAAAGTTCTTGAAAAGTATTTTGAAGTTCACTCACATCAACCTTTTCTTCATTTTCACTGTTTCTTTCTTTTTAACTCTCACTACCATCAAAAGAAAGGGAATCATAAACGTTGACCTTGGAAGTGTCATGTGTTTGTATATCTTCATGAGAAAATTCATTATCGGTGATGACATGACTAGCCATAAAAGCCACAAAGTTGGGCTTAGTGGGGGAATTGGGTCCCTCTTCATAATCACTATCACTAAGGGTTGCATTAAAAGAAATTGGTTACTTACCCTCTTTCCTTAGTTTAGTGGGACACTCTTTTACCCTATGGCCATACCCTTCACAGCCAAAACACCTATTTGACTCGTCTCTATTTAAGCTTCCATTAATAGTTTTAGGGATCTTCGCGGCTTTGTCATGCGTAGATTTTTCAAATTTCTTAAAATCATTTTTAAATTTATCTTTGTTAAATTTAAGAAATTTTTGAAACTTTCTAGCAAACATAGCCATATTTTCCGAGCCATTATCACTTTCACTCCCTACTACTTAAATTTCCTCTTTTCGGGCTTTTAAAGAAAGGCACTTTTCTATTTTCTTTTCAGTTTTAGAGGGAAATATGTCTAGTTCATAGGTTTGTAAATCACCTACAAGCTCTTCTAATTTCGTAGAGGCTAAAGTTGGTAATGAATTTAAAACGGTTACTTTTGGAATAAATCTATCTGGTAGGGACCTTAAAATTTTCTTTACTACTCGGTTTTTGGGTATTTTCTCTCCCAAGTTAAAAGATGAATTAATAATATAGTAAAGTCTAGCATAAAATTCATCAAAAGTTTCTTTTTCGTTCATTTTAATGGTTTCAAATTGATTGGTGAAGTTTTGGAGTTTCGAAGCTTTTACGACACTTGTACCTTCATGAGTGAGTTATAAAATATCCCAAGCTTCTTTAGCAGTTTCAAACGTCATAATGCGTCGGAATTCATTTGGTGTGACTGCGCAAAACAAGGCATTTAAACCTCGGGAATTAAAATTTGAAAGTTTAAGTTCACTATCACTCCATCTATCGGTCGGTTTGGGAACACGTTCATTATCTACTAAATGAGTTGGTGGAGACCACCCGTTAACTACAGTTAACCAAACCCTCTCGTCGATAGATTTAAGTGACGATTTCATTCGCGCTTTCCAATACGCGTAGTTAGAACAATCGAAAATAGAAAATTTTGAAAATGGGAAAATTTTCATTTTAGCCAAAAAATATTTAAAGGATCTTAATGAAGTAATTTATCGCTTTGGCTCTGATACCAATTTGAAAACGTGAAGGACCCCAATTTTAAAATCTTCACTACAAAACATAATTTCTTTTTATCTGCGGAAGTGTTGATGGTTCAAATTAAAACAAATTAACTAATTTTAATTTCTTTTCGAATTAAAATTAAACCTAGTGAACTTAAAGTAAAACAATTAATACATTTTTCACTTAAACCAATTTAACCCAATTCCTAGAAATTTGCCTAAGTCATATTTTCAATATTACCAAATTAGGCCAACCCAATTTTATCAAATTAAGTGACGACTTGAATTAAATTAACATAAACATTACCCAAATTAATTTAGCACCAAATTAAACAAGTAGTGATTAAAACAAAATTTTATCTTGAATTACCTAAGCATGCGTTCTAGGTGATTTTGCAAAATATAAAATAGACAATAAATCACTACACCGCGATGTACGAGGAAAAACCCACAATGGGAAAAAACCTCGGACGGACCTAGACTTAAGTCCACTAAGTATGGTTTTACAATTACAAGAGAGATGACTTACTTCCTCGACTCGACCCCTTTCAAGCCTTAACAAGTCTTCCTGTAAACACCTCAGCCTAGTAGACAATCCCGGAGCTCTACCAGAACCTTGGACTTCACCAATGAGACATAGGTACACCGTCAACCACACATGGTGCCTTTCACTATGTGAGAATGCCGCAGAAAAATAAACTTCTTCTTCTTTGAGGGATTTAGAAGGAAACCTAAACGAACTCTTCAATAGGTAGAGTAAACCGTTGCCAAAACTCCAAGCAATGTATATATATAAATGAACTTAGATAAACAAACTATGGGTGTAAACAAAAGTGTTTTAAAGATTTTCTTGAAAGAATTAACATTTTAAACATGAACTTTTTCTTTTTGGAATTTTTCTCTCAAACTCTCTCTCGGAGGTTGTAGGATATGAAAAGGTTCAGTTAGAAAATTTGGTTCCCGCTCTTAGTTATTCAGGTAAAAAGTTAGTGGGAAAAGAAGTGGGAAAGTGGGAAAACTGTTCAAAAAAATGCCAACTAACTGTTCCCGGCAAAACTCGTTCGAACGAGATTTTCGTCCGAACGAAGTCTCATTCGAACGAGCCTTCTAACGAAGTTCCAATGTATAAAAGTTGAACTCATTAGAAATCTCGTTGGAATTCTCGTTCGAACATCATTCTCGTTCGAACGACAATTCGAACGGCATTCCAATGGACAATTGGTGAACTCATTGGCAAACCTCGTTCGAACGACATTCTTGTTCGAACGATAAACTCGTTCGAACGATAATATCGAACGAAAAACCAGAAAGCTGAAAATTTTATTTTTAGCCCAGAAACTTTATATACCTTATTTTAAAGTTTTAATAAAAAATTTCTAAAAATAAACAACAGTTTAAAAAAAAGTACACCCAATGAAACATGCTCCAAACTCCTATATATTTACAATCCATTCATACATTAGGAGTAAACGAAACATATGTTGAGGACGTAGAAACGAGGCACACTAAACCGACATTTTGATGAAGCTTTATGAGCTTGATCGCGACGTCTTCCACTTTAGAGTGTCATAGGCTTGAAGGATGGTCAATAACTCTATCCTATGACTCAAACGTTTTTGTCCGGAATTGAGCCAAAACTACAAAGGACTCAATTGGAAATTTCTGTCCTTAGAAATCTCCCGCTATGGCTATTCCGGGACAAAAACTAACAAAAATCCTAAAGGGCCGTCAAGCTCTACTAGACTAATAAAAAGTCCAACCCAAAATAAAAATACAATGCTTGACTCAAACAACCCAAGGATCAATATCTTTACCCGAAGATGAACGTTGCCATTAATAAAAATTCCTGCACACTTAAGCAAACACATTAAACACATAGGGAATACAAAATATTAAATGCAATTAAATAATTAATCCCCCTAAATTAATTATCCCCTTTATCAACTATGATCAACCTAAGAAGATAGCGACTCCCCTAAGCTAAATATCCTCCAAACTAAGATACGATTACAATAGGATTAGATACCATTTCTCCCCCTATCATTCTCCCCCTTTTTGTTCAGGAATAGACAAAGGTTAACAAACTAATTTAAACATGAAGCTTAGAGTGATAACAACATGAAAGCATATGGGCAACAAAAGCACAACTAATCCATGAAAATAATAACGGATACTAACTAAGATGCAAGAAAATGATACCAATATGATACATAACTATTAAGCACGTGATATCAACAAAGAATGCAATAAGATAGATACCAATTATGAATTAAAGTATAAATGGACTAGAAAGCAAGGCAAATACCAAAAGCAATATCATATATATACATACTCTAGATATACCAAAGATGCACACGCACATATATATATAGATATAAACACACAAATGACACAAAATAAGATAAGCTTTTCACACTCGTATGGTAAAAATGTGTCATGTGGAAACGGAAGTGTTGGGGTGTGAACTAAAAACAATTAAATTTAGACCCAATCACTTAAACATGTTCAAGGAATTCTCAATTGATAGAAAACTTCATCACATTTGAATAAAACCTCACGTGAAAGTATAAATTGAACTCAATGAACAAACATACACAATGCATACAAGCCTAGACTTTTGATGATTCTACAAACCAATGGAGTCATGACAGTGAAAATACAACTAGGATAAACGGACATTGTGCAAACCGTTGATATACCATCCAATCTCCCTCAATAAGCATATATATTTGAATGAATATATCAAACAAAAATAGTCCTTGGCAATTATTTTTCTTTTTAATGCCATAATTCTATTTTTAGGCCTTTGGACCACGTATTTCTTTTAGGTCCATTTCAATAGGTGGCTTACTATTCGCAAAGGATAAAAAATTCCTTTCGGAGCCCTTCCCCGTGCACATTTATATATACCGTTTTTTATATCTCACACAAATCTCACGTGCAACGGATTTTGACATGCACTAGTCCTCCTAGGTCACAAATATGTAGATGACAAGATTGGTAGGAGAACACCTCACAAAGCTCAAATATAACATGTGACGATTAAATTTCAAAAGAGCTCGTTCATGTGTGAATAGAGGCATATAAAAATAGAATCCATTTAAATCAACACAAAATCCAACTACTCCATGAAAGCATGGTAAAGAACATAATAAGGATTGACAACCTAAACCAAAATTTCTAGCCACATGGGAGCGAAAAAGATGGGATTCTAACACAAGTGTATGACACATAGAGTGTGTCAAACTAAAATACGCAAAAAAAAAAATTTTGAGTTTTTGACATTTTTAAATCAAACAACAAAAATATTTACTCAAAAGACAAACAAAAATCATTTGAATTTTTCATTAAGCTTAAATTACCAAGAGATAAAAACCCAAAATATAAACAAAATTATTTTTGTATTTTTCATTTAATGCAAACAAAAATGAAGGAAATATAATACAAAAGATAAACAAAAATCATTATTCTAGCATGTGATTAAGCATGGAGCATAGACTAGAAAATGAATAAACATGCATACACCTAGCAATGATATATAATATGAAGCACAAAAGGCTAGAGTATGCAAAGAAAACTAACACATTCAAGCTTTAGATTTAGCAAGTGAGGAAGCATGTAATAGTAAATGAGAATCAAAAACCCTATCTTGTAAAGCTACCAAGTCGAATCTCCTAACCCAAACTAATGATGAATGACGGGTGTAGGAATCATGGCTACCTCGGGTTTCCTTACATTTGGATTTTCTAGGAACTCGTTTAAGATCAAAATAAAATTTTCGAAGATGACCTTTTCGACCACAATGTGAGCAATTAAAGACTCGACGAAAAGACTTACCAAAGGAGTGATCTCTAAAAGCTTTCCTAGGTGATTCTCCTAAAATATTTTATTTGGATTTATGAGTAGATTCATTACAAGTATCAAAGCCTAAACCACAAGTGTCATTTTTTATTTGTACCATGCCTAAGATTTTATCTAGTTTTTCTGACCTACACTCCAAATCAAATTTAACTTTTCTAGAGTCTTTTAATTTATTTTTTAATTCTAAAATATTAGACTCTATGAAAACATTTCTCTCTTCAAACTCAATAAGATCCTTTTTCAAGGATTCCATTAAACCTCTAATGCTTTCTCTCTCGCCTTCTACATATTCAAGCTTCTCTCGAAGAGTTCTCTCTCATGTCTTAAGGCCTTCCACTAACGCATTATCATCAACAACCTTGACACGCTCTCTTAAACACGCTTCAATCTTCACATTAAGTCATTTTAATTTAATAGATTCTTCATAAAGTTCTTGAAAAGCATTTTGATGTTCTCTCACATCAACCTCTTCTTCATATTCACTGTCTCTTTCTTTTTCACTCTCACTACCATCAAAAGCAAGGGAATCATAAATGTTGACCTTGTAAGTGTCATGTGTTTGTATATATTCATGAAAAGATCATTATCGGTGCTCACATGACTAGCCATAAAAGCCACAAAGTTGGGCTTATTGGGGGAATCGGGTCCCTCTTCATAATCACTATCACTAAGGGTTGCATTAAAAGAAATTGGTTTTTACCCTCTCTCCTTAGTTTAGTGGGACACTCTTTTTCCCTATGTCCATACCCTTCACAACCAAAACACCCATTTGACTCATCCCTATTTAAGCTTTCGTCAATAGTTTTAAGGCTCTTCTCGGCTTTATCATGCGTAGATTTTTTAAATTTCTTAAAATCATTTTTAAATTTATCTTTGTTAAATTTAAGCAATTTTTGAAACTTTCTAGCAAACATAGCCATATTTTTTGAGTCACTGTCACTTTCACTCTATACTACTTATTTTTCCTCTTTTTGGGCTTTTAAAGCAAGGCCCTTTTCTATTTTCTTTTCAGTTTTAGAGGGAAACAAGTCAAGTTCTTAGGTTTGTAAATCACCTACAAGCTCTTCTAATTTCATAGAGGTTAAAGTTGGTAAAGAATTTAAAACGGTCACTTTTGGAATAAATTTATTGGGTGGGGACCTTAAAATTTTCTTTACTACTCGGTTGTTGGGTATTTTCTCTCCCAAGTTAAAAGATAAATTAACAATATCGGAAAATCTAGAATAAAATCCATCAAAAGCTTTTTTTTCGTTCATTTTGATGGTTTCAAATTGAGTGGTGAGGTTTTGGAGTTTCGAAGCTTTTACGACACTTGTACCTTCATTAGTGAGTTGTAATATATCCCAAGCTTCTTTAGAGGTTTCAAACGTCATAATGCGTCGAAATTCATCCAGTGTGACCACGCTAAACAAGGCATTTAAACCTCGGGAATTAAAATTTGAAAGTTTAAGTTCACAATCACTCCATCTATCGGTCGGTTTGGGAACACGTTCATTATCTACTAAATGACTTGGTGGAGACCACCCGTTAACTACAGATAACCAAACCCTCTCATCGATAGATTTAAGTGTCGATTTCATTCACGCTTTCCAATACGCGTAGTTAGAACCATCGAAAATAGAAAATTTCGAAAATGGAAAAAATTCCATTTTAGCCAAAAAATATTTAAAGGATCTTAATGAAGTAATTTATCGTTTTGGCTCTGATACCAATTTGAAAACGCGAAGGCCCCCAATTTTAAAATCTTTACTTCAAAACGTAATTTCCTTTTATATGCGGAAGCATTTATGGTTCAAATTAAAACAAATTAACTAATTTAATTTCTTTTTGAATTAAAATTAAACCTAGTGAACTTAAAGAAAAACAATAATTACATTTTTCACTTAAACCAAGTTAACCCAAGTCCTATAAATTTGCCTAAGTCATATAGAAATTTGCCTAAGTCATATTTTCAATATTACCAAATTAGGCCAAACCAATTTTATCAAATTAAGTGACGACTTTAATTAAATTAACATAAATATTACCCAAATTAATTCTGCACCAAATTAAACAAGTAGTGATTAAAACAAAATTTTATCTTGAATTACCTAAGCATGTGTTCTAGGTGATTTTGCAAAAGTTAAAATAAACAATAAATCACTACGCCACGATGTACTAGGAAAAAACCACAACGGAAAAAAAACTCGGACGGACCTAGCCTTAAGTCCACTAAGTATGGTTTTACAATTACAAGACAGATGACTTACTTCCTCGACTCGACCCCTTTCAAGTCTTGACGCGTCTTCTTGTAAACACCTTCTCCTAGTCGACAACCTCGGAGCTCCACCGGAACCTTGGACTTCACGAACGAGACATAGGTACACCGTCAACCACATATGGTGCCTTTCACGGTATGAGAATGCCGCAGCAAAACAAATTTCTTCTATTTTGAGGGATTTAGCAGAAAACCCAAACGAACTCTTCAATAGGTAGAGTAAACCGGTGCCAAAACTCCAAGCAATGTATATATATAAAGAACTTGGAAAAACAAACTATGGGTGTAAACAAAAGTTTTTTAAAGATTTTTTGAAAGAATTATCACTTTAAACATGAACTTTTTTTTTTGGAATTTTGCTCTCAAACTCTCTCTTGGAGGTTGTAGGATATGAAAAAGTTCAGTTAAAAAACTTGGTTCCCGCATTTAGTTATTCAGGTAAAAAGTTAGTGGGAAAAGAAGTGGGAAAGTGGGAAAACTTCTCAAAAAATTGCCAATTAACTATTCCCGCTAAAACTCGTTCGAACGAGATTTTCGTTCGAATGAAGTCTCGTTCGAACGAGCCTTCTAACGAAGTTTCTGTGCATAAAAGTTGAACTCATTAGAAATCTCGTTGGAATTCTCGTTCGAACATCATTCTCGTTCAAACGACAATTCGAACGACATTCCAGTGGCCAATAGGGGAACTCGTTGGCAAACCTCGTTCGAATGACATTCTCGTTCGAACGACAAACTCGTTCTAACGACAATATCGAACGAAAAAATAGAATTTTTAGCCCAGAAACTTTATATACTTTATTTTAAAGTTTTAATAAAAAAATTCTGAAAATAAACAACAGTTTAAAAACAAAGTACACCCAATGAAATATGTTCCAAACTCCTATATATTTACAATGCATTCATACCTTAGGAGTAAACGGAACACATGTTGATGACGTAGAAATGAGGCACACTAAATTGGCATTTTGATGAAGCTTTATGAACTTGGTCGCTATGTCTTCAACTTTAGAGTGCCATAGGCTTGAAAGATGGTCAATAACTCTATCTTATGACTCAAACGTTTTTTCCCGTAATTGAGCCATAACTACAAAGGACTCAATTGAAAATTTGTGTCCTTACGTATGTTAAATCATTGTAGGACTTTTCAATCCTTTTGACTAATGGATATGAGTTTAATATAAACTGTGCTCAATCTGCACGCCGAGCCAACAACAAGTTACTCTGAGGTCATTCACTTTTGAATTCCTTATTTGGATATTTTGTATTTTAACTGATCTCTTCAGGAGCACATCCTTTTAAGGATATTTTATAACGACACATTTGAATATATGATTGTTTGCATACCCTTCACTAGACAAATACCTACTAACACGGTTGTACCTATACCCATTTGGATTGTCTGTTGTACAATTAATGTCTTAATGCATTTAAGCACGTACTCCTTATCTTTTCTTCCAGCAAAGAAAATCCATGTAGGGTTTTTATATTTATTCTCTATCTAAGTCTCGTATATATAAGCAATTGTAATATTCACAGGTCTTTCATAATATATTTCGAAAAAGTACTAAGCTAGTGAGATATCTTAAAAGTATTTACATCCATAATGGGATGGGATGTTCATATATAATCACTTTTGATTTCTATAGGAAACTTTGTGCCATAGATCATGCATTTGTTAGTGAGTTTTAACACTTTACATTATAAACACCCATTTATAACCTTCAGGGTTAACATCTTTCGGGATTTCGACTATAGGTCCAAATACACCACGTGAGTTAAGAGACGACTTATGTCATCATGTTATTTTATCATTTTTGGCAAATATATAATTCGTCGACATTCATTTATAATATATGGATTTGTATCATCATTGCCCTTTTATTTGTATAGATATAACATATATAATTCTACCATCAATGATCATCTTTGATGATCCCACTTTTCTCTTGTATATGTATAAAATATATAAATCTCATTTAATATTAGGGACCTTTGCCAACTTCAGGGGCTTTATAGTCACTTCAAGGACTTGTGCCTTTTCGTATACTAAAACCTCTTTTGGATTTTTAGAGAATGTGGATCTTTTGTTCATAACCTCTTCTCGTGTACAACCTCTTCTAGAGCGTTATTTGGTAATGATTTTATTTAACCTCCACTTCTCGGGAGTCAAGTAATTGGGGCTTATAGGTTTGTCATGCTTCTGGCGTATATAAATTTATTTGTTGGCAAATTTATTTTGTCCTTCTGGGACAATGATTTGGAAAAGCACATTTGTAACTACTCTGTATGATATTTGATATTATAATATCATTTTTGCATTAAGCAATGTGGAGGATTAGATGAGACAAAGTGGAATTACTCCACAATAATTATCGTTGTTCTTCTCTAACAGACTATTCTTAAGGAATAATTTACACTTTAGTTGCATTTTATCCTTCCCTATCGGTAAGAAGATTGTCTTATCAATAATAAAATTTTATAAAATATACAATAAACACTACCTTTGTTAGTGGTTTAATAACTATGGAGCTTCAGGTTCTTGACAAAGTGCATTTCTTGCAACAATAAATGGTATACTGTATAACCCCGTGAATAATGAAATTGAGGTTTGCTAGTGTAAAATTTGGGCTTTCAACACTAGAATTAATGCAAAATTACTTTTTATTATTTATTGATAAGGTACCCATGTATTCTAATGCCCATAAAATGAAGCAAATTTTTTTAAGAATTATTTTCATATAACTCATCGCATATGAATGGGAGGGTACCATGTTACAACATCACATAGACTCTTGTGGAGCCTTAGGTTCAACAATGGTTGAACTATTTATAATATTACATACCAAGTCTGAAAAACTTCTGATTTTCATGATAATGTGAGTTGTTTAATGTTTACTAGACAAATGTCATTATATAATGACAGTTTAAAAATATCAATTACAAGATTCAATATATATTATGAAGCGAAAGTCAGTCCATATATATATATATATATACAACAATAATTTATGTTTCGATCAATAGTCTAGTGACCAAACTTAAACAAATGGAAGTATTTTTAAAAAAATCTCGTATCAAATAACTATCAGATATTCAAAGATTGTGATAGATAATATACACTTCAAGTTTTGTAACAACAAATCTTACAACACTTAATAATCCTAAAAAAATCATATTTGAGGATATAGATCGTTTATGAAAACTAATCCAAAGAAATATATGTAAAAAATCATGCTATTTTTAATGATCATGGAGAAAAAAGTAATTTAATCATTATGCTCTAAGCAAAAAAAAAACTTAACTATGCACATATCAAACCAGAATATATATTTAAAGGAGGAAAAAATTGGCCAATTAAAGTTTCGAACTTTTTATTTATAACTGATGAATCAAAATTTCATAATCTTATGTTATGTTAGAGACTTCAGACTCGAAAATAAGAAAATTTAGGTTTCTAATAACATTACCACTAAATTAATTATGACAAATATTTCATTTGAAAAATAATGAGAACTTCTAGTTCTATAGAAATAATTGAACTTTGGGTCTAATATTTTTAATGTCGAAGTACATCAAATTCTCTACACTTGTTATATCTCAATTCCACGTTCGATTAAGGTAAAAAATGTCAAGAATCATTCAAACAAGTGTTAAATATTTTTATGAACTCTTACTGATAATAATCTAACCTTATTATTACGAAAAATGAAGGGTTTAATTTTTTTTCCACATTCCCAACACTCTAATGTATAATAAATCATTGGAATACCATTAAAAGGATAATTTAATTTTCAAAAGAAGCGAATGTTAAAGAGACAAAAGTTTAATAGTGAAATCATTAATATGATAGTTAACGGAACCTTTAACCATTAATAGAATATCTAAAAAGATATTTCATTTAATAAAGAAAATGAAAAACCAAGAAGTTTAAAAGATATGTCTAAATATCCAATTTATTTTAAAACTAATCCCAACAAAATAGATATATTTGGCGCTTTAGGTCCAAATTATAAATAATTATTTGAGAACTTTTAAAATTCATACCCCGTGAATATCAAAACTTCAAGTTTTGATTTATGGTAATTTTTGTTAGAGCTTCAGATCAAAATAATTTGAAATACTATGAGAAATTCAAGCCTCGTATTTTCAAAATCAAGTAAAAAACAATATCCCAATTACAAATAATAGTGAACTTCTGGTTAAAATAATGATACTGAGTCGTCATATCGCGAATATAATTGGGGTACACTTGGTCTATACCCTTTTAATTAAACAACCAAAACTCCAGGTTTGATTGTGATTTGTTTTCTTTGACACTTTAGGCTCAAATAATTTAGATGCTTCACGTCCCAAAATTAGAAAATATCTAATTCAATTTATGTGTTTGAATAATTATTAGGGAACATCAGATCCCCATTATAAATAATAAGGACAACTTCATATCACAACATTAAAAATTTAGGAACTTTAAACACTCTCCAATTATATCCAAACTTCAAGTCTGATAGAGGTAAAATTTCTTGGAGCATCAGGTCCAAACTATAACTAATCATTATGGGACATTTAATATCCTTAACCCGATCCACCCGTGTCATTCCAGTGGAAAGGGACGGGCTCATTCTACGAAAGGTCGAGGGCTCAAAACTCTCCAACGGATATTAGATAGTAAGCGAGACATGTGTTAGAATGACTCTGGCACAACGTCCCCCCATGATCGTTTGTGTGGTGGAGGTTCAGGGTTTTATATAAAAAAAATTATCACGTTATTATATAAATAATCAGAACTTCGCGTTTGATTACAAAATTATTGGAGATTTGGGTCTAAATTATAAATAATTGTTATGGGACTTTTAGTATCCCTTTCCCCATTATAGAAATAATCAAAACTCCAAGCTTGATTTTAGGTTATATTTCATTACCATATCCAAAAATTTGAACAATAATTAATAACTTCAGGCCCCAATTTTAAATGATTTGGGAACTTTTTCGCCCCAAATTAAAATTACTATCTGAAAACTTCAGTTGCCAAATTTAAAATGAGTATTTGGAAACTTCAGACCCCGAAATATAAATAGCCATTGAAAACTTCAAGGCCCCAAAAATAACAATTGGGTGGTATAATATATTAGTAGATATTTAAAGAATATATATTGGATAAGGATGGGCTATACCTTAGATATACAAAAAGAGACGAAGACTTATAAACCACGTGGTTTGTTTTTATGAGCATCAATTAACTAAAGAAGAATCATATATATATATTAAGAATTGACATGGGTAATGTCCCTCTGTGTGAAGAGGCTTTGGTGCTAAAAAGATATAGAGAAAGATATATGTGCACGATTCATGAATACAATGAATTATGTGAAAAATATTAGAGCACTCGTGCTGATAACGTGTCATAAAATAAAGGGGACTGAGAGAATTTGGAGGGAGAGAGTTCTTCGTTTCATTGATGTATGAATACTTAAAGAGTATGGTCCCTATTTATAATACAAAATAAAGCATCCAAATAAAACCTTTAATAATTGTGGAATAGGAGTAAGCATCCACAAAATACATATTTTATAACAAAGAGTACAATTATAAACTCATAATAGTCATGTGCCAAGTACATGACTTAGTTTCGTCATATTTAACGGTGCAAATGGATGAAATAGTTTATGAGCCAAATGAGTAATTTACTATTTTCAATTTAGTCGATCGGGGAAGGAGGTTTTCTCCTCGACTCACACAATGTACACTATGTCCGTCCGTCCGTATTTGACAAACCCTCAAATCCATCCCCTTCTCTCAACCAACACCACGAATTCGTATCCCCCTTCTTCCTCTCTCCATCCACAAATGCCCCTTCTCCCTCCACTATCAACTCTTCTCCATCCACTATCAACCTTCTTTTTCTCACTATCACACCCTAAACGCATGCCCACCCTTTACCCGGACAAAAAATCTAACAAAATTTTAAAGCAACTTTAAGAAAAATTTCAAATTTTAGTGTTTTTTAAATTGGTTCTTAGGGTTTCTAAATAGGTTAATTTCGAGGATGAAGTGGCATGATTTTGAATCCATGCACAAATTTTAGGGTTTATAAATAGCTTCTTAGGGTTTTTAAGTATTTTCATTAGTTCTTTGCAAGAGATTACTTGATCCTTTATTTTTATTATGACTTTTAAAATAGGTTCAATCTGTGGAATAAATTATGGGGTTTATGTATTGTAGTTTCACCTTCTCTCATACAGAGATATGTTGTGTTAAGAAAATCTAATGCACAAATGACTGAACTATCAATTGTTACAAAATATCAGATTCATATTGTTGATTGTGTTTTCTAATAGTATATACAATTGCATCGTGTTATTTCTCTTTAGTAACCTATGTGTATCGTTTGATTGTA
The DNA here is from genome assembly GCA_949130495.1 of Sambucus nigra. Taxonomy (NCBI): domain Eukaryota; kingdom Viridiplantae; phylum Streptophyta; class Magnoliopsida; order Dipsacales; family Adoxaceae; genus Sambucus; species Sambucus nigra. Next base: position 663,013,540 of record OX422210.1, read on the forward strand.
TTATACTATTGATTTAAACAGTTTTCTTAGTAGTTTTTCTAACTTTGTAAACTTTAGGATTAAAATGACTTTAAATTTGTGTTGGAAATGCTTTTCATAGTATTTTAATGGAGATCTGGATATTTGATTTGTATACTGATAAAGGAAATGTGCATGATTAAGTTACTAGAGTATCAGATTATGCGAAATACCAATTAATATTGTTGATTGTTGTTGTATGGAAAAATTACTCTCATACGTCGACAAATGAACAATAGACACATGTTATCTTATATGTCCATTTAGTTATCTTGATCGGAATCAGAGGTACCTAGTCAGCTAGAATGCCGACCAACTCCCAGATTGTGAACCATCAGGAATAGCAAAAGTTACTCGAATGGAAGGGCGACCACCATTGAATGTCAAGAGTCTCATTTCTTGTATACATATGTAAATGCCTGGAGATATAAATAAATTCCGTCTCTAGGGTTCTGGACCACTATTAATACATAATCTCCCTTAGCTCAAGGGGACGAAAAAACCAATCTCAAGCACACCATACGAAGCTCTTGTAAACATCAATAATAATACCAACAGTGGGCGTAGGATTTTAACAACTGAACCACTATAAAAATCGTTGCCTCATGTGTGTTTGTTTAGATTTCTCTTATTATTTATTCGTGATTATAAAATTAGAACACTCCATTTTTAGACATCAACATATTAGCGTCGTCTATCGGAACGACTGCTTGTCATCGTTCTCTACCTCTTACGTTTCTTTATTTATTCTTTGTCTAAAAGAATGACCACCATTTCGAAAAGAAGTTTCGTAATTACACGCAACAACCCTGATACATTTGCTCCCCCTAATGAGACAGACCTCCAAAGCAGTCAAATAATTGTTATGTACGATGCAAGACAAATACTTCAATTCTAGAAGAGTCATGCCACCTCCACCAGCTAGGAATGAAAGGAGTTATCATTCTCGGTCTTCTCGTGACAGATCATACTGTACTGGAGCAACATCTTCATTCTGATCAACGATTTACTATAACGGTAGATCTTTTTCCAATGAGAGTCCAAACGTGTTGGAGAGGCTAAATGGGGAATCTTCTTTTGACCATCTGGGTCCTCGAGTAACCAGAGGTCATCACATGGAGAAAGAACATCCCCACGAGCACTGGGATATATCCGTACAATCTAGAGATAGCATGAGGGGCTCTGTGCATACTGAGCAGACTTCTCAAGAAGAGAGCTCAGCACATATGCACAACAAAGACAAAAAATCTGCTTCTACCAAATCAAAACCAGAGGAACATTCCTGGTAGGGATCCATGCAGCGACTGGAAGACCAGTTGGGGAAATGGGAAAAATAAAAAATTCGTTACAAATACGTTTTGTTAAAGGCTCCCCTTTTGTCCAGGCTATTGCGGATTACCCCACACCTTCCAAATTCAAACCACCGTTTGTCACTCCTAAATATGATGGGAAAACTAATCCAGTCCTTTGCATTGAACAGTATCAAGCTGTGGTTGATATTTATTTTATCCCCGACGAGATGGGATGCACGGCTTTATACAGTTCCATAGCTGGTCCAGCTCAAATATGGTACAAAAATTTACCCAGATGTAAAATTTCTAGTTTTCATCAATTGGCTGAAATATTCATTGATAACTATTGCTTTGGGACTACGGCGATCAAGAGTCTTACTCACCTTTTGACCATGCGTCAAAAACCTGGAGTAAGTACCCGAAAGTATATCACACGTTTCAATGATGAGAAACTAGAAGTGGTGGATTATAAGGAAAAGACAGTTATTGCAGCCTTGACGAGTGGATTACTGGCCAAGAATCTTTAATATGCTCTAACAAAAAATCCACCCAAAACTATGATAGAGCTGATGGCTAAGACTGGAAATATTATTAACACCGAGGAAGCTATGGTAGCAAAAGAAGTGCAAGAGAGAAAAACTGAAGGTCAGAAGAATAATTCGTTCAAAAAAGATCAAAAACGACCAGAGGATTGATAAAGTCAAAAAGTATGACGAGTATACTCCACTCATTAAAGGTGTCCATCACATCCTGGAGGAAATCAGGGGTAATAAAGATTTGAACTGGCCTGGGAATTTGAGGTCACCTCCCAAGAAGAAGGATAAGTCCAAATACTATGATTTTCATAGATATTGTGGACACACTATTGATAGTTGCATCGCTCTAAAGAATGAAGTTGAGACTCTTATTCGGTGAGGAAAGTTGACTAAATTTGTAGATTGGTATGGTAGTCGAGATGCCAGGACAAGATCTGAGTCACCTGACCGCAAAAAAGATGACATCAAAATAGCACGTAAAAATGACTATAAGGATGATCCCGACCTGCCAAAGAAGCCTGATGAACCAGAGATGATGTAGGGATGATTTCCTTTGATTGTCATTTCATTGCAGGGGGAGACACCGGTGGAGGAAATGGACTTATCAAAAGAAAAACTTACCTAAATGAAGCTAAAGTGTGTCCTACTATCAGGCAGATTGACATGTCCAAGTATAGAGATGCTCGACCAAGGAAAGTCAACAAAGATATAGTGTTGACGATAAATAAATGCAATGTGTATTTTCTCAGTGTTGTCTTGAGTAGTCACATTATAAGAATTTTATACAAAAATTTGGAATATAAGTGGAAAAGACTAATGGTATGACACAATATGACTTGTTCATTAAGTCAGATATATTGTGACATCAGTATTAATCAATGTCCATTGCCTATAATATGATGGTTATCTCACATCTAATGTTCGATAATCAGGGCATATAGTCAGGAAAATTGCCATGAATGACTTTATAGGAATATTAGTATGATTGATACGACCCTAGTTATAAGATTATGTTTTGATGGTGATTTTTCCTCACAAGGAACTATAAATATAAAGAGGTGAAATTGATGGGGAAACCCACGTCGATACCCCCCCCCCCCACCCACCAACCCACCCACCCTCCCCCAACAAAAGATTTTATCATGATATCATATAAGTGTTCAAGTTGCTAAAATAACTTCACTTCTTAGCCGAAAGTTTGATAGAAGCTAAAGCCAAATTATAAACTATTTCATTATAATTCACACAGTGGCTAGGAAAAAAAGACAGTTAGCGAATTGCGTAATCGCAAGTGAATTCCCTAAGAGCAGTCATAATACTATTAGGAGTTAAGAATCTTATCTTCTTTAAAACAACAAGGTAGATACATTTTATTTGCAAAAAAGTTGAATAAATTTTAATGGTTTGGTCTACGATAACCTGGATTGTAGACACATGAGCCATTAATCATTGGATTCAGGAGACGAGTTAACTAGTTATAGGTGAATTTATCTACTACTGGGAATTTGTAATTGCAGTGGGAGACATGAGTGTCAATTTTGATAATTAGAGATTAATTTTAAATGATTGCTTATAAGTTTGTAAGAATAGAAGGAACTTTAGTTCAGATTTTACTCTTTTTATGGAAGGATATTTGTTTAATTTTAATAACATATGTGTTGTTAATGGTAATATATAATATATTCACCTTTGGTACTAAAGCGGATGACGATACCAGAAATGGTATCACCAAATCAATGTAATAAGCAAGCTCAAACCAGTGTATCAATGGAGTAAAAACGTGTGTATGCAGAAGGAGGCGAGACAAAGAGGGAGATGATATAAAATATAAGTGGTTCATCCAATTCTGTCCTACTCCACTGTGTGAGCGCGTGTGAAATCCACTAAGAATGGGCTCTAATGGCCTTTGGATACATAACACTCAAGATTTCTCTCTCTATGCAGTGAATTTAGCAGAGTTATCGTAGGGGTGTGAATTAGAGATCCTTTACAAAGATGTAAAAGACAAGTATTTATATGGCTGGGGAAGTGTCATACGCACCCCAGGCATGCAGGAGGCATATACAATATCAAGTAACTAATGTCATGCTGCCTTTTGTCATCTGTGCATCTAAATAATGATTGAGAAATATTCTTCACATGTGGGGAAGATGTTGTTGCAACGGTTTTGTGCACGTGGGGCTCGCAGCCCATGCACACTCTCCTACACATGCCCCATTCCACGCGCCTTGCCAAATGTATCCTATCGAGGTAAAGTGTCGACCTGGCCGAGTATGATAACTCCATGGTGTTATTGGTTTACATGCTGGTAACTGCTAAGTAAAGTCTCGACTGATTTACATCAAGTTGAGATGAGTGTGTAATAATATCTGATGAACTCTCGACTTTCCCACTGGTGGTCGAGACGAGGTAGTTAACCCATTGAGGTGGTAAGTGGTCTCGTCCTAATAAAAGGACGAGATCGAGATAGCTGATACAGGACTCCTTGTGAGAACGCTCTTCATAAGGTTGGCCTGAATTGAGACAGGCTTGAGTGTAGACGACATCACACTGGGGCATATCAATCACCCCTAACCTTTAGTCTCTGACGTTAGGAAGAGGCTGAAAGGTAATAATGTCTGAAGACAAGAAGTTGACATTTGTCATTGATTAGCCACTCGTCAGTTGATTGATGGCCTATAAGTTTAATAGGACATTTGTCACAGTTCCCAATGGTTAGCATGTGTGAGGGTGGCTGAGATGCTTAGGGATTTATGCCTTAATGATGGTTTTGTCAAAAATTATTTTCAAGGACTGCGACGATATTAAACCCCTCATTTTACATAATTTTCATCTTCTTCGTTTTAACTCTCTTTCCCACCTTACCTTCACCAAACTTCCATGGTATTCCTGCAAGCTTCCTTGTTGCTACTTACTCACACCCTTCCATTCTTTGGACTTCTTCTTCAACCAGGTAATTCTCTCCACCATTTCTTTCCTTGTATTTACCAAGTTTCTTCAATTTTACATTTTTCGGCGAGTAGTTAGGCAACTTGTAGATAAAATTGAGGCTTTCGTAGGTGTTTGTTGCCTTTAGGAGGTGTTGTAGGGTGTCTCTTAGGTTTTCTCATTTGTTTTACCCCCAACTGGATATTTTGGTGGATCACCGATCATCATCTCCAGTGAATCCTTTAAGTTGTTCTTGATAGTTCTTTAGCAAACGATTCAATTCCTTCATTTGATCTTGTGGCTGACTTAGTCAACACCCTAATATGTTTGTCCCCTTTTACTGTCTTTCCACCTACGTGGTAGGTCATCCTTTGGATGTTAAGACCTCTTTAGAAGAGTAGTCCCCATTCCTCAGAGAGAGGTGTTTAAGGGAGATCAGAAAGTTCGAGGTTGAGGAAGCTGCCACTCGTAGGGCCGAGGTTTTTCCTCTTCATCCTATTTACCCCACCCCCTTGCTGCTATTCGTAGTGACTCCATGTCTGAGTCGGTTGCTTCTGCAGACGATAATCCCACCATTTCCCATAACGTCGAGAGTGTGGATTGTTTCAAAGAGGCTATGAGACTCCCTACCGATGGGTCTAAGGAGACTAAAGACTCTTTAAGGGCCTTATCCTCAAATCAGGTTAAGTCATCAGACCAGGCCGAGTCATTAAATCAAGTTCAGTCTTCTCCAGAGTCAGATTCTTCCATACAAATCCTTTCGTCTCACGATGAGCCGAGAGAGGCTATTGCATGACCACCCCTATAGATGCTATTCATCTCTCCTCCATTATGGGGAAAAACTTTGCGAAAGTTGCTCATGCCCAAGGTGTCGTCCCGGTCGTAGGCCAAGACAATGATGAAGATGCAATTGAGGGCACACTTAATACCTCATGTGTTGAATCCTATGTCAGCACAGTTACTGAAGTTGATGTAACACCCCGTATTTTCATGCATTTAATATTTAATTAATTCGAGAATTCAAAATTACTTGTGTGTCATAATTTTAATTGAATTAATTATGGCAATTTATATTTAAATATTAATCGGGGAGTGAATGGTTAATATTTAGGAACATTCATTTACTAAGTGAGTAGTAATGATGTATTTACGTCATTTTGGGTATTAAAGACGGGATGTGTACTTATTTCAGTCGGACGTCGGTATAGACTAATTTGGGTGTGAAATAAAGATTTTGTTAAATTAATTCGGATGCCATTTCTGAGTGTACGATTGAGTCCGAATGGGCTGAGATAGTCGGAAAAGTGTACCCGGGATTAATAAATGGGTCACGGGACGTTTTTAGGCATAGTCGGGCCCACACGAGAGCATTTGGGTCCTTTGGGCTTGGCCCATTAGGCAAAAAACGGGATTAAGGTTAATTAAACAATTATAAGAAATAAGGGAACGGCTGAATTGAGTTTAGAAAAGACTTAGTGATTTAGGAAAATCCTAGTAGCAGTCAAAGGCAAAATTGGGGATCATAGGAGAGCCAAAAGAGTCATCTTCAACCTTGGGCATTCACAATTTCAAAATCAGACTCTACGAACCCTAAGGCAAGTGGTTAACTTGTTGTAGTATTTAAAGTGTATTTCAATTCATATAATGTGACGTGGATAATCAAAGCAATTCGTTTTGGGATTTAATGGGGGATAAACATGGGGTTTTGTAAACCATGAATCTGATTTCTAAATTGAGTAGAAATTTATATACAATCTGAGTTTTGTATTTGTATCTGGTAAGATGTGTAAACCCGGATGAATTAGAAACAAATTGGTAATATGAATTTAATGTTTAATTGGGTTAAAGATTAATTTGGATTTTAACCCAAATTCGTGAAAACGGGAGGGAAAGAAAATTAATTGATGTTTTTGGACTTTATGGAGGTTCCATATACGGTGTTTGATGTTGATTGTCGATGGGAAAGCTTAGTTTTCAGTGTAGAGGAAGCTAGGGTTTGGAGGTGTGCATCCATGGCTGAAACAGCCAACTCGGGGAAGACGAAGACCTGATCGATCGATCGATCGAAGGGGGACCATCGATCGATCGATGGTCCGGAAACTTTGACAGTTCGCCCAATTTTTAATATATAAGGAAATTAAATATAAATTCTTCCATGCCTTAATTGTTGAGTAATTAATACATGGGTTTAAATCTAATTAATTGTGAATAAAAATTTATTAGGATTTGAGGGCGACTTGGTATGACATCATGATTAAAATTAATTGGGATTTGGAGAAAATTAGGTGTGTCACACTAGGGTTAAATTTTGGAAAGTTTGTTCAAAATGATTAAATACGAATGTAGTAGACAAGTCCGGGAATAATGGTTGAGCGTTACCGAGATGTAAATTTTATTTAGGTAAAGGCTAAATAATTTAGAGTCGGGGATTTCGACTCGGGTGGTGTTATTTCGGGCCACGAGAGGAAGTCCGAATATATTGGTTGGGGCGATACCAAAAGAAATTAATGTGAAAATTAATTAATAATTAGAGTTGGTCCATAAACTCAAAATAAAATGGAATAGGCTTGTGTCACGGACTTAGTGCACGGTGTAGCCGGGATACTTTATAGTTATATATATACGGTGTGTGTGTGTGTGTGCGTGTGTGTGTGTGTGTGTGTGTGTGTGCATTAATATCAGTGGATAGATATTATTATTGTATATATACTCTAATGCTATAGGGGGAGGTTGCACGTAGTGGATGAATCCCCTAGCTTGAGGAGTAGGGAGAGTATAATCCCAGGTCATAGCGTCTGTTATATGGGTGAGGGGAATCTCACTTTCAGGGAAGGAATATGACCGCCTCCGACATTTATGTATTAACCAAGTTAGTGAGCGATTCTGACTTGGGGTAACTAGGTTATGTGAATACACCTAGTGGGATAGCACTTTAGAGGATTTATACCCGGTGAGACTTTACTCGGGGGAAATACTATTATTAAATGTTATTTCAGTATGTTTGTGAATACTGTAATATGATTGAGTATATAATTAGGTAAATAATTATATACATGCAAATTAATACAAAGCATGAGTTGTATTATATGTATAACAGATGTGGAAGTTATATGAAATTAAAAAGGGAAATGATTTAATTAAGTTGATGATGATAATAACTTAAAAATCATAACTAAGGCATACTCGGATAGAGTAGGGTATTTGCAAGGGGTTTTATAATTTATCTAGTCATAAGATGAAGAACTAGGTGAATTTATTTAAGGCGTTAGTAGTGCACATTAGAGGAGGGGTGAGGATGTTCTCAAGGGAGTGCGGCACTAACAAAAATATGGAGAGCATGCATATTTACTTATTACTGCAATTTAATCATTTGCTAAATGTTTTTCAAATATTTTTTGGGTACTAACCCTTGCTATAAAATTTTAAAAAAACCTTTTAGGTGTCCAGCCACAGGGACGCCAGGCTTGACTCAATTTCAGGGATCCGTTGCTGTAGCATATGTGGATGTTGCGGGAGTTTGATAGACGCCTCACTCTTTCATTCTAGTATAGAGACTTCTATCAGTTATTTCGATCATGTCGCTCACAGTTCATTTAGTTTTTTTCAGACTTGTTGAGATTGATTACTTGTCTTTATTTTATATTTGTTGGAGCTTGGGCCGATGGTTTATTCGGTCAGTTACTTAATTGTGAATGGTTGTTTCAGTTAATTGTGATCATTGTATAGTTTTATTTCCACATGAGATGTTCATTTAAGTCAATGAAAGATAAAACTTGGCACCAGTCTAATTTTCTCACTTAGGTGTTTAGTAATTAAAAAGGTGACAGTGATGCTAAGAATGAACCAACTGAGAAACCTGTTCTAACTTAATTTAGGACTGATCACCCGGGGTTAATTAGGCGGGGTGTCACAGATGGTATCAGAGCATAAGGCTCTAGTGTCCTTAGGATCTGTGCGGCTTACTACGTTTCAGTGTAGCACTCGGTTGTTATAGAGCCCTATTATTAGGACTGTTGATTCATTTTCCTCTTGTGAGATATCGTATTTCTGCTATGAATATTTTTGTGTAAATTGTGTACTTATACGATTCAATCTATTTCAGATGCCACCGAGGAGACAGAGAACGGAGAGGGCTGAGGGTAAGGATGAGGTCAGGGAGGCCCATCAGGAGCCACAGGTACAGCCACCCCCACCCCCACCCGAGTTGATGTCCACTACTCTGGTGGCAGTGATAGTGGCCCAGGCGGTCGAGACAGCGATGAGATCTATGGCAGCTCACTTTCCACACCCCCAGGCACCGCCTCCAGTGGCACCAGTAGTTCAGGCTCCAGTGGGGCCACCATCTTGGCAGCGAGTTAGGGAGACCTTTCAGAAGGGTCACCAACCTGAGTTTTGGGGTAGCACAGATGTAGTAGAGGCTTGTGACTGGAAGAAGAACAAGCAGCGCCATCTGCGCATGCTGGAGTGTACCGAGGTGCAGAAATAGATGCTTGCTACCTTTCGTCTGTCGGGAGCAGCCCTATAGTGGTGGGAGTCAGTTACCACCGTCGAGGAGCGGGATTTGATGACGATAGTAGAATTCGGGGTACGGTTTGACCGCAAATACTTTCCACCAGCGGTAGAGGCTGAGATGAGGAAAAAGTTCAGTGATTTAGTACAGGGTGATCGATCAGTGGCAGACTATGAGGAAGAGTTCACCCGTTTGGAAAACTTTGTGCCAAATGAGGTGAGCGATGAGGAGCGACAGAAATCGAGATTTATGGATGGCTAAGCCTGGCGGATCAGGCAACATTTAATTGGGAATCCGACGTTAGTGACTTATACAGATGTCGCTAATGACGCACTTGTACATTGCCAGGATCATCGCTTCCATGCGAAGGGGAGCAAGAGAACAGGGGAGCCGAGCCAACAGGGCAAGGTAGTTACTAGTAGTGACACGAGTGGTACTCAGCAGCAGACTAGCAGTCAACATGGGAATCAGGCTAAGAAGTTTAAGCCTGGTGGGTTTCTACCGGGAGGACAGGGGTTCAGGCAGGGGCAGTCGGGCCCGAATCAGCAGCCGCAGGTTCCTCAGGGCCGTTCAGGGCCAAGGGAACAATGGGGGAGGCCAGTAGGGCCAGCCACTCTAGGGCCAACAGGGTCAACGACAGGGGGATGGTCAGAGACGCTGCTTTGTCTGTAGCCAGCCAGGACACTTCAAGAGGGAGTGCCCACAGAGGGGCAGAGGTCATCAGCAGGAGGTCCAACAGGGGCAACGGGGATAGATGCCGCCAGCAACAGTAGCCCCACCCGCCCCACCGCAATAGGGGAAGATACACTACAGGCGTGTGTATAACGTCCGGGATGTTCCCAATCCTCCAGCGCAGCAAGCACCGCCAGCAGTTGAGGGTTTTTTTCTCATTCATGGTTATGAGGGTAGTATTATTTTTTATACGGGAGCATCGCATTCATTCATTAAATATAATTTTGCTAAACGGGTCAGGTTACTAGAGATCGCGGGTAGTCTTCGGATGTGTGTTGAGTCACCAGTAGGCAGCGGAGCTTCGATTAACTCGATTTGTCGGGGGATGGACATTTTAATTTGGAGGCTTAGTTTAGCAGCGGACCTCTTGGTGTTAGATATGGAGGGGTACGATGTCATCTTGGGTATGGATTGGTTGGCGGGTTATCGAGCGACGGTAGATTGCTATGAGAGGACAATCGTGTTCTCCATTCCAGGACAGGAGATGTTTTTTATAGCAATGTCATTACCTGAGGGAGGGTCACGCACGCACTTGTGTTACATCGAGGAGGAAACCTCACAGGAGGTGGTGATTCCGTTGGACTCAATCCCGGTAGTAAGGGACTTTGAGGATGTGTTCCAGGAGATACCAGGGTTGCCACCTAGTAGGGAAATCAAATTTGTAATCGATTTAGCACCGAGAATGAGGCCAATTGCTCGATACCCATACCGTATGGCCCCTTCATAGATGCATGAGTTGAGAGAACAGATTCAGCAGCTTCTGGGTCAAGGTTTCATTCGGCGGAGTACATCGCCGTGGGGTGCACCAGTGTTGTTTGTAAAGAAGTGGGATGGCTCACTACGGTTATGCGTGGATTATAGAGAGCTGATCAAAGCGACGATACGGAATAAGTATCTGTTGCCTAGTATTGATGATCTATTTGACCAGTTGAGAGGGGCGTCTTACTTCTCTAAGGTCGACTTGAGGTCAGGGTATCATCAACTACATATCCGAGAGGAGGATATTCCTGAGACTGCTTTCCTGTCGCGGTATGGATTTTATGAGTTCAAGGTGATGCCATTCGGGCTCACCAATGCACAAGCAGTGTTCATGGACCTCATGAAAAGGGTTTTCAGGGATTTTCTCAATCAGTTTGTCATCGTGTTCATCAATGACATCCTGATCTACTCGCGCACCGAGAAGGAGCACGCCGAGCATCTGCGTATAGTTTTACAGACATTGCGAGATCACCAGCTCTATTCCATATTCGGGAAGTGTGTATTTGGCTACGGGAGGTTCAGTTTCTTGGCCAAGTGGTGTCATATCAGGGTATTACGGTGGATCTGAGTAAGGTATCGGCGGTGAAGGAGTGGAGGCAGCCCACGACACCGACCGAGGTGCGCAGTTTCCTAGGATTGGCTGATTATTACAGACGGTTCATCAAAGGATTCTCAAAGATTGTGGTCCCTTTGACGAATCTGACCCGGAAAAGGGTACCTTTCACTTGGAGTGATCATTATCAATTAGCTTTCGACGAGCTAAAGGACAAGTTGACATATGTACTCGTACTTGCGTTGCCATAGGGAGGATTAGATTATCGAGTTTACACTGATGCATCCTTACAGGGACTTGAGGGTGTGCTTCAGCGGGATGAAAGGGCTATAGTTTATGCGTCCCGAAAGCTAAAGCCCCACGAGAGGAATTACCCCACTCACGACCTGGAGCTAGCAGCGGTCATTTTTGCTTTGAGGATATGGAGACATTATCTTCTAAGAGAGCAGTTCACATTATTCACGGATCACAAATCACTTCGGTATCTCTTCACACAGAAGGATCTGAATATGAGGCAGAGGCGGTGGCTAGAATTCGTGAAAGACTTCAAGTTTGATATTCAGTATCATCCCGGTAAGGCTAATGTGGTAGCAGATGCATTGAGTCGGAGATCGACTAGGGAAATATCAGAAGTCTGGAAAGTGATAAGCACCCAAAACTGTACAATTTATACCCCAAATAGATGTAGTTTAGTTGCTAATTCTCGACAATATGGGTCTTATGCGCTTAATTGTTTATTATGCAGGCTTAATTGCAGTTGTAGTGTCAAAAGCTATATTTCAGAGCAATTTGCAGTTAAATGGAGTTAAAAACCTTATCCCGTAACCCTAAACCTACCCCAAACCATGTGTGCGTTTTATTTGTTCATTTTATTATTTTTTAGATTTTTAGTTTTGAGTCATTTTTACTTTTAGAATTTATTTTAGATTTATTTAGAATTTCTAGGATTTATTTTCTAATTTTTATATTTCTTTTTATTTAGTATTTTGATTTTTATTCTATTAGTTTTTAGTTTTAGTTTTATTTTATTTTATCGTATCAGGATTAGAAATTTATAGGATTTCATTTATTTCTTAGTTTTATTAGATTTTATTTTTTTTAGGATTTTATTTTTAGTTTAATAGAATTTTATTTTTATTTTTTAATTTCTTTTTAGTTTTATTTTTTCAATTGAATCTTTATTTTATTTTTAGAGTAGGAATTTTTTTTTTTTAGTTTTAATAGTTTTATTTTTAGTTAGTTAGTGTCATTTTTAGGTGTCTAAAGTTTACACACACAAATATCACTCACCCACACCCCTACTTTCCTACACCCTCACCCACACATTAATCCTTTACACCCTCATCACACCCTACACCCACCTACTTCATCTTCTCCAATAAACCTCTCACCATCCCAATTCTCTCTCTTCCCACCACTAAACCTTGTACCACCAAAACCTCATTTCTCATACTCCATTAACACAACCTAAACAGCCACCTGGCAACAACCCAAATCGCTGGCGTACCTACCCGTCCCCATTACCGCCGGCGATCAACCCCCTCTCCGGCGAGCTCAAACCGGAGCTGCCCCAGACCACACCACGCCGGAACCCAAGACGACAACCCCGGCGACGCCCATACAAACCCACTCCGGCGCTGCCAGCTCCGGCCGGTGAAACCCCCGGTGCGACCTCCCTTTGCTCTCCCATCCACAGCCTGTCTTCGCGACCCGCGACTGCCCTCTCTCTCTCTCCTCAATCCGCCGTCGGACCCTCTCGTCCCAGCCACCGACGATGACCCTTGTCGGCGATCGCGTTCCCTCCAAATCCGGATTCAAACCCCATCTCCATGTTCAAACCAAGTTCTTCCATAACCCAATTCAAAAACCCAAATACCCATTTCAATCCAACCACCATCCAAGCTAAAGGCAAGACCCATTTCCCATTTACCTTTATTTCCAAGTCTTACACGATGTTCACCTGCTACAAACCACAAAACAAACCAAAGCCAAAGTCTTATTAAAATGCCACATGTGTTTAAAAACCTTTTTAATCCAATATACCCTTTAAAATCCCCAACTACCTCTTTTAACCAATACCCAAAAATACCCTTATAATAATATCATATTTTATTCCCTCACCTCACTACCCACATGACCTCACCCAAACCACGTGCATCATCTATTAATTCCTAAACTAACCCTTACCCACACCTTATACAACCTCTTGCACCTTAATTCTTCCAAAAATACCCCCATGCTCCATGCCTACTATAAATGAAGATGAAGACTCCATTTGAAAAGAGAGCGTTTAGATAGGAAATTCTAGAGAGAGAATTGTAGAGAAAATTATCATTTGTAAATAGTTTTATTTTATTCTTTTTATTTTTTTAGATATTTGTGAGAAATTAATTGTTGAGTGATTCAAATGAGTGTTTGTATGTAATTGAATATTGTGGAAAGCTCATTTTGAATGGATGTTGCTCAATTTCAATGGAGGATTAGAGTCCAATTTTGCAAATCAAGGAGACTTGTTTGAAGATTTGTCCTCTTACCCTTCTATTTTATTTGTTTATGCCTTTGATTATTAATTTGTCAAATTTTATACCATGTTAGGCTAAAACCCCTTTCAAGGGGTGGGGTAAAACCCTTATTTGATGTTGTTTTATTTTAATTAGTTTAATTACTTGAAAAATCCCTTTAAATGTTAATTTTGATCCCTCACCCTTAAATTTACGCCTCGAGAGAGGGTAAATGATTTTCGAGAGAAAATCAAAATTCTAGTTATAATACCCATTTTAGATTCGAACTAGAGATAGGGGTTTCTTAAGTGGGGTATTATAACTTGGATTTCAACTCTTAATTTATTTTCTAAGATTTATATAAATTTTAATGGATCGATCATAGCGGGTGATTAATTAAAAGGAGTGTAGATCTATTTTTCTAGAGTTGTGGGGTGTTAAACTTAACATTCGAAAAGATTGCTATTATAATTACACTTGCAACGAGAGTTGGTTTGTAATTTTGATATTAATTTGGGAGAATTCAAATAATTAAATTAATTAATTAGAACAACTAAAATTTGTGGTGTAATCCCATTCCTTGATTGTTCTCACAATTATTTACCTCACTTATCTCTTATTTTTAGTTTAGACTTTAATTTTCATTTTAGTAAATGTCTGTTTAGTTTCTATCATATCACATTTAGTTTAGTTATTAGTTTAAATCTCACCTCACCCTATTGTTTTAACATTCGAAAAAGCTAAAAAAAAGGTAGAAAAAGTAAAAAGCCCAAAAAGAAAATAAAAAGTGAATTACATTTGAATTTGTCTCTAGTTTACCCCTTAGAAAGTGGATTGATACCCTTACTCCCCGCTACACTTGAGTTTGTTTTATATTTGTAGGTAATTGAGGATTTTGACTAACTTGACTTTCAACAATGACATACGCAAAAGTCTAGTTATCAAATGGCACCGTTGCTGGGGATCGAACCCGGGTCACCCGCATGACAGGCGAAAATACTTATCAAATGTCGCCGTTGCCATTCTTGGAATTGTGAAGCTCGGAGCGGATTCAATTTTGTAGTTAATTTATTCATTGTTGCATTTTTGTACCATTTTTATATTTTTATAAGGCTTGTATTAGGAATTTTATCATTGCTTGCATTGCGGTGCATAGAGACACCATTTATTTTCCACTTAAATTTGTAATACTTCAAGTCAAGCGTGATAGGGAAACCGGACAAGGTAGAGAGAGGGCGTCCAAAGGCGAGGATTTAGAAGACTTTCTATCTTGGGTCGGTAGGACTCCCGGGGACGACTGAGATAGGCGTGATCTCTCCCCGGTCGACTCAAATTTTTTGGCACGCCACGGCCTAAAAATCGTGGGAGGTACATTTCTCTAACACTCGCGCCTCTCCTGTTAGTGAGTCAATTCTTTTGTGTGCTATTGTATGCTCTTGTGTGATTTTATTCTCGCATTTATTTTCGAATGGTGTAATGAATTAATTGACTAAGACCTACACCCAGTCACTCACAAGAAGGGATTTCATCACCCGACTCACTCGCTTATCATTGTTTGCTACCCTAGCCATCATTAAATTTAAAATCAATCAACTAGGTAGCCCAATAGGAGAATATTTTGCAATGGCGATCACTAAAATATTTCCGTGATTTTTTATCGCCCGCGAACTTAATTAAAATTTGACTACCCTCTCACTAAATTTAAAGATAAAAATTGGCTATGTGCTAGTTAGGAATTTTTCTTCTCTTGTGTGTGTTTTCAATTCAATTTTTCGATAGTCGGTTTTAGTTAGTTCGTCCCAAAATTCTAAGAGTCCATATTTTTCCCCACCTTTTCTTCCCAAAAAAAAATTCAAAAATATTTTCTTCTATTATTTTTATTAAAAAAAATCCAAAAATATTTTCTTTCTTTCCTTTTTAGAAAAAAATCCAAAAATATTTTATTTTTCTCATTTTTAGAAAAATCCAAAAATATTTTCTTTCCTTTTGAAAAAATTTAAAAAACCAAAAAAAAAATATTTCTCTCCACATGGCCGAAGAACGTCCCTTACGGGACTACTTTGGTCATTTTTCATTGACACGTGACACGTGTGAGAGTGATCCCGAGCCGTCTCTTTATGATATTCTTAGTCGTTTCATCTCTCTCACGAGTACCGTTGGTACTCTTGACCCATCCATTCCTGCACCTCCTATTCCATCACCCTCGGTGTCAAGTGTCGTCGTGTCTCCTCCTTTGTTGTGCACCCACTGTTATTATGCCGATCACATGTCCCATGAGTGCCCATACTCTTCATATCCCTACGCACCCACCATAGAACATGTGTATCCATATGACACTGTTCCGGAACCCACCTCGGCCTACTATCCTGATACACCTAATCCCAAGTTGTGTGAGTACCCGAGTTATTCATAGAGGCCTGATCACCCTTTCACGCAATACGTATCCCAATCCGATGTTGTGGATCCTCACACGTTCCAACAGTCGTCATGGCAACCTTGTGAACCTGTTCACGATCAGTCCCCTCACTACGCACCCACTGAATTTCAACCATTTGTCCATCACGAAAGTGGTCCATTCGTGTATGATGTACTTGGCCCCACTCCACACACTTCATTTGCGTATTCTCCATACACTCACGCTAATAGCGAGTTGCATCCACCTCAACTGCCACCACCACCCATCATTACACCAACATCTTCATCCACATCCGCTCTCGAAACCCTCTTGCAAAAGTTCATACTTGAGCAAGAGCAAGCCATTAAAACTCAAGCTCTCCAAAGGCTTGAACAAAGGTTAAATGAATTGGAGTGTGCGAGAGAGTCGGATATTCCCATGGTCCCACCCATCGTTGCCACCGAGTGTGACGATGATGTGTCCTCTTGTGACACGAAATTTGAGTGTGACCAACCCTACCACCCTGAGAATCTTGAAGTTGAGACCATTCCATGGTCCGAGTCCCAAGTCGACAATTGTGTTGACTTACCTTTCATTAGTGAGCCTTATCTAACCCCACCATGTCCATATGAACCCCACCTTTCGATCCACCTTCCCTTTCCCGTCAAATCCAAAAAAATGCCCGAGTCTACACCTATCGAGTTTCACCATTGTGTTCCCGAGGAACCAATTTATCCTAGGTTAGCTCCAACTACGAGTGCTCACCAATTTCCCGAGATAGAATCCGTGATGGTTCTTAATTATCCGGTTATGGATGCTGTCCCACCATGCATGGCTCCCTTTGAGCCCGATATTTATAGTGATTCTTCTATATCCGATCTTGGTGCCTCGTTTGAACCACCCACCATATTCACCAATGATACTCTTATGGAAAAGTTGATCACTCCATCTTTATATACCACACTTCCTCCTGCAAGTTCCCTTGTGGATCACTCCGCGCCTCATGAGGAGGGTGTGTCTCCCACTCTTGAGTTGGATCATCTTCCTCCACCATTTATCGCACCCAACCCACCCATTGTCCCTTCCACCCTACCATCTGGTTTGAATCTTGATTTTACACATTTCACGTTTCCATCTATATTTTTAGATCCTTACCTGAAACCATCATCCACCATCTACGAGAGTATATGTGGTGATACTCTCCACTTCCGTGACACCTAGCTTGTTCCTCCATGCACACCACTTCCTTGTGGTGTTGATTTTTCTTCTCAACATCTCCCTGGCGTGTCAGGGCGCGACCATTATCATCTCCCATTCATAGAATGGTCGTGTGATTTTTATAAGGCCCATCCCATTCCACTTACCAAACCCTTTTGCCTTCCCATACAACTAGAGCACCATGCCTATAGGGCCCTAATTGACCTCACCTTTAAGCTCAACAAGGCTCTTGACCGATACCTTTCCACCTTTAACCTTACCCTTACTTTAATACCCACCCGCCCATGGTCCACCGATGCTTTGCCTCGCGTGATGCATTTTGCTATACAAGTGCATTGACCCTTTTAGCCTGTTTTCAGCAAGACTGACGCTTCAGTCTTGTTTGGGGGTGATTCTCATCACCCACTTTTTTTGTCACCCCGTGCTTTCATAGATCTTATCATTAGGGTGAGATTTCATCGGTCTGGCTGAAGACATTAAACTTAGCGCAACCAAGAGGCAGCCCGCGTTTCTTGTACTAGTCTCATCCTGTTTGGGGGTGGTGTTTCACATCACCCAATGCTTTATCATGTTCTAGACTTGGACATATTTTGCTCATGGATTCAGGTTTCATCTTCGCTATATCTTTCCACTTCATTAGCGGTTGATTCTGGTAAACTCTTTCCTACCTTATGCTCTCAATTTTAAAAATTATTTTACTTAACATTGAGGACGATGTTCCTTTTTGTTTGGGGGTGGGGAATTTTATCAAAATCGTGTCTCTTTATAAAAAATTATGATTTTTGAACCTGATTTTTAAAATTTTGTGCAGTTTCTTTCATCTCAATCATTCATGTAAATTTTCAATCATCCATCGTTTTAAAGTCTAGGAATCAAGCTAGAGAATATTTTTTCTAAATAGCTTATGTATTACATAACAAGGCATTTTGCACCATGAATTTCTAGACTCAACAAAATTTGCGCACTTATCACGTCAATAGGTTTAGAGTTGAGGAGTACTACAATTCAAAAGAGAACCTTAAGGATCACTAGTGGAGACTTTAGCTTGTGAGATTTGTGACTTTCACCCTTTCAGAGTGTTTTACGCAATCTTCGAGTCACAAGTTGATTCAACTTCTTTTGGGTCCGCACTTAAATCGTTGTATGATCTCATTATTCTTCATTTTTTTGGCTTGATCACTGAGAATGATATCTCTTTCGAGTTGTAAGAAACGCGTGTCTTGAAATTTGTCCTGATCACTAGGATTTTCATCCATACACTTACCACTTTTCCATATACCATTTTCCATTCACTTCACCCATTATATTCCCATGCTCTTCCATATTCCCACATATTTCCCCACACCATCACCTATCATCCCCATATCATCTTCCATCATTTCAAATAAAAGAGTGTCATTTCAAATATAAATGTCTTCATTGTTAGTTTGAAAAGAGAGAGAAAAACAAAAAAAATAGCAAAAGAAAAAATAGCAAAAATAAGAAAAGAAAAAAAAAAGTAAAAAAAAAAAAGGAAGAGAGTTGTAGTTAATTTTTATGTAATAGAGACATTTGTGCCTAAAGTATAGTACACTCTTCCCGCTCATCCGTCATATATCCATCATTTTACACATCAATCCCATTCTGCATCACTATCCTTCATATCACCAACCTCATATCCCATCTATCCCACCACATACCATTCTTCTCATTTCATTTCCCCCTCACCCATATACATCCATATTCCCCTAGGTGTTCGGGCAAATTAAAGTCGATGTGGTGAATAACTCGACGTTCTCACTATAATGCATTCTTTCATGAGATCATTTTTTTTCTCTAATTGTTCGTTCTTTCTTATATGTGTGTGAGACGTTTGAACTTGCTTACATTTACTCACATCCTCACACACAAGAGCGATACACTAACCCTAATCTCGAGAGTTATTTTGAGAGAGATATATCCAGTGAGATTTGAAGTTGAAGCATTGATTCCGAAAAGGCAATCTAGGAATTACTCTTGTGATACTCGACCCGTTTTGACTGATTCACACTACACACGTTGAGTTCTAGGAAGGATGTGCCTTGAGTATTTACTTAGCAAAACTTTTTACGCTTCTAGCTTGTATTTCTCAAAATATTTTTCTTGTGATGGATTGTGCGATTATTCTAAGTCTAATAAGAGATTAACTGCCTTTCAATAAATTATTTTGCAAATAAAGAATTTTGTGGGTATATTCCCTGCAAACCCTCACGAGACACAACTCGTCATGTAGGGCAACCTATAGGTTTAAAGGCTTTTTGCACATGCTAAGTGCAATCGCAAGTGCCCGCGAAAGTGGTACACTTTTGGTTTCTTATCTTTCTCTTTCTCTCTATCTTATTGCTCGAGGACTAGCAACGCTCTGTTTGGGGGTGGTGTGATAAGCACCCAAAACTGTAAAATTTATACCCCAAATAGATGTACTTTAGTTGCTAATTCTAGACAATATGGGTCTTATGCGCTTAATTGTTTATTATGCAGGCTTAATTGCAGTTGTAGTGTCAAAATCTACATTTCGGAGCAATTTACAGTTAAATGGAGTTAAAAACCTTATCCCGTAACCCTAAACCTAGCCTAAACCTTCCCCAAACCATGTGTGCGTTTTATTTGTTCATTTTATTATTTTTTAGATTTTTAGTTTTGAGTCATTTTTATTTTTAGAATTTATTTTAGATTTATTTAGAATTTATAGGATTTATTTTCTAATTTTTATATTTCTTTTTATTTAGTATTTTGATTTTTATTCTATTAGTTTTTAGTTTTAGTTTTATTTTATTTTATCGTATTAGGATTAGAAATTTTTAGGATTTCATTTATTTCTTAGTTTTATTAGATTTTATTTTTTTTAGGATTTTATTTTTAGTTTAATAGAATTTTATTTTTATTTTTTAATTTCTTTTTAGTTTTATTTTTTCAATTGAATCTTTATTTTATTTTTAGAGTAGGAATTTATTTATTTTTAGTTTGAATAGTTTTATTTTTAGTTAGTTAGTGTCATTTTTAGGTGTCTAAAGTTTACACACACAAATATCACTCACCCACACCCCTACTTTCCTACACCCTCACCCACACATTAATCCTTTACACCCTCATCACACCCTACACCCACCTACTTCATCTTCTCCATTACCGTCGGCGATCAACCCCCTCTCCGGCGAGCTCAAACCGGAGCTGCCCCAGACCACACCACGCCGGAACCCAAGACGACAACCCCGGCGACGCCCATACAAACCCACTCCGGCGCTGCCAGCTCCGGCCGGTGAAACCCCCGGTGCGACCTCCCTTCGCTCTCCCATCCACAGCCTGTCTTCGCGACCCACGACTGCCCTCTCTCTCTCTCCTCAATCCGCCGGCGGACCCTCTCGTCCCAGCCACCGACGATGACCCTTGTCAGCGATCGCGTTCCCTCCAAATCCGGATTCAAACCCCATCTCCATGTTCAAACCAAGTTCTTCCATAACCCAATTCAAAAACCCAAATACCCATTTCAATCCAACCACCATCCAAGCTAAAGGCAAGACCCATTTCCCATTTACCTTTATTTCCAAGCCTTACACGATGTTCACCTGCTACGAACCACAAAACAAACCAAAGCCAAAGTCTTATTAAAATGCCACATGTGTTTAAAAACCTTTTTAATCCAATATACCCTTTAAAATCCCCAACTACCTCTTTTAACCAATACCCAAAAATACCCTTATAATAATATCATATTTTATTCCCTCACCTCACTACCCACATGACCTCACCCAAACCACATGCATCATCTATTCATTCCTAAACTAACCCTTACCCACACCTTATACAACCTCTTGCACCTTAATTCTTCCAAAAATACCCCCATGCTCCATGCCTACTATAAATGAAGATGAAGACTCCATTTGAAAAAGAGAGCTTTTATATAGGAAATTCTAGAGAGAGAATTGTAGAGAAAATTATCATTTGTAAATAGTTTTATTTTATTCTTTTTATTTTTTTAGATATTTGTGAGAAATTAATTGTTGAGTGATTCAAATGAGTGTTTGTATGTAATTGAATATTGTGGAAAGTTCATTTTGAATGGATGTTGCTCAATTTCAATGGAGGATTATAGTCCAATTTTGCAAATCAAGGAGACTTGTTTGAAGATTTGTCCTCTTACCCTTCTATTTTATTTGTTTATGCCTTTAATTTTATTATTTTGTCAAATTTTATATCATGTTAGGCTAAAACCTCTTTCAAGGGGTGGGGTAAAACCCTTATTTGATGTTGTTTTATTTTAATTAGTTTAACTATTTGAAAAATCCATTTGAATGTTAATTTTGATCCCTCACGCTTAAATTTACGCCTCGAGAGAGGGTAAATGATTTTCGAGAGAAAATCAAAATTCTAGTTATAATACCCATTTTAGATTCGAACTAGAGATAGGGGTATCTTAAGTGGGGTATTATAACTTGAATTTCAACTCTAAATTTATTTTCTAAGATTTACATAAATTTCAATGGATCGATCCTAGCGGGTGATTAATTAAAAGGAGTGTAGATCTATTTTTCTAGAGTTGTGGGGTGTTAAACTTAACATTCTAAAAGATTACTATTATAATTACACTTGCAACGAGAGTTGGTTTGTAATTTTGATATTATTTTTGGAGAATTAAAATAATTAAATTAATTAATTAGAACAACTAAAATTTATGGTGTAATCTCATTCCTTGATTGTTCTCACAATTATTTACCTCACTTATCTCTTATATTTAGTTTAGACTTTAATTTTCATTTTAGTAAATGTCTGTTTAGTTTCTATCATATCACATTTAGTTTAGTTATTAGTTTAAATCTCACCTCACCCTATTGTTTTATTATTTTAAAAAGCTAAAAAAAGGTAGATAAAGTAAAAAGCCCAAAAAGAAAATAAAAAGTGAATTACATTTGAATTTGTCTCTAGCTTACCCCTTAGAAAGTGGATCGATACCCTTACTTACCGCTACACTTGAGTTTGTTTATATTTGTAGGTAATTGAGGATTTTGACTAACTTGGCTTTCAATAACGACATATGCGAAAGTCTAGTTTACAGAAAGCGAAGTGGAGAGAGCTTCGATATGAGGATGATGTGGCCAGCGCTTGCGTGTCAGCATTATCCATCACACCTGAGATCATTATGCGGGTTATGAGGGCTCAGGTAGAGGATCAGATCTGCCGGGATAGGGTGAGTCAGTTGCTAGCTGAGGGAGCAGAGAATTATTCGGTCAGCTCGGAAGGAGGCTTACGCCTTAATAGGAGGTTAATTGTGCCAGAGGATGAGGAGTTAAGGCACGCGGTTATGACAAAGTCTCATGGGTCGAGATTCGCGGTACATCCCGATGGGGATAAAATGTACCAGGATATGAGGAGGCAGTATTGGTGGGCAGGAATGAAAAGAGACATAGCAGAGTTTGTTTTGAAATGTGCCACGTGTCAGCTTGTGAAAGTTGACCATCAGGAATGCTATAGCCGCTGGAGATTCCCGTGTGTAAGTGGGAGAGCATCTCCATGGACTTTATTAAAGGGTTACCTGCATCGCAAAGGGGGATTCCATATGGGTCATTGTGGATCGGTTGACCAAAGTGGCCCACTTTATGCCAGTTCACATAGACTTTGAGACTATGCGATATGCGCAGCTATTCATATCGGAGATTGTTAAGCTGCATGAGGTACCGGTTAATATTGTGTCTGACAGAGACAAGATCTTTGTGGCCCACTTTTGGCAGAGCTTTCAGGAGTTCATGGGCACGGAGTTACATTTGAGTACAGTCTCTCACCCATAGACTGACGGACAGACTGAGAGAGTCAATCAGATGCTGGAAGATATACTCAGAATGTGCATATTAGACTTTGGGGGAGGTTGGGAGAAATATCTTCCTTTGGTAGAGTTCGCGTATAACAACTCTTTCCAATTTACGATCGGTATGGCACCATTCGAGGCACTATACGGGAGACCTTGTCGTTCACCCGCTTGTTGGTTA
The DNA here is from genome assembly GCA_949130495.1 of Sambucus nigra. Taxonomy (NCBI): domain Eukaryota; kingdom Viridiplantae; phylum Streptophyta; class Magnoliopsida; order Dipsacales; family Adoxaceae; genus Sambucus; species Sambucus nigra. Next base: position 663,036,981 of record OX422210.1, read on the forward strand.
GAGGTGGGGAACCACAAACTATTGGGGCCGAAGATTGTTCAGGAGACGTCTGCCAAGATAGAGTTGATCCGAGGGAGGATTCGGATAGCTCAGGATAGGCAGAAGAGTTATGCTGATGCTTCACGAAGACATGTGGAGTTAGAGGTTGGGGATCAGGTATTGGTCCGGGTGTCCCCAATGAAAAGGGTGATGAGTTTCGGCAAGAAGGGTAAGTTAGCACCGAGGTACGTGGGACCTTTACCTATTATCGAGAGGGTGGGGCAAGTAGCTTACAGGCTGGGATTGCCAGAGCACCTTCAGCGGATACACGACGTGTTCCACGTGGCATCGCTGAAGAAATATCGCAGGAGCGAGAGGGCCTTCTAGAGCATTCCACTCGAGAAAATTGATTTACAGCCAGACATGTCATACGAGGAGAGACCGATGGCTATTCTGGATCGTAGTGAGCAAAAGTTACGATCCAAGGTTGTTCCACTAGTTAGAGTACAGTGGGGTCATCACAACGTTAACGAGTCTACCTGGGAGCGGGAGGAGGATATGCGGGAACAATATCCAGAGTTTTTCACCACAGGTACGACCTAATTTCGGGGACGAAATTCCTTTGTAAGGGGGGAGTATGTAACACCCCGTATTTTCATGCATTTAATATTTAATTAATTCGAGAATTCAAAATTACTTGTGTGTCCTAATTTTAATTGAATTAATTATGGCAATTTATATTTAAATATTAATCGGGGAGTGAATGGTTAATATTTAGGGAAATTCATTTACTAAGTGAGTAGTAATGATGTATTTACATCATTTCGGGTATTAATGACGGGATGTGTACTTATTTCAATCGGGAGTCAGTGTAGACTAATTTGGGTGTGAAATAAGGATTTTTATAAATTAATTTGGATGCCAATTCTGAGTGTACGGTTGAGTCCGTATGGGCTGAAATAGTCGGAAAAGTGTACCCGGGGGTAGTAAACAGGTCACGGGACATTTTTAGGCATAGCCGGGCCCACACGGGAGCATTTGGGTCATATGGGCTTGGCCCATTAGGCAAAAAACGGGATTAAGATTAATTAAATAATTATAAGAAATAAAGGAATGGCTGAATTGAGTTTAGAACAGACTTAGTGGTTTAGGAAAACCCTAGTAGCAGTCAAAGGCAAAATTGGGGGTCGCAAGAGAGCCAAAAGAGTCATCTTCAACCTTGGGCATTCACAACTCCAAAATCAGACTCTACGAACCCTAAGGCAAGTGGTTAACTTGTTGTAGTATTTAAAGTGTATTTCAATTCATATTCATGTGATGTGGATAATCAAAGCAATTCGTTTTGGGATTTAATGGGGGATAAACATGGAGTTTTGTAAACCATGAATCTGATTTCTAAATTGAGTAGAAATTTATATACAATCTGAGTTTTGTATTTGTATTTGGTAAGATGTGTAAACCCGGATGAATTAGAAACAAATTGGTGATATGAATTTAATGTTTAATTGGGTTAAAGATTAAATTGGATTTTAACCCAAATTCGTAAAAACAAGAGGGAAAGTAAATTAATTGATGTTTTTGGACTTTATGGAGGTTCCATATTAGGTGTTTGATGTTGATTGTCGATGGAAAAGCTTAGTTTTCAGTGTAGAGAAAGCTAGGGTCTGGAGGTGTGCATCCATGGCTGAAACAGCCAACTCGGGGAAGACGAAGACCTGATCGATCGATCGATCGAAGGGGGACCATCGATCGATTGATGGTCCGGAAACTTTGACAGTTCGCCCAGTTTTTAATATATAGGGAAATTAAATATAAATTCTTCCATGCCTTAATTGTTGAGTAATTAAAACATAGGTTTAAATCTAATTAATCGTGAATAAAAATTAATTAGGATTTGAGAGCGACTTGGTATGGCATCATGATTAAAATTAATTGGGATTTTGAGGAAATTAGGTGTGTCACACTAGGGTTAAATTTTGGAAAGTTTGTTCAAAATGATTAAATACGGATGTAGTAGACAAGTCCGGGAATAATGGTTGAGCGATACCGAGATGTAAATTTTATTTAGGTAAAGTCTAAATAATTTAGAGTCGGGGATTTCGACTCGGGTGGTGTTATTTCGGGCCACGAGAGTAAGTCCGAATATATTGGTTGGGGAGATACCAAAAGAAATTAATGTGCAAATTAATTAATAATTAGAGTTGGGCCATAAACTCAAAATAAAATGGAATAGGCTTGTGTCACGGACTTAGTGCACGGTGTATCCGAGATATTTTATATTTATATATATACGGTGTGTGATAGTATATATATATATATGTGTGTGTGTGTGTGTGTGTGTGTGTGTGTGCATTAATATCAGTGGATAGATATTATTATTATATATATACTCTAGTGCTATAGGGGGAGGTTGCGCGTAGTGGATGAATCCCCTAGCTTGAGGAGTAGGGCGAGTATAATCCCAGGTCATAGCGTCCGTTATATGGGTGAGGGGATCTCACTTTCAGGGAAGGAATATGACCGCCTCCAACATTTATGTATTAACCAAGTTAGTGAGTGATTCTGAATTGGGGTAACTAGGTTATGTGAATACACCTAGTGGGATAGCACTTTAGAGGATTTATACCCGGTGAGACTTTACTCGGGGGAAATACTATTATTAAATGTTATTTCAGTATGTTTGTGAATACTGTAATATGATTGAGTATATAATTAGGTAAATAATTATATACGTGCAAATTAATACAAATCATGAGTTGTATTATATGTATAACAGATGTGGAAGTTATATGAAATTAAAAAGGGAAATGATTTAATTAAGTTGATGATGATAATAACTTAAAAATCATAACTAAGGCATACTCGGTTAGAGTAGGGTGTTTGCAAGGGGTTTTATAATTTATCTAGTCATAAGATGAAGAACTAGGTGAATTAATTTAAGGCATTAGTAGTGCACATTAAAGGAGGGGTGAGGATGTCCTCAAGGGAGTGCGGCACTAACTAAAATATGGAGAGCATGCATATTTACTTATTACTGCAAGTTAATCATTTGCTAAATGTTTTTCAAATATTTTTTGGGTACTAACCCTTGCTATAAAATTTTTAAAAAAACCTTTTAGGTGTCCAGCCATAGGGACGCCAGGCTTGACTCAATTTCAGGGATCCGTTGCTGTAGCATATGTGGATGTTGCGGGAGTTTGATAGATGCCTCACTCTTTAATTCTAGTATAGAGACTTCTATCAGTTATTTCGAGCATGTCGCTCACAGTTCATTTAGTTTTTGTCAGACTTATTGAGATTGATTACTTGTCTTTATTTTATATTTGTTGGAGCTTGGGCCGATGGTTTATTCGGTCAGTTACTTAATTGTGAATGGTTGTTTCAGTTAATTGTGATCATTGTGTAGTTTTATTTCCGCATGAGATTTTCATTTAAGTCAATGAAAGATAAAACTTGGCACCAGTCTAATTTTCTCACTTAGGTTGTTAGTAATTAAAAAGGCGATAGTGATGCTAAAAATGAACCAACTGAGAAACCTTTTCTAACTTAATTTAGGACTGATCACCCGGGGTTAATTAGGCGGGGTGTCACAGTTGATCTTTTATTGTGGAAACATATTTATGGCATTTGGACCTCTGTTACTATGAGAGTTCCTCCGACGGATGAGAGAGCATTCCAAGGCCGATAGGTTGAGGTGTGTGTTTATGAACAAATGTTTAAGGTCAGTTTCAAGCAACCTATACATACTGCTGCACGAACCATTCTGGACAGTCTTGGTCTCGGCCCTGCCCAATTGTCACTGAATGCCTAAAGGGTGATTCTTGGATTTATAGCCCTTTGAAAGGTAGTTCACCATACAGACCTCCCAATTAGTGTCTTTAGAGTATGCTACACCATCTCTTCCCTAAAAATCTAGCCTGGATATTATCATCTCATAGCTAGGAAGCCTGAAAAGAAAGCTCTGATGGTTACCTAAATCCCAATTTCAATTAGAAACCTCGCTACTTCTTCATTTATGGAGCTTGGGAATTCGGCCCTGATTTCCCCTACACTGCCTCTGAGCCCCGAGTTCCCCAACAATGGGCAAAGGCCCCAATATTGGCGAAACTAGATTCAGGCTTTAGCATTGAAGCCACCAAAAACCTTGAAAAAGTTAGGAAACAAGGCAAGGAAGGGGGCCTTGTACAATTCGAGCAGTTGATGACCCCATATTTCTTAGAGCAGACGGGTATGGGGGTCGACCCTCTATCTGAGTTAGGTAAGTGTTCAAATTATTTTTTCCTAACTGTTGTGTATTATTTCATTCATCTAACTTTATGGTCTCATCCTTTTCACTGCAGACCAACCACCCAACACTCCAGAAGTTGTGTGGAAAATGACAGCCCATATCTTGACGAATCTACTGAAACAAGTACGCAATAAGACAATCTCAACAACTCAGATAAAAAAGTCAATAATTATCAACCCAAGTCAGGCCGATGGATCAAATAAGTGAAAGGAGGGTTAGGAAAATCTCCACTCATACCATAGAAGCAAGAAGAGGAATGACGTCTTGTGATACCCCGACTAATTAAATACCGGGTAGCTACTTCTTTATTAAATTAATTCAAAATGCCAAGTTGGTCCAGTTAATAGCATCACTGTCGAAAACATTTTAATGATTACTAACCACCTAGTATTTAAAAAGTAAGTGCCAAATTTTAATATAAGTCTGATTAACATGCAACAAGTGTAATAAAGAATAATAACACCATTCACCATAAAGTAGTAAATAGAATAACCATCACATAACGTAAATAAAATCTGGAGGAAAACTCCTCACTACAAATCCCACAACTAATAAGTAAACTGAATACTAAATCAATACATGCCAAAGTCTAAAAACTGTAATGGAAATGTAACTCTAATAGAAATGGGCAACATGCCCTACAACTGATAGATAATGAATCTGGAATCCAAGTGATAGAAGCGTCTACAAGTAAATCCATGTAGCTTCCACAAACAGCTACAGCTCGTCACCTGAATGAGCATCCTATGCATGGTGTCCTTGTGGCTGGGCACCTAAAATGGTTTTACAAAGAAAAATAGATTTGAAAAGCAAACGGGTCAGAGCCCGAATGTGGAGTTATATTTTAAAAACCTGCAAGTGCTTTAAAAACATTTAAAACATTAAATGCAAAGTGCATGTTAGGACGTGCACTCACATGATATTCTCACCTCTCGTCTAACTGTGCACTCCTAACGTAAGTACCCATCTACAACGATACAAACCACTAGCTAAGTGACATCATATCTAGCTAGACTATCATAGGTCTTACCCATATTACTCGATTCTATTGACATTATAACGCTCGTAATTAAGTAGGGGTTTAACGTAAACTCAGATGCTCAATATGCAATATATATCACTATCAGTTAACTCGTTATATTTTTCGAAACAATACCGTAATTATATTCACAACATTAACATGAAGGTTCCCATCAATTAAGTGTATATTATTCACATAATAAATATACAATATAAGCACCCCGAGAACTAAGCTGCGGTGCACACATATTCTGCTATCCATCCCGGTACATCACGTACATAAGGATTACATATTCCGAATCTCTCAGGAATAGTTCACAGATAACAACATCACAATTAATGGAGGCGAACACAGTCACATCACATGGGTCACGCACATACCTACGCTCCCACGATCAGCGGACTTATTAATATCCCAATAAGTCTTTCTATGACCTATGTTCATCAAGGTAACCAGTCTAAATCCGGGCAACACAAGGATTAGAGGGCCCTAAGCGAACGCAAACCTCCCGTGATAGCAAGTATGGTAGGTATGTCATACACACAATTCATATACCAATACTAAGTAAACACATATCTTAGTAATCCCGTAGTTTAATCGTAGTACATATCGCATTCTCGTACCAACTTATAATTATCACAATTTATACTATTCCGGTTTATAATCATACGCGCCATAATTTATTCTCTCGTCGTAGTAGACACTCACGTCTCAACCCAAACCGTCCATTTAATTTAACTCTCGTATATAATTTCCTTCTCATAAATACCCAAAAGTCCCAATTCTATCATTACATCATCATCGTAATGTTATCTATACCCTCGAACAAGTTTACGGGACTCCAAAAATAAAAACAGTCCAAAAAGGCCCAGACTGCCAGCTCGTTAGAAGTCTCGTTCGAACGAGACTGTTCGAACGAGATTCCACTGTCAACTCGTTAGAAGTCTCGTTCGAACGAGACTGTTCGAACGAGATTCCAATTCGTTCGAACGAACTGTACCTTCTAACGATATCTCATTCGAACGAGATTATCGAACGAAGTTCCCTTTCGTTAAAAGCGACTGGTCAATTCGTCAGAAGCTCGTTCGAACGACCTGGGGAGGGGCTTCTAACGACCTGCCAGTTTCGTCCCAGATTTTTCTAAATCTCGTTTTTCACCATTTTTACTCCTCAAATCTCTTCTAAAATTTGTCCCAACAATACTTTAAGGTCTCTAATCAATCCTAATCATATCAAGGTTATAAACTAATGTAATTTACGGAGTTAAATCTTCCCAATCATCATTAAACCATCAAATCTCATCACTTTCCCCCAATATTTCAAGAACACAAACCCTAAAATTTTAAATCATGAATTTACCCAATTTAAATCCGTTTTAAATTTCATCCAATCATAAATATCATCAGTATGAACATCTACCTATCATTCTACATGCAAATCCTCCTCAAAATTTCAAGTTCTAAGTTTCAAAATACATGGGTTTTCATTATCTTTCAAGAACAATTGATACTCTTCAATTTTCTAACATGGAAGGAACATTATACGAATTTAAATATAATTAAAACACTTGCCTTGATTGTCTCTGAGTTTGGTGTAGGTTTGATGAAGCTTTTCTGCAGAATTTCTTCTCTATCCAAGCTTCTTCTCCAATGGTGGCTATGGTGGCTAGGGTTTTCTTTGGGAAAGTTGGAAACCTAAATGATAACCTTCGTAGCTTAATAGGTTAATATGGGTTGGTTAGTGGGTTTAGTGGGTTAAATCCACATCAGATTAAGACTCCTAATTTTCGTCATTATTAATTCCTCAAAATACAAAATTACCAAAATACCCTTTAAGTTGCCGGTATGGCCTAAAAATACCCCGGAATCCAAACTAAACCCCCGGCTAGTGTTTTCTGACTATCTCGACCCTTCCGGACGCGTTGGCGCACTCAAAACGACCATACGATTTATAGATTTTAAATTCACTTTTATAATCAAAATAATATACAATGACGCGGCGGTCACACGCGTCTCAACAAAATTTCTAAAATGCCGTATATAAATCTCACGACAAATTTTTCATAATTCAATAATGATATAAAACATGTATGCACATAATCAAATACCAACTCGCATCTCGTAGTATTTTTAACCCGGATTAATTTCCAATTAATACGCATTTAATTAATTAATCCCAAAAATAAATATAGCCAAAAGTACGGGGTATTACATACTTCCCCCCTAATAACTGAATTTCGTCCCGAAATTCGAAACTAGAAAGTACCTGCTACAAACAACTCTGGATAACGTTCGCGCATCTCATCCTCGCGCTCCCATGTGGACTCCTCGACATTGTGATGTCGCCACTGAACACGCACTAACGGGACTATCTTTGACCGCAGTTTCCTCTCGCTTCGGTCCAAAATAGCAATCGGCCCCTCCTTGTAGGAGCTATCTGGCTGGAGATCGATGTCCTCCACAGCAATGTGATAGTGAGCCAAATTATCTCTAAGGTATTTCCTTAGCGAGGAAATATGGAACACATCGTGAATCCGATGCAAATGCTCGGGTAACCCAAGTCTATACGCAACCGGTTCGATCCGCTCAATAATAGGAAATGGCCCCACATACCTCGATGCCAACTTCCCCTTCTTCCAGAAACGCATAATCCCCTTCATAGGAGATACTCTGAGTAAAACCTGGTCCCCTACTTGGAACTCTCTGAAAAACCTCTTCGCATCAGCATAACTCTTCTGCCTGTCTTGAGCTACCCGAATGCGACTCCGAATCAACTCAATCCTTGCCGAAGTATCCTGAATCACTTCCGGCCCAAGCAGTTTGTTGTCCCCCACCTCTAACCAACATGCTGGGGAGCGACAAGGCCTACCGTACAATGCCTCAAACGGAACCATGCCAATAGTGAACTGATAGGAGTTGTTGTAAGAAAACTCCACCAGTGGAAGGTACTGCTCCCATCCACCCCCGAAGTCAATAATGCACATGCGCAGCATGTCCTCCAACATCTGATTTGTGCGCTCGGTCTGCCCATCAGTCTGCGGATGATAAGCCGTACTCAACCGCAATTCCGTGCCCATGGCCTCCTGGAAACTCTCCCAAAACCTCGAAATAAATATATTGTCTCTGTCAGACACGATATTTAGGGGCATGCCGTGAAGTCTCACAATCTCTGAAATGAAGAGCTGGGCATACTGTCCCGTAAGTCCTTACGGGTAAAAAGTGAGCGACTTTGGACAACCTGTGCACAATTACCCAAACGGAGTCGTGACCCCTATGCGACGTAGGCAACCCCGTGATAAAGTCCATGGATATGCTCTCCCACATCCACACCGGGACCTCCAATGGCTGTAGCAATCCTGTCGGTCTCTGATGATCCAATTTTACAAGCTGACAAGTGGCGTATTTCGAAACAAACTCAGCGATATCTCTCTTCATACTGCTCCACCAATACTGTCGTCTCATGTCTTGGTACATTTTGTCCCCTCCGGGATGTACCGCGAACCGTGAGCCGTGCGACTCTGCCATCACATCGTGTCGCAATTCATCCCCTTCCAGAACTACCAATCTCCCATTGAAGCGTAATCCCCCGTCTGAGCTAACGATATAGGACTCGGCACCCTCTGCTAGTAATCGAACTATCTGCTCCTGACAGAACGAGTCATTGGCATGTGCCCGTACTACCTTCGTGATAATCTGCGGTGTAACGGTCATCACAGACATGAAAGATCGGGCCACTGCATCCTGGTGTCTCAATTCCTTCCACTTAGCCTTCCACACCTCTGCCACCTCATCTATTGGCCTACGGCTCAACGCGTCTGCTACCACGTTAGCCTTACCCGGGTGATACTGGATGTCGAACTGGTAGTCCTTCACAAACTCAAGCCACCTACGCTGCCGCATATTCAACTCCTTCTGCGTGAACAAGTACTGTAGGGACTTGTGGTCCGTGAACAATTGGAACTTCTCCCCCAAAAGATAGTGCCTCCAAATCCGTAGGGCAAATACCACTGCCGCCAACTCCAAATCATGCGTGGGGTAATTCTTCTCATGAGGCTTAAGCTTACGGGAAGCATAAGCTATGGCCTGTCTCTCCTGCTGCAATACACCTCCCGGTCCTTGCAAAGACGCATCGGTGTAAACCAAATACTCAACTCCCGGTCTCGGCAATGCTAACACAGCTGCTGAGATCAATTTGTCCTTCAATTCATCGAATGCCAACTGACAGGCGTCACTCCAGATGTATGGCACACCCTTACGTGTCAGATGTGTCAAAGGACCTGCTATCTCCGAGAAACCCCGAATAAACCTCCTGTAGTATCCTGCTAGTCCCAAGAAACTACGAATCTCCGTTGGTGTTGTGGGTTGTCCCCACTCCCTCACCGCTGATACCTTCCCCGGATCAACAGATATTCCCTGATCGGAAATAATGTGTCCCAAAAACTGGACTTCCTTCAGCCAAAACCCGCACTTCTCATATTTTGCATGCAACTCGTTCTGACGAAGTGTCTGCAAAACCTGCCTCAAATGCTCGGCGTGCTCCTCCTCTGTCTGGGAGTAAACCAGAATATCATCAATAAAGACAATGACAAACTGGTCTAGGAAATCCCTGAACACTCCGTTCATCAAGTCCATAAACACAGCCGGAGCGTTGGTCAAACCGAAAGGCATAACCCGAAACTCGTAAGAACCATATCTCGACAAGAACGCGGTCTTTGAGACATCCTCCTCCCTGATACGCAACTGATGGTATCCCGATCTCAAGTCAATCTTCGAGAAGAAAGAAGCTCCTCTCAACTGGTCGAATAAGTCATCGATTCGAGGCAACGGATACTTATTCCGTATCGTGACCTTATTCAACTCTCGGTAGTCCACACACAATCTCAGTGAACCGTCCCTCTTCTTCACAAACAGAACTGGAGCGCCCCAAGGTGAGGTACTCCTGCGAATAAAGCCCTGACCTAACAGCTGCTCTATCTGATCCCGTAACTCCCTCATCTCAGCTGGAGCCATACGGTGCGCGTGCTATAGGTCTCGTACCCGGTAGCAAATCTATAACAAAGTCTATCTCTCGACTGGGGGGTAAGCCTGGTATCTCCTGAAATACATATGAATACTACCTGACAACTGGGATAGAATCTAAAGGAATCACTACCTCCTTAGAGGTATCCTCCTCAATGTAATACAGATGAGCGGTCGATCCTCCCTCTGGGCGAGGCATCGCCACTATAAACATCTCTTACCCCGGAATGGCAAAAACAATGCTCCCGCTGAAGCAATCAATCATGGCCCTATAAGCTACGAGCTAATCCATACCGATAATCACATCGTGAACATGCATATCTAATACTAACATGTCTGCAGGTAATACCAAACCACCAATCTCTACCCCCACTCCCCGGCATATAAAGAAAATAAGTGACCCACTCCCCAATGGTGAGTCGACACACGTCACTGTGCTCTCTGCCGTAGCTAACAATCCTAAAGCTTTCGCGAAGTGTGTAGCTATAAAATAATGTGTAGCACCCGTATCAAATAACACCCGACCCATAGTTCCATGGATAGGAAACGTACCCTCAATCGTGGGCGGTGCCTGTGGAACTGCAGCCTGGTGGACGTTGTAGACACGTCCATATTGTAGCTGCCCCTGCTGAGCTGGGACTGCTGGAATGGGTGGCAATGCTGCCATCTGTGGCGGTGCGGGAAGAGCGGCGGGAAACATAATAGGCCTCTGTGGCTCCTGGCGAGCACCCTGCTGCTGCTGCTGTGGGGCCCTGCCCCTATCAGGACAATCCTGTCGCTTATGGCCAGTCTTGCCACAAACAAAACACTTTCCTGGGAAGTTCCCTCCTCTCTGCCCCTGCTGTCCCCGGCCCTGGTGGCCGTTACCGTTCCTCCCTTGGCCCTGCTGGCCCTGGTGAAACTGCTGCCCATTCTGCCCCTGTTGGCCCTGATGGCCGTTTGGACCCTGATGGCCCTGACGGAAACCTCCTTGTCCCTGTCTGTAGTTCCCTGATCGGAACCTCTTATTATCCCCCTGCTGGGAGCCCTGCTCATTCTGTATCTGCCCCTGACCAGATTGTGCCCCGCTGGCACCATGTCCTCCAGTCCTGCCTTGATGGCTAGACTCCCCCGACTTCTTGCCCTCGGCCATATGAAAACGGTGGTCCTGGCAGTGTAACAATGCAGCGTTAACCACATCAGAATAGGTGGCCAACGATAGGTTCCCTAGCAGATGCTGACGGATCCTCCATGTCAACCCGTCCGTGAACTTCTCAATCTTCTTCTTCTCTGTTGGTATCTCATCTGGAACGATATTCAACAGATTCATGAACTCGGCCACAGTCTTACCTTCCTGCTTCAGACTCATTAATTTTCTCCTCATTTCCGTGTGAACAGCCGACGGAAAGTACTTGCGGTCAAACCGCACCCAGAAGTCCTGAATAGTGAGAGTATCCCTCTCCTCCATGGTGGTAATAGACTCCCACCACTGTAGCGCAGATCTAACTAGCTTGAAAGTAGCTAGCACCTGCTTTTGGACGTCCGTGCACTCATACATCCTTAAGTGCCTCTGCATATCCTTCCTCCACTGGCTCGAGACTACCACATCTAAGCTACCTGCAAACTCTGGCGGATGCGCTTTCTGAAAAGCATCACGTACACGCTCCCAAGCAGACGGGAATGCATTTGCCTGAACTGGTGCGGCAACCGGCGCCTGCGGTGGTGCCTGCTGAACAACGGCAATTGCGGCATTTACCGCTTGGGCTACTATAGCTGCAACCTCAGCGGCGTTCATCATGCCCTGAACTGGAGCGGGCTAGGGTTCGGGCGTTGCATCCCTGGGAACTCGTCGTGCACGTCGTGGAGGCATTTGAAATAAGAATGAAGTTTATAAGTTCGCAGTTATAAACTTAATATAGCTGAAGAACGAAGCATACACAAAAAGAGTACAACAGTCCTAAAATATAGGGCTCTATATCAAAGAAACTTAGCGGAAACATAATAAGCCGTCAGATCCTAAAGGACACTAGAACCTGATGCTCTGATACCACCTGTGACACCCCGACTAATTAAATACCGGGTAGCTACTCCTTTATTAAATTAATTCAAAATGCCAAGTTGGTCCAGTTAATAGCATCACTGTCGAAAACATTTTAATGATTACTAACCACCTAGTATTTAAAAAGTAAGTGCCAAATTTTAATATAAGTCTGATTAACATGCAACAAGTGTAATAAAGAATAATAACACCATTCACCATAAAGTAGTAAATAGAATAACCATCACATAACGTAAATAAAATCTGGAGGAAAACTCCTCACTACAAATCCCACAACTGATAAGTAAACTGAATACTAACTCAATACATGCCAAAGTCTGAAAACTGTAATGGAAATGTAACTCTAATAGAAATGGGCAACATGCCCTACAACTGATAGATAATGAATCTGGAATCCAAGTGATAGAAGCGTCTACAAGCAAATCCCTGTAGCTTCCACAAACAGTTACAGCTCGTCACCTGAATGAGTATCCTATGCATGGTGTCCTTGTGGCTGGGCACCTAAAATGGTTTTACAAAGAAAAATAGATTTGAAAAGCAAACGGGTCAGAGCCCGAATGTGGAGTTATATTTTAAAAACCTGCAAGTGCTTTAAAAACATTTAAAACATTAAATGCAAAGTCCATGTTAGGACGTGCACTCACATGATATTCTCACCTCTCGTCTAACTGTGCACTCCTAACGTAAGTACCCATCTACAACGATACAAACCACTAGCTAAGTGACATCATATCTAGCTAGACTATCATAGGTCTTACCCATATTACTCGGTTCTATTGACATTATAACGCTCGTAATTAAGTAGGGGTTTAACGTAAACTCAGATGCTCAATATGCAATATATATCACTATCAGTTAACTCGTTATATTTCTCGAAACAATACCGTAATTATATTCACAACATTAACATGAAGGTTCCCATCAATTAAGTGTATATTATTCACATCATAAATATACAATATAAGCACCCCGAGAACTAAGCTGCGGTGCACACATACTCTGCTATCCATCCCGGTACATCACGTACATAAGGATTACATATTCCGAATCTCTCAGGAATAGTTCACAGATAACAACATCACAATTAATGGAGGCGAACACAGTCACATCACATGGGTCACGCACATACCTACGCTCCCACGATCAGCGGACTTATTAATATCCCAATAAGTCTTTCTATGACCTATGTTCATCAAGGTAACCAGTCTAAATCCGGGCAACACAAGGATTAGAGGGCCCTAAGCGAACGCAAACCTCCCGTGATAGCAAGTATGGTAGGTATGTCATACACACAATTCATATACCAATACTAAGTAAACACATATCTTAGTAATCCCGTAGTTTAATCGTAGTACATATCGCATTCTCGTACCAACTTATAATTATCACAATTTATACTATTCCGGTTTATAATCATACGCGCCATAATTTATTCTCTCGTCGTAGTAGACACTCACGTCTCAACCCAAACCGTCCATTTAATTTAACTCTCGTATATAATTTCCTTCTCATAAATACCCAAAAGTCCCAATTCTATCATTACATCATCATTGGAATGTTATCTATACCCTCGAACAAGTTTACGGGACTCCAAAAATAAAAACAGTCCAAAAAGGCCCAGACTGCCAGCTCGTTAGAAGTCTCGTTCGAACGAGACTGTTCGAACGAGATTCCACTGTCAACTCGTTAGAAGTCTCGTTCGAACGAGACTGTTCGAACGAGATTCCAGTTCGTTCGAACGAACTGTACCTTCTAACGATATCTCGTTCGAACGAGATTATCGAACGAAGTTCCCTTTCGTTAAAAGCGACTGGTCAATTCGTTAGAAGCTCGTTCGAACGAGTTCGTTCGAATGACCTGGGGAGGGGCTTCTAACGACCTGCCAGTTTCGTCCCAGATTTTTCTAAATCTCGTTTTTCACCATTTTTACTCCTCAAATCTCTTCTAAAATTTGTCCCAACAATACTTTAAGGTCTCTAATCAATCCTAATCATATCAAGGTTATAAACTAATGTAATTTACGGAGTTAAATCTTCCCAATCATCATTAAACCATCAAATCTCATCACTTTCCCCCAATATTTCAAGAACACAAATCCTAAAATTTTAAATCATGAATTTACCCAATTTAAATCCGTTTTAAATTTCATCCAATCATAAATATCATCAGTATGAACATCTACCTATCATTCTACATGCAAATCCTCCTCAAAATTTCAAGTTCTAAGTTTCAAAATACATGGGTTTTCATTATCTTTCAAGAACAATTGATACTCTTCAATTTTCTAACATGGAAGGAACATTCTACGAATTTAAATATAATTAAAACACTTGCCTTGATTGTCTCTGAGTTTGGTGTAGGTTTGATGAAGCTTTTCTGCAGAATTTCTTCTCTCTCCAAGCTTCTTCTCCAATGGTGGCTATGGTGGCTAGGGTTTTCTTTGGGAAAGTTGGAAACCTAAATGATAGCCTCCGTAGCTTAATGGGTTAATATGGGTTGGTTAGTGGGTTTAGTGGGTTAAATCCACATCAGATTAAGACTCCTAATTTTCGTCATTATTAATTCCTCAAAATACAAAATTACCAAAATACCCTTTAAGTTGCCGGTATGGCCTAAAAATACCCCGAAATCCAAACTAAACCCCCGGCTAGTGTTTTCTGACTATCTCGACCCTTCCGGACGCGTTGGCGCACTCAAAACGACCATACGGTTTATAAATTTTAAATTCACTTTTATAATCAAAATAATATATAATGACGCGGCGGTCACACGCGTCTCAACAAAATTTCTAAAATGTCGTATATAAATCTCACGACAAATTTTTCATAATTCAATAATGATATAAAACATGTATGCACATAATCAAATACCAACTCGCATCTCGTTAGTATTTTTAACCCGGATTAATTTCCAATTAATACGCATTTAATTAATTAATCCCAAAAATAAATATAGCCAAAAGTACGGGGTATTACACGTCCCATCAAAAGCCAGGATGAATCAGGCCATCCCTATTTATTCATAGGATGCTTTAGCTGTTTGTTTGGAGAACTTGAAGATCAACCCTGACTCTCTCCTGGGGAGGAAAAATAAAGCCGTTAGCTTCCTTGCATCTAATACCTCAGAGTTTGATACCATGTTTTTGGAAGCCACTTACATCTCTTTGATGAACGACTTTGTCCTTTATAGAACCATCTAGGTAGGTCCATGTGCTCTTTTTATACTTTTATCATATTTATAAGGTCGTCTCGTATTTATATATCTTGTCTTATGCAGACGACTTTTTGCCTTCAAAAACTCCACTAATGAATCGCTAAAAAGGTCCCTGATATTCGTCAAGCTCGTCAGGCCATCAGAAATGATGAGACTTAGAGAAATCGCATATCAGAGTTAGAGACTGAGATCGAAAACTTGAAGAAACGACACACTGAAGTTATCAACTGCTTGAACACCACCCATTCTGAAGCCATCAAGACCCTGAACAATCAACATGACATCGATATTGCTGGGAAGGTGAAAGAAGTTGTTGACATTAAGATCAAAGAGGCTCAAAGACAAGTTGTGGAGGACTTGAAGTCCTCGGAGGAGTTACTAAGATATAGTGTGTAGTCTCTCAAAAGAGGAGCACATACTGGCTATCATTGGGTGACTATTAAGTTCAATAAAATTTCCCACCTGTCAGAGAAGCTTAAAGCCTTCAGCTTAGACGACTCCTTATCTATGATTTCTCTGAGTCAAATTGAGGGGGGTGCAGAACAGGAGCCTACAACTCAAACAGCTAATCTGGTGAATGAGACAGAGCGTGTCGGTGATGCAGAAGCTGACAGTAATGCTGCGGGGGATGGGTCGGCTCCTGAGGAGACTGAAAATCTGAATGTCAATGAGACGAACCCAAGAGCATAGATTTTTAGTCTTGCCACTTATCTGGGCAGTCGTCTGTGGCCCAATGCCCCTTATGATCGTAAATCTTTAAAATACTTGTGATTTGGTTTTGTATTATGTGGCAACTTCATAACTATTCTCTCTGAACACTTTGACACCACTTTTGAATGGGAATGCTTATATTGCTTATTGTTATATTTTGAATGGATGAATGGTGTTTCTTTTCATACTTATGAGTTGTCCTTATTCGTTTGTATGTGTGACTTCTTCTGATGTTTTAACAATTAACCACAATTAAATGGCATGTAACTTGTTTTCGCCAGCCATTTCTTCTCTTCACACATCGTCTCCTCCTTAGGCGAGATAAATATAACCATACAAGTGATCTTTCAAATTTTAATTCACCAAATTAACAAGTCCCCTCTTGTCATTTTGAGAGTGTATGGACGAGAGCCATCTCGTCCATGCACTATCATCTCGGTCGAGAGAGTTTCTTTACCAAATTAATGATGTTTAAGGTGAACCACAAAAGTGATTTTTGAATTTGAATTCACCAAATTATGGTATTACATCATAAGTCCCCTCTCGTCGTTTTGAGAGTGTATGGATGAGAGCCATCTCTCCCATGCATTATCGTCTCGGCCGAGAGAGTTTCTTCACCAAATTAACAATGTTTAAGATGAACCACAAAAGTGATTTTTGAATTTGAATTCACCAAATTATAGTGTTATATCATAAGTCCCTTTTCGTGTTTTTGAGAGTGTATAACCGAGAGCCATCTCGTTTATGCACTGTCGTCTTGGCCGATAGTGTTTTTTCACCAAATTAATGATGTTTAAGATGAACCACAAAAGTTATTTTTTAATTTGAATTCACCAAATTATGGTGTTATATCACAAGTCCCCTCTCGTCGTTTTGAGAGTGTATGGACGAGAGTCATCTCGTCCATACACTATCGTCTCGGCCGAGAGAGTTTTTTCACCAAATTAATGATGTTTAAGAAGAACCACAAAAGTAATTTTTTAATTTTGAATTCACCAAATTATGGTGTTATATCACAAGTCCCCTCTTATCATTTTGAGAGTGTATAGACAAGAGCCATCTCGTCTGTGCACTATCGTCTTTGCCAAGAGAGTTTCTTCACCAAATTAATGGTATTTAAGATGTTGTTCCCCCTTCTCAGTGTTATTGAGAGTCCATGGACGGGGTTAACCCCATCTGAACTATCACGTCACCGAGAGTAAGTTAAATCTACTTCACCCCGAATGATGTTCTATAGATTAGGATGAATTGATATATACAATCTGAACTACTCATACAACAAAATAGGAGATAACATTTTGAAAAAATTTCATTCATAACTTTTTACTCATACACTGTTACATGGATAAAAGAAATTTATACAAAATTCCTACTGAAAATACTATTTTAGATAGTCGACATTCCAACGGTTGGAGAATGGATCTCCTTCCAAGTTCTCCAGCCGATATATTTCTGGAACCATCTCTTCACTCACCCGGTAAGGACCATGCTAGTTAGGATGGAGTTTTTTGGGATTATGCCAAGTCTTATTTAGAACTAGGTCTCCCACTGCCAATAATTGGTCTTTCACTCTCTTATTATAGAATTTTGTTGTTCTTTGCTGATAGGAATCTTGCCTAACCTTAACATCCTCTCTTCGTTCTTCTATAAGATTCAGATCCAGTCTACGCTCTCCAATATTTTCCACTGGGTCATATCTCTGGACTCTGTGAGTTGGAAGACCAATCTCTGTCGGCACCACGACCTCTGAGCCATAGGTCAGCATGAACGGGGTATCCCCGTTGGTGTTCTCTCCATCTTCCTATAGGCCCACAGGATGGCGTGCACCTCTTTAGTTCATTTTCCTTTGGCATTTTTCAGTTTTTTCTTGATTCCGTAGAGGATTGTTATATTCGTCACCTCAGTTTACCCATTGCCCTGGGTCAGCCAAGAGTTGAAAATAATTGCTTAATGCCGACCCCCTCACAGTACTACTCCAAGGATATATTCTTAAATCACTTCCCATTATTTGAGATCAAAGTGTTTGGCAGGCCATATCTGCAAATAATGTTCTTCTAGCTATATTAAAAGGTGATTAGGCATAAATTCTTCACATTTATCCCCTTAATTTCTCTCTTTTTATGGTTCCGTGCAGTGTAAATAAACTAGATTTATCTCATATTCATGCTACTAACCCTTTTTAGCAAGTATTTCTTGTTTTGCATATTTTTCGTGTATTTTACATGTATTTCATGCAACATAGTGCGAGAGAAAACTCAAAATAGTGAAAGAAATCATGAAACAGGAAGTTAAAGGGAATTTTCATAATTTTACAGGCTTAGTCCGGAGGTGAGGCCAACTGGAAAGTTGAAGATCTTTAAGTCACAAGAATATTGGAAAAAACGACACCTCAATCAGTGTTATGGTGAAGAAGTTATGCGCATTCCAAGATGAGAAGAATCAATGAGGTATAACTAAGGAAGGCAGAGAGGAGAACCGATTCGCCTTTAGTCACGCTCCAGAACCGTGACAATGATTAGTCACACTTTAAAAGCGTTACAAATCGCCAGAAGCGTGATTTTTATATTGGCACTATTTTTTAGCCTAGAATTGTATGGGTTTAGGACTCTTGTAAAAACGGGTTCACTAAGTTGTAAACTAACATAAGTCATATCTAACTTTGTTTTAACCTACTTTCGAGAGGATCTTGAAGGTAAGAACCCGAGGATTAATATTCTTCAACAATTATTCATCTTTTGGCATAGAATTCAGTTCCTTTATTTCTTTCAATTTATCTCATATTTTTGGTTTATGAATTATTTATTTCTTAGTTACAAGTCTCTTTTACATGTTTGATCACACTTTAAGCGTAAGAATGATTTCATGCAACATAGATTTATGTTTAGTCGTATTTACACCATGTCCGGCTAAGTTTTTAGCGGGTTGGGGTACATGAATCCAACCTAGGTAGCACATATGGATTTAAAAGTGAATAAAAAATAATCCCTCATTCAAAGGTTTGAACTTCATCAAGATAAAGATTGTAGGCCTTTTAATTCCGTTTTCTCTAGGTAACCGGAATGTTTAAGGGTGCGACTCGCGTTTTGATAACTTCTTATCCTCGTAAAACAAATGATTTTATATTGTGCGGCATTTGGTCCTCATATGTCGAATTCTTAAAGAGTATTTGATGCCTTTTTTAATGAAGAACTATCTTTTTTAAGCTTTTATATCCTATGTGAACACCGACGGTTCGGGGAGTGGGCTAACTCCATTTCCTCTCATATAGTTAAACTTCAATTTAGTTCTCTTTGCATGCATAGTTAGCCATTAATTCAATTAAGTTGCATTAATTGATCGGTACAATCCTGAAATCAACATCTTTTCCTTCATTTTTCTAATCATTCGCAGGGTTAAACGTCTTTCCTATTCCTCGTCACGATTCTTCGTCTTAGTCCCTATGTTCGATACCCGTTTTTGTCAAATTTATACTTGAGCGACCAGCTTACACTTGAGTTGAAATAAGCATGCACTAGAAACACTTTTTAAATCGCGTTAAGTTTTTAGCGACGATGCCGGGGACCAGGTATACATACTAGGTTAGGTCGAATTAATATAAGAATTTGACTCTAAATACTAAAAAATAAAAAATAAAAAAAACATACCAAAAAATAAATTTAAAAAAATCAAAAATATCCAAAAAATAATAATAAAAAATACGATTCTTGGAAACACCCCACAGGATAATGACATAATCGAATTACCTTTAGATATAAGTCTTGAAAATTTTGAGAAAGAATTCGGGCCGGTGGATGAGTACCACACTCTTGACGTTCAATCGTTTTTGGACTCATTTAGTCACCTAGATGAAAGCGATTTGAATGAGAGGATAGACAAAATCCTTATTTATGACCGTGCACTCGAGCCTTTCGAAAGTATGCTAAATTAGTGACGAGATTGAGAAAATAATTCGAGCGTTTGGTGACGCATGGGTTGTCATACCACATTGTCGAATGTAATAAGCAAGCTCAAACATGTGTATCAATGGAGTATAGAAAAGTATGTGTATGCAGAAGGAGATGAGGCAAATAGGGAGATAATACCAAATATAAGTGGTTTATCCAATTCTGGCGTACTCCACTGTGTGAGTGTGAGTGAAATCCACTAAGAATGGGCTCTAATGGCGTTGGGATACACAACTCTCAAGATTTCTCACTCTATACAATGGTTGTATCAGAGTTCCGGTAGGATTGTGAATTAGAGATCCTTTCAAAGATGTAGAAGACAAGTATTTATATAGTAGGAAGGGTGTCATACGCACCCCAGGCATGCAGGGGGCATGTACAATATCAAGTAACCAATGTCATGCTACCACCTATCATATGTCCTTATAAATAATAATTAAGAGATATATTTCATATATGGGGAAGATATTGCAATGGTTTTGTGCACGTGGGGCTCGCAGTCCGTGCCCACTCTCTCATGAGTGCTCCATTCCACGCGCCCTGCCAGATGTATCCTGTCGAGGTAAAGTGTAGGTTTGGCCGAGTGTGAGACTTACATGGTGTTGTTGGGTTACGTGATGGTAACTGCTAAGTAGAGTCTCGACTAATTTGCATCAGGTCGAGACAAGTTTGTAATAATATCTGATAAAGTCTCGGCTTTCCCATTAGTGGCCGAGACGAGGTAGTAGACCCATTGGGGTGGTGAGTGGTCCCAGCCTAATATAATGACGAGACCGAGATAATTGCTACATGACTCCTTGTGAGAACGCTCTTCATAAGATCGGCCTGAACTGGGACATGCTTAAGTGTAGACGAGGTCACACTTGGGCATATTAGCGGATAATCATCATAAATAAATATCATATTTAGTACACTATAATTTTTTAATAATATTAATGATTTATTAATAAAATAATAAGATTATTTTCTATAAACCATAATATATCTATAGCATCAAATACCCAGCTCATATTATCTAAATGGATTATAAACTAGTAGAAGGTGGGTTCTTACAGTAATCGAAAGTGGAGGCACTTCTAGTTAATGAATATGGTTTAGATGAAAATGATCAGGAGGTATTATAGCTATAAAAATATTAGAATTGGCTTATTATGATGGGTGAAATTCTATAACTACCTATTCGTGAATTTTAAGAATTACAGATTAGTAGATAGGATTATATCCATGAAGATAATGCCACAAGTTACTTTTAGTAATGGTGTGTCAAAGAAAGAAGAATTAGGTTTCTTTCACACGTGATAAGATTCATAATGGCATAATTGTTATTCATAAGACATAGATACACATATATCAAGAATGTTTTCCGAGTCAGTTTTCTTTACTCCCGTTAAATATAATGGATTACTTTCAATTCAATTCCAGTACTTCATATAATGGGTAGTGAAACACTTGTGTTGCGAGAAAACTTAACAAGTTAGAACAACGATGTTTAAATCTATATTATAGACCACATTCCCAAAAGCATTGTTCGAAACAAATAAAGGTCTAATAGACTTATGGGAACTTCTTTCATACCACTAGTATAGGTGAAAACATCACAAAGAAATGAGTGTGACATTCTACTACCTTATCGTAGTGGGAGGACTGTCAATTCTCATAATGGTGAAAACCATATAAACGCATCACGATTTGTACACCCGTAAATGGATAAAAAAAATAAGTGAGGGCGTTTCTTATTCTTAGGATTGTCACCCATCGTGACCCTTAAAGAAGAAAATAACAAACCCTGTAACTATAATAATGTATTCCTTCACAAGGATGCATAACATTCTTAGAAAAGTTAAGATATTTGGTACCAAATAGATTTAGCAAGATGGGGTCAAAACCATCAGTTGCAAGTGAATCTAGTAAGATAGGTAATCAAATTCGTGTTTTAATAAATGGTTGGATGTGTTTAGTGTGTACGAAAGGAGGGATAGAAGCATGGTGGTGTTTTAGGATACTATATATATATATATATCGTCGCACGCGATGTAGCATATGTCATACAGTTAGACTGTGATAGTCCAATTAATTCAATATGAAAACATTTGAAAATTATATTACATTTTTGGGATCAAATTAACATTTGATCACTATATAGAATGTACTTTTACTTATCTAAGTGATCATATTGATATTGTTCTTTCGAGACTTTGTTATGCAATATCCCAAGAAACACATTCGCTCTTTCAGATTTGGAATTCGTATGACTCTAAAATGGAACATTGGTTTTGGTAGAATAAATATTCAAGTACTCGAAAAAGATGAATATATATTTGGTTGCCAAGTAAAGAGATTAGTAACTTGTAGGTTACTACCTCATGTATTCAATCAGATTTAAAATTCCAGAATGTGTATAGTGCCCCTTGTATGAAGAGTTATACGTAAGGGAGTTTCTAGCGGTTGTGATTGCATTGGTTGACAATTGGTACGCCTGTTACTTTAGGTGTGAGGTATGGTTTCTAGATGCATGATTCCATATCTTTGAGTATAAGTGGGAGATTGTTGGGATTGTATACTAAAAGTAATAGTTCACTTCTGAATTTTATTATGTTTATTTAATGAGAATCTTTAAAAGTGATGTTTGCATCATATTATTTTATATATTTCTGCATATGTGTCTTTTATTCTACTGAGTAGATGATTTGGTGTGTAGAGTTTGGCTTGCACACGTAAGATCAGATCATCTGTCCTTGTAGAATATAAGTCTGGTTCACAATCTTAGATGGAGATGGACATACCATGAATAGCATTGTAGCAAACTATATTTTAGTAGGTCTATTTTGATTATAAGAAACGGTATAGTTTCAACTTATTGTGCTAGTACACTTTGTGTTCTTTGAACTGGACCAATTACAGATAATTGTCTTTATATTGAATATATAAGATAATGCATATATCATGGTTGTTATAAGTGCTTAAGCTCTTAATCCGGACATAATTGATAAACACGTGCATCAATTGTTCATTACTTTGACGAATTGGGTGAGATTCATTTATGGATCAATAAGCTTGATAGATTGGGTAATGATGAGTAGTGTATAGTGAAAGTTAATTATGAATGAAATCCACTTCTCAGTATAGAGATTGATGATACCCTCTTGATATAATTTATAAGTTTTGATTATGTCAAACCCGTCCGATGGATTTAATTATTCGACATATCAAATAAGTTCAGTGAATGGTCTTAAGAATTTAGAAGAGGTCGATTAAATATAATTATCAGTAACTCAATTTAATCGACGGGTACCTGTAATCTTAATATGGGGAGATTATTAAGCATTCAATAACGATGATCTCATAATTATAATTTTGAGATAGTGGACTAGAGTGAAACTATTATTCTTTGGTGGAATGAGTAATAATTTATAAAATTATGGAATCAATTATCGAATTTAATTTGGATTCCTAATTCTGTAGAAAACTATTTCTCCTGGGGGTCCCTATGCTAGCTTATATAAGCAATCCTTTGTCTCCTAATAAGTGTGGGATCAATATAAATCAGAAAAATACTTTAAAAGGAGCGGTAAGGTCTTGATCCTTGGTGCCGACACACCAATGGCATGTATGGTCTTAAAGGAATAACATGGAAGATTTCGAGGTCTCTTATAAAGCTCTTATATTGTAAAGTCAATTACGGGAAATTGGAGAATCCACAAATTTCGAAATTAGAACCACGAGTTCCTGACATATGGAGGAAAATGCATAAGAAATTTTAAGTCGTTTGGAGATTGTTTGATCTGCCTTATTCACACATCTTTAAAAAATAGTGATTCATGAAGCAGATCTGACAACACAAATTAAAATCTCGAATTGAATCAAGAAGGTTCCAGAGGCCGAAAGATATAAAAATTCGCAAAAGATCTTATTTTGATGTTGTTAAGATTTTTTTTTTTAAATCATTTCGATTTTGTGGCTGCCACACCGTTAGATTTACGATACGAATTGATGTAACACGAAAGAGATAAAATCTCCACGGTTCAAGCTAGAAGGAACTGCAAAGGTATGAGATCTTGATTCACCTTTGTAACAACACCATAATTATTTTTTTTAAACCCAATTATCATATAAATCAAATGATCCAGAATTTTATTTTAAGTTCTCGAGCAACTGGTATCTGAACAGGGTTTTGATTTATATGATAATTGGAAAATCCTTGTTGTTCATTAAAATCTGTTTAATCGATTTAGTTTTAATCTTAAATGAATGCTAGATTTAGGATCTATATTTTTTTGCAGAGATTCATAAGTTTCGTCCCTCCATCATGGTCCGATTCATATTTATTAATTTTATGTGATTAGATCCTACGATAATTTATGCGTAGTTATTTTTCTGTCTTCGATTGGGTTGTAATAATTAATTTTTATTTTTAGATCATTAGGTATGGTTGTAATTATTACATGTAATTTTTTTTGTTCGTCAGAATTTGCATCTATTGATGAGTCGGGCACCGAAGACAATTTTAGGGACGAATGAGATTTATCGAACAATAATTTGAAAAGTTTGGGTGGAATCTTATTGTGTTGTAATGGACCACGGATTACGAGTTAGTGATTACGACGTCACACGAAAGTGTCATAATACACTTTATAGGCATACAAGGTGTCGTGGAAACATGGCGCGGTGGTGCGGTTATGTGTTTTTTGGCACGAGCAACCACCCGGAGTATTTTAGTGGTGGTGGCACAGTATGGGTAAACTTCGACTCCAGCTAAATTTCGTACTTGGCATGGTTCCTTACATGGAAAGGATTCATGGAGTAAATGAAAACATGAGATAAGTAATTAGAGACCATAATGGAGAGGGACCCATTTTAGTTTCCTTATTGTTTACGGATTGTATCTCTTACTTTCTTGTTCTCTTGTGATTGTGGTTCTTGTTTAATATTCATGTTTTATTTTAATTGGATAATTTAAAATTGAACAGTCTCCATGGTTTTATGTTTAATTTTTTTAAAAAAATTATGGGGTTTGAATGAGTAATTAGAAAATATGAATTAAATTTCGAGATTATTTTTTGAATATAAGAGAATTTAGAATTTATATTTATTACACATGTTTTGGACGCGTGGAAATTTGGACAACCGAAAATTTGGCATGCGTCAATTACCCTGTATTTTTTTAAACATTAAAATTAAACTTCACTTTTTGACAACCCTAACAAAAATTTTAAACTACTAAGTGGGAGAGGAATTTGATCACAAACAAATCCAACGGTCTTCACCAACGGTTTGTAGTTTTTCAATAACAAAGGTCCTCCAAAGAGGAACACTAATTACTGTGGTAACCAGTGCAAATTTCCTTAAAGGTAATTTTGGGCTCATATTCATATGGGCAACCCCTGTGATATCAGATAATCTAAAATTAGTTGGTGGTATACACTTAGACCAACAATTATAGTAGGTTCTCCAAAAAGGAATGCTATTATTTTGTAGGACCGAAGTATTAGCTATTAATTTTATTTGGCATAGTCTTTGCTTAGATGGTAAAATTAAAAGAATTGGCATGCCTAATGTGATTATGTATAGTAGGTACTCTAAAGATGAATGATATTCAACGGTAATTGGGATACTGAGGAATTCTTTTAAAATGGTAGAGGGAACCAACTTTAAATTGAATTCAAAGTTAATTAGTTGTCATAATATGTTATTTATTATGTGATTCTCTAGTTTTAAATGGTAACTCCAATAACCACTTATTTCATACTCAGATTTATATACCTTCTGGTAATAATTGAAAGGACTGAATTTAAATTGGATATAGTGTTGACGATAGAGAAATGCAATGTCTATTTTCTCAGTGTTGTCTTAAATAGTCACATTATAAGATTTATGTACGAAATCTTGGAATATAAGTGGAAAAGATTAATGGTATGACACAATATGACTTGTTCATTAAGTCAGATATATTGTAACATCGGTATTAATCGGTGACCTTTGCCTATAATATGATGACTATCTTACATCTAATGTTTGATAATCAGGGCATATAGTTAGGCAAGTTGCCATGAATGACCTTACAAGAATATTAGTATGATTGATACAACCCTAGTTATAAGCTTATATTTTGATGGTGATTTCTCATATGAAGGAACTAGAAATCTAATGAGGTGAAATTGAAAGGAAAACCCACGTCGATATCCCCCCCAACAAAAGGTTTTATCATGATAGAATATAAGTATTCAAGTTATTGAACTAACTTCACTTCTTAGTCGAAAGGTTGATAGAAGCTAAAGTCAAATCATAAATTATTAAATTGGAATTTAGGCAGTGGCTAGGCTTAAAAGACAGTTAGCAAATTGTGTAATCGCAAATGAATTCACTAAGAGCAGTCAGAATACTAGTAGGAGTTAATAAGCTTATCGTCTTTAAAAGAACAATGTATATACATTTTATTTGTAAAAAAGTTGAATCATTTTTAATGGTTTGTTCTACGATAACTTGGATTGTAGACACATGAGCCATTAATCATTGGTTTCAGGAAATGAGTCAACTAGTGATAGGTGAATTTATCTACTACTGGGAATTTGTAATTGCAGTGGGAGACGTGAATCTCAATTTTGATAATTAGAGATTAATTTTAAATGATTTCTTATAAGTATGTAAGAATAGAAGGAACTTTGGTTCAGCTTCTACTCTTTTTATGGAAGGATATTTGTTTAATTTTAATAACATATGTTTTGTTAATGGTAATAAACAATATATTCATATTTGGTACTAAAATGGATAATCACTATAAAATAAATCTCATATTCACCACACTGTAATTTTTTAATAATATTCATGATTTATCATTAAAAGGGTAAGATTATTCTCTATAAACCATAATATATCTATAGCATCAAATACCCAGGTCCTTTTATCCAAATGGATTCTAAATTGGTAGAAGGTCGGTTCTTACATTCATCGGAAGTCGATGTACTTCTAATTAATGAATATGATCTAGATGGAAAATGTGCAGGAGGCATTATAGCTACAGAAATATTAGAATTAGTTTATTATGATGGATGTAATTCTATAACTACCTATTCGGGAATTTAAGAATTATAAATCAGTAGCTCGGATTATATCCATGAAGATAATGCCACAAGTTACTTTCTGTAATGGTGTGTCAAAGAAAGAAGAATTAGTTTTTTTTCACATGTGATAAGATTTATGATAGTTATTCATATGATATAAATACACATATATCAAGATTATTTTCCAAGTCATTTTTTTCACATATATCAAGATTATTTTCCAAGTCATTTTTCTTTACTCCCGTTAAAGATAATGGATTGCTTTCAATTCAATTCCGATACTTTATATAATGGGTAGTGAAACAATTATGTTTGGAAGAAAACTTGACAAGTTGGAACAAGGATAAATGTTTAAATCTATATTCAAAACCACATTTCCAAAATCACTGTTCAGAACAAATGAAGGTCTAACAGGCTTATGGGAACTTCTTTCATACCACCAGTGTGGGTGAAAACACCACAAAGAAATGAGTATGACATTATACTACCTTATCGTAGTGGGAGGATTTTCAATTCTCATAATGATGAAAAAAATATAAACGCATCACCATTTTTACACCCGTAAAGGGATAACTTTATTATAGTGGAAGCGGTTCTTATTCTTAGGATTGTCACCCATCATGACCCCAGGAAAAGAAGATAACAAACCCGGTAACTATAATATTGTATTCCTTCATAAGGATGCATAACATTCTTGAAAAAGTTAAGATATTCGGTACCTTATAGATTCAACAAAATGGGGTCAAACCCATCAGTTGCAAGTGAATCCAGTAAGACAGGTAATCAAATTCATGATATTAATACATGGTTGGATGTGTTCATTGTGTACGAAAGGAGTGATTGAAGCATGGTGGTGTTTTTGGATACTAGATGTATGTGTGTGTGTGTTTGTGTGTGTGTGTGTGTGTGTGTGTATCGTTGCACGTGATGTAGGGATATGTCATACAATTAGACTTTGGTAGTCCAATCAGTTCAATATGAAAACAATAGAAATTCTATTACATT
Source organism: Sambucus nigra (assembly GCA_949130495.1). Classification (NCBI taxonomy): domain Eukaryota; kingdom Viridiplantae; phylum Streptophyta; class Magnoliopsida; order Dipsacales; family Adoxaceae; genus Sambucus; species Sambucus nigra. Next base: position 663,065,256 of record OX422210.1, read on the forward strand.
TTTGGGATCAAATTAACATTTGATTATTAGAAAGAATGTACTTTTACTTATCTAACTTATCATATTAATATTGTTCTTTCGAGACTTTGTTATGCAATATTCAAAGAAAGACATTCGCTATTTCAGATTTAGAATTTGAATTACTCTGGAATAGAACATTGGTTTTGGTAGAATAAATATTAAAGTACCCAAAAAGGATTAAGGAATATATATTTGGTTGCCAACTAAAGAGATAAGTGACTTGTAGGTTATTAACTCATATTCGGTCAGATTTAAAATTCCAGAAAGTGTATAGTATGCCTTGTAGAAGAAAGTGTATAAGAAATTATATAAAAGGGAGTTTCTAGCGGCTATGATTGCATTGGTTGACAACTAGTACGCCTTTTACTTTAAGTGTGAGGTATGGTTGCTAGATGCACAATTCCATGTCTTTGAGTGTAAGCGGGTGATTGTTGAGGTTGTATACTAAAAGTTAAGGTTCACTAGTGAATTTTAGGATGTCTATTTAATAAGAATCTTTAAAAGTGATGTTTGCATCGTATTATTTTACATATTTAAGCATATGTGTCTTTTATTCTACATAGTAGATGATTTAGTGTGTAGAGTTCGGCTAACACATGGAAGATAAGATCATCAGTCATTGTAGAATATTAGTTTGGTTCATAATCTTAGATGGAGATGGACACACCATCAGTAGGATTGTGTAGGTCTATCTTGATTACATGAAATGGTATAGTTTCAACTTATTGTGCTAGGAAACTTTGTGTTCATTGAGCGTGACCAATCAGAGATAATTGTCTTTATACTGACTATATAAGATAATGAATATATCATGGTTGTTATGAGTGCTTAACCTCTTAATCCGTACATAATTGATGGACACGTGCATCAATTGTTTATTAATTTGACCTATTGGGTGAGATTCATTTATGGATTAATAAGCTTAATAGATTGGGTAATGGTGATTAGTGTATAGTGAAAGTTAATTAAGAATGGAATCCACATATCGGTATAGAGATTGATGATGCCCTCTCCATATAGCTTTTAAGTTTTGATTATGTCAAACCCAATCGGTGGATTTAATTATCCGACATAACGAACGGTCACAAGGAATTTGTAAGAGGTCGATTAAATATAATTGTGAGTAACTTAATTTAATCGACGGGTATATGTAATCTTAATGTGGGGAGATTATTAAGCATTCAATAACGAGGAGCACAGAAATATAATTTTGAGATAGTAGACTAGAGAGCAACTATTATTCTTTGGAGGAATGAGTAATAATTTATAAAATTGTGGAATTAATTATCAAATTTAATTAGGATTCCTAATTCTGTAGGAAGTTCTTTCTCCTGGGGGATCCCTGTGCTAGCCTATATAAGCAACCCCTTGTCTCCTAATAAGTGTGGGATCAATATAGATCGGAAAAATACTAATAAGGGGCGGTAGGGTCTTGATCATAGGTGCCCACATACCAATGACATGTATTGGGTTAAAGGAATAGCATGGAAGATCTCAATGTCTCTTACAAAGCTCTCATATCATAAAATCGATTACGGGCAATTGGTGAGTCCAAAAATTTCGAAAGTGAAACCACGAGTTCCTGACATATTATGGGAGAGGCACAAGAAATTTAAAGTCATTTGGAGATCGTTTGGTCTGCCTGCTTCACGCTACTTTACAAAACAATGATTCACGAAGCAGATTTGTCAGCACGGATTAAATCTGTAATCGAATCAAGAATGAATCAAGAAGGTTTCAGAGGCCGAAAGATATAAAAAAAATTATAAAAGATGACACTGATAAGATTTTTGAAAAAATCATTTCAATTTTATGGCTGCTACACTGTTAGATTTACAACACGTATCGATGTAACTCGAAAAAGATCAAATCTCTACGGCTCGGACCAGAAGGAATCGCAAAGGTATGAGATCTTGAATCTCCTATGTAGATACACCATAATTACTTTTTTAAAACCTAATTATCATATAAATCAAATGGTCTGGTATTTTATTTCAAGTCCCCCACAAATAGAACCATATCACAGACATCTCATAGGGTTCTCTGCAGAAAGGGTATAGCCTTTTGGGAACAATCAAGCTGGATGTACTGGTCGGTACTTGGCCAGCGAGCAGAAAGGAAATAACTCACTTATTTGTACTGGACAAAATCTTACCTTCGACTTATAATATAATCCTTGTCGGAGTAGGGATGAAACAATTAAAGGCAATGCCATCTATTGTGCATCAATGCATAAAATTCCCTACCAATTATGGAGTCAGCGTAGTAAATGGTAACCATATGGAAGCTAGAGAGTGCTACTATACTTCGGCCAACCAATAGGAGATACAGAGGGGAACAACTACTCTCAATAATGACACTTTAGATCCCTGCGAAGAGGAAGAAGAACAATAAATGGCGTATGTGTGTGAATTTCACTAACCTCAATAGAGCATACCCAAAAGATTACTTTCCTTTACCAAGGATTGATCAATTGGTAGATGCAATAGTAGTTCATGAGCTACTCAGCTTCATGGATGCTTATAATGGTTATAACCAAATTAAAATGAAGCCGGAGGATAAGGAGAGCACATCCTTCATCACCAGCCAAGGAACCTACTACTACAACGTTATGCCCTTTAGGCTAAAAAACGTTGGAGCAACATATCAGAGGTTGGTAAATAAAGTATCCAACGACAAGATTGGCAAGAACATGGAAGTATATATAGATGATATGCTCACCAAGAGCAATATTGATGTCGACCATATTACAGATTTGGTCCTAACACTTGACCAACTCGAAAAACATCAAATGAAGCTCAATACAACCAAGTGTATATTCAAAGTATAGGAAGGAATGTTCTTGGGGTATATCGTAAATCAAAGGGGAATTGAAGCTAACCCTGATAAAACAAAGGCTTTACTGGAGATGCAATCCCTAACCAACAAGAAGGATGTTGTAATACCCCGTACTTTTAAAGGTATTTAAATTACACGGTGGATGTAATTTGGTAATTTGAGGAATTATTATGAATAGTAATTATGGGATTAATGAGTGAAATTAAATAAATTCAATATTATAAAGTAAATAGTAAATATTAGTTTTCGCGTGACAGATTAATAATTATGTGGATTATATTTCGAGACTAAGTATATGAGTAGATTATTTTTATTACATGTCGCAGTTGGGTAAAGCGACAAAGGAAAATATTTTAAATTGAAAAACACGCGTATTGAACGTGTTGGGTCAAAATAGGGAATTTTAGCAAAGTGACTCGGATGGAGATTTTGACTGCGCCATTGGGTTCAGAATGGCCGAGATAGTCAAAATAGAGTACCCGGGGTAGTATTTGGGTATCGAACATTTTGGACTAGTAGGGACTCGTAAATGAGTACACGGGTCATTTAACAATTGGGTATACACCCAATTTAGGGTTTAATAAGGGGAAAGCCATATTTCCCCCAAATATCAGCCCTAAGAGAGAGAGAGAGAAGAAATAAGAAGAAAGAAAAGAGAAGAAAAGAAGAGATTTCCGGCCAAGTCGTCGGATTTAATCCATGAGACAAGTGTTTAAATTGCTTTATGATTTAGTGTGTTTATTTCTCATATTGTAGTTGGTATAAAACTAAAGATTTTTGGGTTGAAATTTCGTGGATCAAACGGGTTTTCGGAAGATTAAAACGGATATAACTCGATTAATACCCAATTTGAGAAACTTGGTATTTATTGAAATTAATTGTTGAAAATGGATTCTAGGATGATTAGAACCCTTTCTGTATGTGTATTTATAGTTGTTTGAGGTTGGTTGATGATGAGAGAGGAGATAAAAAGCTTGGAGGTGCTTTAATGGAGGTTTGGAGAAGAAGATGAATAGTGACCAGCATCACTTCCGAGTTGTTTTGTCTAGGAAGACAGCCAATTAAGCTCTTGGTTAAAACATGAAAGTTGTAGATCTTTTAGATACGGTTGCGTAAGCACCGACTGCATATTTTTTTTGATTTTTTTCGAATTGTTATGATTTTTCTAAGAAAGCAGTTCCAGGGTTGAAATCATCAACTCGGAAATCAAACCGAAAATTGGAAAAATAAAGGCTATAATTGTTTGGAGATAAATATTTGGGGTTCCTAAAAATAGAGTGGAGACTTCTAAATATATATTTTTTAGTAAGCCGTGTACCTTAGGTTAGTTGAAAGTAAAATCCAAGATTTACCCAAATAGGGGTGTTCGTGAGGAATAATTCTTAAAGGGGTATTTAGGTGTGATTTGAATAATAAATAAGAGAGTACGTATTGGGGGTAATATTTTAATGGTGTGACTGCTTATATTATTATGAATGGAAATATTCGAGGTTATTAGCTATCGTTATAAGAGTTTGGAAATTATAGCCATAGTATATTGAGAAGAGATATAAATAATATATATACGATATCGTAAAAGTATATATATTATGAGACGAATGAATATATCGGGGTTGTCGATATTATCATTGTGCGGTGAGAAAAGCTCAGAAATAAAATATTGGGCATTAGTCAAAAATTGATAAATTCTTAGGATATTAGAGATATAAATATACTACGTATGGGATTATTATATGGGTGGTGTGTATGCCCTGATGTTATTATACACATGGGTTAAATAATTACCTAGGGAAAATTATGTATAGGTGAGATAAATACCAATCGTTATAATATGGTTGTGTGAGTACCTAATTGATGATATATTTATATAGGTGGAAAGTGTACCTATATTATTGTTTATTATGTGTATGACATACCTACCATACTTGCTATCACGGGAGGTTGGCGTTCGAAAGAGGACAATCTTATCCTGTGTTGCCTTCGGGGGGATTTTAGATTTGGTACCTCAAGAACATAGGACTGCAAGGGGCTTATTTATGAGTCGATAAGTCTGCTGACTATGGGAGCGTAGGTATGTGCGTGACCCATGGATATGTGAACTATGTTTGCCTCCAATATATGTGATTTTTATTGTTACAGTTCTTGAGTGATGTGGAACATGTGATCCTTTAGTACGAGATGTACTTGGATTGGATAGCAGAGTATGTGTGCACCGCTGTTAAGCCTATGGGTGCCGGATATGGATATATGTATTGTGATTAACATATATGTGTACTTGAGATAATCCACGGATGCTTAGTAAATGAAAATGACTAAGCCACTTATATTATAACTCGGTGGATGATTAATATACTTGTTGCGTATAGTATATTGTTTATATATATGAGATGAGATATCATATAACCTAACTCGCTATAAAGTGAAAAGGATGAATAAAGTGTGGTGTTACTTTCGGTAAATGAATATCCGAATTTATATGAATATGAATCTTAGGTTCTAATGAGAACTATTAATAAATACGGGATGGTATAAATATGATATGTACTGAAGGCCTAATGGATCCCGCTGATCAACATTGTCACGTAATAGTGTATCGGGGGGGTTCCATGTTTGGATTTCGCTTTGCGAGACTCCCCACGCACGAACGTAACGTAATGTTAGGAATGGGGAGAAGTTTAGTCCTTAGTACTCGAATTGATGAGGATTATTAGAAGATGGGTAATTACATTAGTTAGGCAGGGTAGCTTAACTAGGTTGTTTAAAAAGGTATGCGATAGTTGTGCACTGTTAGACAAGGGGTGAGGTGTATCTCATGTGAGAGCGATACCAGTTTAAATATGAGAAATAACATATTTTAAAATATGGATTTTAAGCACTTGCTAAAATGTTTTCAAAACTCGGGCTCTGACTCGTTTCTCTATTTTCCCCTCTTGCTATATCTATATATATATAGGTGTCCAGACACAGGGACGCCTGGATGATGATTCTTTCGAGTCAGACATTTGCTGCAGCAGATGTGGATGCAAGTAGGTTTATATTATACGCTTCTATCATTGTGATCTGGTTAGGAGGTATTGTAGAAACATTTGGGCTTATGGCCCAACTGTACTCATTTATTCTTTTATCGCCTTTTAGTGCGGCATTCGATTTGGTTGTATTATTGTACCGAGTGTTCGGTTATTTTATTTTGTTTTATTTCAGTTGTTTCATATAAACTGTTGTAATTATTTTATTTGAATGGTTTGGTTAAAAAGATTAGTTAAATAAAAATTTGATGTCGGCCTAATAGGATATTAGTAATTAAATTTGTTTTCGACAGTGATGCTAAGAATGAGCCATATGAGACTCCTGTTTTAATTTGATATAAGAGTGATCGCCCGGTATTTTATTAGACGGGTGTCACATGTGGTATCAGAGCATCAGGTTCTAGTGTCCATAGGAATCTGTGCGGACGTACTACGCTTTCACGTTGCTTTTGATTTGATATAGAGCCTTATGATTAGGATTGTTGATATCCTCTTGTGAGATTTCGTTCTCCTGCCATTATGTAAGATTATAGTAAATATTTTGCGCATTCATTCGGGATTCGTGTGCTGATCGACGAAGGGCGACCATGGAAGTCCATTGTGAGGGCAGTAGGCCCGTCGGGCTTAGTTAGAGCTGTAAGTTGATGTTTGATATGAGGATCGCGGTAAAGGTCAGTTTTCTTGCGGCATTATCATGGATTGCTGCAATGACTACTATAGAATATTAGTTATAATTATCTATGCACCGATATAGTAGAGAATGGTGCTAAAATTTGAATTACCGAGTGAAGTTAGATGGGGAAAAAGCTTAAGAGGTCTTTGATGAGGACTTTGCGTTAAAGTTTAGCTAGGCGGAAATAGTGTAGTTTCACTTCAAAGGAAGTCGAAGGCTCAGAAGCTCTTGCTTAGTGTTAGGTATGGAAATACCCATACGTGAAAATTGGAGGAAATTTTATTTTCACTCATGCGAGCAATGTTAAAATGGTGGGGACGATAGTCACCATATGTGGGGGAGCATGACGTATTGCTCATAAATTAATCTTACAGATGGATTTTTTTTCCTTAATAAGAATGTGAAATTTGGTGAATTAGATGTTAATCACGAAATAAAAATGGAGTTTTTATAGATGAAGAAAATTTTAGGTTTATGTTAATATAACTCATGGGAAAATTTATGGATTTGTTGGATTTACTTGAAGATTGAAAGGATTTAATCCCTAAACTATGCTAAGAAGTGTTCTAGGGTGACTTAGAGTGGTTTGGTAACCTTGTATTTGGGTTGGAATGAGTTTTGGATTGAATTGGAGGAAGGAAAAATGGGAAAAATGAATTTTGGAGATGAACTGTGCAACTGCTGAATTTTCGTTAGAAGTGTAGCCCAAGTCGTTCGAACGAGACTTCTAAAGAGTTCCCAGTGGCCTTTCTAATGAGTTAGTAGTTCGTTCGAGGTAATTCGTTCGAACGAGACTTCTAACGAGGTTCCAGTGGCAATGAGTTGGTAGTTCGTTCGAAGTTGGAACTTCGTTCGAACGAGAATTCTGGGTCTTCTAACGAGATTCCAGAATGACTCTTAAGGCCCGATTTTTGTTCCGAACTTCTCGTAGGCTTATTTAAATGAGTGTTAAGCCTGTACGAATGTCGAGTAACTTGAAAATTTAAGTGAACGAAGAATATGCACGATTAGCCGAACAATATTATATATATATTGTGAGTATATATATATACGGGCATATTCAGATGTATTTATGTGATATGTTAAATATATACGTGTGTGATTGGTATACATATATGATATGGTTTTTACCGAGTCGGTGTGATAGTCCGACCACTGGTACCCAGGATGATGTGTAATTAACTCCCTGGAAGATGATAGCATTGAGAGACTACATCCATTGAGTTATAGCTCTGAGGGATGGTTATTATACTTATATAGTGTGTGATATATAAGTATGGATATACTTGATGTGTATAGTATAATGTATATATATTTATATAATATGTGAAACATATATATACGGATATAATAAAGAATGGAATGCGAGATAAATTTTGGATGAGCTCGCCTTGATTATATGTTTAGATGGAACTTCGATGAGGAGATGTTTCATTACCATGATTTGAGTGCATGGGGACCTTATAGATATAATTTAAGGTATGCAGGGTTTATAGTTAAGCTGAGAATTAAGCTTGTTGTTGTTCGCGCGAAGGACTTAATGTTAGTGCAAGCACTTGTGTTATGGCTCCTAGACATAACTAAGAGTGCTGGCCATATTTTGTTGGTAGATGGGATGGGATTATCCCGATTGCATATTTGAAGCTAACAAGACCCTCCACATATGAAACTTAACGACGTCGGGAGTGGACAGATGTTATAAAATGCAAGGATGTGAGTTTTGACGATAAGTCACCTAGTGTAGACGAAACACTATAGAGTGAGAGCCTTTTGATGACTGTATAATTATATAGAGATATAAGTGCTACAGAGAAGCACTGAAATTTTCCTCTCACCATAAGTATATGGGTGATGTAAGATAAAGGAAATTAATTTGAGACTTATAGACAGGCTTTGAATAGAAGGCAAATTCAGAGGAAATACGTTTTGGGTATGGTGTTTATAATGCTTTTGTCGAGAGTAGGCGCCCATATTAGTTGGGCTTTCCATTTGGTCAAAATGGAAGGATATAGTGGTAGAAGTACATTAGTAGGTTAACGAGGTAGTATTTAGAACGTCCCGTTGGTGTCCCTTAGACCGCTATATCTCGATGATCAATGAAGCGAGGGAGTAGTGTATCGGGAAGGTTCCTTGTTTGGATTTCGCTTTGCGAGACATCCCACGCACGAAACCAAGCAAATGTCGGAAGTCGAGAGAAGTCTTGGGCACTAGGGATATAGTTAGAATATTACTCATATTACGTGTGTTAAAAACACCTTAATCTTAGGACTACCATGAAGTAAGGGCAATAATACTATCGACGCTGATATAGGAAGGCTATTGTGAGTTAACCACAAGAGGATCGATGAGTAATCTTGAGAAGGATTGAATTTCCAGGTATTATCAAATGGGTTTTCGGAAGACTAAAACGGATATAACTCGATTAATACCCAATTTGAGAAACTTGGAATTTATTGAAATTAATTGTTGAAAATGGGTTCTAGGACGATTAGAACCCTTTCTATATGTGTATTTATGGCCGTTTGAGGTTGGTTGATGATGAGAGAGGAGATAAAAAGCTTGAAGGTACTTTAATGGAGGTTTGGAGAAGAAGATGAATAGTGACCAGCATCACTTTCGAGCTATTTCGTCTAGGACGACAGCCAATTCGGCTCTTGGTTAAAACATAAAGGTTGTAGATCTTTTCGATACGATCGCGTAGGCACCGATCGCGTATTTTTCTAATTTTTTTTGAATTGTTATGATTTTTTAAGAAAGCAGTTCCGGGTTGAAATCATCAACTCGGAAATTAAACCGAAAATTGGAAAAATAAAGGCTAGAATTGTTTGGAGATAAATATTTGGGGTTCCTAAAAATAGTGTGGAGACTTCTAAATATATATTTTTTAGTAAGGCGTGTACCTTGGGTTAGTTGAAAGTAAAATCCAAGATTTACTCAAATAGGGGTGTTTGTGAGGAATAATACTTAAAGGGGTATTTAGGTGTGATTTGAATAATAAATAAGAGAGTACGTATTAGGGGTAATATTTTAAGGTTGTTATGAATGGAAATATTCGAGGTTATTGGCTATCGTTATAAGATTTTGTAAATTATAGCCATAGTATATTGAGAAGAGATATAAATAATATATATACGATGTCGTTAAAGTAAATATATTGTGAGACGAATAAATATATCGGGGTTGTTGATATTATCATTGTGCGGTGAGAAAAGCTCAGAAATAAAATATTGGGGATTAGTCAAAAATTAATAAATGCGTAGGATATTAGAGATATAAATATACTACGTAGGGGATTATTATATGGGTGGTGCGTATGCCCTGATGTTATTATACACATGGGTTAAATAATTACCTAGGGAAAATTATGTATAAGTGAGATAAATACCTATCGTTATAATATATTTGTGTGAATACCTAATTGATGATATATTTATATAGGTGGAATGTGTACCTATATTATTATTTATTATGTGTATGACGCACCTACCATACTTGCTATCACGGGAGTTTGGCGTTCGAAAGAGGACAATCTTATCCTGTGTTGCCTTCGGGGGGATTTTAGATTTGGTACCTCAAGAACATAGGACTGTGAAGGGCTTATTTGTGAGTCGATAAGTCTGGTGACTATGGGAGCGTAGGTATGTGCATGACCCATGGATATGTGAACTATGTTCGCCTCCAATATATGTGATTTGTATTGTTACAGTTCTTGAGTGATGTGGAACATGTGATCATTTAGTACGAGATGTACTTGGATTGGATAGCAGAGTATGTGTGCACCTTTGTTAAGCCTATGGGTGCCGGATATGGATACATGTATTGTGATTAACATATATGTGTACTTGAGATAATCCACGGATGCTTAGTAAATGAAAATGACTAAGCCACTTATATTATAGTTCGGTGGATGATTAATATACTTGTTGCGTATAGTATATTGTTTATATATATGAGATGAGATATCATATAACCTAACCCGCTATAAAGTGAAAAGGATGAATAAAGTGTGGTATTACTTTCGGTAAATGAATATCCGAATTTATATGAATATGAATCTTAGGTTCTAATGAGAACTATTAATAAATACGGGATGGTATAAATATGATATGTACTGAAGGCCTAATGGATCCCGATGATCAACATTGTCACGTAATAGTGTATCGGGGGGTTCCTTGTTTGGATTTCGCTTCGCGAGACACCCCACGCACGAACGTAACGTAATGTTGGGAATAGGGAGAAGTTTAGTCCTTATTACTCGAATTGATGAGGATTATTAGAAGATGGGTAATTACATTAGTTAGGCAGGGTAGCTTAACTAGGTTGTTTAAAAAGGTATGCGATAGCTATGCACTGTTAGAAGAGGGGTGAGGTGTATCTCATGTGAGAGCGATACCAGTTTAAATATGAGAAATAACATATTTTAAAATATGGATTTTAAGCACTTGCTAAAATGTTTTCAAAACTCGGGCTCTGACCCGTTTCTCTATTTTCTCGTCTTGCTATATCTATATATATATAAGTGTTCAGACACAGGGACGCCTGGATGATGATTCTTTCGAGTCAGACATTTACTGCAGCAGTTGTGGATGCAAGCAGATTTATATTATACGCTTCTATCATTGAGATCTATATAGGAGGTATTATAAAAACATTTGGGCTTATGGCCCAACTGTACTCATTTATTCTTTTATCGCCTTTTAAGCGACATTCGATTTGGTTGTATTATTGTACCGAGTGTTCGGTTATTTTATTTTATTTAATTTCAGTTGCTGCATATAAAATGTTGTAATTATTTTATTTGAATGGTTTGGTTAAAAAGATTAGTTAATTAAAAATTTGACGCCGGCCTAATAGGATATTAGTAATTAAATTGGTTTGCGACAGTGATGCTAAGAATGAACCATATGAGACTCCTGTTTTAATTTGATATAGGAGTGATCGCCCGGTATCTTATTAGACGGGGTGTCACATGTGGTATCAGAGCATCAGGTTCTAGTGTCCTTAGGAATCTGTGCGGACATACTACGCTTTCAGCGTTGCTTTTGATTTGATATAGAGCCTTATGATTAGGATTGTTGATATCCTCTTGTGATATTTCTTTCTCCGTCCATTATGTAAGATTATAGTAAACCTTTTGCACACTCGTTCGGGATTCGTGTGTTGATCGACGAAGGGCGACCATGGAAGTCCATTGTGAGGGCAGCAGGCGACGGGCTATAAGTTGATGTTTGATATGAGGATCGCGGTAAAGGTCAGTTTTCTTGCGGCACTGTCATGGATTGCTGCAATGACTACTATAGAATATTAGTTATAATTATCTATGCACCGCTATAGTAGAGAATGGTGCTAAACTTGAATTACCCAGTGAAGTTAGATGGGGAAAAAGCTTAAGAGGTCTTTGATGAGGACCTTGCGTTAAAGTTTAGATATGAGGAAATAGTGTAGTTTCACTTCAAAGGAAGTCGAAGGCTCAGAAGCTCTTGCTTAGCGTTGGGTATGGAAATACCCATATGTGAAAATTGGAGGAAATATCCATATGTTATTATACACATGGGTTAAATAATTACCTAAGGTAAATTATGTATAGGTGAGATAAATACCTATCGTTATAATATGGTTGTGGGAATACCTAGTTGATGATATATTTATATAGGTGGAATGTGTACCTATATTATTGTTTATTATGTGTATGACATACCTACTATACTTGTTATCACGGGAGGTTGGCGTTCGAAAGAGGACAATCTTATCCTGTGTTGCCTTCGGGGGGATTTTAGATTTGGTACCTCAAGAACATAGGACTGTGAAGGGCTTATTTGTGAGTCGATAAGTCTGCTGACTATGGGAGCGTAGGTATGTGCGTGACCCATGGATATGTGAACTATGTTCGCCTCCAATATATGTGATTTGTATTGTTACAGTTCTTGAGTGATGTGGAACATGTGATCCTTTAGTACGAGATGTACTTGGATTGGATAGCAGAGTATGTGTGCACCGCTGTTAAGCCTATGGGTGCCGGATATGGATATATGTATTGTGATTAACATATATGTGTACTTGAGATAATCCACGGATGCTTAGTAAATGAAAATGACTAAGCCACTTATGTTATAGTTCGGTGGATGATTAATATACTTGTTGCGTATAGTATATTATTTATATATATGAGATGAGATATCATATAACCTAACCTTGTATAAAGTGAAAAGGATGGATAAAGTGTGGTATTACTTTCGGTAAATGAATATCCGGATTTATATGAATATGAATCTTAGGTTCTAATATGAACTATTAATAAATACGGGATGGTATAAATATGGTATGTACTGAAGGCCTAATGGATCCCAATGATCAACATTGCCACGTAGTAGTGTATCGGGGGGGGTCCTTGTTTTGATTTCGCTTCGCGAGACACCCCACGCACGAACGTAACGTAATATTGGGAATGTGGAGAAGTTTAATCCTTAGTACAAAATTGATGAGGATTATTAGAAGATGGGTAATTACATTAGTTAGGCAGGGTAGCTTAACTAGGTTGTTTAAAAAGGTATGCGATAGTTCACTGTTAGAAGAGGGTTGAGGTGTATCTCATGTGAGAGCGATACCAGTTTAAATATGAGAAATAACATATTTTAAAATATGAATTTTAAACACTTGCTAAAATGTTTTCAAAACTCGATCTTTGACCCGTTTCTCTATTTTCTCCTCTTGATATATCTCTCTCTCTATATATATAGGTGTCCAGACACAGGGACGCCTGGATGATGATTCTTTCGAGTCAGACGTTTGCTGCAGTAGCGGTGGATGTAAGCAGGTTTATATTAGACGATTCTATCATTGAGATCTAGATAGGAGGTATTGTTGAAATATTCGGGCTTATGGCCCAACTGTATTTATTTATTCTTTTATCTCCCTTTAGTGCGGCATTCGATTTGGTTGTATTATTGTACCGAGTGTTCGGTTATTTTATTTCATTTCATTTTAGTTGATGCATATAAACTGTTGTAATTATTTTATTTGAATGGTTTGGTTAAAAAGATTAGTTAATTAAAAATTTGATGCCGGCCTAATAGGATATTAGTAATTAAATTGGTTTTCGACAGTGATGATAAGAATGAACCATATGAGACTCTAGTTTTAATTTGATACAGGAGTGATCGCCTGGTATTTTATTAGGCGGGGTGTCACAGATGTGCAAAAACTGACAGAAAAAGTGACATCTTTAAATAGCTTTGTTTCTCGAACTACAGATAAATGCCTTTCATTATTTAAGGTGCTTAAAATGACCTTTGAATGGAATTAAAAGTGCGGGAAAGCTTTTCTAGATTTAAAGAAGTACTTAGGATCTCCCCCATTACTCTCCCGACCAATTTTGGGCAAGAAGTTGTACTTATATTTGGCTGTTTCAGAGTCTGCTCTTAGCTTTGGCCTTGATTCAACTAGAGGAAAGCATTCAAAAGCCAGTATACTACACTAATTAAGCGTTTCGAGGAGCATATATCAGACATCCACGCTTGGAGAAGTTGGCATTGGCACTCATTGAAGCTTTCAGAAGAATGAGGTCATACCTTCAGGTCCATACCAATATAGTATACATTGACTTACCTCTATGACAAGCTTTACACAAACTTAAAAAGTTAGGAAGACTAAAGTCTTGAGCGGTTGAGGTTGGACAATATGAGATTGTTTAGGAGCCAAAAACTTCATTAAAAGGGCAAGTAGTGGCGGATTTCATAGCAAAATTCACTTATGCGGAGGTACCAAATGGACCAAGTTTGCCTGTCGAGCAGACTTCTTAGGAAGATGACTAGGCTCAAAAATAAAATTCAGATGGTCGCCGACCAACTATAATCATCGGTCGTTCAAGAAATATCTCTACGACTAGCTGAACAAAGTAAGTAGATGTTCTAATACTAAGTGCTGGCAGATAAAGACTTCAATAGTGACATCCCAATTTGGAAGTTGTTCGTAGATGGTTCTTCGTGCACTACTGGTAGTGGGGTTGGACTCATTATTAACACTCCAGACGATTTGGATGTGGAGTATATATTGAGATTTCAATTTCAAGCCTCCAACAATGAAGCTAAATACAAAGCAATAATTATAGTCTTGGAGCTAGCCTCATCACTAGGTGTCGAGTAGGTTATATCGCACAGTGATTCTCAACTTATTAGTCACTAACTACTTTAGATATACGGAGTTAAGGGATAAATAATTTTAAGATACCTAAAAAAGTCTAGGGAAGTTATCTTTTCATTTCTTGCAGTCAAGATAATCCAAATTCCAAGGGTGGATAATGCCCAAGCAGATGCGCTTGCTCGGCTTGCCTTAGAAACTCCAATGGAGCTCGAACGAACCATTCCATTAAAGATTCTCACCAATATAAGTATTGATGTGGAAGCTGTCAGTATCATTTCAATAGAATTGGGGCCTTCCCGGATGAATCTAATGAAGGAATACATTGAGAAAGGATTGTTACCGTCTGACCAAAAGAAAGCAAGTAAAATGAGATACAAAGCAGCCAACTACATCCTGGAGAACGGTGTTATGTACAAAAGTGGATACATAGTCAATTTACTTCATTGTGTCCATACTATCTGCTTAAGGAGGTCTATGAAGTCTCATGTGGCACTCATTCAGCTGGAAGATCTTTGGTATCAATGATAGCCATGCAAGGCTACTATTGGCCAATAATGAAAGCAGATTGTGTTTTGCCAAGAGGTGTGACAAGTGCCAAAGGTTTGCTTCTACTCACAGAAATCCAGGGGTTTCCCTAACTTCTATCACTTCTCCCTGGCCCTTTGTTATTTAAGGAATAGACTTGTCGGACCATTGCCGACCGTCAAAGGAAGGTTCAAGTATTTAGTCATCGCGGTGGATTACTTCACCAAATGGGTGGAGGTTGATCCCTTGATCGATATGATCTATCAAATAGTGTTTCAATTCATATGGAAGCATATCATATATCGTTGTGGGATTCCCTACACTTTCATAACTAATCATGGTACTCAATTTGACAATGTAGAGTTTGAGGAATATTGCGTCTGATCGGAGATTCATAAACTCCATTCAGCACTTAGACATCCACAATGCAATGGTCAAACATAAATAACTAATAAAACTTTTCTCGATGGATTGAAGAAAAGGTTGGATGACGCTAAGGGGAATTAGATCAATGAACTGCACAACATTATTTGGGCTTACAGGACTATGCCAATAACCACAACAAGAAAGACTCCGTATGATGAAAGTCAAAGTGAGTCAAAACATAAATGCCTTAACCAAATCATAAACACAAGTATCCTTTTTGAGTTATCAATATCAATCCATAAAAATAAAAACTTTTCACCATTTTAAAGTAATTATGCTTATTCAAACTTAATTAACGGATAAGTAGGCTTAGATTTTACCACATTTACATTTGACTAAAATCATGATTTTATGCATCCGTTGCTATCCCCACCTAACCTCCTAGATTTGGCAGTGACATCACGTTACTTAAAAAACATAAAAATAGGAAATGTGAGTAAAATAACTCAGTGAATGCATCGCTACTACACTATTGCATAAAATTAAATGCAATAAATCATATCCATACAATAATTTATAAACTCATCCGCCCCATTCATGATGAATGTCCTAACTTTTCAAATCGTGAATCAAAAATCCCGTATGCAATAGACATTTCTCCCCCATTCCTGGTCGGGAGTAAACCCTTATCTGTAATAGATAATTCCCCCCCCCCCCCCATTCCTGGTCAATGAGTAAACCCTTTTCTGTAATAGATAATTCTCCCCCATTCTGGGTCGGGAGTAACCATGTATGAATACATATTACCAGTGAGTACACTGATCTTGCCCACTTAATGGGTTTTTCGTTTGTATTTATCTGGAACTTGTTCAACTGGTTCCTCTGACGCACGGTGGTTAGGCAAAGGAAATGTCTCGGCATTTAATGTTTGTGACATAGAGCTGACTAGTCCATCGGGAATTTAATGTTTATGATGTAGAAATGACTAGTTCATCAGGCATTTAATGTTTGTGACGTAAAGTATGGGGGGACGTCTGTTCACAGCCGTAAAGGACTATGGCATCTCAGGAGTGGTGTGGGGGGCTATTTATGGGCCTCAACCACCTTTGAGACAAGAGAGTTTTTTCAAGAGATCATTTGCTCGGGAGAGAACATATCAGAGAGAAGTTATTGCAAAACCAGAGATCTTACTCACCCACCATTGTCATTTATTATAAAGCCTTTAATAGTTGACTATAGATCTTTCACGGGTTGTTGGTGTGTTTGGCTGCCTACCAAGGTGTATCTAGGGTTCTTACTCCTCTCACCCTCTGACAGAGTTACTTCAGAGTTTTATTTATTATTGCTTGAGTACACGAGTGTGTTAGGAGTCTAGTCTGAGTGTTGATCAAATATAATACCGTGTATTTAATTGTGTTCATTAAAAGAGTTTATGGGTTATCATTTATCACAATACCTATAGGGGTTAAACCTCAACTAGTATTTCCATACTCCCATGCTACAAGGTGATTACCCTCTTACAGTATCATCATAAGAATATAAATAATCCAAAGAATAACTTAAACGTAACTCAATTCATAAGCAACATACGATTCCATTCAAATCATTTGTCATAAATAAAGTTCCATCTAACTTAATTTTAAGATATTTAACATATCCAAATAATAGCCCAAACATACTTTAATTTATTATTGGTAATCTAATCCCAATCTATTAGGTTTCCAATACAAAATACGACGCATCATTTCAAGTTTCCTAGAGCAAAATATGCTTATTTCTTTATTACATAGCAAATATGCCACATACGCTCCTCCATCGTTCAGTCAACTTTAAACAATTTTCATATTTTTATACATCATAACTTTCTATGATCTTCCACCCAATTTTAATATACAAATTGAATAATATAACATTAAAGTTTCATAATTTTACGAGTTTATTTGCTATGTCAAAAGCTTTATCAAACTTATGGCGCATCTACGCAGATTATGCATAGGAAAACTATGTACCGATTTACAACCATCACCAATGTCTAACCACAAGAAGTTTAATTCCAATTTTTCGATATGTTATGCATATATGAGTCTAGTTTGATATCCAATACAATTTCACAATTCCATTATGTATACAATAACTTATACGAGTCTGAACACAAAAGGGTTTTAAACGGGGAAATATAAAGGATTTACACGTTCAACTTTCTTCAAACTTTTATTTACCCGTACATATAAATCAAGGCATGATATTTTAGTAAACAATTGATGATTTCTATCATTTCAATCAGTAATACAATAA
Organism: Sambucus nigra; assembly: GCA_949130495.1. NCBI lineage: Eukaryota > Viridiplantae > Streptophyta > Magnoliopsida > Dipsacales > Adoxaceae > Sambucus > Sambucus nigra. The sequence goes on from OX422210.1 coordinate 663,083,139, forward strand.
AAATAACAAGAGTTATGAATAGAATTACCTTAAGGACTCTTACATAATGTTTTATCGATTTTTTCCAATTTTTCTCCTCACATTATTCTTCCTCAACTTCACAATTCTCTTTCATCAAGCTAAAACTCACAAAAACTGAACCGAGGGTTAAATTTATGGAAGAAATAGGTGATATGGAGAGGTTTAAGTCAGCAAGATCTGCCTTTTTTCCAACCAATCGAATTAAACCATTTGGCTTACTAAAAGATAAATTATCGTTTAAAAAGAATTGACAGATTTTCCCTCATTCGTAAATTCAGTATAACTTCTTACTCGGACATCCGTTTAATACGCCTTTTGTTGTATTACACACTTAATTCATATATCTACAACTATCTAGTTTTCACCTTGGATCAATTGTTATATTATAAGGGTCAAAACTAGTCTCCAACATGAGCATTCCTACCGAAAATTTCAAAATTTTGTGTTTGTAACCAACTCGATATTGCATGATTTTCAAATGTAGGATTAGACTAAATATAATAACCTAACATTATATATATTAATAATCACATTATCCATATCACATAAGGTAATCATGATTTAAATAGAATTTATCATAATTATATTTGGGTTATCACAACTGCCCTACCCCCCCTAAAAAATTTTGTTACCGAAATTTAATATGAATGTCCCTTACCAAACAATTAGGGATACTGTTTCCTCATGATATCTTCCCTTTCTCAAGTTACTTCTTTAATTTTCATTGCTCCTCCACAACACTTTAGCTACGAAAATAACTTTATTCCTTTATACTTACTCCTTACGATTAAGAATTCACATCGATTCCCCGATGTACGACAAATCTTCTTTCAAAATATCTTCAGTTTCTTTATCATTTATACGTAAGGATAATCGTCTAATGATTTCTTATCAATGAAAACAAATTCTCGACTCATATATTACTTCATACCTTTATATACGTATGTCGAACACTCACACATAATAGATTATCGATTGTATCATCTTATATTCACAATGAGTGAACATTCTTAATAAACCTAGTATTATTCTTTAAGTTTCTCCCTTAATTCCTATAGTCCATCCTTATTATCGTGTAATATTTCGAATCAGAAATATTCTATAACAAGGCTAGCTTCTTATACTTCATCTCTTTATCTTCCATTCAATACCAAATACATGTTTTTTACTTTAACTACTATCCACATCATCTACAAAGTTTAAGAGTATGTTAAATATCGCTCCTACAATCCTTAGTACAAATATAGCCTCACTAATTTTCTGATTAGGCATAAATTCTTCCAAATTTATCCCTTTAATTTAGTTACTTTTAGCACCTCGAACAACGTAATCGATTTGATTTTATCTCATAATCTTGCTACTGAATTATTCTAATGAGTGCCCCGAGATTCTGGTATTTTATACTGATTTTACAAGTATTTGATGTCAATTAAAAGATAGAAAGAAAGAAACCAGAAGAATCGAGAAAGAAAAGAAGGAAAGTCAAAAGGGTAAAGTTATCATTTTTACCCGGAATTCGAATGAGGCATCAAAACAAAAGTTGAAGATATCAAGTTCAAGAGCACATAGGAAGAAACGGCACCTCAATCGGAATCCCGATGTGAAAGTTTTGAGCAGCCAAAGGTAGAAGAAAAAGTCAAAGGAAATTCGTACCGATCCGAAATGCCAATTTTTAGAGAACCCCGGACCGAAGACAGATCGAAGCTGAAAGAAAATAAACGAACTGATCCGTACCGGATCGATCCGGCCAAGAAATAAATTAACCGATCCGGATTCCAGCCAGACCAAACCGATTAAGGCCCGGACTGTTCCGATTGTCGAATTTTGATTTTTTACTGTTCCTCTAATGGAGAGTCCTAGTTCAGCTAAAACTCTTGATGCTTTGTAGGGTATTTAAACCCGATTTATTATCATTTTAAACAACAGAGAATTCATCTAATTTTCCCTTTTTAGTTAAAAACCCTAGTTTGAAGATTGATTGCAATTCTAATTCCAAGATTGAAGTTTGTTCAGATTTCTGTGATTACAAGTAATTTTAGTTGATGCTTTTAGTTCTTTGGTAAGTTAGTTGATTACTTTATTCTGTCTAATCTTCTTTCCACCTCATTCTTCAATTCTTCCTTAGTTTAATCATGATTTCCTGCAATTCAACACTAGTTTTCATTAGTTTCATCATGTTAGGCTAGGTTTTTAAAGGTCGGGATGCATGAACTCAACCTGATGTGGTAGTTGCATGTGTATAAAATTAATCCTCTAAATTTAAGAATTGATTATGACCGTATTGAGTAGAAATACGACAATTGTAGATTTTTGGATCTCGTTTGCTTTAGGGTAACCGGGATGCTTCAGAATGCAATTCGAGTGTAACTATCGCAATACCGATTTACTCGTCCTCTGGTTAAGTATGGTGAGGCTTGAACCTCATATACGTAATGCTTGGGAGTACTAAATTGTGTGTCTAATTCATCATTTAAATTTACGATTAGTTTTATACCATCAATACACTAGGGTTGAGGGATTGAATTCTCGTCCTGTTTTCTTCATCATATAGTTCAAGTTTCAGTTCAATCATCATCAGTAATTTAGGTAATTTTAGAGTAATTGCATGTCATTCATTCATTAGTTCACTAGTTCATTATTTCTAAAATTGCATTTAGTTGTAGCCAATTCCCAAAAGACCAATCATCTTTTATTTTTCTTTCGAGTCAAAGTTAGGTTTCCTTCGTCTGTCCGACATCGTCACAACTCCGTTGTCCTATTTCCCTGAGGATCGATACCCAACTTATCGAATTATTACTTGAGTGACAGGCTTGCACTTGAGCCTAGAGGGTACGCACTTCTGAGACACATTCTTAGTCGCGTCAAGTTTTTGGCGCCGTTGCCGGGAATTTAGGTATACTTAGAATTAGATCGAGTCAATCTAAAACTTGAAAAATCCAAAAACTTCCATCCAAAAACCAAAAATCCAAAAATCCAAAAAATATAAAAATTTGAAAAAGCATAAAAATATTCATCATCATCTCTCATAAGCCCGTTCATGAAAAATTCTGAACTCACTCCAACTCCCCATAATACTCCAACCCATATTCACGAAAATCCAATAGTTGAGTACGACCCTGATAGCCCTCACACTCCTAATGCTCCACAATTATGGGTTCCACCTCCCACACCGTCACACTCAATCTCAAATAGCACGTCGTTTTCCCTCTTATGACACACTTCAGAGCACGCTCAGAGTATACCAAGTGAGGATACCGAATCTTTGAGAGAGAGAGACATGTCACAACACGGTAGTGCAGCCACCAACGAGGGAGAGGCCCCGTATCGCCCTTTGAGAGACATCTTATATCCCGAGCGCACTGTCACTCCGGGATGCATTTTACTCCCGTACAATGCTGGGCAATTTCGCTTTAGAAATGGGATGATCCAGATACTTCCCACTTACCATGGAATGGATTCATAAAAGCCATATGCCAACATCATGGAATTTGAGGAGGCATGCGAGACTCTCAGCGATCAAACTTTCACAAAAGATGTGCTCCACCTTAAACTCTTCCCATTCTCGCTAAAAGATAAAGCTAAGATATGGCTATGGTCTTTACCTCCAAATTCAATTTCATCATCGAACGAGCTACAATCCAAATTTCTCAAGAAGTTATTTCCACCACATCGAACGAATTCTATCAAGGCTCAAGTTCAAACTTTACGACAATTAGAAAATGAGTCATTCGATCGATGCTATGAGCATTTTAATGAGTTACTTGCTTCGTGTCCTCATCATGGTTTTGATAAAATGCAAATCATTTCCTTTATCCATAATGGGGTGAACATTAATTCCAAGCAACTTGTTGAAACCATGGGTAGTGGTCCGTTTGTCGACTTAAACGTCCACGATGTTGAGCTTTATCTGAGGTATGTCGCCGAGAGTACCCAATCCTGGGATACATCTGACCCTAATGCTCAAAATAGAAATCGTCAAGTGACCACCACTCCATTGGCGTCCGACCTATTTCATGTAGAAAAGAATTCTATGACGGACAGTCGACTCGATACACTTGAGAAAGGACTACGAGACCTACATGAGGTATGTGGAAGAGGACCAACTGGATCCATCCCAAACCCCGTCGAGAAGGTGTGTGCAATTTGTGAGGCGGGTCATTCAACTGAGGAATGTCTGACTATACCAGCCTATAAAGTGATGCTTCAAGAAGAAGTAAGTGGTATAGAAGGATTCAAGGGTAATTTCGGTGCACCGCACAGGAATTCTTATAATCCTTCATGGAAAAATCACCCTGGTTTTAGCTATGGGCAACAACATGCTGCGATGAATCCTAATTCACATGTTGCCCCTCCTCCACCATCGCATTTTCAACAAGCTCCACACATGCAAGGACGTGTGCAAGCACCACTACCTCAAGGAGCATATCACTCCACCCCGTAGAAATATCGAGGATATAATCAACCACTTTATCAATACCTAGACTGCAACTAATGCTAGGCATGAGCTCATGATCAATGACATGAATGCAAATATTTCACAGCTGCAATCATCGTTGAGTATCCAAGAGAAAGGCAAGTTTCCTGCCCAGGGCCAAAGACCGCCCCAAGGTCAAACTAGTGTTAGCTCCACCTCGACAGAACATCAGGAGCAATGTCAAGCTGTGACCACTCTTCGTAGTGGGAGAGAAGTTGATTTATCACCTCCCCCAAACGACGCAACTAAAGACAAGAAGATTCCGTCTGACACGAAAGAGGCCGAAGATGTCCCCTTGAAGGAGAGTGATAAAGAGGACACTAGTGAGCCCGAGGTAGTAGTGAAACCACCTACCGCAACACCGTTTCCTCAAAGGTTAGTTCCTTCCCACAAAGGAAACCCCCATGATGAAGTGCTAGACGCACTAAAGCAAGTGAAGCTAAATTTACCTTTCCTCGATGCTATTAAGCAAATTCCAGCTTATGCAAAAGTCATCAAAGACTTGTTGACGGTAAAAAGGAGGATGAAGGCAAAAAAAAATGTCTTTCTAGTACAAAATGTGAGCTCCATCTTACTTAATGATCTCTCGCCCAAGTTCAAAGATCCCAGTGCACCCATAATTTCCTGCATCATTGGAGAAAATAAAATTGAGAAAGCCTTACTTGATTTGGGAGAAAGTGTCAATATCCTCCCTTACGCCATCTATAGGCAACTTGATTTGGGCGACCTCAAGCCCACAAAGGTCACTCTCCAGTTAGCAGATCGAACCGTGAAGATCCCACGAGGCATAGTTGAGGATGTGATCATCCAAGTTGACACTTTCTACTTCCCGATAGACTTTGTCATTTGGGACATGGAGCCCTCTTTCACCTCGAGCAACCATGTTCCCATCATTCTTGGGCACCCATTCTTAGCTACAGCTAATGCCATCATCAATACTCGAAATGGGAAAATGCAACTCACTTTTGGGAACATGACTTTAGAGACTAACATCTTCCATATCGCCCAACAGACGGGGGAAGAAGATGATCTTCACGCGATGAGCCTAATAGACGAGATCGTAGAGGAGTATTTTGAGGAAAATTATTATGGAGACGCCTTAGGATCCTATTTAGTGTCGAACCACGAGCGTGAGGGGACGTACACCGCATTCGAGAGGGAGGTTGAGGAGTTATTTGATGAGAGAGCGTCAGACGAGGACGCGAGAGATGTGAATTGGGTTTCTAGGTTCGAGGAGTTACCACCGAGGGATACACGCATGGTTCCCTCTAACGAAAAATTTCTAACCCTCGAATTGAAGAAACTCCTCTCCCATATTAAATATGCATACCTAGGAGAGGATGAGACATCTCCTATTATTGTCTCCTCTAGCCTAGACGAAGAGCATGAGGGTAAAATGCTAAAGATTATGAGGAAGCATCAAGGTTCTTTTGGTTGGTGCATTGCTGATTTGAAAGGGATAAGTCCTTTGATTTACACCCGTAAGATCCATCTCGAAGAGGACGTCAAGCCCTCGAGAGAAGTGCAAAGAAGGCTAAACCCTAATATGAAAGAAGTGGTGAGGACCGAAATCATTAAGCTATTGAATGCCGGGATCATCTACCCAATCTCGAATAGAAAGTGAGTGAGCCCTATTCAAGTTGTCCCGAAGAAGTCGGGCATGACAATGATTGAGAATGCAAAGGGAGATCTAGTTCCCCAACGTACCACCACCGGGCGGCGCGTTTGCATTGATTGCCAGAAACTCAATACGGGAACTAGGAAATACCATTTCCCCTTACCATTTATTGATCAGGTGCTTGAAAGAGTAGCGGGCCACCCTTTACTATTGCTTCCTTGATGGTTATTCCGGATATAACCAAATTGAGGTAGATGTACTTGACAAGGAGAAAACAACTTTCACTTGCCCTTTTGGTACGTTTGCCTACAAACGTATTCCATTTGGTTTGTGTAATGCACCTGTGACCTTTCAAAGGTGCATGTTGAGCTTATTTAGCGACATGGTCGAGAGAGGACTTGAAGTGTTCATGGACGATTTTAGCATTTTTGACACATCTTTCGACTTTGTCTAGAAAAACAGAAAAAGGTACTTGCCCGATGTGTGGAAAAGAACTTAGTGCTAAATGGGAGAAATGCCATTTTATGGTCACCGAGGGAATAGTTCTTGGCCATATAGTTTCATCCAAGGGGATAGAAGTTGATAGAGCTAAGATAGATGTCATAGCCGATCTACCCCCACCAAAATCGCTCAAAGACGTGCGCTCCTTCTTGGGCCACGCGGGGTTTTATCGAAGGTTCATTAAGGACTTTAGCACCATCGCTAGGCCCTTAAGTAACCTACTCATGAAGGACACCCCATTTGAGTGGACGGAAGCATGCCAAAGCGCTTTTGAAAAACTGAAGACCATGCTTGTGTTCGCTCCCATCATGCAAGTTCCGAATTGGTCTTTACCATTTGAACTTATGTGTGATGCTAGCGATTATACGATAGGGGCTGTTTTGGGCCAAAGAAAAGACAAACAGGCTCATGTCATCTACTACGCTAGCTGGACTCTTACCGGACCACAACTCAATTACTCCACTAACGAGAAGGAGTTGTTAGCGGTAGTCTTTTCTCTTGATGAATTTCGGTTCTACCTTATCGGTTCTCCCATCACTTGCTTCACCGACCACGCAACATTAAAATACCTACTCACAAAGAAGGACGCAAAGCCGCGCTTCATAAGGTGGATCCTACTCCTACAAGAGTTTAATCTCTCCATTAAAGATAAGAAAGGAGTAGAAAACGTCGTTGTCGACCACTTATCACGGATTTCGTCCGACGTACCTAGTGATCCAATACCCATAGACGAATACTTTCCGGATGAGCAACTCTTTGCTACCTCTTCTTTGCCCTGATTTGCGGATATCGTGAACTATCTTGTCACGGGATCCGTCCCTCTCGATTGGACACCTCAAGATAAGAAGAGGTTTATTACTTGGTCACGCATATTTTTCTATGATGATCCTTTTCTGTTTAAATATTGTGCCTACCAAATCATCCGACGTTGTGTGCCGGATGACAAGATCCCGAAAGTCATCCAATTTTGTCATTCAGAAGCTTGTGGAGGCCACTTTTCGACGAAAAAGACGGCCGTTAAAATTCTGCAATGCGATCTCTATTGGCCCACAATATTACGGGATGTGAACAATGCTTGTAAATCTTGTAATAGGTGCCAAAGGATGGGAGCTATTACCCAACGAGACATGATGCCTCTTACCCCCATACTCATTATTGAGATCTTCGACGGTTGAGGTATTGACTTCATGGGCTCTTTCCCCCAGTCCTTTAGTTTCTTATACATCTTTGTCGCGGTAGACTACGTTTCTAAATGGGGGGAAGTTATAGCTACCAAGATTAATGATAAAAAAGTGATGATTAAGTTCCTGCTGGAACACATACTTTCCCGCTTCGGTGCTCCGAAAGCGATAATTAGTGATAATGGTACGCACTTTTGCAATAGGCCATTCGCGAAGCTCATGAGAAAGTATGGTGTCGTTCACAAGGTTCGAACGACTTATCACCCACAAACAAATGGGCAGGCCGAACTAGTAAATCGAGAAATCAAGAACATTCTTAAAAAGATCGTTAATCATACCCGAAAAGATTGGTCACTTAGATTGAACGATTCACTATGGGCCTATCGTACCGCATATAAAAATCCGCTCGGCATGTTCCCTTTCTGCTTTGTGTATGGAAAACCTTACCATCTTCCCTGAAATTAGAGCACAAGGCGTATTGGGCGATTAAGGAGTTGAACTTTGCCATGGATAAGTCCGGTGAAGCTCACAAACATCAATTAAATGAGTTAGAAGAGATAAACAATGATGCGTACGAGAACGCAAAAATTTCCAAAGAAAGGATGAAACTCGCTCACGATAACATCATTCTCCGCAAAGAGTTTCTTCCCGGACAAAAAGTGCTTATCTATAACTCTCGGCTTCATCCCTTTTCGGGCAAGTTGCGGTCACGATGGTCTGGCCCGTTCATTATGAAGAATGTTTTCCCTCACGGAGCTGTCGAGTTAGATGATTTGAAAGGGGGAAATTCATTCAAAGTAAATGGACAACACCTAAAGCCATATCTAGAGGCGTGTGTGGAATAAGTCGACACTGTTTGTTTATCGGACCCCGTCTATGGGGTAGAGTGAGCTGTTACAGTGAGGTCGTCGCACCCCCAACGCGTATAGGGTGAATTCTTGTGTATAGTAGACGAGAGTCATGTGAGTAGTGAGAGTCCCTAGGATTAGGGTGCATTAAGGTGAGAGAATTCACATGTTTCGGGAAATTGAGTCAAATTGCGTTAATCATAGGAATCGAGAGGGTGTTGACCCAAAATTGATAGGAAGCAGTGCGGAGAGTCAAAAACTTCCGGAGAAGAGCGATTGAAATTAAGTTAGGGGGAGAATTCCAGCTTAATGCAAGAACCGGATCGGTTCTTTTATTTTTTGGTCCGGACCGAATCGGTTCATTTCTTTTAGAACCGGATCGATTCGATAACTAAAAATCTCAAAAATTAAAAGGACCGGACCGGTCCGATCCTGTATCAGCCGAATCAATCCGGTTTCTGCAGTCTTTCCCCTTTCCCTAGGTGTACCCCCCTTCTCCCCAATCCCTTCCCTTCCCTTCTAATTTGTCCCACCATACTCAACCCTTCAATTCCCCTCCCAAATACATCCCCTCTTTCCCTCTAAACCCTTTCCCTCCAATTAGAAAACCCTACCCACCCCTCACCTATAAATACACACCCAATTCCCCCATTTTCCTCCATACCTCCAACCATATCCCTCGTCTCTTCTCTCTACTTATTTTTTTCCAGCAACCTCTCCTTATCCTAATGGCCCAACGACCTACCCCCGTCAAATACGACTCCACTGAAATCCTACCCTCCGACCATGGTGAGTTTCGTTCCCACCAAGAGGAGTGTTGGTGCAACCATTTCTTTGGTCCAGATCACAAACTCCACAAGGAGCGCGCAGTCCAATGCCCAATTCCATCATCGCTCTCTTCATGCCTAGGGGTTGGTGTCGTTTCCTTAATGAACCCTACGAGGCAGTTTGGGCCGCCGATGTACGCTCTTTCTATGGCTCCCTTATTCGAACGGGCCAATTCGAGTCTCAAGCCTATGTTGACGGTAACGTCATTCCCTTTTCTTTGGCCCTTCTCATTGCCAAGTTGGGCGAATATGACGTTCCCGATGTTCAAGACTACACATACCCAAGGAATGTCACCCCGGTAGCCAAGGAACTGATTATGGAGCGAATTGCACCCGATGTTTCATGAAGGGCGGAGACTGTCGTTGTTGGCCGACTTAACGAGAAAGCACGCCTCACATTCCAAATTGTGTATGCTAACATTTTGCAAACGTCCAACGATTCCGCGATGCGTCCCCGTCAAGCCACATTGACACACCACCTCTTCGATCCCCACACTCCAATTAACCTGGCTCGCACCCTATACGCTGACATCCTCATTGCAGCCATGGATGAGAAAGGTGCAGCCCCATTTCCATATGTACACCTGATTACCTCTATTCTCAAGGACGTTGGCATTGAGGCGTCGCTTAACCGTACTCGCCTCCCGGTCCTTTTGGACAGGGAACCCGCACTAGGAGCGCCAAACAGTTAGCCATCCTTCTAGCGAGGTGTGGAAGTGATGACAAGAACGATGCTGCCTTGAGTGAGGAAGAGGAAGAGGAAGAAGAAGAGGCAGGTGCTGATGCGGAGATGGGAGACGTGGGTGTGGATGAAGAGTCGACCGAAGAAGAAGATGACCCAGATTTCGAATGGGCGGGTAGTGACCTCACTAATCGTATGTCGGCCCTCGAGACGCGATTCAGCAACTTTATGACCGACTACCATCGCGATACAAGAATGATGTTTCATTTCTAAGAGGACTTGTACCGACGCCAAGGGGATCCCAACGAGCCATTGACATCCTACTTTTATGACCCTTATGGCCTTGACGCGCCCAACCCTTCTCCTACCCCCTAGAAAATTTTGTTGCCGAAATTTAATATGAATGTCCCTTACCAAACAATTGGGGATACTGTTTCCTCATGATATCTTCCCTTTCTCAAGTTACTTCTTTAATTTTCATGGCTCCTCCACAACACTTTAGCTACGAAAATAACTTTATTCCTTTATACTTACTCCTTACGATTAAGAATTCACATCGATTCCCCGATGTACGACAAATCTTCTTTCAAAATATCTTCAGTTTCTTTATCATTTATACGTAGGGATAATCGTCTAATGATTTCTTATCAATGAAAACAAATTCTCGACTCATATATTACTTCATACCTTTATATACGTATGTCAAACACTCACACATAATAGATTATCGATTGTATCATCTTATATTCACAATGAGTGAACATTCTTAATAAACCTGGTATCATTCTTTAAGTTTCTCCCTTAATTCCTATAGTCCATCCTTATCATCGTGTAATATTTCGAATCATAAATATTCTATAACAAGGCTAGCTTCTTATACTTCATCTCTCTATCTTCCATTCAATGCCAAATACATGTTTTTTACTTTAACTACTATCCACATCATCTATGAAGTTTAAGAGTATGTTAAATATCGCTCCTACAATCCTTAGTCCAAATATAGCCTCACTACTTTTCTGATTATGCATAAATTCTTCCAATTTATCCCTTTAATTTAGTTACTTTTAACACCTCGAACAACGTAATTGATTTGTTTTTATCTCATAATCTTGCTAATGACTTATTCTAATGAGTACTCCGAGTTTCTGGTATTTCGTACTGATTTTACAAGTATTTGATGTCAATTAAAAGAAAGAAAGAAAGAAACCAGAAGAATCGACAAAGAAAATAAGGAAAGTTGAAAGGGCAAAATTGTAATTTTTACCAGGAATTCGGATGAGGCATCTAAAGAAAAGTTGAAGATATCAAGTTCACGAGCACATAGGAAGAAACGACACCTCAATCGGAATCCCGGTGTGAAATTTATGATCAGTCAAAAGTAGAAGAAAAAGTCAAAGGAAATTCGGACCGATTCGAAATGCCAATTTCCAGAGAACCCCGAACCGAAGACAGATCGAAGCTGAAAGAAAATAAATGAACCGATCCATATCGGATCGATCCAACTAAGAAATAAATGAACCGATCTGGATTCCATCCAGATCGAACCGAATAAGGCCCGGACCGGTCCGATTGTCAAATTTTGATTTTACTCTTCCTCTAATGGAGAGTCCTAGTTCAGCTAAAACTCTTGATGCTTTGTAGGGTATTTAAACCCGATTTATTATCATTCTAAACAACGGAGAATTCATTTAATTTTCCCTTTTTAGTTAAAAACCCTAGTTTGAAGATTGATTGCAATTCTAATTCCAAGATTGAAGTTTGTTCAGATTTATGTGATTACAAGTAATTTTAGTTGATGCTTTTAGTTCTTTGGTAAGTTAGTTGATTACTTTATTCTGTCTAATCTTCTTTCCACATCATTATTCAATTTTTCCTTAGTTTAATCATGATTTCCTGCAATTCAACACTAGTTTTCATTAGTTTCATCATGTTCGGCTAGGTTTTTAAAGGTCGGGATGCATGAACTCAACCTGATGTGGTAGTTGCATGTGTATACAATTAATCCTCTAAATATAAGAATTAACTATGACCGTATTGCGTAGGAATATGACAATTGTAGATCTTTGGATCTCGTTTGCTTTAGGGTAACTGGGATGCTTCAGAATGACATTCGAGTGTAACTATCGCAATGCCGATTTACTCGTCCTTCGATTAAGTATGGTGCGGGCTTGAACCTCATATACGTAATGATTGGGAGTACTAAATTCTGGGTCTAATTCATCATTTAAATTTACGATTAGTTTTATACCATCAATACACTAGGGTTGAGGGATTGTATTCCCGTCCTGTTTTCTTCATCATATAGTTCAAGTTTCAGTTCAATCATCATCAGTAATTAAGGTAATTTTAGAGTAATTGCATGCCATTCATTCATTAGTTCATTATTTCCAAAATTGCATTTAGTTGTAGCCAATTCCCAAAAAACCAATCATCTTTTCTTTTTCTTTAGAGTCGAAGTTAGGTTTCCTTCGTCTGTCCGACGTCGTCACAACTCCGTTATCCTATTTCCCTGAGGATCGATACCCGACTTATCGGATTATTACTTGAGTGACAGGCTTGCACTTGAGCCTAGAGAGTACGCACTTCTGAGACACATTCTTAGTCGCGTCATTTTCATATATCGATAATGAATAATTATTCACAAATGTATATTTTTAACCAAGATTCCATATTCACTTTCATGTTTATTTTGTAGTCATGTACTATGAACTCAATATAACTTCTCGCTCTATTCCTTTTTCAACATTGTCTAATTGCTATTGAACCAAACATACAATGAGCTGAACAAATCATCCACCCAACACAATAATTTTACAATCATAATCTTACCCTAATCCTTAGTGACGCTATTAGTGTTTTTTTTCACATTCATCAACATTATTTTTTATGTAACACCGTATAATATGTATAAATATCTTCAAAATATTTCAAAACATCTCTTGTGCATTATATGGTAAAGAATACACGATAGTATTATGCAACATCACCAATACACTCACTTTACCAATTTGGTAACATGGGTGCTAAATGTAAAATGACCATTAAAACCTTAACCATACTTACCAATCCCATAATAGTTATCTGACTATTATATGTCGTATTTATTTCAAATAACATGTATAAGTACCTTAATGAATCATATTATGTTATCTCACATAGCACATTATCCTTACGCCTACTTCTTGATGACTCATTATAAAGTCAACCATATTCATTATATGACATAACCTTAGTGATAACACATACGTACAATGATAAATACAACTCAATATCTAACCAAACCATTTGTTGATATTCAAACCCGATTAGCATCTTTCCCATACTCATACACATCGCATACTCTTAAAAGGACTCCTTAATATTTTTAAACTTCCAACTCTTTAACACCTCAACTCAACTTTACTATTCATATAAGCGTTTCAAAACATCACAAGTGTAACATCTACTGCATGTACTCATACTATTAAAGACGTACATCTCAACTCTCATTACACTTTTATTCTACTTATAATAATTTACTATGAACCCATATTCGGATCAATTCCGATATATTGACTAGTAATTGAGATTCACACCATTTCATATATGAAATTAAAATATATTCAACTACTAATCTTCTCACTTCACCTTTACTCTGTGAATTTTCATTTTATTCACACTCTAACAATTTAAGTCTCATCCTTTTCCTCAGTTCACATCCTTTAATGGAATATGGGTTCCCGCACATCACTCCCCCGAACAAATATATATATATATATATATATATATATATACACACACACACACACACACACACTAGCGTATGCCCGTGTCTGAAGGCACACCATAATTTTTTCAAATAATTGAATGTGTAAACAATTTAAGTCATAAAGTTTTTTTACGACACAAAAAAATGTTTAAAGATTTAAAAAAAATGGGCATTATCCCCGTAATTTATAAGAATATCCACCTTGTTTAAGAAATAAAAAATAATTCAAGCACAATAATACTAATAGTTTCTCTTGGACCTCATATAAACGACAACATAGTCATCAGATACTAATTTAAGTACGTTTTTTTACAACACAAATGTGTAAAAAAATTTAAAAAATTGGGCAGCACTTCCTTTGTTTATAGGATTTTCCACCCTTTGGAAGAAATAAAAACTACTCCAACAAAATACTAATAGTCCTATTAACAGCAATATCAAAAAAATTGTCCATTTCCCATCCTGCCCATCGACTATATTGCTGAAGATCTCTACCGCCTAAAAAACTCTTCAGGTGAAGCACTCTATGTCACGTTCCCATCTTCACTTTCCATATATGCGTGTCCCGTTTTTGGCCTCTAATTCCATAGTTATAAGATGCACATTACAACAATATCATTTTAGTCGAGCTATCATGGAGTATAGAACAAAACATCAACACTGAAATTTCAGCAAATATGAGGGAGGTTATGAAAAAAAAAATGAGTTATGGTGAACGATTCCATTAATATATAACATTAGCAGGTTACATTGTGTTGATATGATATTTAAATGCAACTAAGAAAAAAATGTGTGCGAATTTTTCTTGCACAACCAGAACATATACCTACAAAATTGCAAGAAGTTAAAAAAATATTGGCTATGGAATATCAGTAAACTTACAATTCTTAGCATCATTTTTCGGTCTTCTCAAACACAAAGATTATATAAGGAAATCCAAAAACAGATTGAAGATAACAAACTTACAGTCTTTAAAATCAAATTTAAATTTATTATTACCTACAAATTTATCATTGTAAATATACATGCTCATCCTCTATTAAGACTCCTGCTCATGTAGCCCATACCAATATCTTCAAAACATTCTTCAACATACATCTCTCCAACCAAATTTGACAGCCATACCTAGACAACAAAATTTACGTACAAAATACAAATGTGTTACTACTATGAAGAATACACATTACTGATAATACCATGCTTCTGCAATACTGTAAGAAGGTTGGACTTGTGCTTAAACTTGATTGAAAATATTATATTTTGTACTTAGTTCTGCAATCCAAAAGCAGATTGCAATACCATACATATTATTGTTAATTCCAACAGATCATTAGCATCATATTTGTGACAAATAAAATATCATTAGCATACATTTTTATTGAAAATTTTGTGACAAATAAAATGTCATTAGCATGTACATCATTAGCATCATATTTTTCAACAGATCATCAGTATCATATTTGTGACAAATAAAATATCATTAGCATACAGATCATTAGCATCATATTTTGCAATTTCATACATTTTTATTGAAAATTTTGCTCATTAGCATCTTTTTTGTGTTCCACATACGGACAGTGATAGACTGCGGGGGTAATTTCACAATACACCAATATTGAAATTATATTTTCAGTAGCAAGGATCAATAAATTATAATTTTTAAAAAAAATATGAACTCATAAATTCTAACAAATAACACAATATTTTGACCCCTAATTTGTTAAATATAAAAAAAGAAAAATATCAATGAGGGAAGCAGAGTTAATCATCACCAAATTGGTCCACTATTAAAAAAACTGAAAAAGGTGAGAAAGATACCTAGTTTTGACCGGGTTCGAGTTGGTTTCGGCGTTGAGAGATGAATGGGTGTGATAGGCTCCTGCGACCTCTGAGTATGAAGACGCAAGTGCGTGAGTGAATGAGTACTGGAAAAAATGCAAGTGCTCTCCGGCGACCTCTGAGTATGAAAATGCAAGTGCGCTCCGACAACTACGGTTCTAAATGGGTACCATAAAAAACGCAAGTGTGTGAGTGAACCCAAGCAAAAACTATGCATGTATCTGGAAATGAAATGAAATGGTGTGTATGTCGCTGCCACTCTACATCTTCATCTTTACCAAAGTTCTATGTTTTTCCTATCAACTCATCAAAGAAGATGACAACTCCATTTTTAAACACATATTTAAAGATTAAATCATACCCTCAAAGAAGATGCACGCTAACACACTGTTACCCAACCTTCCCCAAACCATAACCAACATGCTACTTCTCCACCCAAACTAAGACCACCCAGCTGCGACCCAAACCTCACCAAAAAACCTACCACCCCAACCCCGCACCACACTCATTGTCACTCCCTCTCGAAGCCAACCTTTGCACCCCATAACTAACCCGAGCCATTACCCCCTGCTCCTGCTCTAAACTAAGACCACACTGCTATCCATGCAGACATGCATGTTAAGCACTTAACCCCTCAACCCCTTAACCCGCTGCTATCCACACAGACAAACACGCTAAGCCGAACCCACCCCGTCCCCATTTTCTCATCTGCCGAGATAATACTTTACCCTAACCCACCTACTGCTACGCCCTGCTGATATGTCCTGCTGCTGTCGATTTGACAAATGGTGCCGCATTGTTGAATTTATATTATTGTCTTTCTGTTGAGTTTCTTCCTGAGATCTCGGGTGATGTCAATGAGCTCTCGAGTGAACACATGGCACAATTTTTTTTTTATATCTCTAAAAATTTCCCCTCCAATTTTTGTTAATCCCGATACAGAAAAACTCGGGCACCCATTGTTAACCATTGAGACTAATTGAGATAGTTCAACTTTAGCAAGTACCTTGGGCTTTCTTTAAGACATATTGTAAATGCTTCCCTTGATCCTCTATTATCAGCTGCAAATATATTTGTACCTTCAAAAAATAAAAAAAATAATATAAATCAGAAATTCACAATTAGGTCCTTACGTCACTAATAACAAAAATGCAATCCACATTCTTCGTGTTCATAGTATAACTGACTTGGGTGGAACACTAAGCCATAAAGCTTTAACAAAACTAAAATTAAATCAAACTTTTTATATGTATCTTATATAATGTGATCTTCCCTTATATTACTTCCATAAGGCCCAATGTTCCCAATTTGATGTCTTCATCCATTTAGAAGTCCTTCATCCCACTGTTTATGCTGTTGCTACCCTAAATGAATGAAATCTGAAAATTCTATTAGAATAAAAAAACACATACATCATAGTCACTAAAATCATATGAACAAAATCCTTAGCAAGTCAAAACATGATTCAATTGATCAATCTAACTTTTATACTAATGTGAGTCTCGGCATGAAAGAATGATCTAGATCAATTAATAGCTATGGTCTCCCATTGGGAAAATTTCTTACAAACAATTTCTTACAAAGGTGCAAACAATTTCTTATGGTAGGCTATGATGCTGAAATCAACATCCAAATCAAAACTCATTCAAACTCTAATAGACTCGTGTGTTTGAATCAACTTATATTATTTTTCTAGAGAAATAATAAAACGATTTTACCAAAACATAATTTGTTAAATATGAAAAATAACTACCGTTAGATCAAAACCTTAATCTAATAAAATAGTATATGTAATTTCCTAAAAAATTGTAGTATTGAAGTACAAAAACTCACAATGCTACATGGGAATATGAACTACCTGTTTATTTCAAAGAATGCCCCTTTCACACATTCAGTGTTAAGCATTCCTTCATGCATCCGTCCCCTCAACCCATTAGGCCATATGTTGTTAATTTGTAGTTACAACCCGCTATCTGAGAAAACATATTGAAATGAGAATGTCAGTGCAACATGAAAATTGAAACCATAACAAAAAAGTAGACGTAAATCATGTGCTTTTATTGTTATTTACCGTTAAAATTACAACCATACATAGAGGTTGATGAATCACAGTTCAAATTGTAACCATCGCATCACGGTGATGATTATTGATAATACAGTCAGGCTAAGTAAAAAATAAGGCACACTCTCAAGTGCTTTGTGAACCGAGTTAAAAAAACACTCTTATTATAACGATAGTTCCTTTATGAGGAACGGGTGTATACAAATCCAAATAAAACATTCTCTTATTATAACGGTAGTTATTTTATGAGGAACGGAAACGAATGTATACAAATCAGTGATACTACATAGTTATAAAGTAACGGACCACTATCCAAGTTTACTGCAAGACTGTTGTTGTAGCTACGTGTTGCTACTACCTGCTGCTGCTAACAAATCTCGAGAGTACGTAGGCGTGGTACGACAGTCCTCTGGTGACGACAGCATCATTTCACTGAAAATGAAGTGTTCAACATAACTAAAATAAAGGAACTTTATAATTATAGTAGTAGTCACGAAACCGATTAAACAGAATAAAGGCACTACTTTGTTGAACACCATTATAGTTGCAACCATTATTAGAATGTCACGAAACTGGTTAAACACATAAATATAAATAAAGGCGCGACTTTGTAAATGATTCAAGACCCTGAAATCTATATTGTTCTTTTCTGTTATACAGAATTCCCTGTATTCTTTTGGGTCAAAATCTTGAAAACAGACAATAAAAATGTAATCTTTAAAAGCCTTTAAACTCCACTTTCAGCACACACATACACACATATATCTTCTAATGAGTTCAACTTTAAAAGCCTCGACTCCATAAGCTATTACCTGTCTAAATACTGTCAACTATATGCTGTCTAATAAGGGATTAGTTATGCATCAGTTATAGCTTATGTCTAATAAGGAACATGACTCGATTATGCATCAATTATAGCATTTATTCTAATATTTTTGTACCAATTATAGCATCAGTTAGAGCATAAGTTATAGCCCAAGTTATAGCATATGTTCTAATACACAATTATATCTAAACAGAGAATCATTATAGTCGATCTAACATAATGCAATTCAAACTAACAGTGATTCAAACTAAAGTGAATCTGAATATTATTCAAACTAATGCAATTCAAACTAATTGATTCAAACTAACAATGATTCAAACTAATGCAATTCAAACTAAAAGTGATTCAAACTAATGCAATTCAAACTAATTGATTCAAACTAATGTGTTTCAAACTAATGCAATTCAAACTAATTGATTCAAACTAATGTGAATGTGAAAACATATATCCGTTAAAAATAAATGAGGATCTCAACTTAAACTCAATTATTCAATTGTATAGAATCAAAAAAGCACTCGCCTACACCTAACTATGTAATAAAAAAGGCACAATCAAAATAACACAATAAAATAGTATACCTCCAGCATATGCCCGTTCCAATGGCCCTACTGAATCGAATCCTCAATTATACACCGACCTACGTGCATAAAATAACATATTAAAACTGTGGCAGCCCTATAATCAAAATAG
Source organism: Sambucus nigra (assembly GCA_949130495.1). NCBI lineage: Eukaryota > Viridiplantae > Streptophyta > Magnoliopsida > Dipsacales > Adoxaceae > Sambucus > Sambucus nigra. The sequence goes on from OX422210.1 coordinate 663,102,456, forward strand.
CAAAATCAAATAACGTATCACTTTTTAATGAGCATATTACATATGTTATTGTGTATAATTGGTAAACTAATAAAACCATGGCAGGCCTATAATCATTGTGTATAATTGGTAAACTAATAATCACATATATTCCGTAGAAGTCCCCATAATTCAAAACAATCGGAAACAAATGAATTGGAATTTTCAAATAATATAAAACAGTCTCCGCCTCAAACGCCGTCAACACAGTTTCCTCTAAACTATTTGAGAGAGCAGAAGATTTATTTTGCTCCCCAACATAAGCAATAAGGAAATGAAATCTTCACAAATTAGAAAATAACCAACAGTAATCTTCACAAATTTCCCTTGCTAAGAAAATGAAATAAAACTTATAAACAAAAGTTAAATTGATATATTATTCCCACCATGAAATAAAAAGGAAATGCATGAGAGAGAGAACAAAAGAAAAAATAGAAGCCTATAATACCCACTCACCAGTTGTTCATAAACCTAAATCGAAAAGCAATAAGAACTGCGAAACAACAATCGGAACTGCAAAACAACAACCGTGAAAGTTATACAAATGCACGTAATTTAAACACTGAGATAATTTAAAGTATGCCAAACGCAACAAAAGACCCCTAATCAAATTAAATTTTGTGTAAAACTCACTTAAAAAAAGTAGAACTCTGAAGAAAAAGGATAAAAAGTTAAATAATTAGAAAAGGTGGAAGTGGAGAGCGAAATGGAGGCAATCTGAATGAGGAATTTGGGGATTCTTCAGATAGAGAAGATGATCAACACCACTAACTTCTTAATTTAGAAGATTCAAACAACGAATGTCAAACATGAAGAAATGCCAAACGTGATGAGTTAAATTTTTTTGGAAAACCCTACATGGGAACTTATCCCATAAATCAATGACTTATGGTTATGCACAAACTTTCTGTCTCCTCAACAACAATCCTCATTGCTTTCATAAATCCAAAAGGTTGCTCATTTTTACGAAAAAATATCATTTAATTTTATGTTAGCATACATAAAACTAAATCTCTAAACCCAACAAACGTGAAGAAATGCCCATATCAGTTATGCCTGATTTCTTGACTTCATAGATTTCCAACGAAATCGCCCAATTTATTAAATCTAAACCCAGCAAATACGTATGTTCGTCGCCACAGCAAATACATATGGAATTCATGGATCCATGATGTACATGTGCTTGCCGTCAAACTCTTCTCTTTATCTCTTGCTCTTTTTTAGAGCTTCACCATCGAAACCATATCTAGTGGTAGCCTCTAAAAAGAGGGTTTGAGAGGGAAAAAAGGATATTATAAGAGGGTTGAATAGACGGCTTAGAGAGAGAGAGAGAGAGAGAGAGAGAGAGAGAGATGAGAGAGAGAGGAGAATGAGGGCCACCGGTGTGAGCGGGGGGAGATGTCGAGAAAGAGATGTGGTTGTGTGTGTAAGTGGGAGTCAGTTACAAAAATACCCCCATTTTTTAATTAAGGGGTAAGTTTGATGAGTAAAAACGGGGGGGAAACCAAACATTTGAGGGGTAGATTTATAAAAAAAAGGAAGAGATGTGATCTCAACCATTAAAATGTGTAAGGAGGTGGCATCAATCCGCACCGTTAAAATGTGTATATTTTCAAAAACTAAGCTCTCTTTATATATATATATATATATATATATATATATATAATTGACTGATGTTAGTTAGTAAAGCTAATTTAAAACTTAATAACAAACCCTTCATGTCCATATCTTAAGAATCCATAATTTATATGTCCATTGCCAAATATAGGCGCTTCTAACTCCAGAACCTCTAAAACCTAGGCTTTGAAACCAAAAGCTGACGCCCCCCAGCCCAGTTACATATAATTAAGTTTGAACGTCAAAGTGAGTCAAACCATAATTGCCTTGACCAAACCTTAAACACACGTATCATTTTTGAGTCATCAACATGAATCCATAAAACTAATTTTTTTTCACCATTTTAAAGTAATTATGTTTATTCAAACTTATTTAAAAGGATAGGTAGACTTAGATTTACCACGTTTATATTTGACCAAAATCATGGTTTTATGCATCCCTTGCTAACCTCAACCGACCTCCTAGATTTGGTAGTAACATCATGTTACCTGAAAAACATAAACATAGGAACCGTGAGCAAAACAACTCAGTGAATGCATCACTACTACACTATTGCATAAAATTAAATATAACAAATCATATCCATACAATAATTTATAAACTTATTAGGCCGATTCACGACGAATGACCCAAATTTTTGAATTACGATTCACATATACTGTCTATAATAGACAATTCTCCCCCATTCCTGGCCGAGGAGTAAATCCTTATCTGTAATAGACAATTCTCCCCCATTTCGTTTTGAGGAGTAACCTCTAATTTCAGTAAATCCAAATGGATAATTTCGTATTCATAATATTCAGATCATGTCCACAACCAAGTATAAATACATCTTACTAGTGAGTACACTCACCCTGGCCACTTAATGGGTTTTTCGTTTGCCTTTATCTGTAACTTGTTCAACTGGTTCCTCTTTTTTCCCTATAATTCTTACAATATTAGTATCATCATAAGAATATAAATAATCCAAAGAATAACTTAAACGTAACTCAATTCATAAGCATTATACGATTTTGTTCAAATCATTTATCATAAATGAAGTTCCATCTAACTTCATGTTAAGATATTTAACATATCTAAATCATATCCCAAACATACTTTAATTTCTTCTTGGTAATCCAATCTTTCTCATATTAGGTTTCCAATACAAAAGACAGCGCATCGTTTCAAGTTTCCTAGAGCAAAATATGTCCATTTCTTTACTACATAGCAAATCTGCCCTATAAGCTCCTCTATCATTCAGTCAACTTCCAAGAATTTTCATAACTTTTATACATTATGACTTTCAATGATCTTTCCCCCAACACACATATTGAGTAATACAATATTAAAGTTTCACAATTTCCAGAGTTAATTTGCTATGTCAAAAGCCTTATCAAATTCATGGCATATGCAAGCGGATTATGCATATGAAAACTATATACTGACTCACAACCATCACCAATGTCTAACCCCAAGGAGTTTAATTCTAATTTTCGGATATGCTATGCATATATGAGTCTAGTTTCATATTCCACTATAATTTCGTAAATCCAGTATGTATACAAAAAGTTATGTAAGTCTAAACACAAAAGGGTTCTAAATAGGGCATATAAAGGATTTACACCTTCAACTTTCTTCGAACTTTTATCTATCCATACATATACTTCAAGGCATGAAATTTTAGTAAAAAATTGATGATTTATATCATTTCAATCAGTAATGGAAGAAAAATAACAAGATTTATTAATAGAATTACCTTACGGACCCTTACATAATTTTATATGGATTTTTCCCAATTTTCTCCTCGCACTCCTTAACTTCACAATTCTCTTTCATCAAGATAAAACTCTCCAAAATGAACCGAGGGTTAACTTTTCTGGAGAAATATGTGAGATTGAGAGATTTAAGTTGGCAAGATCTACCTTCCTTTCCAACCAATTGAATTAAACCATTCGGCTTACTAAAAGATAAATTACCACTTAAAAGGAATAGACAAATTTGCCCTCGTTTGTAAATTTGATATAACTACTTACTTGGACATCCGTTCGATACGCCTTTTGTTGTGTTAAAAACTTAACTCTTATATCTACAACTATCTAGTTTTCACCTTGAGTCAATTGTTATATTATAAGGGTCAAAACTAGTCTCCAGCATGAACATTCCTACCAAAAACTTCAAAATTTTGTGTTTGTAACCAACTCGATATTGCATGATTTTCAAAGGTAGGATTAGACAAAATATAATAACCTAATATTATATAAATATATATATATATAATAATAATAATCACATTATCCATATCACATAAGGTAAACATGATTTTAATATGATTTTTCCTAATTATATTCGGGTTGTCACACCGTACATGCTCGCTTTCGGCAGTGAGGCAATGGTACCAACTAATATAGACCTTCCAACTCATTTGGTGTTGAATTTTTATTCCCCTAAGAGTGATCTAATGAGGCGACTAGATCTAGATATGATTGAAGAAGTCAGAAAAGATGTTGCAATTCAAATGGCTGCCTAAAAATAAAGGACTGCTTGGTTCTACAAACAAAAAGTTATGCCGACTAACTTAAAATAAAGAGATCTAGTACTGAAGAAAGTGATTCAGAAAAACAACGAGTTATAGCATAACTAGTACTGTCCCTATCGTATATTGGCAATTATTCGACCAGGAACATATCACCAAAAAATATTAGAAGGCCAATGTGACACCCCGACTACTTAAATACCGGGTAGCTACTCCTTTATTAAATTAATTCAAAATGCCAAGTTGGTTCAGTTAATAGCATCACTATCGAAAATATTTTAATAATTACTAACCACCTAGTATTTAAAAGTAAGTGCCAAATTTTAAGTTAAGTCTGATTAACATGCAGTAAAAGAATAATGAAAGAATAATAACCATTCACTATAATGAAGTAATGAAATAACCAACAATAATAATAAGAAATCCGGAGGAAAAATCCTCACAACAATCCCAACAAATGAAAATAATACTACAAGTCTGAATCCTGAATAATTACATGCCAAAAGTCTGAATAACCGAAATAAATGAACTGTCTCTAAAAGAAATGGGCGACATGCCCTACAACTGATAACTGATGAATATCGAGTCAAGATAGATGAAGCGTCTACAAGCAAAGTCCTGTAACTTCCACGAACAGCTACAACTCGTCACCTGAATGAGAATCCTATGCATGGTATCCTTGTGGCTGGGCACTTAAAATGGTTTTTACAAAAATAGATTTGAAAGCAAATGGGTCAGAGCCCGAAAGTGGAAAACATTTTGAAAACAGCAAGTGTTTTAATAACATTAAAACATTAAATACAAAATACATGTTAGGACGTGCACTCACATGGAATTCTCACCTCTCGACCACATGTGCACTCCTAACGTACCATACCCATCTAAATGGCATACATATCTAACCAAACCGTAATAAGTCCTACCCCTTACTACTCGATTCTCATATCACATTCTAACGTTAGAAAATAAATAGAGGGCTTTACTTAAACTCAGATTCTCAATTAGGAGTACCATTCACTATCGGTTAAACCGTTATGTTTTCTCAAAACAATACCATAATTTTTCACGATATTAACATGAAAGTTCCCATTAATTAAATGTATATTATTCCCGTCATAAATATACAATAGAATATAAGCACCCCGAGAACTAGCTGCGGTGCACACATACTCTGCTATCCATCCCGGTACATCACGTACATAAGGATTACGCATTCCGAATCTCTCAGGAATCGTTCAGATAACAACATCACAAATAATGGAGGCGAACACAGTCACATCACATGAGTCACGCACATACCTGCGCTCCCACGATCAACAGACTTATTAACATCCCAATAAGTCCTTCTCTGACCTATGTCCATCGAGGTAACCAGTCTAAATCCGGGCAACACAAGGATTAGAGGGCCCTAAGCGAACGCGAACCTCCCGTGATAGCAAGTATGGTAGGTATGTCATACACATAAAATCAAGACATATACTAAGTATTCACGCATCTTAGAAATCACCAAAATATATTGGTGGTACACTTCTCATTCTCGTACCGACATATAATACTACACAATTTATATGTTCCCGGTTAATATAATAAATTAGGCAGTCAATAGTTCTCGCATCGTAATAGACACTCACGTCCTACTTCATATTTTCCCTTAGGTTCAAACTACACTTATAGGTTTGACTCCTCATTATATCCCAAACACCCCAAATATATCAATTACTCATCAAGGGAAGGCTATCTCTACCTATACACAAGGTTACGGGGCACTCGGGATCAAAACAGGCTAAAAAGCCTAAACTGTCAACTCGTTCGAAGTCTCGTTCGAACGAGGCTGTTCGAACGAGAGTTCGTTCGAACGAACTGGGCCTTCTAACGAGATCTCGTTCGAACGAAAGTCTTCGAATGAACATCCCTCTCGTTAGAACCCAAACTGTCAACTTGTTAGAAGCTCGTTCGAACGAGCTCGTTCGAACGACCTGGGCAGGTCTTCTAACGAGTGACCAGATTCGAGCCCAGAAATTCCTATCTCGTTTTTCCCAATTTCTTCACTCCTAATCCCACCTAAAAATCGTTCCAACATCATTTTAAGGTTCGTAATTCGTACTAAACACTCATAGGTCATAATCAAACGTGTATATAGGGCTAACTCATCTTAAACATCATCAAATCTTCAAATCTCTTTATTTATTCCCAATTTACATGAACATGAACCCTAACATTTATACATCATAATTGAACCTACTATAATCCGTTTTTGTTTCATCCAAGATATTATTAACATCAGAATAATCGCCTACATATAATTCTACATGCAATTCCTCATCAATATGTAAGATTCTATTTCCAATTTAATGGGTTTTTCATTAACTCCCAAGAACAATCAGATTTTTATCAATTCCTACACATGGAAGAAACATTCTCTATAAAAATGAAATTAAATCACTTGCCTTACTAGAATCTCTGATTTTGATGACGAATTTCTGAAGGTTGAATTGCTTTCTCTCTCTCTCTGCAGAATCCTTCTCTCTCTCTCAACAAGCTTTTCTTCTCAAGGTGTTAATGGAGGTGGGGTTGGTTTTGCCAAGTTATAACTTCTAGCTTCTCCCTTAGCCCACTACCTAAATTGGGGTTGGAAATGGCTTAGTGGGTTAATACTAAGTCAGATTTTTAACTCTAATTTTATTGGGTTTTAATTACCCAATTTCTAAAATTACCAAAATGCCCTTATAAGTTACCGGTATGGCCCAATAATGCCCCGGGACCCAAACTTAACTCCCGGCTAGTGTTTTCGGACTATTTAGACCCTTCCGGACGCGTTGGCGCACTCAAAACGACCATACGGTTAATAGAAATAAAATTCACTTTTTAATTAAAATAAATATTTCCCTGACGCGACTGTCACACGCGTCTCAATAAAAATTTTCAACTTGCCGTATTTCAATCTCACGACAAATTTCATACTTTAATATTTATATATAATCATATACGTACATTATAATCAAATACCAACTCGCATCTCGCTAGTATTTTTAATCCGAATTAATTTCCAATTAATACGCATTTAATTTAATTAATCCCATAAATAAATATCACAAAAATACGGGGTATTACATACTTCCCCCCTAATAACTGAATTTCGTCCCGAAATTCGGAACTAGAAAGTACCTGGTAAGAACAACTCTGGATAACGTTCGCGCATCTCATCCTCGCGCTCCCATGTGGACTCCTCAACATTATGATGTCGCCATTGAACACGCACTAACGGGACTATCTTTGACCGCAGTTTCCGCTCACTTCGGTCCAAAATAGCAATCAGCCCCTCCTCGTAGGAGCTATCAGGCTGGAGATCGATGTCTTCCAAAGCAATGTGAGAATGAGCCAAATCGTCTCTAAGATATTTCCTTAGCGAGGAAATATGAAACACATCGTGAATCCGATGCAAATGCTCCGGTAACCTAAGCCTATACGCAACCGGTCCAATCCGCTCAATAATAGGAAATGGTCCCACATATCTCGGTGCCAACTTCCCTTTCTTCCCGAAACGCATAATCCCCTTCATAGGAGATACTCTGAGAAAAACCTGGTCCCCCACTTGGAACTCCCTGAAGAACCTCTTCGCATCAGCATAGCTCTTCTGCCGATCTTGAGCTACCCGAATGCGACTCCGAATCAATTCTATCCTTGTCGAAGTATCCTGAATCACCTCTGGTCCAAGTAGTTTGTTGTCCCCTACCTCCAACCAACATGCTGGGGAACGACAAGGTCTACCGTACAACGCCTCAAATGGAGCCATGCCAATGGTGAACTGGTAGGAGTTGTTGTAAGCAAACTCTACCAGTGGAAGATACTGCTCCCATCCACCCCCGAAATCAATGATGCACATACGTAGCATGTCCTCCAACATCTGGTTCGTACGCTCGGTTTGCCCATCGGTCTGCGGGTGGTACGCCATGCTCAACCGCAATTCCGTGTCCATGGCCTCCTGAAAACTCTCCCAAAACTGTGAAACAAATATCTTGCCTCGGTCAGACACGATATTTAGGGGCACACCGTGAAGTCTCACTAACTCTGCAATAAAGAGCTGGGCATACTGTCCCGCAGTGTAGTCTATCCTTACGGGTAGAAAATGAGCGACTTTGGTCAACCTGTCCACAATTACCCAAATGGAGTCGTGACCTCTCTGTGACGTAGGCAATCCCGTGATAAAGTCCATGGAAATGCTCTCCCACATCCACATCGGGACCTCCAACGGCTGTAGCAGTCCTGCCGGTCTCTGATGATCCACTTTTACTAACTGACAAGTGGTGCATTTAGAAACAAACTCGACAATATCTTTCTTCATCCCGCTCCACCAATATTGACGTCTCATGTCTTGGTACATTTTGTCCCCACCGGGATGTACCGCGAACCGTGAGCCGTGCGACTCTGCCATCACCTCATGCCGTAATTCCTCCCCTTCCGGAACTACTAATCTCCCATTGAAGCGTAATCCCCCGTTTGAGCTAACGGTATAGGATTCAGCTCCCTCTGCTAGTAATCGAACTATCAGCTCCTGACAGAACGAGTCATCTGCTTGTGCCTTTACCACTCTCGTGACAATCTGCGGCGTAACAGTCATTACCGACATGAATAATCGGGCCACTGCATCCTGGTGTCCCAATTCCTTCCATTTGGCCTTCCACACCCCTGCCACTTCATCTGTTGGCCTACGGCTCAACGCGTCTGCTACCACGTTAGCCTTCCCCGGGTGATACTGGATATCGAACTGATAATCCTTCACGAACTCAAGCCACCTCCGTTGCCGCATATTCAACTCCTTCTGCGTGAATAGGTACTGTAGGGACTTGTGGTCTGTGAACAATCGAAACTTTTCCCTCAAAAGGTAATGTCTCCACATACGAATGGCAAATACAACTGCCGCCAACTCCAAGTCGTGAGTGGGGTAGTTCTTCTCGTGAGGCTTTAGCTTACGGGATGCATAAGCAATGGCCTGACTCTCCTGCTACAATACACCTCCAAGTCCTTGTAAGGACGCATCGGTGTAAACTAAATACTCAACTCCCGGTCTCGGCAATGCTAACACAGGTGCTGAGGTCAACTTATCCTTCAATTCATCGAATGCCAACTGACAGGCATCACTCCAGATGAATGGCACACCCTTACGGGTCAGATGTGTCAAAGGACCTGCTATCTTCGAGAATCCCCGAATGAACCTCCTGTAGTATCCTGCTAGGCCCAAGAAACTACGAATCTATGTCGGTGTCGTGGGTTGTCCCCACTCCCTCACCGCGGATACCTTCCCCGATCGGAAATAATATGTCCTAAAAACTGGACCTCCTTCAGCCAAAACCCGCATTTCTCATATTTTGCATACAACTCGTTCTGACGTAGTGTCTACAAAACTTGCCTCAAATGCTCGGCGTGCTCCTCCTCTGTCTGGGGAGTAAACCAGAATGTCATCGATGAATACAATGACAAACTGATCTAGGAAATCCCTGAACACTCTATTCATCAAGTCCATAAACACTGCTGGAGCGTTGGTCAAACCAAAAGGCGTAACCCGAAACTCGTAAGATCCATATCTCGATAAGAACGCAGTCTTCGAGACATCCTCCTCCCTGATACGCAACTGATGGTATCCCGATCTCAAATCAATCTTTGAGAAGAAAGAAGCTCCTCTCAACTGGTCGAATAAGTCATCGATTCGAGGCAACGGATACTTATTCTGTATCGTGACCTTATTCAACTCTTGGTAGTCCACACACAATCTCAGTGAACCATCTCTCTTCTTCACGAACAACACGGGGGCACCCCACGGCGAAGTACTCCTCCGTATAAACCCCTGACCCAACAACTGCTCAATCTGATCCCGTAACTCCCTCATCTCAGCTGGAGCCATACGGTACGGTGCCCGTGCTATAGGTCTCGTATCTGGTAATAAGTCTATGACAAAGTCTATCTCTCGACGGGGGGTAATCCTAGTATATCCTGAAATACATCGATAAACTCTCTAACAACCGGAATCTAATCAAGTGGTATCACCACCTACTTAGAGGTCTCCTCCTCTATATAATACAAATGAGTGGAAGATCCTCCCTCAGAACGAGGCATCGCCACCAAAAACATCTCCTGCCCGTGAATGGCAAAGATAATACTCCTACTGAAACAGTCAATCATGGCTCGGTACGCAACAAGCCAATCCATACCAATAATGGCATCATACTCGGTCATCTCTAATACTAACATATCTGCAGGTAATACCAAACTACCAATCTCTACTCCTACTCCCCGGCATATAAAGAAAATAAGTGACCCACTCCCTAATGGTGAGTCTACACACGTCACTGTGCTCTCTGCTGTGGCTAACAACCCTAAGGCTTTCGCAAAATGTGTAGCTATAAAGCAATGTGTTGCCCCCGTATCAAACAAAACCCGACCCATAGTACCATGGATAGGAAACATACCCTCAATCGCGGGTGGTGTCTGCGTACCTGCTGCCTGGTGGACGTTATAGACACGTCCATATTGTAACTGTCTGCACAGGAACTGCTGGAATGGCAGGAAGAGCTGGCACCTGGGCTGGAGCTGGGAGGGCTGGTGGAAAAAGTGGACTCTGTGGCTCATGTCGAGCACCCTACTGCTGCTGCGGGGCCCTGCCCCTATCAGGATAGTCCTGGCATTTATGGCCAGTCTTGCCACAAACGAAACACTTCCCCGGGAAGTTCCCCCCTCTCTGTCCCTGCTGTTCCCGGCCCTGGTGGCCGTTACCATTCCTCCATTGGCCCTGCTGAAACTGCTGTTGACCATTCTGACCCTGCTGATGCTGATGGCCATTCGGACCCTGATGGCCCTGCCGGAAACCTTCCTGTACGTGCCTGAAATTTCCTGACCTAAACATCTTGTGATCCCCCTATTGGGTACCCTGATCACCCTGCCTCTGCCCCTGAACAGATTGTGCCCCACTCGCACCATTTCCTCCAGTCCTGCCCTGATGGCCAGACTCTCCCGATCGCTTGCCCTCAGCCATGTGAAAGCGGTGATCCTGGCAATGGAGCAATGCAACGTTAACCACATCAGAATAAGTGGCTAACGAGAGGTTCCCTAACAAGTGCTGACGAATCCTCCATGTCAACCCGTTTGTAAATTTCTAAATCTTCTTTTCCTCCGTCGGTATCTCATCCGGAACAATGTTCAGAAGATCAGTGAATTCGGCCTCATACTCGGCCACAGTCTTACCCTCCTGCTTGAGGGTCATCAACTTCCTCCTCATCTCTGTGTGAACAGCCGACGAAAAGTACTTGCGGTCAAACCGCACCCAAAACTCCTGAATAGTGAGAGTATCCCTCTCCTCTACGGTGGTAATAGACTCCCACCACTGCAGTGTTGACCCCACTAGCTTAAAAGTAGCTAGTATCTGCTTCTGGACATCTGTGCACTCATACATCCTCAGGTGCCGCTGAATGTCCTTCCTCCACTGACTCGAAACTACCGCATCGGAGCTACCTGCGAACTCCGGAGGGTGTGCTTTCTGAAAAGCATCTCGAACACGTTCCCAAGCAGACGGGAATGCATGTGCCTGAACTGGCGCGGCTATCGGCGCCAGAGGTGGTGCCTGCTGAACTACAGCTAGTGCGGCATTTACCGCCTGGGCCACAATGGCTGCAACCTCGGCGGCATTCATCGTGCCCTGAACTGGTGCGGGCTGTGGTTCTGGCGTTGCATCCCTGGGAATCCTTTGTGCACGTCGTGGAGGCATCTGAAATAAGAATGAAGTTTATAAGTTCGCAGTTATAAACTTAAAATAGCTGAAGAACGTAGCATATACAAAAGAATACAACAGTCCTAAAATATAGGGCTCTACATCAAAGAAAGCTCAGCGGAAACATAATAAGCCGTTCAGATCCTAAAGGACACTAGAACCTGATGCTCTGATACCACCTGTGACACCCCGACTAATTAAATATCGGGTAGCTACTCCTTTATTAAATTAATTCAAAATGCCAAGTTGGTTCAGTTAATAGCATCACTGTCGAAAACATTTTAATAATTACTAACCACCTAGTATTTAAAAGTAAGTGCCAAATTTTAAGTTAAGTCTGATTAACATGCAGTAAAAGAATAATGAAAGAATAATAACCATTCACTATAATGAAGTAATGAAATAACCAACAATAATAATAAGAAATCCGGAGGAAAAATCCTCACAACAATCCCAACAAATGAAAATAATACTACAAGTCTGAATCCTGAATAATTACATGCCAAAAGTCTGAATAACCGAAATAAATGAACTGTCTCTAAAAGAAATGGGCGACATGCCCTACAACTGATAACTGATGAATATCGAGTCAAGATAGATGAAGCGTCTACAAGCAAAGTCCTGCAACTTCCACGAACAGCTACAACTCGTCACCTGAATGAGAATCCTATGCATGGTATCCTTGTGGCTGGGCACTTAAAATGGTTTTTACAAAAATAGATTTGAAAGCAAATGGGTCAGAGCCCGAAAGTGGAAAACATTTTGAAAACAGCAAGTGTTTTAATAACATTAAAACATTAAATGCAAAATACATGTTAGGACGTGCACTCACATGGAATTCTCACCTCTCGACTACATGTGCACTCCTAACATACCATACCCATCTAAATGGCATACATATCTAACCAAACCGTAATAAGTCCTACCCCTTACTACTCGATTCTCATATCACATTCTAACGTTAGAAAATAAATAGAGGGCTTTACTTAAACTCAGATTCTCAATTAGGAGTACCATTCACTATCGGTTAAACCGTTATGTTTTCTCAAAACAATACCATAATTTTTCACAATATTAACATGAAAGTTCCCATTAATTAAATGTATATTATTCCCGTCATAAATATACAATAGAATATAAGCACCCCGAGAACTAGCTGCGGTGCACACATACTCTGCTATCCATCCCGGTACATCACGTACATAAGGATTACGCATTCTGAATCTCTCAGGAATCGTTCAGATAACAACATCACAAATAATGGAGGCGAACACAGTCACATCACATGAGTCACGCACATACCTGCGCTCCCACGATCAGCAGACTTATTAACATCCCAATAAGTCCTTCTCTGACCTATGTCCATCGAGGTAACCAGTCTAAATCCGGGCAACACAAGGATTAGAGGGCCCTAAGCGAACGCGAACCTCCCGTGATAGCAAGTATGGTAGGTATGTCATACACATAAAATCAAGACATATACTAAGTATTCACGCATCTTAGAAATCACCAAAATATATTGGTGGTACACTTCTCATTCTCGTACCGACATATAATACTACACAATTTATATGTTCCCGGTTAATATAATAAATTAGGCAGTCAATAGTTCTCGCATCGTAATAGACACTCACGTCCTAGTTCATATTTTCCCTTAGGTTCAAACTACACTTCTAGGTTTGACTCCTCATCATATCCCAAACACCCCAAATATATCAATTACTCATCAAGGGAAGGCTATCTCTACCTATACACAAGGTTACGGGGCACTCGGGATCAAAACAAGCTAAAAAGCCTAAACTGTCAACTCGTTCGAAGTCTCGTTCGAACGAGGTTGTTCGAACGAGAGTTCGTTCGAACGAACTGGGCCTTCTAACGAGATCTCGTTCGAACGAAAGTCTTCGAACGAACATCCCTCTAGTTAGAACCCAAACTGTCAACTCGTTAGAAGCTCGTTCGAACGAGCTCGTTCGAACGACCTGGGCAGGTCTTCTAACGAGTGACCAGATTCGAGCCCAGAAATTCCTATCTCGTTTTTCCCAATTTCTTCACTCCTAATCCCACCTAAAAATCGTTCCAACATCATTTTAAGGTTCATAATTCGTACTAAACACTCATAGGTCATAATCAAACGTGTATATAGGGCTAACTCATCTTAAACATCATCAAATCTTCAAATCTCTTTATTTATTCCCAATTTACATGAACATGAACCCTAACATTTATACATCATAATTGAACCTACTATAATCCGTTTTTGTTTCATCCAAGATATTATTAACATCAGAATAATCGCCTACATATAATTCTACATGCAATTCCTCATAAATATGTAAGATTCTATTTCCAATTTAATGGGTTTTTCATTAACTCCCAAAAACAATCAGATTTTTATCAATTCCTACACATGGAAGAAACATTCTCTATAAAAACGAAATTAAATCACTTGCCTTACTAGAATCTCTTATTTTGATGACGAATTTCTGAAGGTTGAATTGCTTTCTCTCTCTCTCTGCAGAATCCTTCTCTCTCTCTCAACAAGCTTTTCTTCTCAAGGTGTTAATGGAGGTGGGGTTGGTTTTGCCAAGTTATAACTTCTAGCTTCTCCCGTAGCCCACTACCTAAATTGGGTTTGGAAATGGCTTAGTGGGTTAATACTAAGCCAGATTTTTAACTCTAATTTTCGTGGGTTTTAATTACCCAATTTCTGAAATTATCAAAATGCCCTTATAAGTTACCGGTATGGCCCAATAATGCCCCGGGACCCAAACTTAACTATCGGCTAGTGTTTTCTGACTATTTCGACCCTTCCGGACGCGTTGGCCCACTCAAAACGACCATACGGTTAATAGAACTAAAATTCACTTTTTAATTAAAATAAATATTTCCCTGACGCGACTGTCACACGCGTCTCAATAAAATTTTCCAACTTGCCGTATTTCAATCTCACGACAAATTTCATACTTTAATATTCATATATAATCATATACGTACATTATAATCAAATACCACCTCGCATCTCGCTAGTATTTTTAATCCGAAATAATTTCCAATTAATCCGCATTTAATTTAATTAATCCCATAAATAAATATCACAAAAATACGGGGTATTACAGCGAAGAGTTTAAGAGCCCATGGAACGCCGACCATCTCTACAAATATTGCCAATAGTTTCATTTTTGATGTAATTAGTTATTCAAGTTAATGAAGTTGCATGTTTCTCTCCATTATACTTCCTTTTTATGTTTTATTTTTCGAAGTATGGTGTGATATCACCTTAAAATTAAAGGTTCTATCAAATTTTAATTCAAACTTTTTCAACTTCAGAAAAGCCATTTTTCAAACTTTTCCAACTTCTAAAAAAGTTTTTTTCAAACTTTTTCAACTTCAGAAAGGTCATTTTCAAACTTTTTTCAGCTTCAGAAAAGTTATTATGTAAAACTTTATGTATGATTTTGTCTTTGACAAGTCAAGGAAAAGAAGTCATTAAAACCTCATATAAGACTCAAAGTCAAACGCGAGAGGTTTTACCCGACCAAGGTAAAACACACGGATTATACATTCATAAAACACTTGTCGCCACCGATAACTAATGCTACAACTTAGTTTAACAAAACTATTTACAGTTTTATCTAAGAACAACATTAGTAAAATCCAAGGCATTACAATTAGATTCAATCACGAACAGATTACCAAGTCATCAATAAGATTAATAGTAACCACAAGCTTAAATAAAGAAGACAAAGCATCGCAAATAACTTCAATTCATCCCAATGAATATATATTACAAAGTAAATATCAACAAAGCACAACATATATGTCTATTCTACTGGGCGTCTCCCATCAGCCCTGCTCACCCCAACAAGAGGTTCATCAAGGTGCTCGGATGATTGATAGATCTAAAATCTCTCCTCCTAGTACGTATGTCGATGCTCGGTCGTTCAAGTAGATGTTGGGGATGAACATACTCCACTTCTCCTTCAAGGTCAAAATCCCCAATGTATTTTTTGATCAAGCTCTGAGGAATGACATCAATAGGAATCCAATTAATGTCAATAGAAAAAGGAGGACCAGGATATTCCAATATTCCCGGATTGTGCCAATACCACAATTCATTGCCCTTAGGTATCTTTATCAGAGCAAGCAGGTTCATCCAACCCCATTTATATGCCTCATTCCCGGCCTACTCCATGTGCTTGTCCAAGTAAGTCAAGGCCTAGTCATACTTGTCCATCCAAACAACTTTGGATTGCTTATGGAAATGGAAAGTAAGTCAGTCCACGTTATCTTAAAGCTTTCTGATGGCTTTGTCCTTCTCTTTGAGCTTAGCATCATGGTCGACCAAGGTTTTCTTAGTTCTCTCTTCGTCAATGGTTGGACGAACAAATTATACTTTGCCTAGAAGATTGGCCTCACCTACTTTTCTTCTTCTGTAAGGCCCCTAAGTCTTTCAGCAGCCTAGCATTTTCAGTCTCCAAAAATGATACACCCTTATCTGGAGCAGTGTTGGTTGATTTTTTTAAACTGTCAAGCTCATTCCTCAGATCATTGTTTTCTTTCTCTAAAAGGGCAGCAATTGATCGGGCACTCTTTAGTTCTTGATTCAAAGCCAATTCCATCTTGTTCATGGAATAAGTAATATCTTTAACTTTTTATCAAAGCCCCAGCCTTCACTCAAAGCCTGATACTTAGTCTTATAATCAAAATAAAGCAGTGCCTTGGATTAGGGGTGGCCGTGGGCCGGGCCTGGGCAGGCCCGATCGGGCTAGGGCCGGGCTTGAAAAATTAAGTGTTATCCCAAGCCCGCTCGGGCCTAGATCGGACCTTCTTATGTAATCCCAAGCCCGCTCAGATTTTAAAGCTCTTTACCCAGGCCCGCCCGATCGGGCCCTATTATATTAATTAAAAGATTTTTTTTAAAATTAAAATACCTATTTTTTTATTTAAAGACCAATTTTTATAATTAAAAATCTGTTTTAAACTCCATATATTACAAAGTCCATATATAAAGTTTCTCACTTTACATGAAAAGACTTGGTATACGCTTTTATATTTATAGAAGTCCCCCCCCCCCCACACACACTATATATATACATATATATATTTCGGGCCTCGGGCCGGGACGGGCCTCATCGGGTTTAAGAACTCATGCCCAAGCCCGCCCGAAAAAAAATCGGGCCTATAAAATTTTGCCAAGCCCGCTTTGCGGGCCTATTTACTTCACCCAAGCCCTATTTTTTTATTGGGCGGGTTGGGCGGGCTTGGCGGGCCTCGGGCCTATGGCCACCCCTACCTTGGATGGTCTTCCTGTATTTGCTCAACCATTTTGTAATAACCAGCGTTATTCGCTAATTCTCCGTCCAAAAGGCAATGAAGATGAATATATGACTCCTTCACTTGGTCGGAGGCATCTGGGCCGAACAACCCTGCTAGATGTTCCTCAGTTAATGGGACATAACCAGTCTCAAGAAGATTTTTACACCTCCTAAGTAGGTCGAATTCAGCAGAAACTATAGTTTTCTTCCTAGCATCAAACTGGAAAATTTACAAGTATAAGTTTACGGTGCCGATCAAGAAAAATAGATAACATAAATAATATTGAAGACAATAATATACAATAATTCAACGTCAAATAAAGTCAAAGCCATTGAGCAAAAATATGTCTTTTCATTGATCATTCCATGGTTACAGAGTTAAGTACATCAGAAAAGGCGAAGAAGAAGAAGAAATGATAAATACATAAATAAAAAGGCCAAAACAAACTAACTACAAGAAGCTAAACCTTCTCCTTCTCCTGGGTCGTGTCTTGATCAGCAGCAGGTAGGTCGTCATTATGAACAAGCACCATACAGGACTCCCTATAACCCTCTCCCTCGTCATCAAAGTCTTTATCCAGGTTAGGAGGAGTTCCTAGGTCGTGTCTCTAAAAGAGTTCAGAATCTTCCTGAGTACCAACCTCCTTTAAGGATTCCGACCAACCTTCCTTGAAGGACTACTTCCTGGCGTATTCTATCTGGATGGCTGCAGCAGCAAAGGCCTTCTCCTATACCTTATTTTCAGCCTCCTCCTTATTCTTCTTACCTTTAACCATTAGGGCAGAGTTATCAGCAGTCAATATAACTACCTTATCTTCAACAACCTTTGTTCGACACTCAACTTCAGTAATTGTCAATTTGGCCTGGGTTAGATCACCAACAACAGTTTTTTATGCTTCCTTTACTACTTTGGCATGATCCTAAGCAATCTTTATTTTGTCATGCTAGGCTTATTTTTCTCTCTCCATAGCTTAATTGGATGCTTGTAAGGATTTATAAACCCTCAAGAGCTTCTCAACATCAACTGAGGAAGAGGATCTTATTTGGTCATCCTTCTCCATCATCTGATTGAAGTAGACCAAGAACTGTAAGAAAATGAAAGGGTTATAAAAAGAAAGGCATTAAAAGTTAGTGCGTATCAACATAAAGGTTAAGAACTTACCAATGCCAAAGTGCGAGCAACCTTCTCAGTTAATTGGTCTCTAGTCAATAAGGCTGCAACTAACCTATCTATAGGCAGAGTCTTAAATTTTATCAACTCCCTAGCCAGACTAGGGTTCATTGCAACATAATCATTTTTAATTATGCCTTGCTTGACAAAAAACTTTTGGCCAACTTAATGGACTTTTTGGCCTGATCTTGCTGGTTAGGCAAGCCTTTACTCAACCTCTTATATTGAGGCTCTTCGATTCGGGCCTCCTCAGTGTTCAAAACCAGAGGTCTTTTCTCACTGTCTTGAGATTTTTTATCGGTCGGAATGGTTTTTTTAGCACCGGGTGGAGGGGACTTGGTCAGCAAGTTCGGAATTTTCTTTTCAATATCTCAGTAAAAGGAGAGGTGGGGATAGTGGTGATATCAAAGGAATCAAATAAAGAAGAGGTTCCTCCTTAAATGAACTCAACTCTAACTGATTCTGCAACTGAAAAGGTGGATACAAGTTCTTCGTCTAAGTTGACAATACCCCGAGGCAAGTCAAGTGATGGCCGAGCAA
This sequence comes from Sambucus nigra, assembly GCA_949130495.1. Lineage (NCBI taxonomy): Eukaryota > Viridiplantae > Streptophyta > Magnoliopsida > Dipsacales > Adoxaceae > Sambucus > Sambucus nigra. The sequence continues at coordinate 663,121,391 of OX422210.1, forward strand.
CAAAGGAAGTAATTGAGCTCTTGTACTCTAATAGTACGCAATCAACTCTGGGGTGTTCTTCTCCGACCCTTTGGCTGAGACCGCATAGATGTTTGAGGTACAAAATATTAACGTTTTCTTCCTTGGGACACTTCTTCTTACTCTCGTCTGCAACAAGAACAAAACAAGATAGTTAGTTGGCAAATCTGTGAATGGATGACAAATAGGAAAAAGTCAAGAATAAAGTTAGAAACTATGCCACACCCTTCTTCGGGGTACCTGGGACTAGTATAGGATACCTCCACAGGAAAGGTGGCATATTGCCAATTCTTGACAAGAACAACATAATCCCAATAATCTTTATTGGAATCTGACAGAGTTGTTACTAAAGCCCTATTGACTTGCCTAGTCATTAAATAGTAAATACTATCTCCAATGGTTCCCCATTTGTAGCATAACATCAACTCAGGGATCTCAACATGAGTCCCATAAATCCCATTCAACCTACTTACTCCATTCACCCCCCCTCCATGTGTTTGGAACTATTATAGCAGGAACGACATCGAAATACTGACAAAATTGAAGAAAAAGTAGATTTCGAGGAAAGTTAATACCACATTTAATAATAAAAATAGTGGGAATCCAATGACCCCCTACTAAAGAACATACGTTCACAGGATCCTGGGTAATTTCTAAACCTACCTAATTAGGAATTTTTCTTTTCTCTTTGAACTCCTATAAGGAATCATCATCAATGATATAAACCATGATTGAAGTAAGGGAAAAACAAAGAAGATGGGGGGAAGCTTACAATAATACAAAGATAACAACGAGGATTGAAAAACGATGACGAGTAACAAGTAGCAAAAGATCGCATAAAGAATGCTTGGAAATGAGAGAAAACTCTAAGTGCATGTGATTTGAGGTAAAAAGAAATGGAGGGAAGTTTCTGTTTATTTATAGTTTGCCTCTATAACAAAGACGAAATGATTAACTGCACGAATGATTGAACAACCGCCGGTTGCACGCTTCTCAAAACCCAAAAGACCAGCGTACTCATTGGCGGTTCGAAAAAGTTTGAGTTATTTATAAAAATGCTATTATCAACTATGCTAGCAATTTTTTTTATAAGTCTGGAAGGTCAGTCACCGACCAACGCTCAGATCTTACGTCGAGCAACATTTTGAACACATATTCTATCTTTTCGATCAATCGTCAAGTATGGAGCATTTGGGGCTTTTGTTGTATGTAAAAATTACTCTCCTACGTGGACCAATGAACAGTAACACACATGTCAACCTATGTGGCCATTCAACTATCTTGATCGGTATCAAAAGTACCTAGTTGGGTAGAATGCCGACCAACTCCCAGAATGTGAACCATCAGGAATAGCATAAGTTACTCGGATGAAAAGGCGACCAGTACTGAATGATCAAGAGTCTCATTTATTATATAAGATATAAAAGCATTTCATCTCTAGGGTTCTTGATCACTATTAATACGTAATCTCCCTTAGCTCAAGGGGACGAAAAAACCAATCTCAAGCACACCATACTGAGCTCTTGTAAACATCAATAATAATACCAACAGTGGACGTAGGCTTTTAACAGCTGAACCACTTTAAAAATATTTGCCTCTTGTGTGTTTGTTTAGATTGATCTTATTATTTATCCGTGATTATAAAATTGGACTCACTCCATTTTTAGACATCAACAATTGGGATGTCTAATAATAGTATACAATTTTTTTACACTTTTTCTAGTAGTTTTTTAACTCTGTAAACTTTAAGAGTTAATGGGCTTTTAGGTTAGTGTTTGAGACGATTTTAATAGTATTATTATAGATATCTAAGTATTTGAACTATTTGGTAATTAGGTAAATCCAAATGAATAAATGAATATATTATCAAATTAGTCTAGACTATTAAATTTATATTTTTGATTGAATCTTTAGCAACACGTGTGTAGTTTTTGATTATATTATAATGTTGATTTGAGCATGTTTTTAACTTTCACCTCCAGGGGTAAACTAATTTTTAAGTTTTTAGGCCAGTGTTAGAGATGATTTTAATAGTATTATAATAAAATTCTAGATGTTTAATTTATTTATTAATTAAGGAAATCTGAATAAATAAATTACTAGAGTATCAAAATATTCGAAAGTATCATTTCTTTTTACTTTACTTTCCATGTCTCTTGAATACAATTTTTGTGTTTTGTTTGTCAATATCTGTTATTATTTTAATTTACTACTCACTATTATTTATTCGAAAGAAGGAACTTTTAAGGAACTAGCTGACAACTTAGAGATTTTCATTGGTCGTTACATTTTGGAGGTAACTTTATACTAATTCAATTTAAGGTTATCCATATACCGTATTTAAAATGTGTATGATTCATTTGATTTACTATTTGTGAAGGTTTATATTGATTGTTTAGTTTTATGTCTTTTTTTAAAAAATTTATTATGCCTCATTGGACTAGGGGTGGAAGTGACTTTGTGTCTAATTTATGTATGAACATAAGCACCTATCATTTTGAAGCCTCGTGTATACCCAAGAGATGACTTTGTGTCTAATTTACTATTTACAATTTACTAAATAATCTACAATGAATAACTAGGTGTTTTGGGGTTTTCAATATGTCCATTACTTATATGATTTTTAGCACCTAACACATTAATCGCAAACACACATAAGTTTAATGTGGATTCAAGTGTTTTGTTCATATATAAATATAAACATGAAAGTTTTTGTATGTTGCGTGCATTTGGCGAAAGAAGGTGAAGTCAGTTAGACATGATATATGAAGCTCAAAATATTTTAATGCAGTGATTCTAAAATATAAAATCAACATAGACCTATAACATAGTTTTTTCTTAAAAATGCAACTGAAAATTATATAGATATGTGTGTTCTATGTGGCTGACTTGTTATTGTATTGACTTTATTGCGATTTTGATTTTGATCCATTTAATGTAGTTTTGTGCTCATAATATAGTTTTTTTAGATATATTTGTGTCTGTCAACTTATATTCATGGTGTTACAAAGCTTGTCTGAGTATTTGTCATCTTGTATTTACGGATATTTATTTTTGGCTTCGCATATATAACTCATTTTTTAAAGTTCATATAACCTTAATGTGTGAATACTTTTATCACAGTGATTCATGGTAGTTCAAAACTTATTCGATTATATATCAACTTGTATATACATGCACTTCTTTTTTACTCTTTTTTAAAGTTTCAATGACTCCATTTTAGGTATATATATATATATATGTGTGTGTGTGTGTGTGTGTGTGTGTGTGTGAGAAGGATAAATATAATATATTTATTAAAACCTTACAAGCATACATACCCCACGATCCAGGGTCGTTCTGTAATAAAATTGTTAAAATATACATTAAAAATACAAAAAAAAAGTGTTCGTGAAATCATAAAAAACCTCTTATTCAGTGAAGAATAAATTCATATGCAAATAATTTTTTCGAACATAACCCTAAATGATAAATGAGGTCAAAACAGGACCAAAACAGATACAATTTTGTAGTGAAAAATGAATATACCTTCCATAGCCAAAGCATGATAATAGAAGTCTCGGCTATAGAAAATAAAGCAGATAAGCTCACAAGTGCAGCTGACACCATGCTTACTCTTTAAACACACACAAAATCTCCTTTTCCTGTGTAGAGATGAAGAAATAATTGCTTCCCCTGCAATTTTTATTTTTATTTTGGTTGCAATGATAACAGTGATATGAGAGAGATCTCCCACCAAACATCCCTTTTAAAGCTGTCAACACTTTGCAAACTCAGTAAGAATTTCAAAGAGAAGGATAAGATTCTATATCTTAAGGTTATATATAATATATATTCATATTAGTAACATCTATCTCTAAAGACAAACAAGGACTAATGTCCATAATTCAAGCAACTAACATATTCTCCAGGTGAAGTAAAGAACTTGAAAAGGTCCAACCCATTTCCAAGATTATAGGAACTCAAGACTGCCAACATTCACATATTTTATCAAAAATTAAAAATTGAAAATAAAAGAGTGAGAAAAATGAAACTTGCGGACGTTTCTTATAATTTTATTTCTTACAAATTTGGTTTAGTTATTGTAAGTTTTATTTAAAAAAATATTGTATATTATACTAAAAAATAAAGGTTTTATAAACACTTTAATGCATTTTTTATTTCACGCGATTGCAAAGTAGAGTAATGTAATAGGGGATTGCAAAGTAAAATACGGTAACAAGGGATTGCTATCCTCCACCCACTTTACAATGTTTCGGTAAATGCTTCCATCACGTTACTTATACTATAATTTCTTACAAATTTGGTTTAGTTATTTTGAGGAAAACGAAGAGATGTGTATATATATCATGGGGGAGAAAGAGAGTAACCTGAGGAAAGGTAGAACTATGAGTCAGGCGCTACCATCATGGCTGATGATAGTAGCGAAAGAGAGATGGTGGCCTTGGTCGTCGATGTCGCGCATTAAATGCTCGTCCACATATGTTTGCCACTATATGATTCAATGTGTTTGGGGATTCTTTCGCTTATGTAGTATGATTTTTGAAAAAAACACGTAGTGGGTCTCAAATACAAGATAGAGATAGCCTCCGTTAAAACCTTACGCATCTCCGTCTCCAGAGTCACGATCTTCGGCTAGAACATGTATACTTCTAGATGAGGTTCGTGGAATACCTATTCCTTCACTTTACAGGTTATCCAGGCATTTGTAACCCATATTTTGTAACATTTAGTAGAAGTGTGAAGAGTCAATCGGGTAGAGAGAAAGTTGGAAACCTAAATGGTAGGAGTTGAATGGGTAATCAGATTAATCGACTTTAGATGAACAATGAGGTGGAAGTCAAATGGTTGTTAAATTTAATTTGTTAAACAATAAAACCTTAATTACAATTGTCTAGGTGACTCTCTGTAGATGCGATCATTTTTTTCATTTTTCTTAATTTTTTATTTCTTACAAATTTAGTTGAGTTATTGTAAGTTTTATTTAAAATAATATTGTATATTATACTAAAAAAACAAAGGTTTTATAAACACTTCTAAGTATATTTTGTTTCATAGGATTACAAGTAGTAGAGTAGGGTAACGGGGGGATTACAAAGTAGAATAAGATAATAAGGGATTGCTATCATCCACCCACTTTACAATGTTTCGATCAATGCTTCCATCACGTTTCTTATAATTTAATTTCTTACAAATTTGGTTTAGTTATTTTGTGGAACAGAGAGACGTGTATATATATATATATATATATATATATATATATGGGGAAGGGATGGAGAGAGAGAGAGTAAGATGAGGAAAGGTAGAACTGTGAGCCCAGACGCTACCATTATGGCCAATGATAGCAACGGAAGAGAGATGTTTCTCTTGGCTGTCGATGTCGCACATCAAATGCTCCTCCACACATGTTTGCCACAACATGATTCAATATTTTTTGGGGGGATTCTTTCGCTCATGTAGTCTGATTTTTGGAAAAAAGTACGTAGTGGGTCTCAAATATAGGACATAGATAGCCTCCGTTAAAACCTTTCGCATCTCCGTCTCCAAAGTCACGATCTTTGGTTAAAACATGTATACCTGTAAATGAGGTTCGTGGAATACCTATTTGTTCATTTGACAGGTTATCCAGGCATTTGTAGACAGTAATACCCATATTTTGTAACATTTAGTAGAAATGTGAAGAGTCAATCGGGTAGAGAGGAAGTTTGAAACCCAAAGGGTAGGAATTGAATGGATAATTGGATTAATCGGCATTAGATGAATAACGAAGTGAAAGTTAAATGGTTGTTGAATTTAATTTGTTAAATAATAGAACCTGAATTACAATTGTCCAGGTGACTTTATGTAAATGCGACAAATGTCAACGCCGTAATTCACTGTTAGTTATATACTATAACTAACATGCAGGCCACGCGATGCGTGGTCGAATATATATAAATTATATTGCTTTGTTTTGTAACATGTTTCGTTTAATATATTCTAGTAATGAAAAGAAATTGAATTTTAAATTTATATCAAAAGTAATATGAATGACATTCGTTAACGATATTTTTAATTTTGACTTACAAAAGTTACAAAAAGAAAGACAATTGAAAAAAAAACTAATTGAAATACTCACAATTATATGCCAATTGAATCTACAAACTACAAAAGCTTTCAAATATATATATTTTTTGGTTGCTAGGAAAAGGAAAAACAATAAAACGATCAACGACTCCTTTCAAATATCAAACCCGACGCGTCTTCCCTGAGGAACTGAAGGATTTTGTCCGGGGCATCTTCGATTTCAATAAAGCGGTCCTGTTGCTTCCATGCCTTTTTTGCAAGCCAATCCGCGCATCTGTTGCCTTCTCTGTGGATATGTCCAACTCTAGCATTTAAAGTTTTCTTGAGTTCCATGCAATCTTCAATGATATTGGCAAGTGGGTGATGACTGTCTTCTTCATTATTGATGAGACCCACCGCCTCCTTAGAGTCCGACTCAATGAGGGCACGATTCCAACCTTTCTCGTGAGCCATATTGAGTCCAAAAAGGATACCTTCAAGCTCGGTATTAAGGGTACTCACACATCCATGAATTTTTCCGTAGCATCCCACGATCCATCTCCCGAATTCGTCCCTAGCCAATCACCCATATGATCCAGTCATTGTTGTTTCATCCCAACTACCATCCGTATTGATTTTGATAGAACCTGTAGGGGGAGGCAACCAAGAAATTAGAACAGTGTGGCCCTCCCGTTTTGGATTTGCATTATGGCCAAATCCTTGTCTAATGTCCGTCGCAAGCGTTTGACTAAGGTGCACAATCAAATACGGGGGAGTGACAATATTATCAAAAATGAATTTATTTCGCGCTTTCCAAATATTCCATAGATAAGAGATAAAGAGGACATACCATTCTTTGTACTTTTGATTCCAGATGTTCTCAACAATCCAATCAATAAAATTAGGAAACATACCTGTGGGCCTGAAATGGTTAGGAGAATAGATTCCCCAAACTTCATGCGCAACGTGACAGTCTCTCAGAATATGCTTGATATCCTCCACACTATGACATCTATTACATCTACTGTCATCGGATAAACCTCTTATGAACCTTTGCTGGTTAGTGAGAAGTTTGCTGTGGAAGATGATCCACAAATTTTTTTTGAATTTCTGGGGGATTTTAAGTTTCCAGATTTTGTTCCAATAACCATTGGGTGGGGGGGGGGGGGTAAGGGATCGGTATTTAGGAGAGATTGGTAGCAAGACTTTATGGTAAATTTTCCATTTGTTTTATTTCTCCAGCTCGGTCTGTCCGTTCTGGTAGTAACACGAGGTAGGGGGATGTTGATAATAGTATCAACAGTGTTTATAGGAAAACGTCTCTCAATTTCGGGGGTGTTCCAACTTTTTTGACTATTAATGAGGGTGTTGACCAACTCGTTTCTTTCACAATTCGACTCATTCGGAGGTTTCAGTTTCTCTTTCCCACACCACCAGTCCTCGAAAATGTGAATATCATCACCATTTCCGGTGGTCCATTTGGTGTTATCATGGAGTGTCTTTCTGCACTTATAAATGCTTCTCCAAATGTGAGAGGCGTTCGCTTTTTAGGCCATTTTCTGAGATTTAGTTCATGGGTGTATTTATTTTTTAGAACTTGAATCCATAGGGGGTCTTTTTCAGTCATGATTCTCCTACCGAGTTTGGCAACCAAAGCTTTGTTGTTAAGGTCGCTGTTACGAAGCCCGAGACCCCCACTCGATTTGGATTTACAAACATTCTCCCAAGAAACCAGGTGGACTTTTTTTTGTCTTTTCATTATCACCCCATAAGAAATTTCTATTTATTTTATCAAGGGTATCACACGTACTTTTTGGAAGGAGCGTCGTTTGCATGGTATAGTTTGGTATGGTGGAAGAAACCGATTGAATCAGGGTGGCTCTTCCAGCCAAGGATAGGAATTTAGCTTTCCAACCACCAAGACGTTTGTTCACTTTATTTACCACTTCTTTGAACTGATCTTTCCCCAGCCTACCATGAATAAAGGGAAAGCCTAAATAGGTGCCTAGGTTATGAGTTATAGGCATACCACATTGATGGCTAATCTCAATTGCTTTCCTGCGAGGAATGTTCGGGGAGACATAAATATTTGATTTATTTAGGTTAACCTTTTGGCCCGAGACATTACAGAAATCTTCCAATGTCTCCATCACAGTTCTACACGAATGATGAGTGGCTTCCGTGAACAGGATAAGGTCATCCGCAAAAAACAGATGGGAGATGGTTGGGCCATGAGGTGAGGCTTTAAGGCCCTTCCAGTCCTTATTCATGACTTTGGTAGAAATCATCGCAGAAAGGTATTCCATACACATCACAAATAGGTAGGGTGAAAGGGGGTCCCCCTGTCTCAATCCCCTAGTGGGTTTAAACATAGGGAGTGGGGAACCGTTCCACATAATAGCCGTAGTTGTGGAACTAACACAACTCAAGATAAGACTAGTTAACCTTTCACTCACATTGAACCATCTAAGCACCTTACCAATAAATTCCCAGCTAACTTTATCATAAGCTTTCTCAAGGTCAAATTTAAATATAACACCCCCATTCTTCCCCTTTTTCTTCGAAAGGGTATGAATAATTTCTTGGGTTATTATGACATTGTCCGAAGTTTGTCTCCCTGGGAGAAAGCTTGCTTGGGCTGGACTAATGATCTTACAAAGTATGGGTCTCAGTCTATTAACAATGATTTTGGCAACAATTTTATACGCCACATTACAAAGGGTGATTGGTCTAAATTGAGTAATCAGTTCCGGATTAGCAATTTTGGGGATAAGGGTGATGTGGCTCTCATTTATACTCTCGGGGACTCTACTAGTGATGAAGCATGTGTTGACAAATTTAGACAGGCAGGGATAAATAATTTCTCAAAAATATTGGTAGAATAAAGGGGGCGTCCCATCCGGGCCGGGGGCCTTTAGAGCCTGCATGCTAAATCAAGCTTTTTTAATCTCATCAAGGCAAATAGGGAAATCGAGGGTGTTATTCTGTCAGTTATTAATAGGGATGGGATTCAACTCCTTAAGGGGGATATCGTGATTCAAGTGAGGGTCGTTTTTAAAAAGGTCGATAAAATATAAATATATGTGTTCCATAAGCATGTCATGATTGTCACACCAAGTACCGTTAACTAGGAGTCTATCAATTTTATTTCTACATCTTCTAATGATCGTATAGGTGTGGAAGAATTTGGTGTTACGATCTCCCTCCGCAAGCCATTTTATTCTCGATTTTTGGAGCCAAAAAGTTTCTTCGTTTTTTAAAATAACATTATATTCCTGTCTAAGATTGCCTTCCAAGATATCTAAATTGTGCGAAAAGACATTTTGTTGGGCCATTTGAATACCATTTAGTCTACTGAGAAGTCTTTTTTTATTTCTAAAAATGTTACCGAACACATTTTTGTTCCAACTGTTAGTATTTATGGCTGACTGTTTAATATTATTAAGAAGATTATCATTGTTATTCCAATTTTTAGAAATGATATTATGGAAATCTTCTCTATCAAACCAGCAAGCAAGAAATTTAAAATGTCTAGCAAGAGGAGTGGAAGTGGGTTTACCGTCAGTGTGTATCACCATAGGGCAATGGTCAGAAGCGGTCCTCGGGAGGTTATCCACAACGGCCTCTGGAAATTTTATCCTCCATTCGGGATTAGCAAGCGTACGATCCAATCGCACCAAAGTATTAGCAAGCCCCATGCGACTGTTGGTCCATGTCATCCGTGGTCCGGTACAACCCAAATCAGTGAGGTTGCACCTGTTAATATTGTCCACAAACTCTGAGCACTTGCTGGTTGAAGCACCCCTGGAATAGATTTTCTTTTTCGAGGGGTCAGTGTGGTCATTGAAGTCACCCGTCACCATCCAGGGAATGTTAATATCATTTGCAAGATTGGTGAGATTATGCCAAAGTCTTTGCCGTAAGAAGGGGCTGGGGCTGGCATAGACAGCAGTAAGAAGCCAATCTTCATAGTTTATCTTAGAAACTAGAAGATGTATGGCCTGTCCCGAAATGTCAATAGGCTGCAACTCCACCAAGTCAGGTTTCCAAACGACCCAAATACCTCCTGCTCTGCCCACGGGATTCGAGATTGATGCTCCGTAAATCCAACATCATAGAAGAAGTTTCCCATTTTGTTGAAAGTAAATCCAACAAATATATACTACATGACTGTTGATGTAAAAAACTAGATCGCTCTAATTTTTCAATCACAGATAAATAAATAAGACAATGATTTTTAAAGTGGTTCGTCTAGGAATAAAGCCTACGTCCACTGTTATGTTATTGCTGAGTGTTTGTGGAATTCTTGATTACAAATTCTCTCAAGAAATTCCGATCCCCTTGAATGAGGATGATACAAGGTATTTATAGCCCTTAGGCTGTACATGAAAGGTCCAATACATTAAATGATATACATATGAAAGGGTAATACATTTAATGCAGCGTGTGCGTCAAGAATATAATGAATAGTTGAACAGTTGTCCGTCTGGTAATTAATGATACGGCCGAGATGCAGTTCGGACCGCCTTAGTTGCTCGTTGATCAAGAGTTCCTCGGAGTGCTTAGAGTATCTCGGGATGATAGAATTCCTCGGGGTGTCCTCCTCGTTGCTCGGAGAGAACATGACTTGGTCGGGGGAAATAAACTTCCTCGTTGTTATTGTGCCATGTAGATTGACACGTGTCTTCTTATTATTGGTCCACATCAGCAGATTAAATTTGGTATCAACAGAAGCCCCCAATGCTTCATGCTTGATGGGTTACTTGAAAGGATGGAGTATTTATTCTGCAATGTTGCTCGGTGCTCGTGAAATTCTTGATCTACCTTCTTGATTTGTTCAACATAAAGTGCATTATCTGCCGCTTGTAGCTTGTCATAATCTTCAAGTATGTTGATTGGTTTGCCAGCCGACCTACTGCCTCCTATGAGCTAGTGGTGGACTTCGAAACATTTTCATATAACTTCTTCTTCAATATTGGTTGGGATAGTAGTAGCAAAGATCTCAATACTGTTGATGTTGACTTTGATTTCTACCTCTACTCGGGGACGAGCAGGAGTTTCTCGGGGACGAACAAGTGATTCTCAGGGACGAGCAAGTGCTTCTCGGATAGATCATCTGTGATGAATATCAGAATGTTGAAACATCTTAACTTCATAAACTCCCCTTATATTTTAGATGATCCTCCTGCTGGCGAGGAACCTATTTCAAAAGTAGAAGGAAAAGAAACCAATAGAATAGGAATCTCAATGTAATAGTTAGTATACATTTTCATTCTCAATGTATTTTGTTTTTTGAATTTAATGAAAGACTTTCATTTTTATTCGCAATCTTAATTGCTATTGTCTTGTAAAATACTTTACATGTGTGCATATGTATAACAATATTGTGTTGTTCATCGACCAACTTAGTAATAAAGAAGTTACAAGTATTAGTAACGTTGCTCGATCACTTAATAATAAAGTAATGAGTATAAAAATGTTTAAACTATTTCCAACCAACCAGGGTGGATAAATAATGTTTGTCGACCAACTACAGTAGATGGATTTTTATCTCCGACCAGCCATACTTGGTTCAATTTCAAATATTTTCATAAAATGTGCCCGACCAACTAAGGTCAATAATTTGTCCTCGTCGACCAACTACAGTTAGTGGGTTTTTATTCCCGACCAACCATACTTGGTTCAGTTTGAAATATTTTGTTCTTCAAAGAACTTTTTGTAATAATCTTGCCTCCCGACCAACATAAGTTGTAATGTGAGAATATATTTTTATCTTACCAACCGTAATTGATCATGCTGGTGTACACCTCCTAACCAAAGGAATATTTTTTGGCTCCTTAGAGCTGTCCTCCTAACCAAAGGAGGTTGGCTCCTTAGAGCACTTTTGGCTACTTATAGCACTTTTTGGCTCCTTAGAGCACTTTTGGCTACTTATAGCACTTTTTGGCTCCTTAGAGCACTTTTGGCTACTTATAGCACTTTTGGCTCCTTAGAGCACTTTTGGTCCATTAGCTCTGACGATATCCTGGCGCTGAATGAACCTTCAAAATGTTTGACTGATGATAATATGCAGCAAACTCCTCGTTTTTAAATTGTGTTCCATGGTCTGTGATGAAGGCATGAGGGAGACCATATCGGCAGATGATGTTCTTCCAAACAAATTGGTACACCTTCCTTCTCGTATGTCATGTCAATAAGTGGCTCAGCTTCTATCCACTAAGTAAAATAATCTATTGCGATGACGAGGTATTTGAATCTTCCTCGAGTCGTCGGCAATGGTCCAACCAAATCAATCCCCACATGGAAAATGGCCAAGGATAAATGATGGGTGTCAACAATGTTTGTGAAGTTCTTCGGATGGAGGAAAAGCGTTGGTATTTGTCACATTTCTTGGCATAAGCTATACAATCAGGTCTCATCGTCGGTCAGTAGTATCCCTGCGTCATCACCTTTTGCAAAAGTGTTCGACCTGCTACATGGGCTCCACAGGACCCTTCATGGATCTCTTTAATCAATTCACCTCGGAGGGATGTACACATCTTTGCAAACCTGTCATAATTCCTCGTCGAGCAGCTTTAAACTTCCATTTCTTGGCAGCGAGCTTATCTTCCGAATACCATTATACCGAGTAGCTTTAAACTTCCATTTCTTGGCAACGAGCTTATCCTCCGGTAATTGTTCCTCCTCAATATATGCTCCGATGGGATCCATCCAAGATGGTCCTAAATCAAGGGTAATAATATTCATCGTCAGGTCTTCATCTATGCTCCGACTTTCTAATACTTCAATTGGTATCGTTCTTCGCAGCTCGGTACGAGTAGCTGATGCTAATCGGGCCAAGGCGTATGCTCTCACATTCTCCATTCTTGATATTCTTACCAGTTAAACAGCAACAAACTCTGATACTAACTCCATCACCTTTGCTTGATACTTGATCATCAATTCTCCTTTGGTTGCATATATTCCAAACATTTGGTTTACGATCAATTGAGAATCACTGAAGACAATAACCTGCTGTGCCTCCATAGTATTTGACAAATTAAGACCTGCAATCATGGCCTCATACTCATCCTCATTATTAGAAGCTTTGAATTAGAAACGTATGGCGTATTCCATGTCGACCTCGTCTGGGCTGTTCAAAACGATCCCTGCCCCACAGCCTGTAGTGCAAGATGAGCCATCTACATATAACCTCCATATAGGCAACTTGTCTTCTAATTTTTGGTCTGACAGAGTTCCTCGGTGGAATACTTGTCGCTTTCTTTCATCACGTCCTGATACTTCTGAATACACCTCTTGAATTTCGATATACCTCCTGAACTTCAATATTCCTCCTGAACTTCAATATACCTCCTGAACTTCAATATACCTCCTGAACTTCAATATTCCTCCTGAACTTCAATATACCTCCTGAACTTCAATATTCCTCCTGAACTTCAATATTCCTCTGGAACTTCAATATACCTCCTGAACTTCAATATTCCTCCTGAGAAAGTGATTAGTCGGGGTTGAATTTGATGCTCGACTGCATGATGATATAATAATGTGCCACCAAATGAACAAATATATCTGTAATAGAAGCCCCCAACTGTGAAATGTGAACTTTGAATGAGATTTATCGACCAATACCAACCGGAGATGGATTTTATCTACCAACCGGAGTTGGATTTTGTCTACCAACCGGAGTTGGATTTTATCTACCAATCGGAGTTGATGGTAATTGATAATAAATGATGAAGACTTCCTCGGAGCTGACCAACAGATTGTTGGGAATAAGATAATATAAATGCTGGATACCTCCTCGGAGATGACCAACAGATTGTTGGGAATAAGATATAATAAATGCAGGATACCTCCTCGGCGATGACCAACAGATTGTTGAGAATAAGATATAATAAATGCAGGATACCTCCTCGGCAATGACCAACAGATTGTTGGGAATAAGATAATATAAATGCAGGATACCTCCTCGGCGATGACCAACAGATTGTTGGGAATAAGATATAATAAATGCTGGAGACATCCTTGGAGCTGAATAAGATATAATAAATGTTGGAGATATCCTTGGAGCTGAATATATGATTATAAATATTTGTCGAGCTCCATGCTGAAATGAGAATAGAATATGCATCCAGATAGATATAAAGAATAATTAAAAATAATAAAATGCCTCGCCGATCAGTCGAGGTAGAATCATATAATGCCGAACAAGAATAAGATCTTTCAGAACATAAGAATATGGGCGAGAACGTTGAATATAAATAAGAATTATCCGAACGTTGTAATTCTCCTTAAAGCTGAATAAGTATCTTGTCGAGGCATAATTGCGGAATGCCGAATAAGAATAATATTTTCCAGAACATAAGAATATGGCCGAGAACTTTGCTGGGCCTGCATATAAATAAGAATTACCCCGACCAACTATCCGTTGGGGGTGAAATATAATAAATGTTATAGTTCTCCTCAAAGCTGAATATGATAATAAGTATCTCGCCGAGCTCCATGTTGAGATGAATATAGAATATGAATCCCAATGGATATATAGAATCATTTGTGCTGGAGCAGATATCTGGGCCTGAATATAAATAAGAATTACCCCGACCAACTATCCGTTGGGGGTGAAATATAATAACTATTGTAGCTTTTCCTCGGAGCCGAATATATATAGAGAGAAGAAATTTTTCGAGCTCCATGCTGAGATAAATATAAAATATGAATCCGAACGGATATAGAATAATTTGTGCTTCAGCATTCGTCGGCATTGAATCTTGTGCCTGTAAAAATTAATAATTTGCTCTACCATATGTGTAGGCTGAATTGATTAGTCATGAGAATAATTTACTCATCCAATCAATATATGATATGTATATGCTTGAGAAATAAAAATATTAATTTCAAAATATCAGGGGTGCTTAGCATTTCTTAATACCCCAAGATTCTACTGCTGCCGACAAACAACATGGATGTTGCCGACCAACATTTAAGGATATCTCAAATTATAGAATATATGGTTGGATGACTAGAATATCTCGAATCTTTAGATCAAAAAATAACATTCAATGTAAAATTTAAGCCTTAAGAATGTTAATTAAATGAATAAATATATAACCCACTAGATCGTGTGATTTCATCAAAGAAACCTTGTGATGTGATGAACGAGGGGCCAACATATCAAATTTATGCCCAAAGTCTTGATATGGTCATGATTATTTTACTAATCATCTTTTACAAGAGGTGGGTAATGATTTTTCAGGTGAGAGAAAATTATTTTTTTTATATTGATCCCTTCCTATTCCCAATTTGGAGAGATAAAAATATGGTGAATGATCGAAATTATTACCAAATTTATATAAAAAATCAATCAATTTGACTTTATTGACATAGATGGAAGATGAACCAAATTAAGTATATAATTCATAAAAGTGAATGCAAAGAGACTCAAACTTGTGAATGCAAAGAGACTCAAACTTGAAGAGAGAGAAAATAGATTTGGGTCATGATTTTCATGAGAAAATTTTTCATTGTCTTTAACCTTTTCCCATTCTTTTATTAAAAATATGACGGGAATTTGAATAGACATCAAATATCTTACAAAATTTATTTCAAAATCAACAATGAAAATGATCAAATCTTATCATCGTCGTATATATTGGCATATGTAATCATTTAAAATATTTATTTCATGATATTAAATTAAAACTTGAGAATCAAGCAAAGAATTATGATTTATGAAATCTATTATTTTTCAGATTTCTAAATAAGAATTAATCTAACAGTTATGATTTAAAAATCATGATATGCAACATTTTGCAGATAAAAATTGGACAATTAATTTATGTATATAAACATAAAAATCACGATTCAATCAAAAGATGTATGTATAATTGATTATACGTAGAGAAAATAAAAACTTAGCTTTTGGTGGAGAACAACGCTTGTAACACGTTCCCACAGACGGCGCCAATCTGTTGATGTAAAAAACTAGATCGCTCTAATTTTTCAATCACAGATAAATAAATAAGACAAAGATTTTTAAAGTGGTTCGGCTAGGAATAAAGCCTACGTCCACTGTTATGTTATTGCTGAGTGTTTGTGGAATTCTTGATTACAAATTCTCTCAATAAATTCCGATCCCCTTGAATGAGGATGATACAAGGTATTTATAGCCCTTAGGCTGTACATGAAAGGTCCAATACATTAAATGATATACATATGAAAGGGTAATACATTTAATGCAGCGTGTGCGTCAAGAATATAATGAATAGTTGAACAGTTGTCCGTCTGGTAATTAATGATACGGCCGAGATGCAGTTCGGACCGCCTTAGTTGCTCGTTGATCAAGAGTTCCTCGGAGTGCTTAGAGTATCTCGGGATGATAGAATTCCTCGGGGTGTCCTCCTCGTTGCTCGGAGAGAACATGACTTGGTCGGGGGAAATAAACTTCCTCGTTGTTATTGTGCCATGTAGATTGACACGTGTCTTCTTATTATTGGTCCACATCAGCAGATTAAATTTGGTATCAACAGAAGCCCCCAATGCTTCATGCTTGATGGGTTACTTGAAAGGATGAAGTATTTATTCTGCAATGTTGCTCGGTGCTCGTGAAATTCTTGATCTACCTTCTTGATTTGTTCGACATAAAGTGCATTATCTGCCGCTTGTAGCTTGTCATAATCTTCAAGTATGTTGATTGGTTTGCCAGCCGACCTACTGCCTCCTATGAGCTAGTGGTGGACTTCGAAACATTTTCATATAACTTCTTCTTCAATATTGGTTGGGATAGTAGTAGCAAAGATCTCAATACTGTTGATGTTGACTTTGATTTCTACCTCTGCTCGGGGACGAGCAGGAGTTTCTCGGGGACGAACAAGTGATTCTCAGGGACGAGCAAGTGCTTCTCGGATAGATCATCTGTGATGAATATCAGAATGTTGAAAGATCTTAACTTCATAAACTCCCCTTATATTTTAGATGATCCTCCTGCTGGCGAGGAACCGTAATTGATCATGCTGGTGTACACCTCTTAACCAAAGGAATGTTTTTGGCTCCTTAGAGCTTTTGGCTCCTTAGAGCACTTTTTGGCTCCTTAGAGCTGTCCTCCTAACCAAAGGAGGTTGGCTCCTTAGAGCACTTTTGGCTCCTTAGAGCACTTTTGGCTCCTTAAAATCTATATGTTTTATATAGCAATTGGATCTTTCTACATTCTTTAGGTGAATACTTTCCTAAAGCTAACAATGATGTAGTTTCTGTTTGGGAGGATGAGTCAATTGCTTTTGATGTTCTAGAAAAAGACTACTTGGCCTAAGACAATGCAAAAATTGACCAAACTTCAATGGTAAGATCAATGAGAGAGAGATACCTTATTATGATAAAATTGGTTTTGGCAGTCAGATCACAGTTCACTCTTGATGTATGGACGTCTTTATAGATGCACATCGTATAGAGGATTTTATAGGAATGATTCATTCATGTAGAACATAACTGATAACCATGGAAACCTTACTCTTCAGATTTCAATAGGCTAAACTGATTGTTGTTGTAAATGTTGATGCCCTCTCTTTGCAGTGATTTTCCTAGCTTTGGAACAATACATTTAGATTTCGTGGAGAATATATCTATTACTATCGTTATTAATGCACAATTTGGAGCTGTCTTTCTCTCTCCTATGCTGATGCAGTTTTGGCAACCAATGTGGGGTGAGCTTTCTGTCATTGAAGGTGATGGAAAAGTTGAAGATTTGGTTATAGTTGGTTGTTTAGAAGTAATCAATTTTGCCCTTCAGTCGACCCAATAGCTTGGGTACGACATTCATCTTCTAATGGAAAAATGAAAAGGTCATAGAAGTTTATAAAAAATTGGCGTTCTAAATGATGATATGACCGATATTTAAGTCAATTGGCACGTGATAGAGGCACATTGTTTTTGGCTAGAGTTTTATATATTTACCTAGATTAGGTTGCCAATTGATATTTATTTCTCTCATTCATTAAATGACTTGATCTTGGAGGTTTGACTGCCAAACGGTCGGTCCGTAGCTCTGAATTTGTTTTAGGTAAGTTGAACCAATTTAAATTAAAAAATAACGAGAGACGGGCTAAAACCCTAAACCAAGAATCTATAGATAGCGAAGCAGAAAGAGAGTTTGTATCGAAAGAGGGGGATGCAAAGAATGCATATTATCCGAAGAAAAGTAGTGCCGAATACATATACGGCATCCAAATTATTTAAGCGAGTTCGTAGTTTTCTTAAACCTCTTAATCACGTATGTGCGTGTGTTTGGTATAATAGGAAACATTGTTCTGTATATGTTAAGTAATATATCACATTTAATTGTGGTCTTTGCTCTGAAGGTCTTGTTTATTTACATAGAAATTTACACATTTTGACTTGTAAATCACGACTTTGAAATACAGGTAGCTGAAATTGGTGCTTATTCTACCAATAAGTTTGAGGATGTGGGGCAGCCAACCTTTACCACTCACCCTCAGGTATTGCTACTTAACACCCAATTATTTAATTTCGTTTCATTTCAGCAATGCGATTTTTATAAAAATTTCCATTGACTGGGAATGTAGTTACTACAAGAAGGGGAGATCACACCTGGTATTACCGGTGAAGAGTACATTTCAAGAAGGAAGAGGTTATTGGAACTTCTTCCGGAGAAGAGTTTAGCAATAATTGCAGCTGCCCCAGTAAAGATGATGAATGATGTTGTCCCATACACTTTCCGACAAGATGCTGACTATTTATACATTACTGGCTGCCAGCAACCTGGTGGCATTGCCGTTTTAGGTCACGACTTTGGATTATGCATGTTCATGCCAGAAGCAACCCCTCATGTATGCCCAAACTTCAATCATGGAATATATATATATAATATCAAATGCTCCCCTTATTGCTCTTACTATTTCATTTTAACATAGTGCCCGGTTATCTTTTCTTTTCTATGATGTGGATTACTAACATTACATGTGAACTGTATAATACAATTTGAGTTAGTTTACAAGGACATTTTCTTTTGGATTTGGATAACTTTTGAATCAAAAGTTTTGATGACATTTTAAGAAATTCTTTTGCAATAATATATATATATATATATATATATTGAAGCTGTTTCTTATTTCTAATCACATTATCTGTTTAATTTCGCATCTTACATTAATTTATTACAAATCATAATGCTGCTATGCCATGTAGAGTTGCACATTGAAAATCACCAAGTTGATAAGTTTAATATATTTGTGAAATATATTTTAGGATGTCATATGGCAAGGACAAATTGCTGGAGTTGATGCAGCTTTGCACACATTCAAGGCTGAACAGTCATATCCTATGAGCAAATTAGATAAGGTGAGTGGTTCCTCGCTCCTCCCCCCCCCCCCCCCCCCCCCCCCCCCCCCCCCCACACACACACACACACACACACACACAAATAAAAGAAAAAAAATTTAATATTAGGAAAATGATTTCTAAGTCATAACATCATGGGGCAAAGACTAGTGTTATTTATCTCCTTGTATATAAGCTAGTTCATATGGAAAAGTATTTAATTAACATGAGGTCAACGTGAACTATTTGCCTATTTGCTTCCTTGTTTTTCGGCTATATGATGGAGGACACATTCTGGAAGCCAAACTAATGATGTCAAGAGTCATTTATTCGCATGATAAAATTTAAGATAGAAGAAGAAATGCTGAATAGATCGAATGAGCTTAGCCTCTTGGGATGAGCTTATGAGTCATAAATCTTGGCACAACGGAAGTCTTTGAAAGTTTGTTGGAACTTACTTTTTTTATTCTCTCCCTCTTTGGGCATTGGTGAATAAGAAATTTTAGAACAGTCGCACGATATATTTGTGCACAACTTTTTGTTTGCCTAGCATTTTCTTAATATTGCACCATATGAAAACTCAACAAATTGTGTTAATGATTAAACGTTAAAGCACCTTTTTTTTTTTTTTTAAATTCTGGATTCCTCGACAAAATCTGCGGAGAAAGAAACAAATATGATTTCTTTAGATATTTCACCATAGCTCCTTCAAAACTTTTTTGCTTGAGAGGATGGACAATATGACCGTTTGTTTGACTCCAGGATCTTTGGACTAAGATACCCTTTATCGAAATTTCATGCAGAAATTTGTTATTAGTCCGAGAAATTTCTCACCCTTTGATTTCACTTGTAGCGAAAATTCTCCACTTAAGACTAATATATTTGATGTGCATTTAGATAAGTAAGTTTGTTGAGTTTTTAAGTCAATTTGCTAGTACGAGTATGATATTAAACGAGTTTCCTCTTCACTGAGCATGAAAATCACTTTATTCTAGAAATAAGTTGCAACCTCATTCATTAGGTCCAGAGAAGCTCTCCGAAGGAGATAACATCCTATGAAATACCTCCATCAGATTTTGTGAAGTCTTGACTAAATACTCTACTTGCTCTCGAAAATTCTCAAAATCTCTCAAGTGATGTGTGTGAGCATGCAAAACAACATGTATAGTGCGTGCGGGAACTCGCGTGCGAGCATATCGGGAAACATACCTATAAGACACTCTCCCTAGCTTAAAACAATACTCTCTAAGGTGACCTTTCTGTTTGCAATGGGAACAAACATAAACGGGCTTAGGTCCACCTTTCTCAAAACGTCTTGGACGAGGGCTATAAGGTGGTTTAGGTCGAGGGCTATAAGGATCCAACACAAACTCGGGAACCGGCTCGACGTTACCTAAAGCGGGACCGATGAGCATCTTTCCAACCTTCTTAGATATGCCCTCTAAAGTGACCTCGACCTTCCGGGCACGTTCGAGATCGCTCTCGAGTTGGGATACACGGGCTTCAAGTATCTCATGAGCCTCCAATGAAGATTGAAGATCTTTCGTACGACTAGCCACGATGTTGATCAAATCGGTCTTTTACCGACCTAAAACGATCAACTGCTCACATAAAGAAATCTTCACCTTCTCGAGTTGACTCACCGATGCCTCACACTCTCTTAAAACTTTCACTTCTTCAAATCTAACATTTTGGAGATCACCTTCTCCCTCACTCAAAATCTCATCCTCACTCTTACTGTCTCTCCAGAATGAATCGAAACATCAGCGAGGCTTTCAAGTTTAGATATATCCTCATCGGCGTGAGACAAACTAGAAGCGCTAACGTGACTAGCCATGAATGCAATGCAAGGTTCATGTGGTGATTCTCTCCCTGAATCAACCGACTCGACGTCACTATCGCTAAGAGTGACCCCTCATTCTTATTTTTATTTTTCTCAAAATCTTTTATTTGGAAGAATTTTCTTTGAAAAATTTGAGAAACTTTTTGATTTTCTTACAAAAAGGGCCAAGTCATCAAAATCAAAATCAACTCAGATTCGGACTCACAAACTTTTTATTTCTTTTTATCTTAGTTTGAGTCTTTAAAGCAATCCCTACTTCCTTAGGTTTAATAGTTTTAGGGAACATATCAATCTTATATGTTTGAAGATCTACTACAAGTTCTTCTAACTTAAGAGTGTCTAGGATCCCTGATGAATTAAGTACGGTGACCTTAGGAATAAAGCGGACAGGGAGCGACCTCAATATTTTCTTAACAACTCTCGACTCAGGAATCTTCTCACCCAGATTAAAACTAGAATTAACGATGTCCGACAAACGTGCATAAAACTCATCAAAAGACTTGGAACTCTAGCATAGTAATGGTCTTAAATTGGGTGGTCAAATTTTGAAGCTTAGATGCCTTTACAAGCTGGAGAGTATCCCAAGTTTCTTTAAACGTAGTACACGTAATGATGCGATGGAACTCGTTAAGAGTGACAGCTCCAGAAATAACACTTAAGCCGCGAGAGTTAAAATTACTTTACTCAGAGTCGTCCTCTGTCCATTGAGAGACTTGTTTAAGGCCAACGATATTATCTATTGTGATTGTGGGCAAGGTTCTAAAAGGCGCGAGGCGTGGTCGAGGCGTAGAGGTCAAGCCTCAAGCCTTAGGAGCCTAGGCGTGCCTAGGCGAAGCCTAGGCGTCAAAAGGCGTTTTTCCTTTTTTTTATTATTTTAATTATTCCAAGGATAGTAATATAATAAAATAGTACATACCTTGAATTTTGAAAATATATTCATATGTTTGGTAGCCGTCTTTCTCATATTCATGCTCCATAACCAATATTTGTCAACTAATCCTTTGTTTTTTGAAACAAAAGTGTGCCTTAAGCCTTTTACTAAGAATAAGGCGTAATAAGGCGTAGGCGATGCGTTTCTCTCAAGCCTCAAGCCTAGGCGGGCCTAGGCGGAGCCTAGGCGGGCCTTTTAGAACAGAGATTGTGGGAGGCGTTGACTCTCTTTCATAAACTAACCAAACACGTTCAACGATAGCTTTTACGACTGACCTCATCCTAGCTTTCCAATAAGCAAAGTTGGTACCATCAAAGATGGGAATTCGATTATACAAATTATCCATTAAAATCCTGCCTTTTTCAAGATCAACAATTTAAAAAAAAAATTGATATCAAAGAAAAGTTTTTGCAGAAAAAGATTACACAACATTTTTGTGTAACCTGCTCATATACCAATTTGAGAGTGTTTGCGAGATTTTAATGGAATAACTTATTTAATTGAATGCCACCTAACACAAATCCAATTTTATTATATTATTCTTTGACATGCATCTAAGTGATAAGATAGATAAACAAAATATGCAATCACACGACAACTGAGGAAAAATCCATTTTCAGGGCAAAACCTTCTATATCAGCACTTTAGAAACTTTACAATACTACTTGATATAGCCACAAGTATAACGCGCAGTCTTTGCAGAATTTCTAAAGAATACCACTCGTTCCTGAGCCATCCACAAGTGGCTGTCCACCCTCGGTATCCACCGATCAGCCTTCAGTCTTCAGCTGTGATCCTTCTGGGTTCACAAGTCAGTCGTAGAGATGATCTTTCCACAATGAGTATATAACTCAACTAAGGTTCAAAACTGTTTCACCAAATATATTTGGGGATGTGTTTGTGAATCAAAAGTGTTTTGGTAAACGAAAAATGTTGAGAACTTTTGCAACAAATATGCAGAAATCGTTTTAGCAAAAGTCCCACAAAATTTGAAAATGAAGAAGATATTTATAGGCCGTGCACAAAATTCGAGGCGGCGGCTCGTTCGAACGAAAATGAAGCTCACGAGAAAGATATTTCATTTGAACGAAAACAGAGTTCCTTCGAAAGAGACTCCAATCTCGTCTGAACCAATTGCTAATGAGCTTTAAACGAATTCTAATAGAAGGCCTTCATTCGATGGTCGTTCGATATAAAATCAAACGACCTTCAAACGACAGGGCAAAGTCGTTCGAACGAGATAGCAATTTCGTTAGAACGAGGTTAATTTTTTTTTAATTTTTAAATTAAAAATCCAGCTTCGTTTTTATAAAAAAATTAAACATCCCAAATGAATCCTATGAATAATTTTAAACCCAAATTGATTTATACATCTGCGGGATGAAGAGAGGCCTTAAATTTTGCAGTCGGTTTGTCGGGACGGTTTGTAATGAGATACGCCAAACTATCCTTTGTGCAAATAAAACAAATAACAAGCCTAAGCTAA
Organism: Sambucus nigra; assembly: GCA_949130495.1. Taxonomy (NCBI): domain Eukaryota; kingdom Viridiplantae; phylum Streptophyta; class Magnoliopsida; order Dipsacales; family Adoxaceae; genus Sambucus; species Sambucus nigra. The sequence continues at coordinate 663,145,043 of OX422210.1, forward strand.
ACTATTTGCCCTTATAGTGTTTCGTTCCTTTCATGATTAAATACGTCACGGTTTACGTTGCATCAGCCCAATATGATATAAATCACCGGTCTCCATTTTACACCCTCACTCCCTTTTGCTCACTCCTCCTCCCAAAGTGTTTGGTTGTATTTGTTATGTTCACATACATTATCGGAAGGACAAAATGGATCCAAAGGCAGTCCGATGTGTGTTTCTTAGGTATTCTGTCACTCTAAAGAGGTATCGATGTTATAATCCTACTACTCGTCGAGGGTTTGTCTACATGGATGTCACATTCTTTCAGTCGGTTCCTTTTTTCCCCTTACTACTCATGATTCTCTTCAGGAAAATATTATAAGTATAAAAAACCCATGTCCCATTCCATTTCCCGTTCCTACACAGGGGGAGTTTCCTAATCAAGGGGAGCCTATGCGACACTAATGATTTGCAACAGGCAAAGGAGATACTTATATATACTAGGAGAGAAAAGATTATATATACTATGATGCCTTATCTCCTACATATCGTACTTTCACTTCTTCTGTATCGTCTGTTTCTATTCATTCTAATGTTTCAGATGCCCTTAGTCAGAACCAGTGGAAGGAAGCCATGTTTGAGGAAATAAATGCCCCTGAGAAGAATAGTACTTGGGATATTATTCCATAGCCCAAAGGAAAGAAACCAATAGGCGGCAAATGTGGAATGCAGATGGAAAAACTGAGAGATACGCTGATGGAAAAATTGAGAGATATAAAGCACGGTTAGTTGTAAAGAGCTTCACTCAGACATATGCATGGACTTGATTATCAGGAGACGTTTTCTCCGGTTGTCAAGATGAACTCCATACGAGTTCTTCTTTCCTTGGCAGCTAACTTGTCTTGGCTTTTGCATTAATTGTATGTAAAGAATGCTTTCCTTCATGGCGATTTGGAGGAAGAAGTGTATATGATGATGCCTCCTGGTTTCAAGCATGCCAATGGATAGGATTTAGTGTGCAAACTAAATACGACATTGTATGGGCTTAAACAGTCTCTGCGTGCTTGGTTTGAGAGGTTCAACACTGTTGTGAAGAGAGTAGGGTACATAGAGTCAGGGGATCATACACTCTTCATCAAGAGGTACCAAAATTGCACCACTGCCCATATTGTATATGCTGATGATATTGTTATCACCAGAGATAGATTCGAAAGAGATACAAGCAATGAAGACATTCGAAAGAGATACAAGCAATGAAGACATTCTTAGGAAGAGAGTTTGAGGTTAAAGACCTTAGATTATTGAGATACTTCCTTGGCATCGAAGTGTGCAGATCTAAGAAAGAAATGTTTATTTCTCAACGAAAGCATGTGTTAGATATATTGTCTGAAATGGGTGAACTTGGAGCTAAGCCTGTTGATACTCCCCATTGAGCATAACCATAGGCTCAATGATACGGATGGGGAGCCATTAACTGATGTGGGGAGATTTCAGCGTTTGCTTGGGAGACTTATTTACCTTTCTCTTAACCGTCCGGATATTGCTTATGCTGTTAGTGTGATAAGCCAGTTTATGCATACTCCAAGAATAAAACATCTAAGAGCTGCGTATCATGTCCTTCTGGTACCTCAAGAGTTCCCCTAGGAAGGATAAATTATTTGGGCAGCATGGTCACTTACGTGTTGAAGTTTACACTGATGCTGATTGGGCAGGGTCGTCATCGATCGACGATCCACTTCGGGATATTGAACCTTTGTTGGAGGTAATCTTGTTTCATGGCGAAGTAAGAAATAATCTCTAGTTGCTAGATCTAGTGCAAAAGCTGAGTTCTGATCCATGGTATATGGAGTGTGCGAGTTGATGTGGCTACAGACCATGTTAGATGAGTTGGGTTACCCTGTTCATGAGCCACTGAATTTGTATTGTGACAATAAACCTGCCATTAGTATTGCCCACAATCCGGACAATGCAGATTGAAGTTGATCGACATTTTATCAAGGAGAAGCTTCGTCTTGGATTGATTTGTACTCCGTATGCTAGCACGACTGATCAAATGGCCGATGTCTTGGCTAAGGGTGTGAGCTAAATTTGTTTGCAACATTTGTTAGTAAAGCTGGACATGATAGATCTTTGCACCACCTTGAGGGGGAGGGTTGTCGAGTCTTATTTGTAATAGTTATATGGTGTGTTATGCTATATATAAACTATGAAGGGTATTTATGTAATATCTGAAACTTAGTATTATAAATAGGAAGTGATGGGGAGAATGATGGTATTTATTCATTCATTTCCTGATTACTCTCTTCTCTCTCTTCTCTCTCTTCTCCTTCTCTCTTCTCTCTTCTTTTCTCTTCATCTTCGTTTATTATGTAAATTGATTATCTCATAAATCTAACATCCGGACCTCTATATCCCTAGAGCCCAATCCAATGATACTAACTTGCACTATAAAAAATAAATCACAACGTTATTATGAAATTACGAGTCGTTCAGATATAATTTAAATTCTCGACTTAAATTCAATAATATCACAAAATTAATAATTTCATTAACTTACACAACCCTACATACTTTTAAATTAAAATATCTGTTAAATAACCAATTGTCTAATTAATAAAAAATACGAGGTAATACAACACTTTCCAATATATCTCTTCACTTGGGAATCTCCATCAACATCATAACCAATAATTGGTTATGAGTCACGTATACCTGCAAAATGATGCATTTGGTATTGACGATGTATCAGGCATATGTGATTGGAATGACATTGAGTTGAACCCTTGGATAGGAAAACCTCAGTAAATTTACGTATCATCCAAGTCCGGGGAGATTGTTTGCCATAAAGAGACTTCCGGAGATGACGAACTTTTTGCGTATAATAGAATAAGCGGGAGGATGGGCAAAAGAGATTAAAAAATACCCGTGTCGGAAGAAAAATATGGTGGAGGTGATCGAGGGCGACGGGAGTGCCCCTGTAAGGGAGGCTTTGATGGTTTAAGGGAGGTGCCTCATCAAAAAGAGGGATTGGTACAAATCCTCATCCTCGAGACTCGGGGTGACATGAGCCTGCAAAACACTCTCCCCCCCCCCCCCCCCAAAAAAAAAAGAAAAAGAAAAAAAAAAAGAATGGGACATCCTCTAGAAAGTGACGTTAAGAGTGATACATGCCGATACCCCTTAGACATAGAAAAGTACCCTATAGTAATGCACACATAATACTTTATCATCGAGTTTGTGGCGATCATGGACAAAACAGGTACAGCGAAATACACAAGGAAAAATGTGGAATAAGGTCCTACCAGGGTGAAGACATAAAGTGGCACTTTACTCCCAAACCCAACTTGTGGGGCGATTAATAATAAATGCAATAGTGAGGACATCAAGGTGCCAATCCTTGTCAATAAGCATCAATTGCCCATCTTATTCGGGGGTATATGGGCAATTAAGTTGTTGCAAGATTCCCTTCTGATTAGGTTTTAATCATTTGGAGAAATTGGAAAAATAAATGAAGGACTTCATAGTTCTTTTTAAGGACATACACCGAAGTGCAACTAGTACAATCATAAATAAATGTTTCAGGGGAAGGCTCCCACACTCGAATCAGTTTTAGGGAAGGCCCTCACAAATCAAATGAATCGAATCAAACATACTAGTGGCATGACTCATATGTGAATTATAACTAGTTATATTATGCTTGGAAAGCTCACACATTTTACATCAAAACTTATTATAAAGAAAAAGCTAACATAGGCATCGAAAATTGATATATCCTAATGAGAATGTCACAAATGTGAAGTTTGAAATGAATTACCATAAGAAATGTAAATAGAATAGATAAATGCTCTAATACTGGATGCAAGCGGCTATAGTGGAGGATCCTCGAAGTAGTATAGTCCATGCCAAAAATCCTCCTCGAACTCAGGTCCTACAAAATACAATGGGTAGGTAAGAACACAATCGCGCAATTGATATAATCTATAAAATTGTAGAGGTCTTGGCCCGAAGGTCCAATCTGAACTTGCAACATAAAAGATCAATCGGTTCTGGCAACTTGAGAAGGGACCGTTTAAGAGAAAGTGGTATCGACAACCGCGACCATGCAAGTCGAATTGGAGGATCTGTATTGAATAAAATTTTGCTTCAATTTTGGATGGAGTTTGAAGCACTTACCCCAATGTGCCTTGGCAGTGATGAGAGACAACTTTCCGTTATTAGAATGAAACCCCGAACTCGGAGCAATATCTTGTTAACTAAGGGAGCAGGTGAAGTTGGAGCCTGCTTAGGTGGCAGATATATCAAAGGCCTCTCCGGGAAGGCATTGAAGTGACGTCACCTCGAGTGAAAAATCATTGAGAGGCCCATCTTGGGCGAACTCCTCCCTCTTGGATTGCAAATAGCCTAAATAATTCAAAATCGATAGGTTTATATGCGCTAACTAAGATGCATCTTGTTTCAACTCAAAAATACATGCATCATTATGCGCATGTAATTATATTCAGGGCCTCTGAAGGCTATGCATCGAATCATAGAACATGAGTTTTTGTAAAACCTCTCCTCCATTGGGTTGAACATCCGACACAAGATAATGCAATTATTCATGTAAAAAAGCAAACTTGGGATCATTGATAGCCGGTGTGGCGCTTGACTCATAATTCCAAATTTGGAAGCCTTAATCCTTCAATAAGGAGGACAAACGGTACCAAAAAGAGGGTAAATTAAAGGGGTATTTTGACTTTTTACCCACCTTGTAGTTATCATTGTTTGACTTTACATGTTGGGTAAAGTCTAAAGAATAACAAAATGGTAAAGTCAAATAATGATAACTACATGGTGGGTAAAGTCAAATTACCCCTAAATAAAGTTGTAAGCCTCATGCTGAAGGCCCAGTTACACAACAAAAAATTATTATAAAATTTAATCATTAATTATTACACTTTATCCATTTTCTTATTAATCATTTTGAAAGCTTCCAACAATTCTAAAGATATTGACAGTCTCCTTTATTTATACATGAAACCAACCTGTCGTAGTTCATCAAAACATATCCAACAATAAACCAACAATTTAATCCCAATTACCAAGGCAAGCTATTTGATATTTAATCTAAATCTCATCATAATAATTAGCTCCACCAGATTTATTTCCATGTACATAAATAGATAAAGTACGACAAGGGCCAAGCATAATCTAAAATATTACATCACTAATCGTCTAAAGTCTTATCAGTCTTCATAAATAGATAAAGTACGACAACAATGTAAATGGTGCACAACTCCATAGTTAACTAACAGTAAATAGGAATTCTGCGATGACGGGATCGCCATAGCCAAATTCCAAGGCTATGTCTACACGACAACCTTCTTACACTTATCCTTAGGTGTACCCCTAAGGAAGAGGGGGGGGGGGGGAGGACAACCTTTAAGCTTCCATACTCAAACCTTTCGAATTCATTCCGCTGTTTTTATGATTTTGTTGGGCTGGAAAAAGACGATTCAGGTTTGTGATAGTGTTTAGCAAGACTGGTGATTGAAAATGTTTCGGATTAATGCGGAGCTGGGGCTGATTTGTTGGGAGAAGAAGATTTGAATTTCGTTTTGTGTTGTGGACTTGTTTATTGTATGGCTTTTTGATATTTTTTCTTATGTATTTCTAGTTTGCTATGTGGAGCACTTGTCCATCTCTTGATGAACTTTTATCATTATGAAACGTTCTATTGTTTATGATAAGAAAAACAACAACGAAGCCTTTTCCCATTTACTTGGGGCCAGCTCTTTTATTCAACATATATGAAATAGAGTTCTACTATTTATAAGAATGGGATACTGGCCACTCTATTACTAGAAAATAAAGATTCCAAGTGTCATTTATGCATCCCTTTTGTAGCGATTGACCCACCCACATTATTTCTCAAGAATACAACCAACTAAAAGTGACCAAAAGAATTTATGAACCTTATAATCAAAGGTCTGCTAACCTAGATAAAGTGGGTAGGTATTTAGAGAAAATGATTAGAATTTTTGTTAGGAGGTTAAGAAAGAGGATTTGTTTAATTGAGATGTTGTTTCCAAGGAAAAAGATAGGGGAGTGGAGGTTAATAATTTGTTGATGATGAATAGGGCATTGGTTGGCAACTGATTGTAGGCGGTGGTACTCTGAGGTGGTTGATTGTTTGGTTGGGATGGTGGTGTGTGTGTGTGTGTGTGTTGGGGGGGGGGGGAGGGTTCTTATAATAGACATGGAAAATTGTTTCAATGGTTTTTCATGGTTTTCGTGTTCTCTCCTTTGAAGTAGGAGATGGTCATAAAGTTCGATTTTGGGAAGATACTTTGGTTGAGGGACTTGACAATTTGTTTATTTTTCCACATCTCTGTCGTCTCTACTTGAACCATAGCGTTCCTATGATCTCCTCGTCAATGTTCAAAATAGCATTTGAATCTATTGCCTCAAAGCCTGTTCGAAGGCTAGACCATGAGTTTCCATGGCGTGGTTATAACAACACATGGCAACGTTAAAACCTTTGCCTCAACATTCAAGTTTATAACAACAAGGTTTTAGCGCCTCGAGGCTGGCCTATGCCTAGCCTAAGTTTAGACTTTTACACCTATATGTAATCTGACGCTATAACATGTGTATATATATTTTACTTAAAACACATGTTATATACCTGTCATATTATTATTTGTGATATGATGAAACTCTCTTGCTTTTCTTGTGAGGGGATATTGGGAGATGATTAACTATTTGAGTAGTGCTATGAGTCCCAAATAACTCCCCCCAAAAGCAATTAATATGGTGACCTGGCGGGACCCCATAACACAAGGCAATACTTAATAGGCAGGTGAGAGAGTAAGTGGAATCCACATCAGATTTTGGGGAGATTTTGGGGGAGATTTTTGTGCTCATATCATTATTCTTAACTATTTATGTCTTGTTGACTTAAATTAACTATTTATGCCTTGATGGGATTAAGGCAAGGTTAAGGATAAGGATGATGATGATGATGATGACGACGACTTTAATTATGATTTTTTTTTTTTGTGATGATAAATTTTATTTTTGTATAATTTTTTTTGGGGTTCCCCCCCCCCCCCCCCCAAAAAAAAAAATTGAGGCTAACACCTCTCGCCTCGCTCCGCTATAGCCTCACCTCGCTCCACTATAGCCTCGCCTCATCTGTGGAAAACGCCTCGAGGTCGCTTTTAGCTTTTGCGAACTTTTGCTCATAATCTGAATGGGCTGTAATGGGTATGTGTTTGGAGTTCATCCTTTAGGAGAAACTTGTATGCAGATTGGTTAGTTTGCTGAGTTTTTGTTCATTGTGTTAGAGAGTTTAATTGGTCCAACATCTTACCTCTTTGTATACTTGCTTCTTGTGTAAATCCTTTTTCCCTGCTGTAATAAATTCCTCTTTAAATTTATGTATATAAATACATATATATGTATTATTCCCTTTCCGTGTCCTTTTTTGACCGTATAAATTGAAAATGTGGAGTACCCTCCAAAATATCGATTTATCGTATGTCCCACGAAAAATTTATACACGTGACTTGCATAAAAAAAGGAGATGATTTGGTGTAGAAATAAATACGTGTGCGTGTGTGTGTTGTTGGGTGTTTTTTTTAGTATTAAATCATTTGCTGGTTTGTCCATTTACATGGTATGCTTGGGGTAATGCGATTGATGAATATGATTTGGTGGGAGCTTTACCAAAGGACGAGGTTTCATGGATGAGATTATTACAGGGATTCCAATTTTTTGTAGTCTTTTCAGTTGGAGAGGAAGTGTAGTTTTCAAATTTCCTAGACTTTTATTTTTGTGTCACAGACTACCCTCTTCATTTTTCTCCTACCAATACGAAATATACTTGAAATAATCCCAATTGGTCCCCTTCAACTTTGCTCTCTCTCTCCCCCTCCGCTATTGCGTTTTGGAGTTACTCAGTACTCGTATTAAAGCTAGTTTCGACAAGTGGCTGTTTATGTAAGGTTTGCTTAGGCAAACATCCCTTTTTGGTGATTACAAACTTAGGTATTCAAAATGGGCAATTGAGGTTTACTATAATTTGGTAAAGTCTCTATCGTATGGCAGATAATTTGTGGGGGTAGTAGGATGTCTCACAATTTTTTTTTAAGAATATATAGTACTTGTCCATATGGCTAGTTATTTGAACAACGCCTAGCCAGTCATCATGTTTGGCCTTAAATCATATCACGTTTAAAAAAAGAATAGTAATTTTATTATTTTTATTTGTAACACGTATTTTCTGGAGCCATACTTGCCTAGAGTTTTACTGCCATCATTTAAGCTCGAGCCCACTCGAGCACCCTCAAATTTGTCAAGTCAACTCAAACATTTATTAGACATGCACCACATAATGTGACTATCAGAAATAGATGTATATGATATTCTAAAATTATATTTTGCTGTCAAATTTACCAAGACATAGAAGTGCAATGTTACCTGGATCGTGGGTCGCTCTGGTACATGGTACGGGTACGGATACGTGGTACGTGGTACGTTAGTTTAGCCGGTACGTGGTACGGTAGGGGTATCCTTAGTTGCTTCGCTACTTCAAATCACAAGGGCTTTTCAGAACCCTTGTCGGATTCTTTTAGTATTATACCTATATTTTGTCAAGATTCATATAGCCCATAAGAAGTTTCCTAAGAATGTATGATAATCTCGATATTCTATAGTATATCAATAAGATATATAAAGTATTATGTATAAATAATGTTTGAGAAGCCTCTTTTCTTCCTATATACTATGTTATTAAAGTCTAAATGTTGTCTTGAAACTAATAATAACTAAAGTAGTTAATGTAAAATTGGGAACGCCATTTTTGGAGATCCGGATCGAGAACCCATTATATTTCGGATTGTACGATCCCGGATCACGGTACGAAAGGGGATGTAGTGATCCTGGTACCTATGGAAGTGATTGTCATAGATTTGTCACTTTTGTATTTGATGATGGTTCTAATTGATACTATGGTGACAACAGGTAACAATCGGGATATTCCAACTTTATCGGATTTTTAAAAGTTCCAAGCGTTTTTGAAAAGACGCTGACATTAAATTACATTCTACACAAACCTTTATGCTGTTATGTGTTAATGACGTAAAAGATAGAAAGAGCACTTAAAGAAGAGAGACTTGCAGACAACTCTCAAATATTCTATTAACTGAATGACTTGCCCCAAATGAAATACACTATGTCTCGATTGGGTGGAGGGAATATTATTATCCTAAGCACCTAAAAGAGTGTTTTAGGCTTCTATATGAGGTGATATAAAAAGAGGTATGGCATAAGCCATGACCTCATAGAGAAACTTCCGCATTATTTTATTACATAAAGGCAAAAGTGCCCCTTCCTTTACTACTAGCTACCACTACCACCACTACACATTAAAGAAAAATGGCAAATATGCCCTTGACTCCTCTCTATGGTTCAAACCAGTTAAATTCAAACATGTTATCTAATCAGACAATAGTGCAAAGACACGGTTTCGGCCTAAGACTCAGTAGTCAATTTTTTTCTTACTCGTTTTTGGATATGGACAAAATATAGCATTATTTAGAGGATCATTTTTTTGAAAAAGTATAGGACTCGGCTTGATGACTCGGCTATATTTTTGCTGTTTAGGTATTAAATCCGATGAGTCTGAGTCAAGTTGATTTTGCTAATATATAGGTAAAGAAGTCAACCTAGGCATATCGTTTTGGATCATTGGGTATTGTAAAGAAGTCAACCTAGGCATATCGTTTCAGTCGGCCTTTTTATGAAGTATGGCACTAGTGCAAGAGCATCTGCCCACTTTCCTTATATTTTTCTATTGCGGCTGCAGATCCTCCCAGACATGATGAGAAGTTCTTCCAAAATGTTTCATAATGTAATGACAGCTGTGCCGACTTATATGGACTTGGAGGCCTTCAAAAAGGCAGCTTGCAGTGGCAAAGTAAAAGATCTCTCCACTTACACCCATGAAGCACGATGGGTAAAATCACCAGCTGAGCTTAAATTAATGAAAGAGTCTGCATCAATAAGTTGCCAGGTACTTCTGTATATCACATTGTTGTTCTGTATGTTGACTGCACCATGCTGGATGGGCTTACGCATGTCCTTATTCTTTGTTGAAGATATTTCATAAATTGCTACTCGGTCTTTATGATGAGCTTGACATTAAACATTAAAATCAAGAGAGCTGCTACATTAGTTTGTTGAAACCGACTATGTCATTTTGCGATGAGATCTTGTTAGAATTCAATTAATCTTCTTGCAATGAACGTGCTACTAAACCAATACACACTCATCCACTAGGTTTTCCCATGAAAATGAAATTTCATGACTAGTCAAATTATTCTTTTATTGTTTGCATTTGATATATGTTCAAGAAAAAAATATATGGATATTGTTAGTTGAACTTCACTTATTCAAATTTTACGTTTCTGATATATGTGGAAGAAGGGCTGTGTGGGGCACTTGCAATTAGGGGTGGCAAATCGTGTTATTGGGTCGGGTTCAGGACCAACCCGACACGACACGAAATGTTTTTTAGTGACACGAACACGACACGACCCGATGTCGTGTTGTTTTTTTATAACCCGAACACGACCCACTTCTGACACGACACGACACGATTGACACGATTTAAAATTTTAATTGATTAAAACCCATTAACACGACACGATTGACACGACACGTTTGACCCAACACGACACGACACGGATGGAGTACAATTTGTAGCATATTTTTTTAATTAATGCTTAAAACTAATTAAAACAACAATTTGCAAAAATTCCATAATATATAAAATTTATATAGTAAAACATGCACAATGAGGAACTACATCACAATAAGCAAGCACAACTAAAACTTTTATAATCTCAACCACCAAAAGTTCCAAAAAATTTCAAACATACTTAAAGTTGTTAATGAGATTACAATTCACAAATACAAATTTTTAGTTAAGATGACAACATAAAGTCTTCAAAAGATCACTACTCTCGTACTTAGTGCTTGCATCATTCTTTCTTCCATCATCTTGCACAATATCATTCCTATGAAAAAAATATAAGCATTATTAGAATAAAACAAATTAGTAATACAAGTGAAACTAATTAAATATTAAAAATTGCATGTATTAACCTTGATAGTATCCGATGAATTGCTTTCCTTCTTATCCAATTCTATGATGTCTTCAGTGAGCTCAAGCAAATTAAGCTCCAAATCACCTTAATAGTACAAAATCCAAAATGATTAAGTGAAAATCGTTTATTTGAAAAAATTGATTTGTAAAGAAATATAAATTTACCTTTAATGCCAAAAAGCCAATCTCTAGTACAAATCAGCGCCTCCACAGTTTCAGGCTTAAGTGAGCTCCGATATTGATCAAGCACACGACCACCACTACTAAACGCCGACTCCGATGCAACTGTGGATACAGGGACACTTAAGACATCACGAGCCATGCATGCTAGATCAGGGTATCGGTATTGATGAGCTCTCCAAAAACTTAAAACATCCAATTGTTCTGCTAAGTCACTCCTTGGCTCATCTAAATACATCTCAAGTTGTGTCTTTTGCATCGAAGAAAGTGCTCGACTCTCATAAGAAGAGAACTCCTAAAAACAACAAAAAAATAGCATATTCTTTCAATAAAAAAAAACAGCAACTTTAGTAATAAAAAAAAACAGCATGTTTTTTCATTAATAAAAAAAACAACTTTAGTAATAAAAAAAACACCATGTTTTTTCATTAAAAAAAAACAGCAACTATAGTAATAAAAAAACAGCATATTTTTTCAATAAAAAAAAAAAAAACTTTAGTAATAAAAAAAAAACAGCATGTTTTTTCATTAATAAAAAAAACAACAACTTTAGTAATAAAAAAAACACCATGTTTTTTCATTAAAAAAAACAACAACTAGAGTAATAAAAAAACAGCCTATTTTTTCAATAAAAAAAAACAGCCTATTTTTTCAATAAAAAAAAACAGCAACTATAGTAATAAAAAAAACAGCATATTTTTTCATTAAAAAAAAAAACAGCAACTATAGTAATAAAAAAAACATCATGTTTTTTCATTAAAAAAAAAAACAGCAACTTTAGTAATAAAAAAAACAGCAACTATAGTAATAAAAAAAACATGTTTTTTCATTAAAAAAAACAGCAACTTTAGTAATAAAAAAACAGCAATGTGTATGTACCTTGAACATGTTTTTGGTGGTTCGACTTAGTACGGTAGCATTTGTCTTCTCATCATCAACTTTTTTACATCCGTCTACCATTGTAATAGACGTGTTCTCACCCATAGTAGAGTTGCTCATGTATTCACCAAAAAGATCAAACAACTTTTCTTTAACAAGACGACTTTGATAATTATTGATACCATAAAGTTTTTGGTAAGTGAACTCAACATATTGAAATTTGAGACGAGGATCCAAAACCGCGGCCATTGCCAAAAGCAAATTATAATCCGACCAATACTTGGAAAATTTCTCATACATTTTACATGCCATTTGCTTCATAAAGACATCCGAACTTTGCATTTCTTCTCTTAAAGTGAACTCAACCATGGAAACAGAAGTAAAATATAAGTTCGCCGTAGGGTATTTGTTTCCGGAGAAGATGCAAGTCACTTCATAGAAAACCTCCAAAAACTTAAAAATTTTCTCAATCTTTCCCCACTCCGTTTCATTTGGACAATGCAAAAAATTTGAGTCACTAAGTGCTAAACGAACAAATGCACGACGATAAAATATAGCACTCTCTATCATTAGAAATGTTGCATTCCATCTAGTAGGGACATCTTGACGCAATCCTCTCTTTGCATCCAAATGAACAAATTTCACACATTCCATAAATTTTGCTTTTCTAACTTGTGACCCTTTTACATACTTCACACACTCCCGCACCTTTCCCACCCCTTCATCTATTGCCTTTAAACCATCTTGAACAATTAAATTCAAAACATGAGCACAACATCGAATATGAAAATAATCACCCTTACTTAAAAGTGAGCCTTCATTATTTAACTGACTTTTTAGCAATTCAACAAATGTATCATTGCTTGATGCATTGTCCAACGTGATAGTGAACAACTTTTTCTCAATGCTCCACTCAGACAACAAATTGGATATTTTTTCGGTTAAGCAAATACCATTATGTGGAGGTGGCATCACTTGAAAATTGAGAATCCTTTTTTGCAATTTCCAATCTTTGTCAATAAAATGTGAAGTGACACAAACAAATCCATCCGTGTTAATTGAAGACCATAAATCGGATGTCAAAGAAATCCTACCGGGAGCTAACTCAAGCATTTTCTTTAATTTTTTCTTCTCCCTTTTATGCATTTTTAAGACATCGGCCTTTGCGGTATTTCTTGAGATAGTTATCACATCCTCATACAAGTAATGAAAAATAGCCCTAATACCCTCATACTCAACAAACTGAAATGGTAAATCATGCATTACAATGGCCTCAGTAATTAAATCCCGAAATCTTTCAGGGTCAAATTTGGAAGAGCGCATCGACATATACCCACAAGATTGATTCATTAACATTTGAGATACGTCATTTTTATCCCTTCTTGGACACCTTTTCATATGTTTTCTCAAGCTACCCGTCCCATTCTTAGACGAACACATGTAAACTTTTGAACATTTTTTACATTTAGCTCTTTCTTTTCCATCATCACCAACGGGAAGAAGGTCAAAAAAATTCCATACCTCGGACCGACGTTCCCTACATTGCTTGGCTAAATCCCCTTGTGTTTCCGTCTCTAACTTCACATTAACTTCAACAACGTCATCACCATCATATTCACACGAACTATCTTCGCTATCACCCTAAAAAAAATCATAACACCATATATAAGACAAACTATAAAAAATAAACAAATTCAAACTAATAAAAAAAATCTAACAACATAGAATACATAATTACCTCCTTTTCATTTAAATTGTTCTCAAGAGGTTCTGAAAATTTCACCCTTTTCTTCTCTGCAACTTCTAATGATTTTGACCTTTTCTTCTCATTAACATTAGTTGAGTTCATTTTGAGATCTGCCAAATGAAAAAAAAAATCAAATGTTAGTCACATACAAAAAATATAATTGTTAGTAGAGGTGTTAGTCACATAAAAAAAATCAAATGTTAGTCACATAAAAAAACATAAAACAAGGGTGATATTTCTAAAAACCCATCTTCATATCATAGCGGGTAAGTTCTGAAAATGAAAATGAAAATGGGAAAATTGTGTGTATTCCTCTCTTAATCAAAAAGCAGTCTTCAAAATGAAAGGACTGAGTGGATAATATAGACTGAATATGTGGATATAGACTGAGTACCAAACAAAAACACTCTAAAACACACAATATTAACTGCCGAAAAAAAAACGAACAGGTATTAACCGCCGGAAAAAAACCGCCGGAAAAAAAAACGAACAGATATTAACCGCCGAAAAAAAAACGAACAGATATTAACCGCCTGAAAAAAATCGCCGGAAAAAAAAACGAACAGATAAATAAACGCTCGAAATCAAACAGATATTAATTAACCGCCGGAAATAAAAAAAACGAACAGATAAACAGAACCACCGAAAAAAAAACCGCCGGAAAAAAAATTAAAATGAATACACACTGAAACAGAACAGATAAATAACCGCCGGAAATAAAAAACGAAAGAAAGTCGCTGGAAATACATACCGCCGGAAATCGCCGGTGGTTGACAGCTTTTTGGAGAAATGGTTTGTGGTGGCTAGGGTTTTTTTATGTTTTGTGGTTTAAAAATGAAGGGATCTCAAATGTTTAATGGGTTGGGTTTGGTGGGCTTTTTAATAAAAGCCTTTTATTTTTAATAGATATGTATTGGGTAGTAATGGGTTTATTAACGGATCTATAACGGGTTTTTAATCGGGTCCATAATGGGTCTTAATGGGGTTATTATTGGGTCTTTAACGGGTCTAATTCGGGTCAATTTCGTGGCTAAAAATTAACACGAACACGACACGACACGACAGCGGGTCCGACAACTCAGACCCGAACACGACCCGAACACGATAAGCCGTGTCAATTTCGTGTTAATTTCGTTCCGTGTCGTTTCGTGTTTTCGTGTCGTTTCCAAAATTGCCACCCCTACTTGCAATGGGAGCCAAGATTTAATAAGGGTTTTAATAGTATTTATTTTAATTGTACTTGGTTTAAATTTAGCTAAAATAAAAGTATACTCGGTAGGAATCTTCTAGTGTAGTTTTAGAGGTAGCTAGTTTTATATAGGTATTAGAGTTTCTTACTTGGGGTCAAGTATATGGGGCCTCCAATAAATATCCTATTTTATATTCCCTTTGTAATGCTTGGACTCGGATTTGGGCTATGCACGTGGATCGACCCGTGCCGGCATCGAGATGATAAGGTGAAAGGCTTATTTTGAGACAGGGTTGGGAGTCACAAGTGGCACTGGCATCCCAAAAATACAATTATTACCATAACATTATTGATGTGGAATAGCAACAACACTGTTCATATGAACAATGATTGAGGGTATTGTTCATATGAACAATAGCAGTAATAGTCTGTCTTGGATTCTGCCTTGGATTGAATAAACATAAAGCAATTACATCTTCCACTATGATAAGTGGTAAACCTCAGTATGCACTATGTGAAATGATAAACCACAAAGACCACTTCTATTATTTCCAAAGATTTCTTTAAATGGGTGGTTTAGGTGTTAATTCATCTCCTCCATTGCTTTCTTTAGTGGGTTAAGTGTGTATAATTTTAATGTTTTGTTTCCTTTTTACACTTACCTATTTATAGGCAAGATGTGTAAGCTTGTAATCACATCATTCGTACTATCAATATAATTTGGAGTTTATTCACTCTTTTGAGGTCTTGTGAGGCTTTTGCCTTGTGGATTAAATGGTTTAGGGTTTGATCCCCTTATATCATCGCTTGTCGCTACGTCAGATGGTATTAGAACCTTGATTTCGTCTGGCTCGATGGTGAACAACGAAACTGGAAGCCACCACTCCGACGACACAAATCGAGGAGTGTAGGCCTTTTGGGCTGCTGTGCAAGTTCAAGAATGGCGGGTGGAAGAAATGCATCAGACTGTTGAACGTGTGGATTATATGGTGCGAGAGATACAATGAACACTCGCTACAATTGCTCTCAACGGCAACGCGCATCAAAACCCACGTAGGGGTTAGGCCCGTGAGGATGCTCATGGCCGTTAAAACATGGACAAAGGTGGTGTAAATTTAGACTCGGATGAGTTTGAAGAAGATATCTTGAACGGTCGCGGTAGGAGGGATCGTCGTGACTGTAGGAATGTTGATGTTCTTGAATATAAGATGAAAATTGATATTCCACATTTCAATGGACATCTTCATATTGAGGATTTTCTTGATTGGATCGGTATGGTGGAAAGTTTCTTTTATGAATATCTCTGAAGATAGGCAAGTGAAATTAGTGACGACGTACACAGTTTCCATGGACTTGCAACGTTCTATCAAAGGCTTATCCGAAATTTCAGCACCATGGCGGCACCAGTGACTTGCTCTATGAAGAAGGGACAATTCCAGTGGGGAGCGGAGTAGGTGGCTAACTTTGCGTTACTGAAGGAAAAGTTTTGTTCTGCACCAGTATTGGCTTTACCAAACTTTAATAAACTATTTAAGATTGAATGTGATGCATCAGTTATAGGGATTGAGGCTGTTCTGTCTCAAGAAAGAAGGCCAATAAAGTGTTTCAGTGAGAAGATGAAAGAGGCGAGGAAGGCCAATCGAGTGTTTTGTGCCTTACGACATTGGGAATATTATCCTATCCAACGCGAGTTTGTACTATATAGTGATCACCAGGCCTTGAAGTTTGCGAATAGCTAGAAAACTATGAACATGATGCATGCTCGTTGGATCACTTACCTACAGAAGTTCACCTTTTCTCTGCGACACAAATGAGGGCAGATGAATAAGGTGGTTGATGCCCTAAGCAGGAGAGCATCTTTACTTACTATTCTTAGTGCCGAGGTCATGGGATTTGATTGCTTAAAGGAGCAGTATGTGGACGATAAAAACTTCCAAGACATTTGGGAGAAGTGTCAGTTGAAGTTGGATATTGGAGATTTTCACATCCACGACGATTTCCTCTTCCGTGCTAATCGTCTGTGCATTTCGAGGACTTTCCTTCGAGAGTAGCAGAGAGCTGCATGGCGGAGGATTGGGAGGTCACCTAGGTAAGGAGAAGACCATTACCTTGGTAGAAAGAACGTTATTTCTAGTCACAGTTGAAGCGAGATGTGGGCAAATACGTGATGAAATGTCCCATATGCCAGACTGCAAAAGGACAGGTACATTGACTTTATACGCCACTGCCGGTGCCAGAACATATTTACGAGGATCTGTCCATGGACTGTGTTGGGACTGTCACGAACCCAACGCAGGATGGATTCTGTATTTGTGGTGGTTGACAGGTTTTCAAAAATGGCACACTTCATTCGCTGCAAGAAGATCGGCGATACTTTTGATATTGCCAATATATTCTTCAGGGAGATAGTTCGTTTGTATGGGGTGCCTAAATCCATTGTGTCTGACCGTAACGTGAAATTGATTAGTTACTTCTGGAAGACTTTGTGGGGGAAGTTTGATAGTACTTCGATGTATAACAGCACAACACATTCCCAAATCGACAGCCAAACAGAAGTTATGAATCGTACTTTGTTTAACTTGATTCGTTGCACGTGTGGAGATATACCCAAACAATAGGTTGTAGTTCTTTCTTAGATGAAGTTCGCATGCAACAACATGATGAACCGATCGGATGGCAAAACTCCTTTTGATATCGTGTACAATAAACCCCCACAACATACTTTGGATCTGGTCCCATTACCAAGGTTGCTGGGGTTTAGCATTGCAACAGAGAATATGGCGGAGAGGGTCCAGAAAATGCATACCTAAGTGAAGCAAAATTTGGAGCAGGCTAATACAAAGTACAAAAAAGTTGCCAACAAGCACCGGAAGATCAAAGTTTTTGAGGTTGGAGATTTAGTCATGGCTTATTTGCGTAGAGACAGATTTTCCTAAACTGAAGAACAAGAACTATGGGCCATTTCGTATCTCTAGGAAGATTAACGACAATGCATATGTGGTGAAACTACTAGATGATATGAATATTTCATCCAACTTCAACGTTGCTGATCTATTTGAGTATCATCCTCCAGAAAAGTCGCTTTATCCTAATTCGATGATGAGTTTTGTCCAAGTAGAGGGGACTGATTTTGGTTATTGAAATCATTGCATTCTCTAATACAACCATTAAACTCATGGAAGTTTAACTGATTAGATTGCCATTCTAAAGCTAACCATAATTACTGTTACACTACCTTTGTTTTTGATAAAAAACATGAAACTTTCACTAAACAGAAACCCAACATTACTTAAACAAAGCGAACCAGCAGTTCACTTATCTTACAATAATGCAGAAAATAGATATATAAAACAATTTAAAATCACAGAAACAAACAAATAACAGATTAACATAATTTCACTGGAACAAAGTTGTCGGGGTTTGGTTTAAACCTGCTCCTACCTCGCAATCCTAGAAGACACCACATTTTTCCATTCCAGCTCAGACAAATCAAATTTGAAGGTGTGTTCTTGAATTGTTATATCATTGACGCCCAAAATGAGATAATGACCCACGCCCATTTTTTACTTTCCTCTTTCTCATTAAATATTCTATTATTCATTTGAAGCTACATGGACCATTAAACCGCTAAAAGTATCCAACATTTTAACAACTACCAACGAACCATCAACGCATCTTTAAGCATCTACATCTATCCTAATGCTACTAAGGTCTAACACTAAATCCTAAAGCGTCACATGACCCCTTTATCTCCCAACTCGCAACAGATCTTAACTCCATGCGTGGAACGTGTAATCCAAACAAGGAAACCCTACGATAAACTTTGGTCTAGTCCAACTGGTTTTCGAGATCTAATTCATATAAGAACATCGCACAAGGTACTTCCACTAACCATAACTGTTAATTTAGGTTGAGATGATAAAAGCTAATCCCCCCTTATTCCCTAGAGAGTCAAATCCTAACTCCCTTAAATCACAAATAAGTAAGGGTTTCTCACTCCCCACTAGAGAGAGAACCTACTAAGCACAAAACACATAAACCACATATCTACACGTTCACACATCCTACTTGACACCTCTAAACCATGGATACCCACATAATTCAGGAGCATAAAAAATAAGCACATAAACAAATAGGGCATAAAATCATTTTAGAGGCCTTTTGACAAGTGGTTTACTTCAGTTTGTGTGAATGCCTTACTGTAATTTATCTTAACACCAATTTAGAGAGAGAAATACTTTTTTCTATTATCAAAATTCAAGTCTACCTCAAATAAAGCTTACAAGTGGGTATTTAAAGGGGAGGAGTAACTTAGGCTCCAAGCTACAGAAAGAAAAATACAAATAATAATATAAAAGAAAATACAAAAGAAAATAAAAATGACAACTAATCCCTAAAATGAGGACCCATTTTCATCACTCTCCCCGGTTTCAAAAAGCTCATCCTCGAGCGTAGGAGATGGACAGTAAGAAAGCAAGGCACCCATCAAAGAGCTCCTCAAATGGAAGAAGAGTCGTCCTCGAAAACACCCCTTGTACCGCCTTGCAAGAAGTCCGTGGAAAATAGGAACATAACCCAAAAATGGCCTACCAACAAAACCTCGGTCTCGGGGTCCCGTGATGAGCCTTCGTAGCACTAAGCCGCGAAAAATATCCACCGAGCACATACCAAATTTCACCACACAAACTCACCACCAATCACATCACCTCCAATCACCACCTCAGCCCCAAGAAATAACCACCGATCCAACCCCATCAAAATCATCATCCCCATTCCCAAAAATTGGGAAGAAATCTCCCATTTCAAATGTATCCGACTCGCAAAAGTGCGTGCGAGCCACCCAAACATCCTCGACAAAATTGTCGAAAAAATTCTCAATACACAACCCAAATTCGTCGTTTTAGTCTTTCTTGCAATCAACCGACTTGAGATGGGAGTTTTTACCTTTGATTTGACTCGATTAGAGGATTGAGGGAGGAAGAATGATTGGGTGAAGCAACCAATCTTGGAATGACGACTGATAATCATGAATTTATCCTCGGGAGTTAATCGGGGCGGAGATGTAATTTTTTTGATGTGCGGGGGCTGAAAAATAGTTCGGGTAGGAGCCCACGGTTTGAGGGTTTGGACCAGAGGGAAAAGGGTCAGATGGGGCCCAGGTGGGTACGAGGAGGGTTTTGGGGTAGTGGGAAGGGGAAGAGGGTATAATCGGGGATGAATAGGGGGTTCGGGTGATTGTTTTGAGTTGGGGAGTAGGCCGTGGGGGTGATTTCCGGTGGTCGAGAGGAGCGGGAGGTGCGGTTTAGGGGTTCGGCGGGCAGGGTTGGTCGCTGGGGGGCTGGCGGAAGAGGGTTTCGAAGCAGGAGGGTAGGCTGGGTAGCGATTTTTGGGGTCGCGATCTGCACGGCTGGGCTGTCGGCCTGTATTTTTTTTGCTGTGGAGGGGTGGTCGGTAGCTGCTTGGGTGGGGAGCGTGGTCCCGAGGGTCGAGGGGTGATGTTGGGGTGCGTGGGCAGTGGGGTAGGGTTTGGGAAGGTCGGTTGGGGTTTTGGAGTGGTGGAAGTTGGTGGTAAGAGGGGAAACTAGGGTTGGGTTTTGAAAGAGGGCATAGATTTGTTGTTGTGATTGTACCCACCCTCGCTTGTTCGTTTTTGAGTATTCTCGTAAAGTTGTTCGGATCTCCTTGGAGTCATTGAAGAGTAGTGTACGATGTTTTATACAAATACACCGATACACCAAACACCAATGCGGAGCGACACCCGCTCTGATACCAATTTGACGTAAACGGCTGTCATAAGGCACCTAAAATATTTAAACACCAATTTAGAGAGAGAAATACTATTTTCTATTGTTAAAATTCAGTCTGCCTCAAATGAGGCTTACAAGTGGGTATTTAAAGGGGAAGAGTAGCTTAGGCTCCAAGTTAAGGCACTAATTACAAAAATGCCATTACTACTCCTTACCTCTAACTAATAAAGCAAAAGAAAGAAAAATACAAATAATTAAATAAAATAAAATAAAAGTGACTACTAATCCCTAAAATAAGGACCCATTTTCATCACAAACCATCACAATTCACAATAGGGCATTGAGATAACCCATCACATTTAATAAGTCCCACGATGGCCCGCCTACCTCTGGGTCTGTCTCATACCTCTACAAGTCTCGACTAAAGGGTGTTCGACTTCCTAAAGTTCCAAAATCTGCACTAGGGAAATTGCTACCATACCTACACACATGAGGTAACCACTTATATTAGTGTGTTTCTCCTTTTATTAGTGAAGATCACTCACCTGTACAGGGGTCCTCAGCCTGTGTATTTTGATAGAGCTTCAGCTAGGGTTTGTAATTGAGGACCCCTTTACAAGGTGGGAGAAGACAAGTATATATACTGCCTGGGGGTGTAGTGTACCCCTAGGCATGCAATGAGCATGTGTAGGATGATCTAGCCAATCTAGTGAAGCCACCTATCACTGTCACATGTAGAGGATGGTGATGAAATATTACCTCACGTGTGAGGGAGATCTTGCTATAACGGTTTTGCCAACGTGGGATCTTCAATCCACGCGCACTGTTCCACGCGCCCTGCCAGGTGTCACTGCCGGCCATGCTGGGCTGGCCGAGGCCGAGACGACCTTGATGCTAAGAAGGCCTATGTAGCTAATTATGGTCATATTATGAGACGAGGACGTGGCCGAGTCTCTATCATAGACGAGGAAGAGGCTAAGTCACTATCTTGGACGAGGCCGAGGCACTATGTGATGAGCTATGAGACCGTGGACTAGGCCGAGTTGATGAGTCAGTCCCCTGATGGGAGTCCTCCTTGGTCTCTGATGTAGTCACTGTATGATGAGACTTTGGAGTTATGACTCAACATATAGGTTGGGGCCGACGTCTTTTGTGTCGACCCCTAGGCCGAGGTACCAAGTTCGCTGCGTGATGATCAAGGTAGCTACCATGATGTCTGAGGTTGCCAATAATAGGCCTGTCAATGGATCGGATTTTATCCGAATCCGAATCCGATCCATTTAAGTGGATATGGATCATGCCTAAATCCGATTACCCGTTTATTAAATTGAGCGGATTTGGATTCATATACTCCGATCCGTTAATAATCCGATCCGATTAATATCTTTAATATATATATATATATATATAAATTATATATAATATATTTTTAATTAATATATATTGTATTTAATAATATTTTAAATACATATTTAAATATTTATTATATAATAGCTCTTTATTTCATTATCTGTTTTTTTGGAACATTTGCAAAATAAATTTATGAAATAAAAGTTGAAAATAAAAATGTTGCAAATCAAGTTTAACATAAACGGATAATCGAATAATCGGATCGGATCCGAATTCGTTTAACATAAACAGATATGGATTTGGATTTGCCTGATTCGATCCGATTAACATAAACGGAGTTGGATTTGGATTTGCCTGATCCGATTCGAATTCGATCCGTTTACGGGCCTAGCCAATAGTAGACAGATGATCTTGCGCTGATAGGTACAAATGTAGTCTCGGCTGAAGTGATCATGACGACCCCGCTAATGATTAAGCCGTGGCCGACCCTACTGAGGTCGAACCTTATCTGGACGACTCCGCCAATGATTAAGCCGTGGTAGACCCTAGTGAGGCCGACCCTTATCTGGACGACCCCGCCAATGATTAAGCCATGGCCGACCCTATTGAGGCCGACCCTTATCTGGACGACCCCGCCAATGATTAAGCCATGGCCGACCCTACTGAGTCTGACCCTTATCTGGACGACCCTGCCAATGATTAAGCCGTGGCCGACCCTACCGAGGTCGACCCTTATATGGATGACCCCGCCAATGATTAAGCCGTGGCCGACCCTACCGAGGCCGACCCTTATCTTCTGGACGACCTCGCCAATGATTAAGCCATGGCCGACCCTTATCTGGACGACCCCGCCAATGATTAAGCCATGGCTGTCGAAGGCCCTCTCATCCTTCAGAGGTTTCCTCAAAGTTATAGAAGAGGGAATGGCATACAAATGTCGGAAGAGGAGAAGGTCGTATTCAGTGACGGAACTCTCAGGTCCATCAACTTATACAGAGAATGTCAATGAGAAAATCGCAATGTTGTGTTGATGCTTTTGTTCCAATGTATATGTATTCAACATCATTTATTTGGTGAAGTATGAGGTGAAACATCATTAACTTGGTGACCTCAGTCCTTTAACATCATTCATTTGGTGAAAGTATGAGGTGAAACATCATTAACTTGGTGACCTCAGACCTTTAACATCATTTATGTGGTGAAGTAGGAGGTGAAACATCGTCAACTTGGTGACCTCAGACCTTTAACATCATTTATTTGGTGAAGTATGAGGTGAAACATCATTAACTTGGTGACTTCTGACCTTTAACATCATTTATTTGGTAAATTATGAGGTGAAACATCATTGACTTAACTTGGTGACCTCAGACCTTTAACATCATTCATTTGGTGAAATTATGAGGTGAAACACCATCAACTTGGTGACCTCAGACCTTTAATTATAAGTGTCTGTTATTAATTGCTTTTATTCCCATCATTCAATTTTTATGATATGGTGGATAAGTGAAACATCGTAGACGTAGGATAGCAAAGCAACAAGTAAAGAAAGTGGAATTTCATTCATCTGAAGCATAAAGATTACATCATTTGAAAAGAAGAGGTTACAGTTCATACAAAAAAGGGGGTTATATAAAAGCTTCACAAAAATGGCAGACATGAAGGTGAGACATTCAGAGCTCAGTCTGTCCCTCGGCTCCGGCTAGGGGTGTTCGCGGTCCGGTCCGATCCGATTTTTAGTAAATTTAAGGACCAGACCTATTAAACCGGTCCTAAAAAAAAGACCAAGATCGGACCGATTAAACCGGTTTTTGGGCTTAGTCGGTCCGGTTTTTTATATGATCGGTCCGGTCTAGCTTAATATTTGGTCATCATTAAGAGAGTCTCTTAAGACTTGGTCATCTTAATAAAATGACCCGTGTTTTAGTATGACTTTATTGTTAGATTCATATTCAACTACGCAAGTTTTTCCAGTATAAAGGCTTTTGTATGTTCATTGCCACACATGTAAATAAAAAATAATTTAAAAGAACAGGACCAAAAATTGATCTTTAAAAGTAAATAATTCATAAAAATGCAACTAATAAATGTTTTAGTGTTGACATTTATGAATTTTCATACGCTATTACATGGTAAGAATAACTTAATTTAACTGTTATGAAAATGAAAGAGCAGGGATGTTTAATACCTGAGTGAAAGATGGGACCTGAGTGAAAGAGCAGCGGCGGGGCAACAGCGGTGCAACAGCTGAGGGAACTTGAGAAGAGGAGAGCAGAAATTAGAACTTGAGAAGAGGAGAGCTGAGCACCGAGTTGAACAGCGGCGCAACTTGAGAAGCGTAGACCTCTCAATGTGCTTCTCACCATGTTGTTGTAACAGCAAAAATTGGCTTGTTGGCTTGTGAGAGAGAGAACATATGTGTGAATGTGTGCGTGTGTTTTAGATTTAGGGTTCCTTTTTTTTATTTGACGAGCGTACCCCCAAGAAGTTAGTTGTGTCACTTGTGTGCGTGTGTTATTAATATATATGTATAAATATAATTAAATACATATATATTAACCGGTCCGGGCCGGTCCAGACCGGGTATTTAATAAGTTAGACCGAGGACCGGACCGGTTAGACCGGTCTGTCAAAAAAAAAATCTGGACTGGACCGATAAAAAAAATCGGCAAAATTAGAACGGTCCGGTTTGGTTCGGTTCGGTCCGCCGGTCCATTCGGTTTTCTGAACACCCCTAGCTCCAGCCGACCCATCAGCAGCAGGGTTGCTTTGCTCTGGGTTTGGATTGGTAACTTCAACCTCCTCATTATGAGCGCCATCATCGGTCTCAGTAACCTCTAGCTGGCTGGTCTCAGCTGGACCTAGGAATGGCAACGGGTCGGTTCGGGGTCGGGTTTTAACTCCCCATCAGAAAAACCATTCCCCGTCCCCGCCCCGTTCCCCGTTATAACAGGTTCGGGGATCCCCGTCCCCGTTTAAAACGCGGAGAACCCGTTTTGATTTATTTTTATTTTTTTCCTCTTTAAGCACCTAACAACCCTACCAACGTGAAAAAAAAAACTAAAAACAACAACAAAAATCCAATCAACTAAAATCCCATTTGAAGAACTAACAGCCCTACCAATCTGACAAAAAAAACTAAAATCCAATCAACTAAATCCCCATTTGAAGAAGTATAGCAGCCAATCAACTGAAAAAATCCTAACTAAAATCGAAATCGTAACATTTCCAAAGTTGAGCAAGCCTTCTTCAAATTAAGTTTTTATGTACTGTTAAAAGTTTTGTTCAATATTGACATATAACTTCAAATGAAGTTATATATACCTGATTGAGATGATGTTTTTATGTACTGTTAAAAGTTAACTTCAAATGAAGTTATAGTTTTATTGACATCCCCTAAACATTTTTGAATTGAAGGAAGTACCCGAGATGAAGCGGCGGCAGCGGCGGTGTACAGGGGATGGGTTGAGTTCGCTGGACAGCGGCGGCGGTGTACAGGGAATGTGCGGCGGTGTACGGCGGTGTACGGCGATAGGGGCCTGAGATGAGGGGATGGGATAAGGGGATGAGCGTGAGAGAGAGTGAGTGGCGTTCGTGAGAGAGAGGGGGAGTGAAGTTACTCAGTGAGGGAGGCGTGTGTAAAGAGAAGAGTCAGATTAGGGTTTATTGTTTTTAGATGTTTATATACTTATATATTTATTATAATATAAATATATATATTTTATTATATATTAATAATTCGGGTATCCCCGTGGAGACCCGAGGGTATACCCGAAATCGACCCGAAATATTTCAGGGATTTTTTTTACCCCCCGAACTCGATCCGATCCCCGAATTTTCGGGGATTTTTTTAGGGTAACTGCGGGGACTCGAAATTTCGGGAAAACTTGCCATCCCTAGCTGGACCACCCTCCTCAACCTCCTGCAAGGCTTGAGCAAGCTGAGGATTGTCAAAGCCGAGACCAATAAAGTCCTCGGCCGACAGACTTCCAGAGCTGGCCTGCTTCATGACAGCCCATCGGCTGGTTGACTTAAAGCCCCTCTCCAGATACTGAAGGCTGAAGCTAACAAACTCATCCGAGGTTTGATACTCCTTGATGATCATCTCTGAAGCATCTTCTATAGCAGCCTTAACAGCAGCAAAAACTTTTGATTGAAGGCTCTTGTCCTTTGCCTTCAGAGCCAGGGTGTGGTCTTCCTTAAGCTTAGTAATCTGGTCATCTCTTTCCTTCAAATCTTTCTTCAAGTTAGCAATCTCCCTCTAGAAGTCGGCCTCAGCCTTCTCAGCATCCCTACCCTTCTGGATCCCTACCCTTCTGGATCAGAAGCAGTCTCTTCAACGTATAGTCGGCCAGACGATGGAGGGAAACAACACCCTGAAAGAAAGAATCCGACACATTGGAAATAACGAATTGTAAGAGAAGAGGTAACACTTGAGAAAAGTTATAAATAAGTACCTAAACAACACCATCAGTATGAGGTGTTGATAAGCTCAAGCTAGCAGCTACAATGGCAACATAAGAGTAAATATCTAGTAGAAGGGGATAAGGAGAAGAGGAGATGCACTAGTATATAGGTGGTTCAGCCATGGCTCAAAGTATCGGCCGAGTTGACTCGGTATTGGCCGAGTTGACTCGGAATCGGAGGGTACCAATACGATACCGAGAGGCGTTTAAAAAAAAACATTGAATCGTGTTGTCTCGCCGAGATATCGGTCGAGACAACCGATTCCGAGACGCATCGCCGCCATATCGGCCGAGACAGCCGCGATATCGGCCGAGACAACCGATTCAATTTTTTTTACAAACTGTTAAATGTTATAAATATGCTACAAACTGTTAAATGTTATAAAAATGCTAAATGTTACAAAAAAATGTTATAAAACTATAAAAATGTTATTTTTTTTAAATGTTACAAAAAAATGTTATAAACTATAAAAATGTTATAAAACTGTTAAATGTTATAAAAATGTTACAAAAAAATGTTGTAAAACTACGAAAATGTTATTTTTTTTAAATGTTATAAAAATGTTACAAAAAAATATTATAAAACTATAAAAATGTTACAAAAAGTTTTTATAAAACTATAAAAATGTTACAAAAAATGTTAAACTATAAAAATGTTATTTTTTTTAAATGTTATAAAAATGTTACAAAAAAATGTTATAAAACTATAAAAATGCTATAAAAATATTTTTTTTGAAAAATATGGTATAGAGGTTTTGGATATTATCATCACGGTAGTCAATCGGGAGATCGCCAACCACAATTTCCAAATTATGGATCATCTAGTCAGTCATCCCAACCCTCTGAGCAGCAATATGGTTCATATTTCTTTCCATACCCTACTGAAAGAAATTACCCCTATCCAAATCCGTATGATCGATATCGCAACTAAATAGGGGGATGAAAATGACGAAACATTGTAATCATTTCTATTTATCTTCCATGTAAATTTTTTATCAAGTACTATGTGCCATTTGATTGTTTTTCAATATTAGTATTTGTTACTATGAAATATTGAATCTGATAACTCTGCCGTGCTTTAGTATAACCTATTATACAATGCAATGCATATTGAATAATGGGTTTGAATGTATCTCATTGGTCCACTTTATTAATCTTATTTTTTTAAAATTTTCTACATTTTTCCCGGAATTTTTTGCGCTCTCTAAATAGTGTATCTTTGCGTATCGCCCGATACCGCGACCGCTACCGCGACTCGAGTTGAAAATCGAGTGTCCGATACCGGGACTGATACAAAGACTTTGAACCATGGGTTCAGCTAATCTGGCCTACGTCCACTGTGAGTGTACGAGTAAATTTCACTAGAATGAGGGCACTAATGGCCTGTGATACAATCTCTCACTTTCTCTCTCTACTGTGTATACAAACAGAGCTTTGGCTAGGGTTGCAATTTTTTGATCCCTCTCCAAGATAGGAGAAGACATGTATTTATAGTGCTTGGGGGTGTAGTGTACCCCCCAAGCATGCCATGAGCATGTGTGCGTTGAATACACTAATCATAGGTGGACACCTGGCTGTGCCACATGTAAGGAATGATGACCAAATATTCCCTCACGTGAGGGGAATGATTTGGTTATAACTGATTTGCTCACGTGTTCCAAGTCTTCCATGTGCTTGCGTGTGTTCGGACTTGTGACATCATCTGTTGTAACCTCGGCCTAACTGGGTACGTTGTTGGGAAGTCCAATAATTGATTTGTTCTGCCAATCATAAGTATGACCTCTACCTGAATGATTAGCCGAGGTTAGGTACGAGGTTGGATCCAGTGTCGGCTTGAGCAGAGTATGATGATGGCAATAGCTTGAACCTGTAAGATGCTGCAGACCTCGACTGCTGCCCAGCCGAGGTTGTACAATGTGGAGCCGACCTTGAAGAGGACGACCTTTCTGATGGCTGTTGTGTGCTTCCTGGCAACTCGGCTGTGAGGTAAGCCGAGAGGTTAGTGACCCCGAGTACGAGGGTACATTTTGGGCATATCAGTCACCCCCTAGCCCTTAGTCTCCTGCGTGAGTAGGTGGCTGAGGGGTATATGAGTCAGGTTAATGAAGGGACGTTTTTGGTGTCTTAGGGTTTGGAGTGGTTCTTTGGACACATGTCACTCTTTGAAGTGGCTAGCGTTTTCCCCAAGGTATGACAGCTCTGACGGTGCCTTTTAGGATTTCTAAGGCAATGATGAGTGCCTTGGGAGTTGAGCCACATCATTGGGGAAGGTTTAAAACCCTTTCTCTTTCCTCATTTCTCTTTCTTCTCATTTCTCCCGCCTTCACACTCTTGCTGCAAGAACTCTCTCTCACCTCCATAGCCAAAAGCTTCGTCGTTTCTCAGGTTCTCAGGTTATCTTGGGTTCGTCACCCTTGCCTTTTCATTCCCGATTACTCAGGTAACCTTCTTGCTCCTTGCTTTCTATTTCCTGGCTTTGTTTGCAACATTCCATAATTTCCGATTGTTTTTTTGGTTTCCGGCGAGGAAAACCACCACTGTTTGGCGGTTATTAGGCTAGGATTGGTGGGGTTAGGTGTTTTTAGAGTTATTGTAGGCTTCTGCGAGGTTGTTTTAGCAAAAAAACCCACTTTTTAGCTTTCCGGTGACACTCCGGTCATCTTCTCCGGTGACATAACCTCTAGAGGTTCTTGGTGTTCTTGCTAGAAACATTTCGATTTCCAAACTTTGATCTTTGATTTAGGTAGCATAAGTTGTTTACCCGTTTGCCTTTTGAGCTTTCTCCCCCCCAAGTGTAATGTCGTCTGCCGAATGCTCAGACCTTTGTATGTTTCCGCTCGTAGAGTTAGCCCAGGAAGAGGCTCGTAGGGCCGAGGCTTTTTCGCTCAGACCTATCTTTCCTCCACCATTAGCTGTCATATACCTTGAGCCTGCAGAGGTTCCTGATCCCATGTCTGAGTCAGCGGCTTCAGACCCGTACCTCTGAGGCTACTGAGTCCATAGACTCTTTTCAAGAGGCTATGGATTACTCCCCCAAGGGAAGTGTAGTCTCTGAGGAAGCAGAGGTTTCTGACCGTTCCTCATCTCACCGAGAGGCTAGCACTTCTCGTAGGTCTCCATCTGTAGGGGTTTTAGAGCCAACTCTAGCTTTTCGTGGTCCAATTGAGGCCGTTCCTCTAATGGATTTTCCTGGTGCCCCCCTAAGGCTCAGGCTCAGGCTCAGACTGTTGTTGATAACGATGATGATGAAGGGAGTGAACTTGACACTTCCAAAGTTGATGGACTTGAGAGTTCTGTCACTGAATACGACCTTCTCCTCTTCCGACATCTGTATGCCATTCCCTCTTCTGTAACTTTGAGGAAACCTCTGAAGGACAAGAGGGCCTTCGATGGCCGTGAGGGAGAGCTCTGCGTCTATGAGCTGATGTTCAAACTCGACTTCCGTCTTCCAATTCACCCCACTATCCGAGCTGTCCTCTGTTATATCAATCTTGCTCCTTATCAGCTTTTCCCCAACGCTTGGAGGGTCTTAGTTGGGGCTATCGTCCTTTGGAAGGTAGTTCATCACACCGACCTTCCAGTTAGGGTTTTCTTAGCTTGCTACATACCCTCGTCTGCTTGAAATCATTCTGGCTATTATCACTTCGTAGCCAGGAAGTCTGAGAAGAAGATGCTGTTGGTGACCCAGACTTCTAACCACAACTGGAAGCCTCGGTTCTTTTTTGCCTCAGGGATTGGGAGTTTGACCCTAACGAGGCTTATGGAACATTTGACCCAAGAACTCCCCTAAGGTGGGCCAAGGTCTCTATCTCGGCCAAAATCGACCCTGGGCTGAGCCAAGAGAACCGTAAGAGTGTTGAGGACCTTCGTAGTCAGGGCAAAGATGGCAATCTCGTCAAGTACGAGCATTTCTTACTATTTATCTCAGACAGGTGTTGGAGGTGGCCCGTTGGCCGAGCTTCGTAAGTGCTTTAGAATAAAAACTTTTTAATGCCAAGTTAAGTCTCGTACCTTTTATGTATCTTTCTTTTTGCAGAGAGACCAGAAGGCGTTTCGGACGATCTCTGGAACATGTCTGCACCAAGTATCACGAGGCTGCTGGAGAAGCGTGGTGGCAAGAATGCACCCCCTCCTACCCAAGCAAAAAGGGGAAGCCCCCTGCCGACACTACAAAGAAGAGGAAGGCACCTGCAGACCCTTCTCGTACGAGACCCAACAAGGCTCCAACTGTTGAGCATGCTATCCCCATTTCTACTGACGAAGCTTTAGCTGCTTGTCTATCTCAGCTGAAGATAGGCGATCGTGTTATCGACCATAGCACCCAGGCCTCTGATGCCCTCGGTCGAATGATGATCGAGGATGGCAAACGTTTCTTGCATGCAATGGACGTCCCTTTGTTGGTTGAGTTTGCTGTTTACAGAGTGATTCAGGTACTTATTTATAACTTTTCTCAAGTGTCAACTTGAAGAAGGGTAGGGATGCTGAGAAGGCTGAGGCCGACTTCCAGAGGGAGATTGCTTACTTGAAAAGAAAGTTTTGAAGGAGAGAGATGACCAGATTACTAAGCTTAAGGAAGACCGCACTCTGGCTCTGAAGGCAAAGGACAAGAGCCTTCAATCAAAAGTTTCTGCTGCTGTTAAGGCTGCCATGGAAGATGTTTCAGAGACGATCGTCAAGGAGCATCAAACCTCAGATGAGTTTGTTAGCTTCAGCCTTGAGTAACTGGAGAGGGGAACATTAAGGCTATGAAACAGGCCAACTCTGGAAGTCTGTCGGCTGAAGACTTTATTGGTCTCTGCTTTGACAATCCTCAGCTTGCTCAAGCCTTGCAGGAGGTTGAGGAGGGTGGTCCAGCTGAGACCAGCCAGCTAGAGATTACTGAGACCGATGATGGCGCTCATAATGACGAGGTTGAAGTTACCAATCCAAACCCTGAGCAAACCAACCCTGCTGCTGATGGGTCGACCGGAGCCGAGGGACAGACTGAGCTCGGAGTGTTTCACCTTCATGTCTGCCATTTTTGTGAAGCTTTTATGTAACCCCTTTTTTGTATGAATTGTAACCTCTTCTTTTCAAATGATGTAATCTTTATTCTTCAGATGAATGAAATTCCACTTTCTTTACTTGTTGCTTTGCTGTTCTACGTCTATGATGTTTCACTTATCCACCATATCATAAAAATTGAATGATGGGAATAAAAGCAATTAACAACAAACACTTATAATTAAAGATCTGAGGTCACCAAGTTAATGGTGTTTCACTTCATAATTTCACCAAATGAATGATGTTAAAGGTCTGAGGTCACCAAGTTAATCATAATTTCACCTCATAATTTCACCAAATGAATGATGTTAAAGGTCTGAGGTCACCAAGTTAATGATGTTTCACCTCCTACTTCACCAAATAAATGATGTTAAAGGTCTGAGGTCACCAAGTTAATGATGTTTCACATAATTTCACCAAATGAATGATGTTAAAGGTCTGAGGTCACCAAGTTAATGATGTTTCACCTCATACTTCACCAAATGAATGATGTTACAGGTTTGAGGTCACCAAGTTAATGATGTTTCACCTCATACTTCACCAAATAAATGATGTTAAAGATCTGAGGTCACCAAGTTAATGGTGTTTCACCTCATAATTTCACCAAATGAATGATGTTAAAGGTCTGAGGTCACCAAGTTAATGATGTTTCACCTCATACTTCACTAAATAAATGATATTAAAGGTCTTTGTCCCAAAAGTGATGCAAGCGGAAGTATTTTTACAACTATTTTTACAAAAGTGATGCTAGTGGAAGTAGTCATTTTTACTAGGTTATTTCTTTAATTCTCATTGATATAAAAAGTTTTGTGACTACAAATAATGGCCAAATGCCTTATTTATAGGAATGTGTATCTTGCTAGCCCAAATAACCCTAAACTGTAAAATGACTACAGAGGGTACACTCGCGCTATTCAAAGTCAAGGCCACTATCTAAACTAATATAGCAACTATTAAGAGTGAAAAAACCTGGTAAACATGGAATATAAAAGTAACAAAAATATGAGTAAATCTCGAAACATGTCATTCTCCCCAAGCTCGCCCACGAGCGTGAAAGTAGGAGAGGTTAACATTATAACCAAATGAACGACATTGTTCTCTCCAACTGAGAAAGTAAGAGACGTCCGCGAAAGCTCCTGGTGTACCGATTTGCAAAAATGTGATGACAAGTGATTACAAATTCAAATAATGACTGACAAACATAAGCTCGGTCGAGAACTTTGTTACAATGGCCACTATCACATTACCCCCTCTGAGAGGGCCAATGATGCCAGATGAGAGCCAAGTTGTCCATAATGAACAATCTCGAGCCGGGTGTTGAAAATCAAACTCCGAACATGCCTTGAACCCTTCCCAGAACGGGTCCACGTAGTCATATCACCCACATCAACCCAATGCAACAGCTCACCATCAATAGAATTAACCACAACAAAATCTTCATTATTCCCAAAAGTGGGAAGAGGTCGTACACAATACGATTCCACCTCCCTGAATCGAGTGCACTTATCCTCAACAAAGATATGAAAGAACTCTGAAGAAGAACTCCAAAACTTGAACCTCCTACGAGTCTAATTGTCCTCGCTGAAAATATAAAGAAATCCCCTTTGACGTACCTGAGGTGGGCCTCAATGATCCTCAACAAGCCCGATAAGTCGATCTGAATAGTAATGGAGGTGAGAGGGTTGTCCAACTCAATGGACACGTTACGGAAGCCTTATTCACGGCCAACTGGTGGGCGGCATCGTCGGCGGATGCACGAAGCTCAGATAACTCCCTCCTACACTCTCACTCGACCTCCTCATACTCCACCTTCAACGTTCCCAATCTGAGTTCTGTCATCCATTCTCAAACGACACTCCTCGTAGCGATTGACTAAAATCCACCTATAATGGATACCCATTTCCTCATTGTAGTCGTAGTGAGAGGCTCAATCATAGTGAGAGAGGCTCAGTCCCACAACTCGATCTCTTCTTTGTGATTAGCGAGAGTTTGTTGGTAATCCGCCTCCAATTGGGATATGCAGTCCGTCACAATGACGAGCCCATGAGGATAGGGTTGAAATAACGAATGAATCGTAATTTTCAAGAACGTGAGGGGGCTGGCTGTAATTTTCAAAAGTTTTAGGGTTAGATTCAGAAATTTTAGAAAATTCAGGGACTGAAATGTAATTTTCTGTATAACAGGGTGTGTCCAAATAATCTTTAGAAGTGGATGGGGTTTGTATAAGGGAATAGAGGAAAATAATGGTGGGAACGTCAAATTTTTCGTTTTC
Organism: Sambucus nigra; assembly: GCA_949130495.1. Classification (NCBI taxonomy): domain Eukaryota; kingdom Viridiplantae; phylum Streptophyta; class Magnoliopsida; order Dipsacales; family Adoxaceae; genus Sambucus; species Sambucus nigra. Next base: position 663,179,041 of record OX422210.1, read on the forward strand.
TTTGTTCCTGAAAATATTTGAAGACCAAGGGGAGGGATAGAATTACAATTAAAAGGAGGGCTATTTTGGGGCTTTATTTTAGCTTTGGGGTAATAGATACAATCCCCCTTCACAAACCCTAGCTTTGGGGTAATAGATTTAGGGTTACTTTGTAGTTTTCTGTCCGACTGCTCTTCGGGAGAATGGCCATCGGTTGCCACTGGAAGGTGTCGCTAGTGGACAATGAAGGGTTCCAGTCGACGTTGGTGGAGCAACCCTAAATCTAGGGTTTCCATGAGGTTTTAGGGGATGAAAGGCAATGGAGGGAGTTCATCGGTGGTGTCGGCTCAACATGTGTCCCCGGGCCTCTGATTGACTTCACACAACAGCCAAGCGATCGTCGTCGGAGGCTGGGAAGAGTCGAGGGTGTTGTGGGTTGCCCAAAAAGGTGTTGAATGTGGGTTTCTGGCACGAACTTGCTTCATTTCTAGGGTTTCCGTACCATTTTGTACCCAGCTGTAGTTGGTTCGACGAAGCTTCGATAGGTGGCTCTGGCAGTCGTCGCAAGTTGTTAGAGGGGGACTGTGACAACTCGGCCTAATAAAATACCGGGCGATCACTCCTATATCAAATTAAAACAGGAGTCTCATATGGTTCATTCTCAGCATCACTGTCGAAAACCAATTTAATTACTAATATCCTATTAGGCTGGCGTCAAAATATTAATTATCTAATCTTTTTAACCAAACCAATCAAATAAAACAATTACAACAGTTGCATGCAATAACTGAAACGAAATAAAGTAACCGAACACTCGATACCAAATTATACAACCAAATCTAATGCTGCACAAAAAGGCGGTAAAAGAATAAATGAGTACCGTTGGGCCATCAGCCCGAATATGTCTACAATACCTCCTATCTAGGTCCCTGTGTCTGGACACCTATATATATCTATAGCAAGAGAGGGGAAAAATAGAGAAGCGGGTCAGAGCCCGAGTTTTGAAAACATTTTAGCAAGGGCTTAAAATCCATATTTTAAAATATGATATTTCTCATATTTAAACTGGTATCGCTCTCTCATGAGATACACCTCACCCTTCTTCTAATAGTGCACAACTATTGCATACCTTTTGAATAACCTAGTTAAGCTACCCTGCCTAACTAATGTATTTACCCATCTTCTAATAATCCTCATATATCCGAGTACTAAGGTCTAAACTTCTCCCCATTCCCAACATTACGTTACGTTCGTGCGTGGGGTGTCTCGCGAAGCAAAATCCAAACAAGGAACCCCCCCGATACACTACTACGTGACAATGTTGATCGTCGGGATCCATTAGACCCTCAATACATGCAACATCTTATACTATCCAGTATATATTTAGTTCTCATTAGAACCTATGATTCATAATTCATATAAATCCGGATATAAATTTACCGGAAAGAGTATATCACTTTATTAATTCTTTTCCCTTTTTATACAAGGTTACGTTATATGATATCTCATCTCATATATAAACAATATACTATACGCAACAAGTATAATAATCAATCCACCGAGCTATACTATAAGTAGCTTAGTCATTCTTATCTACTAAGCAACGGTGGAACATCACAAGTATACATATATGTTATTCTCAATAGATATATTCATATCTGGCACCCCTAGGCTAAGCTGCGGTGCACACATACTCTGCTATCAAATCCCAGTACATCACGTACACAAGGATCACGCGTTCCGAATCACTCACGAATCGTATCAATACAAATCACACATATTGGAGGCGAACATAGTTCTCATACCCATGGGTCACGCACATACCTACGCTCCCACAGTCAGCAGACTTATCGACTCACAAATAAGCCCTTCACAGTCCTATGTTCTTGAGGTAGCAAATCTAAATCCCCCCGAAGGCACACAAGATAAGATTGTCCGCTTCCGAAGGCCGACCTCCCGTGATAACAAGTATGGTAGGTATGTCATACACATAATAAACATCAGTGAGGTATTCGATAACGATAGGTATTCGTCTCACCTATACATAATTTCCCATAGGTATTTATTTAACCTATATATATAATAATATTAGGGCATACGCATCAAATTTTGACTTGATTTTTTTTTCTGTTGCATACCCATATAATAAATCCCATACGTAGTATATTTATATCTCGAATATCCTACGCATTTATCGATTTATAACCAATCCTCAATATCATTTCCTAGCTTCTCTTACCGCACGATGATAATACCAATAGCATCGATATATTTATTCGTCTCATATTATATATACTTTAACCATTGTATATATAATCTATATCACTTCTCAATATATTATGGCTATAATTTCCAAACTCTTATAGCGATAGCTAATAACCTCGAATGTTCCCATTCGTAATAATATACGCATTTACACACTTAAAATACTACCCTAATACGTACTCTCTTATTTACTATTCAAATCGCACCTTAATCACTTCATAAGAATTTGTATTTATAATCGCAATTATACCAATTCCTAATAACTAAATAGCATACGCATTGCGTATCTTGATTCCGCAGGTATCTCATCACCTATAACAATCGTCGTCCCTACGCATAGGATAATTGCTCAACTCTCGGTAGCCCGTATCCTAAATTTCATCCTAGTCACCTCGTAGGATTTTGCGCACAATTACTTACATAAAATTGCCTACCGAAATACCTCTCCCAAGTATTACTCCTCACGAACACCCCTATTTGGGTAAGTCTTGAATTTTACTTTCAACTAACCCAAGGTGCACATGTCACTTGAATAATTATTTAGAAGTCCCCATACTATTTTTAGGAACCCCAAGTGTCACTCTACAATTTATTTTTCTCAAAATACATATTATGTGCCACACCATTTTTGCACCTTCCTAACCCCAATTATCTCCCTTAAGTTAGGAATAATTTCCCCTAGTTGTATATTTATTTCCTCAAATAAACAAACTAGAAATAATTTAATTTGGGATTTAACCCATATATATTAAATCAACCAAAACTGCCAAAAATCCTGAAGGATCGATCGATCCCTGGCCATCGATCGATCGATTGATCTGGGCAGCTTCTTCTCCGAGAAGCTGTCCGGCCATTAAAGTTGCTTTTATCTCTTCTTCTAACATCCCCCAACCTCAATCAACAACATATACATACATCAATGGGGTTCTAATCATCCTAGAACCAATTTTCAACAATTAATTTCAATGAATTTTTAATTTCTCAAATCGGGTATTAACCGAGTTTTATCCGTTTTAATCTTCCGAAAACCCGCTTGATCCACGAAAATTCAACCCAAAAATCTTTATAGTTTTACACCAACTACAATATGAGAAATAATCACACTAAATCATAAAGCAAGTTAAACACTTGCCTCGTGGATAAAATCCGACGACCCCGAGGCGAATCCCGTGGAGCTTGGCCGGAAATCCCCCTTTCTTCCTTCCTCTGTTCTCTTCTTCCTTCTTCTTTTCCTTCTCTCTTCTCTTTCTCTCTCGGAGCTTGGCCGGAAATCCCCCTTTCTTCCATCCTCTCTTCTCTTCTTCCTTCTTCTCTTCCTTCTCTCTTCTCTTTCTCTCTCTTAGGGCTGATTTGGAGGAGAAATGAGGGCTCTCCCCTTATTAAACCCGAAATTGGGTGTATACCCAATTGTAAAATGACTCGTGTACTCAATTGCGAGTCCCTACTAGTCCAAAAAATCCCCGGGACCTAAAAACTACCTCCGGATACTCTATTTTGACTATCTCAGCCATTCCGAACCCAATCGCGGACTCAAAATCTCTATCCGAGTCACTTAATTAAAATTCACTAATTAAATCCAACACATTCCAATACGCGTGTTTTCTAGTTAAAATATTTTCCTTTGTCGCTTTACCCAACTGCGACATGTAATAAAAATAATCCACTCATATACGTAGTCCCGTAAGAAAATATAATCCATGTAAATATTAATCCGATACTCGAAAACTAATATTTACTATTCCCTTTATAATTTTAAATTTATTTAATTTTACTCATAAATTCCAGAATTACTATTCATAGTAATTAATTGCTCAAATTACCAAATTACGCCCACAGTGTAATTTAAATATCTTTAAAAGTGTAATTTAAATATCTTTAAAAGTACGGGGTATTACAGGGACGAATGATCAAAGGTTTTGGATCTTGGGATCGGGTTGTATGGGGATGATATTTTCAGATATGTTGGCATGGTGTGATTTTTAGGGATGTGGAGGTGGTGTCACTTGACCGCTGGCAGCGGGGCCTAGGTTGGAGGAGTGGTTCATCGTTTCCTCTGTGCGTTGCCCATTGCTTTGCAACAACTTGGCGACCGCCTCAGGAGAGAACGTCTCTCTGATACCAATTTAATGTAAGCGAAAACATTTTTGCAACTATAGCAAACATAATTGTTTAGAGGCTAATGGCCTAGCTTCTCTCTCTAATTCTTATTTATGTAAACAGTTTACCGATTACAAATAGAGGTCAAAGTCTTTATTTGTAGGAATGTGTATCTTGTAGCCAAGATAACGGTAAAGTGTAAAATAATTAAAATTGGGCACACCAAAGGTAATAAAAGACAATGCCACCCTCTAACCTAATATAACAACTAATAAGAGAGAATTTACTAATAAACATGAAAAATAAAAGTAACAAAAATACGAATATATTTCTAGGCAAGTCAAAAGTATCGCGACCCTAGATACAACCCTATAGTACCACTACTCCGACCAACGTAATTAAGATGCTAACATGACGATAAATCCCATCTTAATAATGTATATTAGGTACCGCCACTAGGCCGACCAAATATACATAATTAGAAGAACATTCCAATGCAATCGTAATTTCAAATGTATACTCTTAATACCAATCCGTTGTACCACTACTACAACACAATCCATTGTAGTAATACCATCCTCTTAGACAATCCCAAAGTATTTTAGGCTTAACCCCACGCGTGCCCTTACACTATACAATATCCTGCCCCTAACCTGCCTCTACGCTCTAGGATAACTACCACAATCCATTAATTTTCCAAATATAAGGTTTATAACCTTCGGTCTCTATTCCTAATCTTGCTTACATAAGCTACCCCATGAATCTTGGTTAGGTTGAATGCTCACGAATCCTTTCAAGGTCACCTTACTGGTCATAAACTATCTTTTAAAGTTTTATACAAGTTGTAAGACCAAACCATTATTAAAATGGGTCAAAAACACCTTGAAACAGATCAAAATTACTCGGCTCATACCCGAATCGAGTCGGCTCAGGGCCTAATCGATTTGGGCTCCTTTAGCGGCCTAACTTCGAGTTCTACGAACTTTCTTCCTCAAACTCAATCCCAACTAAATTCCAAATCCACAAATCATTTGTAATTGATTAAAAAATTATCATGGTTTAATAATCTTAACATTAAAAAATTTAAAAACTAAATTTAAAGGATTATTAAACTCCTTATTTGAACCCATTTACATAGTATTTACCATTAACCTTAGTTAAATGATTATGGCCCTCAAATCATCATTTCTCTACAATTAAATCTCCAATACTATAATGAACATTTTTAACCTTCTAAGTCCAACAAATTTATATTCTAGTTCCACGACCCAATTTACATAAAAATTTCTAAAAACCTTAGGTTTATGTTCATAACTTCAAATTGAAATATTTGCAACCAATGACTTTGTTAGTTTCATCATACAGATCATATATCTTCTAATTAATAATAATCTTGCTATAGATACAACATGAATTTAAACCTAATTAATTTAAATCAAAGAAGAAATGCAGAAAGCAATTTCTTGCATTGATTTGTCCTGGAGGTTGTCTTCTTCCTCAAGCAATCCTTCAAGAATCTCCCCAATTCTTCAATTCTCTTCTCCTCCAAGTCTCTTCCACTTGTTAGATCTCCTCAAGTAAGGCTAGGGTTTTGATAATAGAGTTTGATGTTAATTAATGAGGTTTATAATGCTAAACCCACATGTATCCGTAGGGCCGGGTTAAAACCCACCTAAAAGACCCCAAATCATAACCTAACACTGAACATGAATTCCAACTCAACCTAACATTAACCAATTACTCATGTAGGACTACCAATCCCACTTATATAACATCTCACTCAAATTTCAAACCAGCCAATAAATAATTTCCAATTGATTTTCAAAATATATGAGGTATTGCACTTACAAGGATTAAAAGAATGAACAAAATGAGTCATCACAAAGTTAATGAAAATATGAATTCCAAGGGAAACCTTGATTGTCAAGCACCTTGATGCAATTCAAGGAGCTGAATATGCTGAAGATGAATGCGGGGTTGATCATACACATGTGAGTGGAGATAAATTTGCACAAGACCCTTTGTCACTTTCTAGTGGTCCAATTGCAAGACTTAGAGCCAAACAGTTAAAGGAAGCACTTATTGGGCTGATCCAAGAGAAGTGGGCTGATTGTGGAAAGATGAAGACCAAGATGGGCCCAAATGATAATCAAAGCTTAGTCCATGTCATTAAAGCAATTTGGGGAGATAATTATCATGCAAAAACGTGACCATCATGTTCACACCATAAATGGGCATGAATTTATCTATTTTCAAGGTTAATAAATGGGGATTTTTAGTATTGGCTGGTTATCTTTAAATACATTGAACTTAGTCATTTAGTCATATTTTGTGGGAACTTGTTTACTTTGACAATTGTTTTGTTTTAATGCTGTATTTATTTCATTTCCTATTCTTGGAGGGTTGTTCCAAGTATAAATGAGGGAAGCTACGAATTTTGTAAGCACTTTTTGAGATAAACTAATATTATTGTGAGGTATTTTTGTTCCTCTTGGTTCTTAAGAAAACTTTTTGAACTTATCAAGTTAATCTTGTGGCGTTCAAACAACCAAACTTATCACCTTGATTCGTGAGAGATTCTTCGATTTCTTGGTGTGGCGTTTTAATCCTTTGTAGTCTTGGTTCTTATCTTACTAGGTAACGGGTCAAGGCTCAACAAACTTTGTTTATACGATCTTGGGTTCTTCAACCATCATTGTCATTGGGTTTCATCACAATTGTTGGTGAGATTCATATCATTTGGTATCAGAGCCTATTTCTAAGGCAAGTTTGACTATCCTTTTTTTTTTTTTCCTTGTTTCCTCCTTTAGAAAAAAAGAAAAAAAAAGAAGAAAACAAAACAAAAAAGGGCTTTGAGGAGGTGAGAAACAAGATTGAAACACAAAAAAATTGTATGCGTTCTTTTTATTTCGTATTGTTGAAACCTTGGAAACTGTGTGAGTCATTCATTTTTTTTCTCCCGCAATCAAATTCCTTACATTGTGATGAGTTTTGGTTGCTCCTCAATCTGAATTGCTGGTGGTTAATTTGAATTTGTTTATTGAGTTCGAGTAAGAACTAAAGAGGACACAAAAGAGTGGAAAAAGGCAAGAGAGTGCAAGATCATAACAGGGTAAAAGTCATTTTGAGTGAAAACACGAGTGTGAGTGAAACGCGCGAGGGAGGTTTCTAATTTTTTTTTTTTTTGCAGATTCTAGACATGTCCAATATTCAAGAAGAAGACACAACCGAAGAAGTTCAACAACCAGCCGTTCCAAACCTTCAAATGCAAGCATTGATAGGGGAGATGAGGCATATGTTGAGGGCTTTGGAAAATTGGCAGCACTATGTATGGCCAAAGGAATTTGTGATTCACACAGATCATGAATCCTTGAAGCATTTGAAGGGACAACAAAAGTTGAACAAACGTCATGCCAAGTGGGTGGAATTCATTGAAACATTTCCTTATGTGATCAAGGTAAGGAAAGTGTGGTGGCTGATGCATTATCTAGAAGGTATGCTTTACTTTCCATTTTAGACACAAAATTGCTTGGTTTTGAATACATTAAGGATTTGTATGAGCAAGATTCTGATTTTTGTGATGTGTTCAATGCATGTGAAAAGTGGCATTTGGAAAGTTTTATAGGCATGATGGATTTTTGTTTCGAGAAAATAAATTAGGTGTGCTTATGTGTTCATTGCGTGAATTGCTTGTGAGAGAAGCTCATGGTGGTGGTTTAATGGGTCATTTTGGTGTAGCTAAGACTTTAGGAATTTTACATTATCATTTTTTTTGGCCTCATATGAAACGTGATGTGGAAAGAATTTGTGAGAAATGTATCACTTGTAAACAGGCCAAGTCAAAGTTGAAACCCCATGGTTTGTCCACCCCTTTGCCTATACCTAATGAACCTTGGACTGATATTTCTATGGATTTTGTTTTGGGTTTACCTAGGACTAAGAGGGGGAGAGATTCAGTTGTTGTGGTGGTAGATAGGTTCTCTAAAATGTCACACTTCATTGCATGTCATAAAACTGATGATGCATCTCATATAGCTGATTTGTATTTCAAAGAAATTGTTAAGTTACATGGCATGCCTAGGACCATTGTTTCTGATAGGGATGCAAAGTTTTTGAGTTACTTTTGGAAGACTTTATGGGGAAAGTTGGGAACCAAGTTGTTTCTACTACTTGTCATCCACAAACTGATGGCCAAACTGAAGTAGTGAATAGAACTTTTTCTTCTTTGTTGCGTGCTATCATTAAGAAAAATTTGAAAGCATGAGAGAATTGTTTGCCACGTGTTGAATTTGCTTACAATAGAAGTGTACATTCTGCAACTTAGTTTTCATCGTTTGAAATTGTGTATGGTTTTAATCCATTATCACCTTTGGATTTAATTCCTTTACCTTTGAGTGAACAGGTAAACTTAGATGGCAAAAAGAAGGCTGAATTTGTAAAGAAGCTTCATGAAAAGCCTCGAATGAACATTAAAAGGAGGACTGAACAATATGTCCATCAATCCAATAAGGGACGCAAGAAGGTAGTGTTTAAACCAGGAGATTGGGTTTGGTTGCACTTGAGGAAGGAACGTTTTCCAAGTAAAAGGCGTTCAAAACTCCTACCTCGGGGTGATGGACCATTTCAAGTTTTGGAACGCATCAATGACATTGCATATAGGGTTGACTTACCAGGTGAGTACGGTAGTACAAGCTTTAATGTTGCTGATTTATCTCCTTTTGATGCAGGTGATGATTTGAGGACAAATCCTTCTCAGGAGGGGGAGAATGATGCAATTCAAGGAGCTGAATATGCTGAAGATGAACGCGGGGTTGATCATACACATGGGAGTGGAGATAAATTTGCACCAGACCCTTTGTCATTTTCTAGTGGTCCAATTGCAAGACTTAGAGCCAAACAGTTTAAGGAAGCACTTATTGGGCTGATCCAAGAGAAGTGGGCTGATTGTGGAAAGATGAAGACCCAGATGGGCCCAAATGATAATCAAAGCTTAGTCCATGTCATTAAAGCAATTTGGGGAGATAATTATCATGCAAAAACGTGACCATCATGTTCACACCATAAATGGGCATGGATTTATCTATTTTCAAGGTTAATAATTGCGGGATGAATCTCCAAGAGAAGTGGGCTGATTGTGGAAAGATGAAGACCAAGATGGGCCCAAATAATAATCAAAGCTTAGTCCATGTCATTAAAGCAATTTGGGGAGATAATTATCATGCAAAAACGTGACCATCTTGTTCACACCATAAATGGGCATGCATTTATCTATTTTCAAGGTTAATAAATGGGGGATGAATCTAGTTTTGGCTGGTTATCTTTAAATACATTGAACTTAGTCATTTAGTCATATTTTGTTGTTTTCCAAGTCCAAGTGGCCTAAAAAACGTGGGAACTTGTTTACTTTGACAATTGTGTTGTTTTAATGCTGTATTTATTTCATTTCCTATTCTTGGAGGGTTATTCCAAGTATAAATGAGGGAAGCTACGAATTTTGTAAGCACTTTTTGAGATAAACTAATATTATTGTGAGGTATTTTTGTTCCTCTTGGTTCTTAAGAAAACTTTTTGAACTTATCAAGTTAATCTTGTGGCGTTCAAACAACCAAACTTATCACCTTGATTCGTGAGAGATTCTTCGGTTTCTTGGTGTGGTGTTTTAATCTGGTTCTAATCCTTTCAAAACTCCTACCTCGAGTCAAGGCTCAACAAACTTTGTTTATACGATCTTGGGTTCTTCAACCATCATTGTTATTGCGTTTCATCACAATTGTTGGTGAGATTCATATCACACCCCCTTCTTTTGTCGCTAACTTCCTCATGAATAAATACCCCTTCAACAATAACCAACAAAGCCATTAACGCTCTTGTGTCTCAATATCGTCAAGATTTCTGCGGAATGAGAAATTCCAAGAGTTCAAGGACACAATGGATACGATGTGGTGAGTTTTTTTCAACGATAAATTGTATAATCGAGGATAAAGAGATTGGAAGGAAGCTCTACCCCCCAAGAATCTTCTCCGAAACGAGTGCTCTTAGCATCTCCTGCTTCCATCGTAACACACCTTCAAAAGGAATCGATGCCTTGTAGTAAAAATTTCTAGGGACTTCTCAGGGTACCTCTTTCCACTCTTGGAATCCCATCCATTTGTGTTCAAATCATATTTTTGTTTAACAATAGCACACCAAATATAATCTTTCTTCGTAGGGAATCTCCACAATCGCTGAGCTAACAAGTCTTTGTTTTTCAAGATTAGGTTTCCAATTTCCGTACTCCACAAGTTTTTAGGTTTAGTTACCGCCCTAACCTTAATTTAGACTAAGATATAACTTAGTCTCATCTTTCCATGAATTCCATGAGTTTTTAGGTTTAGTTTCCAGACTCCTTAATTTTCTCATCACCCTAACCTTCCTTGAAATTATTTCTCATTTCTCAATTAGTTTTGCAAATTTGACTGGAAGTTTGAAAATAGACGGGAACTAATTTAGACTAAAATTAGAATCCTATGAAGGATCGAGTCTAACAAATCAATCTCCCCTCTCTCGACAAACGTCTTTCCACCCGGCCAACCTTTTGTAATATTATCCAAGACTGGACTCCAAAAGCTAAAATCGTTTTGGTTCCCTTGTAAACCCAAAAAAGGCATATGCGAAGCCAAACCGCAAACCCACCTCTACCGGCAAGTTCTTCCATCTCCTCGCGTTCCACATTTATTCCTGCCACTTTACGTTTGTTAAAAGACCCGAAATTTCACAACCGATGATGCTAAATTATAAAAACTTGGTTCTATCACACACTTTTGAGAATTGTGAGTGTGACACCTCAATCGAGTCTCGCGATTTAACACCCTTCCACCACCTCACATCCTTTCAGTTTGTCCGTAATGTGACTTAAAACATCTGCCACCAATACTAAAAGGAAAGGGGACATCGATTCCCCTTTTTTGAAAGCCTCTCTCCCCTTTAAATTTCCTTTTTGGCGTCCCGTTAATCATCATCGCAACAATTTTCTGAACATGATATAACCCCCAAAACACTTGCTCCATCTACACGTGGTCATAGGAGTTAGGTCTTTTACCATTGATCCTTATTCCTCCAAACATTTTCTGATTATCCGTTGTACCTAGAGCTATAGGACCTCTTTAAATTTCCCGTAAAGTCCAATCCTTTCACTTTTTAACCCTTTAGGTTCGTTACCGTTCTTAACGTTGTTACCTATGAAGCACGAACGCTCTCCCGAATGTAACGAATTAGCTTTGACTCAAGTTGGACACGAGACACGCTCGGACACGCTGGGGACACGCTCGGACACGCTGACGAATTAGTTTTATTTTTTTTATTTTCTTTATTTAATCATAATTAATTCCAATAAATAATTATGACTGTACTCCAATTTAATTATCTCAAAATCACTCGGAATAATAAGGTCTTATTTGCAAAGTTTATTATGGTACATAATGTGATTCCCCATGTTAAGTTTTCCAATGCCCGGTGAAATCAATTCTGCGCTAATCGATTTTAACCAACATCCAATGTTCTAAAAGGCGCAAGGCGTGGTAGAGGTGTAGATGTCAAGCCTCAAGCTTTAAGAGCTTTGGCGTAAAAGGCATTTTCCCTTTTTCATTATTTTAATTATTCCAACGCTACTAATATAATAAATATTAGTATGATTATTGATAATGATTATTGAATTTTGGACATATCCGTATGTTTGGTAGCCATATTTCTCATATGCATGCTCCATAATCAATATACAAAATGTATTTCTCAACATTTAATAAGCAATATAGAAAATGTATTTTTCTTAATTCAATAATCATTATCAGTAATCATTCAATAATCAATAATCAATTATCAATACAAAATGACTCAATATAAGAAATGTATTTTTCACCTTTCAAATGAAACAGATAGACTTTTTTAGTAGGAAGTCGGTCCACAATGTTAGGCTTTTTTTTTGGACGCGAGAGGCAGAGGTTTGTGATACTGTTTGTCTTTGACTGTTTTTGACGAGATATGGGTCCGGTTTGTTAAAAAGTCTTTAAAAGGCGATATCGTTTCACTAAGGCATTTAAAAAAAAAAAAACACGCCTTAAGCCTTTTACCAAGAATAAGGCATAGGAGGATCGTTTCTCCCAAGCCTCAAGTTTAGGCCCGCCTTTTAGAACACTGCCAACATCTAATCAATTCCTTGATTCTCAAACTTAACATATTTTGCTACTTCACCGGATTATAAAATAATCCAGTGGTGGAAACCAATCTTATAATCTATAAAGGGGGTATCACAATTCAAGATCTTTCTTGGACGCGGATTCCTACAATTTATGATCTCAGACGTACTCACATAACTATTGTCAAACTTGTGGGGATCTATTGACCTAATCTAAAATTGAATCACACCCATAGTAATCAAAGCAACAAGTGTGGAAGCATTCCAATCCTCATAACTCTCGGGATTACGAATCTGTGCACCATTTGCAAATGGTGTGATTGCCCAAGTCAAGACAACCCTTAGACTTGAATCTCACTGGTTGTCTTGTTCAGTTCATCCTGGAATGTACCGATCACAATCCTCTTTCGAAGTATCATACAAGTTCTCAAACCATTAGACATGTCCCATAATTTGAGATAAACTACTTGGATTGTGCATGCAGCCTTTCCAATGAGATGTCGACTCCTTATCTAGACAATGATAATAAAATTGAAATTTCGATCTCTTGTGATCAAGTCGAATCTAACTCATTGGAATTTCTACCAAGTACAGTTGACCAACATATTAAATAATATATTTAAAACATGAATATAAAGTATTCTCACATACATGATTCTCGCATATATTAAACAATATATTACCATGCCTATGTTACACCTCAACCTTATACACTTTGAACTTATCAAAGGCTTCAGACTTGTAATGCATAAAATAAACATACCCAAACCTCAGGTACTCATCAATAAAAGTGATGAAATACTCGTAGCCACCTCTTACCGTGATAGTTAGATTGAACAAGTTCCAACACATCTTTGACTTTATAGCCCTTAGCTGTGAACGGCCTCTTGATCTTTTTACCCTCTCTAAGAAGAATTCATAGACTTGAAGTGCCTCCACTTTCAATGAACTCAATTGTCCATTTGAAACCATTATTTGAATTCCTTTTAGATTAATATGACCTAATCGTAAATGCCAAATATATGTTTGGTTCAATTTATAGAAGGTTCTTTTCTCAATAGGTTATTTATATTTAAGTTACCTCATTTCAGTGTTAACCGGTAGTGGTCAGGCATGCCTTGTATAATATAAAGATAATTTTCCAATGCACCATAACATATTAGAGATTTGCCATTTTTGATTTAACACCATTATTAGAATAAAACAAATATCCTTTCAAAACTAGTTTAGAAACTGAAAGCAAATTTCTTCTAATGCTAGGAACATAATATTTTGATTTAACACCATTACTAATATTAATTTTCTGTCTTCACCAAAGTTTAAAGGTGAATTTCCTACTGCAACTACTGCTGCCTTGCTGTGATCGCCCATGAATGGAAACATTTCTCCCTCACTGAGCTGCCTTTATCGGGACCTGCAAAGAATTGTAAACATGTTAGTGGCTCTCGAGTCTACACATCAGGTACCAGTAGATTGCACCACAAAACATATCTTAATGATTAAGGAGAAATTACCGTTTCCATTCTCCCTTGCTATGAAGACTGGGCACTGCTTCTTCCAATGTCTTGACCTTTTGCAAATATAGCAGTTGTCTTTCTGCTTCTTACCTGTTATCAGAGGCTTAAAAGCTGTTTTAACAACCATATGTTGTGCCTGAGACTTTCCCTTCTTCTTTTTCTTCTGACCTTGCGGGACAGAAGAAGATAGACCTCTCTCAGCAACCTGAACAACACTCTTATGCTTGGTAACATTCTCTGCAACTTATAGTTCTTTGAGCAGTTGCACCAGTGAGTAATCAAATATGTTCATATAATAACGAAACTGTTTAAAGAACTCCGGTAGTGATTGGAGCACAAAATCAACCTAGGTTTTTCTATCAATTTCAGATCCAAGCCTCTCTAGTTCTCCCACGAAGGACATCATCTTAAGAACATGCTCACATCATCCAGCATCTTAGTGTTAACGAACTTTGTCATATCATCCAGCCTTGCGACACAATTCTGATCCTCAAATATGTCCTGAGGTTCATAATCATGTCGTAAGCGCTTAGCATGTGCTGATTTTGGTGTTGCAACACATTGGTCTTAGAGATTGATATGTAGTAACGAGCCATCTCATCAGCTTTTTGCACATTTGATAAGCTTGGACATCCTTATCGGCTGCTCCCTCATCAGGCTTAACAGTACAAGTTTCAGCCAAAACAAATTTATAGTCCTCAGCAGTTAGGATAGTATCAATGTATCTTTTCCAGTCAATATAATTCATGCCAGTTAACTCGGTGTTCTTTAATAAGCAAGTGAGTTGAATGCTGAGCCCATTTTGAAATTTGAGAATCATATTTTTGAAAACGGAATTAATTTTAAAGTATACACGTGAGAATTAACTTCGATTTAATTTTAATTTGTCATCTCTCTACCGCCAATAAAATAAAATCTTGTCGAGCATCCTAGTTCCCTTATGAAGTGAAATTTCTTGATGGGAGTTTAGATCACCTCACCTCGAACTTTCATCTTTCAAGTAAGTACTCCGGACAGTCCAGGAACCACTATCCTACATATTTGAATAGCCAGCGTCTTTTGATCGCACTCTTGACTCCAATGGAATGATATTATTAGTTGTGGTTAAGTGTACACTTGAAATCAAACCCATTCGTATAGATTTCTTCGATGGGAGGACCGAACACGATCACATACAATTTCAATGAACTATCACTTAAGAATTTTAAAATTTCCGTGATACCATGATTAAAACCATCCGATTGGCGGCCATATCAAAAGCTAATACGAGGAATCAATGACATCACAATTTTAAAATACTGATGGCGACCGAGGGGTTTATTGCTGAAACCCCTCTACCACTTAATATATAAAACTTGAGGGTTTGTGAAAAATAATTTATTCAATTCTAAAAACTTGAAATAAATCCTTCGTATTTTTTCAATTTACTTGCATAAATTAAATTTCTCGCTCACTATTTTAATTTTCCAAATTATCTTTGTAAGAGCATCCACAACGGCGGATGCTCTAGAAAGGCAAATCTACCAAATGAAAAAGTGGGTTTAGCTTTCGTCAGGGGTAGACTACACAGTGGAGGAGGAAAGCAAATTTGCAACTCATGTTCCTACGAACTAATGCTGTTCGTAGGAAAAAAAAAATTCTTACGAACAACATTAGTTCGTAGGAATGTTATACGGACAACATTTGTTCGTTAGAACCCAAATACATGATAAAAATAATTATTTACACTTCCTACGAACAACAGAAGTGTGTAGAAACTTCCTACGGACAACATAAGTTCGTAAGAAGTTTTACTGATTCCGTAGCCATCAGGTAACTTTGCCAATCCCTTACCTTTCCTACTACCATATATGGTAACTTTCACCCATCCGCTGTGACCCTCTCAATTTGTAAACTTACAAATTCTTTTGGCTTTACATCCCACCATTGTGGATGCTCTAAGGACACAAATTTCCAATTGAGTCTTAATGTAGTGTTGGCTCAATTCCGGACAAAAACATTTGAGTCATAGGATAGTGTTCATGTGTATCCTTCAAGCCTATGACAAGTTTGAGTTGAAGACGTATCAATCTAGTTCATCGTGAAGTCATCGTTGCCGAGTTTCAAGTGCCTCGTTTTGCGTCCTCAACAATTCATCATATTTCAAGTCTCCAATAAGGTATGAATGCTATATATATATTTGTAGAGACTTGGAATAATTTTTATTGGGTGTAATTTTTATTTAAAATAAATTTTTATGAGCTTAAAATGAAAAATGCTTTTTCTGCCTTTTCGTTCGAAATTGTCGCTCGAACGAGAATGTCGTTCGAACGAGAATTTCATTCGGACGAGTTTTCCTAACGAGTTTCCCTTTTGAACACTGACTTTTCGTTAGAAAGGTCGTTCAAACGAAATGTCGTTCGAACGAAAAAGCCGTTCGAACGAAATTTCAGGCGGGAACAGTTTTTGGCATTTTCCCACTCTTTGTCCCCACTACTTTTTGACAGTTTTTAACCACTTCGGGACCAGGTTTTTTAATAGACTTTTGAGCATCCTTAGAGAGTTTTTTGGAGAGAGATTCTTCCAACCAAAAGTCCATGTTTTCATGTATTAAATTTCAATAGAAAATTTTCCTCAAACACATGTTTATACACCCATAGTTTAGTTTAATTAATCCAAGTATCTCTACATACATATATTTTGCTTGGAGTTGTTTGGCACCGGTTTCTACTCTACCGTTTGAAGTGTTGTTTGGGTTTACTTCTACATCCCTTAAAGAAGAAGACTTGTTTGTTGCTTCGGCATTCCCACTCGGAGAAAGGATTTGGGTGTGGGTTGACGGTTGTTCGAAAGCCTCATTGATGGATTCCAAGGTTCTGGTGGAGCCCGGGATTGTCGACTAAGCAGAGGTTGGTACAAGAAGACTCGTCAGGGTCTTGAAGGAGTCGAGTCGAGTTGTGTAAGTCATCTGTCTTGTATTTGTAAAATTCCTTACTTAGTGGACTTATGGCTAGGGCCGTCCGAGGTTTTTTCCATTTGGGTTTTCCTCGTACATCGTGGCATAGTGGTTGTGAATTTATTATATCTTGCAAATCACCAAGAACGCATGCTTAGGATTAAAAGATAAAATATGGTTTAATTCACACTCTCGTTTAATTTGGTGCTAAAATTAGTTTGGGTAAAATTTAGATTAATTTAATTCAAGTCGAGATAATTTAATTTGGTAAAATTTGGTTTGGCCTAATTTGCGAAAAATGAATTAATCTTGTTAGGCAAATGTGTAGGACTTGGGTTGAATTAATTTGGTTTTAGTGAATAATTTATTAGTTGTTTTATTTAATTTCAATTTGAGTTTAGTTTAATTTTAATTTGAAAGAAATTAAAATTTGTTGTTTGTGTGTGTTGTGTTGAACCATCCCATTCCGCATTTAATGGAAATTGAATTGAAAAAAAAACATTGAAGAAACTTCCTTAACAAACTTTCGGGAGGAAAAAAATCTCTTGCCAGCTTCTTGGCACCCATCAGCGCTTTATGGGTGAGGTCTGGCCGCTATAGTGGGCCAAGACAACCGCTATTACGCACAACCTCCATTAAAGGCCTCCAGAAACCTATGAAAATCCTCCATAACCAAACCCAATACTGAAGATGAAAATAAAAATTGCATCCCTCCTCCAATAGAACGATTAAATGCAAAAATTATAAAACCTTATTTATTACAACTAAATCGAATCTAGGAGTAGAAAATAACTACGGATGGA
The DNA here is from genome assembly GCA_949130495.1 of Sambucus nigra. Classification (NCBI taxonomy): domain Eukaryota; kingdom Viridiplantae; phylum Streptophyta; class Magnoliopsida; order Dipsacales; family Adoxaceae; genus Sambucus; species Sambucus nigra. Next base: position 663,196,807 of record OX422210.1, read on the forward strand.
AGGGATATAATCATTCACATCCTACAAAACAATATTAGTACAAAAATATACATCCATGAACATATTTTTTAATATGCAAACTAGGGTTTAATGGTGCACAACATGGGGCTTTCGAAAACGTGATGAATATAAACCGAGGGCTATGATACCAATTGTTAGGAATCAATATATGCGGGATAAAATTTTTCGGCCCATAAATCTTTGGTTAATCATATAATAGAAAGTGCAAAACAAAAATAGGTTTGAAACCCAAACCTAGGGTTACGAATATAATACTTTTGCGGATCCGGTTGCAATCCGAATATGGAGAAAGACATTTCGAGAAGATGAAGGGCTGCCTTCTTTTGATCCTCCAAAAGCTTGCTTGTGTGCTGCGAAACGCTTAGATCTTCTAGTATATGATACTCTCAGAGCTAGGTAGGTGTGTGGGCCTTCTAGTATATTATATACATGTAATTGTTTAATGTATATATGTCATACATGTGTCTAATTTATACACGTGTTTGTATTATGTACAACTCATATATATTATATATATGATACAAATATATATATATTTTTTATGTATATATATATATATATATATTTACTTTATAAATAAATCAAGTTTACCAAACGGTTATAAATGGTTAAATTTCTGATTGATAACACTGTTCTCAAAAACAGTTTTTAAACGTAACCAGACCGACCCTAAGCCTTGCACCCAAATATTTATGATCATGATCGTCTCTACCCGTTGTTAACTGGTTTTCAGTTGGATGCTCCTCCAACACATCTCAAGTGCATAAAAATATTTCCTAACATCAGTCACATTGTTTCTTAGAAATATTTTTAGTCTTTGTAAGAACAGATCTCTATTAAATATTAATGAGTATTCCTTGCTTAATACTTACTAATTTGTGTTTTCCTCTTGGATAGGCTCTTTTAGGGACGATGTTGCATTCAAAGACATTTCCTTACGAGAGTATGTTATCAGCTAAGGTTGAATATGAATGCCGATTGAGAGGTGCTCAAAGAATGGCGTGAGCACTTTTCTTTTTAAGTGGATTTACAAATTACTTAGTTATAAAGAAAAAGTATTAGGGGGAAGTGCAAACGATGTCCAAAACTATGCAATTTGTGCAAGGAATTCCTATGAAGGGTTTTTAGTGCAAAAAGAAACCTTGAATTATGCATTATGTTGTAAAAACTCGTCCTATGACTTTTTAGCAATAATTTTAGCAGACACATACGGGGTGTTTGTAACAGAATTCAGGGGTATTTTTTCCAATAAAAATAGTTCAGGGAGATTCTTGCAAAGCTACACTGTTCAGCATGGTTTCTCACTTTACCTATATTTTTATCTCCACGTCCATTCCATTCAGTTGTTGTGCTATATTATTTACTTGAAGATGATGAGTGGAAAGAAAGAGACTCTAATGGATTTCTGCTTTGCCATGATGGTCTAAGCCAGGATTTTGCCAATAGTTTTTCATATATATATATATATATATATTTTTTAACTTTAATATATTACTAATTTTCGATTTTAGACTTTAATACAACCTAATCAGTTTATTGGGCTTACTTTAGTACATTTTTCGGCGCTAAATGTCACCGAAAGATCACTTTTAGGGGCAAAATTTTCACATTTAGCGACAAAAAATGTACTAAAGTAAGTCCAATAAACTGATTAAGTTGTATTAAACTCTAATTACGAAAATAAGTAATGTATTAAAGTAAAAAAAAAGTCCTTTTTCTTTCACTAATCACCACCCATGGGTGGTGATTTTTTCTTGATATGGTTTATTAACAAGATTCAACCGCTTCTGAGTTATTTATTACCTAGGATTTGGTTTATTAATCAAATCTTCTTTTCTCCTTGACTAGGTTCAACCCTGTGGTTGGTGGTGGGCCCAATGGAAGTGTTATACATTATTCTCGAAATGACCAGAAAGTGAGTGAGTTGATTGTAAGCTTTAATCATGGAACATTTTATGTATATAAACCAAATATTTTATAAATGGATTATGATTGACAGATCAAAGATGGAGACCTTGTTCTGATGGATGTTGGATGTGAGTTGCACGGTTATGTTAGTGATCTCACACGTACTTGGCCACCCTGTGGCATGTTTTCTGATGTTCAAGTATGTTTTCTAGTTTGCATGTTCCATACTTTTATGACAATCCTAAAAGTGGATATACGATTTTATTTTTGTTCTACTTTCCTTTTTTGTTTTAAAGGAAAAGAATATTGAAGAAAGATAGGGTAAACCCAAGTACACCGAAACTATGCATAATTAGTTTAGGCACCTGGGGATCAAAGATAGGGCTGATTCACTGATTCAGAATCTATTTTAACTGTGTTCACTCTAACCTAAGAGAGTTAAGTAGAATATTCTATCTTAACTATGTCCTTGGGGCACCAAGGGTTAAAGATTCTCATAGAGAACATGATGTTAGATTTTGTTTTTTAAATCATACGGCCATCTCCTCTCTCTTTATCCGTATTTCTCAATGAAGAAACACAAGTAAGAACAATAATGACATATGTATATGTATATACCTTCTAAAAGGAGCTACATAATCTATGATGTATATCTATTGGAATAACAAATCGCTCATTCAACCATTACATTTCATCTCTCTGAAGTTTTAATTGTATTTTCATCATCTTACTCTCTAAAACAATGGCTCTGCGATGAGATTTCTTCCAAGATCATTCAAAGTGTTTGTTGAGTTCGTCATATGGCATTCAGAGCTTCAATATGGTGGAGAGGGCCACGACTATATGCGCTCTGGTGTGTTTCCGAAGGGCATGCTCTTTTGGGTGTTCTCTGTTCTGGATCGTCAAGGGAGGGTGGCTGGTGGACTGCCGAAACTAACCAGGAACAGGGAGGTGATGTGACACCCCGCCTAATTATATACCGGGTGATCAGTCCTTTATCAAATTAAAACAGGAATCTCATTTGGTTCATTCTTAGCATCACTGTCGAAAATCTTTTTAAAAGTTACAAACGACCTAGTATTCAAAATGTTGATGCCAAATTTTATCTTTCATTAAAAAGATAAATACATGTGAAATAAAAATAAATTAATCACCGAGTCTAGAACAAAATGAATAAATAAATAAAAGACTTGCCGAATAAACCATCAGCTACAAATCCCAAATCCAAAATACTAATCCAACAGATAAATAAATAATCCAAATACTGAGTCTGAAAGTAATTGGGCAACACGCCCTCAATGAAACTGTATCTGAGATAAGATTCCTAATCTAGGAATGAAGAAACAACGCATCTAATCCAACTCCTGCATGCATCCACATGTGCCACAACTGCATATCCCTGGAATAGATGATCAAGTCTGGCGTCCCAGTGGTTGGACACCTAAAAGGTTTTGAAAATATTTGCAGCAAGGGTTAGAACCCAAAACATTTTGAAAATATTTAGCAAGTGATTAAGTTTGCAGTAATTAAAATGCATGAATATTTTTTATATTTAAGCTAGTGTCGCACTTCCTTGAGATAATACTCACCCCTCATCTAAAGTGCATACCTAATGCTTTCTTCCTACCCCAAATAGTTGTACTACCCCATCTAACTAGCCTTGTTATAAATACTTCCCGACACACTACTCTATCCCGGGAAATCTTACTGTTGATTTGTAAGTTATTTATCACATTAACTTAATTAATCACGTTAAATAAACTATATATAACAGTCCCACTATTTGTATATAAATAATACCATTTTACTTTATCTAATTTGCCCATATATAAATGTCTACTATATTATATACGTATATAATAAATACAATTGCACTTCATGTATTTCATCCATATATGAATATCTACGCTATTATATACGTACAATTAATACTACACGTGTCTTACGTATATCCATCCTCCCGAGTAATAACTCACCGGATGCTTTCTCTAAAATGCTATTACCCCAGGTAAACTCAGTCCAACCCGGATACCACGAGACGGTTTACTCACACCGAATCAGGCATAAATAAATAATAAGCATAGCGAAGGCGGTCATAGTTATCCGAGTGTGAGACCGAATCATACCCAAAACGTCTCACCTCGAAAAGAATCACAACATAAAATATTGGACGCTATGACCTGGGGATTAAACTCGCCCTGCATTCACTAGCCAAGGGATTCATCCACATCGTGCAACCTCCTATGATAGCACTAAAGGGGTATGTATTTATAAAGTATCCAACACTGATATTAAAAGAGCACACAAATATATATATATATATATATATACTATCACACTATCCATATATGTATATAATAAATTAAATCGGCTACCTCGTGGCTAACTCCCGTAGCACTAGCTTAAAAATATTCGAGCCAAATCCACGACCCTTAATTTAATTAATTTCACCGCAATTAATTTTATCTAAATGGTGTCACTCAACCAAAATTCCCGGACTCCCTTACTTGATCCGTATTTTTACCCCTTTAAATTTATTTCATAACATTCCATTTATTGAGATTGGCACTCCTTCTAAATGAAATATTACTTCAAATCCATCTCCCATGACCTTAAGTATTTTTCTCAGTTAGTATACTTTTACATTAATTAAACTCATCAACAGAACTCCCAAAAGAACAAAGCAGATGTCGGCCATGACCATAAGTATTTTTCCCAGTTAGTATACTTCTACATTAATTAAACTCATTAACAGAACTCCGAAAAGAACAAAGCAGACATCGGCCAAAATCCTCACCGTCGTTCGAGTGACGTCGACTATCGTTCGAGCGACATCGACAGTCGTTCGAACGACCTTCGGCCTTTTTCCCCACTTCGCTAGTTCCACCATTGTTATTCTGCATCCAAGCTTTTTGTTCCTCAACCCAGAACGAAGTTTAAACCCTTCCAGCAATCAAAACCCTCCTTTAAACAGATTTATTCGTGGATTTAACGTCTAAACACTAAATTCCTACATACCATCAATCTTTAACAGTAGTAGTAAGAATCTGGGTTTAACTATTCACGATGTTACTTTACTCGTTTCCTCAAAATTAAATTTCAAACTCCAATTCACACGACATAGATTATCGGTCTACCACTATAAATCGGATATCAACTCCTTTAATTCATAACACAATATTAATTTCATCTTTAATCTACGTAAATTGGCCAATTTTTCATGCGATAACCCACCCAAAAACGAATATGATTTACACCCACTATGATATGAATTGAAAAATGCAATTTAAATTAAAAGCAAGTTAACCACTTACCTTAACTGATTCGCAGGGTCTGATTTCCTTTGGGGTAGATGATGATTTGAGGAAGAACACACTTAATCCCTTTTGATTTGGCTCCCAAAAGTTTCCCCAATTTCTCCCTCTCTTCCCCTTTGCAAATCTAGGATTTTCTATTTGAGTTGTGTCTGCCACCGACTCCTTACTTTAGGTTTTATATTGTTAATCCCGGTATTGAACTTATGGGCCAAGTTAAAATGGCCAAACACCCCCGTGTGAGCCCGATTATGTCTAAAAATGTCCCGAGACCCAATTACTACCCTCGGGTACTCTTTTCCGACTATCTCGATCTATCCGGAATCAACCGTGCACTCAGAATTGTCATTCGAGTTAATTTACTAAAATTCTCCAATTTTGACCTCAAAATACGACACATGTGAAATTTAAAAATAACCCGAATTAATTAAATCTTAATTCACCAAATTAATTGACTCCTCCAAATTAATAAAATTCTATATTACCAAAATGGTCAAATTCTATGTCTTCATAATTACGGGGTATTCCAGGTGAAGAGTAATAGAGTTGGATAGTTTCTTTGCATTTTAATAGTGGAGCTAGAGAATCTCCGAAGATAATCTCCGAATTAGAGAAAGCCTCCCTAGTTAATAGAATAAATTCAAGAGAAGGAAGCAACATGAAAGGGAGTGAGGCAGCTCAGCGAGGAAGCCCAGTGACGCAGTCCAACGAGGAGATTGGCTGAGAGAGCTCTTCTTTATCTTCCTTTCTTACTCAGTTAAATTGTACCTTTTAAATACATTGATTGTAATGCTGTAACGATTGTAATATTGAGTGTGAGGTTAAATGGTACTCGTGGGAGACCAGGCCTGGCAGGGTTGGAAGAGCTTACATGTCGAATGACCTCGCCGTGGGAACCTCAGAGGGACTTGGTTTGAAGGATTGAGAAGTGAGGCAGCGTTAGGGCTTGTCCTGACCATCTTAGATACACCTGGTAAAACACCGAGAAATCTTTTCACCGTGGAAGCTCGTGTAGAGCAACCTTGAGTTCCATCGAATATTGAGCTTTGAGTCAAACAGTCCCTTACCAAATGTCACATCTACTTTAGGTGATGTCACCCGCCAGCTAAACACTGTCCAATCCAAACTCGAGTAAACCAGTGTGGTATTGGGGCTGTTAGATAGTTTGGTGAGCCACTTCTGTGATGACAGTCCTCTGACGCACAATGGTTTGGCAAAAGGCATGTCCTGGTATTTAATGATCATGATGCAGGGTGTGCTGGCCCATCAGGCATTTAATGTTTGTGACGTCAAGTGTGATAGGGAGGTTTTTCACGTGTAGGTAGATTGAGACGTCTCGGGAAGGGGTGTGGGGCTATTTATGGGCCTCTACCACTTCTGAGATGAGAGAGTTCTTTATAGAGATTTATTGCTAGAGAGAATATATCTGAGAGAAGTTATTGCAAACCAGAGAGTTTACTCACCCACCATTGTCATTTATTGTGAAGCTTTTAATAGCTAACCAGAGATCCTTTAGAGGTGGTTGGTGTGTTGGCTCTCTCTCCCTTTGAATGAGTTACTTCTGAGTTTCCTTTATTGTTATTTGAGTTATACACAATAGACTTATGAGTTCAATCTGAGTGTTGATTATATACAATATTGTGTGTTCACTTGTATTTATTAAAGAGTTCTTGGGTTATCGTTTATCACCATATCTATAGGGGTTACACCTCAACTGGTATTACTATACTCCCAGGCTTCAAAGGGACTACCCTCTTACATTTGGCGACTCTGTTAGGGAGGTATTCTTCTAAAAAATATGGCACAAGATAACGTTACCCGTACCATTGATTTTGATGCTATATAACGTAGTGAGGGAGCTTGAGGCCAGGGATGGGGTTCCTCGGGTGGAGGTTCCCCAAGTTCGAATGGCAACAGAAATCCCAACGGTGACACAAGCTTTCACTAGTGCCGTGCCATCTTTCTCATGGGTAAGTTCATTGAGTTCTTGCAGACCCCCGTAGCTGCAACGACTTTGGGAGGGGGATTTGACCCTAACTCCGTAACACCAATGGTGGTTTCGAAAGCCCCATCAAGCGCAGCTCCAACGGTACCTGGCCCCACGAACACTGTACCCACCCCTATCCTAACGGTGAGTATCCCAGGGGTGGCAAGCATTCCACCTGTGGTCCCTCGGCCCATTGCTCCAGTGGCGCAGAAAACTCCTGCATCTGCCTTGGAAGAAATGAGGAAGGAGATGCAGAAGGAGATGCTATAGATGATAGCAGCTTCCTCACAGTGAGTTAACGAGGTAGCATCGGTGTACGTTGATTTTCGTACTACTTACCCTCAGGAGTACAACGGCGAACCCTACCTGAAGGACTACATTCCTCCCATCTTTGAATAGTAAAAGGAGCAAACCCGAAGGAGCACATCAAACGCTTCATTGAGCATCTGGGGGCTCATTGTAACAGTAAGAAGCTAAGGTCGAGGGAGTTTTCCAAATCCCTCATCGATAAAGCTTATACCTGGTACTCTCACTTGGCACCGAAGAGTGTCTTAACATTGGAGGAAATGCACGTTCTGTTTGTCCAAAAATTCTTTCTGGCAGAAGATGAGTTCACGTTGACACAGCTGGGCAGGGAGAAGCAACGGCCAGGGGAGGAAGTGGTAGCGTACGTCCGAAGGTTCAGAGAAAGGTCCCTCGATGTGAGGGAGGAGGCCAAGGAGTCCAAACTGTTTCAGATTTGTGCTTGCTCCCGGAGTACATCTATCACCTCATCAACGAAACGCACGAAGAAACTTTCGCGACATTTTTAAAGGCAATAAGGAACATATCGTTGGTCGTACGGTGAAACCCGGTCGTGGTGCTTGTGATGTTCAGGCAGCCAATACAGCTTGTGGTAGCACGGGGCCAGCCCCCACGAGTGGGTCATGTCGATGGAGGAGAGGGGGCCAAACAATCGAAGGACAATAAGAGAGTTCAGTAGAGATAAAGAAGATCCACTCCCAGTGCCTTGTACTATTGAGGAGGCAGTGAGTTGTTGCAACGCCATGGTCTAAGGGGGGACGTTTATGAGCCAAAAGATACTCCAGCTGTGGAGCCAGATGCAGAGACAAGAGCTAATCCCAAATATTGCCAGATCCATCGAAAGATTGGTCACCCAACGACAACCTGCTTCACACCGAGGAAGATTATTAACAAACACATGAAAGCAGGGACTCTGCAGATCCCTCAGGAGAACGTTAACAACCTATTACTAGCACATGCAGCTAACCTGATAGTTGCTTATGATGAAGAGGCTGAATGAGAGGCGAGGGAGCTGAAGATTGAACGGGAGAGTTTGAGGACTGCACCAGGGGAATGGCTAGCCTACGATGAAGCTAGTGCCAGAGATGTGGAAGATGTATACAATCTGGATAATGAACAAGTAGATCAGGGTTGGAATACCATGCCGTATCTCAGTCGCTCAAGTTCTCATGGCTCTTCGACCAAGTGGGGATGTCGAAGGAAAGTCGGTTGGAGATAACACAAGCGATGGAGCACAAAGCCCAACGACGAAGCCCAACAACAGAGCGTGCTGAGTAGGTTTTCGGGAAGTAGATTAGCAGAAGCTTCGAGAGAAAGGAAACAGAAGGCAGTCGTAAAAGCCAACAAACAATGTAAGAAGATGATAACAGATGATGGGAAGGTGATTTATTCCCTTTGAAGGTGTGAGCGGGCGGTCGAAGGAGCTGTTCCCGAAGCTGACGAAGAGGTTGACCCGGTGTACGAGTGTTTCTTAGTAGACCGACAGGGGCAATGTATGGTCATAGACAACTCTAATATACAAGAGTTTGTGGAAGAAGTGGGAGAAGAACCAGAGTACATGATGGATCGTCCGAAGCCACAAGTGCAGGAGCTGGAACAACTGGACTTTGCCGAAGAAGGAGAAGATCCATGGGCCATCTTCATTTTGAAGGGTCTGAGCAAGGAGAAAAAAGGGTCTTGGTTGAGCTAATTCGGGAGTGCAGAGACTTTTTGCATGGAAGTACACAGAGATTGAAGGGCTAGATGAAGAAGTAAGTTGCCACAAACTTAATGGCTTCGGCCATACCGGTGAAGCAAGCTATAAGAACTTACAAGCCTGAATTGGATCTGAAAATTAAAGAGAAGGTGCAACGATTGCTAGCAGCGGGGTTCATCAAATCAATACAACACCCATTTTGGTTGTCAAGCATTTCCCAGTGGGAAAGAAGGACAAGAATCAAATAAGGATCTGTGTGGACTACAGGGACTTGAACAGAGCTTGCCCAATAGATGAGTTCCCTCTGCCCTCCATTGATAGTTTGATCGATGCAACTGCTAGGCATGAAATGTACAGGTTCATGGATGGGTATGTGGGGTACAATCAGATCAAGATAGACCCAATTGATGCAGAGAAAACAACGTTCAGAATCCCGTTAGGCAATTTCATGTACAAAGTAATGCCTTTTGGGTTGAAGAATGCTGGGGCAACATATCAGAGAATGATGATGGCCATTTTCCACGACTTCTTTCATAAGTTTTTGGAATTTTATGTGGACGATTTGATCATCAAGTCAAAGTAGGAGGAGTCCCATCTGGACGATTTAAGGAAGGTATTCATTCGGTGCAGAAAGTATATGAACTCGTTGAAGTGTGCCTTCGGAGTTACAAGTGGAAAGCTCCTAGGCTTCGTGGTAGATCGACAAGGAGTGTAGATGGACCAGGATAAGCAACGAGCGATCCTGGAGATGCCATGTCCAAGAGCAACGAAGGAGCTCAAGCGTTTCCTCAGTAAAGTCTCCAATCTCAGGAGATTTGTGCCGAGGCTGGCCGAGATAACTCATCCACTGATGAAGGTATTGCGAAAGTGCATAAAGTTTAAATGGGAGGAAGATCACCAAGAATCTCTGACCAAGTTAAAGAAGCTGCTCACTTCTCCACAAACGATGATTCCTCCAAGGGCAGGGATACCGTTGAAACTCTACGTCACATCTACTACAAGGTCCGTTGGAGCCCTCTTGGCGCAGAAAATTGATGGGCAAGAACGACCAGTCTACTACTTGAGCAGGATCATACATGGACCAGAGGCAAGGTACAGTAGTGTAGAAAGACATTGTTTAGCCTTGGTGTTTGTAGCACAAAACTTAGACATTATATGGTATCTTTCACAATTCATATTGTGACAAGATGTGATCCCATGAAGTTTTTGTTGGCGAGAACTATTTTGATTGGAAGAGCAGCTAGTTGGTTCCTAATCCTTTCAGAATATGACTTAAAGTGTGTGGTCTCTTGTGCGATCAAGACCCTGGCATATGCAGATCTATTGGTAATTTTTCCATCTGGGATATTTGAGCCACCCCGAGAGAGTATATGAAGAGCGACACAACGGTTGTGATACAACGAAGAACAACTCCCTCGGTGGTGCAATTGATCTTGCCGATGGAAGACGATTCAGATTGGAGAGGTGAGATCAGGAAGTAGTTGGAGTCTGGGAAGGCAAGATGGAACTGAAAGAGCTAGCGCAGTACTTTGCCAGTTAAGGAAGTCTTTACTTGAGGAATGTGGGAGGATGGCTGTCAAGATGCATCGGTCCAGAAGAGGCAGAGTAGAAGTTGAAGAAAACAACCGAGATCCCGAGATCCCTCTCTACAGAAGAATTCAGGGAGAGGGAGCCAACGATGAAGCAGGATGCAACAGAGTTACAATGAAGGTGCGATAAATGTCAACTTTTCTTTCAGGCAACTGAATGTCACTTCGTTGAAACTCAGACGAACTGGAAGCTTACATTGATTTTATTAAGGATGGAGTTGTTCCTGCGGAGAAAATTGACGTGATGGGACTCGAGCGAAGGGACCCACGGTTCTACGTTCAAGAGGAGCAGCTCTATCGCAGAGGATACTTCAACAGGCCATTAAGATGCATCACGAAGGAGGAGACAATGGAGGTTTTGAAGCCAACTCACGATCAAGCTCACATTGGAGGGGCAAAGTTATATGACCAATTAATGACCTTGGGTTATTATTGGCCAATCATGGAGAAAGATTCTGTTGAGTTTGTTCGAAAGTGCAAGGCGTGCCAGCTACATGGTAACATGATCCATGCTCCTTCGGTGGGCTTACACTCTCTGGCCACTCCTTACCCATTTCACACTCTCTGGCCACTCCTTACCCATTTCACTCTTTCCATCTATGAGTGGAAAGATTTGGATATTGGTGGCAACGGAGTGCTTTACAAAGTGGGCTGAGGCGATACCACTCAAGAGAGCAACAACTAGTGTGGTGACCAACTTCATTAGAGAGTACATAATTTGCAGGTTTGGGATTCCAAAGGTTGTCCTCTCTGATAACGGGACCCTATTTGTCAACAAAGAAGTAACGATGCTCATAGACATACTCCATCATCCATCATACTTCAACAATGGCGTATCTTAAGGGCAATGGTCAAGCCGAAGCAACTAACAAGACCTTGGTCAACATCTTGGCCAAGACGATGGAAGACTTCCTAGGATCGTGGGATGAAAAGATTCCAGCAGTTATGTGGGCCTATCGAACGACGAAAAGGAAATCTACAGGGTATACACTGTTCTCTCTTGTGTTTGGCACCGAAGCAATTCTGTCGGTAGAGCTGGAAGTTCCTTCGGCAAGATATGCCTTGCGAAGCAGCATGCTCCCTCATAGCAGACATGCACAGTTGGAAGCTCTGGATGAACACAGGGACAATGCAATGTATCACTTTCAAATGTACACGAAGCAGCTCTCCAGGGCATATGACAAATTGGTGAGGTTAAGAAAGTTTGTAGAAGGGGATTTGGTTTTGAAGGCAGCGGTGAAGCACATTCGGGAGCTCCCATTGCTTAAATTTGCTGCGAAGTGGGAGGGACCTTTCATTGTAAAGGAGGCTCATGATTCAGGTTACTGCTTAATCTCTAAGATGGAAGAGGATAAACCTTTCAAGATTAACAACAAGTGGTTGAAGATCTATAATGTTTAAGTGAGTAACCTCAGTTGCAAATTTATTTTATGTTGCAATTCGTTAGATGAGCTATTTCTTTTGTAATGAGATAAGAAGAAAGAGTTTGCTTGTAAATTGTATTTCTTTTGTAATGAGATAAGAAGAAAGAGTTTGCTTGTAAATTGTAAGAGTTTAATCTTTGCAATAAATAGAAGAGTTGCAACAAAGCATTGCATGATAACGAAATACTGTTTCTTTTATTGATATACTCAAAAGGATTACAAAATTGGGAACTATTGCTCAAGATTTACATTTGAGGAAATAAAGAAAAAAAATTACAACACAAAAGAAGGGACTTTAACCCAACCACAAGTCAGATTGGGAGAAAAAGTCTCCAGGCAAGCTCGAAGAAGCCTCCAAGCATGTTCTCTGAGCTGTGATACTTCCTTTAAGTTTGGTCTGAACTTGGGCCCGTTCGATCAATAAGGCTTCACGTCTCTGCTTGGCCTTCAGTTGAGCTTCTTCGACAACCCTAACTTCCTCATCAGCTGCTACTAACAGAAGGGCCAACTCTGATAGCCATTTTTCCTCATCCTGTTGGACCTCTACATGTTTTAGATTAAGTTCCCTCTAACTTTCCAGCTATTGGCTCTTTAAAAGTTTCAAGTGGCCAATCAACCACTTCAGTTGGAAATCGTCCTTGCCCATTTCCCTCAAGCTGCCTAGGAACGGATTGATGAGGGGTCTGGTAAGGTTGGACGTTTGAGTAATAACCACCTCAGCAATAACGGCTGCCAGGCCTTGGAGCCTATTGCTCATCAACAAGGTGTTTGAACGGAGGCAATCGATAGTGAAGGTCTGAGGATGATGAGTGGCAATCTGCTCAATGATAGAACGATTAATTGCAGATACTTGGAGAGACTGGCGAAGCACGATGAGGCAGAATTCATAAGGAGCCATGTTTGTTATGGCTTGAATCCTCAGAAGGGACTGGTTCTTGATGAGTAGATTCAACAGGCGAGGGATCATGCTGAGTTTGCGCTTCACTGGTAGCAGGCTCCCTCACAACCTGGGACGTGGTAAAGGGAAAATGAATTTTGAGGAAGAAAAACCTTAACAAGTGGTTTTCATTGTTAAGTCACCGTTATAGGTGGAGTTTGAGGAAAATCTTAACAAGTGTTCTCATTGTTAAGTCACCGTTATAGGTGGAGTTTGAGAAAAATCTTAACAAGTGGTTTTCATTGTTAAGTCACCGCTATAGGTGGAGTTTAAGAAAAAAAAATCTTAACAAGTGGTTTTCATTGTTAAGTCACCATTATAGGTGGAATTTGAGAAAAAAATCTTAACAAGTCTTTTCATTGTTAAGTCATTATAGGTGGAACTTATGAAAAACCTTAACATATGCGTTTTCATCGAGAAGTCACCTCGAAGGCATAATGATGATACTTATGCAAAGAAGTGGGAGAGGGCAGAACATACCTCAAGCACAATTGCAGGAGTAATAACTTCAGGAGTAGTAGCTGAAGGAATAGCTCCAACATCCCTCTGACTCTCAATTGAACCTTTGGCAAGGGGAACCTCAGCCCTTGGCGATGCACCTTCCCCGCGAAAAAGCACAAGTGCCAAGTTTGGGGAAGGTTCCACCAACGCCGTTTGAGCTCCAGATGATATATTAATCGCCATAGGGGCCGAAGTAACCTCTTAGTGAGAAGATGAACCAACGGTAGAATGAGGAGCCTGGGGGTCTCAGAGCAAGAGGGAGGAGTCAGACTTGGCGAAAGCTGCAAACAATATTTAAGTGTTAAGACACAAGAAACACACTAGAGAAGGGAGACAAGGGCACAAGGAGTGAGCATTTACCTTCGTGACGTTAGTGAAAGGGGCAAACACAATGGCAAGCCTCACTGGAGGGAACTGGAGAAGTGACCTAACAAGAGATGTGGCTAGGTCAGAAGCAGTTACGACCTGAAAGCCAAAGAAAATGCTAAGTACACAATACAGATAAGGGGAAAAGATAGCTAAAAGACAATCAAGCTATTACCTCTGGAGGGCCGGAAGGGAGTGGAACCAACGTCTATAGGAACCATAGGGAGGGGAGATGACTCAGAAGAAGCCAGAGGAGTCTCCTCTGGCCGAGGGGAAGCTCCAATGGATTCCACAGAGGCAGCAACCCTCCTGGCAGCCTCCTCTGCACGTCGGGAGGCAGATCGACAAGAATAAGCCAACTTATACATGGGAGAACGGGGAGGAGATGCATCGGCCTCAGAAACATCGAAGGGTCCTCCCACGAAATGGCTGACAGGGGGAGAAGGCCTATCTCTTTCAATCTCATGCATAGACAAAACAAAGTGTTAGAGTAATAACTAAGTTTGGAATGGCTAAGTGTGGGAAAACATACCTCTTGTTCTGGAGAAGAGAGACGAAATGACCATGGGCGAAGCAAGAGGTGAAGGTAAGGGAGAAGCTCTCTCAGTGGGACCATGCCCAGTATCAACAGTATTGTCAAGGGTAATGGCCTCAACGGGAGCTGAAAGTGGAGAGGTCTGGGAATAGAAGCAGCAGGTGTTGGCTGCACATCGTAGGCACGTTTCCTATGGGTTTTTGTACCCAAAGTCTTCTTCCTGGCACCAGAGCCACCAGAAGCAGAGGGGACTCTAGAACTCTTTACGTAGCCCCCTCAGTAGGATCTACCACGATGGTGGGAAAAACAACAGCAGGAGGAAGGGGGAGTGTGCCGATCAAACTCGCGTTGTACCCGCCCTAACCTATGAAACACGGACACTTCTCATACGGCAACGTGTCGTGTCGGACATTATGAAACACGGACACTCTCTCGAAAGCCACGAGTCAACTTAGACTCAAGTCGGACACGCGACACGCTACGACATGTGATGGTGATTCTGCTTTATTAATAATTCTTAATGTCAAAGTGTGTTTAAATTTTGTTTTGTATGGTCCATTTTCTTAGTTTCATGTTAGGAATGCTCTAATAATGTATTTTATGGAAATAATTTGTTTTATTTCAATAATATATATATTTAAATATATATTATATATAACGTATCATAGCGTGTCGTATCCTAGTTTTTGGACCAATCACGTGTCGCGTATCGCGTGTCGAAACACATATGACGTGTCCGTGCTTCATAGTCTCCAACTCAGCTTGGCACTTGGCTTTTATCCCCCCACTCAAGTCTCGGGAGGAACAGAGGCAATAGGAAATGCATCCGCAGGAGCTTGGGACTTAGGCTGAGACTTGGACTTTGAAGAAGTCCCACTCTTTGAGGTCTTGACTTTTTTGGAAGGGGGTTTTGAAGGCTAGGAGCACCTTCGGCAACGGTAGGTTGCTTGGGTGTTGGAGCTTTCTTAGTCCTTAGAACAACAATGGGGATCATGAGGTAGTATGGAGGTAGCTCGTTGGGAGGACCCTTGGGGGTGTTGCTCAGAGGGAACTCAACCCCCATGACAAAATTACCTTTAAAACCCAACTCTGAGGCTGGGAAAGTGAGAACTGGGGGATATACTGGAGGACTTTGAATAAATTCCCTGATCTTGTCCAGCTGCATCAGTCAGTATTTGATGGCAAAAAGTGAAGTCAAATTGCCCTTCCTTATGATAGTGGGGATGGTGATTTGGCTAGCAATAGTTGAGCTGATGGAGGAAGCAACAAAAGATATATAAAAGGAGCTAGCGTCAAAGAAAGTGGCTTTGTTATGAGACTCCCAACCCCTTGGTCATAACCCAATTGATGAGAACACCGATTGGGGTGGTAGTGTTCTGAGGTATATCCCCACTCAGTGTATGAAGGCAAATAGCCTGGGGTGAGCAGCAGCACAACGGCAAAAGAGGGATCTTCGTTGATTTTAGCTCCTTCGAAGTAGCACGAACCGTTCTAGCTTCTTGGGTAAAGAAAGACCAAATTTGGGCAAAAGAATCTTCACTGTAAGGCCGCATTACGAAGCAGCTGGGCCTGTCAATAACGGGAAGAAAGTACTTTCGGCTTTGCTTCTTGTGAAGCCGATGGGGCTTTAGATCTTCGCGAACTGGATAAGATTTTTCGTTTGGATCTACATCGGGGATACGATTGTAAAGAAACCTGTCAAGATGATGATGTTGGCAAAATTGGCTTAGTTATAGCCATAGTTGTCAAAATCGTCCGATTCGCGATTCGAATCGGACGATTCGATTCGATTCACTACCAAAACGATTCGAATCAACCTTAGAATCGCAAATGTCTAAAGAATCAGACTGAATCGGCGATTCACGATTCGAATCTTCCGATTCGGGTCCGATTCGGTCCGATTCAGTTTTTTTTTTTTTTTTTTCGCGATTTTTTTACATTAAATTAATATATAGGCTCTTTATGATATATATTTGTTTTATGTAGGGTGTTTTAAATTAATATGTAGGCTGTTTTATGATATATTTTTGGTTTTTACATTTTTAAGCTTAAAATGAATGAGAACATGTGCTACGGTTAATTTTTGTGATATATTTTGGTATATTATCATGTGCTACGATTAGTTTTTTGTCATATTACGCTTAATTACCAATTCTATAGTGTTAAGTTCCATTTACGTATGTTTTACTACGTTTTTATTGTTTGGTTCCGATTCGACCGATACGATTCACGATTCGATTCACGATTCGCGATTCGGGGGGTAAACGATTCACGATACGATTCGCGATTTGACAACTATGGTTATAGCGGCCAAGGGAGCGTTCCATGTCCAAATGGGTCCTGTTCAACTAGGTATAGAGGGATCCCAAGGCCATGGCTACAAGAGGAAGCTTGACCCCCCTGGCTAAACGAACTGAGATGTTGATGAGATCATGTCGGGGTTGGTCGTTGGGCTTGCCAGTCATCACGAAGCGAGAAAGAATAACAAGTATATAGGCTGGTAATTCTAAAGGGGTACCTTTGCCTTGGCCAAAACCAGAAGCACCATCCATCTCGCAAGTGAAGAAGTAACTGATGAGAGGAGAGAAGGTGGCTTTGTTGGAAAATCCTATGCAACTTCGACATGTCTGATCCAGCTTTGCCCTGGCAGCAGCCTCTTCGGCATCTAAAGCCTCATCGGAGTAAATAGAGGTACCTGTGGGCTCAAGCTCAAGCCCAAGCAACTCACAAATATCTTCTAAGGTCACTGTGAACTCCCCCCACGCAACCATGAAGGTGTGGGTTGTAACGTTCCAACGGGATACAAGTATTTGGATCACTGTGCTATGCTTGGAAAGAGTAAACTCACCAAACCACTTTGCCTGATGGAGCCCAACCTTTTTGAGGGCAGCAACATAAGTTGTCTGCATGTAGGTGTTCCAGGCATCAAAGTTGGCCTTGGAACCTCCTGGCCCCTTGAAGTCTATTTGGGAGCAGGGGAAGTCGCCTCGGTCAAGACGAAATCACAGAGTCCCCTCTGGGGGGAAGAAACCCCAAACGGTAACACTATCATCTTCATCACCAAGTGTCAAGGAGCCACACTTAGCGTTAAAATCCACAGTTTTGCACATGGCTGAGTATTCATCGTCCTTGGTAAAAATAGGAGAACGGCGGTAGAAGTGCAGTTTCTCTTGACGAGTTGCCATCACAGCGGTGGCATCAAAAGCAGGGGCAGGAGTAGTGGTGGTAGCAGGCGGAGCAGCGGTGGTGGGGACAATTGGTACGTCTGGTACACTGGGAAGACGCCATGGGAGAGGTGTAGGATGAAAAGCTTGAAAGAAGAGAGTGGATTGGAAACAATGGAGTAACAAAAGTTGAAGGCGGCAAAGGAAGAGAGAAATCGAAGAAAAGCTTGAGCAATAATGACTGATAACACTTTCTCTCTCTAAAAGCTCTGTAAGAATGGAGGCAAACCATGAGACGAAAGAGAAAAATGGCTAAGTGTTGAGTATTAGACGTTTGAAAATCAAGTGGACGTTTGAGTTTCTCACAGAGGCACGTGCCAAGCTGCCAAAATGATTACAAAAGGGACACGTGTCGCTTCAGGGAATGCTCTGACAGTTGAAAAGACAACCCCACGCCATTAATGAGGTGATACTTGGGAGAGAGAGGGTTGCTTTCAAGAGAAGTAATGATTTTTGGTGCTAGAATTTTTTAAAAGGGTATTCAAAGCCAAAACGATCAATTAAAACAAGTCCTCGTGCTGCAAGCCCGAACAAGTTGAAGATGCATCGGGGAGATTTTTTTTTACCGCACAAGAAATGGAGGTTGCTCGTAGCGCAGTTAAAAAAGAAACGATGTCTCCTCGCCATAAGTCTAAACGGATTTAACTTTTACTCTGGTACATCGGGGAGAATTTTTCCTTTCGAACAAATGGAAAACATCGATGGACACAACGCAACCAGAACGTGGAGAATTTCACTAGTCCAAGCGCTAGGAATTTTAGAACGGGGAGAATTCATGCTATTAGGGGCAGTCCTAGTGAAAATGCCCACCCACTACAAGTTCACTTCATAGTGGAACGAAAAAATGCAGAATGGGGAGAATTTAAATTCCGGACAGTCAGAACGATGATGGACAATTTCCACAGGGGCTCACACAATCAATTAAGAAGATGAAACGACTGGGACCTAACGACAGAAAAAAGTTGCAATGTCCCCTCGTCATAGGCCCAGATGTTACTGAGCTTTGGCTCAGGCACATCGGGGAGAATTTAACTTTTTTTTAACAAAGATATTGGCAGTAAGTGGCAACGAAGACAAAAGTGGAAGAATTTTTGCTCACACCAGAAGACGGTTCATTGGATTGAGAAGTTTTTCGTGCAGACATTTCTTGTCATCACAACAAATCTCTACATGAAGGGGTAAATGTAGGGGGGGCTTGCAGATAGTGTTCTGAATTAGAGAAAGCCTCCTTAGTTAATAGAAGAAACTCAAGAGAAAGAAGCAACATGAAGACAGCGAGGTAGCTCAACGAGGAAGCCCAGTGATGCATCTCAGCGGGGAGATTGGCCGAGAGCTCTTCTTTATCTTCCTTTCTTACTTAGTTAAATTGGACCTTTTAAATATATTGATTGTAATGCTGGAATGATTGTAATATTGAGTGTGAGGTCAAACGGTACTCGCAAGAGACCAGGCCTGGCAGGACTTGGGAGAGCTTACATGCTCTATCGAATGACCTCGTCGTGGGAACTTCAGAGGGACTTGGTTTGGAGGATTGAGAAGTGAGGCAGCGTTAGGACTTGTCTTGACCATCTTAGATACACCTGGTAAAACACAGAGACATCTTTTCACCATGGAAGCTCGTGTAGAGCAACCTTGAGTTCCATTGAATATTGAGCTTTGAGCCAAACAGTCCCCTACCAAATGTCACTTCTACTTTAGGTGATGTCACCAGCCAGCTAAACACTGTCCAATCCAAACTCGAGTAAACCAGTGTGGTATTGGGGCTGTTAGACAGTTTGGTGAGCCACCTCTATGGTGACAGTCCTCTGACGCACAGTGGTTAGGCAAAAGGCATGTTTTGGCATTTAATGATCATGACGTAGGATGTGCTGGCCCATCAGACATTTAATGTTTGTGACGTCAAGTGTGATAGGGAGGTCTTTCACGTGCAGGTAGATTGAGACGTCTTGGGAATGGGTGTGGGGCTCTATTTATGGGTCTCAATCACTTCTGAGATGAGAGAGTTCTTTCTAGAGAGAATATATCTGAGAGATGTTATTGCAAACCAGAGAGTTTACTCACCCATTATTGTCATTTATTGTGAAGCTTTTAATAGCTAACTAGAGATCCTTCAGAGGTTGTTGGTGTGTTGGCTAGGGTGCTTACTTCTCTCTCCCTTTGAATGAGTTACTTCTCCCTTTGAATGAGTTACTTCTGAGTTTTCCTTTATTGTTATTTGAGTTATACACGAGATACTTGTGAGTTCAATCAGAGTGTCGATTATATATAATATCATGTGTTTACTTGTATTTATTAAAGAGTTCTTGGGTTATCGTTTATCACCATATCTATCGGGGTTACACCTAAACTGGTATTACTATACTTCCAGACTTCAAGGGGACTACTCTCTTACAATATTATTTTGAATTTTGGGAAGTGGTGGTCTTTTGTAAGTAGCACCTCTGTTACAAATCAAATTTCTTACGCAGAGGCGACGACTTTTCAGTTGTGGTTGAAATTTACTGTTCGACCCCAACGGAGTATAACAAGTTTGGGATGGATGTGGAAGTTGATGTTGAATCTTTTAGGGATAAGGTTGTGACATAACGTGGCAAACAAAAGAGCAAGCACAAAATAGAATCTGAATTTCTGAAATGGTGTCATTAGGTGGCCTTTTGTAAGTAGCAGCTTTGTTATTAATCTCATTGGTCCACATTAATAGCCTTTTTGAGGGTTATTTGGGTTTCGGCCCCCATTAACGAGTGTTTACCCCCCACTTAAAAACTATTGTAGAATTAACCCCCCTACTTTTCACTTTTAGTGACATTTTTTGAATTTTTTTGATATTTTTAGCGACACATTTTTCCAAAAAATTGTTGCTAAAAGTGACAAATGAGGGTTAATCCTACAATAGTTTTTAATTGAGGGCTAATCCCCAAGCGGACAAAACTAGTGGGGGCCATAACCCAACTAATCCATTTTTTATATAAATATTATTTAAATTTTTTCCAAATTTTTTTAGGCTCTCTAATCAGCGTATCATTGCGTATCGGCTGATACCTCGACTGAGTTGAAAATTGAGCGTCCAATACGGGGCGAGATCCGAGTTTTGGAACCATTTTGGCATGTGAAAGCCCAACCGTTCAGGCCAATGCACTTGAGGATCCCAAGTGAATGTAAAGGACTATCAAATGAATCCTCCGATTCTTGTGGGTTCGGCCTAATCCATTGTGAGATTCAATAGTCAAATAAGTGTTGGGTGAATGACATACCTTGTCTATCGATGTGCTTCCGATTATGAGTGGGCCTTGGATTACTTTGGCATCTTGGTCACTATTGATTTTGGTAGTATCTTCATCAAGTGTCATCATCAGCTTTGCGAATCGATTATTAGGAGAGTGACATGTTGTGTGGTTAGTGCAAGTTATACGAGTCTCATTAGCATCTATTGTGATTATCGATTGTTAAGTGATGTTCAAACTATCACAACCCTAAAGGTGGGGGTGGGGACTGTGATATGTCGAAGTGGATTTGTTCCCGATGTAGAAGAACGGGGTTGGGTGGAAGAAAGAGGAGAGAGTGGAGGGGTGGAGTTCTTTAGAGGCAAGGAATTGGTGGATTTGAGGTTGGTTAGTTAAAATGGAGGTGTGAACGAGGAAGGGGATGGTGGTGAATTGCCTGCACTGCTGTTCGCGGATGGGTTAGGGAATGGATTGGATAACCTAGTTGTGTTTGATGTCGTTAATGAAGTGCTAGACGACAAGCCGTTTGGTTGGGGAGGCGGTGGGGGCAAGGGTGGCAGGATGGATGGTTTATTGTTGGACACTATTGATGGATTTAGCTGTGTTCTGGGGTTGTCTTATGAAGGGAATGCGAGGGAGGCATTACTTCCATGCCCTAAAAATCGAAAGAAGATGGAGAGGGGTGGTGGTTAAGGAGGCCAAGTCGAGCGTTTCTAAAACTTAAGGGAAACGTAAGGTGAGTGAGCTTAAAAACATTCGATGATCGATTAATTATGACAGTTGTGGAGAGGCTGAAGTGAGGATGTTAGGAGGTAGGGAGGGGTGTGTATTGGGGTATTGTTCACTTATGTGAGAGGTTGTTTACTGAGGAGGAGAATTGGAGCCCTAGGGGTTGTTTTTAGGTGATTTCGAAGATGAAGAGGGAGGGTGTGGAGAGTCTATTCACGGAAGAAGGGGTGGTCCAGGTGTTATGATCCATGTGGGGGTGATAAAGCGCTAGGACCAAATGGTAATATGATGGCATTCTTCCACTAACGGTAGTGTTTGCAGACTTCTATCGGAGTTATTATTTTATTTTTAATGAAGCTTTAATGATAAGTTCATTATGTTGCCCCCTAACCTTCACCCCCACCTCCCACCCGCCCTGGGGTGGGTTGGGGTTGGGGTTGGGGGGGAACATTCGAGACTTCAGGCCGATTAGTGTGGTAGGGAGTGTGTATAAGTTGCAACCAATGTTCGAAAAAGGTAATTGCGTCCTCGATGTGTTTTCCCAAAATGAGGCGAGGCTATAGTCCCGAGGCGGTGTGAGGTGATAGCCTCAATTTGAAAACTAAAAAAACTTTGTAATTCAAAAGAAAAATACTAATAAAACCACAACAATAAAACATTATCACATCCATCACAAAAAGATTCATAATGAAAGTCGTGAAGACATAAAACGTTCATCTTCATCCTAAATCAAAACAAAACTAACAAAGTTTCGTCACAAGTTTTACAAAAAGTGAATGTTTCATCAACTTAAACACAATTTGAGTAATACACTAACCATTTGTAGTTTTTCATTGTGAAGTCTTTCTTTTCTTCCTTTGTCTTCCTCTCCCTTGCGTCACACCCATTCAAAAAGATTTTTTTTTTTATAATAAGTTATGTGACTTCCATTTAAAGATTGAAAATTGAGAGAGTATAGTTTGGAAGACTGCTAAAAAATTGCTAGAATTAGTCATGATGTACCCTCATTACAGAGACGACACTTCTTCAGTATGTTCAACCTGCTTTTAACTTTATTCAGCTTCCAAAATTACGAAGAAGTGTCGTAAGGGGCCATTGGCCCACTTTGTATCCCCCAACCCTATTTTCTGCAGTCCACTTGTGTTTCACAAACAGTCTTAGTGAAATTGATTTTAAGACCAGAAACCATGCTAAACAGTTTATAATCTTCAAGAGGTTCTCAAGATTGTTTTCTTTCCTAGCCAAACAAACATTTAATCTCACCTGGATGGAATCCACTAGACTGCTTCTCATTTTTCTCCAAATTTCTACTCCACAGCTGCTCCTGGGCCCTTAAGGCCACTAATGTGTGCTTTCAGTAATACTACCATAAGTCTAAGCTATCTGTGCTTTCAGTAATACTACCACTTGCGGATAGAGCCTTATTCAAGATTGGGAGCTGCCTAATCCGCAGGCCTCTCTCTCACTTCCATAGCAAACAAGAGGTGCCAATATTGAAGGTCACAGTACTGCCCTATTGTATCGTCCTGGCTCAAAGAAAAGAAGGTAAGAGAAAAATAGAGGGATAAGGGAAGAAAATGAGCTGAAGAACCTTGTTGACAGTTATATTTTGGTTTAATATGACCATTTGTTTCTTTGATTGTTGAATGCACACAAACAGACAGACAGACCATAAGTTATAGTGGTTGAATGAGGCTTAGATAATATTAAACATACATTAATTCATTTTTTTACTAATTTTCTTGTCTTATTATGTTTGAGTATTTTTCCGTTATTTAACTTTCTTTACAGCCTTTTGAAAATTTAGATGATGGTCCTAGCAGATGCCCTCGAATTGTGTTCATGCGTCCAGAACTTTAATGTGATCTCTCAAAGTTTTTATATGATATATGCTCTCTCCCAATTATCTTAGTATTTTTTATGCCTATTGGGATATGACTTCATTAAATGAATAACAGAACCGGGATGTGTATTTCAGGAAGAACTTTATGATCTCATTTTGGAAACAAACAAGGAATGTGTGAAGCTTTGCAAACCTGGCATAAGCATCCGGCATATACATAACTATTCGGTATAATTCTGTGTATCCAAATTGTTGTTTTGCTTTCATTTCTTGTTTTCCTTGCTACCATTGAGAATGAAATCGGCTATGAGAATCTTCTTATTGTTTTGTTTTGTTTTGTTTTCCTTCATCCCTTTTCATTTTCTCGTGCCAAAAATACATCGTAATTAGCTTTTTTCGAACCATTTTTAATTAAACCCCTCTGAACTGTATATCGCATTTGCAAACTCGTGAGTGGAACACTTTAGAGGATGGTCGTGTCTGGTTACAAATTGTACTTCAAAATTTCCTTGATCATTGTGTAAATGCAATTAGATATCCAAGCATTTTCTAGTCTCTAGTTGATACCTCATTTTAAAAGTCAACCCGCTAAAGAGTCGCTTAAGAAATCCTAGTATATCTAGTCTCTAAAAGGTTGATACCTCATTTTAATCAGTTTTTTCCACATTCTCTCTCTCCCTCCTCTTCTCCTTTCTCTGTCTCTCTATCTCTCTGTTTTTTTTCTTCATATATATCAGAAACAAGAGAATATAATCGCAAAACTAAGGTAGACCGGTAATCCACGAAATGACCGAAGTATATAAGAATCGACACAAAATTACGACGGCAAAAGCAAAAACAGGAGACTAGAAAAACGCCGCATATTCAGCATGGCAGAACTCTACATTGCTCATCAGCACCCCACATCACCCATATTTGAAGAAGAATCAATGACATCGCTGCACTCCTTACGATACAACCCCAAATCAGGTGCAGAGTTGTATCTTTAAGCGGCTTCAGCAGAGAATCCCGCAACACTGCAACAAAACTAATTTTTCTCCCACACCCACACCCACACCCACTCCTTACTCTCTTCTCTTCCTTAAAAAATTCTTCTATTTCATTCATTCCAAATTTACCAAAACATAGACAAAATCACACATCTCCATAGGCAGGCAACTTTAAAATTACCCCTGACCTATTGACGTAAATGGTGTCAATGGAACACAAAGAAAACACCCTCAAACACAAGATACGACTTTCGAAATATTTATTAATGGAGTGAATTTCCCCAAATGGGGTGTACACTTATTTATAGGCACGGGAGAAGAATCTAGAAGGTCCACTGAAGGAGGGTACTATCTATTCACGCGTTGTCATTTATGAGGTGTCGTGCGTTGTGATGCATGAGGTGTCATGAGTTGTCATGCATGGCAACTCATGATTTGGCCTATTCCTGATGGCAAAATGGTCTTCGCTATTCCTAATAACTACTAAAAACAAATAAAAGGAAGATTATAATAGTGGGAAATTAAGAAAAATGCCGAAAGCCTCCCCCACTTAGGACCAAGCTTGCTGTGCTTTGAAAATTCAGGGACTTGTTTGTAAATTCCAATAATAGGTGTCACCAAATGAGGGTCGGTCAAATGATGTGGTTCGGGCACCAAATGTGACCGTAATGGTCGAGGAGAAGCCCAACACAGCAAACAAACTACTACTAAGGCCCAAAGTAAAATCCACACCCGATTTCTGAACTGGTCTTAAATTGAATTTGGCCACCTTAAAATTATATGTGATTTTAATTGGCTCAAGAAATAAGCTCCACTAATTGAATTTAACAGTCCAAACCGGTGGGTCCAACTCCTTTATTAACCAGACCAAGATCAAATTATGCTAACAAGGCCTAAGGGTTTCAAAACAAACCCGTAGCCGTCCTTTTCTCTTGCATGGACCAACAATTGTAAATCACAACTTCTCCTTTCCGTTCTATAACTCTGATCGTGATCTCCGCGGCTGTATTACATCACCATCGTGATGACGAGGTAGAGGCTTCCTCCCCTAATCTCCTTCTCTTTTCGCGGTCATCTTTTGATCTTCTCCTTTCTCTATTCTCTGCTCTCCTTCTTCTATTTTGTTTTCTTCTCCACTTTTCTTTTGGCAGAAATTTCTACCTCTGAGATTGAATACCAACATACAAAAGCAAAACCCTAAATCGCCCCCCTATGGTCGCTGAGTATGGAACCGAATGGTACCTGGAGCATGCCGAGGGAATCTTTTAACCATAAAAACCTCCTTGGACCTCTTTAACAATGGTATGTCCCTTATTCAAATGAGTCCCCTTTGACTTCTTCCTTTTACATTGATTTTTGATTGAGAAGTTACACCGAGGCATCGGCAGTATTGGCCGTAGATTTTGGGTTTGGGCGAAGGTAGTGAGTTGTTTAGGGTTTGGTAGTGGTGGTGGTGGAAAGATAGGAGAGGGTGCTATGGGGGTGAGGTTGGTTGTGGTGGCAGATGGTAAGATACTCGAGTTTGATTAAGATGGAGTCAAACGACTCCTCTAGCCGACTGATGCGACACTCGATCCTGGATAGTATTCTCCTCGGTACCATTGTTGCTTTGTTTACGATTTCCTACACATCAATAACGAGGTCGAGAGACTAAGCTCTGATACCAATTGACGTAAATGATGTCAATCGCACACAAAGAAAACACAGTAAAACATGAGTCAAGTCTCAAAATATCTATTAATGGAATGAATTCCCCCAAATGTGGTTTACACTTATTTATAGTCGATAACAATCTCGAAGGCCCACTAAAAGAAGGTGCTAGCTATTCATTATTCCTAATAACTATAAAAATGGAAAGCTGAAAGGAATATTACAATAGTTGAAAATTAAGAAAAATGCCATAAATCTAATTCATATCACCTTAAAATTTTCGATGCAACAAATCCATCAGTTTCAAAGCCCCCCACCAAATTCAACTCAAATACATTTTCCATAAAAAAATGGAAAAAAGGGACAAAGAGTAAGAATATGAGCTAGGGGTCTGCTTGATCATAAACAACACTATCACAGAGAAAGGTGAGTGAACGATCTTCTCCTTTAAAGCAAATCATAAGTTTGCAATTGGAAGGAATCCCAACTACCCACATTAGTTTAGAACGTTAAAAAACTGGAACATTGGAGTCGTCACAATCAATTTTATGATGAAGGGCAAATGTTTCTTTTGTAGGCGGAGAAAGTGGATTAGGGTCTGGGTTACCTCAATTAACTTTTTGGTGTTCATTAATGGCAATCCGAGAGGTAAATTCAAAGGATTGAGGGTCTTAGACAAGGTAACCCGCTATTACCTTTTTTTATTTGTGTTGGTGGCGATGTGTTGAGGCATAAGTTTAAAATAATTGGGGGAGGGATGGAGGTGATTTTTTTGTGCAATTTGGAGAAGTTTAAAAGGTAGGGGGTGTGATGTGGTGGAGATGTTTAAAATAAATGGGGGCGGGGTGGAGGTGACTCATTCGCAATTTGCAGATGATTTTACCTTTTTTTCTTCTTGGGACAGCGGTAAGATTGATGATTTTGTCTCATTTGATCTCTTTTTTTGTGAAGTTTCAAACTTGAAAGTGAACTTGGCTATATGCAAAGTGATGGGAATTAACGTGGATAACGCGGAGGTGGAGTCTTGTCCAGCAAAACATGATGTGTTATGAATGTTGGCCATTACCTTACTTAGGTTTACCAATAGGTGGAAACCCGAACGCTTTACCTTTTTGGAGCCTGGTTTTGGATAAAATCAATAAGAGATTGGATGGGGGTGGAGAAAAGGATATTTGTGCAGGGGAAGGAGGTTGACTTTGATGTCTTCGGTGCTACTTAGTATTCTTAGGGAATACATGATTATCGAATCGATTGGAAAATGGTAAAAAGGTATAAAAAAAAGGGAAGTTTGGTAATTTATTTCTTAAATACAAAGCTTTATTAATTATATCGTTGTAGAGGTTCCCTAAGAAAAGTTTCTTGGTGTGTTAACATTAGGTAAAGATATGGGATGAATGGAAATTGGTGGCACTCCTAAAGTAGGTTTTGAGAAGTCCTTAGAAATTCATTTCCCATAGCATTGACTCCTTCATTAGGTGTGTATCTTTGGATGTAGGGTTGGGGCTCACATACATTTTTGGGAAGATGTTTGAAGGGGAAGATCTTTTTTTGCAATCCATGTTTCCTCAGTTATATACTCTCTCTTTGCATAAAAACTGTTCCAATGCTTATTTCTCCACATTGTACTCCAATGCTATTGCCTCTATCCTTTAAGAGAGATTTGAATAATATTGAACTAGAGATTTATGTCGTTGTCGAATATCATTAATTAGGTTGTCCTTCGTTTAGGAGTGGAGGATGGTAGAAGGTGGAATTTGGATAATCAAGAGTTTTCTTGCAAATCTTATCCCTTCTCTTTACTTTCTTTGAAGCTAATCCATTTCAGGATTTCTGAAGAATCCCACAAGAATCCTTAATCAAATATAGTTAAAAAATCAAATTCTCGTATCCGAAGCTGATTCGGCTGAGGTTTCATTCTTTGGCCATTTGAAAGGTTATTTCATAGACAGGTAGTCATATGTATAATGAAGAATAATTTTGTAAATGTAGCAGTAGTAAGATAAGGGTACTATTGTGATATCATAGCGTGATTGGGCAGGGTCTTATTTAGGACCACAAACCATTACTATATGAAAATTGACATCTCTTTATGAGGACAATAGGTCGCAAGAGGGTCTGCATGGTCAGTTTAGTGTCTTATGCCTGCTTGGTGGCCAAAGTATATACTTAGACTCATTTAATAGACTTTATGGATACTCTCTTTTGACTGATGTACTCTAAGACTCATGCAGTAGAGTTTAGGGAGGCTTCTTTACCTGTGGCTCAACTGAATTCTTATCTTTATTTTCGTTGTCGTGATTGACCTACGTATTAGTTGGACATGAAGCATGCGTTTGTACAGAGCGGACTTACAAGAGTAGGTGTATGTTGATAATTCCCATGGGTATGTGTGACAGCCCGCCTACTAAAATAATAGATGGCCAGCCCAATACTCTAATAATCACGGGAATCATAGATGGTCCATTCTTAGCATCACTGTCGATTAAAATAATAGTATGAGATAACCAACAATCATTTTAGAAAACGGACTGTCAAATTTAAAAAAACATTTAGAAAGTAAAAGAAAAACACTTGGACAATCCCATTTGTAAAAACGGTGGGTATCAAAAATCAATGGATAAAGAATGACAATATAATAAATATCACCGAATAAGCTGTTGGTGAACAGACCAATACAAATAATTACCTCGAGTATTACATTTCAATATTTACAATATAATGAATGAGTGCAATACCTTGGGCAAAACGCGCCCGAATAAATATACTGAACATAACTAGAGTACAATAAAAAGAAGCGTCTAATACAAGTTACCTACAACATCCGCAATATGCTGTAGCTCCATGACAACTGGAATGGAAATGTAAATACCCGTCTATGCGGTAGAGCACCTGTACGACAAGGAATATATGCAGAAACAAAGAAATATAGATACGGGCCAGGGCCCGGTTTGATATGATTACCATGTGACTAAAAATGCATGACAGTTAAGTGCGTAATTCTCTCGCAGATAACAGTAATATTTCTCACCTCTCAATCTAGCAGCATCCTAGCGCAATATCGTGAGATGTTCTAGTTAACCCTAAGTACTAAGGGCTAACTTCTCCCCATTCTCAACACTATGCCCTATTCGTGCGTGGGGTGTCTCGCAAAGCGAAATCCAAACAAGGAACCCCCCCGATACACTACTACTTAGGCAAGGTTGATCGTCGAGATCCATTATATCCTTAGGACGAAATAATCAATAAATGTATATGTGTGGGAGGTCACATCTACAGCTACACAAAGAAAATATAAAATAAAACCCATCCATCATCTAATGGCACAATTCCTAATTTCTTTCTTTAGAAATATACATATATGGTAAATTCATTTTGTTAAATGTTAACCAATTAATCACATTTCAAAACTTTCTTTACCAAATTTTATTTCCTTTCTTCCATCCAGGAAAATACATAATTTAAAGCAAGTTTTATTATCATAAAAATGCCTTATCCTTTCATATCATATCATCCATTTTCCTTCTTCCATCCGGAAAATGTATTTAACATCCCATTTCCCTTCTTCCATCCGGGAAATGTAAATTAAAGCCATTTTATTATCATCGAATGCTTTAATAACCAATAATGTCCCACATTATTGAACATAGTTATATATCATATTATATAATGCAATCTAAGACCGCCCGTCCGGGTTTCCCCACTGTGCGCGCCCCTAAATGGCTATCATCTTCCAGGGCCTATCATCAAGACAACCTGGGATCCTATCGAAACGTCGGGAAGCGGCCATGTGCCTGCGGGATAGTCAAGACCACACCCGGAATCTCCTACCCATCGCAGAAAAATATACAATCACAAGCGCTCACATGGCCTAGGGACTATATCCACCCTGCGTTAATTTGTCAGGGGGCATCACCACAACGCGCGCAACTTCCCTTTTGATAGCGATTTAGAGAGGTGTGTAATCCATAAATTATCATTTATAAAAAAAACTTTACTTTTCCTTTTTGAAAACTTCCAATTATACTTTTCCAAAAATCATTCATTTAGCCATTTAGCACCAAGTTTTAGAATCTGCATTTCATTCTTATTAAGTCATATATTTTATTAATGACCTAAGACCCAAAGTACCACTAACCTCAAAATAGCCTCCAAGAGTTCATATAATTTCATAAACCCTCTAAGTGAGTCTCCATAATGGAGTGTCTCCCAAAAGCTCAACATTAATATTTTAACTTCCAATTTATCTTTAGGTTAACCTCCTATATCATTCGGACATTAACCTATACAAACTAGCCCTCGGGTAAACCCAAATATCCCCTCTTAACCTAGGACATTAGTCTACCCAATACAACCGTCTAGGACTCCCCATTACTTCCCAAAGGAAGGTTCCTAAACCTCGAACCTAAAAGAAAAGGGCTAAAACAAAACTAGAAAAAATCTTACCTTTTCAGAAGGGGTCGATCGATCGACCCCTGGCCGTCGATCGATCGAAGACCTCGATTGATCGATCCCCCAGGCTCGATCGATCGATCGTGGCGGACAGCTTCTTCTCCGAGAAGCTGTTTCGGCCATTAACGAGCCATCCAAGCTTCTACCCAATATTTTACCCAACCACAACAATAAATACTACTACAAAACCATTTCTACACATCAAACAACTAATTATTTCTCCTCAAATCAAATTAAAACATAAGATTTAGGGTTAAACACCAAAATCAACCAAAAACCCATTTATGGTTTAAACCTCCCAAAACTTAACTACACATGCAGATTTATCACATTAAATCAAAATCTAGCAAGTAAGAAACTTGCCTCAAGGTTCGTCGTCTCGGATCACCTCCGGTAGCGATGGAATCCGGCCCAAAATCTTCATTTTCTCTCTTTCTCTCATTTTCTCCTAACTCTCTCTTCTCTCTCTCCCCTTTAGTTTTTTCACACAAAAATGAAGAAAAGAAAGGGGGTGGGGGACTTATACGGGTCTCGAAGCATAAATCCCCACATTTAATTGCTAATACACCACTAAAATGACTCGTAACCACTAATTTGAGTCATAACCCCTTAAAAATGCCCGAATCTCAAAAATTACAACTGGGCACTTATTTCGACTCTCTCGACTATTCTAAAAACAACCGCACCCCCTATTTTGGCATTCGGGAAAGTGTGAACTATTTTTGTGTTCCAGTTTCATTTTAATTCATTAATTTTACCCAATTTTAAATATAGGTCATAACCGTCGTTTTACATATAACGACGCAAAATATCACAATATAATGCTATTTACCTTCTCATAACGGTAAATAGACAAAACATAGTAAATATTATCCCCAAGTCTCACGGGAAATAATATTTACTCCAACATCCCCTATTTCATAAAATTAGCCCATCAGGCAAAATAGTATAAAATAGTCGCTCAAAAACCTTGGTTGTTACAGTATGTTGGTTGAGGGCATGGTCATTTGGGTTTAACTTATACAATGTTATTTATGGACTATCGTAGTTTCCTTAATCACGGTTTCGACTAGTTTAGTTTTTTGGTGATTAATTTTGGTTGTCAGTTCTTAATTTTGGTTGTCAGTTCTTAATTTTTGATCAATTTATGTTTGTGCATCACAGTCGGCTTCAACAATAGTAAATTGTTATGAATGGAAAAAATTAATGATATATTGAACATTAAATTGGTGGTTAAGGACGAGGTTGGGACAACTAGTAATAACAATAAAAGGTGTCTAAGAGCTGGGGGAATCTAATATAATGTGGCATTTACTATAACTATAACCAACAAGGACTAGGCAACATGAGTAAATGGGGTTTTCAATGAAGAATTTTGTCTTGAAATATGAGGGCTTTGGGGAATATAGATAAAAGAAAGTTAACAAAAAATATCATAGCTAGAGTGAATCTAGACTTAGTGGCGTTGCAAGAATAGAAAAAGGGAAAGTGGACGCTCAACTGATTGCATCAGTTTAGGGTTTAAGTTTCAGGTTCAAAGAGTGGGTCATTTACCATCGATTGGGGGATCTGGTGGCAATATAGTTATGTTGCTTGTTAGTGTCTTGGAAGTCAAAAGAGCCTTTGTTGGTGGAATTTTTTCGTGTCTATCAACATTCAACCTAAAAGGGGGGAGGGGATGGGTTGTTCTCAGGCATTTATGGACCTTGTCGAGACGGAGAATCGAACTTTAAGGGTTTTGCAGGTCAGAATGACTTTAATGTGATTGGATTAACTACAAAGAAGAGAGACTCAAAGATGCAACATTTAGAATAACTAAAGAGTTTGAAGGATTTCGTCCCGATCATGATCAAGACATTAGGGTGGCGCATGGTCTCTTCATGTGGACCAATATAGTCTTAAGTCTCTCCACCCTTAATAACCCCCGCATATAAAGAAAGAAACCCGCCCTCAAACCCTACCCCCCAGGTTCGAACCCCAAATCTCCTACCCACTTGGTAGGAGGGTAACCATTGGACCAAAGCCCTTTGGTTATACGTGGATACATGGACCAATATGAAAGTTTCAAAAACTAGTAATGAAATGAATCCCAGCCGAATCCCCTGCGAATCCTAGCCGAATCCTGGACGAATCCAGTTTTCAGATTTTTGTTTCCCGATTCTTCAAGGTTGCAATTCGGAGACGAATCGCGGTAAACCGAGGCTGCACTCGCACCCGATTACAATGTGATTCGGACTCAAATGTCCCTTTAAAAGAATCGGTGCCTCATAGATTGGCGTGAAAACATTAAGGTAGACTTACTCTGGATATTGCATCACTTCCTCCTCTTTGTGGATCGGCACATCTGGATTGGGAGAAAAGATAAGCGAAGGAATTCCTTCCTCTTTATCACACCTTGAATCCTATTCCTCTGTATCATAATCAACAAACTTGTATTTGAAGGGATGATTTGGTCCTTACCATGTTTATGAGATTCTGCCCAAGAAAAATCTGACCCATTTTTACGTGATCTTTGGGTTGGGCTTAAACTTACCCACCTGAAAATTTTCATCTGGTTTCCATATCTATCCTCCTAGATGTCATATTATTTTCTGTGGAGACAGATTTGCCACGTGGTTTCTCTCTCCACATCATTCGACTTCCCCTAATGGCTTGAATCTGAATCATTGGTCCTGATCAGAACACTCATCTCTTTTCAGTTGAACATTTTGTCGGCGCTGGAGTTCCAACCAGAGAGCTCTCTATGGAATGCAAGAGTAGTTTGAAGATGCCATCTCCCACGTTTACTCTTACCGCTGATGCTATATAAAACTGGAATCACACCCTTTTACCTGAATCTTTGTCAACGAGAGATTTAAAAAGAGTGGTTGATTGATGAGCGTTTATAAGCCCTCTACACATATCTGCAGTTTTTACAAAGATATCTTCGTTAACAATGGAAATCCAATCTCTATCACAATTTTTTTTCTCGGCATCCCTAATTTTTTCGTGTTTCATAATTCCAACCATGGGGTTAAGGCCAGCTGATATCCGCCTCTGCGGGAGCCTTGTGCACTGTGTACGACCTTTATATTCCAACCATGAATTCCCAGATAGATTATTGGTGCATACGGAGCACCATTTCCCAATGTGGCTTGCTTTCTGGAGAGAAAAGGGATAACTCTACGAGCCGTTTTTAGCAAGATTTTTTAAAATTATTGTATCCAAGCTTCCCTCGATGCTTCTCTGATCTCTGTTTTGGGACCGCCAGATTCGTATCTTTCAAACACTACCTTGTTTTACTTTTTCTTCCGGAAAGATCAGACATAAACCTCTGACTTCTATATTCTTATAGACAGCAAATAATCCTTTACCATTTTTATATATGTTTAGCCAAATGATACTCTTCCCTCAAGTAGTTATCTGAAGAATTTTGATTCCTTGTTAACTACCGCTGATTCACAAAAGTTGTTGAGGCACTCGAGCACTTCTTCAAATGAGAATTTTTTTAATAACTCTTCTCCTTTCTTAGCTCGCGATAGAGACATGCTCAGCTCTGGTGGACAACACTTCAATTTCAAACCATTTAATATTAGCTTGAAATGAAATGTTATCCATCATAACCTGATCAAAAAGGCAAAGTTTAATACGAAGAAGAAAGAAAGTATATGGATTTAGAGGAGACATAAATTGAATGAAAAGAAAGATAGCAGCACAGGAAATGGGGGAAAACCCCGTGGTCTATTACTTTTAGAGAGAAGGGAGACTTTCTCTGTTCGCTTCAGTCACACCAGGGATGACTCTAACTCTGGCTTATTTTTGTTCTTTTCATCTTTTTCTTTAGTCACTGCTTGCTTTTGTATTGTTCTGTTCCCTTCAGTAAGATCTTCCCACCAGGAAAAAGTTTTTTTAGTGATCTTTGTTATCTTATTGGCACTTGTGACAATTTTCCTGCATGTGTCATTTTGTACAATTCATATTGATGATAATTTATTGAACTTGTTTTAACTCATTACCTACTCTAATTTTATGTAACTATGAAAAATTATTGTGTGGAATTTAGGCTTTCCAAAAACTTCAAATCTCTGAATGATATGGCAATCTCGACTTTGAAGCTAACAAGCAAATTGTTTAGCTTTTGAAGATAATATAATTTAGATTTTGTTGCCGTGACGGTTACTGTTATCATCTCATGTTTTTGGCATGAGAAATCACTTCGTTCGGCGATATGGCTTTTTTCCCATGGGAATATGCATTTATTAACTCTATTTTTTTCCCATACTTCCATAAAATCTTGATGCTCTAAAGCATGTGGTGCTCGAATGTAGTTTATTTACTTATTTATTATTTTTGTGATGATTCATGACATAGGTTGATAAGCTAAGCAAAGGATTGAAGGAGCTCGGGGTTTTGAAAGATGATCGGCCACATAGTTACCATCAGCTGAACCCCACCAATATAGGTTATTGTTATCATTTCCCGATCTTCCATTTTTTGGTTTGCCATTTGATCATGATTATGTGAGTCCGCAATAACGAGACCGATCTAAAGTTAGCTAAGGGTGTGTTTGTTTTGTTTACCCTGGAAAGAAATTTTTTACCTGCAAAATGTACTTGCAAAAATTCCATGGAAAATGTTCTTTCCATTATTTATCATCTTTGGTGTGTTTCAGTAGGACAGCAATTAAAGATACAAGATACAAATACGATATGACACGACTTTGAAAAAAAGTAGGATATGGCCGAGGATGCATTATATCGTATATATCTTATATATTTTATCATGTTTTATACATATATAGTAATAACATAAATATTTTCATTCTTCAAATCAAAATAGAAATAGAGAATATCTCTAATGATCAAATATGAGTTTGAATGTGCATGTATGTATATGTGGACGTTTTTTTATATTTGTGTAATATTTAGTTTTGTTTATCTTACCAATGTTTCTCATTCTCATGCTGCAAAGTGTCTAAGAAGTGTCCGATAATAATTTACTTATCATTATCTACACATAATTATGATGAATTCTCTCACATTATTTTTTGTAAATAATCCTTTCATTTTACTTTTGTTGTGATATATTCTTTTGTTTGATTATACTTTTTCGGTATGCTAGAAAACTTATATTTTGATATCGAAGTTCAAAATATACCCGACATGTATTTTAGATTATGTGAGAGTATCCAAGAGTCCCTACGAAGTATTAGACTTTAAAATCCAAATTAAAAATTTATTCATTAAATAATGTACATGTAAAAAGAAGTATCAGATATGTATCCAAGCATATTAACGGAGTATCGTAATCCAATACAGATACTTAGTTTCCAATAAGAATTTGTGCTTACTAGTGCCAAAAATTGGAAAACAAAAACCTTTGGGTGTTGAGGAGGGGGAGGTAAGATCTTTCCATGGGAAAAGAGAATACTACAAAATTGTTCCGAAGGAGTTGGGAAAGTTGTTCTATGGAAAATATGTTCGATCAAATACTGTCAAAAGTTGGAAAATGTAGAATTTTTAGACATTTTCCATTGAAATTGCGTGATAGCAAACATATCATAAGCAGTTGTTTCTCAAACTTGTTATTGGATTAAAACAATGATACTTGATTCCAATTCAGTCACATGATCACATTTTGTTTTTTGTGGTGTTCAGGTCACTATCTTGGAATGGACGTCCATGATTGTTCTACAATAAGCTATGACCGCCCTTTGAAGCCAGGTGTTGTAAGTTGTCTTCCCTGATGAACGGCTTAACCCTTTTTACTTTGTATAGATATCGATATTTTAACCTTTTGGTCCTTAACTTTCTATTCTCTGTTTGGTACTGGGTTACGTTTTCTTACTCTTTTGCAATATTTTAACAAGCGCTAGGCATTTTCCTTTTTTTTTAAAATTATTTTTACACACAACACCAAGTGTGTTGAAGTATAAGTTAGGCATAAAAGTGGCAAATCCAGCCCACATTTTGTGAGCCGCCTATTTCAACCCATGATGGGCCGAATATGGGCCACCCTTTATTTATTCGCGGGCCAAAATGGGTTGCTTGTGGGTTCTTTGCAGATTAAGGTTCTCTCTTCTACCCATTTTCGGGTAGTTCTCTCTCTCTCTCTCTCTCTCTCTCTCTGGTTGGCTTTAGCTTGGTGAAGGGAACTGACTCTGTATTTATTCTAATGCTCCATGTTGGTAAGATGATGTGAGTTGTTCCTCTGATAAAGGTACAGATTTGAAGTTTTTATTTATTTATATTTTTTTGGGGCTATCTTCAGACAATGGAAAAGGATTCGTAAGCCTAAAAGGCCACAAATTAATAATCTTATTCCTATATTTTGGTTCAATGGTTGATTTGATGTATATATATGTATGTATATACTATATACATATATTGGTATAGATATATGTGTGTATTGTATATATAAAATTAAGCGCCTCCCTTTAGCTCCCCCCAAAAAAACTTGAAAAAAAAGAAGGGAACTGAAATGGGTTTACGGGCCAGAGCCCGACCCTCTGAAGACCCAACCTGTTTTTAGCCCGTCCATATTTGGCCCAACCCGTCCATCTGCCAGGT
Source organism: Sambucus nigra (assembly GCA_949130495.1). Taxonomy (NCBI): domain Eukaryota; kingdom Viridiplantae; phylum Streptophyta; class Magnoliopsida; order Dipsacales; family Adoxaceae; genus Sambucus; species Sambucus nigra. The sequence goes on from OX422210.1 coordinate 663,234,041, forward strand.
TTAGTTACGGACAATCTGGCAATGATACACCTTAAAATTGCTAGCAATACTTTAAAGACCCATATTTCTCATACGACTAACATTCCTTAAAGTACCATACCTAAATAAAAGATTGCTAAACTAAGACAAAGAATCAAAATATTACACACAAAATAAATATTTTGCGCAATTTATATATGATTCCTAAAACAAAGAATATAAATATTACGCATAAAAATCCATAGATACAAAAAAAAAAGCAACAATTGAAGATATTACTCAAAAAATGCTACTATAATAATTTGTGTATATATATACAAAGTAGTATTCATGTATATGATGTACATGTATAAATTAAATACTAATATGATATAAGTAAATTACATACATATTTCTCTTTATTATGCTACCTTTGTATTGTGTACCTTCTATGTAGTACTAGACAACTATTTTTAAAAAACTCGTGATATTTTCACTTGGTTCTCTTTTTTGCCACCTAGCCCTAGGCGAGGTGCCTGTCCCACGCCTAGTGCCTAGGCGGCCTTGACTGCTTTTGAGAACATGTGACACCCCGCCTATTTCAGTAACGGGTGATCAGTCCACTATTAATATAAATCAGGAATCTCATCTGGTTCATTCTTAGCATCACTATCGAAAATATTTTAATTACTAACCACCTATTATTTAAACAAGCTGGTGCCAAATTTTATCTTTCATTAATTATCGAAAAATAAACCATTCACCACAAACCATTCAAAGTAACCAAATTAAAGATAAACTATAACCAAATTAAAGATGAACCATCACTCTAAAGGTGGAATAAATTTAAAATCCAAATACCGAATATACCATCGGTTACAAAACAATTCAATACAATCCACAATAACTGAATTAAATAACAAATGCAAAGAGTCTGATAAAAGGGGCGACATGCTCACTAACAACTGAAATGGAACGTAACTAGAATACCAAAGATAGAATCAACTACTCCAAAACCTACAAGCCTCCATATCTGTTGCAGCTCTGTAAATCTTGGAAAGAGTGATCACGCTTGGCGTCCGGACACCTAAAAGTTTTGAAAATATTTGATACGGGTCAGAGCGCAAAACCTTTTGAAAACATTTAGCAAGTGAATAAAATGCATTAATGAAAAACGTACAACATTTTTCCATATTTAAACCGGTAGCGCACTCCCATGAGACAACCCTCACCCCTATCGCGTACATTTTAAACACCCTAGTTATGCTACCCTGCCTAACTAGTACCAACACGTATCTTAGCCCAATACGCTAACCTTCTACCCAAACTGTGTCACATACGTTTGTTCTATGCTCTAAATCTTATTCAGCTATTACACACGCTAAATCATTTTTAAATTCCATCTTAATTAATTCACATAATTACACCCCAGTTATTTATTCCATTCTCACGTATAATATTATTCACCCGTATATAATTGTCACACTTATATACGTATATTCATATCACATATTGTTCACATACATATATATATCGCTCACTACATACGTATAATTGCAATCCCTCCAAGCATTTCTTCGCTGGATGCGAAATCACTAGCATGCTATTAAGCTCCAGGAGTATCTACCTCAACCTGGGCAACCGGGTCGGAATCTCACCACCGGACCCAAAATGAAAACGAAAATCGGAGGCGATCATGGTCTTAAGTCCGTGGGTCATAACCATACCACTTTATTCCATGGGAGTCCAAAACTCACATAGGGTGGCCGCGTACAGACCTATGACCCAGGGGAACGGTACTACCTCTGCTGGGATTCGTCAGACTGACCTCCCACGGCGCGCAACCTCCACTGATAGCATATCCGCTAGGATGGGTATGTTTCACAAAAATATCATACACACAGATATTATTATTCATATATATACTGTCCCTATACACGTATATATATATATATGTATATATATATATATATATGTATAGTCCAGCTAATCCGTGCCTATCACTTGAAGCAGTAGCCTAAATGACCCGAACTAACCCAAATTTCCAACCAAATTCGTTAATTTATTTTCCTGAGTGTTGTTCATCCTAAACACTCAATATTCCATATTTCGGGATTTATTCCAACTAACCCAAGGTAAACCAAGGTCCTCAATAATTTTTCACAAATCCTACATTCATTTACGGACATCCCAATTATCCCGGACCTTATACAAATCAACGCTTCAATTAAAGAAACACTCTAGGCTATGCAGGGGAGCTGCCCCGGTTCGGCCGGGGACGAACCGGTTCGCCCCTGTGCGTTAGCCAGGTCGGGGCTGCCAAATCTCTTACGAATTATACCCAGATTTCCACCCCTAAATGAGTCCCAATCTTCATCCCAATGCATACCGTCATTATTCTATCAATTGTCAATATAAAGAAACATGTTGGATTGTTCTAATTAATCAAAAACCAAACTTAATAATGGGATTCAATCACCCTTTTTCCAGAATTAATTCACCCTTAGTTCTAATACAATTTCTACATCCATAATTCAAGATTACATCTTTTAATTGTTCAGTCTTAGATTTTTCAATTTAAGAACACAATATGACTTTCTCATTCTTAGGTTTCTCTATCAAGAACCTACTTTTCATATGGGATTTAATCATCAGGATCATATGTAATCATCACCAAATTTTATAAATTTATTTTCTCAAAACCCATTTTGACATGCTAATCCTACCCCAAAATTGGTTTCAATTCTACCAATTATGATATGACATAAATAACTACACAAATAATATTATGCAAGTTAGTCACTTGCCTTAGGTGCTATAAAGAAGACTCTGAATCCTCCTTTGTATGTTGATTTAGGCCTAGCAATTCTTCAAAGATCCTCTTCAATTGGCCTCCCTTGATTTTCTTTGTGTTTCCTTCTCTTTTCTCCCCAATTCCTTTCACAGAAGATGTCTAATGTAAAGTGGCTATCCACAAGCCTCTAATCTCTTATTTAAATACCCTAATCCCGAAATTAGGTTAACCCATAAGTTTTAAATAACCCATATACCCCTAAGTGGGTCCCGACTAGTCTAAAAAGCCCCTGACACTCGATCTGATGGATATGGATCCTTTTTAGGCTTTATTTGCCATTTTCTTTTCTTTTGTGTTTTCTTTTATTTTGTTATTGTATTTAGAGGTAAGGAGTAGGAGTAGTAATGGCATTTTTGTAATTAAGGCCTTAGCTTGGAGCCTAAGCTACTCCTCCCCTTTAAATACCCACTTATAAGCCTCATTTGAGATAGACTTGAATTTTGAATAGAAAAGAGTATTTCTCTCACTAAGTGTGTTCAGATATTTTTAGGAGCCTTTTGATGTGTAGTTTACGTCAAATTGGTATCAGAGCGGGTGTCGCTCCAACATTGGTGTTTGGTGTATTTTTATCAAAATCGTACACTACTATCAACGGCTCCCAAAAAATCAAAACAGACAAAAAGAGATTCAAGAAGTGAGAAAAGGCATTCACCATCGATTTCAAGACGAGATTCAAGAGTTGAGGCAAGAATTCAACACAAAATTTGATTCCCTCGTTCAGCTCATCTCATCCAAAATTCAAACCCCTTTAAACCCTAGCCCCCAAATGTCTGCTACCCCAACTCAGAAACAGCCCGAAACCCTAGCCCGAAACCCCCCAAACCCTAGCACCACCCTCCCGAACTCTGGCCCTGCCCAAACAGCAACTCTATTCCCAAACCCTAGTCCTGCCACCTTCGCAGCCACCTCCTCGTCACCGGACGAAGCTGATAGTCCATCCCCCGACGCCGCACAACCCCTCTGCCCTCCTGCAGCAGCCCCCGACCTACTGCTCAACACCTTAACCCCTTCTACCCGACCCAATTCAGCCCCCACTGCTCCGCCAACCACCACCTGCTCCGGCCGAGCCCATCCCCCCTTCCTGCCCCCCAAAACTGTCCCGAAACCGAAGGTTCAACTCTATTTTTGCTCAAAAATCCCTTGGGTTGACCCATTCAAACCCAAACTCATTTAGGTTCCCCAAAACATTGGTTTTTGACCCGGGTGAAATTTTTTTGGGTTTCATTAGGTGGAGAAGAGAAGAAGGAATGAAGACCAAAATTGTGGCTGGACATTTCCAAGTTTAAGAAATTACTCTTTGGCCCCACAAGTTTTTGTCACCAATTTTTGGAATTTCCTCACGAATCCCCAATTTTTTGAACGCTCGAGGACGAGCTTGGTTTTAAGATGGGGTGAGTGATGAAAATGGATCATTTTTAGGCTTTATTTGTCATTTTCTTTTCTTTTCTTTTGTTATTGTATTTAGAGGTAAGGAGTAGTAATGACATTTTTGTAATTAGGGCCTTAGCTTGGAGCCTAAGCTACTCCTCCCCTTTAAATACCCACTTGTAAGCCTCATTTGAGATAAACTTGAATTTTGAATAGAAAAGAGTCTCCCACTGTGTGTTTAGATATTTTTAGGAGCATTTTGACGTGTAGTTTACATCACGATCACTACCCCGGGTACTTAATTTTTACTATTTCGATCCATCCCGGATCATCCGTGCACTCGAAATCACCATCTGAGTATCATCAATTCACCATTTTATTTCAAACACGACCCCACACGCGCGTCCCGAATAAAATATAAAAATTACTTCATTTTTTTTCAATTTAATTAAATTACCACGACACGTGTAATTTAAATATTCTCAAAAATTTGTCTATGAGAAAGCAGACCTTTCACCCAAACCAATTTTCACCACAAATTTCCAAATTTATCCATTGTCAAAATTTTAAATTCGATTATGGCTGAACAAATTGACATGGTAAACTTTTCAGTTTTGTCCACCAAGTTCTACGTGTGTGCAATCTCACCCCTACATCCTATTTTTCAGATCTCGCGTACCTGTTTAGGATACTTTAACGTGTCAGATCTCAAAATCTTGTATCCCACTTTTATTTTATAGAAGTATTAGAAAACGAAAGATAAAACATACATATTACAAAGTTCTCTCGATTTGCTCCGTCCCCAGCTGATTTACCAAGACAACCTACCCAATATGAAGTGCCTAATACAAAAATCTACTTAAAAAAAATTCAGTATATATGATGGAAATCAGATCAAGTTCCAGGGTTATTCTAGTATTTTGGTCTTTTTATTTTCATTATTTACCTTTTATTTTTATCGTATTTTTTGCTTTATTGTATTATAGGGTTAATGGTTGGTTATCTTGAAAGGGATTGTAGGAAAGATTGTAAAGGGGATGCTCTTAGGTCCAAGGTTTTAAAAGGCGCGATGCGTGGTCGATGCGTGGAGGTCTCATCAAGCATTAGGAGCCTGGGGGCAATGCCTAGGCGTGAAAATTCGTTTCTTCCCTTTTTTTAATATATTTTAATTATACCAAGGCTTGTAAAACAATCAAAGCAGTAATATAAGCATAACTCGCTTAAAAAAATATAAGCATAAACATGCAATAAAAATTAGGAATAAAATAATACGTACCTTGAGTTCTAAAAGCATAAAATAAGCACAAACATATAACCACATATCTTAATTTTTTTGGTTCAGAAATATAACAGCATATGTTAATTATTTTGGTTTTGAAATATTTCTTTTATTAATAACAGAATATGTTAATTTTGGGTTCAAATATATTTCTCTTAAACTGCTAAACATAAGCAGTAAAAAAAACAGAAAATTAGTTGTTAATTTTTAATGTTAAACCAAAATAAACTATTAAGATTGGAGTTAAAATCATGAATCATAATAGAAAAGAGGGAGTCTGTTGTGTTTTTTTTAGTTTGTTAAAAACATAGGGCTTAGCAGATTAGAAAAAAAGAAAAAAAAAATTTCGCGTGCCTTTTAGACGCCTATGCCCACCTTTTGAATGCCTATGCACGCCTATGCGTGCGTGAAACGTTGACCGCCTTACATGCGCGTTGACCCCGCCTTTTGCCACGCCTACCCCTTATGGGCTGCGTTTTTAAAAAGCATCACTCATAGGGGCGCATTGGCGCCGCCTATGCGCGCCTTTTAGAGCACTGCTTAGGTCACATGTCATCACATGAGCCTATACCCATTTCTTTATTAGATATGGATGACCCCAAATTCTAGATCCTTCCACTGTTGTTAAAGGCGCGCCTAAGCTCCAAGATCATCTATGCTCAACATTGGCGCCTTGCTTAAATCACTCAAGGTTCCTTCAAAAAGGCGCTCGCCTTGTGCGCCTTGGCTCCAGGCTCAAGGCATATGGCTCAGGCGCGCCTCGTTTAAATTTTTTGGCTGACGCCCCAATACAATAATGGACCAATTGATGTGTTGATTTTACAAGTTTTCCAATAGAATATGAAAGATTAGAAGATTCCCCATCCCACCAAAACTAACCAAATTAAGTACTTGTTTTTTTGTGAAACTTTATCTTTCTCACTAGTCCATACTTGGGCAAAAGAAAAAAACAAAAAACTCCAAGAGTGTTGTATCATTGAACAATTTATATGTTGATTTTGATTTTTCTTTTCACACATTGGAGTATCTTTTTTTCTTATGTATCAATATATTTTCTTTTGTTGATTATTGGATAATTAAATTGTTAAATAAATTTGATATTTAAATATATGTTTTTATGGTGGTATTAGCTCTATCTTCTTTTGATGTGTCTCTTCATAACCGTGAATAGTAGTAATATATGTTATATATTTCGAATTTTAGTTCATAAATGATATTATTATAAATATACAACTTTTTCATGTTTTTTTAGACTTTGTGCCTCACTTCGATCAGGCGCGCGCCTCGCCTTGCGCCTAGGCTCCACAGGAACCTTAGCGCTTTGGTGTGCCTTTCGCCTCTGACAACTATGGATCCTCTCCATTCCCCCTATAAATATCCCCTTTACCCTATTTAGTAAAGTATTCTACATTTCTACAATTTGAGTATTACTCTCTCTCTCTCTCTCTCTCTCTCTCTCTCTCTCGAGTGTATTTTTGTTGTGCTATTGACGGCTTCATTTACGTCAATTGGTATTAGAGCAAGGATCGCTCAATCGTTGTTGTTGTAAAAACGAAATTGTACAACACAAGCAACCAATGGCACCGATGAAACCCACCCATGCCGAGCGATGAAGTGCCCGATTGGAGGAAACAGTAGCCATGCTCGTTGGAAAAATTGACCTCCTTCTCCATGACAGTCACCACTAAGAACCTTCCCACTCCACCACCGCCCCACACCATCCTTCGGCTTGCCGCCAAACCACCAGCCGACTGCTGCCTAGTTCCACCCAGCCAATCACCTCCCGAACCCAGCCCCCTGAACCCACCTAACCTACTCGCTAGTCCTTTGTAGCCAACCCACCCGCTGCCACCCTTATGAACCTCCCAGGCCACAGCCCGGATAAACAACTTGTCGACCTTCTCGACTTTGAGACCTAACCCTGCTTGACCGTAGGAACCTCAGACCCCCTCGCCTTTAGCTGACTCAGGCCCTCTTGTCGAGAACCACCCTTAAATGCCCCGCCCCTTTTGCTCGGTGTGGGGTCCCCTGACCCTTTTGCTCGTCGTCTTACCCGGATTCCTAGACCAGATTCCATTTGGGACACCCTTTCGGCTATCTCCATCCCAAACGATCCTCAAGATTCAACCCGTGATTAACGTCGCCAGGTCAAGGAGTGGTTTCACCAACCCCTAATTCTCAATCATCCACGCTAATTTGGGGATTTAGAAGGAGAAGCCATTCCCCTTAACTTGCTTCTCTAAATGGATATGGGCGTGCCTAAATACATGAGGAATGACACACTGATACCACCCCTTTCGGCTCCCTCAACCTTAAGATGACGCCTTTTGTTCCTATTAATGACCGTCATTATTTCCTCTGTTATGAGCAGGGGCACTTGATGAATGATTGCCCATGCTATCCCTTGGAGTAGCTAGAGGCCCCAACTTATGATGATGCTCCTGTGGAGCCACCCATTTCCATGTGCCTCGACTAGAGGCCGATCTGTTTTAATGAATTTTGAGGAGGATGAGGATAAAGACCCTATGGATTCACCACCGAGGCTAGCATTCCGCCCTCTCTCCAAGAGCTTTCAGGGATGATTTCCCTTGCTATCCCTTGGAGGAGCTAGAGGCCCAGCTTATGATGATGCCCCTGATCATGTGGAGCCATCCCTTTTCACGTGCCTCTGTAGTGAGGCTGTCTTTTTTTCACGAATTTTGAGGAGGATGAGGATGATAACCCGCTGGATCTGCCACCGGGGGATGATCACTTGGCCCTAGCACTTCGCCTTCTCTCCAAGAGCTTTTAAGGAGATATTAGGGTGGATGTTCCGATGTTTGATGGGCATTTGGACCCAGACGCCCTTGTTGACCGGCTTGATGCGATGGAGACAGTGTCCGATTACATGCGCATCACAAGACGCAGATGTGTTTAGTTGCTCCCATCAACTTATAGGGATTTGTTCGGGTTTGGTGAAGTGATACGGTTCAACGTCGGACATCGACAAAGCTTCCTCCAATCCAAAGATGAGATCAGTTGAAGACGAAGCTGAGAACATTCTTCACACCGCCGACCTACGAGCGCGACCTCTGCACTTGGGTACAGGCCTACCACCGAACTCCTTCTACAACAGTCCGCAAGCCCCCTACTATGACCGTTTCCCCACCTGGGGCCCTGCCACACATTACTATGAAGCGGACCTTGTTTGTGACGGATGACTCAAAGCTTTCGGACGATGAATTAGAGGGAGAGGAGGTTCAACATCAAATCCTGATTGCCACTGTCATCCCCATTGATCCCGACTACTATGGAGTTCCCCATGGAGTTCGAGGTTGAACTCTTTTCATGGAGGGGAGAGTGATGGAAATCATATAAAGTTTCGGGATTATTTTAGTATTTTTAGTCTTATTAGTTACCTTTTATTATTATCACATTTTTTGCTTTATTGTATTATAGGGTTTATGGTTGGTTATCTAGAAAGGACATTATAAAAAAAAATTGTAAAAGAGATGCTCTTAGGTCACATATGACATCACATGGGCATTGGCCCATTTCCCTATGGATGACCTAATGCTAGATCTTTCTCATCCCCCTTATAAATATTCACCTTACCCCATTCAGTAAAGCATTTTACATTTTTTCAATCTGAGTATTACTATCTCTCGAGTGTATTTTTGTTGTGTCATTGACGGCTTCATATACGCCATCTTTTTTGGGTGACTATATTTATACACTTGTTTAGGGTATACCCAAAAAGATTCAAATAAATGTTTCAAGGGACCCTGAATTGATACATCTTCCCTACTAAGCCTACCCTTAAACCGTTATACTAGCAATTTGTAAAGGCGAAAGTTTATTCCCATATACAACTAAGTCTGCCTCACGCAGCCCAAACCCATCCAGGTCGGGTGAAGCAGACCAGCGAGCAACACATTCTCCTACATCATACTCCCCTCTAAAGCTCACCCTCTACTACGACTCGAACCATGGCCTCGCTCTGATACCAAATGATGGGTTGTACCAAAAGCTTTAGCTATTAGTAAAGACAACTTTATTCCATAAACTAGAGACGAGTTTTCCCCATGGAGCTCAAGCCCAACTAGGTTCACCCAAGGTGAGCAAAGTAGACCAGCTTCACGGACATTTGTGATATTTTGTTTTTGGGGGGGGGGGGGGGGGGATGGGATATAATACGAAATTCAGATTTTCCCCTGTAATTTTCTGTGACACCCCGACTAATTAAATACCGGGTAGCTACTCCTTTATTAAATTAATACAAAATGTCAAGTTGGTCCAGTTAACAGCATCACTGTCGAAAACATTTTAATCATTACTAACCACCTAGTATTTAAAAAGTAAGATGTCAAACTTTAAATTAAGTCTGATTAACATACAATAAAAGAATTATGAAAGAATATCATAACTATATACCATAAAGTCTCAATAAAGTAACCAACAAATAATAATAAGTCCAGAGGAAAACTCCTCACAACAATCCCACCACTGAAATAAATAAATCCTGAATTAATTACATGCCAACAATTTGAATAACTGAAATATGAAATGTCTCTAATAGAAATTGGCGACATGCCCTACAAATGATGAAAACTGAATAGAGTCGAGACAAAAGAAGCGTCTACTAGCAAGGCCCTGTAACTTCCATAACAGCTACAGCTCGTCACCTGAATGGAAATACTATGCATGGTATCCTTGTGGCTGGGCACCTAAAAGGTTTTTACCAAAATAGATTTGGAAGCAAACGGGTCAGAGCCCGAAAGTGGAGAGTATTTTAAAAACAGCAAGTGCTTTAATAACATTAAAACAAAGAATGCAAAATACATGTTAGGACGTGCTCTCACATGAAATACTCACCTCTCGTCTAATCGTGCACTCCTAACGTACAGTACCCATCTAAGTGGTATTTATATATAACTAAACCGACATAAGTTCTAACCCATCTACTCGATTCACAATATGAATTCCCAATGTTATCACTTGAATAGATAGCTTTACTTAAACTCGGATTCTCAATTATTAGCATTACCATTTACTGGAGGTTATCCCCTTATTTATCTTCTCAAGGAGTTATTATAAATTATTCTCATAATTTAACATGACAAGTCTGTTCATTTAACCGTATATCATTCACATCATAAATATACAATACAAGCACCCCGAGACTAAGCTGCGGTGCACACAGTGGTGGCAATTCGGGTTAGTCGTGTCATTTTCAAGTCGCCTTGATTTTTATTTGAGTATGAGTTTTTGGTAATCTTAAATCTATACAAGTTAATCGTGTCATATTCGGGTCATTTCGGGTTATTACCATAAACGGGTTATCGTGTCAAAAATTGACAGCCTAGGTGCACACATACTCTGCTATCCATCCTGGTACTTCACGTACATAAGGATCACGCATTCCGAATCTCTCAGGAATCGTTCTCAGATAACAACAATCACAATCAATGGAGGAGAACACAGTCACATCACATGGGTCACGCACATACCTACGCTCCCACGATCAGCAGACTTATTAACTTCCCAATAAGTCCTTCTCTGACCTATGTCCTCGAGGTACCAATCTATATCCCCCCGTAGGCACACAAAGATTAGATGATCCTAAACGAACGCAAACCTCCTGTGATAGCAAGTATGGTAGGTATGTCATACACATAAGTCATATACTAAGCATTCACACATCTTAGATATCTCATTATTAATAAAGGTATATTCTACATCCTTATACCATTATTCCAATTTTATACATTTTTAAATCTTCCGATAATATATAATGTAGACTGTCGACACATCTCACGTCATAGTTTCTTGTACTTAAAACCTATCTCAAAGGGATTACTAAGTCTCCTATTATATCCACATATAACATCATTATTCTTAAGATCCTTACTTCTGCCCCAAACCTCATTTCATCAAATTATTCGAATTTACTCCTTTAACCCTAATATTATCTCACTCATCGAATTTTATCAGATTTCATAATAATTCCTCAAATTGAATTCTAACGCAGGTCCAAATTTTATAACCATACCTACTGGTCTTCCTTAAGTCTAAGGATATTCATAAAGTCTCCATTAATAATTTTCTAAGGGTTAACATCATTAAAATTTAACTAGGGAAAATATTTCTCATTCTGGGAAGGTTGATCGATCGACCTTGAACATCGATCGATCGATGGTGGTCGATCGATCGACTGATGAATGTCGATCGATCGATTGCACCAGATAAGTTACGGACTGCTTCGTTTTGCAGTCCTCAAATCGTCCCAAAAATCCATTACAATGCATGAAACTTCATTCTAACGTTATAATATCATCAAATAATCATCCTACAACATTGTTAACGTTCTAAAACTAATTAATCATCACCCAAAGGCCTTATTTAGATCAGAATATCATCAAGAACCCTAGTTTTCTATTTCTTTCAAAATCAACAATAATCCTCTTCTTAAATCCGTTTTTTGAATTATCAAGGGCTATAGTATGAATTCATAATTCATCCAGAATATGTCTACATGCAAATCCTAACATGGTTTATAGTTTTAATCCTCAAATTCATGGGTTTTTATCAATCTCCCAAAACAATGCAATTTTCATAAATGTTTAAGCATGGAAGAAACATTCGTTGCAAATAACGTAATTAAACCACTTGCCTTGGATTTTTCTCTGAATTTGGTGTTGAATTGATGAAAGTTGCTCTCTCCTTTTTCTCCCAAGGTTGAAGGTTGAAGATGGAGGTTGTTTTTCTCTTTTGGGAACTTCTCCTAACCTCTCCTAAAACTCCCGTTGCCCTCAACTCAGTTAATTGCTGGTAATGGGTTAGTGGGTTATAAAATTCCCTATTTTAAACTCCCAAAATTCGTTGGTCATAAATCCTCAAATTCCAAAATTACCAAAATACCCTTTTTAGTTGCCGGTATGGCCTACAAATGCCCCGGGACCCAAACTAAACCCCCGGCTAGTGTTTTCTGACTATTTCGACCCTTCCGGACACGTTGGCGCACTCAAAATGACCATACGGTTGATAAAAATAAAATTCACTTTTTAATTAAAATAATTATATTCCTGACGCGACTGTCACACGCGTCCCAACAAAATTTTCAAATTGCCGTATTTCTATCTTACGACAAATTCAATATTTTCAATATTCATATAACGTTATAATCAAATACCAACTCACATCTCGTTTGTATTTTATCCGGATTAATTCTCAATTAATTCACATTTAATTTAATTAATCCCATAAATAAATATCCATAAAAGTACGGGGTATTACATACTTCCCCCCTAATAACAGAATTTCGTCCTGAAATTCGGATAAGTAAGGCACACTTGGAAAAATTAGGTATCCTCCAGTATTCAAAACAATTATAAAGAAAAGCCCAAATCACTAAAACCCTTGTTCACAACAAGCTTGTTTAACAGACCTGATACCTTATCAGAATACATTTCAATAAATGTACCTCACGTTGCGCTCCTATTAAACAACAATCGAAGAAAAATGGCCTATACATCGTTAGCCGCATCATTTCAATATTATTGTTAGCCCGTGCCTTTCTACGCATTACTTTCCGCGTTTAGCAACACACCAAACTCCCACCTGGAAGAATTAATAACACAGCTGACTACTTCTTGTCCATTCCTTGAATCTCTGTTCCATGCGTTGTGAATTACACAAGGTAAAAATGCATTCGGGTGGTGTTTCACAAAACAATTTTCGGCACCTTGTCCACAATAAAATAGATACGGGTGGTTTCACCCAGCTCTACTATTAGATAATATTTTCTTCCCATTACCACAATGCACCTTGCTTACTAGTTTCTCGATTTGGAAATAAAAATATTGAAATGAATTCAACATTCTTTTATACAACCCACCAGTCATCAATCACCTTGTGCCTACACCTCGGGCCATAGGTGATACAGCCTAGTCCAAGTGAAACGTATTTCCACTACTTCTTGTTACCCCACGTTAAAGGTGGATTTCGGGGATCTCCTCTTAGTTCCGAATAGTACTGTATCGAACCATGTACCGGCGTGTTCACTATCTAATAGTGTAAATCACCCCAAGTATATAACAATTTCTCTCCTTCTGGACAACATGTCCCATATAATCGAAGGAACTCATTACTTATCAATAAGTTGGCTACCTTTCAAGAAAATTCTCCAACTTGACCCTCCCATTTTTGGAATCGTCGTCTTGATACAAAATTATTTGGTTGATCATCTAACCCCAACTGTTCTACTACTTACTATACCTCTTTCAATGTCGATAATCACATAAAATTTTCCCCGTTAAATGATACTTAATGATCTTATTCTCCCGACGAATACCAAAAGTTTGGACCTTTACACTTTTCACCACTTTGTGCATATCTGGACTTTATACCTGATTGACATCCTCATTCTATTTACTCTTGAGTCACCCTCAACATTCGATTGATCGGAACTCTACTCCAAATTTCTCATAATAATTTATTCGCCTTCTTAAGAGATATCCCTTTATTAAATGGCTTTCTACTGCCCCCCCTTTTTTTTTTCCAAGTTTGAACCTGCTACACTTACTACACATGATATTCACTTACACCTTTTCTTATGACATTTAATCTCATAAGTAATAATCTCACCCGTCTATGTTCCCTCTTCCTTTGATTTACACTTTAGCAAATCAAGATGTCTACGCCCCTTATAACCCAACCATACGGTTTTTAAACATTATATACGCTTCATACAAATCCCAAACTCTTTATTGTCACTGTAAATACAACAGTGCTATACCACTTGGGCGTTCTCAATCGCTTCTGAATTAGAAATCCTAAATCCTCCTTATCCTCAATGCGTCCTTCAAAACGCCGTGACAAAACCAACATTATTAGTACTTATATCGTAATTTACTAACAACTGGCTTTAATGGCCGTACATCATAATTTACTCCTTGTAACTTCCCGTTATAACTACGTACTCCCATAACGATAGAGGTATCCCAATCATGAACGAAGGGCCACACATTTTCTTACTACCAACCTTACGCTAAGTTTCATGCGTGGGGTGTCTCGCAAAGCGAAATCCAAACAAGGAACCCCCCCGATACATTACTACCTAACATTGTTGGTCAACGGAATCCGTTAAGCCCTGTCCATAATATGTACCCCTACACTCTCGTCTTTTAACAACAAAGTTTCATCTCAGTTCGCAATTATACATAAACAAAGAACTCCTTCTGAATGGCACTTTTCTCTTTACAGTGATGGAAATCACATTTCATATACAACATGCGAGATATTTGAGACCCTCAAATTCCCGTCCCCAGACACACAACTAAGAGTATAAACTTCCAAATCTCAAACGGGTGATAAAACAATGCACTCTTTTTGTTACGACCTCTCTATCGTTAATTATAAAAACCAACTAACTCTTTGTTGACTAGTAAATCAATTACATACGACTCATAATAATGAAATCCCTACGCATACTGGGATTAAATATCCGAGACCATTATATTTTGAAATCACAACATATATATATATATATATATATATATATATATATATATATATATATATATATATATATGCACGAAAGTACAATTGCGATCCCGACCCTCTAACAGATGGGGCCTCGCCCGAACAAAACATGCTACCCCGATGTAGTAATCCCAATAAACTTGCAATACCAGCACACTATCGGTATAATCATATATATAAAAAAATAATTAAGATCATATCATACTCGTATAACACAACACTAAAACGAGTAATTTCGATAAAGCATAAACCGCTATTAATATACCCATTCATCCTCCGCGGATGACAATAAAAGTAACCCACACACTATCAGGGAAAATGTTCTTATATATAATAAACTTACTGATATACTCACTAAACTCGACTCTCAAGTGAAAATACAATTGTAACAAATGTAGTAACTCCTTCATGCCACAAATAACATGCATCCTCGTCTGAGGATATAACTCATACTTCTATCCATATCGTCCCGGCTGCTCAAATGGTTCCTGGACTTACCACACATGTTTGTCCCAAACCGGATATTTCAATAACTGTTGCCCTCGCCAGGCACAATACCTTGATCCCTACTCTTGTATCGGGAAAAATTTATAATGTACGGGTTTTCACTCCCACAAAGTACCTCTACACATACTCCACTTATTTCCGGTCACCCTGACCATGTTAAAGTGGTCCTTTCCTCGGACGTTGGTAGTCTCAACTCTGAAGACTATCTCCATTGTTCCCTTAGCTTGATATACCTAAGGAACACGCTACTAGTTTTCCACCTCTCTTTGAAATTACCATCGCTCGGTAGTAATTTCGCTATCGAATTATTTTAACGGTTTCTCCATTGGGTCTTCCTCCTTGTGGTGTTTCTCCAACACCATTTTCCCAGTCTTATTCTATAAAAAATTTTCGATTTTTTTGTATCCCCCTACCCAAGGGAACATTTACCTCCAAATTTACACCACGCGATATAATTACTATCTGTATTTATCATCCAACCAGAATTCCCCATCAGAGCTAACAATTCTTCTTGTATGTAGATTCTCCCTTTAACATCCTCTTCTCCATACCACCTTCTCCACCCGGTGTAAGGTTCGCTACAACATTAAATTTCTCCTCACAAGTTGACCCCTGTTTGGCCCTCTTATGTGAGTTCAGAATAACATTCGCCTTTCAACCTGAACATCTGATGAAGGAACTTATGGTCAAACCATACGTGTACACCCTCTCGACATCACATTCCACTTTTAAGTGGGCTGCTTGTTTCTCACCATTGAATCTCCGCTCTTACGAGTCAAGGAAAAATTTCTCTAAATTTTCACTCTCAATTGGTCATATCCTGACATATGTCCAAGCCTTTGGATACATTGCGTTCGTTCGGCTAGCACATGCCGTCTTCGCCTTTCGAGTATTGCTACTGCTGGTTCTCTTCAATGTTACACCTAACTCTTTCTCTCCCATTCCAACCTTGTTGGATGTGTCAAATTTGACCCCATTCCTAATATAGCTGTACCCGGAAGTCCCAAGTCGCGCCTTAGCCTTCTATATCATCCAGGACTTCCGTGCCATAATATCGGTGACTTCAACTACGGTCATCCTTCTTTAAATAAATCAATTAACCTCAATATATATTTGCCTCCTGCTGTTCACCCAACTGTCTTCGCCTGACGTACTACATTGTTCGGCACACGAATACACCCGATCGCAATACGATTCGCTATCATATACATCATAGCAGGAGAACGAAATTTTACTAAAGGAATCAACAATCCTAAACATAGGGCTCTATATCAAAGAAAGTTACGCTGGAAGCATAATAAGCCGCACAGATCCTAAAGGACACTAGAACCTGATGCTCTGATACCACCTGTGACACCCCGACTAATTAAATACCGGGTAGCTACTCCTTTATTAAATTAATACAAAATGTCAAGTTGGTCCAGTTAATAGCATCACTGTCGAAAACATTTTAATCATTACGAACCACCTAGTATTTAAAAAGTAAGATGTCAAACTTTAAATTAAGTCTGATTAACATACAATAAAAGAATTATGAAAGAATATCATAACCATACACCATAAAGTCTCAATAAAGTAACCAACAAATAATAATAAGTCCGGAGGAAAACTCCTCACAACAATCCCACCACTGAAATAAATAAAACGGTATATCCCGAATTAATTACATGCTAACAATCTGAATAACTGAAATATGAAATGTCTCTAATAGAAATGGGCGACATGCCCTACAAATGATGAAAACTGAATAGAGTCAAGACAAAAGAAGCGTCTACTAGCAAGGCCCTGTAACTTCCATAACAGCTACAGCTCGTCACCTGAATGGAAATACTATGCATGGTGTCCTTATGGCTGGGCACCTAAAAGGTTTTTACAAAAATAGATTTGGAAGCAAACGGGTCAGAGCCCGAAAGTGGAGAGTATTTTAAAAACAGCAAGTGCTTTAATAACATTAAAACAAAGAATGCAAAATACATGTTAGGACGTGCTCCCACATGAAATACTCACCTCTCGTGTAATTGTGCACTCCTAACGTACAGTACCCATCTAAGTGGTATTTATATATAAGTAAACCGACATAAGTTCTAACCCATCTACTCGATTCACAATATGAATTCCCAATGTTATCCCAATGTTATCCCGACATAAGTTCTAACCCATTTACTG
This sequence comes from Sambucus nigra, assembly GCA_949130495.1. NCBI lineage: Eukaryota > Viridiplantae > Streptophyta > Magnoliopsida > Dipsacales > Adoxaceae > Sambucus > Sambucus nigra. The sequence goes on from OX422210.1 coordinate 663,251,695, forward strand.
GAGGGTATCCCCTTATTTATCTTCTCAAGGAGTTATTATAAATTATTCTCATAATTTAACATGACAAGTCTGTTCATTTAACCGTATATCATTCACATCATAAATATACAATACAAGCACCCCGAGACTAAGCTGCGGTGCACACATACTCTGCTATCCATCCCAGTATCACGTACATAAGGATCACGCATTCCGAATCTCTCAGGAATCGTTCTCAGATAACAACAATCACAATCAATGGAGGCGAACACAGTCACATCACATGGGTCACGCACATACCTACGCTCCCACGATCAGCAGACTTATTAACTTCCCAATAAGTCCTTCTCTGGCCTATGTCCTCGAGGTACCAATCTATATCCCCCCGTAGGCACACAAAGATTAGATGGTCCTAAACGAACGCAAACCTCCCGTGATAGCAAGTATGGTAGGTATGTCATACACATAAGTCATATACTAAGCATCCACACATCTTAGATATCTCATTATTAATAAAGGTATATTCTACATCCTTATACCATTATTCCAATTTTATACATTTTTAAATCTTCCGATAATATGTAATGTAGACTGTCGACACATCTCATGTCATAGTTTCTTGTACTTAAAACCTATCTCAAAGGGATTACTAAGTCTCCTATTATTCCTACATATAACATCATTATTCTTAAGATCCTTACTTCTGCCCCAAACCTCATTTCATCAAATTATTCGAATTTACTCCTTTAACCCTAATATTATCTCACTCATCGAATTTTATTAGATTTCATAATAATTCCTCAAATTGAATTCTAACGCAGGTCCAAATTTTATAACCATACCTACTGGTCTTCCTTAAGTCTAAGGATATTCATAAAGTCTCCATTAATAATTTTCTGAGGGTTAACATCATTAAAATTTAACTAGGGAAAATATTTCTCATTCTGGGAAGGTCGATCGATCGACCTTGAACATCAATCGATCGATGGTGGTCGATCGATCGACTGATGAATGTCGATCGATCGATTGCACCAGATAAGTTACGGACTGCTTCGTTTTGCAGTCCTCAAATCGTCCCAAAAATCCATTACAATGCATGAAACTTCATTCTAACGTTATAATATCATCAAATAATCATCCTACAACATTGTTAACGTTCTAAAACTAATTATTCATCACCCAAAGGCCTTATTTAGATCAAAATATCATCAAGAACCCTAGTTTTCTATTTCTTTCAAAATCAACAATAATCCTCTTCTTAAATCCGTTTTTTGAATTATCAAGGGCTATAGTATGAATTCATAATTCATCCAGAATATGTCTACATGCAAATCCTAACATGGTTTATAGTTTTAATCCTCAAATTCATGGGTTTTTATCAATCTCCCAAAACAATGCAATTTTCATAAATGTCTAAGCATGGAAGAAACATTCGTTGCAAATAACGTAATTAAACCACTTGCCTTGGATTTTTCTCTGAATTTGGTGTTGAATTGATGAAGGTTGCTCTCTCCTTTTTCTCCCAAGGTTGAAGGTTGAAGATGGAGGTTGTTTTTCTCTTTTGGGAACTTCTCCTAACCTCTCCTAAAACTCCCGTTGCCCTCAACTCAGTTAATTGCTGGTAATGGGTTATAAAATTCCCTATTTTAAACTCCCAAAATTCGTTGGTCATAAATCCTCAAATTCCAAAATTACCAAAATACCCTTTTTAGTTGCCGGTATGGCCTACAAATGCCCCGGGACCCAAACTAAACCCCCGGCTAGTGTTTTCTGACTATTTCGACCCTTCCGGACACGTTGGCGCACTCAAAATGATCATACGGTTGATAAAAATAAAATTAACTTTTTAATTAAAATAATTATATTCCTGACGCGACTGTCGTCCCAACAAAATTTCCAAATTGCCGTATTTCTATCGCACGACAAATTCAATATTTTCAATATTCATATAACGTTATTGATGTTAATTGCTTGCTTACAATAGTGGCTAGAAAAATGCTAGAAAAATGCTGCTTGAATCTATGAAGCACTCTTATTTTAAGTTTTGATTGAACATTTCTTGCATAACTGTTTATGGGCAGGTGATAACAATTGAACCAGGAGTCTACATCCCATCTGCTTTCGATGGTCCAGAGAGGTATTTATGGTGCTTTTCCAAATTCTCATTTCATGTTAGCTTGCATGTTTTTAAAGGTGGATACCGAAGGTCAAATTTGTTGCCCCTGAAATGACCCTCACTCTGTTGAAATATTTAAAACTGAGGAACCCAATATAATAATTCTTCTTTTGTCAAAAACATGTAGGGTGGAAAATATAATTTTGAATCAGAGGCCCCTGTTAACGGTGTTTATAGTCTGTTATATGGTAATTTAGAATTTCCAAGGGTTATGTCAAAATACGGAAATACTATACGGGGCAAAGTATAATGAACAAATCCCTATTTTATAATTTAATTTTTAGTGTGAGATTCATGTTAACCCTCACTGAGGTTCAGCAAATTTGAATTCTAAGCTGAACCCTAGTGTGGCTGTACTCAAATAATTTTTATAGTAAGTTACAGTAATCCCCCCTTGAACTATGTCGGGTTTACAAGTCACCCCCGTTATCGAAAAACTTGACAAACTGCCCTCTAAACTATTAACCTGTTGCAAGTAACACCCAAAGTCGGATTTTTTAGGGTTCGGGAAAATGACTAAAATACCCTTAATATATTTTTAGCACTGATAAAAGGACAAAAGTATCCCTCTAAAAAAATCAATAATTAAATTCACTCGTAAACAAAACACAGCTTCACAAACAAACAATGTAAAATCAAAGCCCATCCTAACAAAACACACTCATCACCCCATTGATGTTCTCACTCTCTTAATGTCTATCTTCTCACTCACTCTCAAATCAAAACACATTTCGAAATCAGAACTGATACAACAAAATACACTCAGACAACTTCGGTTTCGTCTCGTCTTCGTCACCATCATCTTCTCAAAATCAGTTTACATTTTGATTTGGGAAAAAATTATAAGTCTTCACCGGCTCTTATATTTCACGCAATGAAAAATCACAGATAACAAATCAAAAGCTTTACTCACCCACCAAAACTTCTTCATCAAATGACATTTTGCAGAAGTGACGGCTTCTACACTAGAATGAACAGAATCTAAATAATCGAACCCCATCACAATTTGCGGCAGAACAAATTTGAACCCCAATTAAACACAATCGAGCACTCATTGAACCACTCAAACATTGGTTGAACCGATACAAACAGTAATGGACCAAATCAAACCATTTGTATGGATTTTGTGCTCGTTTTGATGAGATGGGTTTGATGAGGTTCAAGTATTAAGTTTTTTTGACGAGTGAGTTTGTTTGGTGAGTGAGGTTTGATGCTGAGATTAGCAACAGTGAGAGATGGGTTTGATGTTTTGTGCTCATTTGAGTTTGAGATGGTGTTTCTGTTGGTATTTTTTTTACAGACGATTCGTGTTTGTGGAAGAAGATATATTTGTGTGTGCTGATCTTGAATAACTGTTCCTTTTGCATTTGATTGGTTTTTGGCTAGGGCATATTGGTCGTATAAAATGTACCCGTCATATAGTTTTCTTTGGGCAGTATATTTCTGTCCACTCCAACTTGTATTTAGTAATATATTACATAAACTTTGCATAGTGTTTGAAGAAGTCCTACTATACATGTAGCCGTCATATAATTTTCTTTGGGCAGTATATTCTGTCCACTCCAACAACTAGTATTTAGTAATATATTACATAAACTATGCATTTCTTGTGATATATTCAATTTTCCACGAGTCTTTCATTGAACTATGTAAATGGAAAAAGAAGATTTTCTCCCCCACATGAATTAAAAAGTCAGTGTAATGTTCTTTACCCACCTTTTTCTTTTCTTCTCATTGCCTTTAAAGAAACAAAGGTAGGAGAGGGTGGCGAGATGGTATTATCTATTTTCATGTGTCCAGATGTTTCATTATAAGTTAATATTGTAACTCGGACATATATAATGTTAAATGCAGGTATCAAGGCATTGGGATAAGGATAGAGGATGAAGTCCTCATTACAGAATCTGGGTATGAGGTACATCTACACACTAACTATACCACTTTTGCTATTTTAGTTTGTCAATCAGTTCTATAGTTGCTAATGCAATCAAGAGGCTGGTATAACCATGGCATGGTTCATAGCATCAAGTAATGGATTTCTTTTACTTTAGCATTTCAAAAAAAAAAATGGATTTCTTGTACTTTATAAAATAAAATATTCTTTACACTTTTAATGGCGGTGCCTGAATTATTGTTTATGGAAATTGTTGGACAAATACATTTGATACACAATTTCCATTTGGAGTGGCATTTTTAAAAGTGGAAGCGAATTGACATTTAAAAATTAGTGCTAGGTTATTGAGACTAATTTCAAACTTAAGAAAACAACTGTGTTTTCGAAATTCTAGTATTACCCCCTCAGTGTTCTTAAAACTTTAGGCTGCCTCTTCAGCTGTTTGGTAAACTAACCGTGGTTAGAATATGTTCGTTTTGTTGGATACTTTGCAAAATAAAATTGTATATTTTGTTTGGGAATTATATATGTAAATACTCTAGTGTATGAAAGTTGGAAAATTTGTGAGGAATATGTAAGGTTGTGTGTTGGAACTTTGTCCCATAGGAAAGATAACAAAAGTTAGTTGAGTAAATTAAGGCATGTGTTGTACAAGGTAGGTATATGAGGTGCATGCTTTCTACCATAGACCACCACCCAATGAGTGATGTGTTCGAAGGTGGTACCATCGCGACTCGCGTGGTGCAATGGTGCGCTTTGAGGGCACACTTGACACTTAGCACGTGAGTCGTGGCAATTGGTCGGTGGCCTCAGTGCTAGGTGTGTCTTTGTGTAGTCCGTTGCGGTTCAATTACACAGTTCAAGTCGGCTCGGGTTCGTGCCTTTCTGCGAACGTCACTTTTAGCCTACAGACATGTTTGTTGGGTATATATTTACGAACCATGGTTGTGCATATATAAACGGTTGATTTCCACCTGTTTAAATATCTCAAATTTTAATCTTTCTCCTTACAATTTTCTTCTAAACACACCCACGTTCCTTCGTTTATGTTACTGAAATTCTGTAAAATTTCTGATTCATTATTATCTACAAATTCCTAATTTGTATCATCAGCCTAATTTCGTAGTTGCAATATCTGCGGATACCCTTTGCAAACCGATCAGGTGGGAGCAAATACTATTTTTAGGGCAGTGATTCATTCAAGCTTTGGAGTATCTTTATTTTTAATTTTGCAACTTTCTTCCAGTTCTACCAAACATTCTACAATTACAATTTTCTAAAATATATTTGGTTGTAAGGTAACTCTAGGGAGATTTAGTTTTTTGATCCAATTTCGAGAATCAGTGATGTGTCATTACCATATTGGATTCCATTAAAAAAATCACCAAATGTAGTGATGACATTGAAGTCCAAAATTGGAACAAAAAACTGCATCTTCCTAGTACTTTCCACAGCCAATATATTTGGAGAGCACTACTATTTTATGTGGTCCTTAAATATAATATTCGACGTGCTGAACAGGTCCTTACTGGGTCATTACCCAAAGATGTCAAACACATGGAGTCTTTGCTAATTTAACTACAGCCATGGAATGGGGATGGATAATGATAACGCCGCGAGAGAGAATTTATTATAGTAATAGTGATGTGATTATACCACAATGGCAAAAGCAGCTGTTCCATCAAGAATAATTCTGTTAAGGCAGATACAATGTATCCAGGAATTAAGGCGGAACAAGACAATGTATCCGGGAATCTATATATCTATATAATAATTATATAAAAATTATAGACCCAAATTCTCTGAGGATGACACGTGTCAGTAATAAATGCTTGCCATAATTAATGAAAAATCATGTTTGGAGCAATTTCTTGAAAACCAACAGATTTCTTAGAAACCCAACGGACCCAAATCCATGCATGCACATTATTAATCTTTTCCCCTCTCTCCTTCCTGTGAGCTCCCCAAAAAGCATTTACTGTATGAGTTTTGAAAAGTCTCTCTATTAGGTTTCCCTCATATTAAAAACATATTTTTTTCTATTTAGAATTGACTCACTTATCCCCTCCCTCCGTACTCCAAATTCTCAAGAAATCAAGAACATCTAGAGGTATTTACCATTTCTCCAACTTTTGTATTTTTACGATTTTATTTTTTTAATCATTTTGAACATCTCCTGTCATGGCCGGAAGTTCTCTCTTCGATCACAGGTAACATCGTAACACCAAAATTTCTTCTCCCTCTTTTATTTTCTTTTCCAGACTCTCTCTTTGTTAACCCAAATCTGACTTTGTTATGAATTATTTTTCGAGCGGCCACGCAATATACGGTTCAGGTATATACTCGGTTTTTGAATATATATATATATATATATAATGAAAACTGTCCACGCGATGCGTATATACCTGAACCTCAAACAATTCATAGTTTCAGGCATATACACGGAACATACTCGGTTCAGGTATATCACCCATAGGACTCGGTTCAGGTATAACTATGAATTGTTTGAGTTACAGTTTTCATAGGTATTTTGTTATGGGTATTTTGTTTGGGGTTGAAACTAGGTATTTTGGTTTAGGCATTTATTTGTATAGTTTTGTAGTTTGGCAATATTGGTGCATCTTCATTTGAGTTTTATTTTGGGATACTCAATTAGTACTATCTTTGTTTAATGGTGCAAATTATTTGCTTCAAATAATGCGTGGAATTTACTTCGTTTAAAGTTTATGGTGTTTTGTTTTCATCCATTAATATAATTTGTTTTTTAATTTTGCACTCTAGGTGTTTGACGTAATATGCAAGTGAGTTTTTTTTGTGTATTTCTACTGAAAAGAGTATTTCGGTGAAGTATATTTCTCCCCAAATATTATATTGTAGGTGAGAAATTTGAACTAAAATGGTGCATGTTGTTTAATTGTTTTGGGTTGATGCAAGGTTTTAGACTTACTCTGATATTTGATTTTGAATATTATTTAATTAACATTTAATTTTTGATATTTGATCCAGATTATGCATTTTAGGGATTTTAACATGAGTGTGATCCCTATAGATTATGTCTATGTTTGGGTTTTTAGATGATATAGGGGGGAAAAGTGTTTGGGTTTGGAATGTATGATGTATATGTTGATTAAATAATAACTTCATGAACATTTGCATGTGTATGCTTCCACCCATGTTTATGGGATACAAAAATTGCTAATATATATATAATTTGAATGTCTAGAGAGTGTAGCGGGGCATATATAATTTTGGTTGGAAATTTATTGCCATTGCTTCAAATTTGGATCTTCAACTACTCATGCATCCCATCATAGCTATAAATTTAATTATAGGTATTGAAATAAGATCATGTAATTTTGTGCTAATTTTGTTATTTGTGTGTTTGCGGTTCTTACTGTAAATCTAATTTACATCCATAATCATTTTAAAACACTTTTCACGACAAATGTACGATATCAAAGGTAAGAAAAGGTATTAGCGGGTTTAAGTAATACAAATCAACATGTAATTTCAAATAATATAAAATTGGCCATTCTCTTCTTTTTTTTGTACGGAATTACTGTAATTTCTTAAAAAATATTGGCCATAATATTGCTTTTACTTTTGTTTTAAATTTTGATCTCATTTCATTCATCGAATATATTGTGTGAAACAAGACAAAATTAGATAATTTTGATAAATTCGGCCCCCAGTTACAGAATTATGGCCAAATCGAGTAAAACCTTCAAAAAAATTGTTGCAAATTTAACTTCGTTGTCTTTGTATTGTTCTACTATATATACACATAATATGATAGCATGTTTTTTGAATATTTTTGAAAAATATCTTCACTTTTTGGATGTATGATATTTTCCTCTTCATGTTTATGCATAAAATGTCATGCTAAAGTTTTTTTTTATTATAATAAAAAGGGTTTTGTTTTTGTTTCTTAAAAAGGGAAATAATTATTTTTAAAATGGGAAATAATTTTAAGTAATTTAATTTATATATTTTTTAAAATATTTATAGTTTTTATATTTTTAAAATATTATTTTATTTTTTTAATTTAATTTTTAAAATATATTTTTTATTTTTTCTTTAATTTTATTTTTTCTATTACGGGGGCAAATTTATAGCCGTGCCCTCGGCACGGGCATCAGCTAGTGTATATATATATATATATATATATAGTAGATGTAATATACTAACCTTAAGATGTTTAAAGAAGCTTGAGAACAGTGGTGAAGAATGTGGTTAGTAAAGCAAGATGAAGATAGAGAGTTGGGTTTTCAGTGGCATTAACTTCGGTCCCCAACATAGAACCTGTAAGAAGAGATGCTATCGCAACAACACCAACTGCCAAATCTCTCGAACTTCCCATCATTGCATAAATCAAAGGTGGAACAAAGTTGGAGTCTGAATATAATTAACAATTAACCATAAGTAATCAACCACTTAATTTTTTTTAACTAAGCCATATATAAGGTAAGATTTAAAGAAATTTCAACTGTAACGGGAACCCCATTCGAATATGTGTAACACATACTGAATGCCCAGTTTTAGTTTTTTTGTTACGGTTGGTTTTTAAACTGCCTATGTTGATCAGCAGGGAAAAATGCTTACTTGAGAGTATTTTTTTGCGACATGAAAAATGGTTGTCGCGGTGGGATCTCGACAGGATGAGCGAGCACAATTTTTTTAAAACTATAAACAGACATAATTTTCAGCATTTTATTTGCTTGAGAGTAAAAATATTCCAGTCCAAACCATATAGAGCTTTAAAGACACTTCTAAGCCTCTAAAAAAAAGTTTCAAACAGAAAACTTATTAAAAGGCATGAAAGATGCTCGATCGGTGGCATACCTAAGTTAGTTTCATCCATTTTTATCCTGAAACTGGTGCAATCAGTAATTTTATCAACCCCATCTTTGCGAAGCACAGGTAACTGAGGGTATGCCAAGCGCGGGTAGATGATTGGTTTATTTAGAAAATATCAACCGTTGAAGAGGGTGTTCAACTATTAAAACATCATAATATTAGTAATTAAGAGAGGCAACTCAACAGTCAATTTTGGTGAGATTTATACGGAAGGTTTTAGGAGAATGGTCTCTTTGGAACTTCAATCTTATATTAATTGAGATGCCACGTCGCATAATTTCTAATAGAGACAGCATTTTATATATTAGATATTAGATTAAGCCATGTCCTCCACCGATTAATTTATGGTGCAACTTTGGTTTGTATTCTAATTGTTATGTACCAGAATAATATTTCTCATTAACTGTTAATTATATTGCTTCAGTTGTTATTGTATTCCGTTACATAATGACTGCTCACCGATAAAAGATATTAGGTGCTTTTTTTAGGTGGCCTAAGGGCATCATATTTTTTGTTCCCAAATACCAGACCTTTATTTTGGGTGTTTCTAAGGGCACCACAAATAATACTCCAAAATACCACAACTCTTTTTTTACTACAAAATACCACTTAATTTTAATAGTTACTTCCAAATACCATAAAACGGCTACCACATATTTAAAGATCAAAAAATCATTTTACTGACTTTCCCTCATTCTCTCCACACATTCCAACCTCTCAACTTCTCAAGATTTTAACTTCAAAACCTCTCAACTTCAACTAAAAATTAAAACCTCCAAAGCTTCAAAGATCTTCATCAAATCATCATCGAACACCATACAAGCAAGATTATAGTCATCAAAATGTGACACCCCGACTAATTAAATACCGGGTAGCTACTCCTTTATTAAATTAATACAAAATGCCAAGTTGGTTCAGTTAATAGCATCACTGTCGAAAATGTTTTAATAATTTCTAACCACCTAGTATTTAAAAAGTGAGTTGTCAAATTTTAACTTAAATCTGATTAACATGCGATAAATGAAATGTAAAAGAATAACATCACCATACACCATAAAGTCTCAATAAAGTAACCAACAATTAATAAGACCGGAGGAAAACTCCTCACAACAATCCCAATATGAAAATAAATGAAACAAGTCTGCATCCTGAATAAATTACAAACCCAAGTCTGAATAACTGAAATATAAAATGTCTCTAAAGGAAATGGGCGACATGCCCTACAAATATTAAAACTGAATATGGAGTCAAGACAAAAGAAGCGTCTACTAGCAAGGCCCTGTAACTTCCACAACAGCTACAGCTCGTCACCTGAATAGAATTCCTATGCATGGTGTCCTTGTGGCTGGGCACCTAAAAAGGTTTTTACAAAAAGTAGATTTGAAAGCAAACGGGTCAGAGCCCGAAAGTGGAGAGTATTTTAAAAATAGCAAGTGTTTTAATGACATTAAAACAATGAATGCAAAATACATGTTAGGACGTGCACTCACATGAAATCCTCACCTCTCGACTAATTGTGCACTCCTAACGTACCGTACCCATCTAAGTGATATTCATATCTAACTAAACCGTCATAAGTTGTAACCTTTCTACTTGATTCACAATATAAATTCCCAACGTTATCAATTAAATAGGAGGTTTTACTTAAACTCGGATTCTCAATTATTAGCAAAACAATTCACAGCAAGTTTTCCCTTTTTATCTTTATCAAGACGTTACTACAATAATACTCGCAATTAAACATAACAATTCCTTTTCATTTAACCGTATATTATTCACATCATAAATATACAATACAAGCACCCCGAGGCTAAGATGCGATGCACACATACTCTGCTATCCATCCCGGTACATCACGTACATAAGGATTACAAATTTCGAATCTCTCAGGAATTGTTAGAATAAGCACAACACACAAAAATGGAGGCGAACATAATTCAACATATCCATGGTCACGTACATACCTACGCTCCATAGTCAGCTGACCTATTAACTCACAAATAAGTCATTCTCTGAACTATGTCCTCTAGGTACCAATCTAAATCCGGGCACACAAAGATTAGATGGCCCTAAGCGAACGTAAACCTCCCGTGATAGCAAGTATGGTAGGTATGTCATACACATAAAATCATATACATATACTAAGCATGCACACATCTTAGTAATTACCATAATTTATTAGTGGTATACTTCTCATTCTCATACCAATACACGTGTCCCCGGTTTATATATATACATCATCCATTATCCTCATGTCGTAATTAGTTATTCGCGTCCTAACCCACAATTACCATTTGGTTCAAATCATTCTTCTATATTTTACTCCTCAATATATCCCAAATATCCCAACTATATCAATTAGTCATCAAGGTAATGTTATCTCTACAATTAAACAAGGCTACGGGACAAAAAGGCCAATCTGTCAACTTGTTAGAAGTCTCGTTCGAACGAGAGTTCGTTCGAACGAAGTGGGCATCTAATGAGATCTCGTTCGAACGAAAGGCATCGAACGAACATCCAACTCGTTAGAAGTCAAACTGTCACCTCGTTAGAAGCTCGTTCGAACGAGCTCGTTCGAACGACCTGGGCAGGTCTTCTAACGAGATGCCAAATTCGAGCCCAAAATTTTTCTATCTCGTTTTTCTCTATTTTCTTCACCTCTAATCCCATATAAAAATCGTCCCAACAGTATTTTAAGGTTTCTAATCCACACTAAATATTCGTAGGTCATAACTTTACATTTATATAGGGCCAAATCTTCCTAAAAATCATCTAATTGTCATAACTCCCCAATTTTTCCCAAACCTTATGAATATTAATCCAAGAAATTTAAAGTCTTCAATTTCCATACATAGATCCGTTTTTGTAATATAAAAAGTAGTAATTCTTTTAGTCCAATCACCCAATAACAATTCTACATGCAAACCTATATCAAAATCTGAATTTATAACTCCAATCTCATGGGTTTTTATAAATCTTCCAATACAATGCGATTATACAATTTTCTAATCATGGAAGAAACATTCGCTTGAAATTAACGTAATTAAACCACTTGCCTTGGATTTTTCTCTGAATTTGGTGTTGAATTGATGAAGGTTGCTCTCTCCTTTTTCTCCCAAGGTTGAAGGTTGAAGATGGAGGTTAAGGTTTTCTCTTTGGAAACTTTTCTAACTTCCTCCTCTAACTCCCGTTGCCCTCTAATCACTTAATTGCTGGTAATGGGTTAGTGGGTCATTAATATCCTAATATTAAACTCCCAAAATTCGTTGGTCATAAATCCTCAAATTCCAAAAGTACCAAAATACCCTTTTTAGTTGCCGGTATGGCCTACAAATGCCTCGGGACCCAAACTAAACCCCCGGCTAGTGTTTTCTGACTATTTCGACCCTTCCGAACACGTTGGCGTACTCAAAATGACCATACGGTTGATAAAAATAACATTCACTTTTTAATTAAAATAATTATATTCCTGACGCGACTGTCACACGCGTCCCAACAAAATTTCCAAATTGCCGTATTTCTATCTCACGACAAATTTCAATATTTTCAATATTCATATCACATCATATGTATACACATTATAATCAAATACCAACTCACATCTCGTATTTTATCCGGATTAATTCTCAATTAATTCACATTTAATTTAATTAATCCCATAAATAAATATCCATAAAAGTACGGGGTATTACATACTTCCCCCCTAATAACAGAATTTTGTCCCGAAATTCGGATAAGTAAGGCACACCGGGAAAAATTAGGTATTCTCCAGTATTTAAAACATTTATAAAGAAAAGCCCAAATCACTAAAACCCTCGCTTCACAATGAGCTTGTTTAACATACTTGATACTTTATCAGAATAATCTTCGATAAATGCACCTCACGTTGTGCTCTTATTAAACAACATTCGAATAAAAATAGCCTATACCTCATTAGCCGCATTATTTTTATTAGTATTGTGAGTCCGCACCTCACTACTAACTCCCGCGTTTATCAAAACTCCAAACTCCCATCCTGGGATGAATCAATAACACATCTGACTACGCTTGTCCATTCCTTGGAATATCCCGACGTTGTGACTTTTACACAAGGAAAGGTGTCACACAAACCTTGTAAGCACCTTGTCCACCATAAATAGATACGGGTGCTTTTCCCCCAACTCTACCATTTGGTAATATCTCCTCCTCATGACCACAATATACCTCACTAGTTATACCCGATTTGGAATTGAAAATATCGTAATGCATCCAAAATTTCTTTCATACAATCCATCAGTCGTTAGTCACCTTGCGCCTGCACCTCGGGTTATAGGTGATACAACCCTTAGTTTGAATCATTATTTCCCACTACTTATTGTCACCCCACCTAAATGTGGATTTCGAGATTTCATCCCAGTTCTAAATAATACTACGTCGAACCACGTACCGGCGTGTTCACTATCTAATAGTGTAAATTATTCAAGTATATAACAATTTGTCTCCTTCTGAACAACACGACTCACGTATTTGAAGGAATTAGTTACCCCTCAAGGAATTTACTAACTTGACTCTTCCATCCCTGGTATCATCGGTTGGATACAAAATTAATTGGTTAATCATCTAACACCCAACCGTTCTACTACTTACTACACCCCTTTAAATGCTGACTTTCTTGTAAATGTTCCTTCCCGTTAAGTGATACTTAACGATCCTCTGCTTCTCTTGGCGTATGCCAAAGTTTCGACCCTTACACTTTCTAACCACTTTGTGCATATCTGGACTTTATACCTGATTGACATTCTCACTCTATTTACTCTTGAGTCACCCTCAACATTCGGTTGATCGAAACTCTACTCAAAATTGCTCATAATAATTTATTCGCCTTCTCAAGAGATATCCTTTTATTAAATATCTTTCTACTGCCTTTTCTCCAAGTTTGAACGTGCTACACTGACTACACATGATATTCACTTACACCTTTTCTTATGACGTTTAATCTCGTAAGTAATAATCTCACCCGTCTATGTTCCCTCTTTCTTGATTTACACTTTAGCAAATCAAGATGCCTACGCCCCTTACAATCCAACCATACGGTTTTTAAACATTATATACGCTTTATACAAATCCCAAACTCTTTATTGTCACTGTAAATACAACGGTGCTATACCACTTGGGCGTTCTCAATCGCTTCTGAATTAGAAATCCTAAATCCTCCTTATCCTCAATGCGTCCTTCAACACGCCGTGACAAAACCAACATTATTAGTACTTATATCGTAATTTACTAACAACTGGCTTTAATGGCCGTACATCATAATTTACTCCTTGTAACTTCCCGTTATAACTACGTACTCCCATAACGATAGAGGTATCCAAATCATGAACGAAAGGCCACACATTTCCTTACTACCAACCTTACGCTAAGTTTCATGCGTGGGGTGTCTCGCAAAGCGAAATCCAAACAAGGAACCCCCCCGATACACTACTACCTAACATTGTTGGTCATCGGAATCCGTTAAGCTCTGTCCATAATATCTCGTCTTTTAACAACAAAGTTTCATCTCAGTTCGCAATTATACATAAACAAAGAACTCCTTCTGAAAGACACTTTTCTCTTTACAGTGATGGAAATCACATTTCATATACAACATGCGAGATATTTGAGATCCTCAAATTCCCGTCCCCAGACACACAACTATGAGTATAAACTTCCAAATCTCTAACGGGTGATAAAACAATGCACTCTTTTTGTTACGACCTCTCTATCGTTAATTATAAAAACCAACTAACTCTTTGTTGACTAGTAAATCAATTACATACGACTCATAATAATGAAATCCCTACGCATACTGGGATTAAATATCCGAGACCATTATGCCTTTGAAATCACAGCAATATTTATATATATACATATATACAAGAGTACAATTTTGAGCCCGGCCCTCTCACACCTGGGGCCTCTCCAGAACCAAAACATTCTACCCCAAGGTAGTAACTTCGATAAACTTGTAATACCAGCACACTATCGGTATAATCATATATATAAAACAATAATTAAGATCATATCATACTCGTATAACACAACACTAATACGAGTAATTTCGATAAAGCATAAACCGCTATTAATGTACCCATTCATCCTTCGCGGATGACAATAAAAGTAACCCCCACACTATGAGGGAAAAATGTTCTTATATATAATAAATTTACTGATACTCACTAAACTCGACTCTCAAGTGAAAATTCAATTGTAACAAATGTAGTAACTCACTCATGCCACAAATAACATGTATCCTCGTCTGAGGATATAACTCATACTTCTATCCTAATAATCGTCCCGGCTGCTTAAATGGTTCCTGGACTTACCACACATGTCCGTCCCAAACCGGATATTTCAATAACTGTTGCCCTCGCCTGGCACAATACCTTGATCCCTACTCTTGTATCGGTAAAAATTTATAATGTACGGGTTTTCACTCCCACAAAGTACCTCTACACATACTCCACTTATTTCCGGTCACCCTGACCATGTTAAAGTGGTCCTTTCCTCGGACGTTGGTAGTCTCAACTCTGAAGACTGTCACCATTGTTCCCTTAGCTTGATGTACCTAAGGAACACGCTACTAGTTTTTCACCTCTCTTACTGAAATTACCATCGCTCGGTAGTAATTCCGCTATCGAATTATTTTAACGGTTTCTCCATTGGGTCTTCCTCCTTGTGATGTTTCTCCAACACCATTTTCCCAGTCTTATTCTATAAAAAAATTTCGATTTTTTTGTATCTCCCTACCCAAGGGAACATTTACCTCCAAATTTACACCACGCGATATAATTACTATCTGTATTTATCATCCAAGTAGAATTCAACCTATTCTCGATATTCTCCCCAAGTCACACCATAATGCAAGCTTATAAACAAAACCATGGCACTAACTCTAAGGTACCGCCACAAATGACATGATTAAATTGTATTGCAATCACTGATAGCCTATGCATTCCTCAATACAATAACTTTCCCCAATGCTTCATGGAAGAGTCACCACATCAATCGACTCCAATTGAACATACATATCCTAGCCTAGGAGTTATCATAAAAGGAATCCTTTCAAGTATAACACTCGAGCATGGCTGCTAAATTATTTTCTCAAAGGCCAAACACTAATCCTAATCACTATGTCATACCAATCATAACTCTATATTCCTGAAGTCATAAGGGACCCCATAATATCAATGAGAGACGTCAACAGCACCACACTACGTGGTACAACCTTAATTTCACCATTATTAGGGAAAGCCAATTACTTGCACTGACACTTCATTAGATAAACCTTAGTACATATATCCAAGGAAAGATTGTGAGTTCACCTGCTTATCCATAATGCTAACCCAAGATCAAACTCGTCATAACCTATCATTTAACCTCAGTGATTATTCAGCCACGACAACTAACGTGCCTCACTACATAGCCGTCACACCCATTTGCTATATCACAAGTTATCACCACTATAAAACTTTTGGTAGGATACAGGGCATAAGGTACTACCTATAAAACTTTTAGGCCAATACCTTTGATGACACAAGAGATCCTATTCCCCAATAGCACCTCATTTTTCTAAAATCATAATTTAACACCACCATTTATAACACTAAGTCCTAAGGACTATATGGATTTGTTCTTAAATCACTTGAAATCGTCAAGGTTATCAAAACCCAAAACACAATCAAGTTACTTAGTCATTTTGATTTCCATAGAATTATTTATTCACAAGTCATACTACTTAGTCACCTAATCCCGTAGATGAAACTACACGCATACCAGCTAAGATGCAACTAAAATCATTAAGACCTTCTAATCATCAAACTTACGCATGATACATCTCACACAAGTGTAGGGTTCCACCATCTAACGAACTACACCAAAATCTAATAGTTGCTAGCTAACATTATCAGAACGAATGCAGCGGAATAAGAATGGATACTAACCTAACTGATCACCAGCTCCAAGAGCAGGGCACAGCGTGCTCTCGACCTTGACTTTACCATCCAGGTAAAAATCAAATCCGTCATCAGGAAAGTGTGACCGGATCTAACTAACAACGATACCTAAAGATCCACTACCGACCTCACCACGTCACACCCGAAAGGAACATTGAACCTAAAGCTCTGATACCAAGTTATAACGCCCCAACCCGGATTTAAAGGTTATTAAAGAACTAACCTGATCCAGTTCGTACACTAATTATGAAGTGCAATGAAACACCCTATATAATGTTTCTAATCCACTTTAATAGTATTTAACGTTACACTTATTGACATGCGAGTCAAATTTATAATTACTACGTGATGTGACCCAAGGGGAGTGCCCCCAAAGTCAAGTAAACAGAGCTACTAATCGTAAAGAAAGTAACTACTTACCTGTATGGCTCTCTCAAAATATGGAATGACATGAAACCTGCCGTAACAAAGGAGGGATGTGAGCTGAATGCTCAGTGGGAACATATACAAATGCAGTATAGAAACGAACGGCATAAAGGAATACTCACACGCTACACTACATGCATGTGAACATACGTATATATCTACATATATACCTTCAAAAAATACATGTGCCAATGTATTTAATAATTGTTATTACAAAAACGTTATTTGGTTCCATTTGGCCTTCCTGGTCTTACAAAATAGTCATTTTGTATTATCATGGTTCGAAACTAGCACTTATTCCCATTAACTCACGCATCATAAAAATCTCCTTTATATGGGAAACCTTTCATTTTCTTTAAGACCATTTATTTCTCTATATCCAACTAACTCATACCCAAATTATTTAACCATATCATAAGACTTTCATCAACACACACACACACACACACACACACCGTGTTGGAAAACTACTCCCTTTTTCCTTTCGAAAGCCTCATATAACACACGCTTGTGTTTATTATGGTTTTAGCCTCATTAGGTAGCTTAAGTATCATTAAGTTACCTTATTTAACCATTCCATGTTACCAAGTGAACTTTAAACATTTAATGCGTCATTCTTGTATTAATAAATTGATGGATGAATACCATCTATTTATTCCTATTTCATGAATATTCAATTCATTACTTAGCATTATCTTTAGGGATTCTGACAACAAACACTCACGGACTTCATGGCCTCACACCACCGGTCTCCGCCGCCATATACTACTGTAGTTGGTTTGGGGTTTTTACCACTAGGGACAACATAGCCCTGCTTAATTATTTATCCCGGCATCATCCAATCTAATTATCTTGTCAATGTGTTCAACATTTTGATAATGTTCACATTAATTTGCCTTTTTCGAGCCGAGACTAAAGCCTTGGACTTAACCTTCCATTTTTCCATTATTCATTTAGGAAAAATTATTTTATTCCATTAAAGTCCTTTTTCTCACGCACGCATTGATTTTTATCAAAAAAATCATTCCCACTTTAAGGACTTAAATTATTCTTTTCATATTAGTGCCAAAACACTCTTTAGTATTTTATTTCATAAAAATGTCACACTTTAAGCAAATTACCAAATTACCATTTTTCTTTACCAAAACTTGCAACCTTATCCTTTTTCAAGTGGTATTCACAAGAATACCCCTTTCAAGTTCTAAGCTCAACACTTAGGCATTTTAGTCATTAACACACTAGTTCAACTTCTCACTTTTCCAAAATTACAAAATTTGCATTTTAACCCTTTTTAATATATAAAATCACGTTTTTTACATACTAAAGTCTTATTTGTCATATTTAAGCCTACACACTTTAATTATGTCTTTTCACACCTTAAAATCCATTTCGTCAATATTCAAACATTTGACATATTTACACTTTCAAACTTAGTGTTACGCACTTTAATTTTGAGTATTAATACAAAAAACCATTTTAGTCTATATTTACACATTTCAAACTTAGTGTCACACTCTTTAATTATGACTCTTTGCATAAGGACCCATACTTAGTCATTTATTTCACACTTAGTTTTCTTTACTTTCATTATTTACATGAAGACTTTAGTTTCAAATGTTTACTCATTAAACCCACTTTATCTACTTATGATGAGTTCACACACTTTAAAATGAAAGCATTCTTTCACATATAAAACTCTTTACTTAATGTAACAAAATGCATATTCAAGTTACCAGATGCCAGGAACAAGATCAAACATCACTTATCATAGAAATCACATTCTCTTTATTTAAAACACACTTTTAACCCATTTTATTTCATAAAATGTCTATGAATAGTGTTCTGAAAATTTAACACTTTTAGAGCTAATTTAAAACCTTCTTTTAAATGCCTCTTTTTACTCAAAACATTAAGGGTGCAAATAATAAACCCATAAATGCATTATACCCACTTTGTTACACATTATTCCACCCAAAATGTGTAGAAAATAATCTGAATTTTTATCAATTTCAAAACCCATTTGAAATATATCTTTGAAACCCATTTGCAAATAAAATCATAGATTTCAACTAGTTAACCCCATAGATGCAAACTTACTAACATCATATATATATTAAGTGTAATACATGTAATTAAAGTAGCTAAAATTATACTTAACTTCAAACCTAAACCAAGGTTAGTATTCCCACTTAAGTTTCTCCAATATGGTGGTGGAAATGGTGGTGTAGGAGGAGAAACCTCCACCTCCAAAGATGGTCTCAAGGGGTTACCAAAAGCTATCCAAAGCCAGATCCAAGAGTCCTCCATATCCAAGCTCAAAACTCCCTTCTACAACTCCCAAACCTCATTAAAAGCTTCTAAAAAACTCTTCCTACAAGCTGTCCCAAAACTCCAAGGCATTTTAATGGTGTTTGTGACCTCCAAAATGGTGTTTTCATGATGTAAAGATGGTGGGGGAGAAGAGCTACGAATTTGGGGTGAAGGAAGAGTTCTTGTTTGACCATCGTGATGAAGAAAATCTGATGAAAATAGTGAGATATTAATGGCCAAATGACTTTCCCTCCCAATTCTATTATAAGGTATTTGTGGTGGTCTTCCACTCTTGACCAACCACCCAAGAGTTTGTGTATCACAAATGCTGCAAAAGGGTTCCCAAGGTCTGCAATTTAAGTGAGAAAGGGACAATACAATGCAACCAACCTTGGCACATGTGACACTCAAGACCCACCCAAAATTAACTACAAAAGGATGATTTGCGTCATTTTCTCTCCCTAAAAATAATTTATTTATTTTTTTGCAACTTTTAACTTGAGATTCTTATTCCTTGCAATTTTTTGGCTAAAAAATCATATTTACAATTGTCGTTTGGCCTTCCGGATTGTCCTGTACAAGGGGCGCAAGAATCGGGACCTCCGTACAAAAGTATTTTTTTATTTTTCTCTTCATAATAATATTCCTTATACTTTTGTGAGTAAAAAAACATAATCACAATATTTTTTTGACCTTCCGAAGCGTCTTAAACAATTTGTGCAAGACTGGACTTTCGCTGTGTCGCGCGTCGTAAGACAATTAGTACACATGCTTGCGTAACATTCGTTGCTTGTCCGAATTGCACAAAACTTAACCAAAGTGCTTAAAATAATTATATAAACTCGAAATAAAACTCGTGTGAACCATGCAACATAAAACTTTCTCGTTTAATCCATATTACGATATTTTACTTTTCGTACCATTTAAATGTCGCGTCGTATTAACCTGGTCCGTGTCACATCTGTTCCTTGATATTTTTTTTCAAACTTAATGGAAATCCTATCCAATACTATTAGAGATGAAATACGTATTAATGTGACACATGCATCGTTGGATTTTTAATTTTTTTTCGTTTAAACCATTTACGTAATACGCCACCTTACGTATTACTTGACGTTTTACACTTGGATTATTTTATTCCTCAAATTTTCGTATGGAGAAAACACTTCAAATAACATTAAATATCTATTTTCTAGAGCGGGACATTACAAGTAGCATCATATGTGAGTGAGGCATTAGGTATAGGAATAGTATCAAACATAAGAAAATGAGTGAGAGAGTGTATGATATCAGTGGAAAGTTGGTTAGCAGGCTCCATAGTTCCCATTTTTATGGTGATAATGAGGTGGTAAAGGAGGAAGAGGTGGTAAAAGTGGTGGTGAGGGAGGTAGAGAGAGGGATTTTTAGGAAGAAGGGAGAATTTTTTTTTCTTTTTCCCGTTTGGTACATTGATGTTGATATCAATATTCCAAATCCAAGTCTGCACTCACCTCAAATCAAGTTTTAATTTTATCTTTTGAGACGGTAGTAGTACTCCATATGTGTTGCCTTGAGTGTTTTTTTATTGGAGTTGTGCTTTAGCTTCGGGTCTAGTTTTGAGGCACTTTGTTTGTGTCGATTTGTGTCTAGAAGGGTGGTGTTCAATGGGTTCCTCCACTTCATTTGGTGGCTATAGGTGGCTGGTCAGGCTAATTATCGAGTTATATGCACGGTTTGGAACTATGGTCCACATCACCGTGTTGTTGTTTTTTAGGTGAACTAAGATTGTATTACAAAGTAAATGATGTACTCAAGGGAATAAATCCCAAAGCATAACGGGATACAGGGCACAACAACAACTAATGCATATGAACCCAAGTAACAATGTGTCCTATGTGAGAGTGCCACTAAGAATAGAGATCATCTCTTTTTTAATTTCAACTTATCCAAGTCAATTTGGGAGGACATTCAATACAAAAACACAATTGAGTCTAATGTTAACACCTGGGATGATGTGATTCAAGAGGCTGCCACCAGTTTCAAAGGAAAATATTCTATTGATAAGATTAGAAGAACCTCCTTTGTTGATGGCATTTAGATTGAGAAAAATAGAAAAATCGTTCATAACAACAATCTTCCTACCCACATTGTACATGACATGGGCTTATTTGTCAAATGCAAAGCTCGAACTCATATCTAGTCTAGGAGAATTTTTAATAACTAGTTGATATGCATGAATTGGGGTATTGATGATCTCCACATGCTAAGTAGTTAGGATAACTTCTCTTTGTTTTTGTCCCGCCTTGTTGTATATATTTGGGACTATTTTGTTGCTCTTGTTGCTTTCGTTGATAAGGCTTGTTACTCCTTGTTGTATTAATTCCTATGAGGGTATGACCTCCTCTATTTATGTACATTTCCTCGTTTGTTATATTCCATTCTTACTTACAAAAAAAAAACTACCGAGGAGAAAATCGAACAAACACAAAAGATGCAGCCCTAACTAGTTATGGGACATGGAATGGGAAAGACCCCAAAGGTTGCAAACCATCCAGTTAGAGTATCTTCTTTTAGTATTCTTTCAATTAAGAGCTTTAGTCTGCATCATGCCTTCAATGTCTTTGGTCAACCCATTGGTTTTCTTAGCCCCTCTGTTATGAAGCATGTTGTTCCTCACCAACCAAATGTAATAGATGGTGACTGCGAAGGATAAAGTTCTCAAGTTACTAAGGAGATTGTTACATGTGGACGCATTGATTGTTGCATTAATCTTATAATACTAGCTACCCAAAGGATAAAAGAACATATGGGAATGTGATATTTATATCACACCAGCTTAGACTATAAGATAGTTTTACCCTAGGGCCTAATGGTCTCATAGGTGGATAGGTGGAGGATATAGAAAAAGGTGCCATTCGCACCAGGGATCCACCCCACTTTATCCTTAGCATTAGGGTAAATGGTTGGGAGAGGAGAATTTTTAATATCATTAAGCTCCCAAGTCACAGTTGTTGACCACTTCCAACTGGTACCTTCAATAAAATTTACTAGTTCAGCTTTGTGGTTAATGGCAACATCATCAATGGTTATATCCCCAAAGAGTGGATGGAATGGACCAAGGTGATGCCAGTTATCATACCATATAAAGGTATCCAAACCATTACTAATGGTGGACTTCATTAGAGGTTTCCCAACATCTTTAAGTTTTAAAATTTTCCTTCAGCTCCATGAAGCATCATTTGGAATGTTGATTGCCCATATGCTTCTCCCTTTGATGTTATAAGTATGACACCACTTGGGCCACAAACTCTCTTTCTTGCAGCAAACGTTCCATAAGTATGTTATCATAGCAGCTTTATTCTAAACTTCAAGACATTTAATGCCAATCCCACCTTCCTTCTTTGGCTTACATACCTCATCCCAAGACACTTTAGCACCATTGTGTTTTAGCTCAGGACCACTACAATTAAAGTCTCTAAGTGTTTTCTCAATTGTTCTCAGAACACCCTTGGTATGAATAAAAATGCTAGCCCAGTAAATTTATATACTGAAAAGGACCGACATTATAAGTTGGACTCTGTCTGCATACTTGAGGATCCTAAAAACCCACCTTTTAACTTTATTACTGATTTTATCTATGAGCTCTTTGTAATCATGTTGCCCAAATTATACACAAGAGCGGAGGTGAATTGAGTTTAGCACATTTTTAGTCAAATTAAAATATTAGAAAAATATTTAATTTACAACACCTAACAATTTTCAGATTTATAAATCTTAAATGATTGGAACAAAGAATATCAAATAAATTCAACAAATTAATTTAGACAAGCTAAAATGCAGATTTTAACACACCACAAATATTAAATTAATTTTCGTATTTAATATGAATTAATATTCTTAAATTAATTAATTAATTCGTAAATATTTATTTTAACTTTAAAATAAATTTATCAAATTTCAGAATTAATATATTTGCAAATTTAAGTGCTGAAAATATAAATTAAACTAAGCACAAATAAATAAGCAAATAAAGTGCGAAAAAATAAATGACACCGAATTGAACGTGGTTCGACCAAATCCTGGCCTACGTCCACGCCCCTAGAGCTTCCGACTCCCTTGCGCTTCACTATAGTGATCCACTTGAAGGGTAGGATCAAACCACCGCGTAAAATCGTTTGCAAGCTAACTTCGAGCTTCAAACACCGTGGCCCACTTGCGGGTAGGAACCAATCACCGTTACAAACCGAAGCTTCAACAAAGTTTCAAACAAATCTGAATTTTTCGTACAATGTAGAATAATGAAACTCCTTAAAATACAATTTGTGATATGAGTTTCTTCTTCTTTAATGAGACTTCAATAAATGTTGGTGTAGGCACAAGTCTTTTTCTTCAATAATTGAGAAAAATGTAAAATTAATAGCTCTCTTGAATGATGTAATAGTAGTTGAATAATAAATTCAAATGCTCTCACTAAATTCTCTAGTTCTTGCTCATAGTCTCATTATTGTTGGTGTCATCAATGCAGCACTTCAATGTGACACCCCGCCTAATTAAATACCGGGCGATCACTCCTTTATTAAATTAAAATCAAGGTGAACAGTTGGTTCATTCTTAGCATCACTGTCGTAAAAATAAACTTTTCCAAATTAACACCCTAATTAATTAAGCTAAGTGTCAAAATCATTTTTTTTTACCTTTCTAACCAAATTGTATTTTTAAAGAAAAACTTATTTATTTAATTAATTACCACATTTTCAACAAGTAAGAGTCATACAACAATTAACCTGGAACATAATCCAATTAATTTAAACATTCAACATTCAAAGTCCCAACATTTAAGACTTAAGGTAAAACATCCATACTGAAATAAATCCCATAGTAACAGTACTAGAAATAACTGAAATACAAATGTCCCAATAAAACAGATAACTAGTGGAAAGGGTGACACATGCCCAATATATGAGTACGATAGATGTGGAATCAAGTGAACGAAGTCGTCTATGCAAGTGGCCTGCAACTCCCACCTAAGCTGCAGCACGTTCCTTTAAAGGGATCCTAAGCAAGACGTCCCTGTGGTTGGGCACCTGTAATACATACATATATACACAAGAGAGAGAAAGAGAAAAAGAAACGGGTCAGAGCCCGATAGTGTGTTTGATTTAAAATACGTTTAGCAAGTATTTAAATTGATACAGGCCAATGCAACAACATATTAGTGCGACACTCTCTTGAGAAATTCTCACCTCTCTTCTAATGTGCACACCTATCGCACTAACCTTCCCAACGGGTTGTCTTACCATTTATCGCACTAATCTTCCCAATGATTTAACATATCTTAGATTACTCGTAAGATTCAAAATTTCACGATTCAATTGTTTGAAAAGAATATTTCAATTAGTAACCAAAGTTCTCATTTTGACTTTATTAATCAATAAAGCTTTCCAATTTCATATTATACTTTCTCAAAGCCAGCATTTACAATTTGAGTCATCAACCATGTCCTACATATCAAATTGCAGTAAGTAGTTCCAGATTTCAGAATTTCATATATATATTAACTACTCGTATAATATATATATATATATATTATAACAGCACCCCAAATAAACTATAGTGCGGCATACTCTACTATCCAAAGCCCCATATCACTCATATTAAGGGGAATACATTCGGAATCACTCTCGAATTGTATTAACATACATACACAAACAATATTGAGGCGAAGAATAGATTCCAAGTCTCTAAGAGGATGGCACATGCCTGCGTCTCTTAGGACCATCTGAACTATCATGTCGATAGTCTGTACCAAGGACATCTATCTTCTAGGGTACAAGTCAATATCCCCCATAAAGGTCCCATCGAGATAAGACTGTCCCAGCGCGGTAACCTCAGGGATAGCAAGTAGTGTGGGCATGATTTTCACACATAGATAGCTTATGCATACACAATCATATAACTATACTAATATTACCATATCCATATTAGGTATATTCTCAAATCCCATAATTACGACTTTTATCCATATTATCATATTTTAGTAAACACTTATAACGGTTCGTTTCTAACCTGGATTCGGTATTATTCCAACGCACCACACAACTCTCATGGCTTTATTCTCTAAATTATAAAATTCAGTAGGTATACACATTTGTCCCAAAGTAACTCTCTTACGTGTCTCTCTATTTAAATCATAAATTCACCGACCCTTATGTAATTATCCCAAAATACAATCCTAGCCCGACATCAAGGGTCCTAAAATTTATTCACATGTCCTACTGGTCTTCCCTATCTCCCAAAACATTTTATTAAGGATGCCCAAGAATTATTTCACGATAAATTTAATTTAACTAATTAAACAAGGGAAATAGGAGTCTGCCAGGAGGTGTCGATCGATCGAGGTCTGGGGCTCGATCGATCGAACCTTTGATCCATCGAAGCTCTAGGCTCGATCGATCGATCAAGCAGGTATTTTGATTTCTGCAGAATTGCAGTTACGGGTTCTACCATCTATCTTCATCCAAATCCATATTTTTCAACTCCAAACGTCCCAAAAATTCTACTACTAACATTATAACATTATACCAGATATTTTCAACGTAAAGCATGTGTATTTCTATCATTAAACATGGATAATCAACCCGAAATCTTATCTAATCATCAAGAACCCTAGAGTTTTCTTAATCATGGTTCTAATCTGTTTTTTTTACCAGAATTTCCTTTTAATACATCATCAAAATTTCATGGGTTATTCGTCTACATCACAAAAGATTTCCAGAATAAGGTTTAAGTCTTTACTACATGCAAATTCCTATCAAAATTTGGGTTTTCTTCAATATATTTCATCCCTAATCATTCCTAAACTAATATGGAAATTGCACCAACGAAAATAACAAGATAAACACTTGCCTGGGATTTTTGGTATTCTGATTTACGGCTGATTTTGGTATGGTTGCGTTCCTCATCTCGCGATCTACGCGTCGGTGGTGGCGGCGGCGCAAACCGTTGAGTATTGGGCCTTGAAATTGCTTGAGAGCTCTCTCCTCTCTTCTTCAATGGCCGTTCAAGGTTTTGGGAATTCTAACCCTAGGTGACAACCTCAATATCAGATATAGTCCCTCTAATTTTCGTGGATTTAATTACCCATAAATGTAAAATGACCAAAATGCCCTCCCGGGTTACTAATTAGGCCTAAAAACGCCCCGAGACTCAAACTACACCCACGGGTACACTTTTCTGACTATCTCGACCCTTCCGGACGCGTTGGCGCACTCAAAACGATCATACGGGCAACTTATAAAATATTCACTTTTTATTTATCAAAATTTAGTCCCGACGCAACACGAGCACGTTCCGACTTAAATTTTCGAAATTGTCATTTAACTCACTCATGACATTCCATATAACCAATATAATATATTACTTCGCTCATTAGTAATATTCAACAAGTTTTCCATAATTACTAACTCTCGTCACGTTAATAATTATAACATAATTAATTTCCGGATTTTTATTAAATAATTCATTCACATTAACTTTAATAAATCCCCAAATTAATATAGCATAAAAATACGGGGTATTACATACTTCCCCCCTAACAACAGAATTTCGTCCCGAAATTCAGAAAATAAGGCATACCTGGTAAAAACAACTCTGGATATCTCTCGCGCATATCTGCCTCGCGCTCCCAAGTGGATTCCTCCACATTATGATGCTTCCACTGGACCTGCACAAGTGGAACTATCTTCGACCTCAATCTCCTCTCACTATAGTCTAGGATATCCACCGGTCTCTCCTCGTAAGAGCTGTCAGGTTGTAAGTCTATCTCATCTATCGCAATGTGAGTATGGGCCATATCATCCCGAAGATACCGTCTCAACGACGAGATGTGGAATACATCGTGAATGCGATGTAAATGCTCTGGCAGTCCCAACCTGTATGCAACCGGCCCAATCCTCTCGATGATGGGAAATAGTCCCATGTACCTCGGAGTCAACTTCCCCTTCTTCCGAACCTCATCACTCCCTTCATAGGAGATACACTCAATAACACTTGGTCCCCCACACTAAACTCCCGGAAGAACCGTTTCGCATCAGCGTAGCTCTTCTGTTTGTCCTGGCTATCCGAATGCGACTCCCGATCATCTCAATCCTCGCGGAAGTCTCCTGAATCACCTTTGGTCCTAGCAACTTGTTATCCCCCACTTCGAGCCAACAAGCTGGGGAACGACAAGGCCTGCCATACAAAGCCTCAAATGGAGCCATACCAATCGTAAACTGATAAGAGTTATGTAATACCCCGTACTTTTGGCTATATTTATTATCGGGATTGATTAATTAAATGTGAATTATTTGGAAATTAATCCGGGTTAAAAATACTAACGAGATGCGAGTTGGTATTTGATTATGTACATACATGTTTTTTATATGAATATCGAATTATGAAAAATTTGTCGTGAGATTGATATACGGCATTTTGGAAATTTTGTTGAGACGCGTTTGACCGCCGCGTCACGGTGTAATATTTTAATTATAAAAGTGAATTTAAATTCTATTAACCGTATGGTCATTTTGAGTGCGCCAATGCGTCCGGAAGGGTCGAGATAGTCAGAAAACACTAGCCGGGGGTGTAGTTTGGGTCCCGGGGTATTTTTAGGCCATACCGGCAATATAAAGGGTATTTTAGTAATTTCGTATTTTTAGGAATTAAAAATGACGAAAATTAGAGAAGTAAATCTGATTGGGAATAGACCCACTAAACCCACTAACCAACCCTTAATGACCCAATAAGCTACGGAGGTTATCATTTAGGTTTCCAACTTTCCCAATGAAAACCCTAGCCACCATAGCCACCTTTGGAGAAGAAAGCTTAGAGAGGGAGAGAAGGAGAAGGAATTATGCAGAAAACCTTTACAAAATCAACACCAAATTCAGAGACAATCGAGGCAAGTGGTTTAATATCATTTAATTTCAGAGAATGCTCTTTCCATGTATAGGAATTTAATAAAATTGATTTGTTCTTGGTGTAATATGAAAACCCATGTATTTGGAACTTAGAACTTGAAATCTTGAGGAGAATTGCATGTAGAATGATAGGTAGATGATTATACTGAGAATATTAGTGATTGGGTGAAATTAAAACGGATTTTATTGGGTTAATTCATGAATTAAAATTTTAGGGTTTGTGTTCTTGAATAATTGGGGGAAAGTGATGAGACTTGTGATTTAATGATGTTTAGGATGTATAAATTCCTTAAAAGAGGTTAGTATATGACCTTAGCATGTTTTAGGATGATTAGAGAACTTAAAACATTGTTGGGACGAAGTTTAGAGGAGATTTGAGGAGTAAAAAATTGATGAAAATCGTAACTAAGGAATTCTGGGCCGAAACTGGTCCCTCGTTAGAAGACCTTCCCAGGTCGTTCGAACGAGCTCGTTCGAACGAGCTTCTAACGAGTTGACCAGTCGCTTCTAACGAGGGGAGACTTCATTCGATACCTTCGTTCGAACGAACTGTATTTCGTTCGATACATTCGTTCGAACGAGATGTCGTTAGAAGGTACAGTTCGTTCGAACGAACTGGAATCTCGTTCGAACAGCCTCGTTCGAACGAGACTTCTAACGAGCTGGCAGTTTAGGCCTTTTTGGCCTGTTTTGATTTTGGGAGTCCCGTAAACTTGTTCGAGGGTAGAGTTAACATTCCTTTGATGATGTATTGATAGATTTGGGACTTTTGGGTTATTATGAGGAGTAAATTATATACGAGTGATTTAAATCAATGAACCGTTTGGGTTGAGACGTGAGTGTCTACTACGACGTGAGAATAGATTATGGCACGTATGATTATAAACCGGAATCGTATAAAGTGTGTAAATTATAGATTGGTACGAGAATGAGAATAGTACTACAATTAAACTACGGGATTACTAAGACGTGTGTTTACTTAGTATTGGTATATAAATTGTGTGTATGACATACCTACCATACTTGCTATCACGGGAGGTTTGCGTTCGCTTAGGGCCCTCTAATCCTTGTGTTGCCCGGATTTAGACTGGTTACCTTGATGAACATAGGTCATAGAAAGACTTATTGGGATATTAATAAGTCCGCTGATCGTAGGAGCGTAGGTATGTGCGTGACCCATGTGATGTGACTGTGTTCACCTCCATTATTTGTGATATTGTTATTTGTGAACTATTCCTGAGAGATTCGGAATATGTATTCCTTATGTACGTGATGTACTGGGATGGATAGCAGAGTATGTGTGCACCGCAGCTTAGTTCTCGGGGTGCTTGTATTGTATATTTATGATGTGAATAATATACACTTAATTAATGGGAACCTTCATGTTAATGTTGTGAATATAATTACGGTATTGTTTCGAGAGAAACATAACGGGTTAGCTGATAGTGAAATATATTGCATATTGAGCATCTGAGTTTACGTTAAACCCTTATTTAATTACGAGCGTTATAATGTTAATAGAACCGAGTAATAAGGGTAGGACCTATGATAGTCTAGCTAGATATGATGTCACTTAGCTAGTGATTTGTGTCGTTGTAGATGGGTACTTACGTTAGGAGTGCACAGTTAGACGAGAGGTGAGAATATCATGTGAGTGCACGTCCTAACATGTACTTTGCATTTAATGTTTTAAATGTTTTTAAAGCACTTGCAGGTTTTTAAAATATCTCCACATTCGGGCTCTGACCCGTTTTCTTTCAAATCTATTTCTTTCTTGTAAAACCATTTTAGGTGCCCAGCCACAAGGACACCATGCATAGGATACTCATTCAGGTGACGAGCTGTAGCTGTTTGTGGAAGCTGCAGGGATTTGCTTTTAGACGCTTCTATCATTTGGATTCCTGATTCAGTATTTATCAGTTGTAGGGCATGCGGCCCATTTCTTTTAGACACATCTTTCCATTTCAGTTTTCAGACTTTGTCATGTATTGATTAAGTATTCCTTTATTTATTTCAGTTGTGGGAATTGTAGTGAGGAGTTTTCCTCCAGACTTTATTTACATTATGTGATGGTTATTCCTTTTACTTCAGTATGGTGAATGGTGTTATTATTCTTCATTACACTTGTTGCATGTTAATCAGACTTTAATTAAAATTTGGCAACTTACTTTTTAAATACTAGGTGGTTAGTAATAATAAAATGTTTTCGACAGTGATGCTATTAACTGAGCCAACTTGGCATTTTGAATTAATTTAATAAAGGAGTAGCTACCCGGTATTTAATTAGTCGGGGTGTCACAGGTGGTATCAGAGCATCAGGTTCTCGTGTCCTTTAGGATCTGACGGCTTATTATGTTTCCGCTAAGTTTCTTTGATATAGAGCCATATGTTTTAGGATTGTTGTACTCTTTTTGTGTATGCTTCGTTCTTCAGCTATTTTAAGTTTATAACAGCGAACTTATAAACTTTGTTCTTATTTCAGATGCCTCCACGACGTGCACGATGAGTTCCCAGGGATGCAACGCCCGAACCCCAGCCCGCTCCAGTTCAGGGCATGATGAACGCCGCTGAGGTTGCAGCTATAGTAGCCCAAGCGGTAAATGCCGCAATTGCCGTTGTTCAGCAGGCACCACCTCAGGCGCCGGTTGCCGCGCCAGTACAGGCAAATGCATTCTCGTCTGCTTGGGAGCGTGTACGTGACGCTTTTCAGAAAGCGCATCCGCCAGAGTTTGCAGGTAGTTCAGATGTGGTAGTCTCGAGCCAGTGGAGGAAGAATATGCAGAGGCACTTGAGGATGTATGAGTGCACGGACGTCCAGAAGCAGGTGCTAGCTACTTTCAAGCTAGTTGGATCTGCGCTACAGTGGTGGGAGTCTATTACCACCATGGAGGAGAGGGATACTCTCACTATTCAGGACTTCTGGGTGCGGTTTGACCGCAAGTACTTTCCGTCGGCTGTTCACACGGAAATGAGGAGGAAACTGATGAATCTGAGGCAAGAGGGTAAGACCGTGGCCGAATATGAGGCCGAGTTCACGAATCTGTTGAATATCGTTCCAGATGAGATACCAACAGAGAAGAAGAAGATTGAGAAGTTCACGGACGGGTTGACATGGAGGATCCGTCAGCATCTGTTAGGGAACCTTTCGTTGGCCACGTATTCTGATGTGGTTAACGCTGCTTTGTTACACTGCCAGGACCACCGCTTTCATATGGCTGAGGGCAAGAGGTCGAGAGAGTCTAGCCATCAGGGCAGGACTGGAGGACATGGTGCCGGTGGGGCACAATCTGTCCAGGGGCAGAGACAGGGTGAGCAGGGTACCCAGCAGGAGGATCAGAAGAGGTTCCAATCAGGGAACTACAGACAGGGACAGGGAGGTTTCTGTCAGGGCCATCAGGGTCCAAACGGCCATCAGGGCCAACAGGGGCAGAATGGGCAGCAGTTTCACCAGGGCCAGCAGGGCCAAGGGAGGAACGGTAACGGCCACCAGGGCCGGGGACCGCAGGGGCAGAGAGGAGGGAACTTCCCAGGGAAGTGTTTTGTTTGTCGCAAGACTGGCCATAAGCGACAGGATTGTCCTGATAAGGGCAGGGCCCCACAGCAGCAGCAACAGGGTGCTCGCCAGGAGCCGCAGAGGCCTATATTTCCCGCCGCTCTCCCCGCGCCGCCACAGATGGCAGCATTGCCACCCATTCCAGCAGTCCCAGTTCAGCAGGGGCAGCTACAGTATGGACGTGTCTACAACGTCCACCAGGCTGCAGTTCCACAGGCACCGCCCGCGATTGAGGGTACGTTTCCTATCCATGGCACTATGGGTCGGGTATTATTTGATACGGGGGCTACAAATTGTTTTATAGCTACACACTTCGCGAAAGCTTTAGGATTGTTAGCTACGGCAGAGAGCACAGTGACGTGTGTCGACTCACCATTGGGGAGTGGGTCACTTATTTTCTTTATATGCCGGGGAGTGGGGGTAGAGATTGGTGGTTTGGTATTACCTGCAAACATGTTGGTATTAGATATGCATGTTCATGATGTGATTATCGGTATGGATTGGCTCGTAGCTTATAGGGCCATGATTGATTGCTTCAGCGGGAGCATTATTTTTGCCATTCCGGGGCAAGAGATGTTTGTAGTGGCGATGCCTCGCCCAGAGGGAGGATCGACCGCTCATCTGTATTACATTGAGGAGGATACCTCTAAGGAGGTAGTGATTCCTTTAGATTCTATCCCAGTAGTCAGGGAGTATTCGGATGTGTTTCAGGAGTTACCAGGCCTACCCCCCAGTCGAGAGATAGATTTTGTTATAGACCTATTGCCAGATACGAGGCCTATAGCACGCGCACCGTATCGTATGGCTCCGGCAGAGATGCGAGAGCTACGAGATCAGATAGAGCAGCTGTTAGGTCAGGGCTTTATTCGCAGGAGTACCTCACCTTGGGGCGCTCCAGTTTTGTTTGTGAAGAAGAGGGACGGTTCACTGAGATTGTGTGTGGACTACCGAGAGTTGAATAAGGTCACGATACGGAATAAGTATCCGTTACCTCGAATCGATGACTTATTTGACCTGTTGAGAGGAGCTTTTTTCTTCTCGAAGATTGATTTGAGATCGGGATACCATCAGTTGCGTATCAGGGAGGAGGATGTCTCGAAGACTGCGTTTTTGTCGAGATATGGTTCTTACGAGTTTCGGATTATGCCTTTCGGTTTGACCAACGCTCCAGCAGTGTTTATGGACTTGATGAACAGAGTGTTCAGGGATTTCCTAGACCAGTTTGTCATTGTCTTCGTTGATGATATTCTGGTTTACTCCCAGACAGAGGAGGAGCACGCCGAGCATTTGAGGAAGGTTTTGCAAACACTTCGTCGGAACGAGTTGTAAGCAAAATATGAGAAATGCGGGTTTTGACTGAAGGAGGTCTAGTTTTTGGGACATATTATTTCTGACCGGGGAATATCTGTTGATCCGGGGAAAGTATCCGCCGTAAGGGAGTGGGGACAGCCCACGACACCAACGGAGATTCGTAGTTTCTTGGGTCTAGCAGGATACTACAGGAGGTTTATTCGGAGTTTCTTAGAGATAGCAGGTCCTTTGACACATCTGACTCGTAAGGGTGTGCCATACATCTGGAGTGATGCCTGTCAGCTGGCATTCGATGAATTGAAGGACAAATTGACCTCAGCACCTGTGTTAGCATTGCCGAGACCGGGAGTTGAGTATTTGGTTTACACTGACGCGTCTTTGCAAGGACTTGGAGGTATATTGCAGCAGGAGAGACAGGCCATGGCTTATGCTTCCCGTAAGCTTAAGACACATGAGAAGAATTACCCCACGCATGATTTGGAATTGGCGGCAGTGGTATTTGCCCTACGGATTTGGAGGCACTATCTTTTGGGGGAGAAGTTCCAACTGTTCACGGACCACAAGTCCCTACAGTACCTGTTCACGCAGAAAGAGTTGAATATGCGGCAGCGTAGGTGGCTTGAGTTTGTGAAAGACTACCAGTTCGATATCCAGTATCACCCAGGTAAGGCTAACGTGGTAGCAGACGCGTTGAGCCGTAGGCCAGCAGATGAGGTGGCAGAGGTGTGGAAGGCAAAGTGGAAGGAGTTGGGACACCAGGATGCAGTGGCCCGATCTTTCATGTCTGTGATGACCGTTACACCGCAGATTGTCACGAAGGTAGTACGGGCACAGGCTAATGACTCGTTCTGTCAGGAGCAGATAGTTCGATTACTAGCAGAGGGAGCCGAGTCCTATACCATTAGCTCAGACGAGGGATTACGCTTCAATGGGATATTGGTGGTTCCGGAAGGGGAGAAATTGCGACACGAGGTGATGGCAGAGTCGCACGGCTCACGGTTTGCGGTACATCCCGGAGGGGACAAAATGTACCAAGACATGAGACGCCAGTATTGGTGGAGCGGTATGAAGAGAGATATCGCTGAGTTTGTTTCGAAATGCGCCACTTGTCAGCTTGTAAAAGTGGATCATCAGAGACCGGCAGGACTGCTACAGCCGTTGGAGGTCCCGGTGTGGATGTGGGAGAGCATATCCATGGACTTTATCACGGGGTTGCCTACGTCGCAGAGGGGTCACGACTCCGTTTGGGTAATTGTGGACAGGTTGTCCAAAGTCGCTCACTTTTTACCCGTAAGGACTGACTACACTACGGGACAGTGTGCCCAGCTCTTCATTTCAGAGGTTGTGAGACTTCACGGTGTGCCCCTAAATATCGTGTCTGACAGAGACAAGATATTTGTTTCGCGGTTTTGGGAGAGTTTCCAGGAGGCCATGGGCACGGAATTGCGGTTGAGTACGGCTTATCATCCGCAGACCGATGGGCAGACCGAGCGCACAAATCAGATGTTGGAGGACATGCTGCGCATGTGCATTATTGACTTTGGGGGTGGATGGGAGCAGTACCTTCCACTGGTGGAGTTTGCTTACAACAACTCCTATCAGTTCACTATTGGCATGGCTCCGTTTGAAGCATTGTACGGTAGGCCTTGTCGTTCCCCAGCATGTTGGTTAGAGGTGGGGGACAACAAACTACTTGGGCCGGAAGTAATTCAGGATACTTCGGCAAGGATTGAGTTGATTCGGAGTCGCATTCGTGTAGCTCAAGACAGGCAAAAGAGTTATGCTGATGCGAAGAGATTTTTCAGGGAGTTCCAAGTGGGGGACCAGGTTTTGCTTAGAGTGTCTCCTATGAAGGGGATTATGCGATTCGGGAAGAAGGGGAAGTTGGCACCAAGGTATGTGGGGCCGTTTCCTATTATTGAGCGGATCGGACCGGTTGCGTATAGACTTGGGTTACCGGAGCATTTGCATCGGATTCACGATGTGTTCCATATTTCCTCGCTGAGGAAATACCTTAGAGATAATTTGTCTCATTCTCACATTGCTGTGGAGGACATCGATCTCCAGCCGGATAGCTCCTACGAGGAGGGGCCGATTACTATTTTGGACCGAAGCGAGAGGAAACTGCGGTCAAAGATAGTCCCGTTAGTGCGTGTTCAGTGGCGACATCACAATGTCGAGGAGTCCACATGGGAGCGCGAGGATGAGATGCGCGAACGTTATCCAGAGTTATTTTTAGCAGGTACTTTCTAGTTTCGAATTTCGGGACGAAATTCAGTTATTAGGGGGGAAGTATGTAATACCCCGTACTTTTGGCTATATTTATTATTGAGATTGATTAATTAAATGTGAATTATTTGGAAATTAATCCGGGTTAAAAATACTAACGAGATGCGAGTTGGTATTTGATTATGTGCATACATGTTTTTTATATGAATATTGAATTATGAAAAATTTGTCGTGAGATTGATATACGGCATTTTGGAAATTTTGTTGAGACGCATGTGACCGCCGCGTCACGGTGTAATATTTTAATTATAAAAGTGAATTTAAATTCTATTAACCGTATGGTCGTTTTGAGTGCGCCAACGCATCCGGAAGGATCGAGATAGTCAGAAAACACTAGCCGGGGGTGTAGTTTGGGTCCCGGGGTATTTTTAGGTCATACCGGCAATATAAAGGGTATTTTAGTAATTTCGTATTTTTAGGAATTAAAAATGACGAAAATTAGAGAAGTAAATCTGATTGGGAATAGACCCACTAAACCCACTAACCAACCCTTAATAACCCAATAAGCTACGGAGGAATCATTTAGGTTTCCAACTTTCCCAAAGAAAACCCTAGCCACCATAGCCACCTTTGGAGAAGAAAGCTTAGAGAGGGAGAGAAGGAGAAGGAATTCTGCAGAAAACCTTTACAAAATCAACACCAAATTCAGAGACAATCGAGGCAAGTGGTTTAATATCATTTAATTTCAGAGAATGCTCTTTCCATGTATAAGAATTTAATAAAATCGATTTGTTCTTGGTGTAATATGAAAACCCATGTATTTGGAACTTAGAACTTGAAATCTTGAGGAGAATTGCATGTAGAATGATAGGTAGATGATTATACTGAGAATATTAGTGATTGGGTGAAATTAAAACGGATTTTATTGGGTTAATTCATGAATTAAAATTTTAGGGTTTGTGTTCTTGAATAATTGGGGGAAAGTGATGAGACTTGTGATTTAATGATGTTTAGGATGTATAAATTCCTTAAAAGAGGTTAGTATATGACCTTAGCATGTTTTAGGATGATTAGAGAACTTAAAACATTGTTGGGACGAAGTTTAGAGGAGATTTGAGGAGTAAAAAATTGATGAAAATCGTAACTAAGGAATTCTGGGCCGAAACTGGTCCCTCGTTAGAAGACCTTCCCAGGTCGTTCAAACGAGCTCGTTCGAACGAGCTTCTAACGAGTTGACCAGTCGCTTCTAACGAGGGGAGACTTCGTTCGATACCTTCGTTCGAACGAACTGTATTTCGTTCGATACATTCGTTCGAACGAGATGTCGTTAGAAGGTACAGTTCGTTCGAACGAACTGGAATCTCGTTCGAACGAGACTTCTAACGAGCTGGCAGTTTAGGCCTTTTTGGCCTGTTTTGATTTTGGGAGTCCCGTAAACTTGTTCGAGGGTAGAGTTAACATTCCTTTGATGATGTATTGATAGATTTGGGACTTTTGGGTTATTATGAGGAGTAAATTATATACGAGTGATTTAAATCAATGAACCGTTTGGGTTGAGACGTGAGTATCTACTACGACGTGAGAATAGATTATGGCACGTATGATTATAAACCGGAATCGTATAAAGTGTGTAAATTATAGATTGGTACGAGAATGAGAATAGTACTACAATTAAACTACGGGATTACTAAGACGTGTGTTTACTTAGTATTGGTATATAAATTGTGTGTATGACATACCTACCATACTTGCTATCACGGGAGGTTTACGTTCGCTTAGGGCCCTCTAATCCTTGTGTTGCCCGGATTTAGACTGGTTACCTTGATGAACATAGGTCATAGAAAGACTTATTGGGATATTAATAAGTCCGCTGATCGTGGGAGCGTAGGTATGTGTGTGACCCATGTGATGTGACTGTGTTCACCTCCATTATTTGTGATGTTGTTATTTGTGAACTATTCCTGAGAGATTCGGAATATGTAATCCTTATGTACGTGATGTACTGGGATGGATAGCAGAGTATGTGTGCACCGCAGCTTAGTTCTCGGGGTGCTTGTATTGTATATTTATGATGTGAATAATATACACTTAATTAATGGGAACCTTCATGTTAATGTTGTGAATATAATTACGGTATTGTTTCGAGAGAAACATAACGGGTTAGCTGATAGTGAAATATATTGCATATTGAGCATCTGAGTTTACGTTAAACCCTTATTTAATTACGAGCGTTATAATGTTAATAGAACCGAGTAATAAGGGTAGGACCTATGATAGTCTAGCTAGATATGATGTCACTTAGCTAGTGATTTGTGTCGTTGTAGATGGGTACTTACGTTAGGAGTGCACAGTTAGACGAGAGGTGAGAATATCATGTGAGTGCACGTCCTAACATGTACTTTGCATTTAATGTTTTAAATGTTTTTAAAGCACTTGCAGGTTTTTAAAATATCTCCACATTCGGGCTCTGACCCGTTTTCTTTCAAATCTATTTCTTTCTTGTAAAACCATTTTAGGTGCCCAGCCACAAGGACACCATGCATAGGATACTCATTCAGGTGACGAGCTGTAGCTGTTTGTGGAAGCTGCAGGGATTTGCTTTTAGATGCTTCTATCATTTGGATTCCTGATTCAGTATTTATCAGTTGTAGGGCATGCTGCTCATTTCTTTTAGAGACATCTTTCCATTTCCGTTTTCAGACTTTGTCATGTATTGATTCAGTATTCCTTTATTTATTTCAGTTGTGGGAATTGTAGTGAGGAGTTTTCCTCCAGACTTTATTTACATTATGTGATGGTTATTCCTTTTACTTCAGTATGGTGAATGGTGTTATTATTCTTCATTACACTTGTTGCATGTTAATCAGACTTTAATTAAAATTTGGCAACTTACTTTTTAAATACTAGGTGGTTAGTAATAATAAAATGTTTTCGACAGTGATGCTATTAACTGAGCCAACTTGGCATTTTGAATTAATTTAATAAAGGAGTAGCTACCCGGTATTTAATTAGTCGGGGTGTCACAAGTTATTATAAGAAAACTCTACCAGTGGAAAATGTGGCTCCCAACCTCCTCCAAAATCAAGAACACACATGCGTAGCATATCCTCTAACATCTGATTAGTACGCTCTGTCTGTCCATCTGTCTATGGGTGATAAGCTGAACTCAACCTCAACTCAGTACCCATAGCCTCCTGAAAGCTTTCCCAAAAACGTGACACAAAAATCTTGTCTCTATCTGACATAATATTCAGGGGCACCCCATGTAATCTGACAACCTTAGCAATGAACAACTGAGCATACTGACTCGTGGTATAGTCTGTCCGCACCGGCAGAAAATGAGTCACCTTGGTCAAACGGTCTACTATGACCCAGATAGAATCGTGGCCCCGCTGTGATGTAGGAAACCCTGCAATAAAATCCATGGAAATACTCTCCCACTTCCACGCGGGTACTTCCAATGGATGAAGCAATCCTGACGGTTTCTGATGGTCCTCCTTCACCAGCTGGCAGGTAGAACACTTGGACACGAACTCAGGAATGTCCTTCTTCATCCCACTCCACCAGTATTGCCTCCTCATATCCTGGTACATCTTATCTCCTCCAGGATGTACTGCAAATCGGTACCCGTGAGATTGGGTCATCA
This sequence comes from Sambucus nigra, assembly GCA_949130495.1. NCBI lineage: Eukaryota > Viridiplantae > Streptophyta > Magnoliopsida > Dipsacales > Adoxaceae > Sambucus > Sambucus nigra. The sequence continues at coordinate 663,290,988 of OX422210.1, forward strand.
CTCCATGACGTAATTCATCCCCTTCAGGAACTACCAACCTCCCATTAAACCGCAAACCTCCATCGGAACTAACAGAGTAGGACTCAGCGCCCTCGGCTAGAAGTCGCACAATCTGCTCCTGGAAAAACGGGTCTGTGGTCTGTGTCTGTATCACCCTCGTAACAATCTCGGGTATGACTGACATCACGGATATGAAAGAACGTGCTACTGCGTCCTGGTGACCCAACTCCTTCCACTTTGCTTTCCAGACATCTGCTACTTCGTCTACCGATCTACAACTCAACGCATCAGCAACTACGTTGGCCTTTCCCGAATGATACTGTATGTCGAACTGGTAGTCCTTCACAAACTCTAGACATCTGCGCTGACGCGTATTCAGCTCTCGCTGAGTGAACAGGTACTGCAACGACTTGTGGTCTGTGAACAAACGGAATTTCTCTCCCAATAAATAGTGCCTCCATATCCTCAATGCAAAGACGACCGCTGCTAACTCCAGGTCGTGGGTGGGTAATTCTTCTCATGCGGCTTAAGCTTGCGGGAGGAAAAAGCTATAGCATTCTCTTCCTGCTGAAGTACTCCCCCAAGTCCCCGTAAGGACGCATCGGTGTAAACCAGGTACTCCACACCCGACTTCGGTAACGCAAGGACTGGCGCTGAAGTAAGCTTGTCTTTCAGCTCGTCGAAAGCCAACTGACAAGCGGCATCCCAAACATATGGTACCCCCTTGCGAGTCAGATTGGTCAATGGACCCGCTATTTTGGAGAATCCCCAAATGAATCTCCCGTAGTATCCGGTTAATCCCAAGAAACTACGCACTTCCGTCGGTGTCGTGGGCTGTCCCCATTCCCTCCCGCTGATACTTTACTTGGGTCAACTGCTATCCCCTGCTCAGAAACAACATGCCCCAAGAACTGTACCTCTCGCAACCAGAATCCACACTTCTCATACTTAGCATACAACTGATGCTCTCGTAGAGTCTGAAGAACCTGCCTCAAGTGCTCGGCATGCTCCTCCTCGGAGTGTGAATATATTAGGATGTCATCTATGAAGACGATAACAAACTGATCCAAGAACTCTCTGAATACTCGGTTCATCAAGTCCATGAAAACGGCTGGAGCATTTGTGAGTCCGAACGGCATCACCCTGAACTCATAGGACCCATATCTCGTCAAGAAGGCAGTCTTTGAAACATCTTGCTCTCTAATACGTAACTGATGGTGCCCTGACCTCAGATCTATCTTCGAAATGAAACTTGCTCCCCTCAACTGGTCGAACAGATCATCGATTCGAGGCAACGGATACTTATTCCGTATCTTGACCTTTTTCAGCCCCCGGTAGTCCACACACAATCTCAGTGAACCATTTATCTTCTTCACAAACAAGACTGGAGCGCCCCAAGGTGAGGTACTCCTACGAATGAAGCCCTGACCTAACAGCTGCTCTATCTGACCTCGTAGCTCTCGCATCTCTGCCGGAGCCATACGGTACGGTGCGCGTGCTATAGGTCTCGTATCTGGCAATAAATCTATGACAAAGTCTATCTCTCGACTGGGGGTAGGTCTGGTATTTCCTGAAACACATCTGAATACTCACGAACAACTGGAATCGAGTCTAACGGGATTTCAACCTCATTAGAGGTATCCTCCTCTATTTAATATAAATGAGCGGTCGAACCTCTCTCTGGGCGAGGCATCGTCACTACACACATCTCTTACCCCGGAATGGCAAAAATAATGCTCCCACCGAAGCAATCAATCATTGCTCTATAAGCTGCGAGCCAATCCATACCAATAATAACATCACGCCCATGCCTATCTAAGACTAACACGTCTGCAGGTAATACCAAACTACTAATCTCTACCCCCACTCCCCGGCATATAAAGAAAAGTGAACTATTCTCCAGTGGTGAGTCTACCTACGTTACAGTGCTCTCTACTGTTGTTAATAACCCTAAGGTCTTCGCATAATATGTAGCTATAAAACAATGCGTTGTCCCAGTAACAAACAAAATTCGACCCAAAGTTTCATGGATAGAAAACATACTCCAAATCGCGGGTGGTGCCTGTGGGGTGGCTGCCTGGTGGACATTATAGATATGTTTGTACTGTAACTGCCCCTGCTGCACTGGAGCTACTAAAAAGGTTGGTAGGCCTAGTACCTGAGTTGGGGCTGGGAGAGCGATTGGAAAAAGTGGCCCCTGTGGATCATTACGGGCACCCTGCTGCTGTGGGGCCCTAACACTCTCTGGGCAATCCTGGCGTTTATGGCCATGCGTGCCACACACGAAACATCGGCCTCCGAAGTTTCTCCCCCTCTGACCCTGTTGTTGTCGGTGTCGGCCTTGCTGACTTGGGACTTTATTCCTCTTTCGAAACTGCTTCATTTTATCACGTTGTTGACTAGAACTGACTTGGTCTTGGGTAGTTTGTTGTCGAAATTTCGGTGTCTTCGCACATTTGTCAGCTTTAGTCACATGCATTTGGTTAACCTCTCTAGGTCTTTTGCCTCCTTTAAGTTGTAGGCTGCGTTCTTGGTATTGTAAAACTACAGTGGTAACTGCTTGTGCCACGATACCTGCTAACTCGGCGGTTGATATTTTCTCTGGGGATACCTGAGGTATGAGTCGATCTTGCTCGTTGACTCCCTTAACCGTTTGAGCTAGTTCTTCTTGACGGTTCATCTGAAAATTTAAATAAATTTGGATGAGTTCATCATTCAAATAAACAAATCGCAGAAGCACGAATTTCCAATGTATAGAGATGAACACAACATTCCTAGTATTTAGGGCTCTATATCCAAGAAAGCAACGCTGAAAGCATAATAGGCCGCACAGATCCTAAAGGACACTAGAACCTGATGCTCTGATACCACCTGTGACACCCCGCCTAATTAAATATCGGGCGATCACTCCTTTATTAAATTAAAATCAAGGTGAACAGTTGGTTCATTCTTAGCATCACTGTCGTAAAAATAAACTTTTCAAAATTAACACCCTAATTAATTAGGCGGGGTGTCACATTCAATACTTAAATATGTCTCCAAAAACTTGTTGTTAGACACAATGCTTGTGAGCAATAAATGCTCCTGATTTTCTAAGATGAAGTAAACTTGAAAAATGATCTGCAAATCTCCATCTTGGTTCTAAAAAAAATATAGCCATTGAGTAGAAGGTGAGCTGAAGAAGCATATGAAAATAAAAGCTTGAAAAGATAAAGTCTATAACTATGTCTCTCAGCATCCTTATTCATGTATATTTGGATCTACAAAAAGTTAGTCCACGAATAATATAAATAGCCACTGTGTAAGAGAAAATATCATTAATGAATATAAATGAATTTTGCCTTTTTGTACACTGGTGATATATAATCTGATGTATGAGATATGTTAAAAAAATAAGGGATAAAACTCCAAAGAAAATAATAGAACAACCGAACATCTTGTGGTTCAAAAAATTTTGTACGAATAAATATGTATATATACGTGGCAGTAGGAGAAATAATTCAAAAGCTAAGCGCGGCTTAAAGGACTGCCTAAGAAAGTACAGCTCGGCATGGTCACATCGGTTCAAGATAGAGCAAGATCAACATAAATAGGTAAAATCGTGTGGCCCTAGATAATAAATATCAAATTGTACAAAGATTTGACTATAAAAAAACGGACGAAGAAAAAAGAAACGGAGATAGCAGTCCATTTCCAAGAAATAAGTGACGAGTGAAAAATAAGAAACTGATGGGCAAAGATTGTTTGACTGATGATGGGACAAGACTTCTTAACTGGAGATGCACATCTCCACTGACAAGGTACAGCTACATTATTCCAAATCCAAGGAATTTACACATGTGGCTCCAAGGACTTTTAAGTTTGTAAGAAGGCATGGTCTCAAAAAGGTATACATACGGATACCGCGGGTTCCAAGGCAAGATATATTACATTAATACAAAAGTGATAACTCCGCTCAAGGCAGATTCATGGGCTGCAAAAGATGTGTCCATGTAGACACATGTATGTATTGTTATATAAGAAAACACATGTAAACAAAAAGAAATCAAGTGGGATTGATATATATATATATTGTAATACCCCGTACTTTTGACTATATTTATTTTTGGGATTAATTAATTAAATTGCGTATTAATTGGAAATTAATCCTGGTTAATAATACTAATGTGATGCGAATTGGTATTTGATTATGTGCATATATGATTATATATGAACTTGGTATTATAAAATTTGTCGTGGGATTTATATACGGCATTTTAGAAATTTTGTTGAGACGCGTGGGACCGCCGCGTCACGGTATGATATTTTGATATTAAAAGTGAATTAAAAATCTATAACCCGTATGGTCGTTTTGAGTGCGCCAACGCGTCCGGAAGGGTCGAGATAGTCAGAAAACACTAGCCGGGGGTATAGTTTGGGTTCCGGGGTATTTTTTAGGCCATCCCGGCACCATAAAGGGTATTTTAGTAATTTGGTATTTTTGGGTAATTAAAAGTGACGAAAATGGAGAGTTGTAATCTGATAAGGATTGACCCAACCAACCCTTATTAACCCAACAAGCTACGGAGGTTTATTATATTAGGTTTTCATAAGTTTCCTTCAAACCAAACCCTAGCCACCTTGAGCCACCATTGAAGGAGAGCTTGGAGAAGGAGAGAGATAGAGGAAATCTGCAGAAAGAGATTACAAATCAACACCAGATTCGAAATCAAACCAAGGCAAGTGGTTTAATTATGTTTAACTTCAGCAAATGTTCTTTCCATGTTAGCAAATTGAAGATTTATAATTGTTATTGGAAGATGAATGAAAAACCCATGATTAATTGAACTTAGGTCTGAATTTTGAGGATAAATTGCATGTAGACTAGTTGGTGACGATTAATCTGATGTGAATACATGATTGGGTGAAAGAAAAACGAATTAAATTCTGGGATTTGATGATGATATTATGTTAGGGTTCATGTTCTTGAGAAAATCTGGAAAAACTAGGTTTTTATGAAGATTGATCCATAGGTAGCCTTTAGATGTTGAATTATTGATTTATGGACGTTAGTAATACTGTAGGATTGTTATATGGCATTACTATGACGTTATATCTGAGAATCATACGTTAGAAATTAGTTTTGGGATGGATTAAAATCTGCAAAACGAAGCAGTCCGTAGCCATACCTGTTCGATCGATCGATCGACATTCATCAGTCGATCGATCGACTAGATCGATCGAGCGACATTCATAGGTCGATCGATCGACCTTCCCAGAATGAGTGAAATATTCCTTAATTTGATTTTAATGGTGGAAACCCTCGGAGAATATGTTTGGAGACCTGATGTATACCCTCACCCTTAAGAAAGACCAGTAGAGGTGAGTATTATAGTGAACTTTAATTAGAATACAATTCGAAGAATTATTCTAGATTATAGAAATTTGTTAAGTGAGATAACGTTTGGGTTAATAGTGTAGATTTGAGTAATTTAATGAAATAAGGTTTAGGGCAGAAGTAAAGACCTTAAGAAAAAAGATGTTATATTTGGGAATAATCGGAACTTAATAGTCTATTTAAGATAGATTTTAAGGATAAGGGATTACGGCGTGAGACGTGTCGGCAATTTAACCTTATATTAACGGAAGACTTGAAATATATAAGTTTGGTATAATGGTATAATGATGTAGAAAATACCTTATTAAGATGGTGATATCTAAGATGTGTGAATGCTTAGTATATAGTTTATGTGTATAACATACCTACCATACTTGCTATCACGGGGGAGGTTACGTTCGCTTAGGACCCTCTAATCCTTGTGTGCCTACGGGGGGGATATAGACTGGTACCTTGATGAACATAGATCATTGAAAGACTTATTGTGATATTAATAAGTCCGCTGATCATGGGAGCGTAGGTATGTGCGTGACCCATGTGATGGTGACTGTGTTCGCCTCCATTATTTGTGATGTTGTTATCGGTAAACTATTCCTGAGAGATTCGGAATAGGTAATCCTTATGTACGTGATGTACCGGGATGGATAGCAGAGTATGTGTGCGCCGCAGCTTAGTTCTCGGGGTGCTTGTGTCGTATATTTATGATTGGAATAATATACGCTTAATTTAATGGGAACCTTCATGTTAATGTTGTGAAAATAATTACGGTAATGTTCCGAGACTGATAATGAGTTAACTGATAGTTATATCTATGGCATACTTAGTAACTGAGTTTATGTTAAACCTCTATTTAATTACAAGCGTTGTTATGCTAAACGGAACCTAGTAATATGGGTAGGACCTTTGGCAGTCTAGCTAGTTATGTCGTCAGTTAGCTAGTAGTATGGGTCGATATAGATGGGTAATTACGTTAGGAGTGCACAGTTAGTCGAGAGGTGAGAATTTAATGTGAGTGCACGTCCTAACATGTACTTTGCATTTAATGTTTTAAATGTTTTTAAAGCACTTGCAGGTTTTTAAAATATAACACATTCGGGCTCTGACCCGTTTGCTTTTCAAATCTCTTTTTCTTGTAAAACCATTTTTAGGTGCCCAGCCACAGGGACACCAAGCATAGGATTCTCATTCACGTGACGAGCTGTAGCTGTTTGTGGAAGCTACAGGGACTTGCTTTTAGACGCCTCTCTCATTTGGATTCCAGTCTCAGCATCTATCAATTGTAGGGCATGTTGCCCAATTCTATTAGACATTTTTACATTTCAGTTTTCAGACTCTAGCATGTATTGCTCAGTATTCAGTTTTAGTTATTTATTTCAGTTTACTTATCAGTTGTGGGATTTGTATTGAGGAGTTTTTCCTCCAGAGTTTATTTACATTTTGTGATGGTTATTCGTTTTACTTCAGTATGGTGAATGGTGTTATTTAGTTATTCATTACTCTTGTTGCATGTTAATCAGATTTAATAAAATTTGGCACTTACTTTTTAAATACTAGGTGGTTAGTAATAATAAAACGTTTTCGACAGTGATGCTATTAACTGAGCCAACTTGGCATTTTGAATTAATTTTATAAAGGAGTAGCTACCCGGTGTTTAATTAGTCGGGGTGTCACAGGTGGTATCAGAGCATCAGGTTCTAGTGTCCTTTAGGATCTGTACGGCTATTATGTTTCCGCTACGTTTCCTTTGATATAGAGCCCTATATTTTAGGACTGTTGTACTCTTTTTGTGTGTACGTTTCGTTCTTCAGCTATTTTGAAGTTTATAACTGTAGACTTATAAACTTTGTTCTTATTTCAGATGCCTCCACGACGTGCACGACGAGTTCCCAGGAATGCTACGCCCGAACCCCAGCCCGCTCCAGTTCAGGGCATGTTGAACGCCGCTGAGGTTGCTGCTATAGTAGCCCAAGCGGTAAATGCCGCGATTGCCGTGGTTCAGCAGGCACCACCTCAGGCGCCGGTTGCCGCGCCAGTACAGGTTAATGCATTCCCGTCTGCTTGGGAGCGTGTACGTGACGCTTTTCAGAAAGCGCATCCGCCAGAGTTTGCAGGTAGCTCAGACGTGGTAGTCTCGAGCCAATGGAGGAAGGATATGCAGAGGCACTTGAGGATGCATGAGTGCACTGATGTTCAGAAACAGGTGCTAGCTACTTTCAAGCTAGTTGGATCTGCGCTGCAGTGGTGGGAGTCCATTACCACCGCGGAGGAGAGGGATACCCTCACCATTCAGGAGTTCTGGGTGCGGTTTGACCGCAAGTATTTTCCATCCGCAGTTCATACAGAGATGAGGAGGAAACTGATGAGTTTGAAGCAAGAGGGCAAGACAGTGGCCGAGTATGAGGCCGAGTTCACTAACCTGTTGAATATCGTTCCAGACGAGATTCCAACAGAGAAGAAGAAGATAGAGAAGTTCACTGATGGGTTAAATTGGAGGATCCGTCAGCATCTGCTAGGGAACCTATCGTTGGCCACGTATTCTGATGTGGTTAACGCTGCATTGTTGCACTGCCAGGACCACCATTTTCATATGGCCGAGGGCAAGCGGTCAGGGGAGTCTAGCCATCAGGGCAGGACTAGAGGACATGGTGCCAGCGGGGCACAGACCGGTCAGGGGCAGAGACAGACTGAGCAGGGTACCCAACAGGGGGACAATAAGAGGTTCCGGTCAGGGAACTACAGGCAGGGACAGGGAGGTTTCCGTCAGGGCCAACAGGGGCAAAATGGGCAGCAGTTTCACCAGGGCCAGCAGGGCCAAGGGAGGAACGGTAACGGCCACCAGGGCCGGGGACAGCAGGGGCAGAGAGGAGGGAACTTCCCAGGGAAGTGCTTTACTTGTGGCAAGACTGGCCATAAGAAGCAGGAATGTCCTGATAGGGGCAGGGCCCCACAGCAGCAGCAGCAGGGTGCTCGCCAGGAGCCACAGAGACCTATGTTTCCCGCCGCTCTTCCTGCACCGCCACAGATGGCAGCATTGCCACCCATCCCAGCAGTCCCAGCTCAGCAGGGGCAGCTACAGTATGGACGTGTCTACAACGTCAACCAGGCTGCAGTTCCACAGGCACCTCCCGCGATCGAGGGTACGTTTCCTATCCATGGCACTATGGGTCGAGTGTTATTTGATACGGGTGCTACACACTGTTTTATTGCTACACACTTCGCGAAAGCTTTAGGATTGTTAGCTACGGCAGAGAGCACAGTGACGTGTGTCGACTCACCATTAGGGAGTGGGTCACTTATTTTCTTTATATGCCGGGGAGTGGGGGTAGCGGTTGGTGGTTTGGTATTGCCTGCGGACATGTTAGTGTTAGACATGCATGTTCACGATGTGATCATCGGTATGGATTGGCTCGTATCATATAGGGCCATGATTGATTGCTTCAGCGGGAGCATTGTTTTTGCCATTCCGGGGCAGGAGATGTTTATAGTGGCGATGCCTCGCCCAGAGGGAGGATCGACCGCTCATCTGTACTACATAGAGGAGGATACCTCTAAGGAGGTTGTGATTCCTTTGGATTCGATCCCGGTTGTCAGGGAGTATTCCGATGTGTTTCAGGAGATACCAGGCTTACCACCCAGTCGAGAGATAGACTTCGTTATAGATTTGCTACCGGGTACGAGACCTATAGCACGTGCACCGTACCGTATGGCTCCAACTGAGATACGAGAGTTACGGGATCAGATAGAGCAGCTGTTAGGGCAGGGCTTTATTCGTAGGAGTACCTCACCTTGGGGTGCTCCAGTTTTGTTTGTGAAGAAGAGGGACGGTTCACCGAGGTTGTGTGTGGACTACCGAGAGTTGAATAAGGTCACGATACGGAATAAGTATCCGTTGCCTCGAATCGATGACTTATTCGACCAGTTGAGAGGAGCTTCTTTCTTCTCGAAGATTGACTTGAGGTCGGGATACCATCAGTTGCGTATCAGGGAGGAGGATGTCTCGAAGACTGCGTTCTTGTCGAGATATGGTTCTTATGAGTTTCGGGTTATGCCTTTCGGCTTGACCAACGCTCCAGCTGTGTTTATGGACTTGATGAACAGAGTGTTCAGAGATTTTCTAGATCAGTTTGTCATTGTCTTCATTGATGACATTCTGGTTTACTCTCAGACAGAGGAGGAGCACGCCGGGCATTTGAGGCAGGTTTTGCAGACACTTCGTCAGAACGAGCTGTATGCAAAATATGAGAAGTGCGGGTTTTGGCTGAAGGAGGTCCAGTCTTGGGTCACATTATTTCCGACCAGGGAATATCTGTCGATCCGGGGAAGGTGTCAGCGGTGAGGGAGTGGGGACAGCCCACGACACCAACGGAGATTCGTAGTTTCTTGGGTCTAGCAGGATACTACAGGAGGTTTATTCGGGGTTTCTCGGAGATAGCAGGTCCTTTGACACATCTTACTCGTAAAGGTGTGCCGTTCATTTGGAGTGATGCCTGTCAGTTGGCATTCGATGAATTGAAGGACAAGTTGACCTTAGCACCTGTGTTAGCATTGCCGAGACAGGGAGTTGAGTATTTGGTTTACACCGATGCGTCTTTGCAAGGGCTTGGAGGTGTTTTGCAGCAGGAGAGACAGGCCATAGCTTATGCTTCCCGTAAGCTTAAGCCTCATGAGAAGAATTACCCCACGCATGATTTGGAGTTGGCAGCAGTGGTATTTGCCTTACGGATTTGGAGGCACTATCTTTTGGGGGAGAAGTTTCAGCTGTTCACGGACCACAAGTCCCTACAGTATCTGTTCACGCTGAAGGAGTTGAACATGCGGCAGCGTAGGTGGCTTGAGTTTGTGAAGGACTACCAGTTCGACATCCAGTACCACCCGGGTAAGGCTAACGTGGTAGCAGACGCGTTGAGCCGCAGGCCAGCAGATGAGGTGGCAGAGGTGTGGAAGGCTAAGTGGAAGGAATTGGGACACCAGGATGCAGTGGCCCGATCTTTCATGTCTGCGATGACCGTTACACCGTAGATTGTCACGAAGGTAGTAAGGGCACAGGCCGATGACCCATTCTGTCAGGAGCAGATAGTTCGATTACTTACAGAGGGAGCCGAGTCCTATACCGTTAGCTCAGACGGGGGATTGCGCTTCAATGGGAGGTTAGTAGTTCCGAAAGGGGAAGAATTACGGCACGATGTTATGGCTGAGTCGCACGGCTCACGGTTCGCGGTACATCCCGGAGGGGACAAGATGTACCAAGACATGAGACGGCAATATTGGTGGAGCGGTATGAAGAAAGATATCGCTGCGTTTGTCTCGAAATGCGCCACTTGTCAGCTTGTAAAAGTGGATCATCAGAGACCAGCAGGATTGCTACAGCCGTTGGAGGTTCCGGTGTGGATGTGGGAGAGCATATCCATGGATTTTGTCACGGGGTTGCCTACGTCGCAGAGGGGTCACGACTCCATTTGGGTGATTGTGGACAGGTTGTCCAAGGTCGCTCACTTCTTACCCGTAAGGACTGACTACACTACGGGACAGTATGCCCAGCTTTTCATTTCAGAGATTGTGAGACTTCACGGTGTGCCCCTGAATATCGTGTCTGACAGAGACAAGATATTTGTTTCGAGGTTTTGGGAGAGTTTCCAGGAGGCCATGGGCACGGAATTGCGGTTGAGTACGGCTTATCACCCGCAGACCGATGGGCAGACAAAGCGCACCAACCAGATGTTGGAGGACATGCTACGCATGTGCATTATTGACTTCGGGGGTGGATGGGAGCAGTACCTTCCACTGGTGGAGTTTGCTTACAACAACTCCTATCAGTTCACGATTGGCATGGCTCCGTTCGAGGCATTGTACGGTAGACCTTGTCGTTCCCCAGCATGTTGGTTGGAGGTGGGGGACAACAAACTACTTGGGCCGGAAGTGATTCAGGATACTTCGACAAGAATTGAGTTGATTCGGAGTCGCATTCGGGTAGCTCAAGACAGGCAGAAGAGTTATGCTGATGCGAAGAGGTTTTTCCGGGAGTTCCAAGTGGGGGACCAGGTTTTGCTCAGGGTTTCTCCGATGAAGGGGATTATGCGATTCGGGAAGAAGGGGAAGTTGGCACCGAGGTATGTGGGGCCGTTTCCTATTATTGAGCGGATAGGACCGGTTGCGTATAGACTTGGACTACCGGAGCACTTGCATCGGATTCACGACGTGTTCCATATTTCCTCGCTGAGGAAATACCTTAGAGACAATTTGTCTCATTTGCACATTGCTGTGGAGGACATCGATCTCCAACCGGATAGCTCCTACGAGGAGGGGCCAATTGCTATTTTGGACCGAAGCGAGAGGAAACTACGGTCAAAGATAGTCCCGTTAGTACGTGTTCAGTGGCGACATCACAATGTCGAAGAGTCCACATGGGAGCGCGAGGATGAGATGCGCGAGCGTTATCCAGAGCTGTTTTTAGCAGGTACTTTCTAGTTTCGAATTTCGGGACGAAATTCAGTTATTAGGGGGGGAGTATGTAATACCCCGTACTTTTGACTATATTTATTTTTGGGATTAATTAATTAAATTGCGTATTAATTGGAAATTAATCCGGGTTAATAATACTAATGTGATGCGAATTGGTATTTGATTATGTGCATATATGATTATATATGAACTTGGTATTATAAAATTTGTCGTGGGATTTATATACGGCATTTTAGAAATTTTGTTGAGACGCGTGGGACCGCCGCGTCACGGTATGATATTTTGATATTAAAAGTGAATTAAAAATCTATAACCCGTATGGTCGTTTTGAGTGCGCCAACGCGTCCGGAAGGGTCGAGATAGTCAGAAAACACTAGCCGGGGGTATAGTTTGGGTTCCGGGGTATTTTTTAGGCCATCCCGGCACCATAAAGGGTATTTTAGTAATTTGGTATTTTTGGGTAATTAAAAGTGACGAAAATGGAGAGTTGTAATCTGATAAGGATTGACCCAACCAACCCTTATTAACCCAACAAGCTACGGAGGTTTATTATATTAGGTTTTCATAAGTTTCCTTCAAACCAAACCCTAGCCACCTTGAGCCACCATTGAAGGAGAGCTTGGAGAAGGAGAGAGATAGAGGAAATCTGCAGAAAGAGATTACAAATCAACACCAGATTCGAAATCAAACCAAGGCAAGTGGTTTAATTATGTTTAACTTCAGCAAATGTTCTTTCCATGTTAGCAAATTGAAGATTTATAATTGTTATTGGAAGATGAATGAAAAACCCATGATTAATTGAACTTAGGTCTGAATTTTGAGGATAAATTGCATGTAGACTAGTTGGTGACGATTAATCTGATGTGAATACATGATTGGGTGAAAGAAAAACGAATTAAATTCTGGGATTTGATGATGATATTATGTTAGGGTTCATGTTCTTGAGAAAATCTGGAAAAACTAGGTTTTTATGAAGATTGATCCATAGGTAGCCTTTAGATGTTGAATTATTGATTTATGGACGTTAGTAATACTGTAGGATTGTTATATGGCATTACTATGACGTTATATCTGAGAATCATACGTTAGAAATTAGTTTTGGGATGGATTAAAATCTGCAAAACGAAGCAGTCCGTAGCCATACCTGTTCGATCGATCGATCGACATTCATCAGTCGATCGATCGACTAGATCGATCGAGCGACATTCATAGGTCGATCGATCGACCTTCCCAGAATGAGTGAAATATTCCTTAATTTGATTTTAATGGTGGAAACCCTCGGAGAATATGTTTGGAGACCTGATGTATACCCTCACCCTTAAGAAAGACCAGTAGAGGTGAGTATTATAGTGAACTTTAATTAGAATACAATTCGAAGAATTATTCTAGATTATAGAAATTTGTTAAGTGAGATAACGTTTGGGTTAATAGTGTAGATTTGAGTAATTTAATGAAATAAGGTTTAGGGCAGAAGTAAAGACCTTAAGAAAAAAGATGTTATATTTGGGAATAATCGGAACTTAATAGTCTATTTAAGATAGATTTTAAGGATAAGGGATTACGGCGTGAGACGTGTCGGCAATTTAACCTTATATTAACGGAAGACTTGAAATATATAAGTTTGGTATAATGGTATAATGATGTAGAAAATACCTTATTAAGATGGTGATATCTAAGATGTGTGAATGCTTAGTATATAGTTTATGTGTATAACATACCTACCATACTTGCTATCACGGGGGAGGTTACGTTCGCTTAGGACCCTCTAATCCTTGTGTGCCTACGGGGGGGATATAGACTGGTACCTTGATGAACATAGATCATTGAAAGACTTATTGTGATATTAATAAGTCCGCTGATCATGGGAGCGTAGGTATGTGCGTGACCCATGTGATGGTGACTGTGTTCGCCTCCATTATTTGTGATGTTGTTATCGGTAAACTATTCCTGAGAGATTCGGAATAGGTAATCCTTATGTACGTGATGTACCGGGATGGATAGCAGAGTATGTGTGCACCGCAGCTTAGTTCTCGGGGTGCTTGTGTCGTATATTTATGATTGGAATAATATACGCTTAATTTAATGGGAACCTTCATGTTAATGTTGTGAAAATAATTACGGTAATGTTCCGAGACTGATAATGAGTTAACTGATAGTTATATCTATGGCATACTTAGTAACTGAGTTTATGTTAAACCTCTATTTAATTACAAGCGTTGTTATGCTAAACGGAACCTAGTAATATGGGTAGGACCTTTGGCAGTCTAGCTAGTTATGTCGTCAGTTAGCTAGTAGTATGGGTCGATATAGATGGGTAATTACGTTAGGAGTGCACAGTCAGTCGAGAGGTGAGAATTTAATGTGAGTGCACGTCCTAACATGTACTTTGCATTTAATGTTTTAAATGTTTTTAAAGCACTTGCAGGTTTTTAAAATATAACACATTCGGGCTCTGACCCGTTTGCTTTTCAAATCTCTTTTTCTTGTAAAACCATTTTTAGGTGCCCAGCCACAGGGACACCAAGCATAGGATTCTCATTCAGGTGACGAGCTGTAGCTGTTTGTGGAAGCTACAGGGACTTGCTTTTAGACGCCTCTCTCATTTGGATTCCAGTCTCAGCATCTATCAGTTGTAGGGCATGTTGCCCAATTCTATTAGACATTTTTACATTTCAGTTTTCAGACTCTAGCATGTATTGCTCAGTATTCAGTTTTAGTTATTTATTTCAGTTTACTTATCAGTTGTGGGATTTGTATTGAGGAGTTTTTCCTCCAGAGTTTATTTACATTTTGTGATGGTTATTCGTTTTACTTCAGTATGGTGAATGGTGTTATTTAGTTATTCATTACTCTTGTTGCATGTTAATCAGATTTAATAAAATTTGGCACTTACTTTTTAAATACTAGGTGGTTAGTAATAATAAAACGTTTTCGACAGTGATGCTATTAACTGAGCCAACTTGGCATTTTGAATTAATTTTATAAAGGAGTAGCTACCCGGTGTTTAATTAGTCGGGGTGTCACAGATATATATATATATATATATATATATATATATATATATATATATATATATCAAAATTAAAATTACGTCTTGAGAAAATATTTATTATAGTTGTTAAATGAGTTGTCTGAAATAGTCTTGGCAGGTTTAACAAGTGTTAATAGCATGGACCCATAATATTTCACATAAATAATTAACTTTTAAGAGAATCATTAATTTAGACATATTAACCAATGGAATTTGTTAGATGGCCGTCCAATATAAATCTTATACATAAGGAGCATAAGACGTCAAAATAAAGTAACAAAAAAAACTTATAATAATTGTCATTAATGAGACGCATGGAATAATGAAAAAGTATCTGATATATATAAATAAAATATATAAATAGTTAGCCAAGTAATGAATTATTATACTGCATATATAATATAAAAAAATATTTGTTTGGAATCATCAAAATCAGTATATTATATTAAACTAAAATGTACAATAACTTCAATTAAGCTTAATTAAATATTAATCAAAGTGTTAGTTACATTTTCATTTAACAATCTCCCCCTTTTTGATGATGACAAACAATAATTCACACTAATTCATAAAATGGATAAATAAAGCAAAATAGTGAATCATAAATATTTCTCCGCGTTTTGACATTATCAAAAAGATATTTCATATAAATTGAGTGTCAATGGTAAAAGTGTGAAGCTCCCCCTATTAAAAATAATATGTGCATGGGAGTCAACCATAAATCTCAAGGGGCATAAAGTTTTCAATACGCAAATGTGTCCTCAAAAAATTTCTCATAACATGTATTGGAACTTTCGGATTATCATGAAAAAATGCAGGTCACCAAAATGATAAAATGAATAATATAAAGCACATAATGATGAATAAATATATCACAACTCAATGTTTTTCGAATAATTTGAATAAAGCAGAACATGAGTGAAAATATGGAGGCATAGAGGAGCGACGTGAATTTTTATTATATTCATGCTTTGTCGTTTTCGAGATACGAATTATAAAATTTTTGATATTATCAATAATATTCATAATAACCCATCAAAAAATCATGATCAAGCATATTTCTAATAATCAAATTCAATAAATAATTTTTGATAAACATTTTTCCATAAATAATTTTCAATAAACATTTATCTCCCCTTAAGGGATACCAATGAAGGAATATATATATATATATATATATATATATATATATATATATATATATATATATATATATGATGATGATGATGATGATGATGAATATGGTGCATCCTTTTGCTTCATAAACTCATTTTCAGTAAGTAAAAAAAAATATTCACATGTCATAACAATTTCAATAATCATATGATTTCTCAATTCAAACATATATAACACAAATATTACTATCTTCCAAAAAATATTCATCATGAATATCACAAATATTCAAATGATGGCATTAATCATGTAGCATACAATAAAACTAACTCATAAATATTAATATGTTCATATCATCAAGATCAATAATTGAATGTCTCAATATTAACATGTAGCTCATATAGTTAGTAAACTAGAATATTCTCAATTGACATTTTCGTTTCAATCTAATATATAATAAAGTCATGAATTAATCCAATATTATTATCCACAAATATATGTCTAGTTGTAACACACAAAAAATATGAATTTTCATCTTAAAAGATTACCATCAAAATCAAATGTGTTATACAATATAAATCATCAAGAATATTAAATATACAAATTTACATGTAAGGATTAAATTATCAACAATAATCTCATGTGATATAACAAATATTCTATGTACGGAAATATATCTATTAAGATCATAATATTAATCATATGATATGAATTTCAAAAATGGTGTTTCTTACCACCTTATCAATACCAAAACTGGTGTTTCTCCAAGAGTGGCATTTTCAACCTTTGGCAAAGATATTTGTAATGACAACTTTACTTTCATACCAAAACTTAGGCTTTGAAAATTCACAAGCAATCTGAACATGCAACCTACATAACTTTCAACATTTTTTCTTTAATACCAAGAAAGTGTTAGGTCCATAAAGCAATATGCATTAACTTATCAATTTAAAATTTTCAATCATGGTCCCAATAAAAGATAAACATCAAGATAAATAATGATAAGCAACTTATGACATACTATCATAAAAGTATCATATACAAATGCAAAATTTTCATTAATCCATATTCAAAGAAATAATTTATCTTCAATAGTATGCATTAACTAGACAAGAATAAATTTATTCACATATTCAAACAATAAACACATTTGGAAAAAAAATATGAATTTTAATCAGATTATTATTCATTAATAAGCATATAAAATATATCACAATATTCATTATGTAATAAACAAAAAAATCTTATACTAATTTTATTCTCATAAATTTTTGTTCAAGTGCCGATACCGGTTTTGCACCTAAAAACTTTATCTTTGGGAACTCAAAATGTGTGTGGTTGATAAGGGTTAGCAAACACAATTTTTTTTAGCAATCCAAGCTAATTTTGTTTTCTTGCACCTTTTTTTTGTAAAATGACAAAATTTAGAATAATGTGTTTGTTTACCACAATGTGTGTGCATAAAGAGTAAGAATGACTAGATAAGGCTTCATTTTTCAATAAATTAGAATGAGTCTTTTTCTCATTTTCTTCATCATATCCTATACCATTATTATTAAACCGAATTCTTTGATTTTCCACAATCTTATAAAAATATTCATTTCCTTTAGTAAAAGTATATAAAGATTTCTTTAATAATCAATCTCCCTTTTTAACTCACTATTTTCACATTCAAGAGGGGTAGTGACCATAACAAAATTTCTCACTTTTTAAAGATTTAATATCATTTTTCAAAGATTCATTTTCTAATTTCAAATCATCAAAATCATTTGACATAGAATCATATTTAGTTGAAAGTAATGAATGAGACTTTTTAAGTTCAATATATTTATTTTTAAGTTCTGTAAAACTTTCACATAATTCGTCAAAAACATTTTGTAATTCATCATAATCATCAATATCATTATCATAGTCACAATCACTAGAAGTATCAAGGTTAAAGTGTACCCCATTTTCCATAGCCATGAAACAAAGATGAGAAACTTCATTTTCATTTGAATTTTCATCGGAGGAGCTAGTGTCGGAATCACTCCATGTTGTGGCCTTCAATGTCTTCTTCCCTTTCTTATACTTTGGACAATTTAATTTAGTATGTCCAACTTCATCACAATTATAGCATCTTAATTCGTATTTGGAATGAATATCTTCATTGAACTCTTTTGAAGAATTTGTCCTTCTTCTTTCCTTGGCTTTCTTATTGGAGGAAATGTATTTTTTGAAATCTTTAGCCAATAAGGAAATATCATCGTCATCTTCACTTTCTGCATCCTTGCTTGAATATTTGAAAGCAATAATTTTGTTTGCCTTTGGTTTTTCTTCTTCAAGAAGTTCCTTGAGTTCCATCTCATGAGTGATTAAATAACCTAACAGCTCATCAAGATAAATTGGTCTTTCTCTTGTTGCTTTAATAGCCAACTTTTTGGTCATCCAAGTAGCCAGTAATGACCTGAGAATTTTACTCACCAGATCATTGTTAGTATAGGTTTTTCCAAGAGATTTAAGACCAGTGATAATATTTATGAATATAGTGAACATATCAGAAATAGATTCATCCGATTTCATTTTAAATAACTCATAACTATGAACAAGCATGTTGATTTTATCTTCTTTAACTTGACTTTTTCCTTCATATGTAACTTCTAATCTATCCCAAATTTCTTTAGCAGATTCACAACAATAAATTCTATTATACTCATTTACATCAAGTGCACAATGCAAAATATTCATAGCTTTGGCATTTATTTGAATTTTCTTAATGTCTACTTCATTCCATTCATTTTCTTCTTTTGGAACATAAACATTATTTACCATTTCCATAGGAATAAAAAGACCATTTATAATAACTCTCCAAACTTCATAATCATGTGACTGAATAATATATTTGATTCTATTTTTCCAATAATTATAATCATTTCCAGAAAATAGATGAGTTTTTAAAAATTGATTGTCCTTCGCCAAGGGATGTTGTAACATTTGCCATTGATCTTTAACTCTAAGATTGTTAAATCTACAAATAAGAAGAGCACTGCTCTGATACCAATTGTTGCCCAGATTATACACAAGAGGGAGGGTAAATTAAGTTTAGCAAATTTTTAGTCAAATTAAAATTTTAGAAAAATATTTAATTTACAACAAGAATTTTCAGATTAATAAATGTTAAATGATTAAAAAACAGAATATCAAATAAATGCAATCAATTAAATTAGACAAACTAAAATGCAGATTTTAACACGTCACAAATATTAAATTAATTTTTGTATTTAATATGAATTAATATTCTGAAATTAATTAATTAATTCAAAAATAATTATTTTAACCTTAAAATAAATTTACCAATTTTTAGAATTAATATATTTGCAACTTTAAGTACTAAAAATATAAATTAAAGCAAGCACAAATAAAAAAGCAAATAAAGTGCAAAAAAATAAATGACACTGAATATAACGTGGTTCGGCTAAATCCCGACCTACGTCCACGCACCTAGAGCTTCCGACTCCCTTGCGCTTCACTATCGTGATCCACTTGAAGGGTAGGATCACACCACCGCGTACAATCATTTGCAAGCTAACTCCGAGCTTCAAACACCGTGGCCCACTTGTGGGTAGGAACCAATCACCGTTACAAACCGATAATTCAATAAAGCTTCAAACAAATCTGAATTTTTCTTACAATGTAGAATAATGAAACTCTTTAAAATACAATTAGTGATTTGAGCTTCTTCTTCTTCAATGAGACTTCAATAAATGATGTTGGTGTAGGTACAAGTGTTCTTCTTCAATAATTGAGCATAATGTAAACTTAATGGCTCTCTTGAATGATGTAGTAGTAGCTGAATAATAAATTCAAATGCTCTCACTAAATTCTCTAGTTCTTGCTATGGTATTATTCTTGTTGGTGTCATCAATGCAGCACTTCAATACTTAAATATGTCTCCAAAAACTAGTTATTAGACACAATGTTTGTGAGCATTAAATGCTCCTGATTTTCTGAGATGAAGTAGACTTGAAAAATGATCTCCAAATTTGATCTACAAATCTCCATTTTGGTTCTCAATAAAAATGTATCCGTTGAGTGGAAGGTGAGCTGAAGAAGCATATGAAAATAAAATCTTAAAAAGTTGAAGTCTATAACTATGTCTCTCAGCATCCTTATTCATGTATATTTGGATCTGCAAAAAGTTAGTCCATGAATAATATAAATAGCCACTGTGTAAGAGAAAATATCATTAATGAATATAAATGAGTTTTGCCTTTTTGTACACTGGTGATATATAATCTAATGTACGAGATATGTTAAAAAATAAGGGATAAAACTCAAAAGAAAATAGTAAAACAACCGAACATCTCGTGGTTCAAAAAAATTTGTACGGATAAATATGTATATATATGCGTGGTAGTAGGAGAAATAATTCAAAATCTAAGCATGGCTTGAACGACTGCCTAAGAAAGTTCAGCTCGGCATGCTCACATCAGAACAAGACAGAGCAAGATCAACATAAACAGGTAAAATCGTGTGGCCCTAGATAATAAATATCAAACTGTACAAAGATTTGACTATAAAAAAACGGACGAAGAAAAAAGAAACGGAGATAGCAATCCACTTCCAAGAAATAAGTGATGGATGAAAAATAAGATAACTGATGGGCAAAGATTGTTGGACTGAAGATGGGACAAGACTTCTTAACTCCACTGACAAGGTACAACTACATCATTCCAAATCCAAGGAATTTACATGTGTGGCCCCAAGGATTTTGAAGTCTGTTGTAACAACCCACGTAATTTTTGGGGTATTTTTGAAATAAAGAGGAAAATGAATTTTGAGATAAAATTATTTTTATTGATCAAATATGTTGGTTATTATTTTTAAAGGCGAGAATTTCAAACGGTTTCGAAATCAGAATTAAAATGGAGTTTTAATTGCATTTTTTATTATTTAGAAGAGTCCTCAAAACATAAAACTCTCTAAGAGTCCTCGGAACATAAAACTCTCTAGTAAAAATAATATTTTTAGAAATCCGACCGTCCGATCAAGCTGAATTTTTGTCAGAAGTCCTGTCTTGCCGTTCGCTACAACAAACAAAAATTTCAAGCGATTCCAACGGTCCGATCGTCTGTGATAAAAATTTTAGTGTTTGTATCTGATTAGAACCCTTTTCTTAATCAAACACTTAATCATTTATATATCAACAAATTCGTGGCTTGGCTTTTCAAATCACTTTTTCTCAAACTTTTCAACCAGCAGACCTCTCCAAAATTACTCCCTTTCATCTACAAACCATAGCCCCAAACCTATTCAAGATTTCAACCTTAGATTAAAAGGCTTATTTGGTGTTTTCTCGAGTTTGGGCTAGAACGAGATTTGATTATTTTCGCGAGAAGAACGTGATGGTGTGATTAGATTTTGAGGCTGAATTATGCGATGATTCATTTGATGATTTTGAGGTATGGGGTTTTACACAATATGCTCCTGAAATCTCGCGAGTGTTTATTCCGTTGAATTCTTGTTAATTGAACTCATATTTTGAATTGTTAAATTCTTGGAAATCTAGAAAAATATTTGTTGGAATTATTTTCATTCATGAGGTATTATTCATGTTGTTTTGAGCACGCTGTCATGAGATTTTAATATGGCACTGATGTTGGGAACCCGCCAAGACTCCTTTTTCGGCTACTTGATAAAGTATGGCGCGGTATGGTGAGGCCTGGTGACTCCGGTTAATGTGTTGTTGAGAAATTTATTGATAAAATGCTATTGAGATTTGCATTATTTGATTTGAGTATTCGTAGTCGTATTGTTGCGCTTTGTTCATCGCTAACATCTTTGTTGAGCATATTCCTGTCGTATTGTGTACTTCCCCATCTTTTTCTTAGTTGGCAGGTGAGCACGGATTTGAGTGCTATGGACCAATTGGGATGATTTTAGCGTGGATTATTTGGGAAGAATTTCAATACAAGAAATGAGAAGATTTGTATTTATTTTGATGTACAGAGCATTTGGAGATTTATTTTATTTTCGAGATAGTTAGATTGTTGTAATTATTTCGAGAGATTTGTTGTATTAATTTGAAGATGAGAATAGTGGTTTCTTGTTTTATTGTGGGATTTAGATGCTCTATACCTTGTTATTTGTGGATTAGTTTAGTTTTATCGATAGTAGCGCTCCGTTCGCTCTCCCCGGGCGGGCGGGGTGTTACAGAATGGTATCAGAGCTTAGGTATACGATAACCCTCGGGTCTTGGGTTTTTGGGTCTGTTGCGTTTTTGTGGCTCGTATTTTGGAGATAGAAATTTTAGAGTATCGTTTCGTATTAAGCATCTAGATTAGATGTGAGGAAATTATTTTGGAGACGAGATTATTTTTGGAGATTGTTGGCCTGATTTTTGAGAGTTAGGTATTCGACGAATTTCGAGGGCGAAATTCCATTGTTAGTGGGGAAGTGTAACAACCCGCGTAATTTTTGGGGTATTTTTGAAATAAAGAGGAAAATGAATTTTGAGATAAAATTATTTTTATTGATCAAATATGTTGGTTATTATTTTTAAAGGCGAGAATTTCAAACGGTTTCGAAATCAGAATTAAAATGGAGTTTTAATTGCATTTTTTATTATTTAGAAGAGTCCTCAAAACATAAAACTCTCTAAGAGTCCTCGGAACATAAAACTCTCTAGTAAAAATAATATTTTTAGAAATCCGACCGTCCGATCAAGCTGAATTTTTGTCAGAAGTCCTGTCTTGCCGTTCGCTACAACAAACAAAAATTTCAAGCGATTCCAACGGTTCGATCGTCTGTGATAAAAATTTTAGTGTTTGTATCTGATTAGAACTCTTTTCTTAATCAAACACTTAATCATTTATATATCAACAAATTCGTGGCTTGGCTTTTCAAATCACTTTTTCTCAAACTTTTCAACCAGCAGACCTCTCCAAAATTACTCCCTTTCATCTACAAACCATAGCCCCAAACCTATTCAAGATTTCAACCTTAGATTAAAAGGCTTATTTGGTGTTTTCTCGAGTTTGGGCTAGAACGAGATTTGATTATTTTCGCGAGAAGAACGTGATGGTGTGATTAGATTTTGAGGCTGAATTATGCGATGATTCATTTGATGATTTTGAGGTATGGGGTTTTACACAATATGCTCCTGAAATCTCGCGAGTGTTTATTCCGTTGAATTCTTGTTAATTGAACTCATATTTTGAATTGTTAAATTCGTGGAAATCTAGAAAAATATTTGTTGGAATTATTTTCATTCATGAGGTATTATTCATGTTGTTTTGAGCACGCTGTCATGAGATTTTAATATGGCACTGATGTTGGGAACCCGCCAAGACTCCTTTTTCGGCTACTTGATAAAGTATGGCGCGGTATGGTGAGGCCTGGTGACTCCGGTTAATGTGTTGTTGAGAAATTTATTGATAAAATGCTATTGAGATTTGCATTATTTGATTTGAGTATTCGTAGTCGTATTGTTGCGCTTTGTTCATCGCTAACATCTTTGTTGAGCATATTCCTGTCGTATTGTGTACTTCCCCATCTTTTTCTTAGTTGGCAGGTGAGCACGGATTTGAGTGCTATGGACCAATTGGGATGATTTTAGCGTGGATTATTTGGGAAGAATTTCAATACAAGAAATGAGAAGATTTGTATTTATTTTGATGTACAGAGCATTTGGAGATTTATTTTATTTTCGAGATAGTTAGATTGTTGTAATTATTTCGAGAGATTTGTTGTATTAATTTGAAGATGAGAATAGTGGTTTCTTGTTTTATTGTGGGATTTAGATGCTCTATACCTTGTTATTTGTGGATTAGTTTAGTTTTATCGATAGTAGCGCTCCGTTCGCTCTCCCCGGGCGGGCGGGGTGTTACAGAATGGTATCAGAGCTTAGGTATACGATAACCCTCGGGTCTTGGGTTTTTGGGTCTGTTGCGTTTTTGTGGCTCGTATTTTGGAGATAGAAATTTTAGAGTATCGTTTCGTATTAAGCATCTAGATTAGATGTGAGGAAATTATTTTGGAGACGAGATTATTTTTGGAGATTGTTGGCCTGATTTTTGAGAGTTAGGTATTCGACGAATTTCGAGGGCGAAATTCCATTGTTAGTGGGGAAGTGTAACAACCCGCGTAATTTTTGGGGTATTTTTGAAATAAAGAGGAAAATGAATTTTGAGATAAAATTATTTTTATTGATCAAATATGTTGGTTATTATTTTTAAAGGCGAGAATTTCAAACGGTTTCGAAATCAGAATTAAAATGGAGTTTTAATTGCATTTTTTATTATTTAGAAGAGTCCTCAAAACATAAAACTCTCTAAGAGTCCTCGGAACATAAAACTCTCTAGTAAAAATAATATTTTTAGAAATCCGACCGTCCGATCAAGCTGAATTTTTGTCAGAAGTCCTGTCTTGCCGTTCGCTACAACAAACAAAAATTTCAAGCGATTCCAACGGTCCGATCGTCTGTGATAAAAATTTTAGTGTTTGTATCTGATTAGAACTCTTTTCTTAATCAAACACTTAATCATTTATATATCAACAAATTCGTGGCTTGGCTTTTCAAATCACTTTTTCTCAAACTTTTCAACCAGCAGACCTCTCCAAAATTACTCCCTTTCATCTACAAACCATAGCCCCAAACCTATTCAAGATTTCAACCTTAGATTAAAAGGCTTATTTGGTGTTTTCTCGAGTTTGGGCTAGAACGAGATTTGATTATTTTCGCGAGAAGAACGTGATGGTGTGATTAGATTTTGAGGCTGAATTATGCGATGATTCATTTGATGATTTTGAGGTATGGGGTTTTACACAATATGCTCCTGAAATCTCGCGAGTGTTTATTCCGTTGAATTCTTGTTAATTGAACTCATATTTTGAATTGTTAAATTCGTGGAAATCTAGAAAAATATTTGTTGGAATTATTTTCATTCATGAGGTATTATTCATGTTGTTTTGAGCACGCTGTCATGAGATTTTAATATGGCACTGATGTTGGGAACCCGCCAAGACTCCTTTTTCGGCTACTTGATAAAGTATGGCGCGGTATGGTGAGGCCTGGTGACTCCGGTTAATGTGTTGTTGAGAAATTTATTGATAAAATGCTATTGAGATTTGCATTATTTGATTTGAGTATTCGTAGTCGTATTGTTGCGCTTTGTTCATCGCTAACATCTTTGTTGAGCATATTCCTGTCGTATTGTGTACTTCCCCATCTTTTTCTTAGTTGGCAGGTGAGCACGGATTTGAGTGCTATGGACCAATTGGGATGATTTTAGCGTGGATTATTTGGGAAGAATTTCAATACAAGAAATGAGAAGATTTGTATTTATTTTGATGTACAGAGCATTTGGAGATTTATTTTATTTTCGAGATAGTTAGATTGTTGTAATTATTTCGAGAGATTTGTTGTATTAATTTGAAGATGAGAATAGTGGTTTCTTGTTTTATTGTGGGATTTAGATGCTCTATACCTTGTTATTTGTGGATTAGTTTAGTTTTATCGATAGTAGCGCTCCGTTCGCTCTCCCCGGGCGGGCGGGGTGTTACAGAATGGTATCAGAGCTTAGGTATACGATAACCCTCGGGTCTTGGGTTTTTGGGTCTGTTGCGTTTTTGTGGCTCGTATTTTGGAGATAGAAATTTTAGAGTATCGTTTCGTATTAAGCATCTAGATTAGATGTGAGGAAATTATTTTGGAGACGAGATTATTTTTGGAGATTGTTGGCCTGATTTTTGAGAGTTAGGTATTCGACGAATTTCGAGGGCGAAATTCCATTGTTAGTGGGGAAGTGTAACAACCCGCGTAATTTTTGGGGTATTTTTGAAATAAAGAGGAAAATGAATTTTGAGATAAAATTATTTTTATTGATCAAATATGTTGGTTATTATTTTTAAAGGCGAGAATTTCAAACGGTTTCGAAATCAGAATTAAAATGGAGTTTTAATTGCATTTTTTATTATTTAGAAGAGTCCTCAAAACATAAAACTCTCTAAGAGTCCTCGGAACATAAAACTCTCTAGTAAAAATAATATTTTTAGAAATCCGACCGTCCGATCAAGCTGAATTTTTGTCAGAAGTCCTGTCTTGCCGTTCGCTACAACAAACAAAAATTTCAAGCGATTCCAACGGTCCGATCGTCTGTGATAAAAATTTTAGTGTTTGTATCTGATTAGAACTCTTTTCTTAATCAAACACTTAATCATTTATATATCAACAAATTCGTGGCTTGGCTTTTCAAATCACTTTTTCTCAAACTTTTCAACCAGCAGACCTCTCCAAAATTACTCCCTTTCATCTACAAACCATAGCCCCAAACCTATTCAAGATTTCAACCTTAGATTAAAAGGCTTATTTGGTGTTTTCTCGAGTTTGGGCTAGAACGAGATTTGATTATTTTCGCGAGAAGAACGTGATGGTGTGATTAGATTTTGAGGCTGAATTATGCGATGATTCATTTGATGATTTTGAGGTATGGGGTTTTACACAATATGCTCCTGAAATCTCGCGAGTGTTTATTCCGTTGAATTCTTGTTAATTGAACTCATATTTTGAATTGTTAAATTCGTGGAAATCTAGAAAAATATTTGTTGGAATTATTTTCATTCATGAGGTATTATTCATGTTGTTTTGAGCACGCTGTCATGAGATTTTAATATGGCACTGATGTTGGGAACCCGCCAAGACTCCTTTTTCGGCTACTTGATAAAGTATGGCGCGGTATGGTGAGGCCTGGTGACTCCGGTTAATGTGTTGTTGAGAAATTTATTGATAAAATGCTATTGAGATTTGCATTATTTGATTTGAGTATTCGTAGTCGTATTGTTGCGCTTTGTTCATCGCTAACATCTTTGTTGAGCATATTCCTGTCGTATTTTGTACTTCCCCATCTTTTTCTTAGTTGGCAGGTGAGCACGGATTTGAGTGCTATGGACCAATTGGGATGATTTTAGCGTGGATTATTTGGGAAGAATTTCAATACAAGAAATGAGAAGATTTGTATTTATTTTGATGTACAGAGCATTTGGAGATTTATTTTATTTTCGAGATAGTTAGATTGTTGTAATTATTTCGAGAGATTTGTTGTATTAATTTGAAGATGAGAATAGTGGTTTCTTGTTTTATTGTGGGATTTAGATGCTCTATACCTTGTTATTTGTGGATTAGTTTAGTTTTATCGATAGTAGCGCTCCGTTCGCTCTCCCCGGGCGGGCGGGGTGTTACAGAATGGTATCAGAGCTTAGGTATACGATAACCCTCGGGTCTTGGGTTTTTGGGTCTGTTGCGTTTTTGTGGCTCGTATTTTGGAGATAGAAATTTTAGAGTATCGTTTCGTATTAAGCATCTAGATTAGATGTGAGGAAATTATTTTGGAGACGAGATTATTTTTGGAGATTGTTGGCCTGATTTTTGAGAGTTAGGTATTCGACGAATTTCGAGGGCGAAATTCCATTGTTAGTGGGGAAGTGTAACAACCCGCGTAATTTTTGGGGTATTTTTGAAATAAAGAGGAAAATGAATTTTGAGATAAAATTATTTTTATTGATCAAATATGTTGGTTATTATTTTTAAAGGCGAGAATTTCAAACGGTTTCGAAATCAGAATTAAAATGGAGTTTTAATTGCATTTTTTATTATTTAGAAGAGTCCTCAAAACATAAAACTCTCTAAGAGTCCTCGGAACATAAAACTCTCTAGTAAAAATAATATTTTTAGAAATCCGACCGTCCGATCAAGCTGAATTTTTGTCAGAAGTCCTGTCTTGCCGTTCGCTACAACAAACAAAAATTTCAAGCGATTCCAACGGTCCGATCGTCTGTGATAAAAATTTTAGTGTTTGTATCTGATTAGAACTCTTTTCTTAATCAAACACTTAATCATTTATATATCAACAAATTCGTGGCTTGGCTTTTCAAATCACTTTTTCTCAAACTTTTCAACCAGCAGACCTCTCCAAAATTACTCCCTTTCATCTACAAACCATAGCCCCAAACCTATTCAAGATTTCAACCTTAGATTAAAAGGCTTATTTGGTGTTTTCTCGAGTTTGGGCTAGAACGAGATTTGATTATTTTCGCGAGAAGAACGTGATGGTGTGATTAGATTTTGAGGCTGAATTATGCGATGATTCATTTGATGATTTTGAGGTATGGGGTTTTACACAATATGCTCCTGAAATCTCGCGAGTGTTTATTCCGTTGAATTCTTGTTAATTGAACTCATATTTTGAATTGTTAAATTCGTGGAAATCTAGAAAAATATTTGTTGGAATTATTTTCATTCATGAGGTATTATTCATGTTGTTTTGAGCACGCTGTCATGAGATTTTAATATGGCACTGATGTTGGGAACCCGCCAAGACTCCTTTTTCGGCTACTTGATAAAGTATGGCGCGGTATGGTGAGGCCTGGTGACTCCGGTTAATGTGTTTTTGAGAAATTTATTGATAAAATGCTATTGAGATTTGCATTATTTGATTTGAGTATTCGTAGTCGTATTGTTGCGCTTTGTTCATCGCTAACATCTTTGTTGAGCATATTCCTGTCGTATTGTGTACTTCCCCATCTTTTTCTTAGTTGGCAGGTGAGCACGGATTTGAGTGCTATGGACCAATTGGGATGATTTTAGCGTGGATTATTTGGGAAGAATTTCAATACAAGAAATGAGAAGATTTGTATTTATTTTGATGTACAGAGCATTTGGAGATTTATTTTATTTTCGAGATAGTTAGATTGTTGTAATTATTTCGAGAGATTTGTTGTATTAATTTGAAGATGAGAATAGTGGTTTCTTGTTTTATTGTGGGATTTAGATGCTCTATACCTTGTTATTTGTGGATTAGTTTAGTTTTATCGATAGTAGCGCTCCGTTCGCTCTCCCCGGGCGGGCGGGGTGTTACAGAATGGTATCAGAGCTTAGGTATACGATAACCCTCGGGTCTTGGGTTTTTGGGTCTGTTGCGTTTTTGTGGCTCGTATTTTGGAGATAGAAATTTTAGAGTATCGTTTCGTATTAAGCATCTAGATTAGATGTGAGGAAATTATTTTGGAGACGAGATTATTTTTGGAGATTGTTGGCCTGATTTTTGAGAGTTAGGTATTCGACGAATTTCGAGGGCGAAATTCCATTGTTAGTGGGGAAGTGTAACAACCCGCGTAATTTTTGGGGTATTTTTGAAATAAAGAGGAAAATGAATTTTGAGATAAAATTATTTTTATTGATCAAATATGTTGGTTATTATTTTTAAAGGCGAGAATTTCAAACGGTTTCGAAATCAGAATTAAAATGGAGTTTTAATTGCATTTTTTATTATTTAGAAGAGTCCTCAAAACATAAAACTCTCTAAGAGTCCTCGGAACATAAAACTCTCTAGTAAAAATAATATTTTTAGAAATCCGACCGTCCGATCAAGCTGAATTTTTGTCAGAAGTCCTGTCTTGCCGTTCGCTACAACAAACAAAAATTTCAAGCGATTCCAACGGTCCGATCGTCTGTGATAAAAATTTTAGTGTTTGTATCTGATTAGAACTCTTTTCTTAATCAAACACTTAATCATTTATATATCAACAAATTCGTGGCTTGGCTTTTCAAATCACTTTTTCTCAAACTTTTCAACCAGCAGACCTCTCCAAAATTACTCCCTTTCATCTACAAACCATAGCCCCAAACCTATTCAAGATTTCAACCTTAGATTAAAAGGCTTATTTGGTGTTTTCTCGAGTTTGGGCTAGAACGAGATTTGATTATTTTCGCGAGAAGAACGTGATGGTGTGATTAGATTTTGAGGCTGAATTATGCGATGATTCATTTGATGATTTTGAGGTATGGGGTTTTACACAATATGCTCCTGAAATCTCGCGAGTGTTTATTCCGTTGAATTCTTGTTAATTGAACTCATATTTTGAATTGTTAAATTCGTGGAAATCTAGAAAAATATTTGTTGGAATTATTTTCATTCATGAGGTATTATTCATGTTGTTTTGAGCACGCTGTCATGAGATTTTAATATGGCACTGATGTTGGGAACCCGCCAAGACTCCTTTTTCGGCTACTTGATAAAGTATGGCGCGGTATGGTGAGGCCTGGTGACTCCGGTTAATGTGTTTTTGAGAAATTTATTGATAAAATGCTATTGAGATTTGCATTATTTGATTTGAGTATTCGTAGTCGTATTGTTGCGCTTTGTTCATCGCTAACATCTTTGTTGAGCATATTCCTGTCGTATTGTGTACTTCCCCATCTTTTTCTTAGTTGGCAGGTGAGCACGGATTTGAGTGCTATGGACCAATTGGGATGATTTTAGCGTGGATTATTTGGGAAGAATTTCAATACAAGAAATGAGAAGATTTGTATTTATTTTGATGTACAGAGCATTTGGAGATTTATTTTATTTTCGAGATAGTTAGATTGTTGTAATTATTTCGAGAGATTTGTTGTATTAATTTGAAGATGAGAATAGTGGTTTCTTGTTTTATTGTGGGATTTAGATGCTCTATACCTTGTTATTTGTGGATTAGTTTAGTTTTATCGATAGTAGCGCTCCGTTCGCTCTCCCCGGGCGGGCGGGGTGTTACAGAATGGTATCAGAGCTTAGGTATACGATAACCCTCGGGTCTTGGGTTTTTGGGTCTGTTGCGTTTTTGTGGCTCGTATTTTGGAGATAGAAATTTTAGAGTATCGTTTCGTATTAAGCATCTAGATTAGATGTGAGGAAATTATTTTGGAGACGAGATTATTTTTGGAGATTGTTGGCCTGATTTTTGAGAGTTAGGTATTCGATGAATTTCGAGGGCGAAATTCCATTGTTAGTGGGGAAGTGTAACAACCCGCGTAATTTTTGGGGTATTTTTGAAATAAAGAGGAAAATGAATTTTGAGATAAAATTATTTTTATTGATCAAATATGTTGGTTATTATTTTTAAAGGCGAGAATTTCAAACGGTTTCGAAATCAGAATTAAAATGGAGTTTTAATTGCATTTTTTATTATTTAGAAGAGTCCTCAAAACATAAAACTCTCTAAGAGTCCTCGGAACATAAAACTCTCTAGTAAAAATAATATTTTTAGAAATCCGACCGTCCGATCAAGCTGAATTTTTGTCAGAAGTCCTGTCTTGCCGTTCGCTACAACATACATAAATTTCAAGCGATTCCAACGGTCTGATCGTCTGTGATAAAATTTTTAGTGTTTGTATCTGATTAGAACTCTTTTCTTAATCAAACACTTAATCATTTATATATCAACAAATTCGTGGCTTGGCTTTTCAAATCACTTTTTCTCAAACTTTTCAACCAGAAGACCTCTCCAAAATTACTCCCTTTCATCTACAAACCATAGCCCCAAACCTATTCAAGATTTCAACCTTAGATTAGAAGGCTTATTTGGTGTTTTCTCGAGTTTGGGCTAGAACGAGATTTGATTATTTTCGCGAGAAGAACGTGATGGTGTGATTAGATTTTGAGGCTGAATTATGCGATGATTCATTTGATGATTTTGAGGTATGGGGTTTTACACAATATGCTCCTGAAATCTCGCGAGTGTTTATTCCGTTGAATTCTTGTTAATTGAACTCATATTTTGAATTATTAAATTCTTGGAAATCTAGAAAAATAATTATTGGAATTATTTTCATTCATGAGGTATTATTCATGTTGTTTTGAGCACGCTGTCATGAGATTTTAATATGGCACTGATGTTGGGCACCCGCTAAGACTCCTTTTCCGGCTACTTGATAAAGTATGGCGCGGTATGGTGAGGCCTGGTGACTCCGGTTAATGTGTTGTTGAGAAATTTATTGATAAAATGCTATTGAGATTTGCATTATTTGATTTGAGTATTCGTAGTCGTATTGTTGCGCTTTGTTCATCGCTAACATATTTGTTGAGCATATTCCTGTCGTATTGTGTACTTCCCCATCTTTTTCTTAGTTGGCAGGTGAGCACGGATTTGAGTGCTATGGACCAATTGGGATGATTTTAGCGTGGATTATTTGGGAAGAATTTCAATACAAGAAATGAGAAGACTTGTATTTATTTTGATGTACAGAGCATTTGGAGATTTATTTTATTTTCGAGATAGTTAGATTGTTGTAATTATTTCGAGAGATTTGTTGTATTAATTTGAAGATGAGAATAGTGGTTTCTTGTTTTATTGTGGGATTTAGATGCTCTATACCTTGTTATTTGTGGATTAGTTTAGTTTAATCGATAGTAGCGCTCCGTTCGCTCTCCCCGGGCGGGCGGGGTGTTACATCTGTAAGAAGGCATGGTCTCAAAAAGGTATACATAAAGGCTACCGCGGGTTCCAAGGCAGGATATATTACATTAATACAAAAGTCATAAGTCCTCTTAAGGCAGATTCATGGGATGCAAAAAACGTGTCCATGTAAACACATATATGTATTGTTATATAAGAAAACACATGTAAACAAAAAGAAATCTAGTGGGATATATATATATATATATATATATATATATATAT
The DNA here is from genome assembly GCA_949130495.1 of Sambucus nigra. Classification (NCBI taxonomy): domain Eukaryota; kingdom Viridiplantae; phylum Streptophyta; class Magnoliopsida; order Dipsacales; family Adoxaceae; genus Sambucus; species Sambucus nigra. The sequence continues at coordinate 663,323,441 of OX422210.1, forward strand.
ATATATATATATATATATATATATATATCAAAATTAAAATTACTTCTTGAGAAAATATTTATTATAGTTGTTAAATGAGTAGTCTAAAACAACCTTAGCGGGTATAACACGTGTTAATAGCATGGACCCATAATATTTCATAGAAAGAATTAACAGTTAAGAGAATTATTAATTTAGACACATTAACCAATTGAATTTACTAGATGGTCATCCAATATAAATCTTGTACATAAGGAGCATACGACGTCAAAATAAAGTAACCAAAAAAACTTATAAAAATTGTCATTAATGAGATGCATGGAATAATGAAAAAGTAACTGATATATATAAATAAAATATATAAATTTTTATCCAAGTAATGAATTATTATACTACATATATAATAAAAAAAACATTTGTTTGGAATCATCAAAATCAATATATTATATTAAACTAAAATGTACAATAATTTTAATTAAACTTAATTAAATTTTCATTAAAGGGTTAATTACATTTTCGTTTAACAAATTAGTTGCCTTTAATCTAGTGGAAATAAGAGGAACATCCACGTATTTGAAAGGGGAAGTGTGGTGGTTGATCCCTGGTATGGTAGATATTTGTTTTTATGTCACTACCCAGAATTCCTTAGCAATATAAGTTACTATTAGCCACATTAGTATGTAGACCAGAAAGGCCCATAAACTCATCAAGTTCCATCTTAACAAACTCCACAAAATGTCTATCACCCAGACAAAAATAACCAAGCCTAGCTTAGGTGGTTAAGATAGAGCTCCTTATAATTAGGATGGTAGGTGAATGAATGGTTGTTGTAGTGTCTATCCAATGTGACACCCCGACTAATTAAATACCGAGTAGCTACTCCTTTATTAAATTAATACAAAATGACAAGTTGTTTCAGTTAATAGCATCACTGACGAAAACATTTGTAATAATTACTAACCACCTAGTATTTGAAAAGTAAGATGTCAAATTTTAAAATAAGTCTGATTAACATGCATTGAAAGAACAATGAAAGAGTAACATAACCATACACCATAGAGTCTCAATAAGGTAACCTACAAATAATAGTAAGTCCGGAGGAAAACTCCTCACAACATTCCCACAACTGAAATAAATAAAACAGTGTATCCTGAATTAATTACATGCCAAAGATCTGAATAACTGAAATAAGAAATGTCTCTAATAGAAATGGGCAACATGTCCTACAAATGATGAAACTCAATATGGAGTCAAGACAAAAGAAGCGTCAACTAGCAAGGCCTTGTAACTTCCACAAACAACTACAGCTCGTCACCTGAATGGAAATCCTATGCATGGTGTCCTTGTGGTTGGGCACCTAAAAGGTTTTTACAAAAATAGATTTGAAAGCAAACGGGTCAGAGCCCGAAAGTGGAGAGTATTTTAAAAATAGCAAGTGCTTTAATAATATTAAAACAATGAATGCAAAATACATGTTAGGACGTGCTCTCACATGAAATACTCACCTCTCAACTAATTGTGCACTTCTAACGTACCGTACCCATCTAAGTGACATTCATATCTAACTAACCCGTCATAAGTTCTACCCCTTTCTACTCGATTCCCATTATACATTCTAACGTTATCAATTAAATAGAGGCTTTACTTAAACTCGGATTCTCAATTATTAGCAATACAATTCACTACAGGTTATCCCTTTTTATTTTCTCAAAGGGTTACCATAATTATACTCACAATACCAACATGAAAGTTCTCATTATTTAAGTGTATATTATTCACGTCATGAATATACAATACAAGCACCCGAGACTAAGCTGCGGTGCACACATACTCTGCTATCCATCCCGGTACATCACGTACATAAGGATTACGCATTTCGAATCTCTCAGGAATCGTTCTCAGATAACAACAATCACAAACAATGGAGGCGAACACAGTCACATCACATGGGTCACGCACATACCTACGCTCCCACGATCACCAGTCTTATTAACTTCCCAATAAGTCCTTCTCTGACCTATGTTCTCGAGGTACCAATCTAAATCCCCCCGTAGGCACACAAAGAGTAGATGGCCCTAAGCGAACGAAAACCTCCCGTGATAGCAAGTATGGTAGGTATGTCATACACATAAAATCATATACATATACTAAGCATGCACACATCTTAGTAATTACCATAATTTATTAGTGGTATACTTCTCATTCTCATACCAACTTATAATGTACGCAACTCACATATCCCCGTTTAATACTAACATTTAAATTGTCAATTATTCTCACATCGTAATTAGTCACTCACGTCCTAATCCACAATTTTCATTTGGTTCCAATCACACTTCTATGTTTTACTCCTCAATATATCCCAATTATATTAATTAGTCATCAAGGGAATGTTATCTCTACAATTAAACCAGGACATTAGAAATCAAATCAGGCCAAAAAGGCCAATCTGTCAACTCGTTAGAAGTCTCGTTCGAACGAGGTCGTTCGAACGAGAGGTCGTTCGAACGAGAGTTCGTTCGAACGAAAGGGGCATCTAACAAGATCTCGTTCGAACGAAAGTCATCGAACGAACATCCCAATCGTTAGAAGTCAAATTGTCAACTCGTTAGAAGCTCGTTCGAACGAGCTCGTTCGAACGACCTGGGCAGGCCTTCTAACGAGGTGACAGTTTCGAGCCCAGAATTCTCCTATCTCGTTTTCCCCAATTTTCTTCACTTCTAATCTCATCTAAACGTCATTCCAATAGTATTTCAAGGTTTCTAAACGTTCCTAAACATACTTAAATCGTATTACAACATTTATATGGGGTCAAATCATCCTAAACCACATCTAATCATCAAATCCCCCCAATTTTCCCCAAATCCCATGAACATGAACCCTAGAAATTTACAGTCATCAATAGACATAATTAAATCCGTTTTTGTGATATAAAATATGTATTTCTATCAGAATAATTACCCAAACACAATTCTACATGCAGTCTCCTTATCAAAATGTGAATTTCTAATTCCAATTCAATGGGTTTTTATCAATCTCCCAAAACAATGCAATTTTCATAAATGTCAAAGCATGGAAGAAACATTCGTTGCAAATAACGTAATTAAACCACTTGCCTCTGATCTTTCTCTGAATTTGGTGTTGAATCTTGGATGTAGGTTGCTCTCTCCTTTTCTCCCAAGGTTGAAGGTTGAAGATGGGGTTAGGGTTCTCTCTTTAGGAACTTCTCCTAACTTCTCATGAAACCCCCATAGACCTCTAATTAGTTAATTGATGGTAATGGGTTAGTGGGTCATTAATTTCCCTAATTTAAACTCCCAAAATTCGTTGGTCAAAATTCCTAAAATTTCAAAATTACCAAAATACCCTTTTAAGTTGCCGGTATGGCCTAAAAATGCCCCGGGACCCAAATTAAACCCCCGACTAGTGTTTTCTGACTGTTTCGACCCTTCCGGACGCGTTGGCGCACTCAAAATGACCATACGGTTGATAAAAATAAAATCCACTTGTTAATTAAAATAATTATATTCCTGACGCGACTGTCACACGCGTCCTAACAAAATTTCCAAATTGTCGTATTTCAATTTCACGACAAATTCAATATTCATTATAATCAAATAATACCCATTATAATCAAATACCAACTCACATCTCGTTAGTATTTCATCCGGATTAATTTAATTAATCCCCCAAATAAATATCAATAAAAGTACGGGGTATTACATACTTCCCCCCTAATAACAGTTGTTCGTCCCGAAATTCGGAACTAGAAAGTACCTGGTAAAAATAACTCTGGATAACGTTCGCGCATCTCATCCTCGCTCTCCCATGTGGACTCCTCGACATTATGATGTCGCCACTGAACACGCACTAACGGAACTATCTTTGACCACAGTTTCCGCTCACTTCGATCCAAAATAGCAATCGGCCCCTCCTCGTAGGAGCTATCGGGCTGGAGATCGATGTCCTCCAAAGCAATGTGAGAATGAGCCAAATCATCTCTAAGATATTTCCTTAGCGAGGAAATATGAAACACATCATGAATCCTGTGCAAATGCTCCGGTAACCCAAGTCTATATGCAACAGACCCAATCCGCTCGATGATAGGAAATGGCCCCAATATCTTGGTGCCAACTTCCCCTTCTTTCCAAATCGCATAATCCCCTTCATAGGAGATACTCTGAGTAAAACTTGGTCCCCCACTTGGAACTCCCTGAAGAATCTCTTCGCATCAGCGTAGCTCTTCTGCCGATCCTGAGCTACCCGAATGCGACTCCGTATCAATTCTATCCTCGCTGAAGTATCCTGAATCACTTCCGGCCCAAGTAGTTTGTTGTCCCCCACATCCAACCAACATGCTGGGGAACGACAAGGTCTACCGTACAACGCCTCAAATGGAGTCATGCCAATGGTGAACTGGTAGGAGTTGTTGTAAGCAAACTCCACCAGTGGAAGATACTGCTCCCATCCACCCCCAAAATCAATGATGCACATACGCAACATGTCCTCCAACATCTGATTTGTACGCTCGGTTTGCCCATCGGTCTGCGGATGATAAACCGTACTCAACCGCAATTTCGTGCCCATGGCTTCCTGAAAACTCTCCAAAAACCGTGAAACGAATATCTTGTCTCTATCAGACACGATATTTAGGGGCACACCGTGAAGTCTCACTATTTCTGCAATAAAGAGCTGGGCATACTGTCCCGTAGTGTAGTCTGTCCTTACGGGTAGAAAATGAGCGACTTTGGTCAACCTGTCCACAATTACCCAAATGGAGTCGTGACCTCTCTGTGACGTAGGCAACCCCGTGATAAAGTCCATAGATATGCTCTCCCACATCCACATCGGGACCTCTAATGGCTGTAGAAGTCCTGCCGGTCTCTGATGATCCACTTTTACCAGCTGACAAGTGGCGCATTTAGAAACAAACACGGCAATATCCTTCTTCATCCCGTTCCACCAATACTGTCTTCATCCCAAAACAGTAAAACCCTCATTTCACAATAAGCTTGTTTAACATACTTGATACCTTATCAGAATAATCTTCGATAAATTCACCTCGCGTTGTGCTCTTATTAAACAATGTTCGAATAAAAATACCTTATACTTCATTGGTTATTTTATCTCAATATCATTATGAGTCCGCACCTCACTACGCATTAACTCCCGCATTTATCAAAACATAAAACACCCATTCTGGAAGGAATTAATAACACATCTGACTACTCTTGTCCACTCTTTGAATCTCTATTCCCGACGTTGTGACCTTTACATAAGGAAAACTACTACAGCCGGTTGGTGTTGTACAAAATAATTGTAAGCACCTTGTTCACTATAAAATAGATATGGGTGCTTTTCCCCCCAACTCTACCATTAGGTAATATCTGCTCCTCATGACTACAATATACCCCACTAGTTATACTCGATTTGGAATTGAAAATATCGCAATGAATCCAAAATTTCGTTCATACAATCCATCAGTCGTTAGTCACCTTGCGCCTGTACCTCGGGTTATAGGTGATTCAACCCTCAGTTTGAATCGTTATTTACCACTACTTATTGTCACCCCACCGGAATTTGGGTTTCGGGGATTTCATCCCAGTTCTAAATAATACTACGTCGAACCACGTACCGGCGTGTTCACTATCTAATATTGTAAATCACCCCAAGTATATAACAATTTCTCTCCTTCTGGACAACATGTACCACATAATCGAAGGAACTCATTACTTATCAATAAGTTGGCTACCTCTCAAGAAAATTCTCCAACTTGACCCTCCCATTCTTAGAATCGTCGTCTTGATACAAAACTATCTGGTTGATCATCTAACCCCAAATGTTCTACTACTTACTATACCTCCTTCAATGCCGATATTCACATAAAATTTTCCCCGTAAATGATACTTAATGATCTTATCCTCCCGACGAATACCAAAAGTTTGGACCTTTACCCTTTTCACTACTTTGTGCATATCTGGACTTATACCTAATTGACATCCTCATTCTATTTACTCTTGAGTTACCCTCAACCTTCGATTGATCGGAACTCTACTCCAAATTTCTCCTAATAATTTATTCGCCTTCTCAAGAGATATCCCTTTATTAAATGGCTTTCTACTGCATTTTCTCCGAATTTGAACGTGTTACACTGACATATGATATCCACTTACACCTTTTCTTATAACGTTTAATCTCATAAGTAATAATCTCACTCGTCCATGTTCCCTCTTCCTTTGATTTACACTTTAGTAAATCAAGATGTCTATGCCCCTTATAACCCAACCATACGGTTTTTAAACATTATATACGCTTCATACAAATCCCAAACTCTTTATTGTCACTGTAAATACAACGGTGCTATACCACTTGGGCGTTCTCAATCGCTTCTGAATTAGAAATCCTAAATCCTCCTTATCCTCAATGCGTCCTTCAACATGCCATGACAAAACCAACATTATTAGTACTTATATCGTAATTTACTAACAACTGGCTCTAATGGCCTTACCACATAATTTCTTCCTTGTAACTTCCCGTTATAACTACGTACTCCCATATCGATAGAGGTATCCAATTCATGAACGAAGGGCCACACTTCTCCTTACTACCAATCTTAAGCTAAGTTTCATGCGTGGGGTGTCTCGCAATGCGAAATCCAAATAAGGAATCCCCCCGATACACTACTACCTAACATTGTTGGTCATCGGAATCCGTTAATCCCTGTCCATAATATGTACCCCTACACTCTCATTTCTCAACAAAGTTACATTCTGTCGCAATGACACTTAAACAAGGAACTCCTTTCGAATGACACTTTCTCTTGACACTGATGGTAATCACATTCCATATACACCATGTAACTAAAATCGGGGTTCTCAAAATCCCGTCCCCAGACACACAACTATGAGTATAAACTCCCAAATCTCTAACGGGGAATAAAACAATGCACTCTTTTTTGTTACTACTTCTCTATCGTTAATTATAAAACCAACTAACTCTTTGTTGATTAGTAAATCAATTACATACGACTCATAATAATGAAATCCCTATGCATCATGGGATTAAATATCCGAGACCAGTATACCATTTAGAAATCACAACATATTCATAAATATGTATATATACCTATATACAAAAGTACAATTGTGAGTCCGGCCCTCACAGATGGGGCCTCGCCAGAACAAAACATGATACCCCAAGGTGGCAATCCCAATAAACTCGTAATACCAGCACATTATCGGTATAATCATATATATAAAACCATAAATAATATCATATCCTACTCGTATAATACAGCACTAAAATGAGAAATTTCATTAAAGTATAAACCGCTATCAATATACCCATTCATCCTCCGCGGATGACAATAAAAGTAACCCCCACACTAGCAGGGAAAAATGTTCTTATATATAATACAATTACTGATATACTCACCAAACTCGACTCTCAAGTGAAAATAACAATTATGACAAAGGTAACAACTCATTCATGCCACAATTGACATGCATCATCATCTGAAGATGTAACTCATACTTCTATCTTATCAATCGTCCCGACTGCTCAAATCGTTTCTGGACTTACCACACATGTTGTCCCAAACCGAATATTTCAATAACTGTTGCTCGCGCCAGGCATAATACCTTGATCCCTACTCTCGCATCGGGAAAAATTCTATAACGCACGGGTTTCACTCCCCACAGAGATACCTCTACACATACTCCACTTATCTTTTGTTTCACAAATCATGTTAAGGTGGTCCATCTCTCGGACGCTGGTAGTCTCGACTCAGACGACTATCTCTGTTGTTCCCTTAGTTTTGACGGCCCTAAGGAACATGCTACTAATTTTCCACCTCTCTTACTGGAATTACCATCGCTCGGTAGTAATTCCGCTATCGAATTATTTTAACGGTTTCTCCATTGGGTCTTCCCATTGTGGTGCTTCTCCAACACCAGTTTTCCCCAGTCATACTTTATATAAAGTTCTCGATTCTGGTATATCCCCACCTGGGGTTGTTTACCTCCAAATTAACACTGCGACAATACCATTTGCTTAAACCGTCCAAGCAGAATTTTTCCAGAAGGACTAGCAATTCTTTTATGAAAATTCTACCTTTAATATCCCCTTCCCCGTTTCACCTACTTCACCCGGTGTAGGGTTCACTAAATAATTTTATTTCTTCTCACAGAGTGACCTCTGTCCGGACCTCTCGTGTGAGTTCAGAACGACATTCGGTTTTCATCATAAACATTTGATCAGGGAACTTATGGTCTAACCATTCGTGTACGCCTTCTCTCGACGTCACATTCCACTTATAAGTGTGGGGATTGTTTCTCCCCATTGGAACTCCATTCTCACGAGACAAGAAAAAAATTTCCTCAAATTTTTCACTCTCGATTGGCCATACTCCGACACAAGTCCAAGCCTTTGGATACATTGCGTTCGTTTGGCTAGCACCTGTCGTCTTCGCCTTTCGAGTATTGCTACTGCTGGTTCTCTTCAATGTTACATTTAATTCTTTCTCTCCCGTTCCAACCTTGTTGGATGTGTCTAATTTGACCCCACTCCTACTATAGCCGTATCCGGAAGTCTCAAGTCGCGCCTTAGCCTTCTATATCTTCCAGGACTTCCGTGCCATAATATCGGTGACTTCAACTACGGTCGTCCTTCTTTAAATAAATCAATTAACCTCAATATATGTTTACCTCCTGCTGTTCACCCAATTGTCTTCGCCAGACGTACTGCATTGTTCGGCACACAAATACACCCGATCGCAAATAAGATTCACTACCATTTGTATTAAAGCAGGAGAACAAAATCTCACCAAAGATATCAACAATCCTAAACATAGGGCTCTACATCAAAGAAAGCTCAGCGGAAACATAATAAGCCGTACAGATCCTAAAGAACACTAGAACCTGATGCTCTGATACCACCTGTAACACCCCGACTAATTAAATACCGGGTAGCTACTCCTTTATTAAATTAATTCAAAATGTCAAGTTGGTTCAGTTAATAACATCACTGTCGAAAACATTTAATGATTACTAACCACCTAATATTTAAAAAGTAAGATGTCAAATTTTAAATTAAATCTGATTAACATGCGATGAATGAAATGTAAAATAACATTACCATACACCATAAAGTCGTACTGGAATAACCAACAATTAATAATAAGTCTGGAGGAAATACTCCTCCCAACAATCCCACAACTGAAATGAATAAAATAGTGTAACCTGAATAAATACAAACAAAAGTCTGAATAACAGAAATATAAAATGTCTCTAATAGAAATGGGCGACATGCCCTACAATGGTGGAACTGAATATGGAATCAAGACTAGAAAAGAGGCGTCTACTGTCAAAGCCCTGTAACTTCCACAACAGCTACAGCTCATCACCTGAATGGAAATATTATGCATGGTGTCCTTGTGGCTGGGCACCTAAAAGGTTTTTACAAAAAATAGATTTGAAAGCAAACGGGTCAGAGCCCGAAAGTGGAGAGTATTTTAAAAACAGCAAGTGCTTTAATAACATTTAAAACAATAAATGCAAAATACATGTTAGGACGTGCTCTCACATGAAATACTCACCTCTCGTCTAACTGTGCACTCCTAACGTTCCTGTACCCATTCATGTGTTTTCTCATAACTATCTAGTTCAAAAGAGTTTCTAACACTTCTACTCGGTTCACGTTTTAATTCCAACCTTAACAATTAAATAGAGAGTTCTACTTTAATTCTCGAATTCCCAATTATTAACAAAACCATTTATTGATATCTGTCCCCTTTTATCTTTTCATAACGTTACAATAACAATACTCACAATTTAACATAGCAAATCCCTTTTCATTTAACCGTATATTATTCACATCATAAATATACAATACAAGCACCCCGAGGCTAAGCTGCGGTGCACACATACTCTGCTATCCATCCCGGTACATCACGTACATAAGGATCACGCATTCCGAATCTCTCAGGAATCGTTCTCAGATAACAACATCACAAATAATGGAGGCGAACACAGTCACATCACATGGGTCACGCACACACCTACGCTCCCACGATCAGCAGACTTATTAACATCCCAATAAGTCCTTCTCTGACCTATGTTCATCGAGGTACCAATCTAAATCCGGGCAACACAAGGATAAGAAGGCCCTATGCGAACGTAGACCTCCCGTGATAGCAAGTATGGTAGGTATGTCATACACATAAAATTATATGCTAAGCATTCACACATCTTAGATATCTTAATATTAATAAAGGCATACTCTACATCCGTATACCATTATTCCAATTTTATATATTTTAAGTCTCCCGAAAATATAAAATTTTAAATCGTCGACACGTCTCACGTCATAGTTTCTTATACTTAAAACCTATCTCAAAGAGATTATTAAGTTTCCTATTATTCCCACATATAACATCATTATTCCTAAGGTCCTTACTTCTGCCCCAAATCTCATTTCATCAAATTATTCAAATTTACACTTTTAACCCAAATATTATCTCACTTATCGGATTCCATTAGATTTAGAAAAATTCCTCAAATTGAATTCTAATTAAGGTCCAAATTTCATAACCATGCCTACTGGTCTTCCTTAAGTTTAAGGGTAATCATAAGGTCTCCAATAATATTTTCCAAGGGTTACCACCATTAAAATTTAAATAGGAAAAAACTTTACTCATTCTGGGAAGGTCGATGGATCGACCTTTACCTTCGATCGATTGATGGTGGTCGATCGATCGACTGATGAACATCGATCGATCGAACGCACCGGGTATAGCTACGGACTGCTTCGTTTTGCAGTTTTCAAATCATCACAAAACATCCTTTTAATGCATGAAACTCTAATTTAACGTTATAGTATCATCATACAACCATCCTACAACATTGTTAACGTTCTAAAACCAATAATTCATCAACCAAGGGCTTTGTTTGGATCAAAACTTCATCAAGAACCCTAGTTTCCTATTTCTTTCAAGAACATTAATAAATCTCTTCTTAAATCCATTTTTAGATCATCAAGGGTCATAATTTTAAATTCATAATTCGTCCAGAATGTTTCTACATGCAGTCCCTAACATAGTTCATAGTTTTAACCTTCCAATTCATGGGTCTATATTAATCTTCCAAGATAAATTCGATAATTTTCCTAAACATGGAAAAGCATAGCATCGAATCAATTGTAATTAAACCACTTGCCTTAATCGTTCTTCAGATTTGCTGTTGATTGAAGGTGGTTGAATTCCTCTCTCTCTCTTTCGGCAGAATTCTTCTCTTTCTCTCTCTCTCTACAAGTTCTTCTCAAGGTGATAATGGAGGTGGGGTTGGTTTTTGCCAAGTTTTAAGGTTTCTAAACCTCTCCCGTAGCCCACTACCTAAATTGGGGTTGGAAATGGCTTAGTGGGTTAAGACTAAGTCAGATTTTTAACTCTAATTTTCGTGGGTTTTAATTACCCAATTTCCGAAATTACCAAAATGCCCTTATAAGTTACCGGTATGGCCCAATAATGCCCCGGGACCCAAACTTAACCCCCGGCTAGTGTTTTCTGACTATTTCGACCCTTCCGGACTCGTTGGCGCACTCAAAATGACCATACGGGTGATAAAAATAAAATTCACTTTTTAATTCAAATAATTATATTCCTGACGCGACTGTCACGCGCGTCCCAACAAAATTTCCCAAATTGTCGTATTTCAATCTCGCGACAATTTCAATAGTTCCAATATTCATATATTGCCGTATATACACATTATAATCAAATACTAACTCACATCTCGTTAATATTTTATCCGGATTAATTCTCAATTAATTCACATTTAATTCAATTAATCCCATAAATAGATATCCATAAAAATACGGGGTATTACATACTTCCCCCCTAATAACAAAATTTCGTCCCGAAATTTGGAAAAGTAAGGCACACCTGGAAAATTAGGTATCCTCCAGTATTCAAAACAATTATTAAGAAAAGCCTAAATCAGTAAAACCCTCGTTTCACAATAAGCTTGTTTAACGCGTCTACCACTACGTTTCACAAACAATTATTACAATCTACTGGCCTACGGCTCAACGCGTCTACCACTACGTTAGCCTTCCCCGGGTGATATTGGATATCAAACTGATAGTCCTTCACAAACTCAAGCCACCTCCTTTGCCGCATATTCAACTCCTTCTGCCTGAATAGGTACTATAAGGACTTGTGGTCCGTGAACAATCGAAACTTCTCCCCCAAAAGGTAATGTCTCCAAATCCGAAGGGGAAATACCACTGCCGCTAACTCCAAGTCATGGGTGGGGTAATTCTTCTCGTGAGGCTTAAGCTTGCGGGAAGCATAAGCTATGGCCTGACTCTTTTGCTGCAATACACCTCCAAGTCCTTGTAAAGACGGATCGGTGTAAACTAGATACTCAACTCCCGGTCTTGGCAATGCTAACGCAGGTGCTGAGGTCAACTTGTACTTCAACTCATCAAATGCCAACTGACAGGCATCACTCCAAATGAATGGCACACCCTTATGAGTCAGATGTGTCAAAGGGCCTGCTATCTTTGAGAAACCCCGAATGAACCTCCTATAGAATCCTGCTAGGCCCATGAAACTACGGATCTCAGTCGGTGTCGTGGGCTGTCTCCACTCCCTCACCGCGGATACCTTACCCGGATCAACAGATATCCCCCGGTCGGAAATAATATGCCCCAAAAACTGAACCTCCTTCAGCCAAAACCCGCACTTCTCATACTTTGCATACAGCTCGTTCTGACGTAGCGTTTGCAAAACCTGCCTCAAATGCTCGGCGTGCTCCTCCTCTGTCTGGGAATAGACCAGAATGTCATCAATGAAGACAATGAAGAACTGATCTAGGAACTCTCTGAACACCCTATTCATCAAGTTCATAAACACGGCTGGAGCATTGGTCAAACCAAAAGGCATAACCCGAAACTCGTAGGAGCCATATCTCGTTAAGAAAGCAGTTTTTGAGACGTCCTCCTCCCTGATACGCAACTGATCGTATCCCGATCGCAAATCAATCTTTGAGAAGAAAGAAGCTCCTCTCAGCTGGTCGAATAAGTCATCGATTCGGGGCAATGGATACTTATTCCGTATCGTGACCTTATTCAACTCCCGGTAATCTACACACAACCTCAACGATCCATCCCTCTTCTTTATGAACAACACAGGGGCACCCCACGACGAAGTACTCCTCCGAATAAACCCCTGACCCAACAACTGCTCAATCTGATCCCGTAACTCTCTCATCTCAACTAGAGCCATACAATAAGGTGCGCGGGCAATAGGCCGAGTGCCCGACGTTAAATCAATCACAAAATCTATCTCCCTACTCGGAGGTAGTCCAGGTATATCCTGAAATACATCGGCGAACTCACTAACAACGGGTATCGAATCAAGTGGTATCACCACTTCTTTAGAGGTCTCCTCCTATATGTAGTACAAATGAGTGGACGATCCTCCCTCAGGGCGAGGTATCACCACTAAAAACATCTCCTGCCTGGGAATGGCAAAGATAATACTCCTACTAAAACAGTCAATCATGGCTCGGTACGCTACTAGCCAATCCATACCAATAATGGCATCATACTCGGTCATCTCTAACACTAACATATCCGCGGGTAGAGTAAACCTCCCGATCTCTATACCCACACCTCTACATACAAGGGAAATCACGGAACCCCTACTCAACGGCGAATCTACACAAGTAACCGTACTCTCGACGGTGTCTAACAACCCAATGGTGCGTGCAAATCTCATAGCAATAAAACAGTGTGTGGCCTCCGTGTCAAACAAAATACGCCCCATAGTCCCCTGAATAGAGAACATACCCCTGGTGGATCCTGTGGGGCTGCGACCTGCTGGAGCTGATATACTCTCCCATACTGCAGCTGTCCCTGCTGAACTGGGACCGCTGGAATGGGTGGTAATGCTGCCATCTGTGGTGGTGCTGGGAGGGCGGCGGGAAACATAGGCCTCTGCGGCTCCTGTCGAGCACCCTGCTGCTGCTGCTGCGGGGCCCTACCCCTATCCGGACAGTCCTGACGTTTATGGCCAGTCTTGCCATAAACGTAACACTTCTCCGAGAAGTTTCCCCCCCGATGTCCCTGCTGCCCTCGGCCCTGGTGGCCGTGTCCATTCCTCCCCTGGCCCTGCTGAAACTGTTGTTGGCCGTTTTGACCCTGCTGGCCCTGATGGCCGTTCGGACCCTGATGGCCCTGCCTAAAATCTCCCTGTCCGTGCCTGAAATTCCCCGTTCTGAACCTCTTATGATCCCCCTGCTGGGAACCCTGGTCACCCTGCCTCTGCCCCTGAGTAGATTGTGCCCCACTGGCACCATTTCCCCCAGTCCTGCCCTGATGGCTGAACTCTCCTGATCTCTTGCTCTCAGCCATATGAAAGCGGTGATCCTGGCAGTGTAATAGTGAAGCGTTAACCACGTTAGAATAAGTGGCCAACGAGAGGTTCCCCAACAAATGCTCACGGCTCCTCCATGTCAATCCATCGGTAAACTTCTGAATATTCTTCTCTTCTGTCGGTATCTCATCCGGGACAATATTCAGCAAATTTGTGAATTCGGCCTCATACTCGGCCACAGTCTTACCCTCCTGCCTGAGATTCATTAACTTCCTCCTCATTTTCATGTGAACGGCTGACGAAAAATACTTGCGGTCGAACCGTACCCAAAACTCCTGTATCGTGAGAGTATCTCTCTCCTCCACGGTGGTAATAGACTCCCACCACTGCAGTGCAGATCCCACTAGCTTGAAAGTAGCTAGTACCTGCTTCTGAACGTAGGTGCACTCATACATCCTCAAGTGCCTCTGAATGTCTTTTCTCCACTGACTTGAAACCACAACATCGGAGCTACCTGCGAACTCCGGCGGGTGCGCTTTCTGAAAAGCATCACGTACACGTTCCCAAGCAGACGGGAATGCATGTGCCTGAACTGGCGCGGCTACTGGCGCCTGGGGTGGTGCCTGCTATACAACTGCTAGAGCGGCATTTACCGCTTGGGCTACAATGGCTGCAACCTCAGCGGCATTCATGGTGCCCTGTACTAGTGCTGGCTGGGGCTCTGGCTGTGCATCCCTAGGAACCCGTGGTGCACGTCGTGGAGGCATCTGAAATAAGAGTAAGGTCTATAAGTTCGCAGTTATAAACCCAAAATAGCTGAAGAGCGAAGCATACATAAAAGAATATAACAGTCCTAAAATATAGGGCTCTACATCAAAGAAAGCTCAGCGGAAACACAATAAGCCGTACAGATCCTAAAGGACACTAGAACCAGATGCTCTGATACCACCTGTGACACCCCGACTAATTAAATACCGGGTAGCTACTACTTTATTAAATTAATATAAAATGCCAAGTTGGTTCAGTTAATAGCATCACTGACGAAAACATTTGTAATAATTACTAACCACCTAGTATTTAAAAAGTAAGATGTCAAATTTTAAAATAAGTCTGATTAACATGCATTGAAAGAACAATGAAAGAGTAACATAACCATACATTATAGAGTCTCAATAAGGTAACCTACAAATAATAGAAAGTCCGGAGGAAAACTCCTCACAACAATCCCACAACTGAAATAAATAAAACAGTGTATCCTGAATTAATTACATGCCAAAGATCTGAATAACTGAAATAAGAAATGTCTCTAATAGAAATGGACGACATTCCCTACAAATGATGGAACTGAATATGAAGTCAAGACAAAAGAAGCGTCTACTATCAAGGCCCTGTAACTTCCACAAACAGCTACATCTCGTCACCTGAATGGAAATCCTATGCATGGTGTCCTTGTGGCTGGGCACCTAAAAGGTTTTTACAAAAATAAATTTGAAAGCAAACGGGTCAGAGCCCGAAAGTGGAGAGTATTTTAAAAATAGCAAGTTCTTAAATAACATTAAAACAATGAATGCAAAATAGATGTTAGGACGTGCTCTCACATGAAATACTCACCTCTCGACTAATTGTGCACTCCTAACGTACCGTACCCATCTAAGTGACATTCCTATCTAACTAACCCGTCATAAGTTCTACCCCTTTCTACTCAATTCCCATTATACATTCTAACGTTATCAATTAAATAGAGGCTTTACTTAAAATCGGATTCTCAATTATTAGCAATACAATTCACTACAGGTTATCCCTTTTTATTTTCTCAAAGCATTACCATAATTATACTCACAATACCAACATGAAAGTTCTCATTATTTAAGCGTATATTATTCACGTCATGAATATACAATACAAGCACCCGAGACTAAGCTGCGGTGCACACATACTCTGCTATCCATCCCGGTACATCACGTACATAAGGATTACGCATTCCGAATCTCTCAAGAATCGTTCTCAGATAACAACAATCACAAACAATGGAGGCGAACACAGTCACATCACATGGGTCACGCACATACCTACGCTCCCACGATCACCAATCTTATTAACTTCCCAATAAGTACTTCTCTGACCTATGTTCTCGAGGTACCAATCTAAATCCCCCCGTAGGCACACAAAGAGTAGATGGCCCTAAGCGAACGAAAACCTCCCGTGATAGCAAGTATGGTAGGTATGTCATACACATAAAATCATATACATATACTAAGCATGCACACATCTTAGTAATTACCATAATTTATTAGTGGTATACTTATCATTCTTATACCAATTTATAATGTACGCAACTCACATATCCCCGTTTAGTACTAACATTTAAATTGTCAATTATTCTCACATCGTAATTAGTCACTCACGTCCTAATCCACAATTTTCATTTGGTTCCAATCACACTTCTATGTTTTACTCCTCAATATATCCCAATTATATTAATTAGTGATCAAGGTAATGTTATCTCTACAATTAAACCAGGACATTAGAAATCAAATCAGGCCAAAAGGCCAATCTGTCAACTCGTTAGAAGTCTCGTTCGAACGAGGTCATTCGAACGAGAGTTCGTTCGAACGAAAGGGGCATCTAACGAGATCTCGTTCGAATGAAAGTCATCGAACGAACATCCCACTCGTTAGAAGTAAAACTGTCAACTCGTTAGAAGCTCGTTCGAACGAGCTCGTTCGAACGACCTGGGCAGGCCTTCTAACGAGGTGACAGTTTCGAGCCCAGAATTCTCCTATCTCGTTTTTCCCAATTTTCTTCACTTCTAATCTCATCTAAACGTCATTCCAGTAGTATTTCAAGGTTTCTAAACGTTCCTAAACATACTTAAATCGTATTACAACATTTAAATGGGGTCAAATCATCCTAAACCACATCTAATCATCAAATCCCCCCAATTTTCCCCAAATCTCATGAACATGAACCCTAGAAATTTACAGTCATCAATAGACATAATTAAATCCGTTTTTGTGATATAAAAGATGTATTTCTATCAGAATAATTACCCAAACACAATTCTACATGCAATCTCCTTATCAAAATGTGAATTTCTAATTCCAATTCAATGGGTTTTTATCAATCTCCCAAAATAATGCAATTTTCATAAATGTCTAAGCATGGAAGAAACATTCGTTGCAAATAACGTAATTAAACCACTTGCCTCTGATCTTTCTCTGAATTTGGTGTTGAATCTTGGATGTAGGTTGCTCTCTCCTTTTCTCCCAAGGTTGAAGGTTGAAGATGGGGTTAGGGTTCTCTCTTTGGGAACTTCTCCTAACTTCTCATGAAACCCCCGTAGCCCTCTAATCAGTTAATTGCTGGTAATGGGTTAGTGGGTCATTAATTTCCCTAATTTAAACTCCCAAAATTCGTTGGTCAAAATTCCTAAAATTTCAAAATTACCAAAATACCCTTTTAAGTTGCCGGTATGGCCTAAAATGCCCCGGGACCCAAATTAAACCCCCGGCTAGTGTTTTCTGACTATTTTGACCCTTCCGGACGCGTTGGCGCACTCAAAATGACCATACAGTTGATAAAAATAAAATCCACTTTTTAATTAAAATAATTATATTCCTAACGCGACTGTCACACGTGTCCTAACAAAATTTCCAAATTGTCGTATTTCAATTTCACAACAAATTCAATATATTCAATATTCATTATAATCAAATAACAACTCACATCTCGTTAGTATTTTATCCGGATTAATTTAATTAATTCCACAAATAAATATCAATAAAAGTACGGGGTATTACATCCAAGATACAAGAGAATTCTTCCATGACTAGAATAAAAAGATAAGGCGAGAGAGGGTCACCCTACCTTAAGCTTCTAGTTCCAGCAAAAAAGCCATTGAGCTCACCATTAAGGCTAACAGAGAACCACACGTTAGTTACACAAACCTCAATCTAAGAAATAAGAGTCGTGGTAAATCCCACTTGCCTCAATACTTCAAACAAAAAATTCTAGTCCATGATATCATAGGCTTCATAATGTCAATCTTCAAAATGCACCTAGGAGGGGTAGAGTCTCTGTGATAATTCCTCATCAGATCTTAAAGGAGAAAATGGTTTCTACAGTGGATATACCATGGACAAAAGTCGACTGCCTTCCATTGATCAAATAAGGCATGAGAGTCCTGATCCTAGCAGCAATAGAGATGCATTTGTAGATGGTGTTGCAGCAAGAAATTGGCTTTAAGTCTCTCATTGAGGTGGGGTTACTAACTTTTGGAATAAGATCAAGATAGGTGCAGTTCCAATTTCTAGGCATATGGACACTAAAGAGTAAATGTTTGATAGTAGTAACCACATCCTCACCAACAACATTAAAGTTCTTTTTAAAGAAGCCAACATTGAAACCATCAGTACCTAAAACCTTCTCTTCTCTAATAGAGAGTTTATGCATTACTTTATCTCCTCCTCGGCCATAGGGTCAGTTAAGCCAATCAAATGAGCCTCAGAATTCTTTCTTATTATAATGGCATTGGGAGTATTATGTATAACATCATTTCCAAAATCAAGTCCAAGAAGAGAAGTAAATAAGGAGACTATCTCAAAAGCAACATCATCGATATGTTCAATCTCCTCACCATTGTTATTCTGAATGCTAAGAATTTTCTTTGTTGAAGTATCGGCACTAACTTTCTTATGAAAGAAATAGGGTAGTAAATCGGGTTGCGTGAGCCGAGCTTGAGGTTGCTCCGGCTCGGCCTGAATTACCTTACCCAGGATAAAGCCCGTGCTCGGCCCGAATTAAACTTTTTCACCGAAGCCCGAACTCGGATCATTAATATTTCGAGCTTCGGGCCCAATTTCGGACAGGCCCGATTTCAATTTTTTCTTAACAAAAGTTTGAATTAGTGTTTTTTTCATGTGTTTCCATCATGGAAAAAATGTACACACCAAAATCTAATTGATATTTCATAAAATAAAGTATATGATTATAAAATATATTAAACTAAAACAAGGGAAGTAACAATGAAAACCTACAAAGACTAATTAAATTTCATACATATAAACTTAGTTAACATAAATATGTTATATAATATAAAATAATTTATTTATTTATTTATATATTCAAACTTCGGGCTTCGGG
Organism: Sambucus nigra; assembly: GCA_949130495.1. Lineage (NCBI taxonomy): Eukaryota > Viridiplantae > Streptophyta > Magnoliopsida > Dipsacales > Adoxaceae > Sambucus > Sambucus nigra. Next base: position 663,342,939 of record OX422210.1, read on the forward strand.
CCCAATTCGGGCTTGCAAAAGTTCGGCTCAATCTCGGCCCAAAATTTATTTGGGCTTGAAATTTTGGCTCAGGCTTGGCTCGGCACAAACTCAAATAAAGCTCGGTCCAAAAATAGCGGGCCAAAGGGGCGGGCTTCGAGCTTGCCCAGCTCAATTTACAGGCCTAGAAAGAAAGTAGTGTTCATATCTCCCAAATATAACCATATAATTATGTACTTTTGTCTATAGAAGGATTCTTCAGCAGCTCTCATAGAACTGTACTTCAAAACCATCTCCTTCTCCTCCTTGAGTTGAATATTAGAGACATCTCTATGAAGATTAGATTGCAGCAAGTCAAGATTGTTCTTATCCTCCTTAACTCTAATATAGATTTTGGTGTAACATATTTTATTAAGTAACTTTAACTGAGATTTGAGCTTTCTCAGCTTCTCAAAGAGCTTAGCCATGGGGTTACATAGAGCTCAACATCCCAAGAGTATTCAAGAATAACATTAAAACCCTTATATTGCATCCAAAAATCAAAAAACTTGAAGGGTTTAGTCTTCCTGCGGCTAAGGTAGAGAATGGATATGATTATAGGGTTGTGGTTAGATATACCTTGGCAGAGATAACTGGCTTGGGATTCTGAATAGGTGGCATTCCATTGGTTATTATGGGCCACCCTATATATTCTAAAATGTATGCTTTCCCCCTTCACTCTTATTATTCCAAGAGACCCATAATACAGTGGATGACATGTCATCCATTTGAGTGTCAAAAATATAATTTGTTAAATTCATCAGCAGCCCTATAATTAATGCCCAAACTACCTCTCTTCTCATTCTGAATTCTAACAACATTAAAGTTTCCCATTATTATCAACTCGCAATAATTGGTATATGTGTGATTGGCTCTCAAGAAATTCCATAAAGGTATCCTGTTAATAGGGAGGTTTTGCGATAAATGAAGGTGGCAAAGAAGCTCCTACTTCATCCCATAAACTTCACTCTATGAAAAATGGATTACTAATGAATATTGATGACCTTAACTTCAAAAATATTAGGATCCCGACCAACAATAACTCTCGATACTCCCTCAGAAGTAGGACAATTATGAGTAGTCTCCCAGTTCCAAAGACATCTGCTATTTATGATTGACATATGATTTAGTACCTCCTATTGTTTAGAGGGAGAGTTGAGACCCCCTTATATTACATGAGGCAATTTTGATTATTTAAATTGAGTATTGTTGGTTTTACCTCCAGATTTGGTATGGGCTTTCCAACTACCAAACTTTTTTTTCTTCTTCTTCTTGTTGGCAAAGGTATGGACAACTGAGGATTGCCTAATTTGCGCTGGTCATCAAGACCTATAGGTTCTGGGGTACACTACACCATATACCGAAGATGTATACGAACTTTTATCGTGACTAGGGTCACGAACCTCGACCGTGACCATTTTTGCTTGGAACAAAAACATTAGTCACAGGCCCTAAATGGGGGTCACGGTATCTCCCTTAACATAATATTGGCTCCATGGTCAGGGACTTAATCCGTGACCCCTGGTCATGGCCCAAATCCGTGACCAGCATCGGACAATATTGGCTCCATGGTCACAGACATAATTCATAATCCCATGGTCACGGCCCGGGGTCATGGCCAGTGTGGGGCAATGTTCAAATTTGGTGATAGCCCTAATCCGTGACCCCTAATTTTTTTTTAAATAAATGAATGGTCACGGTCTTGACTATTTTTTTTTTAAATAGGGGTCATGGATTAGGGTTGTGACCATATCCATTTAATAAAAAAATATGTATTTTTATATAGCACCCCAAAAAAATCCTGTATTTAGATCATATACAATTTAGCAATATTGTAACTACTTTATAATACTCACATCACATTGACCTATTATAGTAGTATAATATTTTAAAACCTTAAAATACGGGAAATGTTATCATTATTTACAATTTTTGTAAGTAACAAAGAAAACTATAATCACTATTTGCCACTTCATTAATTATCGTACATGTAAGACTGGCTTGTGATTAATTGATCCATACTAGAATACCACTCACATGTGGGGACCAACCGTAGTTGCCTAATCTGCAAACCAACGAAATTAGCAAAATTAATGCAGAGACATTGAGACCAGTTATGTATAATGTTTGTTATTTTTACTTCCACTCAATGCCATTGTTTTTCTAAATTGAGGGCATATCCTTATTGAACTTTAAATTTATGTATCGGTGCTAATAATTTATTTTTTTGTATAACTTTTTAATGCCAAGTCGACATATCAACCTCAAGTTAGTGTAACTTTTACTATCAATCTCATGTCATCTTGATATGCATTTTGGGAGTTATAATATGAACAAAGTTGAGGAAAAGTGACATTTTAGCCTAAAATGTATGAAAATACCCACAAGATCTTCAAGGAACTGTTACTTTTTAGTCAAATGGAAAAAAGTGATATTTAAGCCTAAAATGTATGGGCATGTCATATAAAAATTCCATTGTGTTAAGAAGGACAAGACAAATATAATCAAACCAATTTGACACCGTGGAGTTGATAATTCAAAGTAAAGCATCGTGTCGTCCTAGTTAATTCATAAATCATACTAAAAATATTTCTTGTGCTAAATATTCATAAAAACTAAAGAACCTATATATTGCCAATATCATAACAGGATACAATTTAAATACAAATATGACTGCCAAGGGCCAATATAATAATAGGATACAAATAGGATTGTCAATAGTAAAATAATATTTTGATACTCAATCTTCCTCTAAATCATCTAAAAGATCCTTCAAATTAGGATTGTCATCAAGAGTGGACTGGAACTCTTTAGGAACTTTTAATGCATTTGCTTGAGTAGTCATACCCATTGGTGCATGCGCAATATTAGACCAATTCCCATAGTTTATTCACTTTGAGTAGACTGCCTTCTTTACTTTATGAAGGGAAAAAATAAAAGGCTCGTTGACTATGCAATCGTTACTCTTCATCTTAGATAAATCTACCATGATAGGTTTTAAGTCGGGATCAAATTTACAAGCATTCGTAGTGTCCTCCACCTTCACCTAGTCACAATAGAATACGATTTCTGCGGAATCTAAATAATTGAGTTTCAGGAATTGTTGGACAATCCCATAATAGGTTAGCACTGTATCTTTTGGATTTTAACCATTTTTGCTAGCAACACAGGTAGTCAATTCAAAAATGGAATTTCAATATTTTGCATCAAAATATTTTCCTCATATGGGTATGAGACGAAATCAAAACCGTTGGTGCAGAATTTCTTAAAGTCTTTTGCACAAAATGTGGGACCTTTTTCTAGGTGTTCAAGCCTTGAAGAGACATCACCTCTTTTTAGAAGCTGTATTTATTAATGAATTTGTATTAGGTCATATTTTTACAACACACGAATAAATAAACGCACACATAAGAGGTAGAAAATACCTCTTTTGATACCCACGCCCTAAAATCATTCGTCGTGCAATTTCTCCTCTGATTTTGGGAAATTTTGTTCTCATACTTCCTAAAGATAAAATGTAGAGTTTAAATAATAATATAGAGAATATATATAATCAAACGAGAATAATTCAGTAAGTTATGTAGATACTTACTCTCTCTAATATTCAACTTCATCTTGCGATTCGAAGACATAACGAGTTGCTTGCCCATATTGTAGATTAGTGAGTCTCACCTTTTTAGGGTTCCCAAAAGTCAATTCATCCTCAAACTCGTCAAGCTCCTTTAACGCTCATTCTCCACGAGGATTAAACCTCCTCGGCTCCTGTTTTAGCATATGTTCCCGAGTGTATAGTGATGATTCCATAGTTATGTATTCTTTATCAATTGACCCTCTAATATATCGTGTATTCTTAATGTAATATTTGAAGATTTTCATCAAGAGCTTGAAAGGATACATCCAAGGAAATATAACGGGACCACATAAAAAATCCTCATTTCATAAATGCACAAGCAGGTGGATGTTGATATCGAAGAATGGCGAAGGAAAATATTTTGTAATGCACAAATTACCTCGGCTAAAGTTGATTTTGCAGCTTTAATGTGCTTTATGTTTACCACTTTTGCACAAAGTATAGTAAAGCACAAACTTATTTGCATAATTGTTTGCAGGAGATCTTTGTACTCGAAGAATCAATGCCTAAACAACAGAGGTATTAATTGAATGATGATGTGCCAGTCGTGAGACTTGCATTATTTCAGGTCATTTGTTTGGTAGCTTACTACCCTGCGCAAATTATCGAAATAACCAGTCGGAGTCTTTAAGTTGAACAATGTGTCTAGGAGGATCTTTTCCCACTAGTAGTCAAAGTGAAAGCATTCGGGGGGATAAAAATTCTTCCTATTGTGAGATCATTTTTTAACCATAATTTCTTTTTTATTTTCATCTTCTGTAGATCTCGGCGCACCTGCTCTCCATATTTTGAATGAGGTCCACCCAGACATGTTCATATTAGATGTTACGCAACATTCTTCTCCGTGTGCATCATATCAATTACAAGCCTTGCATGATGATCTTTCTAATATGGCAAGCCAAAAAATATTAATCGTCTGAATCATCCCTTCAATTTACCAATATCATTCGAATCCTCTCTAGATTTTTGCTTCAAGTTTACAAACTAAGGGTGTTTGCCTACATATGTATTCCCTGCAGTCATAGCCTTCTCCTTCTCCTCGATCTGCTGACCAGAAAGCTGAGCAGGTTCCATCCTACACTCATAATCGACAAGTAAAAAGTTAGACTTATTATTCATAAATAGTGTTTGGTCGATTGAAATCTACGATGGCTCGTATAAATCATATTGCCACTATAATGTAGCCAAGTGGCTTCAGTTTCCTCATCACAGATGGGACATCCATAATAACCAAGAACATTATAACCGAACAAGGTTTTATAAGCAGGAACGTCGTAGATCACCTACATCACCATTGCTTTAAGTGTGAACTCTTCACCCTTATGAGTGGCAAACTCCCTCACACCTTTATCTCATAACTCTTTTAAGTTCTTCGATTAATGGGGCTAAGAAAATATCAATATCATCACAGGGAGCCTTCAGCTCAGGTATCAATAACGACAATAATATGAACTCCTTTATCATGCACAGTGTTATAGGGATACTTAAAGTCTCCACGAGAACTGGATAATAACTCTGATTAGTTCTTAAATTACCGAAAGGGTTAAACCATCGTTTGATAATGCAAACGGACGTTGCATGGTTTCTTTGCAAACTTCTGGTGTCTGCATTTGAAAGCTGCTAAATGAGTGAATCAACTGGACGACGCATGAGATTCCCACCCACCTCGCATCGAGTGTGTCATGGCCTCTGCTATCCATAGTATAGTGATAAATTATTTTACTCGTGGCCCGAGGGGAAAATACTTCAAAACGTTATATGAAACTTGCGAGCACTTGCGATATTTTGTAGTCTTGCCTTTTCCACTCTCACAAGCCACATATATCTTCATATAAGACACTCATCCTTCTCTTCGTTACGATTGTTGTATAATATGCAATCCTAATTGCACACATGAAATATTTGTACTTCAAACCCAAACCCTTAAAGCTTTTCCTCGTGTTAGGATAATTGTCTGGTAACGTGTTCTCTTTTTAGAGAATGTTTTTAAGCCACTTAAGAATTCTTGTTACGTTGTTTCCCAAAAAGTCAAATTGACTCTTCAAACTATGCAAACCAACCATTGCATATAATACTGGGTGATCTTCATCGCAATATTTATACAATGTTCTAGTCGCGTCGACTTTTAACCGTATTTATTCTCGATCTTCTAGTATTTCAGCATCAACTTTTTCATTGACTTATTCATAATGCACATTATCTGTATCCATAGGTTGATGGTTTTGATGGTGGGGGACGCCGTAAGCATCATCAGATAGTTCGATCAAAGGACGATGTGTTGGTGAATCATGTATTACTTCCACTTAGTGGGGTTCCGTTATGCGGGTGGGTCCTGGTAATTCTTCCAAAACATAAGGTACATTCTTTTCATCATGGTATGCCCATGTCTTATAGTCTTGAAAAATTCCCCACTTTAGTAAATGCAACTCAACGTCTTCTAAAAGACATATTTTTCATTCATACGACAGGTGCATGTACACGGAATCTTGCCGCTTTTAAGATTTCTATCTGCATATTTAACAAATCTTGAATGCCTCTTACATGATTATCAGCTATTCACTTACTCTCCCCCATCCACTATTTGTATTGCACGAAATTTATTAAATAATCTTCAAATTTCAATTCACATATATTAATAGGTTAAAACAGAAGCCATGTTGCGTACAAGAAAGCACAATTCATATTCCATTCAAATTATTTAACACAAATGGCACAAACTTAAGCCAAATTAAATAGCTTAAATTTAAATTCATGTTGCATACACTAAAATTGTCAACAAATGATCCACAGACTTAAAATAAATTAAATAGAGAAAAAGTTACAACTTGTTCTCAAATTAAACATTGTTCATCGTCTAATCTTGACCAACAAATAAACTGGCCAAGTGATAAAATAATTATGATAGTATTTCTCTCTAAGTTATCTGATGTGTTTAGTGATGACGACGATTTTGATATTCGAGAGGAGTTTAATGAGCTTCAAAATCGTGTAGAAAAATCAGCTCGTTTGTAAAAAGAGTTGCATTTCTTAAAAAATATTTTTTTTTGCTTAGAAGATGAAATTGAATTTTTGTAAACTTTTCAAACTCAAAGAGATATCCTTCGTGAGAGTCTCAAGGACATGAAACGTTATTTTCAAAATTTAAAAAGTGTCCAAGAAAGAGAGTGATGATAGAGTCTGTGTTTTAGAGAGAGAGTTAACGAACTCTAAGATGTTTGAGGCTAGGGTGAAAGAACATGCCATAGAAGATATTTATAAATTAATTGAGGATTTAAGGGCATGTGAAAGGCTCTTATGGATAAGTTCTCTTACACTGAAGGGGAGCGAGATAACCTTATAACAATTATTAAAATTTTAAAGAAGTAGTCCCTAAACTTTGAGGAGTCTAAGTTTTTGGTTGAGTTTTGGATTTTAAAGTTAAAAGATGATTTAAGAGACACAAATTATGTCGAAATTAGCTTCGATGATCCAAATTCTTTCGCTGCTACAGCCAAGTCCAACGTTTATTTTAAAAGTGTCAATCGTTGCCCTAGACATAAGAAAAGATCAACCCAAAGGTCGTCTTCATCGTGTTTGTTTACACATGCTCGAATTATGGTAGAAAAGATCATTTTAGGATGTTTTGTTATGATTTTAGAAAAGGTCCTAGGAAGTCTAGATCTGTCACCATGAAATAGAAGAAGAAATCGATCAATGTTACAAAGGGCTTGGAGAAGGCTCCGATAAAACTCCAGATGATCTTTGAGGTCTCATCAGAGGACTTACCTCCACCACTGCCAATATACAAACTCCCTCGAGAAATCCTGAGCATAGAGCTAATGAGTCTGAGAATCTCCACTCCACAAGGTAAGGAAAGTTGCCCTCATAACTAGAAGTCCAAATGAAGACTGATGTAACAAAAACATTGGTAAATGTATGTCATCCTACTTGAACAACTATAAACCATGTATTCTATTACTTAAATAAAAAAGAAACCTTTTTCCACTCAAGATGTATTCAATATAAGTATTCTTAAAGAGTTCTAAGGATTTTAACCTTGGCTTAAGACTAATAGTCAAAGGTCTCCGGAACCATAAAAGACTAAAGGGATTATTGATATTTCCATCCATTATTCCAAAGAGTTAAGGTTTTTTAATACCCCGTAATTTTAATGATTTTTATTTATTGGGTTAATTGAATTAAATGAGAATTAATTTGGAAATTGACCCGAAAATAAATACTAGCGAGATGTGAGTTGGTATTTGATTATGATGTTAAAATAAAATACTATTGAGAATATATGGTAATATATGAGTATTGAAAATGTTAAAATTGTCACGAGGCAGAAATATGACAATTTGGGAAATTTAGTTGGGACGCGTGTGTCAGTCACGTTAGGAATGAATTTATTTAAATTAAAAAGTAAATTATATTTTTATCAACCGAATGGTCGTATTGAGTGCGCCAACGTGTTCGGAATGGTCGAAATAATCAGAAAACACTAGCCGAGGGTTTAGTTTGGGTCCCGGGGCATTTTTAGGCCAAACCGGCAACCTAGATGGGTGTTTTGGTAATTTTAAAAATTGAGGAATTAAGACCCGCGAATTTTAGAGTTTATTTTTATATTTTTAAATAGGTCACTAAGGCCATTACCAGCAAAAGGCAAGAGAGTGGGTTACGGGAGTTTTGAGAGGAGTTAGAAGAGAGGTTAAAGGAAGATCTAAGCCAAACCATCTCCCCGCCATCATTTTGAAAGGGATTTGTGACCGAAAAGAAGAAAGAACCAACCTTGATCATCAACAACGAATCAGAACATCGAATTTAATGCAAGTGATTTGATATTATTAAGTTCAATGAATATTTCTTCCATGTTTAGCGTAGAAACTGTATTTGCCTTGAAAGTTTGAGAAAATCCTAATGGGATTGTTATAGAAACTCTAAAGTTCGGTTAGGGATTGCATGTAGAATGACCATGGACGAATTTGTTACCCCAAAACTTAACTTTGATGATTTAAAAATGGATTTATGATGAGTATTTAGGTGCAATTAAATTATGGGTTCATGTTCATAAGGTTTGGGGCAAAAATTGGGGATTTATAATTATTGCATGTTGATTTAGAGGATTTGGCCCCAATAATATGTTAAGAAGCGACCTAGGAGGACTTAGAGTATTTTAAAAACATTAAAACGTTTTTGGAATGATATTAGGATGGATTTAGAGAAGAGAAAAATGAAGAAAAACGAAATTGGGAAATTCTGGGCGTTTTCTGCCATCTCGTTAGAAGACCTACCCAGGTCGTTCGAACGACCTCGAATGAGACTTCTAATCAGATGACAGTACCCCTTCTAACGAGTTCATTCTAAGCCTTTGTTCGAACGACACTCGTTCGAACTACCTCGTTCGAACGAGATTTCTAACGAGTTGACAGAATGGCCTTTTAGGTTTGATTTTTATTTCAAACTTCTAGTAGACCTATTTTAATCGAGTGTTAACCTTCCCTTGTTGACTAATGGGTATAGTTGTGAGATGGGAGTACATTGAGGAGTAAAACTTAGAATGTTATAATAAACCGGATGACATCTATGGGCTAGGAAATTAACATTTGAAATTACGACGTGAGAAGAGTTAATTATCAATGATGTATACTATTCGGGGACTCGTGAGTGTACTACAATAATGATGGTATAGGAATGTAAAATACACCTCTATTAATATTATAAGATACCTAAGATATGTGAATGCTTAGTATATATGGTTATCTGTGTATGACATACCTACCATACTTGCTATCACGGGAGGTCGGCGTTCGATCAGGGCCATCTAATCTTTGTGTGCCTACGGGGGGATTTAGATTGGTACCTCGAGGATATAGGTCAAAGAATGACTTATTGAGGAGTTAATAAGTCTGCTGATCATGGGAGCGTAGGTATGTGCGTGACCCATGTGATGTGAACTATGTTCGTCTCCATTGTGTGTGAGTGTTACTTATCATAAAGGTTCCTGAGAGATTCGGAATACGTGATCCTTATGTACGTGATGTATCGGGATTTGATAGCAGAGTATGTGTGCACCGCAGCTTAGTCTAGGGGTGCCATTATTGTATATTTATGATGAGATTGATATCCTAAAATATTGAAATGGACTGTTTATATAAGTACAAGTGTGAATTAATGTGACATCCTTGTAGTGCTAAAAATAGGAAAACTCTTAGTAATTATTGTAACTAATCCTGAGGAATGAAAGTAAAACTCTCAGTTTATATTAAGATGTCGGGAATTAAACCATGAATAATATAGTAAAGTCAGGTTATGGATTGGTCTAGTTAGATAGTGGAATAACTAGAACGGGTGCGAGTACGATAGGCGTGCACAATTAGTTGAGAGGTGAGGAACTCATGTGATAGCACGCACTCTCATGTATTTTATATTCACTGTTTAATGATATTAAACACTTGCTATATTTTAAACTGTTTTCACAATCGGGCTCTGACCCGTTTGCTTTCAAATCTATTTTTTTTGTAAAAACCTTTTAGGTGCCCAGCCACAAGGACACCAAGCTTAGAAGTTCCATTCCAGTGACGTGATGTAGCTGATGTGGAAGTTACAGGACCTCGATTATAGACGCCTCCACTTTCTACCTTGATTCCATTTCAGACTTATTTATCTGTAGGGCATGTCGCCCCTTTTCTCTTAGAGACAGTTTATTTACTCAGTTTTAATTCAGTTTTGGGATGTCATTAATTAATGATTCAGGCTTTGTATTTAGTTTATTTCAGTATTCGGATTGCTGGGAGGAGTATTCCTCCAGATTTAATTTATTACATTGTTTTCTATTGCGACTGTATGGTGGTTGTGGTATCAGTATTTCATGATTTAATTTGGTTGTATGTTAATCTTATTTAATTTAAAATTGACAACTCACTTTTTAAATATTAGGTGGCTAGTAATTGTTAAAATGTTTTTCGACAGTGATGCTATGAACTGAACCAACTTGACATTTTGTATTAATTTGAATAAAGGAGTAGCTACCCGGTATTTAATTAGTTGGGGTGTCACAGGTGGTATCAGAGCATCAAGTTCTAGTGTCCTTAGGATCTGTAAGGCTTGTTATGTTTTCGATAAGCGTTCTTTGATGTAGAGCCCTATATTATAGGATTGTTGTACTCTATTGTGTATGTTTCGCTCTTCAACTATTTTGAGATAATAACTGCCAACTTATAAGACTTTACTCTCTTTTTAGATTCCTCCACGACGTGCACAGCGAGTTCCCAGGGATGCTCAGCCCGAGCCACAGCCTGCACCAGTTCAAGGCTCCATGAATGCCGCAGAGGTTATCGCTATTGTAGCCCAAGCGGTAAATGCCGCTCTAACAGTTGTGCAGCAGGCACCACCCCAGGTGTCGATAGTAGCGCCAGTACAGGCTCATGCATTCCCGTCTCCTTGGGAACGTGTTCGTGATGCTTTTCAGAAAGCACACCCTCCGGAGTTTGCAGGTAGCTCCGACGTCGTTGTGTCTAGTTAGTGGAAGAAGGACATCCAAAGGCACTTGAGGATGTACGAGTGTACGGATGTACAGAGACATATACTGGCTACTTTTAAGCTGGTAGGGTCAGCATTGCAGTGGTGGGAGTCCATTACCACCACGAAAGAGAGAGATATCCTTTCTATTCAGGAGTTCTAGGTGAGGTTCGACCGCAAGTATTTTCACTCAGCCGTTCACACCGAAATGAGGAGGAAGTTAATGAACCTCAAGCAGGAGGGGAAGACAGTGGAAGAATATAAGGCCGAGTTTACTAATCTCTTGAACATCGTTCCCGGTGAGATTCTGACAGAGGAAAAGAAGATACAGAAGTTCATGGATGGGTTGACTTGGAGGATTCGTCAGCACTTGTTGGGTAATCTCTCGTTGGCTACTTATTCTGATGTGGTTAATGCAACCCTGCATCACTTCCAGGACCACCGCTTTCACTTTTCAGAGGGTAAGCGATCAGGATAGTCCAGCCATCAGGGCAGGACAGGGGGAAATGATGTCGGCGGGGCACAACCAACTCAGGGTCAGCACAGGCAGGGCGATCAGGGTTCCTAGCTGGGAGATTTTAAGAGGTTTAGAACTGGGGGTTTCAGAAATGGTCAGGGAGGTTTTCGTCAGGGTCAGCACAGCCATCAGGGACAGCACAGCCAGCAAGGCCAACAACAGCATTTTCAGCAGGGCCAGCATGGTCAGGGGAGGAATGGCAACGGCCACAAGGGCCATGGGCAACAGGGTCAGAGAGGGGGAAACTTTCCGAGGAAATGTTTCACTTGTGGTAAAATTGGCCACAAGCGCCAAGAGTGTCCTGATAGGAGCGGGGCCCCACAGCAGCAGCAGCAGGGTGCTCGACACGAGCCCCAGAGACCTATGTTTCCCGCCGCCCTCCCAGCACCATCATAGATGCCAGCGTTGCCACCCATCCCAGCAGTCCCAGTCCAGCAGGGACAACTCCAATACAGGCGAGTTTATCAGCTCCAGCAAGACGCAGTCCCACTGGTTCCACCTGCTATTGAGGGTATGTTCTCTATTTAGGGGACTATGGGGCGTATTTTATTGGATACGGGGGCCACATACTATTTCATTGCCACGAGATTTGCACGCACTTTGAGGTTGTTAGGCACTGCAGAGAGCACGATTACTTGTGTAGATTCACCGTTGAATAGGGGTTCTGTGATTTCTCTTATTTGTAGAGGTGTGGGTATAGAGATCGGGAGATTTACTTTACCTGCTGATATGTTAGTATTACAGATGACTGAGTACGATGCGATTGTTGGTATGGATTGGCTAGTTGCGTACCGAGCCATGATTGATTGTTGCAGTAGGAGTATCATTTTTGCCATACCCAGGCAGGAGATGTTTTTAGTGGCGATGCCTCACCCTGAGGAGGATCGTCCACTCATTTGTACTATATAGAGGAGGAGACCTCTAAGGAAGTGGTAATACCACTCGATTCGATTCCCGTTGTTAGTGAGTTTGCTGATGTATTTCAGGATATACTTGGATTACCTCCTAGTAGAGAAATAGATTTTGTTATCGATTTGATGTCGGGCACTCGGCCAATTGCCCGCGCAACTTACCGTATGGCTCCAGTGGAGATGAGAGATCTAAGGGATCAAATAGAGCAGTTATTGGGTCAGGGGTTTATCCGTAGGAGCACTTCGCCATGGGGTGCCCCTGTGTTGTTCGTAAAAAAGAGGGATGGATAGTTGATGTTGTGTGTAGATTACCGGGAGTTGAATAAGTCACGATACAGAATAAGTATCCGTTTCCCCGAATCGATGACTTATTCGACCAATTGAGAGGAGCTTCTTTCTTCTCAAAGATTGACTTGCGATCGGGATACCATCAGTTGCGTATCAGGGAACAGGACATCTCGAAGACTATTTTCTTGACTAGATATGGTTCCTATGAGTTTCGGGTTATGCCTTTTGGCCTAGCCAACGCTCCAGCCGTGTTAATGGACTTGATGAATAGGGTGTTCAGAGAGTTCCTAGACCAGTTCATCATCGTCTTTATCGATGACATTCTGGTTTACTCCCAGACAGAGGAGGAGCATGCCAAGCATTTGAGACAGGTTTTACAGACGCTGCGTCAGAACGAGCTATATGCGAAGTACGAGAAGTGTGGGTTTTAGCTGAAGGAGGTACAGTTTTTGGGGCATATCATTTCAGACAAAGGGATATCAGTTGATCCGGGAAAGGTATCGGTGGTGAGGGAGTGGGGACAGCCCACGACACCGACTGAGATTCGTAGTTTCTTGGGCTTAGCAGGATACTACAGGAGGTTTATTCGGGGTTTCTCAAAGATAGCGGGTCCTTTGACACATCTGACTCGCAAAGGTGTGCCATTCATCTGGAGCGATGTCTGTCAGTTGGCATTTGATGAGTTGAAGGACAAGTTGACCTCAATGCCTGTATTAGCATTTCCCAGACCGGGGGTTGAGTATCTAGTCTACACCGATGCGTCTTTACAAGGACTTGGAGGTGTACTGCAGCAGGAGAGTCAGGCCATAGCTTATGCTTCACGTAAGCTTAAGCCTCACGAGAAGAATTACCCCACCCACGACTTGGAGTTAGCGGCAGTCGTATTTGCTCTTCAAATTTGGAGACACTATCTCATGGGGGAGAAATTTCGGTTGTTCACAGACCACAAGTCTCTACAATACCTCTTCACGCAGAAGGAACTGAATATGCGTCAACGACGGTGGCTTGAATTTATGAAGGATTATCAGTTCGATATCCAATATCACCCAGGGAAGGCTAACGTGGTAGCTGACGCGTTGAGCCGTAAGCCAGTAGGTGAGGTGGCCGAAGTGTGGACAACAAAGTGGAAGGAGTTGGGACACTAGGATGCAGTGGCCCGATCATTCATGTCTGTGATGACTGTTACACCTCATATTGTTGTGAGAGTGATACAGGCCAAGGCAAAAGACTCGTTCTGTCAAGAGCAGATAGTTCGATTACTAGCAGAGGGAGCCGAGTCCTACACCGTTAGTTCAGACGGGGGATTACGCTTCAATGGGAGACTAGTTGTTCCAGAAAGGGAAGACCTGCGACACGATGTAATGGCAGAGTCACACGGTTCGCGATTCGCAGTTCATCCTGGCGGGGATAAGATGTACCAAGACATGAGACGACAGTACTGGTGGAGCGGGATAAAGAGAGATATTGCCGATTTTGTTTCAAAATGTGCCACTTGTCAACTGGTAAAGGTGGATCATCAGAGACCAGCATGACTTCTACAACCGTTAGAGGTTCCTATGTGGAAATGGGAGAGCATTTCCATGGATTTCATCACGAGTTTACCTACGTCACAGAGAGGTCACGACTCCATATGGGTAATTATGGATAGGTTGACCGAAGGTGATCATTTTCTGCCCGTGAGGACAGACTACACTACGGGGCAGTATGCCCAGATTTTCATTGCGGAGATAGTGAGACTTCACGGGGTGCCTCTCAATATCGTGTCTGACCGAGATAAGATATTTGTTTCACGATTTTAGGAGAGTTTCCAGGAGGCCATGGGTACGGAGTTGCGACTGAGTACGGCGTATCACCCGCAGACAAATGGGCAAAATCGAGAGGACGAAACAGATGTTGAAGGACATGTTGCGTATGTGCATCCTAGACTTTGGAGGTGGTTGGGAGTAGTACCTTCCACTGGTGGAGTTTGCTTATAATAACTCCTACCAGTTCACCATTGACATGGCTCCATTCGAAGATTTGTATGGTAGACCTTGTCGTTCCCCAACATGTTGGTTAGAGGTGGGGGATAACAAACTCCTTGGGACGGAAGTGATTCAGGATACTTCGGCAAGGATAGAGATGATACGGAGCTGTATTCGAGTAGCTCAGGACCGACAAAAGAGCTATGCTGATGCCAAGAGGTTCTTCAGAGAGTTCAAGGTGGGAGACCAGGTGCTACTCAAAGTATCTCTGATGAAGGATATTATGCATTTTGGGAAGAAGGGTAAACTGTCACCAAGATATGTGGGGCTGTTTCCTATCATCGAGCGAATTGGGTCGGTAGCGTATGGGGTTGGGTTACCGGAGCACTTGATAGGATTCATGACGTGTTCCATATCTCCTCGCTAAGGAGATATCTTAGGGACGATTTGGCCCATACCCATATTTCTTTGGAGGACATCGATCTACAACCCGATAGTTCCTACGAGGAGGGGCCAATCGTCATTCTGGACCACAGCGAGAGGAAACTGAGGTCGAAGATAGTACCATTATTACGTGTTCAGTGGCGGCATCATAATGCCGAGGAGTCCACATGGGATCGCGAGGATGAGATGCGGGAGCGCTATCTAGAGTTATTTATACCAGGTATGCTGTAGTTCCGAATTTCGGGACGAAATTCTGTTATTAAGGGGGAGTATGTAATACCCCGTAATTTTAATGATTTTTATTTATTGGGTTAATTAAATTAAATGAGAATTAATTTGGAAATTGACCTGAAAATAAATACTAGCGAGATGTGAGTTGGTATTCGATTATGATGTTAAAATAAAATACTACTGAGAATATATAGTAATATATGAGTATTGAAAATGTTAAAATTATCACGAGGCAGAAATAAGACAATTTGGGAAATTTAGTTAGGACGCGTGTGTCAGTCGCGTTAGGAATGAATTTATTTAAATTAAAAAGTAAATTATATTTTTATCAACCGAATGGTCATATTGAGTGCGCCAACGTGTCCGGAAGGGTCGAAATAGTCAGAAAGCACTAACCGGGGGTTTAGTTTGGGTCCTGGGGCATTTTTAGGTCAAACCAGCAACCTAGAAGGGTGTTTTGGTAATTTTAAAAATTGAGGAATTAAGACCCACGAATTTTAGAGTTTATTTTTATATTTTTAAAGAGGCCACTAAGGCCATTACCAGCAAAAGGCAAGAGAGTGGGCTACGGGATTTTTGAGAGGAGTTAGAAGAGAGGTTAAAGGAAGATCTAAGCCAAACCATCTCCCCACCATCATTTTGAAAGGGATTTATGATCGGAAAGAAGAAAGAACCAACCTTGATCATCAACAACGAATCAGAACATCGGATTTAAGGCAAGTGATTTGATATTATTGTGACACCCCGACTAATTAAATACCGGGTAGCTACTCCTTTGTTAAATTAATTCAAAATGCCAAGTTGGCTCAGTTAATAGCATCACTGTCGAAAACATTTTATTATTTCTAACCACCTAGTATTTAAAAAGTAAGTTGTCAAATTTTAATCTAAGTCTGATTGACATGCAACGAGTGTAATGAAGAATAATAACACCATTCACCATAATGAAGTAACTAGAATAACCGACACATGCTATAAATAAATCTGGAGGAAAGACTCCTCACAACAAATCCCACAACTGAAATAAGTAAGGAAATACTAAATACTGAATTAATACATGCCAGAGTCTGAAAAACTGAAATAAAAATGTCTCTAATAGAATTTGGGCAACATGCCCTACAACTGAGGAATACTGAGTATGGAATCCAAATGATATAAGCGTCTAAAAGCAAATCCCTGTAGCTTCCACAAGCAGCTACAGCTCGTCATCTGAGTGAGAATCCTATGCATGGTGTCCTTGTGGCTGGGCACCTAAAAATGGTTTTACAAAAAAAAATAGATTTGAAAGCAAACGGGTCAGAGCCCGAATGTGGAGATATTTTAAAAACCTGCAAGTGCTTTAAAAACATTTAAAACAGTATATGCAAAATACATGTTAGGACGTGCTCTCACATGAGATACTCACCTCTCGTCTAACTGTGCACTCCTAACGTTCCTGTACCCATTCATGTGTTAACTCATAACTATCTACTTCTAAAGAGTTTCTAACACTTCTACTCGGTTCACGTTCAATTTCCAATCTTAACAATTAAATAGAGAGTTCTACTTTAATTCTCGGATTCCCAATTATTAACAAAACCATTTATTGATAAAAGTTCCCTTTTTATCTTTTCATAACATTACCATAACTATACTCACAATTAACATAGTAAATTCCTTCTCATTTAACCGTATATTTTCACATCATAAATATACAATACAAGCACCCAAAGGCTAAGCTGCGGTGCACACATACCCTGTTATCCATCCCGGTACATCACATACATAAGGATCACGCATTCTGAATCTCTCAGGAATAGTTCAGATAATAACATCACAAATAGAGGAGGCGAACACAGTCACCATCACATGGGTTACGCACATACCTACGCTCCCATGATCAGCAAACTTATTAACATCCCAATAAGTTCTTCAATGACCTATGTTCATCGAGGTAACCAATCTAAATCCGGGCAACACAAGGATAAGAAGGCCCTAAGCGAACGTAAACCTCCCGTGATAGCAAGTATGGTAGGTATGTCATACACATAAAATTATATACTAAGCATTCACACATCTTAGATATCTCAATATTAATAAAGGTATACTCTACATCATTATACCATTATTCCAAATTCATATATTTCAAGTATCCCGATAATATAGAAATTAAATTGTCGACACGTCTCACGTTGTAGTTTCCTTAAACTTAAAACCTATCTCAAATAGACTATTAAGTTCCCATTATTCTCACATATAACACTTTTACACCTAAGGTCTTTACTTCTGCCCCAAACCTTATTTCATCAATTTATTCAAATTGCACTATTAACCCAAATATTACCTCACATAACGAATTTCATTAATTTAAAATAATTCCTCAAATTGAATTCCAATTAAGGTCCAATCTCATAATCATGCCTACTGGTCTTCCTTAAGGTTAAGGGTATTCACAAGGTCTCCAATAATATCATTCAAGGATTAACACCATTAAAATTTAATTAGGGAAAAACTTTACTCATTCTGGGAAGGTCGATCGATCGACCTTTACCTTCGATCGATCGATGGTGGTCGATCGATCGACTGAAGAACATCGATCGATCGAACGCTCCAAGTCTGGTTACGGACTGCTTCATTTTTTGCAGTTACCAATTCGTCCAAAAACACCATTTTTAAGCATGAAACTCTAAGACAAGGTTACAATATCATCATACTATCATCCTACAACAGTATTAACATTCTAAATCCCATAATTCATCATTTAAAGGCTTTGTTTTTTATCAAAACTACATAAAGATTTCCAGATTTCTTCCTCATTCAAGAACATCAATAAACTACTTCTAAATTCCATTTTTAGATCATCAATGGTTCTGTTTAGAACATAAATTTCGTCCAGAATATTACTACATGCAATCCCTAACATAATTCCAAGCTTTTAACTTCCAATTTATGGGTCTAAATCATCTCCCAAGATTAATTTCGAAAATTCCTAAACATGGAAAAGCATAGCTTGAATCAAATGAATTTAAACTACTTGCCTTAATCTTTCTCTGAATTTGATGTTGAATATGAAGGTTGAATCTGTCCTTTCTCTCTCTTTCTGCAGAATTCTCTTCCTTCTCTCTCTCTCTACAAGTTTCTCTAAGGATGATGACAATGGAGGTGTGGGTGGTTTTTGGTAAGTTGAGATTATATCTTAACTTCTCTCGTAGCCCATATAGTCCCTTAGTGTAGTTAGTGGGTTTAGGGGATGGAGATTAAGTCAGATTTCTATTTCTAATTTTCGTCACTTTTAAATTCCCAAAAATACAAAATTACCAAAATACCCTTTATGTTGCCTGTATGGCCTAAAAATAGCCCGGGACCCAACTTAAACCCCCGGTTAGTGTTTTCTGACTATCTCGACCCTTCCGGATGCGTTGGCGCACTTAAAAGGACCATACGGTTAATGGAAATAAAATTCACTTTTTTAAATATAATAATATAATACCATGACGCGGCGGTCACACGCGTTTCAACAAGATTCCCAAATTGCCGTATTTAAATCTCACGACAATTTCAATATTTCCAATATTCATATATTGCCATATATACACATTATAATCCAATACTAACTCACATCTCGTTAATATTTTTATCCGGATTAATTTCCAAATTAATACACATTTAATTCAATTAATCCCAAAAATAAATATCACAGAAAATACGGGGTATTACATACTTCCCCCCTAATAACTGAATTTCGTCCCGAAATTCGGAAAAGTAAGGTACGTCTGGAAAAATAGGTATCCTCCAGTGTTCAAAACAATTATAAAGAGAAGTCCAAATTACTAAAACCCTCGCTTCACAATGAGTTTGTTTAGTATACTTGATACCTTATCAGAATAATCTCGATAAATGCACTTCGCGTTGTGCTCTTATTAAACAACATTCTAGTAAAAATACCTTATACATCATTGGCCATATTGTCTCAATATCCTTATGAGTCTGTACCTCACGTATTAACTCACGCTTTTATCAAAACATGAGACACCCATTCTGGAAGGAATCAATAACATATCTGACTACTCTTGCCCACTCTTTGAATCTCTATTCCCGACGTTGTGACCTTTACACAAGGGAAAACCACTTCAGCCTGTTGGTGTTACATTAACCTTTATAAGTACCTTGTCCACCATAAATATATACGGGTGCTTCCCCCCCCCCCCCCAACGCTACCATTTGGTAATATCTGCTCCTCATGTCTACAATGTACCTCACTAGTTATACCCGATTTGGAATTGAAAATATCGTAATGAATCCAAAATTTCTTTCATACAATTCATCAATCGTTAGTCACCTTGCGCCTGCACACCGGGTTTTAGGTGATACAACCCTCAGGTCGAATCGTTATTTCTCACTACTAATTGTCACCCCACTTGAATGTGGATATCGGGGATTTCATCCCAGTTCTAAATAGTATTACGTCGAACCATGTACCGGCGTGTTCACTATCTAATAGTGTAAATCATTCTAAGTATATAACAATTTCTCTCCTTCTGGACAACATGTCCCACATTAATGGAAAGAACTCATTACTTATTAATAAGTTGGTTATCTCTCCCGAAAATTCTCCAACTTGACCCTCCCTTTTGGAATCGTCGTCTTGATACGAAATTATCTGGTTGGTCATCTAACCCCGACTGTTGTACTACTTATTATACCTCCTTCAATGCCGATATTCACATTAAATTTTTCCAGTTAAATGATACTTAAGGATCTTTTCCTCCCGACGAATACCAAAAGTTTGGACCATTACCCTTTTCACTACTTTGTACATAACTAGACTTCATAACTGATTGACATCTTCATTTTATTTACTCTTGAGTCACCCTCAACATTCGATTGGTCGGAACTCTACTCCAAATTTCTCATAATAATTTATTCGTCTTCTCAAGAGATATCCCTTTATTAAATGGCTTTCTACTGCCTTTTCTCCAAATTTGAATTTTCTACACTGACATATGATATCCACTTACACCTTATCTTATGACGTTTAATCTCATAAGTAAAAATCTCATTCGTCCATGTTCCCTCTTCCTTTGATTTACGCTTTAGTAAATCAATTTGTCCCTTATAACCCATCCATACTGTTTTTAAACATTATATACGATTCATACAAATCCCAAACTCTTTATCGTCACTGTAAATACAACGGTGCTATACCACTAGGGCGTTCTCAATCGCTTCTGAATTACAAATCCTAAATCCTCCTTATCCTCAATGCGTCCCTCAACATGCCGTGCCAAAACTAATATTATTAGTACTTACATCGTAATTTACTAACAACTGGCTCTAATGGCCTTACAACATAATTTACTCCTTGTAACTTCCCGTTATAACTACATTACCGTATCGATAGAGGTATCCAATTCATGAACGAAGGGCCACACTTCTCCTTACTACCAATCTTACGCTAAGTTTCATGCGTGGGGTGTCTCGCAAAGCGAAATCCAAACAAGGAACCCTCCCGATACACTACTACCTAGCATTGTTGGTCATCGGAATCCGTTAAGCCCTGTCCATGGTATGTACCCCTACACTCTCGTTTCTCAACAAAGTTACATTTTGCCGCAATGACACTTAAACAAGGATCTCTCTTCGAATGACACTTTCTCTTGACACTGATGGTAATCACATTCCATATACACCACGTAACTAAGATCGGGGTTCTCAAAATCCCGTCCCCAGAGTATAAACTCCCAAATCTCTAACGGGGAATAAAACAATACACTCTTTTTGTTACTACCTCTCTATCGTTAATTATAAAACCAACTAACTCTTTGTTGACTAGAAAATCAATTACATACGACTCATAATAATGAAATCCCTACGCATAATGGGATTAAGTATCCGAGACCATTATACCACTTTGAAATCACAACATATTCAAATATATGTATATATACCTATATACAAAAGTACAATTGCGAGTCCGACCCTCTCACAGATGGGGCCTCGCCAGAACAAAACATGCTACCCCAAGGTGGCAATCCCAATAAACTTGCAATACCAGCACACTATCGGTAATTATATAAATAAACCATAAATAATATTGTCTCATACCCGTATAATACAACACTAAAACGAGTAATATCAATAACAAAACCGCTATTAATATACCCATTCATCCTCCGCGGATGACGATAAAAGTAATCCCCCACACTATCAGGGAAAAATGTTCTTATATATAATAAAGTTACTGATATACTCACTAAATTCGACTCTCAAGTGAAAATAACAATAGTGACAAATGTAGCAACTCCTTCACGCCTCAAATAACATGCATCATCATCTGAGAATGTAACTAATACTTCTATTTTATCAATCGTCTCGGCTACTCAAATGGTTCCTGGACATACCACACATATCTGTCCCAAACCGAATATTTCAATAACTGTTGTCCTCGCCAGACACAATACCTTGATCCCTACTCTTGTATCGGGAAAATTTTATAACGCACGGGTTTCACTCCCCACAGAAATACCTCTACACATACTCCACTTATCTTTTTTCTCACAAATCATGTTAAGGTGGTCCATCTCTCGGATGTTGGTAGTTTTGACTCAGACGACTATCTCTGTTGTTCCCTTAGTATTGACGGCCCTAAGGATCACGCTACTAATTTTTTTTCCACCTTTCTTACTGAAATTACCATCGCTCGGTAGTAATTCCGCTATCGAATTATTTTAACGGTTTCTCCATTGGGTCTTCCCATTGTGGTGCTTCTCCAACACCAGTTTTCCCCAGTCTTACTATATGTAAGGTTCTCGATTCTCGTGTCTCCCCACCCGGGGATGTTTACCTCCAAATTAACACTATGCGACAATACCATTTGCTTTAACCGTCTAAGCAGAGTCCTGTCCGAAGGACTTGCGATTCTCCTCTGTAAATTTCCCTTTAATATCCCCTTCTCCGTTTCACCTACTTCACCCGGTGTAGAGTTCACTAAATAATTTTATTTCTCCTCACAAAGTGACCTCTGTCCGGACCTCTCGTGTGAGTTCAGAACGACATTCGTTTCTCACCCTAAACATTTGATCACGGAACTTATGGTCAAACCATTCGTGTACGCCTTCTCTCGACGTTACATCCCACTTATAAGTGTGGTGATTGTTTCTCCCCATAGAAACTCCGCTCTCACGAGATGAGAAAATTTTTCCTCAAATTTTCACTCTCGATTAGCCATACTCCGACACAAGTCCAAGCCTTTGGATACTTTGCGTTCGTTGGCTAGCACATGCCGTCTTCTCCTTTCGAGTATTGCCACTGCTGGTTCTCTTCAATGTTACATTTAATTCTTACTCTCCCATTCCAACCTTATTGGATGTGCCTAATTTGATCCCATTCCTACTATAGCCCTACCCTGAAGTCTCAGGTTGCGTCTTAGCCTTTTATATCATCCAGGACTTCCGTGCCATAGCATCGGTGACTTCAACTACGGTCATCCTTCTATAAATAAATCAATTATTCCTAATATAAGTTTGCCTCCTGCTGTTCACCCATCTGTCTTCGCCTAACGTACTGCATTGTTCGGTACTCGAATACACCCGATCGCAAATAAGATTCACTACCATGTATATTAAAGAAGGAGAACGAAATCTCACCAAAGATATCAACAATCCTAAGCATAGGGCTCTATATCAAAGAAAGCTCAACGGAAACATAATAAGCCGTACAGATCCTAAGGACAGTAGAACATGATGCTCTGATACCACCTGTGACACCCCGACTAATTAAATACCGGGTAGCTACTCCTTAATTAAATTAATTCAAAATGCCAAGTTGGCTCAGTTAATAGCATCACTGTCGAAAACATTTTATTATTTCTAACCACCTAGTATTTAAAAAGTAAGTTGTCAAATTTTAATCTAAGTCTGATTAACATGCAACGAGTGTAATGAAGAATAATAACACCATTCACCATAATGAAGTAACTAGAATAACCAACACATGCTATAAATAAATCTGGAGGAAAGACTCCTCACAACAAATCCCACAACTGAAATAAGTAAGGAAATACTAAATACTGAATTAATACATGCCAGAGTCTGAAAAACTAAAATGGAAATGTCTCTAATAGAATTTGGGCAACATGCCCTACAACTGAGGAATACTGAGTATGGAATCCAAATGATATAAGCGTCTAAAAGCAAATCCCTGTAGCTTCCACAAGCAGCTACAGCTCGTCATCTGAGTGAGAATCCTATGCATGGTGTCCTTGTGGCTGGGCACCTAAAAATGGTTTTACAAAAAAAAATAGATTTGAAAGCAAACGGGTCAGAGCCCGAATGTGGAGATATTTTAAAAACCTGCAAGTGCTTTAAAAACATTTAAAACAGTATATGCAAAATACATGTTAGGACGTGCTCTCACATGAGA
Source organism: Sambucus nigra (assembly GCA_949130495.1). Classification (NCBI taxonomy): domain Eukaryota; kingdom Viridiplantae; phylum Streptophyta; class Magnoliopsida; order Dipsacales; family Adoxaceae; genus Sambucus; species Sambucus nigra. Next base: position 663,366,840 of record OX422210.1, read on the forward strand.
TACTCACCTCTCGTCTAATTGTGCACTCCTAACGTTCCTGTACCCATTCATGTGTTAACTCATAACTATCTACTTCTAAAGAGTTTCTAACACTTCTACTCGGTTCACGTTCAATTTCCAATCTTAACAATTAAATAGAGAGTTCTACTTTAATTCTCGGATTCCCAATTATTAACAAAACCAGTTATTGATAAAAGTTCCCTTTTTATCTTTTCATAACATTACCATAACTATACTCACAATTAACATAGTAAATTCCTTCTCATTTAACCGTATATTTTCACATCATAAATATACAATACAAGCACCCAAAGGCTAAGCTGCGGTGCACACATACCCTGCTATCCATCCCGGTACATCACATACATAAGGATCACGCATTCCGAATCTCTCAAGAATAGTTCAGATAACAACATCACAAATAGTGGAGGCGAACACAGTCACCATCACATGGGTTACGCACATACCTACGCTCCCATGATCAGCAAACTTATTAACATCCCAATAAGTTCTTCAATGACCTATGTTCATCGAGGTAACCAATATAAATCCGGGCAACACAAGGATAAGAAGGCCCTAAGCGAACGTAAACCTCCCGTGATAGCAAGTATGGTAGGTATGTCATACACATAAAATTATATATACTAAGCATTCACACATCTTAGATATCTCAATATTAATAAAGGTATACTCTACATCATTATACCATTATTCCAAATTCATATATTTCAAGTATCCCGATAATATAGAAATTAAATTGTCGACACGTCTCACGTCGTAGTTTCCTTAAACTTAAAACCTATCTCAAATAGACTATTAAGTTCCCATTATTCTCACATATAACACTTTTACACCTAAGGTCTTTACTTCTGCCCCAAACCTTATTTCATCAATTTATTCAAATTGCACTATTAACCCAAATATTATCTCACATAACGAATTTCATTAATTTAAAATAATTCCTCAAATTGAATTCCAATTAAGGTCCAATCTCATAATCATGCCTACTGGTCTTCCTTAAGGTTAAGGGTATTCACAAGGTCTCCAATAATATCATTCAAGGATTAACACCATTAAAATTTAATTAGGGAAAAACTTTACTCATTCTGGGAAGGTCGATCGGTCGACCTTTACCTTCGATCGATCGATGGTGGTCGATCGATCGACTGAAGAACATCGATCGATCGAACGCTCCAGGTCTGGTTACGGACTGCTTCGTTTTGCAGTTACCAATTCGTCCAAAAACACCATTTTTAAGCATGAAACTCTAAGACAAGGTTACAATATCATCATACTATCATCCTACAACAGTATTAACATTCTAAATCCCATAATTCATCATTTAAAGGCTTTGTTTTAGATCAAAACTACATAAAGATTTCCAGATTTCTTCCTCATTCAAGAACATCAATAAACTACTTCTAAATTCCTTTTTTAGATCATCAATGGTTCTGTTTAGAACATAAATTTCGTCCAGAATATTACTACATGCAATCCCTAACATAATTCCAAGCTTTTAACTTCCAATTTATGGGTCTAAATCATCTCCCAAGATTAATTTCGAAAATTCCTAAACATGGAAAAGCATAGCTTGAATCAAATGAATTTAAACCACTTGCCTTAATCTTTCTCTGAATTTGATGTTTAATATGAAGGTTGAATCTGTCCTTTCTCTCTCTTTCTGCAGAATTCTCTTCCTTCTCTCTCTCTCTACAAGTTTCTCTAAGGATGATGACAATGGAGGTGTGGGTGGTTTTTGGTAAGTTGAGATTATATCTTAACTTCTCCCGTAGCCCATATAGTCCCTTAGTGTAGTTAGTGGGTTTAGTGGATGGAGATTAAGTCAGATTTCTATTTCTAATTTTCGTCACTTTTAAATTCCCAAAAATACAAAATTACCAAAATACCCTTTATGTTGCATGTATGGCCTAAAAATACCCCGGGACCCAACTTAAACCCCCGGCTAGTGTTTTCTGACTATCTCGACCCTTCCGGATGCGTTGGCGCACTCAAAACGACCATATGGTTAATGGAACTAAAATTCAATTTTTAAATATAATAATATAATACCATGACGCGACGGTCACACGCGTCTCAACAAAATTCCCAAATTGCCGTATTTAAATCTCACGACAATTTCAATATTTCCAATATTCATATATTGCCATATATACACATTATAATCCAATACTAACTCACATCTCGTTAATATTTTTATCCGAATTAATTTCCAAATTAATACACATTTAATTCAATTAATCCCAAAAATAAATATCACAGAAAATACGGGGTATTACAATTATTAAGTTCAATGAATATTTCTTCCATGTTTAGTGTAGAAACTATATTTGCCTTGAAAGTTTTGAGGAAAACCTAATGGGATTGTTATAGAAACTCTAAAGTTTGGTTAGGGATTGCATGTAGAATGACCATGGACGAATTTGTTACCCCAAAACTTAACTTTGATGATTTAAAAATGGATTTATGATGAGTATTTAGGTGCAATTAAATTATGGGTTCATGTTCATAGGGTTTGGGGCAAGAATTGGGGATTTATATTTATTGCATGTTGATTTAGAGGATTTGGCCCCAATAATATGTTAAGAAGTGACCTAGGAGGACTTAGAGTATTTTAAAAACATTAAAACGTTATTGGAATTATCTTAGGATGGATTTAGAGAAGAGAAAAATGAAGAAAAACGGAACTAGGAAATTCTGGGCGTTTTCTGCCATCTCGTTAGAAGACCTGTCCAGGTCGTTCGAACGACCTCGTTCAAACGATACTTCTAATGAGATGACAGTACCCCTTCTAACGAGTTCGTTCGAAGCCTTCGTTCGAACGACACTCGTTCTAACTACCTCGTTCGAACGAGATTTCTAACGAGTTGACAGAATGACCTTTTAGGCTTGATTTTTATTTCGAACTTCTAGTAGACCTATTTTAATCGAGTGTTACCCTTCCCTTGTTGACTAGTGGGTATAGTTGTGACATGGGAGTACGTTGAGGAGTAAAACTTAGAATGTTATAATAAACCGGATGACATCTATGGGCTAGGAAATGAACATTTGAAATTGTGACGTGAGAAGAGTTAATTATCAATGATGTATACTATTCGGGGACTCGTGAGTGTACTATAATAATAACGGTATAGGAATGTAAAATACACCTCTATTAATATTATAAGATAGCTAAGATATGTAAATGCTTAGTATATGTGGTTATCTGTGTATGACATACCTACCATACTTGCTATCACGGGAGGTCGGCGTTCGATCGAGGCCATCTAATCTTTGTGTGCCTACGGGGGGATTTAGATTGGTGACCCGAGGACATAGGTCAAAGAATGACTTCTTGAGGAGTTAATAAGTCTACTGATCATGGGAGCGTAGGTATGTGCGTGACCCATGTGATGTGAACTATGTTCGCCTTCATTGTGTGTGATTGTTACTTATCATAACGGTTCTTGATAGATTCGAAATACGTGATCCTTATGTACGTGATGTATCGGGATTTGATAGCAGAGTATGTGTGCACCGCAGCTTAGTCTAGGGGTGCCATTATTGTATATTTATGATGAGATTGATATCCTAAAATATTGAAATGGACTGTTTATATAAGTACAAGTGTGAATTAATGTGACATCCTTGTAGTGCTAAAAATAGGAAAACTCTTAGTAATTATTGTAACTAATCCTGAGGAATGAAAGTAAAACTCTCAGTTTATATTAAGATGTCGGGAATTAAACCATGAATAATATAGTAAAGTCAGGTTATGGATTGGTCTAGTTAGATAGTGGAATAACTAGAACGGGTGCGAGTACGATAGGCGTGCACAATTAGTTGAGAGGTGAGGAACTCATGTGATAGCACGCACTCTCATGTATTTTATATTCACTGTTTAATGATATTAAACACTTGCTATATTTTAAACTGTTTTCACAATCGGGCTCTGACCCGTTTGCTTTCAAATCTATTTTTTTTGTAAAAACCTTTTAGGTGCCCAGCCACAAGGACACCAAGCTTAGAAGTTCCATTCCAGTGACGTGATGTAGCTGATGTGGAAGTTACAGGACCTCGATTATAGACGCCTCCACTTTCTACCTTGATTCCATTTCAGACTTATTTATCTGTAGGGCATGTCGCCCCTTTTCTCTTAGAGACAGTTTATTTACTCAGTTTTAATTCAGTTTTGGGATGTCATTAATTAATGATTCAGGCTTTGTATTTAGTTTATTTCAGTATTCGGATTGCTGGGAAGAGTATTCCTCCAGATTTAATTTATTACATTGTTTTCTATTGCGACTGTATGGTGGTTGTGGTATCAGTATTTCATGATTTAATTTGGTTGTATGTTAATCTTATTTAATTTAAAATTGACAACTCACTTTTTAAATATTAGGTGGCTAGTAATTGTTAAAATGTTTTTCGACAGTGATGCTATGAACTGAACCAACTTGACATTTTGTATTAATTTGAATAAAGGAGTAGCTACCCGGTATTTAATTAGTTGGGGTGTCACAGGTTTAAGGACCCACAAACAACCCATTTCTTACATCCAAATCTTTTCTTCACAAAATTATACAAACCTTACACCCCTTAGGCATAACTTTAGAAAATGTTTAACAAAAACTTTAGTTTTCAAAATCTCTCGCGGGCTAAGCGTTCAATTACAAAAGATTGTCCAAAACTTCAATTTTAATGAAACAATGGTAGAGGGACTAAAAGTTCTAAGATACCCTTTATAGGACTTTAGGTTATAAATTTTCTCAGTCCATAAGTCTCAGACCCTTATTAAGACTTCAAAATTTCAAATTTACCAAAGTTTAGAGGTCTTATGACCCTTTGTATGTTAATAGGTTATAAGTATTCTTAGTTTGGAAGTCTCAGACCCTTATAAGGATTTTAAAATTTCAAATTTACCAATGTTCATAGGTCTTATAACCCTTTGTGGGACTTTAGGTTACAAATTTTCTCAATTCGAAGGTCTCGGACCTTATAAGGACTTCAAAATTTCAAATTTACCAAAGTTTAGAGGTTTTATGACCCTTTATGGACCTTAGGTTACAAAATTTCTCAATCAGAGGTCTTGAACCCTTATAAGGACTTCAAATTTCAAATTTACTAAAGTTCAGAGGTCTTATGACCCTTTGTGGGACTTATTTAGATTATAATTTTTCTCAGTCTGGAGGTCTCATACCCTAATAAGGACTTCAAAATTTCAAATTTACCAAAGTTCAGAGGTCTTATCACACTTTATGGGACTTTAGGTCACAAATATTTTTTGTGTAAAGGTCTCATACCCTTATAAGGACTACAAAATTTCAAATTTACCTAAGCCCAGCGGTCTTAGGGCAATATAAGGTCTTAGGATCCTTTACAGATTTGATCTTAAGTCTTTATGACCAAAATTTTATTGGTGGGTTAAGTGTTTGAACAAAAATTATGGGTTCTAGTCTCACAAAATCATAGGCATCAAGCATATTAAGGTCCTAAGGCTTAACGCCCAACTACAGAACCTCAGTCCTAACTTCAGCAAATTGTACAAGTATAAAGCATAGGCCTCAAGACCTTTAATTCTACTTAAACAAGTTTGTATCCCCAGTTATCTTACTTTAACAAGTAATCTTGGGGATAAGGGCGTACTACATACTGGGCAAACCTCAAGCAGTGCAAAAAATTACTTAGAAAAGAAAAAGAAATAATGAAGTAAAAGTTAAAGAACATCACAATTCCTTTCAAAAATACCTCTTCATTAAAAACAGAGATGGAGATTATAATAAAATGGTAAATTCCCAAACAACAATTTACAAAAAAAAGACTACATAAAAACTTATCGAGGCTTGAGTGTTTGGGGATTCGCAAGGGATTCGTTGGAGGAAGGCAAAGATGCAGAGGTTATTTTTATGGTTTCTCCCTCTTAGGCCTTGGGAGCAGAGGCTTCCACAACATCATCACCACCTCTTCTTTCATCATCATAACTCTCCTCCTCTGAGTGAGGGGCTTTGGGGAATGGACCAAAGACATCTACCTCATGGAACAGCATCTGGACCTTGGCCCTGCAAGCTTCAAAGTCAACTCTAAAGTTCTGAAAGAGGTTGACAAGCGCTTTTTGTTGTTTAGTAAAATATGCAATCATTTCTAATCGAAGTTATGGCAAGAAGTAATATCGCCGAGTCATTTTTCAAACGAACTTTATCAATTTCAATAACTTAAAGATTAACGAGTGCAGTGATAAGTTAGGTATCGTATCCATAATAAAGATTCAATATGACTATAATTAATACTAATCGAGTTCGTAAGTAAATTACTCAAAGAAATAAGAAGAGATGATTTGTTGTGGTTTTTTTATTAATTCTAGAAAAGTGGACAAAAGTTGGATTTTAAAAGTTTTTGTGAAAAGGTTAACAAAGTTAAAAAATGGAGTTTTATATTTTGAGAAAAACAAATGTTGCGGATTAATCCTCCACTTAGAATTGCAATCGTTAAAAGCTTAATTAGTTTTAAGAATTAAGTGTGAAATTTTAAGTTTTGTAAAGTGAACTATTCGATATGCAAGACAATTTGTTACATAAAGAATGAAAATCTTACTAAACTTCATGCAGATAAGTCAAAAAGTATGTTGAAATATATAAACGAATTGTCAACAATAACTAATGTGTGACATTAATTATGAAGTCACCAAGTATTTATTTCAACTTGCTTTCTACGGTTTTATTCTTATAATATAACTTAATTCATAACAATATATAAATTCTAGGTGGGTTCATAAACCGAAATCCTTAAGAACTTAGTCACTCATAACTAGCATGATGATAATAGTAATTTAAATGCAAATATATAAAGGATTCATGCTAATAACAATTGTTGAAACCGAATTTAAAACTTACTTGAACGGGCGATAATTATGTAAAAGAATAACGAATAATGAACGGTTGAAACTCGTCTGGACTCCTTGTTTTACAATCACCTAGTCTTGAATGAAATAAATTATGAAGAATGGGATTGAATTCCTTGTTTCATATTTCTTAGTCTTTAACCCGGTGAATTACACACAAACAAAGCCGAAAATCTTGAATAACAACAAAATGGGACAAAATTTCTCTATTATAATCTCGAAAATTGTATTACAACAAATCAGAATTACACTTACACTGCCTCAACTTTGTGACACATTAGCGCATACTTTGTCATCTTATCCAACCTTGGTGAGGTATTATACCTTTTGTTGTTGCCCAGAGGCACCAACACTTTATTTTTTAGTGCGATCATATGGGTTGGAAACATCCCAACCTTGAGAGGTTTTAGCCATGAACTTAAGATGAGCATTGACTTAATCTGCACTAAGGGTAAGAAAACTACCTTGACACGTTGTCTCAACCAATGGATTTTTCATTGGGTTGAGAGCACCATGAAAAATAGAAATTTGTCTCATATTATCATATCCATGGTGCGGACATTAGCGGAATAGGAAAAAATGTTTCCAACATTAGTCGAATGGTACGCCATCTTTTTTGCGTGAAATTCTGGATTTGCTTCATTAAAGTGTCAGTCCTATGAATAGGAAATAATTCTTTAAGAAATAAATCTTAAATTTCATGCTTGCCAATTGAATTGGGAGACAATGTTGGCAACTATACCTTAGCTTAATCCTTCACATAAAAGGAGAACAATTTCAGTCCTATAAGTTAGGGATAGCAATTTTGGTAGAAGAAAGTGTTACACATTTCCTCGAAATCACTTGAATGACTATAAGAATTTTCATTTTCCATTCAGGAAAAAGTTGGCAAAAGGCGAATCATGTCATTATGGAAATGGAATATCCCTGAGTTATGTATATAATACATCCTAGGGCGGTAATCGTCTCAGGACGGAGATAATATCCAAAAGTTTGTGGTGCATTCACAGTGCGGTTACCTTGGAAATTGGCCATTGGGTTATATCAGGGTGGTAAATGGAGTAGTGTATCCGATGATGCGACAAAAAATAGTACGAATGACGGTTTGGATAATGATGTGTGTATGGGAGATGTAGGGAGGTTTAATGGATAGTTAGACAAGGATGATGGTCTCCAAAATTGGGAATGACTAGCACTAGATGAGGCGAGGTCTAAATCAACAAATTATTCTTCGAAATTTGAGCTTAGTTCGTTGTTCATTGGAAAATTAACTTAGTTTCGATTCCATTAACAATCCTGACATATGAATAACAATTAAAAAGCAAATTAATTACAAACTAAATTGGTTTTAATTATGCTCTTTTTTTAATTCCCAGCAACGAAGCCATTTTGAAAAGTGTTTTTCGTTGTTTTGTAAAATATGCAACGATCATTTTCTAACCAAAGTTATGGCGATAAGTAATATCTTCGAGTCATTTTGCGAAATCACTTTATTAATTTCCACAACTTAAAGATTAACTAGTGTAGTGATAAGTTGGATATCGTATCTGCAGAGATTGAAGATAAGAGGGTGTAATTAATACTAATCGAGTTCGTTAGTAAAATGCTAAAAGAAATAAGAAAAGATGATTTGTTGTTTTTTAAAATTAATTCTAGAAAAGTGGACAAAAGTTGGATTTTTAGAAGTTTTGTGAAAAGGAGATCCAAGTTAAAAGGGAGTTTTGTGTTTTTTAGAAAAACAAAAGTTTCAAATTAATCCCCCACTTAAAATTGCAATCATTATAAGCTTAATTAGTTTTAAGAATTAAGTGTGAAATTTGAAGTTTCGTAAAGTGAACTATCAAATATACAAGACAATTTGTTACATAAAAGATGAAAACTTTACTAAACTTCATGGAAATAAGTTTGAAAGTTTGTTGAAATATATAAACGGATCTTCAATAATAACTAATGTGTGACATTAATTATGAAGTCACCGAGTAATTATTTCAACTTACTTTTTATAGTTTTATTCTTAAAACATAACTTAATTCATAACAATATACAAATTCAGGTGGGTTCATAAATCACAATCTACTCATAATAACATGATGATAATAGCAATTGGAATGTAAATATATAAAAAAATTCATGCTCGTAACAATTGTTGAAACGGAATTTAAAGCTTACTTTAACGAGCGATAATTATGTAAAAGAATAAGGTTGAATGAATGGTTGAAACTCTTCTGTACCCCTTGTATTATAATCGCGTAGTCTTGAATGAAGAAAAATACAAAGAACGGGTCTGAATACCACGTTTTATAATTGCTTAGTCTTCAACCCGTTGAATTACACACAAACAAACCCGAAAATCTTGAATAACAACAATCACGGGACTAAAACTTTCTATTATAATCTCAGAAATTGTATTACAGCCAATCAGAATTACAATGATATTTTGGACTATAGTTTGGGGACTACTATTCAGCAAAATATGGATGATGGAATAATTAAACCCAATGGCCCTTTTATAGGTGAAAAGAAATGGCTTGGGTGAATAATTAGAATTTTACAAAATGATGGGTGATTTTAATTGAATATATAAAAGTGGTTATGGGTAAGGGTGTATTTAATTGTACATATGGGTCGTTGATCAAATGAATATGGAAGAAGAAATATAAAATGTGGTTTCTTTTAAAAAGAAAAAAAGGAGAAAGAATAGAATATGGGGGAAAGATGGAAAAAATATAAAAGAAAAGAAATTTATAGGGTTAAATATATAATAAGGAAAAGAAGAAAGAAACTGGCAGCAGGGGAAACTCGTGCATGTGTCTTGCGCATGGTCAGGGGCACGCATGGCGCTATTCCTCTGGGCACTAGGATGGAGGTTGTGGCGTTGCCATATGGCGTCATCCTGGCCATCCACGTGACGTGCCTAGATAAAAGGCGAAAAAAACCTTATTTTTGTTGGGGTGAAGTATTAAACCTCTTCCCTTTCTTTCAACAAATATCTCCCCTACCATTGAGCTAACCAACAGTTCAATAATAATAATACATCAACAAATATATAACCCCATTTTAAGACCCAGATTTCTATAATTACAAATTAACCCCAAGACTTCATAACATTCTCATACAACCTCCCATTCGCGCACTGCTCATTTCGAGGCCGACAATATTTCAACAGTGCCCGAGTCATGGGGTCAGACTTCGAGTTTGAACCGGGGCTTTGACTTTTGACTTTCTTTGGATCCAACTTTACACGATCATAATTTCTTCGTTTGAGACTGGATTGACACGTCGTTTGAACCCAGACGTTCCTTGATTCAAAGTCGAAAACTTCTGTGAATAGTCCAAGTCCAACATTAGTCATCTGAATTTACGTATATGAATGTTTCTTGCTCCGATTGCATCTCGACTTCACCATTAGCATCATAAACATTGTAAATACTCAAATAAACCTTTCACAAACGATTAATGATGAATATTTAAGGTTATAGAGTAAATGAGTATAAAAATAAGAGTTTAACGAGCATAGGGCTGCAATATCGCATAGTACAAGGGGTTATAAATTGCAATATTTAATACTAATCACACCCCATAACTAACGTGTTGCTAGTCCCTAGCGACATAGTAAAAGAATTGTTCATGTAAAATTCGCTATTTTATTCCAAAATTAAAAAAAGATAGAGATCCACTTTCGCAGTGTGCACAGTTACATTTAGCTTATGCAACAAGCCCTTAAACTCCTAGGTTACTCTAGTGAACGAGTTTTATCTCATGAGAGTTTATAGTGATGATACTCACAAATATCAAATTTTCTCAAAATAGTTACCCGTTTTCTAATTAAAAGGCTTTTTCACAATCTTAGATTGTGACAAGCAAATAGCAATGAGTAGCCTATTTCTCTAATAGTTTATTTACTATAACCATTATGTTAAAGCAATTCATAAGATTTATATATATTGACTCAGTGTGTGGTGCGCGTCACGAAGTTTACAAGTGAATATGTATGATATCTTTTAATGAATTGATGTTTAAAATGAAACACACTAGTTCAATTCTCGCAGGAGATTATACTAAAAAAAATTAAGACACTCTGAGTTGGTATAAGTCACTCGAGACATGTAGGCTTAAAGAGTAAACATAATTTAGAAACAAAGCTTTGCACATGTTAGTGATGAAAGATGTTTATACAAAAAGACAAAACGTAATCTTATGATAGGATATTATTTTCTAAAGAACGTGAAAATATAATCTTTTCAGTTTATAATAAAACCATGTTAACCCTGTGATCAGCTAAGGAATTTTTCATGGTGGAAAATGTATAAACGGATGATAACGGTCAACACCTCAATATTTGAAGAAAGGGTGAACTTTTGAAGAGTACTTCTTTTTTCTTTTCCTTTTCTTTGGAATTTGTTGCTCTTTTTGAATTCCTTTATTTCTATTTTTCATTCCTTTTCTTTATGTTCTTCTCTTCCTTTATTTTTGTTCAATCCTAATTCCACTTTAAATTTCTTTTTTAACCAGTTTTCAAAATTTTGGTGAAACGAATGAAATGATGAAATGAATTGCCTTTAATCAATTAAAACATAATTTCAAATTTTGTTTTGTAAAATATCATATCACCATTTTTTAGTCGACGGTCAAAACAAGGATATTGAGATAACCAACGACTTAAAATATTTTTAAAAAAAATAATGAATAAATGTATACATCGCTCAAAATAGGGAAGATAACACAAAACTCACGTGGTAGGTATACTTTTGCATCTGTAAATTGACTGAGTCATTTAGATTTTAATAATTAGGCAAGTATAATTTGTGTTTGTGCATAAGGTGTCAATACATGAATCATTTGAATTAATAAAGCAAAATAATGATGGAAAATAAACTAAAGAGTTATTTAGGCAGGTCAATCCTTAGATAAGTTTAATGCCTTTTTTATTAAAAGAATGAGGTAACTTAGAGAGTAAAATCTATAAAAACAAATAGGCAAAAACCTAGAAAATAAGAAAGAAAATATTTTATTTTTTCAAATTTTAATCTTTTCTTTGTTTGTTTATTTAAACGATTGGAGTTGGTTTCACCGAGAAACTTCAACCAATAATCACTTAACAAATAAATACAAGCTTGGTGATAACATATGAATATGGAAAATATATACAGTCACCCATTAACTAAAACTGAACATTGTACTCAGTGTTAAATTAAAAATAGTAATCATATCAAAGTACGAGGAATAGGTTTATGAACCGAGAATGGAGTGATTCTTTGGATAATGGCATGATACGTTCCTGAAAATCATGTTAATTCCAACCATATAGATAAAAAAAATGTGATTAAGAAAAATCTTTATTTTATGGGATATAAGAAATTTTCAATATTAAAGAGCTTGGGCAATGCTCAGATTCTATTATAAACGAGACAGTTTACGAAACGCTCAAGATGGGGCCATAGATGGTTCGTTTAGAGTGATTTCTTCTAATAGTGGGTTAAAACCATTAAGAAACACTTTCAGCCTTTGGTCGTTAACCTTTAACATGATCCCGATTCGTGGGTCTCAATATTAACTGCTTTGTGATCATAGACACGATGAATTATGTAAGGTCCTTGCCAATGGGATTGTAATTTTCTCGGGAAGAGGTGTAGGTGGGAGTCGTGTAATAAAACTTTGTTTCGTACCTCAAAGTGCTTGTTCATTATCCTCTTGTCATGAAAGTCTTTTGTCTTGGTCTTGAAAATATGAAAGTTCTCATATAATTCGTTCCTCAATTCATCCAGTTCAGTCAGTTGGAAGTTTCAAAAATCTCCTCCCTCCTATATGTCAAAGTTGAGATTTTTTTTGGTCCAGTATGCTTGGTGTTCAAGATTGATCGGTATATGGAAAGATTTTACGTACACAATGCGGTAGGGGACATACCTAAATGGGTCTTATAAGCTGTCCAATACGCTGAAAGAGCGTCGGTTACCCAATAAGACCAATCTTTGGTCAAGGGATCAACAATTATCTTCAATATCCCTTTTATTTCCCTAATTGCCAACTCAGCTTGGCCATTAGTTTACAGGGGGTATGTTGTGGAGACTTTATGGATGATACCATATTAAGAAATTAAGGAGGTAAAAATCTCATTACAAAAGTGAACTCCTTGGTCACTAATGATAGCTTTAGGTGTGCCAAAATGAGCAAGGATATTATCTTTTATAAACTTCGACACCACTTTCACGGTGTCCTTCCATGCCGGCACTACCTCTACCCACTTGGAAACATATTCGACAATGACTAATATGTACTCTAACTAGTTAGATTTAGGGTACCGATCCATGAAGCCTATGCCCCAACAATCGAAGAGTTCAATGAGGATGGGGAACAGAGGAATCATGTTCCGTCTAGTGACCTTCTCACGTAATTGGCAGTGAGGGAAAGTTGTGCAAAAAATCTGCGCATCTTTGAAAAGTGTCGATCAATAAAATTCGCAGTGTAGAATTTTGAATGCGGTATTTTGGGAGGAAAATGTCCCCCACACGCTTTGTTATGGCATAACGACAAGACACTAGGAATCGCATCGTTGGGGACACATTTTTGAATAATCTTGTTCGAGAAATATTTGAACATATAATGGTCATCAAAGAAGAATAATCGGGACACTATCGAAAACCTTTCCTTATCCTTGGATGAAAACTGCGGTGGGTATGCCCCTATGATAAGGAAATTGGCTATATTCGGCATAACATGGCAAGATAAAAATGGCCATGAGTCGCTCACCAGGAAAACACTCTCGAATGGGTATCGAGTCAATGTGATTGTGATTAAACCTTAATCCAGACAACTGGTCATCGATGTTGTTTTTAACCCCCTTTCATCTTTTATTGAGAGATTAATTTCTTGGAGAAGTACCCGACGAATAAGTAGCATCCTTCTTAGAGAGAAGATATTTAAGATCAACATAATCGATAAAACAGACAATGGGTGATCCCATTAGGTAAGCCCAGAATTTATCTAATGCAAATGCTATGGCTAGTAGCTCTTTCTCCATCATGAAGTAGTTCATTTGTGCACTATCGAGCGTGCGTCTAATGTAAGTGATCACATGGGGCTTCTTATCCCTTATTTTTCCCAGAACAACCACCATGGCATAGTCACTGGTATCACACATCAACTCGAATGGAAGAGACCAATCGGGTGATTTTATGATGAAGGTTGTGGTTAAGAGAGATTTTAACTTCTCAAACTATTCTTGGCTTGCATATCTCTATAGAATATCTTTAGCTAGGAGATCACGCATAAGGAGTGCGATCGTGATAAATTTATGAATGAATCTTCGGTAAAAATTTGTGTGCCCAAGAAGCGACCTCACATCTTTAAGGGTTTTAGGAGGGGGAGATTGGAAATGACATCAATCTTGGCCTTGTCAACTTGGATACCCTCATTGGAAATGATGTGGCCAAGGACGATCCCTTGTGCACCATAGAGTGACACTTCTTCCAGTTAAGAACCAAAATTTTCTTCTCAACACATCTTTCTAACACCCGCTCGAGGTTCGCTAGATAAGCTTCATAAAAGTTACCAAATACGCTGAAGTGGTCCATGAATACTTCAATAATGTCTTCCACCATATCACTAAAAATACTCAGCATGCACCGTTGAAAGGTCGCTGGTGCATTACAAAGTCCAAATGACATTCTTTGAAAGTCAAAGGTGTCGTATGGGAAAGTGAAGGTGGTTTTTTCTTAATCCTCAAGTTCTATTTCGATTTGATTGTAACTTGAGTACCCATAAAAAAATAGTAAAACTTATGACCAACTACCCTTTCTAAGATCTAATCAAGGAAGGGTAGAGGAAAATAATCTTCAACCGTATTGAGCTTATGATAGTCAATGCATACACGTTATTCGGTTGGATGATAGGATGGAACAAGGTCACCATCGACGTTCTATATTACTGTGATGTCAAAATTATTTGGCACCACTTGGGTTGGGATCACCCATTTACTATCGGAGATAGGGTAGATTATCTCTACCTCTGACATTACAACCTTGCTCAAATTCGAGTTTAGCCGTCTCTACATTTAGTGGGTAAGTATGGCATCATCTTCCAGGTAAATGCTATGGGTGAAAACGGAGGGACAGATCCCTTCCAAGTCATCAATATACCACCCTATGGCATTCTTTTGTCTTCTTAACACGCTTAAAAGATTTATTTTCTGACAAATGTAAGATTAGCAACTATTATAACCAAAAACGTGTTCAAACTCCCCAGAAATGCATACTTGAGCTCTTTAGGTAACTGTTTGAGCTCAATAGTTGGAACTGATATACAATAAAAGAAAGGGAAAGTCTCCTTTGGGCGTAATTTCTCAACACGGGAGACACACATTAACTCGTTGATAACCCCCTCACTGTCCTCAATAGTAAGGTTTCCCTTTGTGTTCTTGAATCCTCTATCAACAAAGTATTCCTCGCTCAGCTCGAGGGTATGGTAATTGTTCCTAATCTCATCACTCAATAAATAGGAATTTGAAGTGAGTAATTCCTTGTCTTCAGACTCATTACTCCACAGATCATTATTAATAGGGTTATAAATACATGCCTCTGATGGATCTTTAAAATAAAAGAGGTCAAAGTATTCCTAGATAAGTGTCTCTAGATATGCAACCGTAATAGTTTCTTCCTCGTCGGAGCAAAAAGGTTGCCTTACGAGAGAAAAAACATTCACCTCAATGGTCATGTTGTCAAAAGACAATTTCATCACCCCATTCCTACAGTTGATGCATTAACAGTGACCAAGAATGGTCGCCCAAATATTATCAGGATTTGAGAACTCCTTTTTTTATGGGTGGCATGTCCAAGATTATGAAGTCTATCGGGTAGTAGAATGAATTTGCTTGGTTGATAAGATCTTCCATAATTCCATGAGGTATCCCGGTGGATCGATCGACGAGTTGTAAAGTGGCTTTCATCTCTTTAATCTCGCTCAATTTCAACTCCAAATATTCAGAATATGGAAGAAGGATAACTCTAGCGCCTAGATCAAGGAGTGCATGGTCAATCTTTCGGTCCCCAGTTATGCTCGCAATTATAGGGCATCCGGGATCTTTAAAATTTGGATCAAGCTCGTTAGTTATGGTAGATCTTGCTTGTGCCGCCATATATTCCTTCCTTTAAACATTTTGCTTTCGCTTATTTGTGCATAAGTCTTTAAGGAATTTAGCATATTGGGACACGCTTTTAATTGCCTCGAGTAATGGAACAGTCATGTTCACTTGTTTAAAGAGTTCCAAGAACGCATTCATGGAAAATTCATGTTCACTTGTATCCACTAATAGTAGCCCAATTCATTCCCATGTATAAATCTCATAATACATGTAATAATGATATATATATATATATATATATATATATATATATATATATATATATATATATATATATATATATATATATCCATTTAGATTCAACATGGATAAGCCCATTATTAATTTAATTCAATTAAGTGTTCTCATACTTAATTAATTCTAGATATCATTATCATTCAATTATACTTTAGTCACACAATATATATCATCATATGTATATATATACATTCACTATATTATATATATACTATCCTGCACCCCGAGACACAGCTGCGGTGCTGCATTACTCTGATATCATGTCCCAATACATCGCATCACTATATAGGGGACTATAGGTTCGGTAAAGATCCCTCGAACCACAAATATTAAAACACAAACAATGGAGGCGAATATAGTCCTAAGACTTTGGGCTACGCGCATACCTACGCGCCCAAATGACCGTTCTATACCATTGTTCTCACTAATGGTAATCGACCTAAGTTCTATGTTCTCGAGTGACAAGTCAAATATCCCATAGATTCATTAGAATATGATTTCCCTCACGCGTAAACCTCCCTTCGATATCAAGTAAGCTAGGTATGTTATACACATAAATTATCAAATAATAGGCATTATCATCTGTACTCATTCGACCTATGTATAATACTAGGAATTTATCCTATCCCCAAGTACCCATTGTATTTATCAATACCACTCGTACTTGTTAATTATAATTATTTTCTTTGGCACATTATTATTATGTAGTTATCACTCACGTAATGTCCTTCTCATTTTAATAAAATTTTCCAACATTAACCCAAGTCTTTCACTCCTCGTTAATGTACCAAAATTATCCAATCTTAATTCATCGAATATTATTATGTGGATACCACTTACATAATATTATCCTCGATTAAATATAATTTTCCAATATTCACCCAATCCCCTCACCTTTTTTAACGTACAAATTTATTTGAATATTATTTACCAAAATTTATATAATTAATTCCCCCTTTAATCATTCCCCGATTCAACCCCGCACAAATACATTTTTCGACCTCAAGTATATCCTATTGTCCTCCCTTGAGTCCCATCATATTCAAATAATCATCAATGGAGATTTCTCACAATTTGGGATTCAGTCAGACTTTAAAAGAAAACATTTCAAATTTCTAGGGGGTCGATCGATCGATGGTCTTGGGTTGATCGATCGATCGATCAGATATCAGCCCAGTTTCTGCATATTTCATCCTACGGGTTTGATACTTCCTTTACATCAAAGCCAACATAAATCAATCCAAAACTTCTCTTAATTCATCTCAATTGATATAGCAAGGTATATGATCAAATTCTAACAATCAAACAACCTAAATTCATCAAATAGTTTGGATTAAATCATATCATTCCCAGAATTCTCATATTTTAATATTTCTCCCAGAAAATTATATGAACCCAAATTTCTTCCATCAATTGAAACCAAATTTCGTGGATTAAAACCTTTGTACATAAAGAGATTTATTCTATTTAATTCGCATGTCCAGAAATAAATTAAAACTCTATAGTTTATCATTGAAACATGCAAATTCTAAGATCCTAATCATCCTATCTAGCATGGATATTTTAAGCATCAAAATAAAAAAAGAATTGCACTTGCCTTAGTTATGTAGGTCTGAACGTTTGGTGACGATGGTGTAGGATTTCTTCCTCATTTTTCAAAAACTTTCCGACGGTGGTGTTGGTGGCAGAAGGTGGTTAATCCCCTTTGGTTTGCCCCAAAAGACTCTTCCCTTTTCTAAGCAACCTCTTCTTCTCCCAAGGAACCTTTCACTCTCTCACACTAAGACCTCTCTAATATTTTGTGATGAAATGGAATGAACCTACGTTCCTTTAACCCAACACCTTTATAATAAGACAAAACCCGAAATTACAATTCATCTCCCAAGTAAAATGACTAAAATGCCCCTTCGGGGTGTCCTTTCATCTCCCGCTTGACCCAAGACACAAATCCAACACCCGAATCGACTTTTCTTACTATTTCGAACCTTCCGGACGTAACAGCGCACTCAAAATGACCATAAGGTTGATATAAAATAATGTTTCCTTTTTATTCAATTAAATTGGTCCTGACACGTCCCATACCGCGTCCCGGCTTAATTTCTATTATTACCGTATTAGTAACTCACTGCAATATAAATACATCATATTCATATATTACAAATATGTCACCAAGTAATATTAAGAATCACACATTACTATAATCTCTAGTAATATTAAATCCAGATTAATCCCAATTAATTATTTCCTAATTAATTTCAATTAATCCCCATTAACTTTTAATTTATCGCATAATAAAAATTATTAAAAATTACGGGGTATTACAGCTCTTCAGTGGCCTTCATGTGGGGTAGAATGTAGGGTATGTGACATGGATTTATATGAAATGGATGTTGGTATTGCGGTTGGGGTTAATTCGTATTATAAGGTGGGTTGATGTTATCGCCATAGAGGTTGTTGGAGTAAGTATTTCAAAATGCCCCCTTGGCATTGGCTTGCTCAATAATGACCCCTTGATACCACAAAGTGCAGGGCACTCCTTAGTAGGGTGTCCAACTAAGTCACAAATATCGCAAACCTCTTCTACGATAGGGGCTTTGGATGATTGCCCCTAGCTCACTTGCATCGTCTCAACTTTGTGACACAGTAACGCATAGTTTGTGTGTGTGTGTAGTCTTATTTAACCTTAGTGGGTTACTATACCTTTTTTTGTTGCCCAGAGGCACCAACACTTATTTTTGAGTGCGATCATATGGGTTGGAAATATCCCAACCTCGAGAGGTTTTAGCCATAAACTCAAGATGAGCTTCGACTTGATCTGTACTAAGGGTAAGAAT
Source organism: Sambucus nigra (assembly GCA_949130495.1). NCBI lineage: Eukaryota > Viridiplantae > Streptophyta > Magnoliopsida > Dipsacales > Adoxaceae > Sambucus > Sambucus nigra. The sequence goes on from OX422210.1 coordinate 663,385,942, forward strand.
ACTACCCTAACACATTGTCTTAACCAATGGATTTGTCATTAGGTTGAGAGCACCATGAAAAATAGAAATTTATCTCAATTTATAATATCCATGGTGCAGACATTGGCATAATAGGCTTTTGAAACGTTTCCAACATTCGTCTAATATTTCGCCATCTTTTTGCTTAAAAATCTGGATTTGCTTCATGTTCGTCCTATGAATAGGAAATAATTCTTTAAGAAATAAATCTTAAAGTTCATGCCTTCTAATTGAATTGGGAGGCAATGTTGGAAACTAGTCCTGAGCTTAATCCTTCACAGAAAAGGAGAACAATTTCAATCTTATAATTTCGGGATAGCAAATTTGGTTGGAGAAAGTGTTCCACACTTCCTTAAAATAAGTTGAATGACTATAAGAATTTTTATTTTCCGTTCCGTGAAAAGTCGACAAAAGGCTAGCCATGTCGTTATATAAATCGAATGTCCTTCCGTTATAAGGGCGCATAATATATCTCAGGGCCATAATCATCTCCGAACGTGTAATACCCCGTACTTTTGGCTATATTTATTTTTGGGATTAATTAATTAAATGCGTATTAATTGAAAATTAATCCGGGTTATAAATACTAACGAGATGCGAGTTGGTATTTGATTATGTTCATACATGTTTTGATATATGTATTTGGTATTATAAAAGTTGTCGTGAGATTTATATACGGCATTTTAGAAATTTTGTTGAGACGCGTGGGACCGCCGCGTCACGGTGTAATATTTTGATTATAAAAAGTGAATTTAAAATCTATAAACCGTATGGTCATTTTGAGTGTGCCAACGCGTCCGGACGGGTCGAGATAGTCAGAAAACACTAGCCGGGGGTGTAGTTTGGATTCCGGGGTATTTTTAGGCCATACCGGCATCATAAAGGGTATTTTGGTAATTTTACTTTTTGAAGAATTAAAAGTGACGAAAATTGGGAGTTTTAATCTGATGTGGATTTAACCCACTAAGCCCATTAACCAAACCATATTAACCTAGAAGGCTACGTAGGTTATTAGAAGAGTTTTCTAATTTTCCCAAAGAAAAACCCTAGCCACCTTAAGCCACCATTGGAGGAGAAGCTTGGAGAGAGGAAAATCTGCAGAAATCTTCACCAAACCAACACCAAAATCAGAAATCCAATCAAGGCAAGTGTTTTAATCATATTTAAATTTGTAGAATATTTCTTCCATGTTAGAAAATTGATGAATTATAACTGTTCTTGAGAGATAATGAAAACCCATGTAGTTTGGAGCTTAGAACTTGAAAATATTGAGGAGAATTGCATGTAGAATGATAGGTAGATAATTATTCTCATGATATCTGTGATAGGAAGGAATTAAAACGGATTTATAGTGAGTTAATTCATGATTCAAAAGTTAGGGTTCATGTTCTTGAAATAATTGGGAAAAATTGTAGAGATTTATATTTTGATTGATGTTAAAGAGATTTAATCCTTGAAAACATGTTAGGAGTTGACTTGAATATGTTTAGGATGAATTAGAGACCCTAAAACATTGTTGGGATGAACTTTAGAAGAGATCAGGAGTGATAAAATGGATAAAAACGAGATGGGGAAAAATCTGGGACGAAACTGGCAGCTCGTTAGAAGCCCCTACCCAGGTCGTTCGAACGAACTCGTTCGAACGAGCTTCTAACGAGTTGACCAGTCGCTGCTAACGAAAAGGGATTTCGTTCGATATCTCGTTCGAACGAGATATCGTTAGAAGGTACAGTTCGTTCGAACGAACTGGAATCTCGTTCGAACAGCCTCGTTCGAACGAGACTTCTAACGAGTTGACAGTTTGGTCCTTTTTGGACTGTTTTGATTTTTGGAGTCCCGTAAACTTGTTCGAGGATATAGATAACCTTCCTTTAATGATGTAAGGATAGATTTGGGACTTTTGGGTTATTAAGAGGAGTAAACTATATACACGAGTTATATTAAATGGACGGTTTGGGTTGAGACGTGAGTGTCTACTACGACGGGAGAAAGTTATGGCGCGTATGATTATAAATCAGAATGGTATAAATTGTGATAATTATAGTTAGTACGAGAATGCGATATGTGCTACGATTAAACTACGATATTACTAAGACGTGTGTTTACTTAGTGTTGGTATATGAATTGTGTGTATGACATACCTACCATACTTGCTATCACGGGAGGTTGCGTTCGCTTAGGGCCCTCTAATCCTTGTGTTGCCCGAATTTAGACTAGTTACCTTGATGAACATAGGTCATAGAAAGAGTTATTGGGATATTAATAAGTCCGCTGATCGTAGGAGCGTAGGTATGTGCGTGACCTATGTGATGTGACTGTGTTCGCCTCCACTATTTGTGATGTTATCTGTGAACTATTCCTGAGAGATTCAGAATATGTAATCCTTATGTACGTGATGTACCGGGATGGATAGCAGAGTATGTGTGCACCGCAGCTTAGTTCTCGGGGTGCTTATACTGTATATTTATGATGTGAATGATATACACTTAATTAATGGGAACCATCATGTTAATGTTGTGAATATAATTACGGTATTGTTTCGAGAATGTAACGAGTTAGCTGATAGTGATATATATATATATTGCATATTGAGCATCTGAGTTTACGTTAAACCCCTACTTAATTACGAGCGTTATAATGTTAATAGAACCGAGTAATATGGGTAGGACCTATTATAAGTCTAGCTAGAGATGATGTCACTTAGCTAGTGGTTTGCGTCGTTATAGATGGGTACTTACGTTAGGAGTGCACAGTTAGACGAGAGGTGAGAATATCATGTGAGTGCACGTCCTAACATGTACTTTGCATTTAATGTTTTAAATGTTTTTAAAGCACTTGCAGGTTTTTAAAATATAACTCCACATTCGGGCTCTGACCCGTTTGCTTTTCAAATCTTTTTCTTGTAAAACCATTTTAGGTGCCCAGCCACAAGGACACCAAGCATAGGATACTCATTCAGGAGACGAGTTGTAGCTGTTTGTGGAAGCTACGGGGATTTACTTTTAGATGCTTCTATCTTTTGGATTCCAGAGTCACTATCTATCAGTTGTAGGGCATGTTGCCCATTTCTATTTAGAGACATCTTTTACATTTTAGTTTTGTTTCAGACTTTGGCATGTATTATTTCAGTATTCAGTTTAGTTGTTTCAGTTGTGGGTTTGTAGTGAGGAGTTTTTCCTCCAGACTTTATTTACGTTATGTGATGGTCATTCTATTTACTTCTTTATGGTGAATGGTGTTATTATTCTTTATTACACTTGTTGCATGTTAATCAGACTTTAATTAAAATTTGGCACTTATTTTTTAAATACTAGGTGGTTAGTAAACATAAAAATGGTTTCGACAGTGATGCTATTAACTGGGCCAACTTGGCATTTTGAATTAATTTAATAAAGGAGTAGCTACCCGGTATTTAATTAGTCGGGGTGTCACAGGTGGTATCAGAGCATCAGGTTCTAGTGTCCTTTAGGATCTGACGGCTTATTATGTTTCCGCTACGTTTCTTCGATATAGAGCCCTATATTTTAGGACTGTTGTACTCTTTTTGTGTATGCTTCGTTCTTCAGCTATTTTAAGTTTATAAACAGCGAACTTATAAACTTTGTTCTTATTTCAGATGCCTCCACGACGTGCACGACGAGTTCCCAGGGATGCAACGCCCGAACCCCAGCCCGCTCCAGTTCAGGGCATGATGAACGCCGCTGAGGTTGCAGCTATAGTAGCTCAAGCGGTAAATGCCGCGATTGCCGTTGTTCAGCAGGCACCACCACAGGCGCCGGTTTCCGCGCCAGTGCAGGTTAATGCATTCCCGTCTGCTTGGGAGCGTGTACGTGACGCTTTTCAGAAAGCGCATCCGCCAGAGTTTGCAGGTAGCTCAGATGTAGTAGTCTCGAGCCAGTGGAGGAAGGATATGCAGAGGCACTTAAGGATGTATGAGTGCACGGATGTTCAGAAGCAGGTGCTAGCTACTTTCAAGCTAGTTGGATTTGTGCTACAGTGGTGGGAGTCTATTACCACCATGGAGGAGAGGGATACGCTCACGATTCAGGAGTTCTGGGTGCGGTTTGACCGCAAGTACTTTCCTTCGGCTGTTCATACGGAAATGAGGAGGAAGCTGATGAATCTGAGGCAGGAGGGCAAGACCGTGGCCGAGTATGAGGCCGAGTTCACGAATCTGTTGAACATCATTCCAGACGAGATACTAACAGAGAAGAAGAAGATATAGAAGTTCACGGACGGGATGACTTGGAGGATCCGTCAGCATCTGCTAGGGAACCTATCGTTAGCCACTTATTCTGATGTGGTTAACGCTGCATTGTTACATTGACAGGACCACCGTTTTCATATGGCCGAGGGCAAGAGGTCGGGGGAGTCTAGCTATCAGGGCAGGGCTGGAGGACATGGTGCCAGCGGGGCACAATCTGGTCAGGGGCAGAGACAGAATGAGCAGGGCTCCCAGCAAGGGGATAATAAGAGGTTCCGGTCAGGGAACTACAGACAGGGACAAGGAGGTTTTTGTCAGGGCCATCAGGGTCCAAACGGCCATCAGGGCCAACAGGGGCAGAATGGGCAGTAGTTTCACCAGGGCCAACAGGGCCAAGGGAGGAACGGTAACGGCCACCAGGACCGGGGACAGCAGGGACAGAGAGGAGGGAACTTCCCTGGGAAGTGCTTTGTTTGTGGCAAGACTAGCCATAAATGACAGGATTGTCGTGATAGGGGCAGGGCCCCACAGCAGCAGCAGCAGGGTGCTCGCCAGGAGCCACAGAGGCCTATGTTTCCCACCGCTCTTCCCGCACCGCCACAGATGGCAGCATTGCCACCCATTCCAGCAGTCCCAGTTCAGCAGGGGCAGCTACAATATGGACGTGTCTACAACGTCCACCAGGCTGCAGTTCCACAGGCACCGCCAATGATTGAGGGTACGTTTCCTATCCATGGCACTATGGGTCGGGTGTTATTTGATACGGGTGCTACACACTATTTTATAGCTACACACTTCGCGAAAGCTTTAGGATTGTTAGCCACGGCAGAGAACACAGTGACGTGTGTCGACTCACCATTGGGGAGTGGGTCACTTATTTTCTTTATATGCCGGGGAGTGGGGGTAGAGATTGGTGGTTTGGTATTACCTGCAGACATGTTAGTATTAGATATGCATGTTCACGATGTGATTATCGGTATGGATTGGCTCGTAGATTATCGGACCATGATTGATTGCTTCAGCGGGAGCATTATTTTTGCCATTCCGGGGCAAGAGATGTTTGTGGTGGCGATGCCTCGCCCAGAGGGAGGATCAACCGCTCATCTGTATTACATTGAGGAGGATACCTCTAAGGAGGTAGTGATCCCTTTAGATTCTATCCCAGTAGTCAGGGAGTATTCGGATGTGTTTCAGGAGATACCAGGCTTACCCCCCAGTCGAGAGATAGACTTTGTTATAGATTTGCTACCGGGTACGAGACCTATAGCACGCGCACCGTACCATATGGCTCCAGCTGAGATGAGGGAGTTACGGGATCAGATAGAGCAGCTGTTAGGTCAGTGCTTTATTCGCAGGAGTACCTCACCTTGGGGCGCTCCAGTTCTATTTGTGAAGAAGAGGGACGGTTCACTGAGATTGTGTGTGGACTACCGAGAGTTGAATAAGGTCACGATACGGAATAAGTATCCGTTGCCTCGAATCAATGACTTATTCGACCAGTTGAGAGGAGCTTCTTTCTTCTCGAAGATTGACTTGAGATCGGGATACCATCAGTTGCGTATCAGGGAGGAGGATGTCTCAAAGACTGCGTTCTTGTCGAGATATGGTTCTTACGAGTTTCGGGTTATGCCTTTCGGTTTGACCAACGCTCCAGCTGTGTTTATGGACTTGATGAACAGAGTGTTCAGGGATTTCCTAGACCAGTTTGTCATTGTCTTCATTGATGATATTCTTGTTTACTCCCAGACAGAGGAGGAGCACGCCGAGCATTTGAGGCAGGTTTTGCAGACACTCCGTCAAAACGAGTTGTATGCAAAATATGAGAAGTGCGGGTTTTGGCTGAAGGAAGTCCAGTTTTTGGGGCATATTATTTCCGACCGGGGAAAATCTGTTGATCCGGGGAAAGTATCAGCGGTGAGGGAGTGGGGACAGCCCACGACACCGACTGAGATTCGTAGTTTCTTGGGTCTAGCAGGATACTACGAGAGGTTTATTCGGGGCTTCTCAGAGATAGCAGGTCCTTTGACACATCTGACTCGTAAGGGTGTGCCATACATCTGGAGTGATGCCTGTCAGTTGGCATTCGATGAATTGAAGGACAAATTGACCTCAGCACCTGTGTTAGCATTGCCGAGACCGGGAGTTGAGTATTTGGTTTACACCGATGCGTCTTTGCAAGGACTGGGAGGTGTATTACAGCAGGAGAGACAGGCCATAGCTTATGCTTCCCGTAAGCTTAAGCCTCATGAGAAGAATTACCCCACGCATGATTTGGAGTTGGCGGCTGTAGTATTTGCCCTACGGATTTGGAGGCACTATCTTTTGGGGGAGAAGTTCCAACTTTTCACGGACCACAAGTCCCTACAGTACCTATTCACGCAGAAGGAATTGAATATGCGGTAGCGTAGGTGGCTTGAATTTGTGAAAGATTACCAGTTCGACATCCAGTACCACCCGGGTAAGGCTAACATGGTGGCAGACGCGTTGAGCCGTAGGCCAGCAGATGAGGTGGTAGAGGTGTGAAAGGCTAAGTGGAAGGAATTGGGACACCAGGATGCAGTGGCCCGATCTTTCATGTCTGTGATGACCGTTACACCGCAGATTATCACGAAGGCAGTACGGGCACAGGCCAATGACTCGTTCTGTCAGGAGCAGATAGTTCGGTTACTAGCAGAGGGAGCCGAGTCCTATACCGTTAGCTCAGACGGGGGATTACGCTTCAATGGGAGATTGGTAGTTCCGGAAGGAGAGGAATTGCGGCACGATGTGATGGCAGAGTCGCACGGCTCACGGTTCGCGGTACATCTCAGAGGGGACAAAATGTACCAAGACATGAGAAGGCAGTATTGGTGGAGCGGTATGAAGAGAGATATCACTGAGTTTGTTTCGAAATGCGCCACTTGTCAGCTTGTAAAAGTGGATCATCAGAGACCGACAGGATTGCTACAGCCATTGGAGGTCCCGGTGTGGATGTGGGAGAGCATATCCATGGACTTTATTACGGGGTTGCCTACGTCGCAGAGGGGTCACGACTCCGTTTGGGTAATTGTGGACAGATTGTCCAAGGTCGCTCACTTTTTACCCGTTAGGACTGATTACACTACAGGACAGTATGCCCAGCTCTTCATTTCAGAGATTGTGAGACTTCACGGTGTGCCCCTGAATATCGTGTCTGACAGAGACAAGATATTTGTTTTGAGGTTTTGGGAGAGTTTCCAGGAGGCCATGGGCACGGAATTGCGGTTGAGTACGGCGTATCATCCGCAGACTGATGGGCAGACTGAGCGCACAAATCAGATGTTGGAGGACATGCTACGCATGTGTATTATTGACTTTGGAGGTGGATGGGAGCAGTACCTTCCACTGGTGGAGTTTGCTTACAACAACTCCTATCAGTTCACTATTGGCATGGCTCCGTTTGAGGCATTGTACGGTAGGCCTTGTCGTTCCCCAGCATGTTGGTTAGAGGTGGGGGACAACAAACTGCTTGGGTCGGAAGTGATTCAGGATACTTCGGCAAGGATTGAGTTGATTCGGAGTCGCATTCGGGTAGCTCAAGACAGGCAGAAGAGTTATGCTGATGCGAAGAGATTCTTCTGGGAGTTCCAAGTAGGGGACCAGGTTTTGCTCAGGATATCTCCTATGAAGGGGATTATGCGTTTCGGGAAGAAGGGGAAGTTGGCACCAAGGTATGTGGGGCCGTTTCCTATTATCGAGCGGATCGGACCGGTTGCGTATAGACTTGGGTTACCGGAGCATTTGCATCGGATTCACGATGTGTTCCATATTTCCTCGCTGAGAAAATACCTTAGAGATAATTTGGCTCATTCTCACATTGCTGTGGAGGACATCGATCTCCAGCCTGATAGCTCCTACGAGGAGGGGCAGATTGCTATTTTGGACCGAAGCGAGAGGAAACTGCGGTCAAAGATAGTTCCGTTAGTACGTGTTCAGTGGCGACATCACAATGTCGAGGAGTCCACATGGGAGCGCGAGAATGAGATGCGCGAACGTTATCCAGAGTTATTTTTAGCAGGTACTTTCTAGTTTCGAATTTCGGGACGAAATTCAGTTATTAGGGGGAAGTATGTAATACCCCGTACTTTTGGCTATATTTATTTTTGGGATTAATTAATTAAATGCGTATTAATTGGAAATTAATCCGGGTTATAAATACTAACGAGATGCGAGTTGGTATTTGATTATGTGCATACATGTTTTGATATATGTATTTGGTATTATAAAAGTTGTCGTGAGATTTATATACGGCATTTTAGAAATTTTGTTGAGACGCGTGGGACCGCCGCGTCACGGTGTAATATTTTGATTATAAAAAGTGAATTTAAAATCTATAAACCGTATGGTCGTTTTGAGTGCGCCAACGCGTCCGGAAGGATCGAGATAGTCAGAAAACACTAGCCACGGGTGTAGTTTGGATTCCGGGGTATTTTTAGGCCATACCGGCATCATAAAGGGTATTTTGGTAATTTTACTTTTTGAAGAATTAAAAGTGACGAAAATTGGGAGTTTTAATCTGATGTGGATTTAACCCACTAATCCCATTAACCAACCCATATTAACCTAGAAGGCTACGTAGGTTATTAGAAGAGTTTTCTAATTTTCCCAAAGAAAAACCCTAGCCACCTTAAGCCACCATTGGAGGAGAAGCTTGGAGAGAGGAAAATCTGCAGAAATCTTCACCAAACCAACACCAAAATCAGAAATCCAATCAAGGCAAGTGTTTTAATCATATTTAAATTCGTAGAATGTTTCTTCCATGTTAGAAAATTGATGAATTATAACTGTTCTTGAGAGATAATGAAAACCCATGTAGTTTGGAGCTTAGAACTTGAAAATATTGAGGAGAATTGCATGTAGAATGATAGGTAGATAATTATTCTCATGATATCTGTGATAGGAAGGAATTAAAACGGATTTATAGTGAGTTAATTCATGATTCAAAAGTTAGGGTTCATGTTCTTGAAATAATTGGGAAAAAGTGTAGAGATTTATATTTTGATTGATGTTAAAGAGATTTAATCCTTGAAAACATGTTAGGAGTTGACTTGAATATGTTTAGGATGAATTAGAGACCCTAAAACGTTGTTGGGATGAACTTTGGAAGAGATTAGGAGTGATAAAATGGATAAAAACGAGATGGGGAAAAATCTGGGACGAAACTGGCAGCTCGTTAGAAGCCCCTACCCAGGTCGTTCGAACGAACTCGTTCGAACGAGCTTCTAACGAGTTGACCAGTCGCTGCTAACGAAAAGGGATTTCGTTCGATATCTCATTCGAACGAGATATCGTTAGAAGGTACAGTTCATTCGAACGAACTGGAATCTCGTTCAAATAGCCTCGTTCGAACGAGACTTCTAACGAGTTGACAGAGGAATCTCGTTCGAACAGTCTCGTTCGAATGAGACTTCTAACGAGTTGACAGTTTGGTCCTTTTTGGACTGTTTTGATTTTTGGAGTCCCGTAAACTTGTTCGAGGATATAGATAACCTTCCTTTAATGATGTAAGGATAGATTTGGGACTTTTGGGTTATTAAGAGGAGTAAACTATATACATGAGTTATATTAAATGGACGGTTTGGGTTGAGACGTGAGTGTCTACTACGACGGGAGAAAATTATGGCGCGTATGATTATAAATCGGAATAGTATAAATTGTGATAATTATAGTTAGTACGAGAATGCGATATGTACTACGATTAAACTACGATATTACTAAGACGTGTGTTTACTTAGTGTTGGTATATGAATTGTGTGTATGACATACCTACCATACTTGCTATCACGGGAGGTTGCGTTCGCTTAGGGCCCTCTAATCCTTGTGTTGCCCGGATTTAGACTGGTTACCTTGATGAACATAGGTCATAGAAAGACTTATTGGGATATTAATAAGTCCGCTGATCATAGGAGCGTAGGTATGTGCGTGACCTATGTGATGTGACTGTGTTCGCCTCCACTATTTGTGATGTTGTTATCTGTGAACTATTCCTGAGAGATTCGGAATATGTAATCCTTATGTACGTGATGTACCGGGATGGATAGCAGAGTATGTTGCACCGCAGCTTAGTTCTCGGGGTGCTTATACTGTATATTTATGATGTGAATGATATACACTTAATTAATGGGAACCATCATGTTAATGTTGTGAATATAATTACGGTATTGTTTCGAGAATGTAACGAGTTAGCTGATAGTGATATATATATATATATATATATATATATATATATATATTGCATATTGAACATCTGAGTTTACGTTAAACCCCTACTTAATTACGAGCGTTATAATGTTAATAGAACCGAGTAATATGGGTAGGACCTATGATAGTCTAGCTAGAGATGATGTCACTTAGCTAGTGGTTTGCGTCATTATAGATGGGTACTTACGTTAGGAGTGCACAGTTAGACGAGAGGTGAGAATATCATGTGAGTGCACGTCCTAACATGTACTTTGCATTTAATGTTTTAAATGTTTTTAAAGCACTTGCAGGTTTTTAAAATATAACTCCACATTCGGGCTCTGACCCGTTTGCTTTTCAAATCTTTTTCTCGTAAAACCATTTTAGGTGCCCAGCCACAAGGACACCAAGCATAGGATACTCATTCAGGAGACGAGCTGTAGCTGTTTGTGGAAGCTACAGGGATTTTCTTGTAGATGCTTCTATCTTTTGGATTCCAGAGTTACTATCTATCAGTTGTAGGGCATGTTGCCCATTTCTATTTAGAGACATCTTTTACATTTCAGTTTTGTTTCAGACTTTGGCATGTATTATTTCAATATTCAGTTTAGTTGTTTCAGTTGTGGGTTTGTAGTGAGGAGTTTTTCCTCCAGACTTTATTTACGTTATGTGATGGTCATTCTATTTACTTCTTTATGGTGAATGGTGTTATTATTCTTTATTACACTTGTTGCATGTTAATCAGACTTTAATTAAAATTTGGCACTTATTTTTTAAATACTAGGTGGTTAGTAATCATAAAAATGTTTTCGACAGTGATGCTATTAACTGGGCCAACTTGGTATTTTGAATTAATTTAATAAAGGAGTAGCTACCCGGTATTTAATTAGTCGGGGTATCACAGAACGTAGATTATATCCCAAAGTTTGTGGTGCATTCACACCGTGGTTACCTTGGAAATTGGCCATTGGGTTATATCAGGGTGGTAAATGGAGCAGTGTATTCGATGATTGGACAGAAAATGGTATGAATTATGGTTTGGATAATGATGTTTATAGGGGACATGTAGGGAGGGTGAATGGATAGTTGGACGAGGATAGTGGTCTCCAAAACTTGGAATGACTAGCACTAGATGAGGCGAGCTCTAAATTGACAAATTTTTCTTCGGAATTTGATCTTAGTTCCCTTCATTGGACAATTAACTTAGTTTATATTCCTTTAACAATCTTAATGTAACAACCCTCAATTCTGGGAGGCTCATTTTATACTAATTTTACCGCATAAGGTAATTATATAAAATGTGGGGACTGGAGTAAATAGTAATTGAATGAGATAGAAGTAAATATTTACTGGGATGTTGTATATTTATCATATATGTAGATAAATATCCTCATGTTGTATATTTTATAGTGTCATGTATATTAAATGGCATTATAGTTTAAATGTTGGTGGGACTCTAAATAAATTATAAAATTTCCGAATGCCAGTTTAGAGGGTGTAGTTAGTCTCGGATGGCGCGAGACAGCCAAAATAAGTGCCATATTGTATTTTTGGGTTTCGGGCACTTTTACCTGGTTTTAGCTTAAATGCGTATTTGGGAGCCATTTTAATGTGGTGTTAACCATTTAAGTTGGGAGTTTTAACTTAAGCCATGATTTTAGTCTTCTAAAATCCCTCATTTTTCCCCATTTTATGTCTTGAACATAGAGAGAAAAAGAGAGAAAGAAAGAGGAAGAGAAAATTGGAGAAAGAAGAGAGAAAATGAAGATTGGAGATGGATTGTTGCTGCTACTCAAGGAAATCTGAATTTGTAACCCTAAGGCAGGTTTTCTACTTGCTAATATGTGATCTAAGATGAATAATTTGTATGATAGTTGTGTATTTGCATTCATGGATCAAAAATGGAAATTTATGGGATTTAAACCCTAATATTCGTTTTGATGATAAAAGGGTGAGTTTTAATGGTTACAAATTATGTAGGATAATCTTTGGGTAGATAAAAGTTGTTGGTTGTGTTTAAAATGAAAGAGATTTGAGATTTGGGTTTAGCTTTTGGAAGAAGGAAGAACCCTAGGTTTGCTATGACCGGTCGACCGCGGTCCCAGGACCGGTCGACCGGGCCTTCGGGGGCAGGTTTACTGCTTTTCTACAAAGGCATAAAATTCTTGCGCGGTCGACCGCGGTCTCCTGACCGGTCGATCGGCCATTCCATTTTGATCTTTCTGCTTTTCTCCGAAGGCAAAACCTTGAGACGCGGTCAACCGCGGTCTTGGGACCGGTCGACCGGTCCCCTGTTTTTCACCTTTAAACTTTATTTTGTTTCCTGGGTTTATCCTCTTTAATAGGAACTAGGAACCATCTTGTGTGAAGTAAACTTGGAGTCCTAGAGTTCTTGATGAGTTGAGATACTCCCCTACATTAGAAATGGTTTAGGCGGGGTTTTTCGGGGTTATGCCTATTGACGTTAGGGCATTCTTTCTTCTAGTTGATTTCTTTTAAAACTAGAGGATGCATTCTTATGTTTGGGAGACCTTAGGGGATGCATTATTATGATTGGGAGACCTTAGAAGCTCATTGGAGCTATGTGATCCTTGATGGTTTATTATATCTATCAACGAATCTTGGGAGAATAATTGAAAGTCTATTTATTCTTTGAGGTCAAAATGTCAATGTAAATGCGTACGGCTCCGGATTTAAACAAGGCGAAATATTTACATCATGTAAATGAATATGGTTTCGGATAAATAGGATATACATTTGCTAAAATGTGAACGGAATTGAGTATAAAATATACATTTGCTCAAATTAAATATGATATGGAAATGATAGTAAATGATAATTTACTTAATCATTAACATGATAAATGGTAATTTGGTTAAACACACCTCTCTAAATGACATCATAAGGGAAGTTCGCGCGCTTGGTGATGCCCCCTGGCTAATGAATGCAGGGTGGATATAGTCCTAGGCCATATGCACGATTATGTTATGTTTTCTGCGCTGGTGAGGGGATTCCGGGTGTGGTCCTGACTCTCCCGCAGGCATATGGCCGCTTCCCAACGTTTGCGTTATGAGCCCAGGTTGTCTTGTGTAGATAGGCCCTGGAAGATGATGGTCATTTAGGGGCGCTCTCAGTGGGGAAACTCGGAGGGGCGGTCTTAGAATCGTTGTATGCATAAGAATATAACCATTTTAAATCAAGTGGGACTTGATGTATGATAAATGCCATAAAGAGCATTTAATGTTGATTATATTCCTGCTAAGGAATGGTAATGCCAGGATGGGCATGTAATTAAAATAAGGGCCACAAAGAGCTTAAAATTGAGATAAAAGCCATAAAGAGCTTATAGTTATAGATTTATTTTCCTGTTGAGGAATAAACTATGACATGAATCGGGGTATATGGTAGAAGTTTTAATAATGTAAATCTTTCTTTTCTCCTGCTTAGTTAAATTAAACTCATGCTTTTCTTCATATTCGTTAGCTTATGCAGTAGATCTGTATAGATAGATTTGTTTCCTTTTGTCTTTTCTAGTATGATGATATTCATAACTGTCATACTCTTTATTTATCTGGTAATCATATAGAACCGGGCCCTGACCCGTTTACGTTTTTGTTGCATATGCATCTTGTCTCCACTCAGGTACTCCTCCGCAAGGATGCCTGATTTGAATTCCTATTCCGATGTCCTCGGCGAGCCGTGATGCATTGCGGGTATTACGGGACACAATTGGTATAGACGTTTTCATTTTTCATTCTAGTTAAGATCAAGTCTTTTATTCGGGAGAGGGGCCCAAGCTTTTGTAAATGTCTAATGAAATGTAATATGTAACTTATGGAACTTGTGTATTATTGGTGTATCAGTTTGGTGACCGATAACATATTCGGTCTTGTTATTGTATTCTTGTTGTAATAGATATATATGTCTTAGGGTTTCCCTTATCTTTCAGGAATTGGGTTGTTTGTTTTCATCTATTTACTTTCAAATCAAAATTTTTGGCAACCCGTTTTCTGAAATATTGGGTGGTTATCCTGGATACTCTATATTTTTATTGTGATGCTGAGAATGATTCCATCTATGATTCCATTATATTGGAGTATTGGGCTGGCCACCCCTTATGCTGGTGAGCGGGTTGTCACACTTAACATATGAATAACAACTAAAAAGGCAAATTAATTACAAACTAAATTGGTTTTAATTATGCTCTTTTTTCAATCCCGGCAACGGTGCCATTTTGAAAAGTGTTTTTCATTGTTTATTAAAATATGAAACGATCACTTTCTAACCAAAGTTATGGCGATAAGTAATATCGTCGAGTCGTTTTGTGAAAGCACTTTATCAATTTCCACAACTTAAATATTAATGAGTGTGTGATAAGTTGGGTATCGTATCCACTGAGATTGAATATAAGAGGGCGCAATTAATACTAATCGAGTTCGTTAGTAAAATGCTAAAAGAAATAAGAAAAATTGATTTGCTATTGTCGTTTTAAATTAATTCTGGAAAAGTGGACAAAAGTTGGGTTTTTAGAAGTTTTTGTGAAAAGGTTAACAAAGTTAAAAAGGGAATTTTGTATTTTTGAGAAAAACAAAGGTTCCGGATTAACCCACCCACCCACCAACACACACACACACACACACACACTTAGAATTGCAATTATTATAAGCTTAATTAGTTTTAAGAATTACATGTGAAATTTGAAGTTTCATAAAGTGAACTGTCAAATATACAAGACAATTGTTACATAAAAGATGAAAACTTTACTAAACTTCACGAAAATACGTCTTAAAGTATGTTGAAATATATAAACGAATCTTTAACAATAACTAATATGTGACATTAATTATAAAGTCACCGAGTATTTATTTCAACTTGCTTTCTATGGTTTGATTCTTAAAACATAACTTAATTCATAACAATATACAAATTCTCGGTCGGTTCATAAACTGTAATATACTCATTACTAACATGATGAAGATAGCAATTGAAATCCATATATATAAAGAATTCATGCTCGTAATAATTGTTGAAATGAAATTTAAATCTTACTTGAACGAACGATAATTATGTAAAAGAATAGGGTAGAATGAATGGTCGAAACTCTCCCTACTCCTTATATTATAATCACGTAGTCTTGAATGAAGTAAAATACATAGAACGGAACTGAATACCTCATTTTATAATTGCTTAGTCTTCAACATGTTGAATTACACACAAACAAACATGAAAATCTTGAATAACAACAAACACGGGACATAAATTTTCCATTATAATCTCAAAAATTGTATTACAGCCTATCAAAATTACATGGTTTTTCGGACTATAGTTTGGGTACTAGTATACTATTCAGCAAAATATGGATGGTGGAACAATGAAATCGAATGGCCCTTTTATAGGTGGAAAGAAATGGCTAGGGGCATGATAAACACCCCAAAATGTCCATTTTATACCCCAAATATGTACATTTTAGTCGCTCATTTTTAATAAATATGACCTTATGTTCGTATTTAATTATTTCGCAGGTCAATATGCAGTAACAACATCAAATAATGCTAAATCAAGTCAATTGCGACACAATAGTGGTTAAAGGTGATCAACGAAGGAAATCAAAGGTCCGTTAAATCAAAAGTCCAATTTGAGCATGCCCAGATGAGCTCAGATGCCCCGAGCCCAGTCTCGTACCAAACCTAAGCCTAAACCGAGCCCTAATAATGTCCCAATCCCTAATGCGTTTAGTTTGCACCTTTTTGATATTTTTTAGATCTTTAATTGAGTATTTATTTTAGATTTTGTTTAGAATTTTGTATATATTGTTTAGAATTTATTTGTTTCAGCTATTTTTAATATTTCTTTTTATTTAGGTGTTAGTTTTATTTTGGTTTTGATTTTTAGTTTTTAGTTTTTGCTTTTTATTTTATTAGGATAAGTTTTTTTAGGAATTTATTATCCTAGTTTTATTAGATCTTTTTTTTAGAACTTTAGTTTTTAATTTTTAATAGATTTTTAATTTTATTTTTCATTTCTTTTTATTTTATTTTGAGTCTTTTTAGTTTAATAGGTTTTTTTATTTTGATTTTCTTTTAGTTTGATTTTGATTTTCTTTTGTGTTATGATTTAATGTTTAGTTTTATTAATTAGTTTTTATTTTTTTAGTTTAGATAGTTTTATTTTTTTTACGAGTCATAATCAAAACACACACACACTAATCATACACACTCTCACACGCAAAAACCCACTTATCAAAAGGCATCGTTGCCGCTTTCTTGACGTGGAGACAAAGTTGAAGACTTTTAATTTTTTATTTATTTATTTTAGTGTAGTTCTTCCTTCTTCTCCCTCCCCCTTAGACTGGTTGTATAGGATTTTTGAAGATTTTTATTTATTTGGGTGCATTTTGACAGCGTTTTTTTGTAATAATTATTCATCACAATCAAAAAGCAAAAGAGAAAACCGAACAAGGTAGAGAGAGGGCGTCCAATGGCTCTCTACTTTGGGTCGGTAGGACTCCCGAGGATGACTGAAGTAGACGAACCCCCCCCCCCCCCGGTCGACTCAACTCGGTCTTCACCCCACGTATGTAAAAATCGTGGGAGGTAAATTTCTTTATCATTCGCGAATCTCCTGTAAGCGAGTTCAATTTTTGTGTGATTAATTGCTCCTGCGTGCTTTTAATTTTTGCATCACACTTAAATTGAATGGTTTGATGATTAATCTACCTAAGACCTAGACCCGGTCATTGCAACAAGTTGGGATTTCATTACCCACTCAATCACTTATCCATTTGCTTGTTACTCGTGCTATCACTTAAATTAAAATCAATCAACTAGCAAGCCCATTAGGATCGGTGTTCATTAGGACCCTTTTGGAGCGAGACACTCGAAGGATACTCTAGTGAGTCCTTTCCACCTCTGCAAACCTTCAATCGACTTTCTTAAGACTTTTGTCTAGGGAAACTGGGTTTCAAGTGAGGCCGCCTGGTAAAACGGGTTTGTGCTTTCCCCAGCGTGGTACCGGATGGTCGATCGTTGCAGTAGCTAGTGTGGTGAGCCTTAACTAGTAGACCTCTTGTCCTCTCGGGAAGAAAGTAGGAGCACAATTTTTTTCAAAGGTGACGTACGGCTCCGTATTTTTCTCGCCCGCGGATTAATTTAAAATTTGACTACTCTATCACTTAATTGAAGATAATAATTCGCTACGTGCTCGTTAGGATTTTTCCTTTTCTCGTACGTGTCTAATTCATCTCTTTTGGTAGTCGGTTTTCTGCTCCGTCCTTTTGAGTTTCAAAAAGAGACCATTTTCTCCCCTTTTTCGAAAAATCCTAAAAATATTTTCCTCATTGGTTAAAAATATTTTCAAAAATCCCAAAAATATTTTCTTTCATTTTTTTCCATATTCCGAATGCCAAAAAGATTTTCTTTTTCTTATTTTCAAAAATCACAAAAAGATTTTTCTTTTCTTTTGAAAAACATTTAAAAATCAAATAACATTCCTCTCGTCATGGCCGAAGAACGTCCTTTATGGGAATACTTTGGCCATTTCCCCTTCTCTCGAAGCTTGTTTGACGTTGAGCCCAAATCGAACCTTCATACATTACTTCATGGCTTTAACTCTCAAACACCCACAATTGATACTCTGGCATCATCCACGCACACATCTCATATTCCACCGCCTCCGGTGATGAGTGTTAACATTTCCCATGCTTCGCCATGCACACACTGTTTTCTTGTCGATCACCTGTCCCATGAGTGTCCATATATTACCTATACATCTTAACCCACCATGGCCCAAGTGTTTCCATATGACACTATCTTGGAACCACCATCGGCGTATTGTCATGACATATCTAATTTCGAGGGGTATGAGTACCCAAGTTATTCAAGGAGGCCTGATCACCCTACCATGTAATATGAATCCCAATGCCATGTTGTGTATCCTTACGGTTTCCAACAGTTGTCCTCGCACCTCATGCACCTCATCCCTGTCAGTCCCCTTACTTTGCTCCTCATAATCCACCTTTTGTCTCTCACGGAGATGCTTCTCCCGTGTATGAACAACTTGACCCTATTCCCCACACTTTATATGACTATTCTCTGCATCCTAGTGTTTCTAACGAGTTATGTCCACCTCAACCACCACCACCACCCACTACCAGTTCACCACCACCTTGCACATCCTCTCTCGAAAACCTCTTGTAAAAGTTCGCGGATGCTCTTTACTCTCAATATGAATCCCTTCAAAGGCTTGAATAACGATTACATGATTTTGAGTGTGCGAACGAGTCAGATTTTACCCCAAGTCAACCCATTATTGCCCCCAAGTGGAGTGATGATGAGTCGTCATGTGCCATTAATTTTGAGTGTGACCAATCTTATCATCCTGAGAATCTCGAAGTTGAGACCACCCCGTGGTCCGGACCCCAAGTTGATAATTGTGTTGACCTATCCACTGACTGTGAGACTGGTCCCACTGCGCCCTATCCTCTTAAACCCACCATTGAGGTTCGCATTTCCCCTTCCACCGAATCTACTTTTATGACTGAATCTACACCTTTTGATCCTTTTATGTGTGTCACTAAGGCAACACTTCCTTATAGGTTAGCTTTGGCTGCGAGTGCTTCCCATTGTCCTAAGATTGAATCCGAGATGGTTTCTATCGCTCTAGATATGGATCCTGTCCGACCATGCTTGTCTCCCGTTGAGTCAGCTATTGATGTTGATTCATCTCTCTCGAATTTGTAGGCCTCGTTATATTTTTCCACCACTTCTGATGGTGACTTTCTGGTGGATAAGGTGATTACTCCCTCATTCACTTTCACACCTCCTCCTTCGCGTTCCCTTGAGGATCACTCTGAGCCTCATGAGGAGTGTGTATTCCTTACTCTCGAGTTAGATCATCTACCCCTACCCTTTGTCCCACCCGACCCATCCACTGTCCATACCACACCACCACTTGATTCGGACCTTGCAATTATTATTTTCTTCTTCACATCTAAGCATTTAGATGCTCACCTACACCCACCCTCCACCCTAGTTCTCCACGATCCCATTTATGCATTTTTCATTGACCCCACCATCCATGTGAGTATTCATGATACTCTCCCCATACGTGACACCAAGCTTATTCCTACATGCTTGCAACTTTCCTGTCGTGGTGATTTTTAGTTTCTCCAGCTCATTGATGTGTCACGACACGACCATTATCATCATTCGTTTATAGAACAATCGTGCACTTTCTCTGAGGCCTACGCCATCCCTATTGCCAAAGCATTTTGCCCCTATACAATTTAAGCATCATGCTTACAGGAACCTAGTTTCCCTCACCTTTACGCTCAATAAGGCCCGTGACCAGTGCATATTCACCCTAACCCTTACCCATCTTCGCCTTCCCCTAATACCCACCCACTCGTGGTCCACCGATACGTTGCATCGTGTGTTGCACTATCCATACAAGTGCATTGACCCGTTTCCTCCTTTATCCAACAAGAGTGACGCTTCAGTCTTGTTTGGGGGTTATTATCATCACCTGATTTTTCTGTCGCCCCGTGCTTTTATAGTCTTTATCCTTAGGGTGAGTTCCGAATGGTCTGGCTGAAGATGTTAAACATAGTGCTACCGAGAGGCAGCCCGTCGTTCATTATTTCTCAGTATGAGTCTTATCCTGTGTGGGGGTGCTGTTTCACATTACCCAATGATTTTTCCATGCTTTATAGATTTGTGTGTATTTGTGTCGCATATATTCCTCAGGTTTCCTCTCTGCTCCATCATGTGGTACATTTTCATTAGCGGTTCGTTATGGTAATATCTTTCCCCCTTGTGATTTTTATTTATATATAGTTTTAAACATCGAGGATGATGTTCTCTTTTGTTTGGGTTGGAAAATTTATCAAAATCGTACCTCTTTCGAAAAATTTCAAAAACAAGTGATTTTAAACTTTTTGTGCAGTTAGACATAAATTTTTATGACATGAATTGTCTATCATCCTTCTTTTAAAAATCTTGGAATACCCGCATTCAACCCTAAAATTATTCTTTTTAACATAAAGTTAATTAATACCTCTTAAAAGTGTACTTGCACTATGAATTCCTAAACTCGGCAATTTTACACTATCACATTTACAATCAAAAGTTGAAGAGTAATTATATTCTCAAGATAGCCTTAAAAGATCACTAGTGGCGACTTGAACCCGTGAGATTTGAGCTTTTCACCTTTTTTAGGGTTTTTACGTATCTCCTAGTCACAAGTTGACTCAACTTTCTTTGAATATCGCACTTAGTCGTTGCATGATCTCATTATTTTTCAACATTAGCTTAATCACTGAGAATTACATTACTTTCGAGTTGTAAGAAACATGTGTCTTGTAGTTTCTCCCGATAACTAAACTTGTTTTTACCATACACTCATCTTTCTCCCTATCCCATTATCATTCACCCATTATCTTTCCATATTTTCGTTGTCCATTCTATATACCATACATATATCATTTCCTATCACTACCATCATTTTTTAGAAAAAGAGTGTTTGAAATTGGCAATGTAAATTGTCTTCATTCTTTTTATGAAAAGAAAATTGCATCGCAATATAAAAGAGAAAAACAAAAAAAAAGTAGAAAAAAGAAGCAAAGAAAAAAAATAAAAGAAGAAAAAGAAAGCATGCGATCAAAACTCAAAAAATGAAGACATTAGTTATTCAAAGTGTGTCACACTCTTCTCAAAACCCTTATCGGCATCATCTTCATTTAATTATTCCCTCATACATTTCATAAACCACATTTTCTCCCTTGGTGAGGTGTTCGGGCAAATGAGAAGTCTATATGGTGAATAACTCGACATTCTCGACATAGTGGTTAGCATTCCTTCATGAGATCAAATTTCTTTCATGTATCCGGCATTTTCTATAAAGTTTGTGAGACTTTTGAACTTGTTTACATTTACTCACCTCCTCACACACTAGAGAGATACACTTACCCAATTCTCAGAGAGTTCGATTCATAGAGATATATCTAGTGAGATTTGAGGTCAAAGCGTCGATTCATAAAAGACGATCTAGGAATTACTCTAATGATATTTGAGATTGTTTCACACTAACACATGATGAGTTTTAGGAAGGATTACGATTTTGGTATTAAGTAATTTTATATCACATTTTGATAGTTGAACACGGTGTTCCTTGATGCCTTTTTAGTTGGATTGTATAGCCTTTCATCGTCAAATAAAAAGACTGCTTTTCAATAAAAAGTTTGAATTTTGTGGGTACATTCACTGCAAAGCTTCACGAGACACCACTCGTCCTGTAGGGCAACCTATAGGTTTAACGTCTTATTGCACATACTAAGTGCAATCGCCAATGCCTGCGAAAGTGACACACTTTTGGTTACTTATCTATGTTTTCTCTCTATTTTTGCTCGAGGACTAGTAATTTTCTATTTGGGTGTGGTGTGATAAGCACCCAAAAGTGTCCATTTTATACCCCAAATATGTACATTTTAGTCGATCGTTTTTAATAAAAATGACCTTATGTTCGTATTTAATTATTTCACAGGTCAATATGCAGTCGCAGTATCAAATAATGCTAAATCAAGTCAATTGCGACATAGTAGCGGTTAAAAGTGATCAACGAAGGAAATCAAAGGTCCGTGAAGTCAAAAGTCCCATTTTAGCATGCACAGATGAGCTCCGATGCACCGAGCCTAGTGTCGTACCATACCTAATCCTAACCCGAACCTAAACATGTCACAAGCCCTAGTGTGTTTAGTTTGCACCTTTTTTATTTTTTTTTAGATTTTTAATTGAGTCGTTTTTAATTTTTTTAGGATTTATTTTAGATTTTGTTTAGAATTTTGTATATATTGTTTAGGATTTAATTGTTTCAGCTATTTTTAGTATTTCTTTTTATTTAGGTGTTAGTTTTATTTTCATTTTGATTTTTAGTTTTTATTTTATAAGGATAAGTTTTTTTAGGAATTTATTATTCTAGTTTTATTAGATCTTGTTTTTTTAGAACTTTAGTTTTTAATTTTTAATAGATTTTTAATTTTATTTTTCATTTCTTTTTATTTTTTTGTGAGTCTTTTTAGTTTAATAGGTTTTATTATTTCTATTTTCTTTTAATTTGATTTTGATTTTCTTTTGAGTTAGGATTTAATTTTTAGTTTTATTAATTAGTTTTTATTTTTTTTTAGTTTAGAACGTTTTATTTTTTCAAGGGTCATAATCAAAACACACACACACTAATACTACACACTCTCCCACGCTAAACTAACCCACTCACACTCATTCTTTATCACACACACAATCACACACACAATCACAACCCCTTTACTATTTACCATCTTCCCTAACTTCACATTCTCTATCCTCAAAACCTCCATAACCAAAAAAACCTCACCCCCACCTTGTTACCCATTAACACTCTCACCTCCAATCAAACCAGGATCCAACAACACCCCTAAACCCATACCTGCTTCCCATGGCAGTGAAAAAAATAGGCAGTCCTGTCATCTACTCCGGCCACCCATCATAGCAGTCAACTTGTCACCGGAGCCAAACCAATTTACACGAAAGCTTCTCTATGTTCCTTCTACATACCTAACTCCAAACCCCTTAAACCCACTGCCGGCAATGAGAGCGCCCTGCCACAATGATGATCCATTTAAATTCGGCTAGCCTTGCTGGTAATCGGCGACCTCCTTACTACCATCTTAGGGTCCCTATCTTCTTATTCCAACCACCACCTGCGCCGGTAAACCTTCTAACCCACTACACCTATTGCTACTCCGGCCATGAACCAAAATCGTCCAACACCGATGACCTACAACCAGACCCGAGCTCCTGTCGACCCCAAGCCGGCGGAACCCATGTCCAGCCTTATACCCATTACCCGATCCATACCAAACCACTACCATCAAACTTCAAACCCAGTTCCGAACCCGACCTCAAACCTAACCAACCCGAATCCATACACCTGCTTAACTAACCCATATCTAAGCCAAGACCCCACCAAAATCGGAACGAAACCCGCCTACCTAATACAAGAGAATCCACGTGCATATCAAGCAAAAAAAATGTAGACTTGGCCAAAATCAAATCCCACCAAATCTCCTCTATCAACATACTTCGTGGGTTATAAGTAAAAGGGATGCAGGTCATTAAATGGGACTCTAACGTAGGAGACGAACACAGAGAGAGAAACATTGTATATTATGTACAGTTAGGAACATAAAAAATTCAGAAAAATACAAAAAAAATTGTTTAGTTTTAGAATAAATTTTTAGGTTTAGTTTTTACTTTTATTTTTTTAATCAAGTACTAGATTTTTGAAGACATCGGGACACACTTTCATGAGCGCGATTCAAGGAATCAATGCGAAAGGAGACTTTTGCGTAATTTCTTGCTCTTCTCTTTAAATTTGTATTCCATGTTTGTGATTGCGATTGATTATTTAATTACACTTGGCTAGTCACCCCGTTCAAGGGGTGGGATGAAACTATGTTGGATGTTAAATTAATTAATTAATTTCATTAATTTTTTTATTTCTAGAAAAAATTATTTTTAATTGTCACACATTAATTTATGTATCGAGAGATAGTGAATTAATTTAGTTTTAATATTTGATTTTGGGAATCGAACCAGAGATAGGTTTTTACTAAATTTAAATATTAATTCCGTGTTGAAATTTAAGGATTCATACAATTTTATTAAATTGACCCTAGCGGGTAATTTTCTTGAAAATGGTATCTTTCTTAATTTTTCATAGTGTGCCGATTTTAAATAAGTTTTCTGAAAAATATACTATTAAATTTATAATTGTAACGAGAGTTAGATTATCGATTTAATATTATCTTGAAATATTTTAAATTAATAAATTGAGAAATTAAAATAATTGATAATGCGGTGTCATCCCATCTCTTGACCTTCTCACATTTATCACACTCAATTACACATTATTTTTCACTATTTAGTCATTTCATAATTTTAGCATTAATTAGTAAATTCACCCTTTAAATTGTTTTAAAAAAATCAAAAATAAAATATTTTAATAAAAAATTGAATTACAAGTGTTCACGACGATTGTTTCACCTAGTAAGTTTGATTGGTACCCGTACTTACCGCAATACGAGTTGTTTTAGCAAGTTTGTAGGTAATTCAAGGGAATTTTGAGATTGACTTTTGAAGACAATGATCACACATTAACAGCCACTTATCACGGCACAACTAGCTTTTTACAAAATGACGAGTGATTTTAATTAAATACTAAAAAGTGGTTATGGTCAAGGGAGTATTTAATTATACGTATGGGGTTGTTGATCAAATGAGTAAGGGGGGGAAATATAAAATTTGGTTTCTTTTAAGAAGAAAAAAGGAGAAAGAATCAAGTATGGGGGAGGATAAAAGAAAAGAAGTTTATGGGGTTAAATATATAATAAGGAAAAGAAGAAAGAAACCAAAAGCAAGGGGGAAACTCGCACGGTGGCTTGTATGTGGTCAGGGGCACGCATGGTGGGCTATTCCTCTAGGCACTAGGATGGAGGGTTACGGCGCTGCCATGTGGAGACATCCTTATCGTCCACATGCCCGGGTAAAAGGAGGAAAAAAACTTTAATTCTGTTGGGGTGGAGTATCAAACCTATGCCCTTTCTTTCAACAAAAATCTCCCCTGTCACTGAGCTAGCCAGCACTTCAACAATAATAATACATTAACAAATATATAACCCCATCTTAAGACCTAGATTTTAATAATTTTAAATTAATTCCAAGACTTCATAACTTTTTCATACGACCTCTGATTCGTTCACCGCAATAATCAACGTGACCCTCATTTCGAGGTTGACAATATTTCAACAGTGTTCGAGTCATAGGGTCAGACTTCGATTTTGACTTGGGGATCTAACTTTTGACTTTCTTTTGGGCCCAATTTTACACGGTCATAATTTCTTCGTTTGAGACCGGAATGACACGCCGTTTGTACTCATCCATTACTTGATTCAAGGTTGAATACTTACATGAATATTTCGAGTCTGAAACTGGTCATCTGGATTTTATATTTGACCTTTGAAAGTACATACATGAATATTTCTTGCTCTTATTGCATCCCGACTTCACCATTAGCATCGTAAACCCTGTACAGACGATTAACAATGAATATTTAAGGTTATATAGTAAATAAGTGTAAAACAAGAGTTTAACGAGCAAGGGACTGTAATATTTCTTAGTAAAAGGGGTAATAAAATGCAATATCTAACACTAATAAGTGGTACCTTTTAAAGTCTTTGGACTCCTGATAAGCATCCAACTAGCTTTGAACCACGGTTCAGACCCGTCCTTGAAGTGCCTCATGTCGGACTAGGACCTCAACATAGATTTTTTGAAGCTCCTGACCTTAAGAGGTCATCTTTTCCTTTTTTGCAGACAAATCTTTAAGTGTTTGCCTTAAGAACTCCCCCTCATCATCAAGTCGAAAGAGTCTACCCTTAAAGCTCTAAATCTCAGTTTTCTGGCCTTAAAGAGCCTTTGTTGTCTCTTCGATCTCAAGATGACCAAGGACTTGTAGCTTCTTAACCTTGGCTAGAGACTCTCGAGTAGAATCATTCAAATGAACAAAGTCTTTGAGGGTCTTTTCATTTGAAAATTCTCATGTTCCATAAAATCCACTTGAATCTTCAAGGTATCGCTCTCCCTCTCATGAGCCTCCATCTACAGCCTATGATCATTAATCATCCGATTTAAGTGTTGTTGAGTGAGGTCCCAACTACCGACCATTTTGTTAGCCTTTTTCCATGCTCAATTATCATAAGAGCAATGGCTGGGAGAGCTTCTGTAAGGTTCTGAGCCTATAAGAGAAAGAGTTATGAAAATAAGGTATAAAATGTGAAAATGTTTAGAAAGAAGTCAGGAAAATGTGCAAGTTCCTTTACCATTAAGTGAACCAACTCCTTATCATTAGCAGGAGTACACCCCTCAAAATAGACACTATGTTAGAGCTATTTATTTTTTCCAGCGCATGAAGAGAATCCACTGCTAAGTTATAACGGTCTATCCCTTTTAACGAATAGGGGCCCTCAGTTGTCCCTTGTAAATTCTCCTCCCCATGGGGGGAACCACTTTTCATATAGCTTTGTTCTTTGAGACCAAGGCTTGTAACTCTTTTAGAATATAAGGATCTTCTTGGGTTACCCTAGGAGTCCCACCTACCCCCGATTTTGCTTGCAGTAAGGGTAGAGTTTTATCGAGCTCCAAACCTGAGCCTTCAATAGATCCAACCCCTAGGTTGGTCGACTCCGCCAGTTCTATCCCGGTAGTGGAATATGCACCAGGGTACCAAACATCAAATTCTTGATGGTCTTGGTTCTCCTATTTCTATTGATCACGGCCTTAAATATCGAAGTCAGCCGTCAAGGAGCTGTAATGAAGAAGGTAAAATGAAAAAGGGCAAAGCTACTCACAAGGAGAACAATGGCTCATCAGCCAAAGTAGAGGCCCCTTTGACCTTTGAAGGGTTAGTTCCACCCTTGGTCTAGTCATCCTCGCCTTCAGAGGCCTCAGGAACCTCCTCTAGGACTTCAGATATGGCCTTCCCCTACCAGGAAACCAAGGCATAATGCCCAGCCTCCCCATAACAATCTTAGGGGCCTCAGCAATTCCCACATGTGTCTGAAGCTCGGGCTCAGGTCCCATACCACAGTTAAAGAGGAACTTAGAAGTAACGAGGGCCTTGATGGGAATGGAGGCCAACCTCTAAGCCTCAATAATCCGGTTAAACTCTGACATGGTAGGTTCAGGAACCACTACAACAGACAGACAAATAAGTATTTAAAATCTCAAAGAAAATGTAAAATTGAACATTGAGATGAAATTGAAGCGTCGAATTACCCACTGATGGATAAAAATACTAGAGAGTGGGGAAAACAATAGGATCAGCAGGGTCTAGAGTGGCCCAAACTCCCCTGATGAAGAAGAACCTTTCGCTCCAATTCTTATGGGGAATTATGCTTGCTCCCAAATGTCACCATGTTAGGCCTAGGGTCTAGGTCCTTCAGGCCTTTATCAATTGGATTGCTCTATTCTTGAACCCTATATAGTTTAAAATTTTAGGTAGGAGAAATATCACAGTTCCCCCACTAGTCTCCCTACAGGCCAAAATCGTATCCATCAAATACCTTCGTGAGTTGGCCACCAACTGGAAAGGAGTTATGCTAATAGCCTTCAATATTTTGACCATAGGCATGGGAATGGGGAATTTGACACCATATTGAAGGAAGCACTCATTACAATATACAAATTTGGCCCTCTCACTAGGCTTTGCGTCCCTCAGAATAACATTATTCAAAATTTGAAAATCTTTCGGAGCTCAGTTGGATCGTGCTCAGTGATCCGTGAGGCATATTGAGCTCCACCAAAAAATTCGAGGTTGAAACCCCCTCATAGCTCTTCACCATTATGTCGGGTGGAATTAATCCGAGGGGAAGGTAAATCGAGGGTTTAATTTTTGGCTCCACCAAGGTGGGCAGAGGGCCATGAGGCCCAACAACAGATAATGGCTTGGGGTGTAAGACCTTAGCGGGGGAAATTTTCTTGGAAGACATCATTAGAAAGAAAAGGTGTATTTGCTCAAGGAAATTTTAAGGGAAAATAGAGGAAATGGGAGTTAAGGATGAAGAACTCAACTCAGC
Source organism: Sambucus nigra (assembly GCA_949130495.1). Lineage (NCBI taxonomy): Eukaryota > Viridiplantae > Streptophyta > Magnoliopsida > Dipsacales > Adoxaceae > Sambucus > Sambucus nigra. Next base: position 663,414,027 of record OX422210.1, read on the forward strand.
CCAAGTGGCTCTTTTATAGACCCTAATTCCTAGCATTTTATCCGCTCTCATCTCTAAATTAGGATGCCTCAATCACATTAAATATCTCAGTCACCAATACTTATCCTCAGTCATGTGCGAGCTTCTTCCCAACACAATCTAATGATGGCAGAAATCTCAATGGTTAGTTATGAACATACCCCCAAATTGCACGTCAGATAAGTGTTGCCCTTTGCAACCTTTGTAAGAAGCCACAAGGGGATACAGGTGATACCCTATTTCACACTTGGTATTTAAAAGCTCCTCCAACTCCCTAACTTTACCGAAGCAGGGCAGAGGTCCCAAGGCACTCCTCAGACCACAAACAGATTGTTACTTGCCTTATAAATCCTCTGTTACTCCCAAGATTTAGCTATGGTACTATAGAAGACCTCAGTCACGCATTCCTCCCCAAGGAAGCTTAGTCATTCCAATATGCCTCCTCAAGCAAGCTCAAAGACCACATAGCCAAGGTTCCATCATGATTAGAGCTCAGAGTCGACCTCATATTGAAGGATAACAACCTCTCGAGGTCACCCAAGCCTCAATCATATGATATGGTAGTAAGTGGTAATTCAGGATCAGTTTTGAAGTAACTCCACGGTTCGTCCAGACCCTTCGGACCTCTGATAAAACTATTGCAAATAGTCTGACGGAGTAGGTGAGAAGAAAAACACTATTCCACCTACAACCACTGCCCATCTCCACTTGCATTGAATGCTCCCATCAGCATTAAATGCACTCAATAATCGACTTACACCACAATAATTATTTTACCCAACACTCCACCACCTTGCTAACACCGGTAGACCTTAGGAACACCCAACCATGATATGACAATCCACTATTTCTATCTCCAAGAGTTCTCCTATAAATAGGAGGTTGGTACAAGGTGAGAGGGGGTCACTTTTAAGCATTCAAAGAGATTAATACATCCAAACAATCAGACTCACAATATTTCTAGCATTCCACAAGTGTTTCATACCTCCTCCCACACTCACAACCCATTGTTGTGAGCTTGTACTTGTAACCTGTTCAATTACTTATACATTGTGTACATCTTGTAGAGCCCTAAATTAGTACCTTGACGCCTTTAAATAAGTCATTTAATTACTTCATAAGGTCCTTTGTGTTGTTGATAAACGTCGTAAGACCTCAGACTCTCTTAACCAAGGATCAAAAGGTCCCCTAAACTGTAATACTTCATTTAGTTTATACTAGTGGAACATCTTTGACAGTGGATATAGGACCCTCATCCGAGGTCCGAACCACTTTAAACCTTTGTCTCTTACTTTGACACATTTCTCCTTTTACACGTTTGATATCCAAAGGGAAGCACTTGTAGGTCTAAAGTCACATGCTATTTTTAACACTCATCAGGTCCAAAACACATTTGTGTGCATGCTCGTAGGCAAAATTTGAGAATCGCCTAAAGAATTTCACAAAAACGTGTACGTGTATGTAAGACTTAGGATGATTCAATCAAAATTTCCACAAAAGGATGCGATCTTTAATCTTTAGAATTTGCGTGTAGAAGCTTTAATGTAAAAAGACCCGTATGATCTTCAATTCCAATTACTGTAGATTCTAATGATCAAAACTCTCTATATCTATCATCTAACTATGAATAAAGTTTTTTTGTCTCGATTTTGTGCATGACTCAAATGCTTTGACATGTAAATAAGCCAACAAAACTATATATATATGGAATGCCCCGTATTTTTTTATATTTATTTGTTATTTATTATTTATTAGTTGAGAAATAAATTAGTAAATGGAATTAATTACTTATATGAACTAGTAATAATAAAATGCTTTATTTAGATGATAATTAAATTATGCTCGTTACGTGATTTTGTGTTGCATGTTTTTTTTGTAATTAAAATGTATTATAAAAATAGAAATATACAAGAAAAGAGGCCAGACCTGACAACTACCAGAAGTCAGAGATGACAGTCATGAGGAGAGGTATATCAGCCTTGATGACATTATGTTGAGGAAACTCAGTGAGGCCCGAAGTAGTGGCCTAATTGCCCAAGTCACCAATGAGGAGATTAAGAGTGCTATGTTCTTTGGTGTGTCTGATAAGGCTCATGGACCTTATGGGTATAATGAAAGTTTTTTAAAGAATAATTGGGAGGTGATGGGGGAGGATGTCACAAAGACAGTTAGACATTACTTCTCAAATGGCCTGATGCCAAGGTAATGGAATTGTGCTTATCTTGATCTTACTCCTAATGTGAATAACCCATCCACTATGAGCGACTTCAAACCCATCTTTTGTTGTAGTACCATTTATAAGTGTGTATCCAAGATCATTATTGCTAGACTCAAACCCTTCATGGGCCACCTGATTAGTAAGAGACAGCTACATATATGAATAAGAGATCGATTACAGATAAGATCCTCCTACTTCAGGGGCTTATGACGAACTATCACAAGGATAGAAGCCCATCCAGATATACTATGAAGGTTGACATCATAAATGCTTATGACACTGTTAGCTAGGATTTTTTATTTGAAGTTTTGAAGAAGGTGGAGATCCCCACTACCATGATCAAGTGGATTAGAGAATGTGTTACTAAGGTTTGGTTCTCCAATAGTCTAAATGGTGAGCACCATGGTTTTTTTGCTGGCACTAGAGGATTAAGACAAGGGGGCCCTATCCCCTTGCTTTTCCTCCTAGTTAAGGAAACTTTATCTTGTATTTTGGATAAGCACTGCAAAAACCCAGGATTTATTTATCATCCAAAATGTAAGGAGACATAACTTAACCATATATGATTTTTTGATGATTTAGTTCAATTCAATGGGGGGAATTCCCAATATGTGGAGTGTATCAAGCATGGTTTGGATGAATTTGCAAATCTTTTTGAATTATATCCCAATCAATCCAAAAGTAACTTGTATTGCTTTGGGTTAATAAGAACGAGGATCAATTGATGGCAAGTATTTTGGGATTCAATCTTGATAAAGATCCCTAGAAGTACTTAGGTGTGCATCTCATATCCACTCAATACAAAGATGTGGACTATAAAGACCTTATTGATAAAATTACTCTGAGAATTATAAGCTGCACCAATAAGCTCCTTAACTATGATGGGTAAGTTAAGCTTGTTGTGTTAGTTCTCTTTAGCATATAAGTGTATTGGGATAGTTTATTCATTACCCCTAAAGTTGTTCTTAAGTCCATTAATCATATGATGAGGGACATCATATAGACTATCCCCGAGATGAAGTGCAATAGGGCAAAAGTTGTTTGGAGTGAGGTTTGTAAGCCTAAAAAAGAGGGTGGGTTGGGTATATGAGCCTATAGAAGTGGAACAAGGCTTTAATACTGAGATGTTTATGGAATATTTGCAATAATAAGGAAAGTCGGTGGGTCCTATGGTGCCATACCTACAAAATTAAATGGATGAGTATTTAAACTATCAATATTCCAAATTATTGTTCTTAAATTTGGAGGAAGATTCTTAAACTTAGGGAGGAGGGAAAGCCTCTCATCATGGTTATCATTGGCAATGGGATCAACACTTTTATGTGGAATGATGATTGACATCACCTAGTCCCTCTACAACCTCTCCTTGGAGATAGGACTATATATGATGCATCCAGCAGATCTAAAGCCAAGGTTGATGAGATCACTAATGGTTCTTCTTAGTGTTGGCCTACTACAGTGACTTAGGAGGTAAATGATATCCAAAATTCACCACTTTTTGTTATTAACCCTAGTTAACTGATACATTCAATTAGATTCCTATTATGGATGGTGTTTACTCCACCTCCTCTGCTTATGATACCATTAAAACCTATAGCAGAAGTTTTAATTGGGCCAAGTTGGTTTGCCATAGCAGTAACATACCAAATTGTCCATTCATTCTTTGGTTGGCTTGTAGGAGTGCTATGCTAACCAAAGATAAGTTGATGGACTGAGACCGTATTGATAATAATAGATGATGCTTTTGAAATACATCCAGTCGCCTTATGTTTGAGTTCACTTACTCTATGGAGGTGTGGTTTCAGATCACGTGCAGAAATCATTGTTATAGAGAACTTGACAATTAGGATAAAGAGTTAAACTGTGCCATTAGTCATGCTAATAGCAAACTCCACAACAGAGGTGCAAAATATTGTAATATACTGATTACAGACATTGAAGGTATGGTGAAGACTAGAGCAAGTAATTGGAAGAAGACTAGAATAAGTTACTTTGACTGGATGGCCTGCAACCAATGGGGTCTTCCTGAATCATTGATGCAGTTCTAGTTAAGCTAAGTTCTATTAGACTTTGTTTGTTTCTTAGTGCTTATTTGTTTTCTATTTGTTGTTTATTTGGTCTCATGCTTTTAGCTAGTTTGTTCTGCCGCATGTTATAAATAATTAATTTATGACATTAATTATATGAGATTTGATTATGTGCGGTTAAGCCTAAAATAAGTAATTGTGTATTTTTATTTTACGCTATGAGGTATTACCTTGTGTTATGAGGTTGTGCCATTTGGACCGGACTCTAAAGTGATATGAAAACCCATGGATGTATATTATTGCTTTGGAATTAGGCCGAGGGGGTAGGTGTACCTTTGGGCTAAGTTTTGGACTAGTTTGGGTAGTTTTGGGGGATCATTTGGAGGCCCAAAATTAGGCCTTTAAAGACTTGGGGGGTTAAAGGTATTAAAGGGTGTTAAACCACATTAATTACCTTACACACAAAACATAAACTCGACAACCTAAGATAATTGGGAGGACTTGAGGAGAACTTTAAAGTGGAATAAGGGATCAAAGAAAAGGAATCACTCAGTCTTCATTGTTCAGGAAGTAAATCTCTTGCTTTATCATCGCGTAATTCATAACTTATTTATGATTGGAATGACATTAATTTATTTGGGATTAGAAGTGTGTTTAGGAATTAAATCAACTATTTTAATCGTGATATTATCGGGTTGATTTGGGTTAATGTTTTAAATTGTTAATGGGTTAATATGTTGATTTCAAAATTGGGAATTTTAAAGAGAACCTTTAAATTGATTCCTTTTGGTTTATGATTCAGATGTTAGAACTCGTGTCTAGGACTGATTTACCTGTGTTAATCAAATCCCTAAGTTAATTTGAGAAGTCGACGTTAAATCAAATGTTAATTTGACTCAATTGAATGAATAAGATGAAGTTAGGTTTAAATTGGGATTCTACATATTTAAACCTTTAGTCGTGTTTGAATGATGTTAATACTTGTAGAAATGGGTTAGGAATGTTAATCCATAGTTTGTATTTTGAATGTTGTAAAGAGTCTTTACAATAAACTTCAAACTTCCATGGACAACCTTGGGGCAAAGGAGCGCAAACCATACCCGTCAGATCGATTTGGTTCAAGCCCGAATCGAATCGGCCCTCAAATGTTAGAAATTTTGGGGCAGTTTCGGTATGGGTTTTTAATCGAGTATATATGTATTTATGTGATATATACATTGATTTACATTGTTTATGATATGGTAAACTAATAGGGCATAATGGTTTACTTTTAATTAGGATTTGAGAGTAATGAACCTTTAATTGAATTGCACAATCTAGCATTGGGGATTGGGATGATTCGGGTACTCTTGAGAGTATGCAATATCCTATATTTATATATATTGTGTTACATATTTATGCAATATATATATATATATATGAGTCAAATACAATATGCTCACATCAATAAACAATATATATATATATATATATATATATATATATATATATATATATTGTTTATTGATGTGAGCATATTGTATTTGACTCATGCATAATCTGTTAATTGAGGTTTGATTTAAATGGTTTCTGAACGGGTATTGCGCTCCTGACTGATAACGCGGAACTTTGGGGAGGTCGATATGTACTTGATCACACATTTAAGTTGTCACCGCCCGTGATGTGAGACGTGTATGACTTGATCTATTGGATAAGTTTCAGTATAGATGATGGTGTGATTGCGTGGTGACATTTTTTTATCATACGCTCAGTCGATCATCATCGCCTCTCGACGTAAGGCGCGGATGACTCAATCCATCAGGTGGGTTTTGGTATGAGACTAGCCGATGGTGTGACTGCGTAGTGATCCCCCATATTACATGTTTTAAATTCGTTAGGTGAGGAAATCCTACGAGTTTACTAATAGATGGATGAGAAGGTACCCAAACGTGGATGCATTCGTGTGGTTGTTATGCGACTTGTAATAATATATGATATATTCTGGTGATGGACACTTTAATATAAAGACATTGTGCCACGCTAATATGTTATGATATGAGATTGTGTGTATCTTACTTTTCGGGTAACTTGAGTGGGGATTGGTACTAAGTTGCATTCTATACATTTGTAGTTTGTTATATCCTGATGTAGTATTTTAATATGCGACGTTCACTTATTAGTCTAGTGCTAGAAACTTATTCGTATTGTTTACGCCTTGGGTTGGGACACTTGTGTCGTATTTCATTTATGATGAGGGGTGAGATATCTCTTGCATGTGAGATATCTCTTTCATTTACTAGTGCATCGATATAGTTAGATTTTTTTTACAACTTTCTGGCCCTTACCCAAATCTACAAAACCCCTTCCCCTGGTATTATTATTTTTTTTCATATAGGAGTAGCAAGACTAAGCAGTTAGAGATGCAGTGATTGGACATCCAATTCTTCATCTTTATAGTAGGAGTTGTTATTTCATTTCAGTCGACATTCTAATATCTTAGAGTTTAATGAACCGGGGTGGTTCCAGGCTATTTACATTTCAGTTGGGGACTTTTGTATTATGTAAATTTATTATAGTGATGATTGAGTTTTAGTGGAAAGTTTTATTCTATTTCAGTTCAATTAATTATTTTGTTGTTTATTATTATTATGTGTCATGAATTGTTTTTATTTATTTTCATGTTTATTCTATAGATTGTACAGCGCGCCCTATCTTCGACATGTCAGTTTGATCAATTGCACGTGGAAAAATAGGGGGTGTTACAATATACAAATGTTTACATTTATTCTCCCCTTGCAACACCCTTTACTTATATTGCATTTATTTAATTAATTATTAATGCGTGATATCACCTGGGATAAGAAAATTTGTACTGCAACCAATAATTTTGGAGGGAAAAAATTCATTGACAATATGAGAAGAACCTCCCTTATTGCTACAGGTTATTGTCTATGAATGGAAAGAGACAATAGAATTTTCAAGCATATGTTCAACCGGTCAATGACCATCTTTAGATAATATTAATTTTTTGTTAAGTGCAATATTCTTCCATGGTCAAAAGCTAGGAAAATTTTTAATAATTGGTTTACTTGCATGAATTGGGGTCTTGATGAGGATCACATGCTAAGTAGTTAAAAAAAATTCTCCTATTGTCTCCTGCCACCATTTATTTTCCAATTTTGTTGTTGGTTAGTTTGTTTTATGTTGTATCTGTCCTTCGCTTTTTTAGGCTTGGTGATTCCTGTTGTATCCTAGCCTAGGACGGTATGCCCTCCTTTATTTTGTACGTCATCTTCTTTTATAATACATACTTACTTGCCAAAAAAATTATGTATTTCATATTTGTGTTATTTGGTAGAGTTAAATATTGCATACGTATTGTTACATAATTCAAGCGGGTGCTACTTCAATATAGAAATTGATGAAGTCGCAATGATTGATTAAGTTAAATATTTAAGTGATTTAGAATTATGAACGAATATGGAATGACCACGGGGCTAAGTGTTGGTTTTTTTGTTTGGATTAATCTCTTGACATCGGGTCCCACCGATCATGATGTAGGTTCTTATAATATCGAGTCATAATTAATTAATTAATGATAAGATTTAAATTTAGCTACGCATGACAGCTAATAATCAAACTTAACAAAATAATTGACTCGCGAAACATGTTCACTTTCAGGTTGGGTCGTGGGACATTTAGAAAGTCTGGAATGAGTTTAATGTAGTGGTCCAAGTTTTGAGATTGGACCAATATAATTAGGTTTGTTTTTTGATAGTAATAATATGTTGGATTTCATGAATATGATTTTATAATCTTATTTTTTTTAATAATCAAACATAATTTTGTAATTGAAATTACTCATATTAATAATGCTAGCTTATGTTATTAGAAATTATTAAATATGAATCATACATGTTGTAATCGATAAAAATAGTTTATTATGTGTATTGATTGGAATTCGTAGGTTAATTGAATCATTCTTATGAAGAAGATGAAATTAAGTTAGCTTTATAGTCTCTATATTTAAATCCTTAATTGTGTTATAAACCTTTTAAAACTTATAAAAATTGGTTGCTTACACTGCTTATATGATGATTATATGTTAAGGAAATGAGCTAATTTTGATGATTAAAGGTTGTTGGATTTAAAGCTTTTTGGTTATGGCCTCCATGGGTGAAACAATGAGGGGGGACCCATCACTCCGATCTGGCCCAGGTCTGTATCGATCCGACCCTATGGCCTTGCCCATTATGTGGGTTGGTTAGGGGCTTTTAGTTGGGGTTTGTAAATTTACTTAGGTTAGGGATCCTAAAATAGATTAAAATAGTTACAAAACCAATAGGTTTATGGGATAATATGTACTTTTAGTAGCCTTAGGGTTTGGGATAACATGTGTTTAATTGGTTAGTATTAGAAATAACCGAAATAAAAGAAATTAAACTTATGACCCATTACGTAGGGTTAATGCTGATTTATTTTGATTGTGTTAGCTCGTGGGTAACCTACTAGTAGGGATTTGATGGGGCGTGTACGATGTGACCACGTGGGTATCCCATTGAGTGCACGGGTTCTACCCAAGTCTTATTACCCCAATCCTACATTCTCAGACACCCATCTCCCAAGTTGGGACAATGGAGCTAGTTCCTCTCGTATAGCCTTAGGTATGGGGTCGTACGTTTGTTGTGATAGCGTAGTGATTTCTCTCGGATGTTGTTTTAAGGCTATCGGGTTGTGACTTCTTATAGCTATAGCTAGTAGTGTCACGAGTGATCCCCAGAGGTAATAGAAATAGGACTTTATAATTTGGATTTCGGATTGTGTATAGCCCCATATGATTTGGATGTGATTAGGGTGTGCTCACTTGGATATTGGATCGCGTGATTTAACACTTGCTTATACATTGTGATTATACTAATGATGTATACATGTAATTTATAACTCGAAAATTGTTATAGTATTGAGTACTTAGTTAAAAGAGGAAAAACTATTATATGGATATCATTGTTGGGATTAATTCACATGCTTATCTAGGTTGTTTGGGATGGGATAACTTAAAATATTGGAGGAAGATGTATTCTTATTATTGTGGCCCAAATGTAGTTATATTGCTTATCATTGGAGGTTTAATCCTCTATATGGAACTGTTTTCACAGGTCCTAGGCTGTAGTCACCTCAGACTTGAGAATTCATATTTGGAGTACTTCTCCATCATTAAGTTCGAGTTTCTCTTTCCTAAGATGTAGGTGTCAAGTGTGTAGTTAATTTTCATTACATCATTTATTTCAGTTTTGTTATTTAGACAACTTATTATGTATTCAGTTTTATTCGAGTCAAAGATTTTATGAGTTATTTATATATGAGTTGAATACATTATTGAGGGATCAAATATTGGTTTACCATGAGTTATTTATATTCCAGGGTTGGGATTTTATTTCATTATGATTGGATGGTCTCAAAGACGTATCATTTATTTATCTTTATATTATTTAGCATTGTTATCATTCATATCATTATTTATTTATCTCGTCCCAGCTGAGAATGGTATTATCTATTTTTTACGCTCGTATTATTTATGTTTGGAACGGAGCAATCTAATTATAAATTTTGTGGGGTATCACACCCCTTTGGCTATTCTGTGGCAAAAACTCAAAACCCAAAAAATCTTGATTAAGACAACCAAACTCACCCCCACATTATCCATATAATGAGAGTAGTGTGTCATAATATACATGAAATCCGTAAGACAACCAACAAACCAAAAGTCGAGTTTGAAACATGGGATTGAGTTGCACCATCATGACAATATTGAAATTAATGAATCACAATAAAAAAAATCATGTAGGTATAACATGCACAAAGGCAAACTCCCCCTGCTTTAGGAATCCTCCGATAAGAAATCAATATGAAAAAAAAAACAGGAATAAGATGAATTCACATGCAATAAATAATGCCTCTAAATCATATCAATCTCAATCAAATATGCCCCCATTCATCAAATATCTATCTCGAAAGGCATTTCTCCCACTGATATCCCCTAGTAATGTTTATCCCCCAATATTGGAGTAAAAATGATATCTCCCCCTATCTTGGACATTTCTCCCCCTTTTGACACAAAAAAGTCAAACATAAGTAGAATTAACGTAGATAACAGCTATAACATGGTATATTAACAAAATCACAAAGTATAAGAACTAGCGAAGTAAAAGTTAGATAAGCATGTGATAAAACCAATGCTATAATGAAGGTAATCCATGGAAATCCTTATGAATATGAGCAAAGTATCTAAACAAAGTCTATAACATCAACCAAACATGTGAAAAAGATAAAATATAATGTGTAACAAGTGAATATATATAAGAGACTTGTAGAACAAGATATATCTAATAATGTGATAATGTGAAACAAGATAATATCATCAAAAATAACTAGAAGAGATCACAATAGTAGAGCAACGCGATTAACAATAAATCTATAATATAAACCAATTATGAATAAAAAATAACCACACATTCACCAAATTATAGCAGTATCCAACACAAAATAAAATAGATCAAAACATAATAGGAGTAATACAAGATGAGTACAGTAATATTCAAATGTACTAACGCAAACAGAGTACATAAAATCCATCAACATAAAATAGAGATAGGCATAAAATCTCTAGCCATCATTTATAAGGTCCTAAAAATCATCATCCTCATTGCCACCATCATCATCATCATCCTCTGTATCCTCGTCATCATCATTTTCAAACTCAACAGGGACAGGAGCGGGATGTGGACCAGATATCGATAAGCCTGGAAAAGCAATAACACTCAATCTCTACAATATGTGACCATATTCGCTCGGTAGTTTGGTCGAGCAGGGTGAAGCAATAGTGAAGTTCCCTATCATCAATGTCATTCGCATATCTAAGCAGTCAAAAACATCTCTCATAAAGGTAAAGTAACTATCGAGATATTCTTTAGTAGGCTAATGAGCTCACAAAGTGGGGATAACTGGAGCAAGAGCAGGTGAAGGACCTTATGTTATATCCTTGGGCTTGGAATCCATATCAGGTGTTAGAATTACTCTATATGTAATGAACAGAATGAGTTGTACTGACACCAATGGTAGGTGATCAAGTGCGAAAAGTAGCGCGTGTAAAGACGCTAATCGTTGTTTTCATTTCGCCAACTCAATACAAAAACCTAAGCTACAACTACACTTGCGGGGCAAGTAGAGCGGTAAGTCGGGTATCGAGAATCCACAGGGACAAGTTGTTAGAATTTATAAGGTTTAATATTCCAAAATAAAAGTGTAAAAGGTGAACTACAAACTAAAAGAAAAGATGCATGAAAGGGAAAGATTAATCTAGGCGAGGGAAATTAAACTAAATTAATAAAGAGAATAAAAACTATAGGTTGCGTCGAATATCCCTCACCCAAGTTAATTAGTATAAAATGGTTACATGGGTCGACGAGTTATTAAGGTTGCGTCTCATTTCGACAGTTAAGTAAATCAAGAGTTGTCACACCCCTAAATTTGCATAAAATCCTAATACGATTTTGGTGTCAACAAATACCCCGAAAATTACGCGCGAAAGGTCGTAAGCACGGGACATACATGATATGCCCCGTCAAATCCCCTAGGCATAATAACTAGGACAACGCACCCGAAATAGACCCGTAAACACCATCACCAAAGCAAAGCAACATGTCAACCCGGAATGAGTTCAATCCGACACAACCTAGACTAAATTAGCCACTACACATAATTAAAAGCACAAATAAATGAAACTAAGTTAAAACAACTAATTATCAAAGAAAACAAGAATTAAACTACCAACAACTAATAAATCAAAGCAATAAATCAAGAGAACAAAGCTTAAACAAAGAAATAAAGCATTAATTAAAGGAAGAGGATGAATGAATAGTAACTTACATACAAATGGGTATAAACCCAAAGAAGAAGAGAAGGGCCAAAGCTCCCAAAACAAAACCCTAAAATATCCTATCTAAAATGAAATATATATCCAAAGAAATCCCCCTTAACACTCTATTTATACCCCAAAATAAACCCCAAACAAAACCAAGCCAAAAAAACCAAAATAAGTCAATTTTCGTACATATCTGATGGGACCGGTCGACCTCTATTTTGGGACCTATCGACCGCACTTTTGGAATTTGCCTTGGGCTTGAGGCAGCCCCCTTTTACACTCCGAACCAATTTTGATGCGTTGCACGGAAATGGCCATAACTCCCTCATACGGAATCGAAATGAGGCGTGGTCGGAACTGACGCGAAGATAATTCAATTATCTACATGATTCTGTTTTGAAACCCTCCAAATTATGAAGTATGAAATTACCAAAATGCCCTTGAAGTAGAAGAAAATACTGAAACCTTCCGGAAATGGACATAACTTCCACATACGAAGTCAGAATGACGCACGGTCAGTGGCCACGGAAGGATAATTTGATGTTCTACATGTTGGTAACTTCATTCCATAAAAAATAGTGAGTTTGAAAAGACCAAATTGCCCTTGAAGTAGCATTCGACGATGGAACTTCTCCGAAATGCAACCGAACCTCACTTTTAGCGTTCCAATACCTACAAAAGCACAAATAACCCCTGCAAAGCATGTATACATCCAAATCCATGGTTTTCTGGTTAATGAGCATAATTATAGGCATTTAGGACCGTAAAAGTGCTAGAATGCATAAAGATAACGGGCGGAAATATGTAATAATCGATACGAATCACACCCCCTAACTTAAACATTGCTAGTCCCTAGTGATGAAACAAACAAAACTAGTCCACAGAAGGAGATACAAAATGCATATATGCATCGAAATATAATTGCCACTTTCGTAGGGAACACGATTGCATTTAGCATATGCAATAAGCCGTTAAACCCCTAGGTTACCCTAGTGGACGAGTGTCGTCTCGTGAGGGTTTTCAGGGATGATACCCACAAACATCATATGGTTTCCTCAAAATATGCCGAAACCAGCATGCGACAGTCCCAACAAAAGCGAAAAAGATTTCATATGCATTATTAGCAAAGTGAATGAATTCACATAAAAGTTCAAATCATTAACATTATAGAATGCACCTCATATAATTGAAACTTTAAAAGTGGGAGGGGGGAGAGCAAATGCAAAATATGATTTGGCAAAAAACTTATATAAATCGGATACTAATCAAAGCAAGCATACATTCAATCCTCACGGGCATTCGCTCAACAAATGAAATCACTCGGAATGGAAGGTAATACACGGGACATGCGGGCATAAAGAGTAAATGTAAATGGAAACTAGGCCGCACACATGTCACAAATGAAGAACGCTATATATAAAATGAAAAACTGTAATCTCAATGAAAGGATACCGCACACTAAAAGAGGCGAAATGCATTTTCACAGATTATCAAAACTATTATGACTTTTAAATTAAATGCACCCTAAGATCACATCGAACTTTATAGGGTTGTAATGTAGGTTTGGGGTTAAGGTACGAAATGAAAGGTATATGTACGGATTCAAAGTGGTCGGAGATGAAAACTTGGAATAATGGGAAGGATGCGGGCAATATCAAAAATGGAAAGTAGTTTCCAAACAATCATTAAATGTATCATCGGGGAGAGGAATCAAAGCTTATTGAACACTATACACAACATAAACAACTTTCTCTTTTCTTTCTTTTCTTCTTTTTCTCACTTTTTATTTTTTTGTTTTCTTTTGCTTTTTGCTTTCTCTTTTTCTTCACTTTTTTCACATCACTTTTCTTTACTTATCAAACTCTCATATGCCTAAATTGCAACCGACATCATAAAAACAACATTCAATCCTAAGTAACATTCCAAACAAAGGTATGGAAAGTGTATGTATGGTATATAACTCCAATTTAGAGTTGGTTATGGGAAGGGGGTTATGAAACGAAAGGCTATATTTAGGCTCAACGGGGTTAACGAGGGTAAACATATAAGGGTGGGGTCAAGGCTAATATGGGTGATATAATAAAGAATTCCTATGATCATTTCACAAAGTTTACGCAATTCTCGAGTCAAAACAATATATGAAAATCATGCTCAAGTAACACATTTCAAGTATGAACTCAATTAATGAACGGTCAAATGAAAGAATAGTGAGATCACCGACGAATTCAACGTTTTCAATGAGAAAAGAATAGTGTATACACTCACAAACGACGAAAGGTACAAAGCTTACTCGATGTAAGTATATACAATGCAACAAAAGATTACCGAGTTATAAAAATCTTAAACCAAATCAATATAACCATAAAAGTGCATGTGCTCATGGGATTAAAGTTTAATTCATGAAGTTATTCACAATATCAATAATCGAGACTAAAGTCTAATAACTTCTAAAATCGAGAACATGCATCATTGGGTTGTCAATTGGATCAGACAGTTATTGAAATTTATCATCGGAAACAAAGGCAAAATGCCCAAAAAGGAGAAAAAAGAAAGAAAATCTTTTTGAAATTTTTGAATTTTTATAAGAAAAGCATACTAAGTAACTAACATGTGAGCAAAAACATGGACTAAAATAAGAAATGGATAGAATATCCCACACCCCCTAACTTAAAACTTGACATTGTCCTCAATGTAAATTAAGAACCAAGTTAAAGAGAGGAAAAGAGCGATATTACCCAAAATTGGAGCGATCCCCATAAGAACAAGTCCAAAAAATCTACAAAACAAGTTAGTACCGAGCATAGCAAAAACAAATAATAAAAAGTTAACTAATTACACTAGACTAAATTAAAAAGGAAAGAAAAAATAAAAAGCTAACTATATACAACCTACTATTTAGACTTCACACTAACTGTACACGAGAAGTCTAAATAGCTGAGGGTCCACCATAAGAACGATTTGACTTTGGAGGATAACCGGTGTACCCTCACATACAAGCATGCCCTCCGAAAAATATGAATTCCGTTTTAATAACGGAAGGCATGTGTAAGGCGGAAGAATTGAACCGTCGCCAATTAAAAGTTTTGGTGGGACGATGGGGGGTTTGGATTGAACGGGTGACAAAAATAAGTGGGGACCGAGAAAAGCTGAAAATCCTCCCAATGATTTTGAAGTTGGAATGGGAGGCGGTGCACACCAAGGCAAAGATGCGATTGTGGAGGGCGACTCGAGAAAGTACTCCTCATCGGCGATAGGGTTTAAAACATTAAAGTTTGAAACCGAATCATCGGGTACTTGTTCCGGTGGGGTAATAAAGAATGAAAATGGGGATGAAAGAAATTCAAACTCATGAGATGAATCATTATCGCATGAAGTTGGAATTTCAAAGGAAATAATATCATTTTCAATGAAATGTTCTTCTTTGGGGGCCAAAGAAGAAATCATTTCATTGCAAATAGATATTACGTCATTTTCATCCTCACTTTCAATATCTATTAAGATATGGGCAAAGTCTAGAATGGCTTGTTCCAAAGTAGGTACAAGTACCTCATTTGGTTCAAAACATTCCTCGACTTCAAAAGTCTCGGAAGCAAAATCGTCGTCGGACTCAAATGATAAATCCAACTCATGTTCCCACGAACGATTTTCTTCTCGATAACGATTTTCAATTTTCTCATTCTCATACATACGCAAGCCCTCACCGAATGTCATAGGTCGAGGTGCGGATGCATTAGAATGGGAACTTTGAAAATTACCATCGGACTTAAACGAAAACTCATTATTATAGGAATTTTGAAAACTATTCGAATTAGTTTCAAAATTCCTATTATAAGGAGGTAAAGGCCCAAAATCATTATCATCATCATCAAAATTCCAATAAACCTAAGTTTTGACTTTCGTTATACTCGCCCAAAGTAATATGTGAATTTGAAAATTTTTGGGACTCTAAGTATTCACCGAAAGTTTAGGTTTGCGAGAATTTTGAGAATTATAATAAGGATTACCGAAAGAATTGGAATAAGACATGCTTACCCCAAAAATGGCTCAAGTGGCGAATTCCACAAAGTAGGTGCGCGCAGAAAGAATTCGAGCGTTTCTAAGTGCTCAAATGTGGAAGTCCTGCAAAAAGGTTAGCAAATAATACAAATAGAAAGAAAATACTATGAAATACTAAATCAAAAATATGCTAAAACAAACTCATCCCCGGCAACGGCGCCATTTTGATCAAGTGCGAAAAGTAGCGCGTGTAAAGACGCTAATCGTTGTTTTCGTTTCGCCAACTCAATACAAAAACCTAAGTTACAACTACACTTGCGGGGCAAGTAGAGCGGTAAGTCGGGTATCGAGAATCCACGGGGACAAGTTGTTAGAATTTATAAGGTTTAATATTCCAAAATAAAAGTGTAAAAGGTGAACTACAAACTAAAAGAAAAGATGCATGAAAGGGAAAGATTAATCTAGGCGAGGGAAATTAAACTAAATTAATAAAGAGAATAAAAACTATAGGTTGCGTCGAATATCCCTCACCCAAGTTAATTAGTATAAAATGGTTACATGGGTCGATGAGTTATTAAGGTTGCGTCTCGTTTCGACAGTTAAGTAAATCAAGAGTTGTCACACCCCTAAATTTGCATAAAAGACTAATACGATTTTGGTGTCAACAAATACCCCGAAAATTACGCGCGAAAGGTCGTAAGCACGGGACATACATGATATGCCCCGTCAAATCCCCTAGGCATAATAACTAGGACAAAGCACCCGAAATAGACCCGTAAACACCATCACCAAAGCAAAGCAACATGTCAACCCGGAATGAGTTCAATCCGACACAACCTAGACTAAATTAGCCACTACACATAATTAAAAGCACAAATAAATGAAACTAAATTAAAATAACTAATTATCAAAGAAAACAAGAATTAAACTACCAGCAACTAATAAATCAAAGCAATAAATCAAGAGAACAAAGCTTAAACAAAGAAATAAAGCATTAATTAAAGGAAGAGGATGAATGAATAGTAACTTACATACAAATGGGTATAAACCCAAAGAAGAAGAGAAGGGCCAAAGCTCCCAAAACAAAACCCTAAAATATCCTATCTAAAATGAAATATATATATATCCAAAGAAATCCCCCTTAACACTCTATTTATACCCCAAAATAAACCCCAAACAAAACCAAGCCAAAAAAACCAAAATAAGTCAATTTTCGTACATATCTGATGGGACCGGTCGACCTCTATTTTGGGACCTGTCGACCGCACTTTTGGAATTTGCCTTGGGCTTGAGGCAGCCCCCTTTTACACTCCGAACCAATTTTGATGCGTTGCACGGAAATGGCCATAACTCCCTCATACGGAATCGAAATGAGGCGTGGTCGGAACCGACGCGAAGTTAATTCAATTCTCTACATGATTCTGTTTTGAAACCCTCCAAATTATGCAGTATGAAATTACCAAAATGCCCTTGAAGTAGAAGAAAATACCGAAACCTTCTGGAAATGGGCATAACTTCCACATACGGAGTCAGAATGACGCACGGTCAGTGGCCATGGAAGGATAATTTGATGATCTACATGTTGGTAACTTCATTCCATAAAAAATAGTGAGTTTGAAAAGACCAAATTGCCCTTGAAGTAGCATTCGACGATGGAACTTCTCCGAAATGCAACCGAACCTCACTTTTAGCGTTCCAATACCTACAAAAGCACAAATAACCCCTGAAAAGCATGTATATATCCAAATCCATGGTTGTCTGGTTAATGAGCATAATTATAGGCATTTAGGACCGTAAAAGTGCTAGAATGCATAAAGATAACGGGCGGAAATATGCAATAATCGATACGAATCAGTAGGTTCTAAATTAATTGGTGATTGGTCTGAACAAAGACGTGGTACCCCTAATGAGTTTAGGTAACCAGTGATTATACGTGCAAAGGGTAACGCATCTTAAGAGGTAACAGAAGTTCCATATCGAATGACCTCAAGAATGATGATGGGAATTATATGTTATGATGCATAGCTATAAAATGAATTAGGAGACCTGTGGAGTACAGAAAATTCTATGAACATATCATAGGCATGAGGTCATAAATAACCACAAAGTGAAGTATACAATACTTCTTCCTCAAAGAAACTCTCTAAAATAGATTACCTACCCATGACGTCTCTCTCCTGGCTATAAAAGTATCTAACTAATGATGAGTAAGATTAATCTCGGTGTAGGCAGTGCGCTCAAGATGATCCTCTCTCAGCAAACTCAAATGGGAAGCTAGCACATCTTCAGCCAGGATAATCTTAAAACCACGTACAAAAGGCGTTAGGATAAAAGAATCCTTAGAAGACACGATAATGTTTGCGTAGAACTCACAAATAAAAGTGGCATTAATCGACGAATGTAGGCTATAGAGTTTGGAGGAAGAAAGGTGCTGAACCCTCATCTGATAAAACAATCCATCCTCAGTCTTAGTAGGATGTGTTAGATCCACATCTCTATCGACTCTAACGACTCGGGTGTCAAAACCACTCGTATAAGTTAAATCATCCTTAGTAAAACCTAATGGAGGATGAATATGAAGTCATCTATGGAACAGTAGTGGAGGCTCTCGAGGCCTGAGTGCATTGTATTGACATTTTTGGTGCATTCGGAGGTGAAATATGGGTCTCTCGCAAAAAGGAAGTCTCACTAGGGCCACTCAGGGGTCATGGGATAACTCTCTTGCGTGTAAGAAACTTTTCACGTCCCACGGTGATAAACAAATATAGGAAAATGCACACAAACAAGCAACGGAAAGAAATCCAAAGAGAGTATATGATGAAATGAGAAATTGACCAAGTACCCAAATCAAATCTCAAAGTAGAAAATAAACACCTACAACTGGATGAATATCCTAAAATAACTCTAAAAGGTATCAAATCAAGAAAAAGATTCGAAAGAGTAACATTTACTTAATTTAGATCTAAGAATACCCAAAAACGTAAAAAAAAATGGGGATTTTGCACTCCCAATTCAAGCTAAACTCACTAAAATTGAAAATAAACCTCACATACAAGGCCAATGACTTATTCTTCTCACAAAACTATGATTTGCTCTGGTATGAAAGGATTTGAAGAATTTTTAAAATGATCCCTAAATTTGGTTTTAAAACCATTTTTGGACTGTTTGCAAAGTCCGTATGTATGACTAAAATTCCTATCGTGCATACGGCTATCAAGCATATGGGCACAATATGGAACCGTGCATACAGTTTTGTCCAAAAGTTAATGTATAAAAATCATCCAAAAAGACTACACAATTGAACCCAAAATCTCAAACACTCAAAAATATTAAATGAATGTATGCAGATGCATGAAAAACATTCATTTTGACATTTTAAAGTACAAGTTTGAGATAAATGCACAAATTAACAACTTATACACATATATACATATGACATAAAAATATGTAAGGTGTGAACATGATTAGGCTATATATAATAAAAATGATTCGATGCATAAATTTCTTTTAAATTTTGATTAATGGCATAGTTCGAGAACACATTCAAAATAAACATTAATCACTCAATAATATATATATAATTCCAATCGAATCAAATAAAGCAATTTTATATCTCAATCATGGCATGATCGTGAACAAATATATGTTACAAAATCAAAGAATGCACATAATCAAGTTAAAAGAATTACTTGTCATTCACTTATAAAAAAAAGAATCACAAGTCATGCTTAAGTTTATCATTTCAATAAAATCCTTTCGAGATATGATGTTTATCCCTAAAGAAGGTACCAAAAGTGTAGCACTAAAAGAAAACTTAAAAACCCTAACTTATTTTTCATGCCTTGAATTTTCTAGCATTTCATTTTATCTCTTTTCATCATAATATGGATTTTTCTACAATGGGCTTCATTCAAACTTTAGCAGACACCTATTGAAGATAC
This sequence comes from Sambucus nigra, assembly GCA_949130495.1. Classification (NCBI taxonomy): domain Eukaryota; kingdom Viridiplantae; phylum Streptophyta; class Magnoliopsida; order Dipsacales; family Adoxaceae; genus Sambucus; species Sambucus nigra. The sequence continues at coordinate 663,434,127 of OX422210.1, forward strand.
TTAAATTCCCAAGTCAATGTTATCTCACCAATGGTAGCCCTTTCCATTTCAAGAAAATTTTATCAATGAACTCCATCAAGTAAAGTACACACAACTCTCAAATGGTCCATAGAAACGTTTTAAAATCATTAATATTAGATCTCGTGATTTAATCATGATTAAAATCAAGCACTAAATTCAAGACACAACAAAAAATATAAAATTCAAGGGATATGCATGTGCATGTGTAAAGTGAAATCATAACCAATTATTTCAGCAAAATTTCACTATCATGATTTATCATGTGAATTATAACATATCATTGAGATAATCAACATTTGCACCAAATAGTTAAGAATTCATGTTTTAACAATCATTCAAGTTTAGTTCACACATCAAATAAATGTAACCGAATTAATTAATCATATATCATAAAAAGTATAAAATGAAAATATTTTTGGCATTTTGAAATATTAATGATGCAATATGTAGGTGATAAAATCCTACTATAGTTAATTCAACATAGTTAAGACGAGCATAAAGTAAAGATAACAATCACATAACACAGTATATACGTGGTTCAGCAACATGCCTATATCCACAGAGTCTCTCTCTCTCTCTCTCTCTCTCTCTCTCTCTCACACACACACACACACACACACACACACACTCACTCTATTGATCAATTCTTGATAATAAAAATTACATGCCCTTTTTTTCGAGGGGGTATGGGTTACATTTATGGGGAAAATGAAGAGACCGATTTGTGTGCGACTCCATGATCTTAGATTACTGACATGATTTTATCGGGTGAATTTAATTCCAAGATTTCTACTGATCGGTATCCCCTAGTCCTTATCTCCAAGCAGCGGTCGTTTATCAAGTCTGCATACACATGTCAACTTCTCCTATCATGTTAGATAATCCCCCCATAATTTCCCCCAAAGCTTTTCAATCTAAATAGGGTGGAGAGGTTTAGTTACCCGTTGAACGTAACACTAGTCAGTAGTATGATTTGATCACCCATAAAATCTATGGTTGGAAGATATCAGCATTTCATGTTTTTTAAGATGAAAATCAGCTTCATTATGCCCGTTAAGATTAAAGGGCATGCTTGTGATTTTCCTCGGTGTTTTAGGGGTACACTGGTAACTTTATGTTATTTAATGACAAGGCAGTAGCGTGTGTACCATCATGATCAAGGAGATAGTCCCTTGACTAGTTGAATAAGAATGACATCTGTAGGAATTCATGATTCCTCACTTCCTAGAGAGGGGAGTCTAACAAATGGGTATTCAACCCCATACCAATGTCGGAATCGGGAGTCACAAGGAAGTCTCATAATTGCTTAGGCATTCAACCACCCATGATTATATGAGACCTACCTGGCTTTATCCAAGTGGGGTAAAGCATTCGTCTAACCGTCATCATATCCCTCCAACCACACTACACGAGGTCCATGACGAAACTGCTATCTCAATCTCATAATTTTTTGTTGAATACTCCACTTGGTCATTTGGTCTTCGTAGAAAGTGCGGTCAGACCTATCGAGCTTCTCCCTCAAACAATTATTCTCATCCTGCTATAGACCAACAATGTCACTGACATATCTGATTTAAACCCAAAGAGAAGCCATTAAATGGGTTTGCTCACTATAAGCACTTGTCATCTTTTGAAGTGCTTGTTGAGCAGACAAAAATACTTCACAAGCTCGCCCAGAAGCATCCCAACCAAGAATGCGGTTCGAATCTTCATTCGCTTGAGATATTGGCACCAGTGCCAACTTGCTATTAGACTACAAAGATAAAAAAAGGAAAGGCGTTCAGAAACTAGAGATAAAGTAAGCATACACCAACAATAAAAAATACTCGATTAAGATACAACCAGGCCAAAAATGATAAGTTTCTTCATTGAAATATAAAACTTGGGCAAGTCCTTACAAATCAAACAACCGAAAGATAGTAAATATAAAGAATAAGAGATCTTAGGCTAATATATCTAGCTCGGCCTTTTTTTTTAACCTGCTCTTGTTCGGTCACGCCCTTATTCGGGTTCGTGGCCTCTTTTGCTTGCTCGACTCCCTCCCTTTCCCGATAGCCACCTGCATTTTCACCCTCCTTTTCATCTAATTTTGAAGGAGAACTTGAATGGTACTCACCAAATAACTCAAACTCATAAGTCATTTCTACCTTGACCAAGGCCTTGTCCCAGCCTTTCTTAAAAGAGAACTTATGGAGATAGTCCAACTATTTCGTGGCCATAATAAATGTATCGTCCCACCCCTAATCGTAGGCTTTGTCCTTAGTCTCTGAGGCCTCAAACAAGGTCTGATCATATTACTCAAAAACCTTCTCCAGCTGCTCATTTTTGAATTTGAACTTGGTCAACTCCGGCTTTTTGGCTTTACTCTCGACCTCATAGGCCTATGATATGAGCCACACTATGAGTGAGTCCCAAAATGCTTTAAAGGCTGCCAACATACGATCTGTGCCATGCTCCGAGTGAGTCCCATACAATGGTCGTCGTGCTACAATTACTGCCAATCTAAATCATCGAACATGAAATATATATAGTCATCCTTTTTTTATGAACTTTGTAACTTTCCGATCTGGTTACTTGTAATCACATAAATATGAATGAAATTATGTAGTCAATTCCATGTCATGCATTTTCCCATTTTCTATGTTGAGCATGTTTTCATTAGTTACCTTACATTTTAGGATAAGTGTCATCACACCACCTTGGGCCTAGGACAAACTACAATGAAATGCAATTTGTCGCCAGGTAATATACCCGTTTAGGATTTTAGCCGATTAAAGTCAGGACGCTTAGTGCTAAGGGATCCCCCATAGGTCTTTTTCTTAGCTGGGTAATTTTTTATGTTTTCATATTTATTAGTGATGAAAATATGTAGCCTCAAGATATGACTAAGTGTAACCTCACTTAGGCATTCAACAGTCAATCATATCTTGATCAGACATATTTGAACAAATTTGTAATATTAATGGCCATATCACAATGAGAGTTCATGATTAACAATGTTAGCCTGCCATTTGGAATAATAAGAAGGCTAATTGCATTAATTGAACTTTAAATCTTCCAAGAAGTTGGAATAACTGAAGCTTAAAACTTAAATAAAGTTAAAATGTTTTAGAAATAAAATCTCCTGAGGTTGGCCACATTCCAGACCCTAGTAATATACCTGCTCCCCCCCCCCCAACACACAAACACACACACACACACACATTATTTCCAGATAGTAGGCTCATTGGAGGTCGTCTGTTATGATTTTGAATGGTCCTTCCCATTTGGACACAATTTGCCATCTGATGGCTTTTTCACACTGCCAATAATCTTTCTTATCAAGTAATATCCAACCTAGAACTTCCTTGGATTGAAGCCTTTGTTGTACTACTTGACCAACTACTGTTGGTAAGAAACCAGTTTTTTTTTTTTTTTTTTTGGGGGGGGGGGGGGGAATTATGTGTATTAATGAACATAGAAAAGCAATTATAAGACAATAAAGAAAATACCTAACAACACACAAAGGGAAAAAGTCCTACCTACTACATATACAAAGCAAAATAACAAAAGGCCCAAGGCCTTACACAAATTGTAAGCTCAAGGATAAGAAACCTATCTCAAAGCACTTTCAGGTATATTCCAGTTCAAGCAGGCCATCCAGTTGTGGTAGTTTCTTTTCCCTTTCTTCCAAGTCATGGCTCTAGCTCTAACCATTCCTTCAATCTCTTTGATAATAACCTCCGTAGTCTTGGCCACGCTGCTGAAGTGCCTCCCATTTCTTTCCATCCAAAGGAAATAAATGGTGGTAGAGAAGGAGATACTCCTAATTCTATAGACAAACTTGGATCCCCCATAGTTAGTAATGTCATTATGAACCTCGTCATCCTAATTAAGTCTATCTCTATAATCTTGGCTTCTGAACCAAATCTCCTGCCACACAAACTCAACAAAATTGCACCCATTAAACAGGTGGGAAATGGTCTCCACTTCTTGATTACAGGTACATCATAGGTTATCCTCAGAGATGCCCCAGCTATAGAGCTTGTCCTTGGTATGTAAAGCCTTTTTACAAGTCAACCAAAGGATGAAAGCATATTTGAGGATATTATTCTTGTTCCAGACAATCATATGCCAATTAGTGACAGGAACAATAGGGGATAGTTACTTACAAGCAGAGCCAACAGAGAATCCATAACTTGAGGGAGCCCAAACAACCTCATTTTTAGTTCCCTGTCTAATTCTAGGCATGTCAACATCACTAATCTTCACGAGTTTCCAAGTATTAGTTGAAGGCCATCTCTAGTTGCTTCCATGAATATAGTTTGCCACCAGAGCTTTGTAGTTACTTGCAGCATCATAAATAACTCTATCACTATAAAGCTCAAGTAAAGAACCATTTGGATGCCAACTATTATACCATAGGAAGGTGTCCTGGCCATTTCCAATCTTGTGCTTAATGAAAGGTCTGCCCAACTGCCTAATTTGCATAATCTTCCTCTAGCTCCAAATGGAATCATTTGGAATTGAGATGGCCCATACACTATCCCTCCTCAGCTTGTAGGTATTGCACAAATTCACCCAAAGGAAATATTTTTTCCTACAAATGTTCCATAATAACTTCATTATAGCAATAACATTCCAATTCTCCAGACATTTTATGCCCAATCCCCCTGCTTCAGTGCTATTACGGAGATCTTTCCAAGCCATCTTAGCACCAGTGTGCCTTAGATCAGACCCAGACCATAAGAAATCCTTCATTAATTATTCAATTTTAACAATACCCCCTTGGGAAAAATGAAGAGGCTAGGCCAATAAACTTGTATCCCAAAGATCACAGACTTGATAAGTGGTAACCTTCCTGCATAGCTGAGTTACTTGTTTGCCCACCCATTGATTCGAGCAGTAACCCTCTCAATCAGCCTATTGCAATCCTCATATCGGAGCCTGGGAGTTATGAGGGGCACACCCAGGTACATGAATGGGGGATTGCTATGAGAGAAACCAAGGAGATCCTTCATATCATTAATGGTTACTTCATCAATACCAGAGGAAAGGAAATTACTTTTGTTAGCATTATTTTTTAGACCAATGATATGATAGAAGTCATCCATTGCTTTCTTGGCAAGGTTGCAAGAGTTAATGTCCCCTCCACAAAGAATGATAAGGTCATCGGCAAAGCTCAAATGATGCAGCCCCACATCCTTGCATTTAGGGTGGTAAGTAAAGCTAGGATCTCTGCTTGTTCTATCCATGATGCAAGAAAAAATTTCCATGACTAAAAGGAAAAGGTAATGTTCCGGGGGTCACCTTACCAACAAAGAATCCATAAAGCTGGCCATTTAAACAAATAGAGAATCTGGTAGTGGTAAAACATTCATGGATCCATTCGACAAATTTAGGGGGGAAGCCCATGTGCATAAGGATTTTAAAGAGGAAATCCCAGCTTACAGTGTCATAAGCCTTCAAAAGATCAATTTTTAAACTGCATCTAGGAGGGTTGAGTACCCTATGATAGTTTCTCATTACTTCTTATAGTAAAAGGATGTTATCAGAGATAGATCTCCCCACTACAAAAGCAGCCTGGCTAAGGTTGATAAGAGTTGGCAGAATAGGCTTCATTCTCTTGGCAATAATTTTGGAAATGCATTTGTAAATGGTGTTACAGCATGAAATTGGTCTAAAATCATGCATACCAATAGGGGTAAGGACTTTAGGTATGAGAGCCAAAGTAGTACAATTCCATTGTCTAGGAAGGTAGCTGCAATTGTAGAAGAACTATATAGCCTCAATCACACTCCTTCCAACCATATCCTAATTTTTGTTGAAAAAAAGAGCATTGAAACCACTAGGTCCAGGGGCCTTATTAGACCCAATAGAGAACATGGACTCCCAGATATCCTCATCAACAATGGGGGCAATCAAAGCTTCCATATAAATCTCAGGAATTCTCTTCAAAACCACCTCATTGAGTAAGGGAGGGGGATCCACACATGATCTGCTAGTGCCAAGCAAGTTAAAGAAATAATCAACAACAATGTTGGCTATATTTTGAGCTCCCTCCATAATAATACCATTCCCATCCACAATAAAAATGATCTTTCTCCTAGCAGTAGCCTGAGCTGCCTTCTTGTGAAAAAAGGTGTTATTCCCATCCCCCAACTGCAGCCATTTCTCTCTTGAGTGTTGTTTGTAGAAAGGACTCCTCTGAATTTCTTAGCTCTAGATATTTAGTCAACAAATTCCTCTCTTCTACTTGGATACTAATATTGCCACTATCCCTATCCAACCTAGTCTGAACCTCATCCAAGGCAACCTTGGCCTAATCCACCTTTTTAGATAAATGGTTGTAAAACTTTTTGTCAAAATCTTTTAAATTTACCTTCAGATGCTTCATATTTTTGCTTAATTGGATCATAGGACTACCCTAATCACTAACAGACCAAGAATCAATAATAATCCCATGAAAGTCATCATGGTCTATCCAGAAATTATAAAATTTAAAGGCTTGGGTCTAAACGGATTCGGAGGGGATATGAGAATGATGATTGGCGAGTGATTAGATATCCCATGTGGAAGCACAGTAGCTTGAGATTCTGGGAAACTAAAGAGGCACGCATCATTATGTAGGACTATATCCAATCTAGATTGCACATTATCAGTTCCCTCATGTCTCTTATTCCAGGTTAAACCATAAACTAGTGGTCACCATGTCGTCAGCCTGGATGTCATTGATGTAGTAGTTGAATGCAGTAATAGCCTCCAAGTCAATATCATGAATACCTATTTTTTCCTCATGTGACCTAACAATATTATAAAAAAAACATCAAAACCCACGGTTGATCAATCACAATCATTTTGTTCAAACTCAGAAACTCCCACAAATGGTAGGTATCCCCGTAGATGAAAGAGGCAAAGAAGTTGTTGGTTCTCCCACATATGTCAACATTGCACAACATAACTTGAGGGTGAGTGATTATGCGCATGAAATGCATGGTCGTGTAAGGGCACGATCGTTGTTTTCATTTCACTGCGGTAATACAAAAACCTATATTACTACTACACTTGCGAGGCAAGTCTAGCGGTAAGTCGGGTATCGAAAATCCGCAGGGATGAGATGTTAGAATTCAATTGATTTACTATTCCGAAATAACAGTGTAAAAGATGATTACAAACAAAAAGAAAAGATGCATGAAAGGGAAATTATTAATCTAGGCAAGTGTATTGAAACTAGACTAAGAAAGTAAGTAAAATTATAGGTTGCGTCGAATATCCCTCACCCGAGTTAATTTGTATAAAATGGATACATGGGTCGACGAGTTATTTAGCATGCATCTCGTTTCGACAATTAATTGAATCAAGGGTTGTCATGCCCCTAAATCCGCATCAAAGCCTAATAAGATTATGGCGTCAACAAATACTCCGGAAATTGCGCACGAAAGGTCGTAAGCACGGGACATACATGATACGCCCCGTCAAATCTCCTAGGCTCAATAACTAGAGCAACACACCCGAAATAGACCCGTAAACACCATCACCAAAGCAAAGCAACGCGTCAACTCGAGTGAGTTCAATTCAAACACAACCTAATTTAAATTAGCTAGAAAGCATGTTAAAAACGCAATAAATGGAAAGCGGTAAATAAATGCGGTAAATCTACACTAGAAAGCAAGTAAATCAAAGCATGAAAACTAATTAACAAAGCATGTAAATTAACTAGAAAGCAAGAAATAAAGGAATACAACTATATTAAATGGAGAGGGTAATGAATAGTCAACTTACATAACAAAAAGGGCGTCAATCCAAAGAGAAATGAAGAAGAACTAACCAAAAATCCAAACCCTAACCTAAACAATCTTCTAAAACTATCTAAAACGTTCCTCTCTGTTATTACAACAAAATTTGGTATTTATACTAAGTGGAATTAAATTAGAAAAGAAAAGAAGAAAGAAAAGAAAATGGCAAAATATCTACTGGAAACAGGGGATCGATCGATCGATCCCCTGGGCTCGATCGATCGATCAATGAAATCGTGGTAAAAATCTGAAGGATCGATCGATCGATTAAGCAGGTCTCACCCAAGGCAGCCACTGCATTGCCTTTTCTTCCGCTTCTCCTCCTCTTTTGGTTTCATTATTTTTCCCTCAGCTGAAACCGCCATAACTTAATCATACGAACTCGGAATCGTGTACTGTTCGTGGCCACGCGCGAAGCTTGCGAGGAGGGATACAACTTTCGTGAGATGTTGGGCCAGTGCCCAAGCTATGAAAATACTAAAATGCCCTTGAACGTGCCATCGCGTACGGAAATCGAGCGGAATGCGTTTGAACTTCACACTTAGCATCCAAATACCTATAAAAGCTCAATTAACCCCTGCAAAACATGTTAACGTAGAAATCCGAGCTTGTCTAGTTAACGCGCATAAATATAGGGAATAAGATACCCGAGGGGCTAAAATGCATCTTTTCGAAGGATGAAATACGCACTATTTGCGTATCATCAATGAGATTGAACTAATTGGATGTTCACACTATTAGAACTCCATCCCACAATGACTCTAGCTACCCCCCCCCCCCCCCAACAGGGCAGTTATTTATGCATTCCCAATTAAAAAAATAGTTGTTCTCAACATTAACTAAATTGTTTCTTCTCACCTTAGTTTCCAACAGGCACATTAAGTCCAACTTATAACCTCTAATAATTTTCTTCACTTATTGTTGTTTATGAGGGAAATTGAGACCCCTTATATTCCATGATCCGATTTTAATCATTAAGTTCCCTTACCTTTCTTCTTTCTCCTACCTTTCCCCCCAGAGTTGATTACTTTGTTCCCTACCCCAATATTTTTCCCCACAAGCTCATCAACCGCCTTAACTCTCCTAGAAAGAGCAGTGGGCTCCAATGTTGCTTAATATTCACTCTCACATTCCATAGCACTGAAAGAGTTGGATGTGGGAATTATGGATATGCTCTCTACATCATTAGATTGTGATACTGCTAGCACCTCCTCCATCGGTTCCTCCCTTCTGGTTTGAGATGGTTCCCACACCTCCATAATGGAGGTCCTTTCTAGTTCATTTGGATTCACCTTCATCTTTTTATTCCCTACACTCGTACAGTCTTCATTTCCATCCACAATGTCAGCAGTGGTGGCAGTGTTAGTAACCATAGGAGTTGAGAGTTGGTCTTTCTTTTCCTTCAAAACACGGTTAACCTTTGTACATTTGTTGATAGAGTGTCCAAATGTAATTCAATGGGAACACACATGGGTAGAATTTGGTATTCAATATTGATACAAGCAGTATTACCATCCTCCAAAATGATATTCATAGACTCTCGATAGGTTGCTTGTGCCTTTATGTCCACACAAACTCTCGCATAGCTAATGCATTTCATGTCTTCAGTGATGGTATCAACATAGAGAGGGACTCCCATAGCACTCATAATGTAGCTAAATCCTTCAGCAGTCCAGTATTGCATTGGAATATTGTGGAATTTAACCCAAACACGGACACGTCCCTCTATTGCCCTGTTGAGATGAAAGTTAGGATACCATTTTTTAGCATAACTGGGTGCCTAGCCATATGCCAGGGGCCATTATCCACCACATCATCTCTACATGTAATATTATCAAACTTGAAGAAAAAGAATCCTTGTTCATGGGAGATGACTTATGATAGTCCAAATTTATCGCATAAATTATGAGCCAATTTGTTAACAACATAGAAAGGGAGACGTCTTTCGAGGAAAAAAAAAACCACAGCTACTCTCCCATTTGGCATAGCCAAATTTTGCAACTTCCTCTGGTGGTTTGATAATAATTCCATCCTCATTCACCAAAGGTTTGTGATAGGTAGTTTGAACTTCGTCTCTCCTCTCAGCCACTACAGAGCTCCAGGTTTTGGTTCCACTAGTGTTTCCCACACTGTTAGATGTCACCCCTTTACTCATCTTCCTTGCAATAAGTTTTGTACTAACCTCCTTACACGATACATATTGTTTAAACTCTAATGGGTTAACTAAGCTTTTAATAGCATGTGGGGTATCACCTTTCATAATTTTATTAGAAGTAATGGCATTCAAACTCTGACTTTGTCCATTGCTTATTAAGTAATATTTGACCTGTAACTTCCTTTGATTGATGTCTTTATTGTACAAAGGTCAACTACTATTAGTATGAGTCCAGTTTGATCAAGTCTTTCTCTTTTCTCTCTTAGGACAAATCGAGTTCATTCCTTATGATTTCTTCATTCATGGATTGATCGATAATGATCCTCCTCATGGTTAGCAATCTAACCTCTAATGGAGTTATAGTTCAGTTCCACTATCCAAGGCGAAGGGCATTTCCCCAGTCGACCTTCTGGGCATTGTTCGATATGCATAGAGGATATGGGGAAGATCATCCACCTAAGAACCTTTTGCTTTCTCCAATATTTTCTTTATACTGCGAGCACTGTCTTTTTAAAAGCCTTACCCTATCCATTTATTTGGGGGTAGGCCACCGAGTTATAGTAGTGATTGATATTATGAATTTTGCAGAAGTTTTAAAATGGTTCACTTTTAAATGGTATCCTATTATTGGTAATGATCGTTCTCGGCACGCTAAATGAGTCACTATCTTCCTTAAGCTAAATTTGATCATATCGGTGTCCCTTGTGTTCGCCAAAGGTTCAACCTCTATCCATTTGATGAAGTAATCTGTAACGACTAGGAAATACTTCCAATTTCATTGTGTTGTAGGTAAGGGCCTCACAATGTCTAATCCCCATTAAGATAAAGGCCATGAAATGGTCAGTGACATAGGTCCTTGGCTGGTTGGTGATGCATAGGCAAGAATTATTGACATTTCTTATAATTCTTGACATATGAGACTACATTTTCTACATGTAAGGCCACCAGTAGCCTTTTCTATGGCCCTGAATGCGAAAGACCTTCCTCGACATGATTCCCACAAATTCTTTCATACAACTCATATAATACTTGGTTTACGTCACTGGGATGCACACACAGTAGGTATGGCCCTATGAAAAACCGCCTATAGAGCTTCCCCTCTGGTGATAGATAAAACTTAACATCTTCCACCTTGATCTGATGGAATTACTTCTTGCTGGAGGAAAAACAACCTCTTACAGGTATGCTATGATCAAGTCCACCCAACTGGGACTGTTCTAGATGGTGATGACCTATCCGACAATTTCTATCTTCACAATGATTAGTTGGGAATGGTACTCCACCTTAATTGTTCTTTTGATATTGGAGTAAAAAAATTGAACCTAAAGTGGCTAAGGCAGAGTGTGGTTATTGTTTCACAATATATATTATTAGATTTGAACCTTATTGAACTTGGCGACCAGGTCATGGGCGACCTGTAAGTATGTTGGCATGCATTCATCCCTGGAGTTATAGTCTCTTGGGATTTGATTAGATACCAACCTTGAATCACAGAAGACCTCAAGGTAATAGACGCCAAGGGATAGGGCCTTCTTCAAATCGATAATGAGCGCTTCGTACTCGGCCTCATTATTAGATGCTTCAAAGTCAAGCATGATTCCTTTCTCGAGCATGGTTTGATTAGGGGTTATGAGAATAATTCTTAATCCGTCCCCTTTAGAGTTGTAAGCCCCACTCGATCAAACTCTTCGACATTAAAAATTTCCCTTTAATTGAAGTTCTTGGTTGATAATGGATATCAAACCTCCTCAGTTCCATCGACCATTTGGACATCCGACAATATACATTGGCCTTCCTAAGGACTGCCTTAAGTGGAAAAGAGGTGATAACTATGACTGAGTGAGCTTTAAATAATGCTTTAATTTCCTTGAGGTGATCACCAGAGAGTAAGCCAATTTATCCAGAGGAAGGTAACATATATCGACATCCACAAGCATCTTTCTAACACATCAAATTAGGTTTTGGTGCCACCTTTTATTCCTCATTAAGGCCAAGCTAACTACGTGGTCGGACACCGCGAGATAGAGATAAACTGGATTTCCCAAATTTGGGATCGCAAGTAGAGGTGGTTGTCTTAAATAAATCTTGATTTCTTCAAGTGCCTTTGAGCGTTCTTCAAAATAGACCAAGCTATTCTCTTTCTTCAAGAGTTGAAAGAATGGTCAGCACTTCTTAAAGGATTAAGAGATGAAACGGTTGAGCACTGCTAACATTTTGATTAATTTTTAACATATCGAATTATTATTGGTGACTTAATATTATTGATCACCTCAAACCGGTTAGGGTTTGGTTTGATCCTCATTTGGCTTACCAAGTAGCCCATGAACTTCCCGAACCGTACTCTAAATGAGCATCTGGTTGCATTGTGCTTTATTCTGTAGTATCTGAAGACCTCAACGTCTTTGATAGGTCCTATAAATAATCTCTTTTGTGCTTCATTTTTATGAGCATATCGTCAATGTAGACTTCCATGGTGTCACCCAATTGATGTTTGAACATCTTGGTGACCAACCGTTGGTAAATTGCTCATGCATTCTTAAGCCCAATTAGCTTGTGTAGTATTACAAACCAAGGGTGGTAATGAATGAAGTTTCCTTCTAGTCAATCCTAAATAGAAGGATCTGAGGATACCATAAGTAAATATCCAGGAAGCTCATCCATTCATGGTTTACTGTAGCATCGGCCAACTAGTCAATCTTTAGAAGAGGGAAGTTATCCTTAGGATAAGCTTTATTGAGGTCGGTGAAGTTTATACAGACTCTCCACTTACCATTACTCTTCATAATGATAATTGGGTTGGAGAGCCAATTAGTTAATTAAACTTCTTTAGTGGACCTTACCTCTAGAAGTTTCCCCACTTCTTCTTCCATAACTTTTGCCTTCTAGGGGACTGTTCAGCGTGCTTTCTATGTGATTAATGAGAATGTCGGGTTCACGTGAAGTCAATGCACATGACTTCAGGATCATTACCAGGCATGTCATATGGTTGCCAAGTAAATACATCTTGATTATTCTTTATTTTCATGATCAGTAAGTGAGTTGCTGATAAGAAATTTCTTATCTCCTACAAGGTCCACCCTCATTTTATTCCACCCCTCATCTTTTATACTTTAATTACTACTTGGATGGAGTATCCCCATCCCTGGTCACTTTAATTGCGGCCACTTTCTCTTTCTTATTTTATTACTTATGCCTGATGGAAGCGATAAAGCATTATCGAGCAATGACCTGATTTTCCCTTATCTCCATTATCCCCCAATCGGTGATGCATTTAAGCATTTGATGATAAATAGAGAAGGGGACAACCTTCATGTCATCAAACCCTTCTCATCCCATGATAATGTCATAGGGGGTTAATGTCCACAACTCAAAATTTTATCAGCTTCGAGATATTTCCAGTTCGTACTGGCAGTACCACCTTTCGCAAAGTTATAGTCATCTTTTCTGCAAAGCCAACCAAAGTGATGGTTGCTTACTTTAGACTTCCATATTTAGATTAAGCTTGTTAAATAGTTTTAGGTACATGACCTCTGAGGAGCTTTCCTAATTAATTAATGTCTTATCCACATCCCAGTTAGCAATCTTGAGAGTGATTATTAGCACATTGTGATGCGGATTTCTGACTCCAACCAAATTTTACTTGATAAAGACTATATTATTATCATAGTTAATTTCCTTTAGTCGACGACCTTTGTCTGCTAAGGTCTTAGCAAGGTCAATCTGGAAATCCTTTATGATCGCAATGACCTTTATTTCCATCCAAACAATGTTATCTTGAATATGGTTTGGACTTGATACACGGTAGATAACTACAAACTCGTGTTTTATCTCGTTATCATCTAGGACATTGTCAAGCTTCCAGTCATGCCCCAGGGTGACCTTTGTGCCTTTCTTTTCCACATAGTCGTCCAGGTGGCCTTCTTGGGATAACTCTTATAGGTGGGATTTGAGAGCTTTACAGTTCTTTGTCCTATTACCATGCTCTTTGTGATGGGAACACGTCAGTGTAGTGTTTATCTTTAACGAATATTATGTCATCTTCCCTGGACACTTGAAATATTACTGATATTTAATCTTATTTAAGATTTTGTATATCAGCTCTTTGAAAGCAGTAATAATCGCTTGGTGGGCCTTGGTGGTGTTTCCCATCCCTTTACTTTTGGATCAGCCATTATATTTCTTTCCCCCTTCTTAGGAGCATTCTCTTTATCGTGGTTCTTGGCCATTTTGACCATTTGTCGTGCCAGCTATCACATCTTCCACTTTTTCATATTTCTCAATTATGGACATAATAAGTTCATCGATGGTGTTGGACTCTTTCTTCGTGATGGACTCGTGTAACATAGAGTTGCTCGGCAGACCAATCTTGAATGAGGTTATAGACACCTGCTCAAATCAATCCTCTAATTCGTAGTAGGTTTCCCAATACTGCCAACCGTATTCCCGTAAGGTTTCCTGATGGTTCTTCCTTATGGTGAGGAATTAGTCCCTCATTTTTGAATGGGAACTATTGGTGATAAATCTCATGGTGAAAGCCTCTGCGAGCTGCTTGAAGCTAGTGACCAAACCACTTTTGTGCAATATATCCTAAACTGCAAGGGGATATGCGGCACATGAGGGTAATTATTTCTCCAGAGAGTCATTGCTTGCCAATATTAGCGAACATGATCAATGGAATTAGTCTTCCCATCATAGATTTTGAATCTGGGGTTGGCAAACTTTTTTTAGGTTTTATTTCTTCAATTGATCTCAAGAAAGGAGACATTGTCTGGTTAATAAGAGCCCTCCTGGCTAATTTCTTAGTGAACTTGGCTCCTCGATGATTTGGATGTCTTCCATCTCTAATCGGATGAGGTTGCGAAGATATTTATTATGATGTCCCCCTTCCTGGTTATCTATTTTTAGTGAACTCCTATACCTGGAGTGCTCTTGATCGCGCCGTGAACTCTTCCTCGATTGCGAGTTTTGCTCGCCTAAGGGCGGGGTGCTCAAGAAAGGTGTTTTCACTCGCCCCCCGTGGAGATATTAATCCATTCTTTCCGGAAGACATTACAAATGGGAATTCTCCTCCTATTGAAGGTGCGTAGCATCCTCCTGTTTATGAGGTCATCATTCATAGGCGTCTACGAGTCGTTAAATCTGGTTGGATCGTGGAGGTTCATGACTTTCTATAGTTTGCTCCTCCTGGGAATGTTGTCGTGAGATAGGAGTGTTACGAATCCAGTTGGGGTGAACCTCAAACCTGACTCTAGGTGTTGGAGGTCCATTTTGATCTTTTTAATGGTCGTCGTTAGATGACAGACGTGGATTGTGTGAGTGAGACATAACTGCTCATTTACTTTTCTTGGCTGGGAAAAGGAAATCGGTTCCCATAGATAACTCCAAATGTAGGTGATAAAAACCTACTCTAATTAATTTAATACAATTAAGCAGAGGAAAAAGTAAAGATCAAAATCACACAACATAATATATATGTGGTTCGACAATGTGCCTACGGACATCGGGTGCGGTGCTTCTCTTTATCTCTCTCTTTATTGATTGATTCTTGATAATAAAGACTACATGCCCCTTTTCCCAGAGGTGTGTGGGTTACATTTATAGGTAATATGAAGAGATCGAGTCGTGTAGGACTCCATAATCTTAGATCATTGTTATGATTAGATCGGGTGAATCCAATTCAAAGATTTCCGTTCATCGTCCTCCCATAGTCCTTATCTCCAAGATGTGATCGCTTATCAATTCTACCAAATACGTGTCAACTTCCCCTATCAGGTCGAATAATCCCCCCACACAATATATGCAGACATACTATGTAAGGAATAACACATATGAGAAAATGCATAAAAATGTATGAATACATAAAATTCCTCACAAAAACTATGAAAGTGATCCAAATATATCAATCGAATCACTTATCCAAAAGATTCAATCCCAGATGAATCAAGGAGTACCTGGGAAGGGGACATATAAAACAAAAACCCTAGGTATCCTAAGCAAACTAATATATAGTTAGCGAGGGGTAATGCCTCTCCTGGATCATTAGGAGGCACTAATACCACTTCCTTAATGCCAAACTTTCTTTGAGTTAGATCTACCTCAATCATCTTTCTAGGATCATTCCTTGGCTTACCTTTTCCATTCTTAGGTATTCATCTTTCATTCCTCATAGGATTATTATGCATATTCCCACGAACTTGAGTATAAAATCTAGGTTTATGAATATCCTACCTTTTCTTCTCTCATTGACCATGAAGTTAACTATTATCATCAACTTATCAATCCCACCTCTTAGCTGACTAATTGTATCTATATTCATAAACTTACTCATATGTTCAATGAACCTCGTATTTCTCTCTTTCAAATACCTATAAGTTTTGTTAGAATGACCATGAAACCTAAGATAGGAATATGACACATCTCTTATAAACTTAGATTTCGGTTCATGAGCTCTTTTTCTCAACTTTCTCGAAACTCTTTCTCTTAAAGCAAATATGGGCATTGTTATTCTTTGTCCCATAAAATGAGAATCCATAGACTTTTGGACTAGATTAAGACATAGTGATAACTCCCTTATTTTTCAATTTAAGAATTTTTTGTCTTGTTTTCATTAGAAATAGAGATTTCAACATTTGATTTTGAAACACTAATCTTTTCTTTCGTTGGTTCAACATAGTCAATACCACGATTATCATTTATAACTTGATCAAGGTTCATTAAGATGCTATCAAGAACATTTGTTCTATCAATCTTCAAGTCTTTGGAGCTCAATTTTCAATTTCTCAAAATCATTTTATAAATATTCACTTTGGATCTCAACTTCTTATTTTTCTTTAAAAATGATTTCATTTTTCGCTTATTAAAGAAACATTTTCATCAATTAAAATATCAATCTTTTCTTTTAATTTCAAATTTTCCAATTGAACATTTTTAACATTTTCATCCTTTCCATCTTGTTCATATTGGAAGGATTTCAGTTTATTTAAGAGTTTGATCATTGATTTCTTTAATTTCAAGTATTCTTGATAAAGTTCATCGAAGGCTTCATGTATGTCATTAACCTCATCATCACTGTCATCTAGTGACCTATGTAACGATTGTGAACTTTCGCTTTTACCTGATGAGGAATCACTAAGGGATCTACAACTAGATCCTTTAATCCTACTTCTATTCACCACACTATCGAATGGCATACTCTCATCAAACGCCTTTTCTCATTCTTCTAACCTTACCATAAATGCTATCCCACTCTTGTTTGTGGTTTCTACTTGGCTTAGTTAATGGATCTTAGTTGATTGCGAGCCTTCAATGTAAGATTGTGGTATTTATAACCAATATATATTAACTTCGTGATAATCAGACGATTATGTCCCATTCGATGCTTCAACTAAGAATATTTGTGCTTCCCTTAAGGAAGACTTTGATGTGAGTGTTAGATTACTACAATTAACTAGAACAAAAGAAGAAGTTGTAAATTGCATAAACTGAAATAAAAGTAAAGCTCTGGAATTAAAGAAAAGTAAATGCGAAAAAGTAAACAACTGTACTAAGGAATGTAAAGCAAGAAAGTAAAACAAATAAAATGTAAAGGCGAGAAATTTTTAATAAACTGTAAGAGAAATTACAATCTACCTTAAAATCAAGTTCTAATGGAAGAAAAATAGTAAATAAATGAAAAGAAAAGAAAAGAAAGAATAAAACGAGTAAATATAGTTTTTGGGTGAGTGAGTCATTTTTTTCATTTGTCTTCTAGTTGCTTAGTTATAGACTTTCTTGTCATGCAATTGTCACATAATTGTTGGGTGGTTACCCAATCAGTTTTTTTCACCTAGGTGCATTAGTTCCCCTATAATCGTTGCTTAATGCTTAATCCCATGTCCAAAGCCTTGACACGTGTTAAGTGTCTAAGTTATATTTATCATTAAACCCACACATTTTAAGGGGGAATTTTTTTCATCAAAATAAAAAATATCTAATTTTTCGGGAAAAACACAATCATTTATTACCCAAGTTCAATAAAAGGAAAGAAAAATAAAAACAATATCCATTTAAAAAAAACTAAGGTTACAATAAAGATAGGTCCGATTTTTAGGAAAAATAATCTCGGTTTTCCAAATAAAAAATGTGTCCGATTTACATAAATAAATTAAAAAAATACCTCTGAAAGGAGAGATAAAGATTGATTTAAAAAATATAAATAGAGACAGGGGGCTAGCGGCAAGAGGTGTTTGAAAGATGCCAATGAAGAAGGAGAGGGAAATGGCGGGGAGAGAAAGATAGGTGATAAAGTGAGAGGTGGGTTAGGTTTGACTTAATTTGATGGATTGAGAGGTGTGGTTTAAAGCTCTCATCTTCGTAAAGTTAATGCGTGGGTCATTTACATTTCCCAAAATACACAAACAAAAAAAAATGGTTATTTTGAAAAAGGCATATATAGTTTAAATGTTAAGTTATGTAATTACATGTGTCATTTATACAACTCTTAAAAAATATACAAAATTATATATCTTTTATATAATAAGTACACACCCATTAAACATTACGATACACACAAAAAATGATTCATAATTTTGAAATGAACATGAAATCATGTTATAAAATCCCTACATAAACATGTTGCGGTTAACTCAATATTATTTTTAAATTAATTAATTTAAAATACGTGTTCGATTTACATAAATAAAAAAACATACCACTGAAAGGAGAGAAAAAGATTGATTTAAAAAATATAGAGCGAGGGGGCTAGCGGCAATAGATGCTCGAGAGATGCTAATGGAGAAAGAGACGGAGATAGAGATGGATGATAAAGTGAGATATGGGTTATGTTAGACTTAATTTGATGGAATCAGAGGTGTAGTTTAAAGCTCTCATCTTAGTAAAGTTAATACGCGGGCCATTTATGTGTAATGCCCCATATTTTCCCAATATAATAAATATAATATTATGTTGAGTGACATGTAAGATAATAACTTACTTATTCGTATATAAATAAATTTTAGAACATAGAGCCAGTAAAAACATTAACAAATATTTTAGTTATGATTCAAGAAAAATTTGACTAATGGGGCTAATAATAGGATATGTGTTGTTTTCTATTATCGGTTATGATGATGATGAATTATAAGGGGTTAAGACTATTTAAAATGAGGCATTTGGGGATTAGATACTTAAGATCCTAAATTAGGCCCAAACCTGAGTAGGCTTTTAATAGTTAGTATTGAAACATTAGGAGGCTCATTTCAACACAAAACACAAATTGGGGGATCTAAAAGCTTGGAGAGAAGAAGGCCAAAAGGAGGGGAGAAGATTTTGGAGATTTGAGCCCTATTTCTACACAATTGGAGGAAAGTTTAATTTGAATTCTTCTGTAATTGAAAATATTGTTATGCCTATTCATTTGAATCAACTAAGTAATGAAAATTTGATTTAGATGATTTAAATCAAGTAATTTCGTAATTAACGCTATTAAGAAGTAATTGGGATTGATTTAACATCATTTTGTTTGAATCTTCCCAATAATTATTGTGTTTTGATTAGATTTTGAATAGGTTATGGTTTGTTATTATAATCTATTCAAAACCTTACGATCTATTGTAAAATATATAGAGAATTGAAATCAAATAGTCGAAAATTGAAATGTTAGGGTTCTTGAGAGAGAAAATGGGTTTAATTGGGTTCTTAAACTTTTATTACAATTTTAATAAAATAATTGAGTTTTAATCATGTTTTTTATATGGATACATAGTGTATATATCACACCCTGCTTTTTGGTATGAATGAACAAGAAGTACACATAAAGCAATGAATTAAAGCTAAGGCGGAATAACATAACTTTATTCATTATTAAGTAGGTATACATAGCGTTGTACCACCGCAGGGGTGAGTTACATTTTGTTAGTACAAACTATAATGTAGAAAATCGAAAAGCGCCACTCCTTGCTCCCATTTGGCTTACTCTCTGCTCACACAGTCTCATACGCAAGCAAGTGACCCATTTCCATCTTTAATAGGGAAGAGATATTATCCTCTTTCTCCTGGTGCATCTGGAGAAAAAAAGAATTAGCACAAATATGCTAAACAGGTTCTACCAGTTATATATATATACACTACTTAAAAAGAGCCAAAACACTTTGACGCCGCTAAATGTCCGGAATACCCTCGTACAATGTATTTTTTCCAAGTATGCCATCCATTATTTTCTCTTCCCCAACGATCTCCATCTACTTGTTTATCTCATCAATTCGAAGACACGATCTCTCTACCTACCTTCCCCACCCCTCCCTATTCCCGCCTCTCTAGCATCGTCGTCCATATTACCCCTCAAAATAATCCCAATCGGATAAAACCCTAACTTTACCCCGTTGAATTTTCCCCAATAAACAGGCCCACGTGCCATCCTCCTATATCTATCTCTACCGCGTATCCCACGAAAACCTAATTTCACGTACCCGATTTGACCACTTCATTTCTTATAAGAGATTTGTTTTCCTTTCATTAAAGCAATTTCTTGGTTTAGCAAGGAGTTCGAAGATGTTTAATGGAGGGTAGATTTTTATTTATTCTTCTCATTTATTCATGTTCTTCTCTACCTTCATGGAATGAAATAATATATTTTTGACATTTTGATCAATATAATATTTATGTAATGTAATTCCTATTTCTTCTTTATTATAATTTATGTTGTGATATACTTCATAGTTGGTGCTAATGGTTTCGGAAAGTCAAACTTTTTACATATAAGAGATTGTAAATCAATACATATTGTTAATTATTTATCATTATAGTAATTTTTGGTTGCTTCTATGTGAGGATAGGCATGATTTTCACTCTGTTTGTTCTGCCATTTATTAGTTTTCTAGCTATGATTGTCAGTAACTATTTAAAATCGTTTATATACTTGAACTTCCATATATTTTAGGAAATGCCCAAAAGAGAATTTTAATTTTTTTTCGGTACCTTTTGCCTTTCTTTTGTAGAAAATACATTTTTTATACATAACATGAAGACACATCAACAATAATGAGGTAAACAAACAAAGAAAACTAAAAACAATATTGAGTTGGGAAAAAATAATTGAATTGTGAACTTGGGGCATTTGTTTTTAAAAAGTTAGATTAGGGAGGGGTAAAACAATAAAGAAAACTAAAAATAGGACTGAATTGGGAAAAAGTAATTGAAATTTAAACTTGATGCATTTTTGTTTACAAAGTTAGATATCCATTTTTTTTCTATCCATCTCCTTCCATCCAAACACAAATCTCAACGATTGTGAAATAAAATGGTTTCAATATGGAAATTTGTACAAAATGTAAGATCTAATTCCTCTTCTTGATAATGTTGTGCCAATAGATCCCTAGATGCGATGAAAGGGGAAAAGGGAGATAAATTAAAAGGGACTTTAAAAAATAAAGTTTTTCAATGTGTAAATTCACATTTATCATAATATAGCTAAGGTGTTCACTAACAGAGCTAACCTAATCAGACTTATTCAAACCCATATTACATCAGGTATAGAGTTGAACACTACTGCATTGTGGGTTGTTGAACATTTATGTATGTTATTAAAAATTGCCTTTTTTATTTCTCAGTTATTTGTGACTAAGTTAACTTCAAAATAAATAGGTGACCTCATCAATTTAGTAAAAATTAAGTGTAATTTTCCATCATTATCATTCTTACGGATGTTAGCAAATATTCAATTCATGATATATCTCCAAAATATGATCTTACTTTTTTAAATCAAATTCAAAATTTGAATTATTAAAATTTGGTATTTATTATTACATTTAGTTAGTTAGTGCAACTCTTACTTCCATTTGTAATCAATGCTCTATTTTTTTTTACATACTCATGCCTCATCTTGCTAAACTTAGTCCGATAAATGTGGATTGGATTATCAGATTATAAGAATACCCCGCTCGCTTCGGAGGTTGTGAGACCCCGCCTAATAAAATACCGGGCGATCACTCCTATATCAAATTAAAACAGGAGTCCCATATGGATCATTCTCAGCATCACTGTCAAAAACCAAATTAATTACTAATAACCTATTAGGCTGGCATCAAAATTTTATTTAACTAATCTTTTTAAACGAACTATACAATTAAAACATTCACACGGTTTATAGAAATGAAACTGGAAAGAGATAAATTAATCGAACACTCGGTTCAAATATAATACAACCAAATCGAATGACGCATTAAAAGGTTATGAAAGAATAAATAAATACAATTGGGCTTTCGGCCCGAAATTTACTACAATGCTTCATATCTAGATCACAAGAATAGAAGGGTCTAAATCAAACCTACATACATCCACAGCTGCTGCAGCAGACCTCTGACTCGAAAGGATCATTATCCAGGCGTCCCTGTGTCTGGACACCTATATATATATATATATATATATATATATATATATATATATATATATATAGCAAAAGAGAGGTAAAAGTAGATAAACGGGTCAAAGCCCGAGTTGTGAAAATATTTAGCAAGTGCATAAAAGCTTTATTTTTAAAAATATGTTTTATCTCATATTTAAATTGGTATCGCACTCCCATGAGATACCCCTTACTTATCTTCTAATAGTGCACACCTAGCGCATCCCTCTAAACATCCTAGTCAAGCTATGTTGCCTAACTAATTCGTCACCCCCAAACTCTAAAAATCCTAAGCAAACCAAGTACTAAGGGTTAAACTTCTCCTCAGTCTCAACGCTATGCCATGTTCGTGCGTGGGGTGTATCGCAAAATAAAATCCAAATAAGGAACCTCCCCGATACACTACTACTTGGCAAGGTCGATCGTCGAGATCCATTAGAACCTCAGTACACAACATATATACATACTCATATAAGAAAACCCAAAACTAGAGCACTAAGGGTTAATCTTCTCCCCAGTCTCAACACTATGCCATGTTCGTGCGTGAGGTGTCTTGCAAAGCGAAACCCAAATAAGGAACCCCCCGATACACTACTACTTGGCAAGGCCGTTCATCGAGATCCATTAGACCCTCAGTACTCAACTTATATATATTCATATAAATACATATACATAACATACTCATCTTTATTTTCCATGCTCTCTTATACACATATCACATTTTAAGTCCGGTAAAATTTCTCGGAATGAGAATTCATTTCATATTCAATTTATCTCTTTACTCTAGTAAAGATATAATATCTTGTTATCATACACAAATAATGTACTATACAAACAAGTACAATAACCATCCCAACGAGCTATAACTCGGTACGCGGTCTCTCAATGATATCATCTTCCAGGGCATCATTCACATACCATCTTGGGGACCAGTGGTCGGACTCAATATCACCGACATCGCGGTTAATGAACACAACGTTTGGGAAGCGATCATAGTTCCTCTCTGAAAGTGAGAGGAAACATACCCACCACGTCTCACTCCTCAAGCCAGAGGCCTCACCCACATCGCCCAACTTCCCATGATAGCATTAGAGGGGGTATGCTTCATATATATATATATATACCATCCACACATAGATATATATACATATCCGTATCATATAATATATATACTTTACTCACATAGTATATATATATTCCACATTGTTCCTCAAGGATACAAATAAATGGCCATAATTGCCAGTCACACATAACGATGACCAATAATCCTAAAGATTCTCATAAATAATTATATTCGAGTATTCGCGCACTCTCGATACTAAACTCAAAAGTATTCCCTCACTTGATAAATACTTGTACCTTATTCACACTTAAGGATTTATATAATTTCTCCAACTATACCAATTCACACTAAGTAAATACGTATTTTCCCAAATTCATCCTAATAGTCTCGCAGGATATACTCAACCACAATCGATGTAATTATGTTTTCTACGGGCATAATTATATAAGCCTAAATGCTCACTGAAATTATCCCAAAAATATTTATCGCCAAACACCTTTAATTTGAAAAGGTCGTGGATTCCATTTCCACTAACCCAAGGACTACATTTAGTCCAATTAATAATTTAGAGGTCCCCACTCTATTTTTGGGAAACCTCAACTTTCTAATTCCTTAATGTCTCTATTTCCTCGAAAATATAATTCTAGTGTCACACTTAAAACACTCTCTTAGCCCCTTTAAATTTTATCCATTTGATAAATATATCTTCCTTAATTAAGTCTATTTATTTCCTCAATTAAATAGTCTAGAAATCCTTAATTTGAGAATTTATCCCATATAAATTAACTAAGCCGAAATTGCCAAAATCACTGCTCGATCGATCGATCAACCCTTGGCCGTCGATCGATCGATCAAGCCTGGCAGCTTCTTCTCCGGCCCCTATTTCGGCCATTAACAAAGCTCCAAACCTTATTTACTTTTATCCCACCAACATATAACCACACCCAACTATATATACACCAAGGAAATCGGTTCTAAACATCCTAAAACCAAGAATCAACCATTAATTTCTATAATTTTCTAAGTTTCTCCCATTTGACATTTTTCAATTTTCAACCGTTAAACTTCCGAAAATCCCGTTTGATTTACGAAAACCCATCCCAAAAATCTTTAGGGTTTGTTATTACCAATTATGATATGATATTTATGCTCAAAATTAAATAAAGCAAGTAAACACTTTCCTGGAGGATGAAATCTGACGATCCCGAGTCGAATCCAGCGGAGTTTGGCCCGGAAATCCTTTTCCTCTCCTCTTTTCTCCTCTTCCTTTCTTCTCTTCTTATTTATCTCTTTTTCTTTCTTTTCTCCCACTCTCCCGTGTCTTATAGGGCAAGAAAAGAGGGTTTATCCCTTTAAACCCAAAAATGACTCGTTTACTCAATTGCGAGTCCCTATTAATCTAAAAAATTTCGAAACTCAATTACGACCCCCGGATACTCTATTCTGACTATCTCGGCCATTTCGAGACCAACCGCACACTCGAAATCTCCATCCGAGGTACTTGACCGCAAATCACTAATTTAACCCAATACATCTCAATGCGGGTTTTCCCATTAAAATATTACCCTCTGTCGCTTTACCCAGCTGCGACATATAATTAAAATACTCCGACTTATTTACTTAATCCCAAAAATAAATATAACACCCATCGAAAATCATCTAATCCATGAAAACTCCAAATTTTATTATTCACGATAATTCTTAAATTCTCAAATTACACTTAATTATTGAATTTAATTTTTCATAAAAGTGAGGGGTATTACAGAGGTAATTTTAATGCATTTTTATTATTCCAGTTAAGGTATTGGTAATTTTAATCCATTGATGATTTTGTATATTTTCTCTGATTTCAATTTTTCCAAGGAACATTGTTTCACTTCTTTTAGTTAAGCAAATGAAATTCTTATTGTCTCCATTATGTAAAGATACATTCCCTTTAAATTAGATTTGAAGTCAAGTATTTGAAGTACATCTCTTCCATAAAAAATGTATTGCACATTCTCTACAATCATTATGGTAAACACAAACGAGGACAATATGTGGTACAATGAGTCTAATGCCTGCAACATCAAGGCCACAACTAAAAATGACATTGCAACTGACACAAAATGTTCTTCCTCGGATGTTGAATATGCAAAAAGGTACTCACAAATATTCTCCAATTTACTACATCACCTTCATCAATTGCTCACTAAATTAATATAATCTCGCATCTAACACAACAACAAAATAGCTACTTAAACTTATCATCCAAAATGGCTTCAATGAAGCAATTGTGACTCTTTTTTACGAGCCAGAGTCCTTTATGGGCTTCTCAGTTACAACATTCATACACTCCAAAAAATAGGTTAATGCATGAATTCACATTTTTACTTTGCAAATAATATAACTCGTAAAAAAAATACTTTTTTCGCACACCAGTAACAATTAACTTCATCGACATGGAATGGTTAATGTAATACCCCGTATTTTTATGTTATATTAATTTGGGGATTTATTGAATTTAATGCGAGTTAATTATTTAATAAAAATCCGGAAATTAATTATGTTCTAATTATTAACGTGACGAGAGTTAGTAATTATGGAAAATTTGTTGAATATTACTAATGAGCAAAGTAATATATGATATTGATATTATTGAATGTCACGAGAAAATAAAATGAATTAATTATGTTCTAATTATTAACGTGACGAGAGTTAGTAATTATGGAAAATTTGTTGAATATTACTAATGAGCAAAGTAATATATGATATTGATATTATTGAATGTCACGAGAAAATAAAATGACAATTTTGAAAATTTGAGTCGGGACGCGCCCGTGTCGCGTCGGGACTAAATATTGATAAATAAAAGTGAATATTTTATAAGTCGTTCGTATAGTCATTTTGAGTGTGCCAACGCATCCGGAAGGGTCGAGATAGTCAGAAAAGTGTACTCGGGGGTTTAGTTTGGGTCTCGGGGCGTTTTTAGGCCTAAGTGGTACCCCGGGAGGGCATTTTGGACATTTCACATTTATGGGTAATTAAACCCACGAAAATTCAAAGGGTTCTATCAGATATCTGGATTGTCATCTAGGGTTACACAAGTGACGGCCATAGGAGAGAAAGGAGAGAGCTCTCAAGGCAAATTCAAGTCCCGAAATCCACTTGTTTGCACCGCAACCACCACCAACGCGTAGATCGCGCAACGGGCTACGCAACCACACCAAAAACATCTGCAAATTAGAATGTCGAAAATCCCAGGCAAGTGTTTATCTTGCTTATTTCGTTGGTGCAATTTTCATATTAGTTTAGGAATGATTAGGGATGAAAAATATGGAAGAAAACCCAAATTGTGATACGAATTTGCATGTAGTAAAGACTTAAACCTTATTCTGGAAGTCTTTTGTGATGTAGAAGAATAATCCACGAAATTTTGGTGTAAACAAGAAAGAAATTTTGGGATAAAACAAATTAGAATCATGATTTAGAGATTTTTAGGGTTCTTGAGTTTTAAATGAATTTCGGTATGATTAATCCATGTTTAGGGACGTAAATTGACATGCTTTACGTAGAATGTGTATCCTATCATGTTAGGATGTTAGTGGTAGAATTTTTGAGATGTTTGGGATCGGAAACTATGGATTTGGATGAAGTTAGATAGTAGAACCCGTAACTGCAATTCTGCAGAAATCAAAATGCCTGCTTGATCGATCGATCGAGCCAGATCATCGATCGATCGAAGGGTCGATCGATCGAGCCCCAGACCTCGATCGATCGACCCCTCCTGGCAGACTCCTATTTCCTTTTTTAGTGAGTTAAATTCAATTTATTGTGAGATAATTCTTGGGCATCCTTAATAAAATGTTTTGGGAGATAGGGAAGACCAGTAGGACATGTGAATAGATTTTGGGACCCTTAATGTCGGGCAAAGATTGTATTTTGGGATAATTACATAAGGGTCGGTGAATTTATGATTTAAAGAGAGAGACACGTAAGAGAGTTACTTTGGGACAGATGTGTATACCTACTGAATTTTATAATTGGGAGGATAGAATCCATGAAGCGTTATGTAGTAAGTGGAAAAGTTCCTCAAATTAGAGTAAGATGTGAATGGTTATACGTGATAACTATATAATGAGAAATAAATGCAAATGACGTAATTATGGGAATTGAGAATTTACCCATTATTGATATGGTAATATTAGTATTGTTATATGATTGTGTATGCATATACTATCTATGTGTGAAAATCATGCCCACGCTACTTGTTATCGCTGAGGTTTCCGCGTTGGGACAGTCTTATTTCGATGGGACCTTTATGGGGGATATTGACTTGTACCCTAGAAGATAGATATCCTTGGTACAGACTATCAGAATGATAGTTCAGACGGTCCTAAGAGATGCGGGTATGTGCTTTCCTCTTAGAGACTTGGAATCTATGCTTCGCCCCATATTGTTTGTTTATAGGTATCCTTGGTACAGGCTATTGCAGTGATAGTTCAGACGGTCCGAAGAGACTTAGAATCTATACTTCGCCTCAATATTGTTTGAGTATGTGTTAATACAGTTCGAGAGTGATTCCGAATCTGTATTCCCTTAGTACGAGTGATACGGGGATTGGATAGTAGAGTATGCCCGCACCATAGTTTTATTTGGGGTGCTGTTATGATATATATATTTTATGAGTAGTTAATATATATATGAAATTTTGAAATCTGGAACTGCCTACTGTGATGTGATATGTAGGATATTGTTGATGACTCAATTATAAATACTTATTTTGCGAAAGTATAATATGACACTGGAAAAACTTTATTGATTAATAAAGTTAAAATGAGAACTTTGGTTACAAATTGAAATATTCTTTTCAAACAATTAAATCGTTAAATTTTGAATCT
Source organism: Sambucus nigra (assembly GCA_949130495.1). Lineage (NCBI taxonomy): Eukaryota > Viridiplantae > Streptophyta > Magnoliopsida > Dipsacales > Adoxaceae > Sambucus > Sambucus nigra. Next base: position 663,462,397 of record OX422210.1, read on the forward strand.
TACGAGTAATCTAAGATAAGTTAAATCAGTTGGAAGATTAGTGCGATTAATGATAAGACAAATTGTTGGGAAGGTTAGTGCGATAGGTGTGCACATTAGAAGAGAGGTGAGAATTTCTCAAGAGAGTGTCGCACTAATATGTTGTTGCATTGGCCTGTATCAATTTAAATACTTGCTAAACGTATTTTAAATCAAACACACTATCGGGCTCTGACCCGTTTCTTTCTCTCTCTCTCTCTCTCTCTTGTATATATATGTATGTATTACAGGTGCCCAGCCACAGGGGCGTCTTGCTTAGGATCCCTTGAAAGGAACGTGCTGATGCTTAGGTGGGAGTTGCAGGCCACTTGCATAGACGACTTCGTTCACTTGATTCCACATCCATCGTACTCATTTATTGGGCATGTGTCGCCCTTTTCACTATTTATCTGTTTTATTGGGACAATTGTATTTCAATTATTTCTAGTACTGTTACTATGGGATTTATTTCAGTATGGATGTTTTACCTTAAGTCTTAAATGTTGGGACTTTGAATGTTTAAATTTAATGGATTATGTTCCAGGATAATTGTTGTATGATTCTTATTTATTGAAAACGTTGTTACTAATTAAATAAATAAGCTTTTCTTTAAAAATACATTTTGGTTATAAAGGTTAAAAATGGTTTTAACACTTAGCTTAATTAATTAGGGTGTTAATTTGGATAAGTTTATTTTTACGACAGTGATGCTAAGAATGAACCAACTGCTCACCTTGATTTTAATTTAATAAAGGAGTGATCGCCCGGTATTTAATTAGGCGGGGTGTCACAGGTGGTATCAGAGCATCAGGTTCTAGTGTCCATAGAATCTGTACGGCTTATTTCGCTTTCAGCTTAACGTTATTGCTATAGAGCCCTATTATAGGATGGTTGTATTCTTGCTTTCAAGTTTAAGTCTTCAGCTATTTGAGATTTATTTTTGATTGTAGACTAATAAACTTCTTCACGTTTCAGATGCCTCCGAGACGTGCTCCGAAGGATAGGCGTGCCCAGGCCGAGCAGCCAGCAGCTCCGGCACAAGGCACTATGAATGCAAACGAAGTAACCGCCATTGTTGCTTAGGCGGTGAATGCCGCACTAGCGGTGACCCAGCAGGCTCCACCCCAGGTTCAGGCAGTGGCGCCAGTACCAGCCCAGCTTCCATCTGCATGGGAGAGGGAGAGGGATGCTTTTCAGAAATCGCATCCCCCTGAGTTCTCTGGTAGCTCCGATATTGTCACAGTTAGCCAATGGAAGAAAGACATCCAGCGACATCTCCATATGTATGAGTGCACCGACGTGCAGAAGCAGTTATTGGTTTCCTTTAAGCTGGTGGGGGCCGCTTTGCAGTGGTGGTAGTCCACTACCACTTTGGAGGAGAGGGACACGATCCCTATTCACTCATTTTGGGAGCGGTTTGACCGCAAGTATTTTCCACCCGTCGTGCAGACTGAGATGAGGCGGAGATTACTGAACCTGAAGCAGGAGAGTCTTACCGTAGCGGAGTATGAGGAGGAGTTCATGAGACTTCTCACCATTGTGCCAGATGAGGCACCTACTGAGAGCAAGAAGATTATGCTGTTTGTCGAGGGGTTAGCTTGGAGGATCCGTCAGCACCTTATTGGGAATTTATCCCTGAGTACTTTCACTGATGTACTCAATATCGCGCTGCTACATTGCCAGGATCACCGGTTCCATCTTCAGGGAAGCAAGAGAGCAGGAGAGTCCAGCCAGCAGGGCAGGACCGGGGGTAATAGTGCCAGTGGGGCACCACCCCATGGACAGACTCGTCAGCACGAGCAGAGTTCCCATCAGGGGGACCCTGCTAAGCGATTTCGTTCAGGTGATTCTAGGCAGGGATATGGGGGCTATAGGCAGGGCCAGCAGGGCCAGCCTAATCAGTAGAGCCAGCAGGGCCAACACCGACAGCAGGGACAGCAGCGTGCTAATCAGGGCCAGTGGCGAGGAGGTAACGGCCAGCAGGGCCGTGGTCAGCAGGGACAGAGGGGAGGCAACTTCAAGGGCCGATGTTTTGGGTGTGGTAGACACGGCCATAGGCGCCAGAATTGTTCGGAGGGAAATAGGGCCCCACGGCAGCAGGGTGCCCGTAATGAGCCACAGAGACCACTTTTTCCGGCTGCACTCCCAGCTCCAGCCCAGGTGCCAGCCCTACCAGCCGTTCCAGCAGCTCCAGTGCAGCAGGGGCAGTTACAGTACGGATGTGTCTATAACGTCCACCAGGCAGCAGCCCCACAGGCACCACCCGCGATTGAGGGTATGTTTCCTGTCCATGGTACTATGGGTCGGGTTTTGTTTAATACTGGGGCGACGCATTATTTTATAGCTACGCATTTTGCAAAGTCCTTAGGGTTGTTAGCCACAGCAGAGAGCACAGTGACGTGTGTAGACTCACCACTGGGGAGTGGGTCCCTTATTTTCTTTATATGCCGGGGAGTGGGGGTAGAGATTGGTAGCTTGGTATTACCTACAGACATGTTAGTTTTAAGCATGCACGAGCATGATGTGATTATTGGTATGGATTGGCTCGCAGCTTATAGAGCCATGATTGATTGCTTCGGTGGGAGCATTATTTTTGCCATTCCGGGGCAAGAGATGTTTGTAGTGGCAATGCCTCGCCCAGAGGGAGGTTCGACCGCTCATTTGTATTACATAGAGGAGGAAACCTCTAAGGAGGTTGTGATTCCCTTAGATTCGATCCCAGTTGTCAGGGAGTATTCCGATGTGTTTCAGGAGATACCAGGCCTACCCCCCAATCGAGAGATAGACTTTGTTATAGATTTATTTCCAGATACGAGACCTATAGCACGTGCACCGTACCGTATGGCTCCGGCAGAGATGCGAGAGCTACAAGATCAGATAGAGAAGCTGTTAGGTCAGGGCTTCATTCGCAGGAGTACCTCACCTTGGGGCGCTCCAGTTTTGTTTGTGAAGAAGAGAGATGGTTCACTGAGATTGTGTGTGGACTACCGGGAGCTGAACAAGGTCACGATACGGAATAAATATCCGTTACCTCGAATCGATGATTTGTTCGACCAGCTGAGGGGAGCAACTTTCTTTTCGATGATAGATCTGAGGTCGGGGTACCATCAGCTACGTATTAGGGAGCAGGATGTTTCGAAGACTGCTTTCTTGAAGAGATATGGGTCTTATGAGTTCCTGGTGATGCCGTTCGGACTCACAAATGCTCCAGCCATTTTCATAGACTTGATGAACCGAGTATTCAGAGAGTTCTTGGATCAGTTTGTCATCGTTTTCATAGATGACATTTTGATATATTCACACTCCGAGGAGGAGCATGCCGAGCACTTGAGGCAGGTTCTTCAGACTCTACAAGAGCATCAGTTGTATGCTAAGTATGAGAAGTACGGATTCTGGTTATGAGAGGTACAGTTCTTGGGGCATGTTGTTTCTGAGCAGGGGATTGCAGTTGACCCGAGCAAAGTGTCAGTGGTGAGGGAGTGGGGACACCCCACGACACCGACGAAAGTGCGTAGTTTCTTGGGGTTAGCTGGTTACTACAGGAGATTCATTCGGGGATTCTCTAAAATAGCGGGTCCGCTGACGAACCTGACTCGCAAGGGCGTACCATATGTTTGGGATGATGCTTGTCAGTTGGCTTTCGACGAGCTGAAAGACAAGCTTACTTCAGCACCAGTCCTTGCGTTACCGAAGCCGGGTGTGGAGTACCTGGTTTACACCGATGCGTCCTTACGGGGACTTGGGGGAGTACTTCAGCAGGAAGAGAAGGCTATAGCTTTTGCCTCCCGCAAGCTTAAGCCGCATGAGAAGAATTACCCCACCCACGACCTAGAGTTAGCAGCGGTCGTCTTTGTATTGAGGATATGGAGGCACTATTTGTTGGGAGAGAAATTCCATTTGTTCACAGACCACAAGTCGTTGCAGTACCTATTCACTCAGCGAGAGCTGAATATGCGTCAGCGCAGATGGCTAGAGTTTGTGAAGGACTACCAGTCAGATATACAGTATCATCCTGGGAAGGCCAACGTAGTTGCTGATGCGTTGAGTCGTAGACCGGTAGACGAGGTAGCAGATGTCTGGAAAGCAAAGTGGAAGGAGTTGGGCCACCAGGATGCAGTAGCATGTTCTTTCATATCCGTGATGTCAGTCACACCCAAGATTGTTATGAGGGTAATACAGGCCCAGACCGCAGACCCGTTTTGCCAGGAGCAGATTTTGCGACTTCTAGCCGAGGGTGCTGAGTCCTATTCTGTTAGTTCCGATGGAGGTTTGCGGTTTAATGGGAGGTTGGTAGTTCCTGAAGGGGATGAATTACGTCATGCAGTGATGACCCAATCTCACGGGTCCCGGTTTGCGATGCATCCTGGATGGGATAAGATGTACCATGATATGAGGAGACAATACTGGTGGAGTGGGATGAAGAAGGACATTGCTGAGTTCGTGTCCAAGTATTCTACCTGCCAGCTAGTGAAGGTGGACCATCAGAAACCGTCAGGGTTGCTTCAACCATTGGAAGTACCCGCGTGGAAGTGGGAGAGCATTTCCATGGATTTTATTACAGGGTTGCCTACATCACAGCGGGGCCATGACTCTATCTGGGTGATTGTAGACCGTTTGACCAAGGTGGCTCATTTTCTACCGGTGCGGATAGATTATACCACGGGTCAGCATGCTCAGCTGTTTATTACCGAGATCGTCAGATTACACAGGGTACCCCTGAATATTGTGTCAGATAGAGACAAGATCTTCGTGTCACGCTTTTGGGAAAGCTTTCAGGAGGCTATGGGTACTGAGTTGAGGTTGAGTTCAGCTTATCACCCACAGACAGACGGACAGACAGAGCGTACTAATCAGATGTTAGAGGATATGCTACGCATGTGTGTCCTTGATTTTGGAGGAGGATGGGAGCCACACCTTCCACTGGTAGAGTTTGCTTATAATAACTCGTATCAGTTCACGATTGGCATGGCTCCATTTGAGGCTTTGTATGGCAGGCCTTGTCAATCCCCAGCTTGTTGGCTCGAAGTGGGGGATAACAAGTTTCTAGGACCAGAGGTGATTCAGGAGACCTTCGCGAGGATCGAAATGATCAGGAGTCTCATTCGGGTAGCCCAGGACAGGCAGAAGAGCTACGCCGATGCGAAACGGTTCTTCCGAGAGTTTAGTGTGGGGGACCAAGTGTTATTGCGTGTATCTCCTATGAAGGGAGTGATGAGGTTCGGGAAGGAGGGGAAGTTGGCTCCGAGGTACGTGGGACCATTTCCCATCATCGAGAGGATTGGGCCGGTTGCATACAGGTTGGGACTGCCAGAGCATTTACATCGCATTCATGATGTATTCCACATCTCGTCATTGAGACGGTATCTTCGGGATGATATGGCCCATACTCACATTGCGATAGATGAGATCGACTTACAGCCTGATAGCTCTTACGAGGAGAAACGAGTGGCTATCCTAGACTATAGTGAGAGGAGATTGAGGTCGAAGATAGTTCCACTTGTGCGAGTCCAGTGGGAGCATCATAATGTGGAGGAATCCACTTGGGAGCGCGAGGCCGATATGTGCGAGAGATATCCAGATTTGTTCTTACCAGGTATGCCTTGTTTTCCGAATTTCGGGACGAAATTACGTTATTAGGGGGGAAGTATGTAATACCCCGTATTTTTATGCTATATTAATTTGGGGATTTATTGAATTTAATGTGAGTTAATTATTTAATAAAAATCCGGAAATTAATTATGTTCTAATTATTAACGTGACGAGAGTTAGTAATTATGGAAAATTTGTTGAATATTACTAATGAGCAAATTAATATATGATATTGATATTATTGAATGTCACGAGAAAATAAAAATGACAATTTTGAAAATTTGAGTCGGGACGCACCCGTGTCGCGTCGGGACTAAATATTGATAAATAAAAGTGAATATTTTATAAGTCGTTCGTATAGTCATTTTGAGTGCGCCAACGCGTCCGTAAGGGTCGAGATAGTCAGAAAAGTGTACCCGAGGGTTTAGTTTGGGTCTCGGGGCGTTTTTAGGCCTAAGTGGTACCCCGGGAGGGCATTTTGGACATTTCACATTTATGGGTAATTAAACCCACGAAAATTCAAAGGGTTATATCAGATATTTGGATTTTCATCTAGGGTTAGAAACTCTAAACACGAGTGATGGCCATAGGAGAGAAAGGAGAGAGCTCTCAAGGCAAATTCAAGGCCCGAAATCCACCCGTTTGCACCGCAACCACCACCAACGCGTAGATCGCGCAACGGGCTACGCAACCACACCAAAAACATCTGCAAATCAGAATGTTGAAAATCCCAGGCAAGTGTTTATCTTTCTTATTTCGTTGGTGCAATTTTCATATTAGTTTAGGAATGATTAGGGGTGAAAAATATGGAAGAAAACCCAAAGTGTGATACGAATTTGCATGTAGTAAAGACTTAAACCTTATTCTGGAAGTCTTTTGTGATGTAGAAGAATAATCAACGAAATTTTGGTGTAAACAAGAAAGAAATTTTGGGATAAAACAGATTAGAATCATGATTTAGAGATTTTTAGGGTTCTTGAGTTTTAAATGAATTTCGGTATGCTTAATCCATGTTTAGTGACGTAAATTGACATGCTTTACGTAGAATGTGTATCCTATCATGTTAGGATCTTAGTGGTAGAATTTTTGAGACGTTTGGGATCGGAAACTATGGATTTGGATGAAGTTAGATAGTAGAACCCGTAACTGCAATTCTGCAGAAATCAAAATACCTGCTTGATCGATCGATCGAGCCAGATCATCGATCGATCGAAGGTTCGATCGATCGAGCCCCAGACCTCGATCGATCGACCCCTCCTGGCAGACTCCTATTTCCCTTTTTAGTGAGTTAAATTCAATTTATTGTGAGATAATTCTTGGGCATCCTTAATAAAATGTTTTGGGAGATAGGGAAGACCAGTAGGACATGTGAATAGATTTTGGGACCCTTAATGTCGGGAAAAGATTGTATTTTGGGATAATTACATAAGGGTCGGTGAATTTATGATTTAAAGAGAGAGACACGTAAGAGAGTTACTTTGGGACAGATGTGTATACCTACTGAATTTTATAATTGGGAGGATAGAATCCATGAAGCGTTATGTAGTAAGTGGAAAAGTTCCTTAAATTAAAGTAAGATGTGAATGGTTATACGTGATAACTATATAATGAGAAATAAATGCAAATGACGTAATTATGGGAATTGAGAATTTACCCATTATTGATATGGTAATATTAGTATTGTTATATGATTGTGTATGCATAAACTATATATGTGTGAAAATCATGCCCACGCTACTTGCTATCCTTGAGGTTTCCGCGCTGGGACAGTCTTAACTCGATGGGACCTTTATAGGGGATATTGACTTGTACCCTAGTAGATAGATATCCTTGGTACAGGCTATCGGAATGATAGTTCAGATGGTCCTAAGAGATGCGGGTATGTGCTTTCCTCTTAGAGACTTGGAATTTATGCTTCGCCTCATATTGTTTGTGTATAGGTATTCTTGGTACAGGCTATCGCAATGATAGTTCAGACGGTCCGAAGAGACTTGGAATATATACTTCGCCTCAATATTGTTTGAGTATGTGTTAATACAGTTCAAGAGTGATTCTGAATCTGTATTCCCTTAGTACGAGTGATACGGGGATTGGATAGTAGAGTATGCCCGCACCATAGTTTTATTTGCGGTGCTGTTATGATATATATATATTTTATGAGTAGTTAATATATATATGAAATTCTGAAATCTGGAACTGCCTACTGTGATGTGATATGTAGGACATTGTTGATGACTCAATTATAAATACTTGTTTTGCGAAAGTATAATATAACACTGGAAAAACTTTATTGATTAATAAAGTTAAAATGAGAACTTTAATTACAAATTGAAATATTCTTTTCAAATAATTAAATCGTTAAATTTTGAATCTTACGAGTAATCTAAGATAAGTTAAATCAGTGGGAAGATTAGTGCGATAAATGATAAGACAAACCGTTGGGAAGGTTAGTGCGATAGGTGTGCACATTAGAAGAGAGGTGAGAATTTCTCAAGAGAGTGTCGCACTAATATGTTGTTGCATTGGCCTGTATCAATTTAAATACTTGCTAAACGTATTTTAAATCAAACACACTATCGGGCTCTGACCCGTTTCTTTCTCTCTCTCTCTCTTGTATATATATGTATGTATTACAGGTGCCCAGCCACAGGGGCGTCTTGCTTAGGATCCCTTGAAAGGAACGTGCTGCAGCTTAGGTGGGAGTTGCAGGCCACTTGCATAGACGACTTCGTTCACTTGATTCCACATCTATCGTACTCATTTATTGGGCATGTGTCGCCCTTTTCACTATTTATCTGTTTTATTGGGACAATTGTATTTCAATTATTTCTAGTACTGTTACTATGCGATTTATTTCAGTATGGGTGTTTTACCTTAAGTCTTAAATGTTGGGACTTTGAATGCTTAAATTTAATGGATTATGTTCCAGGATAATTGTTGTATGATTCTTATTTATTGAAAACGTTGCTACTAATTAAATAAATAAGTTTTTCTTTAAAAATACATTTTGGTTATAAAGGTTAAAAATGGTTTTGACACTTAGCTTAATTAATTAGGGTGTTAATTTGGAAAAGTTTATTTTTACGACAGTGATGCTAAGAATGAAACAACTGCTCATCCTGATTTTAATTTAATAAAGGAGTGATCGCCCGGTATTTAATTAGGCAGGGTGTCACAGTTAATTCACCATATTATTGATGGCTATACACTTTCATCGGAAGATGTTTCAACGTCTATATCAAAACTAACGCATTAATGGATTTAGACCACAAGGTCAGTTGCTTTATTGAAATACCTTAGTCTCACTACCAATGTAAGATATTGACAATGGTGAAATCTGCCTCTATCTCTGAGCATTTACTTGAGGAACTACTCCTTGTAACCAACACCCAAAGTAAAGCTTTTAACTTGGTTACTGGATCATATTGGGTACTCCATCATTATCTTTTTTTAATAAATTATTGAACAACAAAGTATCGTAATAGATTTGTGTCCAATTCTTATACTCGAATTCAATAGCTGAGCTACGAATTAACAATTGGTCAGTTATTTTATCCGTATTCACTCATTTTGGAAATGGCTCCAATCACAATTCTTCAATTGATGTTTCTATAATAATTTTCTGGAAATAGTTAAAGAGATTCCTTACGTTTCACATTTTCTTTTCAATTTAGACTACACATCTATATGCTTGCTTTTAGTTTGTAAATCTTTCATTATTTCAGAACTTAATATTGGTCCATTTATATTTCATAAAATAACATTCCGTTGATATGGCTTTCTTAGTTTGTAATGGACGTGGATTCTTGTGATGCCTCTTTATTCAATTTTTTATTTATGACAACAAGTTGACAGTGGTGACACGTGCAACGCACATGGGCACGACTAGTATATATATAGTTTGGACTGTGTATAGAATCAGTGTTTAGCAACGCTAAAAGTAATAAGATGATAATCCCATACTTATCAATTTTAGGAGAACATTAAAAGTTTTGGAACTAATAATCCCGTACTTACTAGTCCATTTAAGAAAATGAGGTTCATTACGAGTTTATCAAGGATCATGTAAGGAAAGTTAAGAATTCTTGAACTAATAATCTCATACTTACCAGTTCACTAAGGGGTATAGAAGTAATTAAGTCAACAGTTTAACCATAATAATGAATAATCAACCCAAAACTTTTTGGGAAAATTAACCTTTTATGTATATAATTAAAGTGGCACTCATACGTAAGTAACAATAATCAAGGCTCTCAATCATCTGAAACCAATAGGCCAAGTAGAAAGTTTTGTGGGATAACACGTCAATCTACTTCTTAGTTCATGCTGATGGTTATAGTAAAATGGCACAAAAGTGCAAGGATAACTGAATCAATATGAAACATGATAGCAGTAATTAGACGAGAAGGGTTAAAATTGATCCTTAGTTAAATTTAAATATTGGTGATAAATTCAAATACTGATGTTGTGTAACAAAATATAAAGTTTGGCATTATAATAGGCAGATAGTGATATCAATAGCAGTATGTCAAATAAGAAAAGTATACTATTGAAATGAAAGAAAAAAACATACTTGCTCGATATTCAGTCGGCTTTATATCAAAATAGGATACTGGGAAGAATTGGTGCTTGATTTTCTGTATATAATGTTTGGGTATGTAAGTATTTGGGATTTGGTCAATCAGTTTTGCACTAAAAATGTATCTTTAAAAGTTTTGGGGGGGTATTTATAAATATCTTGGGACCTTAAAATACTGGACTTAAGATCATGGTTGAACTTGGGTGTAAGTGACTTTGTCTTAAAATATTTTGAAGTATTCATAGACAAAATTTGGGGATCAAATTCATAAGTTGAAAAAGTTAGGAGGGGTCAATTTGTAAATTTAGAAAAATATTCTTAATTAAAACCTTAGTTTTTCATAACTTAAGCTAGGGATATCCAAACATGGCCTTACCTTATACCATTTTGACCAGAAAAAATTAATAAAAATTTTGGAAAAAAAATCAGAAATTCTTGATTGGCCACCCACCCTCACTCGCGTGGTCAAAGTTCCTATTGAAAGTCTTCATCTTCAACCTCTCGACTTTGACTTCTAGGGTTTAAGATTTTTTACCTCGATTATCTCCTTCACTTTTATACCATTTGATATGATTTCTTAACCAACTTAGCCTAAATTTTCACGAGGAATCCGAATATATAGGTTTTGTGGATTGAGATTCAGTGTAGCTCAAGATTCAAAACTATGTGTTTTGCTAAATTTTTGACCTGATATTCGTGGATTTTTAGATTATGGCAAGGATTCTCATGAACATGGGTTGGTTTCTGGTATATATAGGAGTAGTTTGATTTTGGTTTCAAAGATTAAGATGAATTTACATGGAGTTCATAATACACCGTTGATTGATTTGAGCACTATATACACAAACATGGCTTTTAACCATTACACTCGAGATCCTTAGGTTATTATGAGGTAATATGTAGCTATAAACCAATGTTTAGCGCATTATATCAAGATTCGCCATTAAATCTCAGGCTTTAATGGTGTTTCTTCGTCTTTCTTCCATCCTAAGTTATTCTACACGTAAAAGCTTGTATATTGTGATTGTTCTAACTATATTAACTACACAGAAAGTTATTGGAATTGAAAGAACTGCAAATTAAGCATAAAATCATAATGTACCTGATTTTAAGGGATTTTTTAGTATTTGAACTAGGTTGTAAGGTGTGTCTTTACTTCTGAATTCGTATGGTATTTATACTATATCCTTGGGGGTTTTATTGGTGCATTTGGGTGGTGGATTTGAGTTGATTTTTGTAGAGTTTTCATTGTTAGTAATTATATTTCACATATTTACATGGTGTGTACATGTGCAATTTAACCTCTAGTGCTAATGTGGAGCACTAGGTGGAGAGGGATTCAACTAAAATTAAATAAATTTATAGGTTTGGTCCTTGGTTGGTTTTATAATTACTTTTATAGCCTTAAAAGCATACTTTTTATAAAGTATAGGGGTGGTTTGGTAATTTTAAAAGTTTTAGGGGAAAAAATTATAATTTTATGTAAATTAGGGTTTAAAGGTTTAATTTGATGTAAAGTTGGGGTTTAGGGGTTAAATATACATCAAGTTATCTTACTTTGAAACTTTTAGGGGCTATTTTATAATTTACTAAAACTTCAAGGGGTCCAAGTTAATTCAGCAAAAATGTAGGTTTCTAAGTGTAATTTCTTTCTTCTTGAGAAGACTTTTAATTTTGAACACATTATAAGGGTGTAAACAATAGTCGTATGTAATTTAGGGTTGAAAAATTCCCAATTCTTATAGTCTACCTACCTAAAAAAAATTGTCCTCGAATTATACCTTGAAAAAAGTCAGGGTATTGATCTTTCATTGCTTGATCTGGTTCCCACCTAGCTTCTTGTTGATTCTGATGCTCCCAAAATACTTTAACTAAGGGAATTTCCTTGTTTCTGAGATACTTCACTTGATGATCCAGAATTCGAATAGGACGTACTTCAAATTCATGGTTAGGTTCGACTGAAACGTTTTGCCATATAACGGTATGGGTTGGATCTAAAATATATTGGTGCAACCTTGCACATGAAATACATTATAGATATTGAATAATTCCACGGGTAATTATAATTCATAGGCTACGAAACCGCCGATTATTTTTTAATTTGAGAAAGGTTCATATCTGGGGGGTAGTTTTCCATTCTTTTCGAAGCATAAAATTCCTTTATGGGGAGATACTTTCAAAAATAATTGATCATTCACTTGAAACTCTAAGGGTTTTCGGCGTTTGTCTGCATAACCTTCTGTCAGTCTTGGGGTGTCTTCTATCGAATCTGTTGGATTACTTCAGTGATCTCTTGGATTATTTCAGGACCAAATTATTTACTGTCTCTGGATTCTATCCAACACATAGGTGATCTACAGAGTCTTCCATATAAAGCTTCAAATGGAGCAGTTTTAATACTGGCCTGGTAACTATTGTTAGCAGTTTACAATGCTTGCCAAAATTTTCCTACAAAAGGAGAATCTCTATGTGATACAATGTTTAAAGGAATTCCATGTGATCGAATAATTTCTTCAATGTAGAGCTTGCTAAGTTTTTGGAACGAATCGATGGTCTTTAAAAGTAGAAAATGAGCATATTTGGTAAGTCGATCTACAATTACCCAAATTGAATTATATCCTTGGGACGTACGAGGTAGTCCACTGACAAAATCCATGGTAATATGATCCCATTTCCATTAGGGAATAGGTAAGGGTTGAAGAAGTCCACCAGAGTGTTGGTGTTCTATCTTTACTTATTGACAAGTAAGACATTTCCTTATAAATTTCTCGATGTCATTTCTCATATTTGGCCACCAATATTGCTTCTTCGAAGCATAGTAGATTTTTGAACTTCTGGGGTGTATCATAAATTTTGAACGATAAGATTTTGCAATACTTCCTCTCGAAGGGATGCGTTATCATGTATATACAATCTATTTCTAAATCGTAATCCTGATTCTTTATCGTATGAAAAATCAGTATTATGTTCGAAAAGTTTTATACAAAAGAATCTTGGGTTTATTGAACTAATATTTTCTCTCTCAACTAAAGATAAGCGATAATATTAAAGATTTTGCACAAGGAGTAAGTAACCGTAGATCATATTTCTCAATGGTAGCAACAATATCGTAGGCAATTAGGGTGTGGAGTCTTCCTACTGGATTTCGACTTAAAGCATGAACTACTACATTGCCTTTACCTAGATGGTAATTGAGTTTAAATCGGTAATCTTCCAAAAATTCTAAAGCATCGTTGTCTTAAATTTAAGTCATTTTGGGTAAAGATATATTTCAAACTTTTATGATCCGAAAAGACTTGGAAATTTACACCATAAAGGTGACAATGCCAAATTTTTAATGTAAAAAATACAACTGCTAGTTCGAGATCATGGACAGGATAGTTACGTTCACGAGTCTTGAGTTGTCGTGACCCATATTCTATCACTTTCTCATTTTGCATTAATACATGTCATAGTCCTTGTAACGAATCATCGGTGTACACTTCATAACTTACATCACTAGAAAGAATAGTGAGGATAGGAGTAGTAGTCAATTTGTCCCTCGACACTTGGAATTACATTCTTTAGACCATACAAATGGAACTTCCTTTCTAGTTAGCTTTAAAAGGGGAAGAGCAATGCGCAAAAATCCTTCTACAAAACGGTGATAATATCCAGCTAATCCTAGGAAACTTTTTATTTCAGTAATATTGGTAGGACTTTTCCATTCCAAAATATCTTAAATTTTGGCTGGATCAACTTGGATTCCATTTTCAGAAATCACATGTCCTCAAAATTTGATTTCCTTCATTGAAAAATAACATTTGATCTTTTTAACATATAACCGATGGTTTTTAAAAGTACTTAAAACCGCTTTCAAATGTTGGGCATTGTCTATCGAATTCTGAGAATATCGTCAATAAAAAAAAATAACGAACTGGTTAAGGAAAGGTTTAAAAATTCTATGCATTAGATCCAAAAAGGCTGTTGGTGCATTTCTCAAACCAAATGACATTACGATAAATTCGAAATGTCCGTAACGAGTTCGAAAAGTAGTTTTCGAAATGTCTTCCTCTCTAAAGCGTAATTCGTGATAACCAGGTCATAAATCTATTTTAGAAAAGACATTTATTCCTTAAAGTTGATCAAATAGATCTCCTATTCAGGGTAAAGGATACTTATTCTTGATAGTTACTGAGTTTGGTTTGCATTAATCTATGCACAATCTAAAGCTTCCATCATGTTTCTTAACAAACAATATCGGAGCTCCCCAATGTGATGAACTTAATCGAATAAAACCTCTCTCTAAAACATCATCTAGTTGGGTACAGAGTTATCAGAGTTATAAAGGTTCCATTCGATATGGAGGTATCAAAATAGAAAGTATATTGGGATAAAGATTGATACTAAACTCAATTTCTATGGAAGGTGTAATCCTAAAAAAAACGTCTTCGAATTGTTCTAACGATTTTTAATTAAAGAAGAAATTTGGATTTGGAAATTTGAGGGTTCTGATGGACCTGATCCTTGAAACATAAATGAACAATTATCTTCATTTCGGAAATAATTTTTTTTAGCTTGGCAATCGATATAAGCATGGTGTCTTGATAAAACATCCATTCTGATAATAATATCGAAACCACAAATATCTAAAAATATCGAGTTCATAAAGAGTGTTCCTAAACCAAGTTGAATCTTATAATTTTTATAAAAGAATGCGCGGATCCTATATTAAACAAAATATGTGCAGGAAAATGTTAAAAAATTATCATACCTTCTATCATGTCATGTGTATTTCATATAGGCAGTATAGCATAATTCCTCCCACGACTCAGAATTGGCTTAATTCCCTTAGTAGAGTTTGGCTTGGATTGATTCTGAGTATAACAAAATTTTGGATTTTGTGAGGGTTTATTTGGCTGGCGATGGATTGAAACTGACTTTATCTTAGGATACTGGGGCCGAATTTGTCCTACTTCGTGACACTTATGATAACGAATTATTGAGCATGTTGTCTTATGACGATTCTGAGAATAAGCTTGTCCACTCAAGTTTGCATAAGGGTAAGGTCTAGAATGAGATAGAGTTCTAATGACATGATTGTTCCTAATAATTAGGGGTCCACAATGACCGCAACGTCAATCAATTGAGAATGCTCATGGATTTGTAACAGCGCATTTGAATTATTAACTCTCGGATGTAATCCGCTTTCAAACTGCTTGCATTTCCCTTAAGCTAGGAACACAAACGTACATGGCAGTAAATAAAATAAAACAAAGAAACCACAAGAAAGGCCTCAAAATAAAGAAAAACTAACTATCGTCAATGGTACAATCAGGATATCCCCAGTTCATGCAAGTCATCCAATTGGTATAGCTCCTCTTAGCTCTCCCCTATAGGTAAACTTTAGCCCTTGTCATTTTTCAATGTCTTTGATTATAAAGGCAATGTCTCTGGTCATTTTCTTCATGATTTACCCATTCCTTTAAATCCAAATGTAGTAAGTGGTAACATATAAAGATAGGCATCTAATTTTATTTATGAAATCCTACCCATTTTAGTTGTGTATGGCATGCTCCAATTCGGCCTCCCAGTTGAGAACCTGTCTATACTGCTGGTTTCTAAAAACAACCTCACTCCATATTTGCTTAGCTAATAGTATCCTCATGCATGTTGCACATCCCAAAAACAATACTATCAGCAATACCCCATCTAAATAATTTGTCTTTGGTATACAAGGCCTTCCTACACACCATGCATAAAATCAAGGAGCATTTAGGTATGCAGCATTTACTCAAAACCACAAACTGATAGGTTAGCTTGCTGGAATTTTAAGATATCAACAATTCGTTGATCTCTTTCGGTCTCGTGAAAATATTTTTTAAAGAAAGTCTCCTCGTATTGCTCCCAAGTAAAATTAACAACATTCTGACTACGTGACACTGCTTGCCACCAGAAATTAGCTTCACCTTCAAACATATAAGCAACTAAAGTTACTCGGAGATTAGTAGTTATACATACTCCATTCAGAATTTTCATAATCTAGCGCATCCATTTCTCAGCTTCATTAGCCTTATAAATTCTTTAAGAACATTTATTCTACAAATTTCTTCGAAAACATCCTCTGGAGTAGAATGAGTTGTTTATTATTGTCAAGCTAAAGTAGTAAGTTCTTGAAGACATCGCACGATTCCTTCAGATTGAGTTACAGCAAAGGGAATTCGATTACTAACCATACTAAAAGTATAACAATTTAAATGATAAGAATCATACGCAAAAGGAAAATAATAAACCACAAGCCTAATATATTTCACATAAGGAGTTATATAGTACAGTAGTATTATACATCACAACCTATGTTAGTGCAACTAAAGTTATAGTATAGCATACTTTCTACAATATCTTACTATATATGACCCATATTAAGATAACTTTTAATTTTTGGACTATCTTAAGTAGGGACGACAGTTTCATCATTGGAGGTGGACTCTGGACTAATTAAGTAATCTCCCTGATTTGAGCCATTAGTTGAGTTATCTGTTGTACCGGGAGAATAATCACCATGTATTTCACCATTGAATGTGGCATCAGGATGCATAGGTGTAGTTGGTGTCTCATTTGTAAATGCTAGATTTATAGCCTCTTGGAGTATTACCGGATCATTTGCATACTCGTCCACTTTTCACATTATTTGCATTTCATCCAAAACTCTATTTGTCAATACCAGTCTCTTAATGTCACTACTCGAGCCTACCTAATCCTCCTCGATCGCACGAATCATTTCTCTTAATCTTGTAAATGCCTCTTATCTGACTCAGGTTTCCTAGCGATTATCTGGTTTGATGTCTATATTGAATAGGAACGTGTCCCATGCATCCATGTTGTAAAATGGAATTACCATATAATAGTAGTAATAAAAGAAGTTATGAAAAGGTAAAATACCTAATATCTTATTTATTTCCCGCATAGAATGCTAACCCGATGATATGTTTTAGATTTAAAACATGCTTTGATACCAACTTGTCACACTTACATTTTTGTATGAATGAATAAGAAGTACACATAAAGTAATAAATTAAGTTAAGGCAGAATAACATAAATTTATTCATCAGTAAGTATGTTAACACAGGGTTGTACCACCGCAAGGGTGAGTTACATTTTTTTAGTAGAAAATCGTAAAGAACCACTCCTTGCTCCCATCTGGCTTATTCTCTACCCACACAATCACAAACACAAACAAGTGACCATTTTCTATCCCTAATAGGGAAGAGATATTATCCTCTTTCTTCGGGCGTATCTGGAGAAAAAAAGGAATTAGCACAAATATGCTAAGCATGTTCTACCAGTTCTATAACAAGTATGTATATATATACTAATAATCCCATACTTACTAATCCATCTAAGAAAATGAGGTTCATTACGAGTTTATTAAGGATCATGTAAAAAAAAGTTAAGGATTCTTGAACTAATAATCCCATACTTACCAGTTCACTAAGGGTTATAGAAGTAACTAAGCCAACGGTACAACCATAATAATGAATAATCAACCCAAAACTTTGGGGGAACAGTAACCTGTTATGCACACAATTAAACTGGCCATCATACGTACGTTGCAATAATCAAGGCTCTCAATCATCTGAGATCAATAGGCCAAATAGAAAGTTTTATGGGATAACACGTCAGTCTACTTCCTAGTTAATATTGATGCTTATAGTAAAATGGCACAAAAGTGCAAGGGTAACTGAATTAACAAGAAACATGATACCAGTTGTGAAATGAGAATGGTTGATCCTTAGTTAAATTTAAATACTGGTGATAAGTTCAAATACCGATGATGTGTAACAGAATATGTAGTTTGGCAGTATAATAATATGCACACACTGAGAGTAAATAGGAGCTATGACATAGTGGTATCAATAGCAGTATGCCAAATACGCAAAGTATATTATTGAAAAGATAGGAAAAACCTACTTGCTCGGTATTTGGTCGGCTTTATATTAAAATAGGATATTGGGAAGATCTCGTGTTTGATTTTCCATATACAATGTTTGGGTATGTAAGTATTTGGGATTTGACCAATGAGTTATGTACTAAAACTGAATCTTTTAAAGTTTTGGAGGTTTATTTGTAAATATCTTGGAACTTTAAATTATTGGACTTAAGATCGTGGTTGAATGGTGTAAAAGACTTTTTGTCTTAAAATATTTTGAAGTATTCATAGATTAAATTTGGGGATCAAATTCATAAGTTGAAAAAGTTAGGAGGGGTCAATTTGTAAATTTGGAATAATATTCTTAGTTAAAACCTTAGTTTTCAATAACTTAAGCTAGAGATATCCAAACATAGCCTTACCTTATATGACTTTGACCGAAAAAAATTAATAATAATTTTGGAAAGAAATCAGAAATTCCTGATTGGCCACCCGCCCTCACGCGCGTGGTCAATGTTCCTGTTGAAAGTCTTCATCCTCAACCTCTCGACTTTGACTTCTAGGGTTTTAGATTTTTTTAACTCGATTATCTCCTTCATTGTTATACCATTTGACATGATTTCTTAACCAACTTAGCCTAATTTTTCATGAGGGATCTGAATATATAGGTTTTGTGGATTGAGATTCAGTGTAGCTCAAGATTCAAAACTATGTGTTTTGCTAAATTTTTTACCTAATATTCATGGATTTCTAGATTATGGCAAGGATTCTTACAAACTTGGGTTGGTTTCTGGTATATATAGGAGTAGTTTAGTTTTGGTTTCAAAGATTAAGATAAATTATACATGGAAAATTTTAGATTTTTAGGTTTTGAGTTCAAAATACACCTTTGATCGATTTGAGCTTTATATACACATTCATGGCTTTTAACCATTACACTCGATATCCTTATATTACAATGAGGTTGTATGTAGCTTCAAACCACAGTTTAGAGCATTATATCAAGATTCACCATTAAAGCTCAAGCTTTAATGGTGTTTCTTCATCTCTCTTCTATCATAAGTTATTCTACATATAAGAGCTTGAATATTATGATTGTTCTAACTACATTAACTACACAGAAAGCTATTGAATTGAAAGAACTGCAAATTAAGCCTAAAATCATAATGTACCTGGTTGGGGGGGATTTTCGAGTCTTTGAATTGATCTGTAAGATGTGTATTTACTTTTGAATTCCTGGGGTATTTATACTACATCCTTAGAGGATTTAATTGATGCATTTGGGTGGTGGATTTGATCTGGTTTATGTAGAGTTTTCATTGTTGCTAATTGTAGTTCACATGTTTACATGGTGTGTGCATGTGCAATTTATCCTCTAGTGCTGATACGGAGCACTAGGTGGAGAGGGATTCAACTAAAATTAAAGAAATTTACAGGTTTGGTCCTTGGTTGGTTTTATAATTACTTTTATAGCCTTAAAAGCATACTTTTTGTAAAGTATTGGGATATTTTGGTAATTTCAAAAAGTTCCAGGGGCTGAAATAATAATTTTATGTAAATTAGGGTCTAAAGGATTAATTTGATGTAAAGTTGGGGATTAGGGGTTAAATATACATCAAGTTATCATACTTTGAAACTTTCAGGGGCTATTTTATAATTTATTAAAACTTCAAGAAGTCTAAGTTAATTCAGCAAAAGTGTTGGTTTCTAAGTGTAGTTTCTTTCTTCTAGAAGACTTATGATTTTGAACACATTATAAGGGTGTTAATAATAGCCATAGGTAATTTAGGGTTGAAAAATTATCGGTTCTTACAATATACGTTATATGATCATATATAAAGGTTTTCTGATCTTTAATGAAGGATTGAATTGGTTTTGGTTGTGTTAGAGAAGACAAATCTCATAAGGGGGAAAAACTTCAAACACTGAAGCACGTGGCCAATCGGCCCAGCCCCCGTGGTCGACCGGTGCCTTAAGATATTTCGCAATTCCTCTTATACTTTTATTTTTTTATAATTGACAATTAGGATTTGTTTCGAGATGACTCCTGACATAAATTGATGCATATTATCTTGTTATTAATATTAATTGGATGACTTAAATGTAAAATAATGAATGGATTCCCCGGCCTCTATTAAATGAAATTAAAGTGGATGAATTTAGTTTGGTACTCGAATTCTGTGGTTAAGGTGGTCATATATTGTTGTGTTCTTTATGTGATGCATACCATGCGTGAGTACTCATAGTGAACGTACTAATGGTGATTCCATTTAAAAGGGCACGTACGACTCGGACCGCTATGGTACCTCGGTGAGTAGACGAGATGCCTTAGTCAATTTACCCCTTGGTCACATATCTCGGTACCCGTGTCTAAGATCGATTACGGGGAGATTTCTTTTATATAGCCTTGGGTATGGTAGGTTGTATGATTGATGGGCAGAAGTGGTGGACTCTGCTTAGTACCCGCGAGTGATCCTCGAAGGCATTAGAGCTAGGCCTTTATTACTTGATTTATTTATGTGATCCTTATATTCTAAGACTATCTTATTGGTTTCATAACACTTGTCTTGTTTAGTGTAATGTTAACTTGAATTTCAATGTTTTATTTTCATACGTGTAGAATAAAATTTAACCATGGGGTCACTTGGGATTTGGGATCTTATATGCGCATGATATTAGGATTGCAGGGTGGGATAATTCGAAAAGATGTTAAAAAGATAGAGGCAGAGGCATAGTTATGACTTGTTATAACTTTCATTATACTTTTATTCTCTTTAAAACTTGTTGATAACATTATGGATTTAACATTTCAGGTCTAAGGTTGCCCGTTCCGCAGCCTTGATTAATAGTGTTGTTGTCATTCATCCTACTGTTGCAAATCTATAATAGGATGTAGGAGTCACTGGCCTACATGTCAGATCTATCATTTCTTTATTTTTCGTTATAGTGGATAAGGATATACATTCATATTCATATATTTTGTATAGGTTATAGCAGTTGCGTTGGCACGTAGATTTGACTCGTGTGGACGGTATTAGAGTACTGGGATATCTTTCTTTATGGATATTGAGTTTTGATTCCAGTTTATTTATTTTCTTACATGATTAAAACGATACTCATTTGTTTAGACTTCGGTACTTTTTTAATATAAAAATGATCAATTTATTTTTAAATATTACGGGGTGTCACATTTGATATCAGATCATTCTAGGTTCCAATGTCCTAGGGGTCATAAGTGCGTTCATCGCTACTTCCGTATTTGCGTTATTTGATACTTTCGACCCCACATTTAGAAATTGAACTCTAAGTCTTACACAATTTATTAATGCATTTTGCATTACTATCTTTCAGATGGTGAACCCTTAGAGACGTCAGGGCCGACAAATATCTACATTGAGTGATGAGTCTGAGGCCAATGCACCTCAACCACCAAAATAGCCACCACCTGCCATACCACAGGGGTAGACACCAACTGTGGTGCTGACTGAGTTAGCCACTATTATAGCCCGGGCCGTCGTAACAGCGATGACAGCCCTCAAACAGCAACTACAGTCACACCTGTACATGCTCCTTGAGAGACCACCTCTGCTGAGAGCGTGCTAGGATTGCCTTTGGTAAGGGACACCCTTAAGAGTTTGCAAGGTCCTCTTATTCCATAGTGGCGCTTCAGTGGAGGCATGACATTGAGCAACATTTGAGGTTGGTTGAGTGTATAGATGTCTATTAGTAGATATTGGCAAGCTTCAGCTTGGTAGGAGATGCCCTAGATTGGTGGGAGACTGTTACCCTACCATAGGAGAGGACTCAGATGACTCTATCGTAGATTTGGGTTAAGTTTTAGGCAAAGTACTTCCCATTTTCACAGTAAAGGAAATTAATAGCGCAGTTTGACAGGCTTAAAGAGGAGGGTAGGACCGTTGCTAAGTATGACTGATAGTTCACTCATTTTATACACTTTAACCCAGAGGTGGAGAAATCTAAGGATTTAAAGATGAACCGGTTCGTGAGGGGTCTGAATTGAAAGATTAAGTAGGTATTGCTGGGAAATATAGCATTTACCACTTACCTCCACATGTTAAATGTTGTTTCCCTACATTGTGATGATCACCACGAGATCTTGGTAGAGAAAGAGAAGAAAACTAAGAGGGAGAGGTCAAGAGTCGGCCAAGGGTCAAAGGTGTCAGAGGGTGGGGAGTCTTCCCGAGCACATGTAGGCTCTAACTAGCTACTTAGAGCGCTAGCACAGGGGGAGCAGCCCCCTAAGAGATTCAGAGGTGATGACCATCACCGACAAGGTTAACAGGGTCAGGGCCACTCGGACCAGGGTCAGTGTGGGCATCCGGGTCAACAGCTCAGCTAGAACGGACAGGGCCAACAGGACTAGGAACAACGTCAGTTTGGCATGCCTCAAGGTCAAAAGTATGGGCAGTGGGACCACCAATAGAGTAACCCTTTGGGTGGGGCTTGTTATGCATGTGGGGAGCTGGGCCACTCATTTAGGAAATGGCCCTAAGGGATTTCGGGCCGAACCAACACAGTTTCAGCATGGATGTTAACCAGCGCTTCCTACACTACCTCAGTTTTAGTCCCTCCCACCCACCTCTCGGTACCCACCATTGCCTCCTCCTAGAGATCACGCGTAGGGACACCCTCAGATGTATCAGGGACGTGTATTCAATATCTACCAGCAGGACTTACCATCGCAGTCGCGTGTTATAAAGGGTATGCTTTATGTTTATGGTGGTTATGCCCGAGTACTTTTTGACACTAAAGTTTCACACTCCTTTGTCAGTTCTGGAATCGTTGTTACATCGGGCATGATAGGTGTAGCTTCCAAGGTTATTATGCATGTAGACACTCCAGTAGGTAGGGAAGTTGCATTATGCCAAATTTATAGGGGCTTTGCTATAAATATCAGAGCCTTGTTACTTCTTGTTATCAAAGGTTAGTATTCTACCATTTTGTTAGTATTCTAATTATGTTTATATTGTTATGCTAATATGAATGTTAAAGTAGAAACTATTATACTCCATCACAGAACTTATGTTGCTGGAGAAAATTTTAGGGTAAAACATAAAGTTATTGGAATTAAGTGCCGTAATAATTGTTGTATGAAATACCGTTTAATCTTAGTTCTATAGAAATAAGTGTGTTAACCTTTAAAAAGAAAAAAAAAAGAGTTATTTTGAAAATCTTTAAAGTTTTCATAAAACCCATATCCCTATTATTGTTTCAAAGCCCATATTTCCGTTTGCCAAAAAGCTACTGTAGATAGCAATCGGCGTTAGGAAAAACAGGTTTTAGGCACCTGAAACAACATATAACAGGAGGTCTTAGGTACCAATGGAATCTGGAAAATATGAACAAAATAATGATAATACTAATTTACAATGTTTAGCACCATGGTTACAAAAAGATGAGTCTATGCATAATCATAGATTGCATATAGATAAAAAAATCTGAAAATGATATTAGTAAAATTAGTACTGTCGTTAATCAAAATTATGTAGAGAAAAAATTAGATTGTATTGAATTCAACTTAAACAAAGTTGATCAAAAAATTAGTCAACTCGAAACGGTTACAAATTTAGATCTAAAAGAGGAGACGAAACAAAAAATTGAAAATCTATTAAACAAAATAGATAATCGAAATCCAGAACAAACTGGAATGTATAACCCAGGGGATAACAAAATTCCTACGTTATATTATGGTTCGGAAGAAATTAAAGCTCTTCAAACAGAAGAATTTAATTACACCGAATATATAAACGTTCGTGAAATATTAGATTATTGGAGACATCTATACAAAGATCCAATATTAACTGTCTCAGAACGTAATAAACTCATTGAACAAATACAAACTACGTATTTAGAAAATGACAAATTATTACAACATTATTAGTATGAATTAAACCAATATTCATCTGATGAAGAAGAAAATCCACCACATGTAGTAAATACAATTGATGGAAAAAGGAAGGCTGAAGAACCACTTCAGGAATTCCAAAATTGGGAAGCTTTTAAAGATTATATGCGTTCCCGGCATATAAAAATGAAAAAGAAGATTTTGTTAAAACAGGCAATGCTTCTACAAGTAACACTAAAAATGAGGATGAACCAAATCCTTTTTTCTTAAGAAGAGATAATTTGAACAAACAAAATATATCTCAACATGGTATTTATCTTGATCTAAGGCATGTCCCTTTTAAAGATCAAGAACAAACTATTAATGAGTGGGCACAATCCATGTCTATACTCATTACTAACTATAAGAGTACATGGTCTAAAGAAAAAATTTAGACTACCTTGCTTCAACACTCCAAGGAGATGTTTTACAATGGTGCCAATGGGAAAACTCAGATAAAGGAATTCAGCAAAAAACTGAACTCCTACAAACCTTGAAATCTTTTGATGAAATATTAAAAGGATTTGTTGAAATAATTAAATAAAATATGATTGGATATACTGGAGAACCCAGACTCCAAGAAGATGCGTGTTACATATTATCTAAACTGGAATTATGTAACATTTGTCAATTTGAAGAATTTGTTGAAATATATAAAAAAATATAATTTCAAACTAAAACATTCAAAAACCAAACATTGGATGGATAAATTCTTTCAAAAACTCCCAAATCCATGGGATGAAATATCCTTACAATCTTATCATGGCTGGTTAAAAACTATCGGGAAGGATGAGACAGAAGACAATCTTGGTTTTCGCATTAATTGGGTATTAAGAAAAATATCTGACAAATGCATTGAAATAAAAGCTAAGAAACAAATTAAAAATCAAATCACAAAATCTAAAGCTAGTTATAAATGTTATGATAAGATTTTAAAAGAAAACTGGAAAATAGGATGTAATCCACCTCCTAGAAATTCCAAATATTCTAAATATTCTCGAAAGAGAAAATTTAAATGGAAACCTTGGAAAAAGAAAACATCTTTTTCAAAGAATAAAAAATATATTAGGAAAAAGAAACCTTCTAACAAATCACCTCTAAAAAAGAAGTGTCGTTGTTATATTTGTAACGAAGAAGGTCATTATACACCTGATTGTCCTAAAAAACAAAAAAAGTGCAAATAAAATGATAAAATTTCTTGAAGAACAAGAATTAGAAATATTTTATGGAGAAGATTTATCTGACTCTGATATTTCTAATTATTCTAATGAAATTTTATATGAGCTTGAATCTGATTCGGAAACATCCGATGAAGAACTCGTATTTATGTATAATACTGCAGAAGTACGAGGTAGTAGCGAAGATGAGCTACAAACAATAGCCCTTCATTGAATAGTTGGAGAAGAAATCACTTTTACCAACGAACAATTGCAAGAAATTGATAATCAAAGACAACTTATAAAAAGGAAGATGTCTATAAATTATCAAAATTTAAATTATTCTCAACAAGAATAATTGAACAATTTAATGGTAATACTACTGCTGGATCAACAGATGATGAAACAGGAGATATTAAACTTTTTGATCTAAAAAAGATCAAAAGATGGAAGAAAAAACACCCAAATATTAAATATATATACATATAGGGTTTATTCAAATATGTATTACTGCCCTGTTTAGACAAGGTATGGATACACCTGTAGCTATACTGGTCTTAGACAAAAGATTCAGTAACCCTATGAATGCCATAATTGGAGGAGTCCAATCCAATTTGGTAAATGGAGTTATTTGGTTTAACATAAAACCAAATTTCTTCATATCTATTGATGATCCAAATATTGAGGAATCTGTCATTATAAAAACCCAAACCAAAGGAATAGGAATGAAAGATACCTCAAGAAATATGTCAATACATTGGAAAACAATTCATGAATTGACAACTCTACCACATACAAATACACAGAATGTGGATAGAAATATTATAGAAATATTTGAACCTCGACCATTTGATTCGGCAATCCAGCCTAGATTAATCAACTGGAGAGATTTGGAAGTACCAAAACAATGGATACTACCCCAAATAACAGAACCACCTCCTGAAAAACAACGAAACAGCGTTGAATTACAGGTATCTGGTAATAATATTTAATTTAAAAATAAACATTTAGAAAATTGGCAAAAGAATTTTTCTGACAACGATTGGGAAAAATTAAAAGGAAAAAACCTTTTAAAAGGTGAGAGTAGTAATAATAGTAATAGTAAACCTCCTATTGCTATGAAAAATTTACAAGTACCAATATTACCTGGAACAAATTGTCTAAAAGAAGATAATATAAAATCCAGTCAAATTTATCATTTCCAATTAGGAAAAGAAGAAATAATCTTCTCACCAAGCCATGGAAAGAGAAGATATACTTATGTATTAGGTTACTTCAATTTTGCAGGCTAAAAACCATATAGTCTCTGCACATTAATTGATACAGGAGCAACCATATGTTCTTGTAGACCTAATGCTCTACCTCCCGAAAAATGGATAAAAACGAAAAATCCAATTGCTGTAACAGGCATCAATGGGACACAAAATTTCATTTATTTAAAAGCCAAAAAAGTGGCTATATGGTTTAATGAAAAGAAATTCATTATTCCAAAAATCTTATGCTTTCCAGAAATGCATGGAGATTTTATATTAGGCAACAATTTTATCTCAGAATATTTGCCTATAAGTATTAATGAGGGAACTATAAATTTAACCCTCAACAAAGATGTAGTAAAAATCCCTTTACTACAACAACATAAATATAAGTGCGAAAGAGATTTTCACCCTACTAAGAAAGGGGATATAACTCCTTTTATCAAAGCCCTTGAAGAAACTCATTGGCTTTATACTATATTAAAAGATAATTTTAATGAAAACCCACTAAAATTATGGAATAAAAGTCCAAGATATTGTAATCTCAAACTAAGAGATCCCAATGTCATTATAAGAGTAAAACCAATGATCTATACCAGAAATGATATAGATGAATTTGATAAATAAATCAAAGAATTATTGGATATAAACCTTATTGAAGAAACAATAAGTCCACACTCTAGCCCTGCCTTCATGGTGAGAAAACACAGTGAAGTTATAAGAGGAAAAGCTCATGGTTATAAATTATAAAATACTAAATGAATAATTAGAATTTGATGGTTATTTTATTCCAAGAAAGGATGTATTAATTAACCAAACTAAAGGAGAAAAGTTCTTTAGCAAATTCGATTGTAAATCTGGATTTTGGCAGTTAAAACTAATTGAAGAATCCAAGCCATTGACAGCCTTTAGTACTCCTAGAGGACACTATCAATGGAATGTTATGCCTTTTGGACTAAACACAGCTCCTCA
The DNA here is from genome assembly GCA_949130495.1 of Sambucus nigra. Classification (NCBI taxonomy): domain Eukaryota; kingdom Viridiplantae; phylum Streptophyta; class Magnoliopsida; order Dipsacales; family Adoxaceae; genus Sambucus; species Sambucus nigra. The sequence goes on from OX422210.1 coordinate 663,489,779, forward strand.
GGTATATCAAAGATGGATGGACAAAATCTTTAAAGACCTTAAAGATTTTTGTATTGTCTATATAGATGACATCCTTGTTTTTTCCAAAACCATAGAAGAACATAGATATCATCTAAAAATTATTTGTGAAAAATTCCAAAAACATGGAATCATTTTATCACCTAAGAAAATTGATGTTGAAAAAACAGAAATTAATTTTCTTGGCATAATCCTAAACCAGGATGGCCTACAATTACAAGATCATATCATCTCTAAAATAAGAGATTTTAATGAGGAAATTTTGGATAAAAATAATTACAAAGTTTTCTAGGAATCATTAATTATGGAAGAAATTTCATAAAAGGATTATCTCAAAAAGAATTACCACTTCTTGAAAAACTTAAAAAGAATGAAGTTTTCACATGGAGTGCTAATGATACTATTGTTGTTAAAACAATTAAACAAGAAATCATTAATAATTGTCCAAAAGTTTATTTTCCTAAAACGGGAGATAAATTAATATTGGAAACTGATGCTTCGGATAATTGTTGGGGATGTGTTCTCTTAGCAATTCCTTCAGAATATTGGAATGAAAACAATCCTTCCAATAATTTTGGTATTCGTGGTAAGAAAACTGCTATACCAAAATCAATTCAAAAAATATGAATTAATATGTGGATATAATTCAGGAAAATTTAAATCAAACGAACTGAATTATATTATTTTTGAAAAAAGAATTACTAGTAATAAAACTTGCTATTAAAAAATTTCATATTTTCTTAGCACCTGAAGACTTTATTGTCAAAACAGATAATAAAGCTGTAAAAGACATCTTGATAAACAAAAGAAATATTTTAGAAGGAAGAAGACTTAAATGGTTCAACCAAATTGCTATTTATACTTTTGAAGTTGAACATTTAAATGGTACTAATAATTTTCTTGCAGATTATCTTAGCAGGAACTATGATGAAAACCTACTAACCAAGTAGAGTTTTTAGATACCCACTAAACAAGTGGAGAATATTAAATATTTTAAAATAACACCCATTAAACAAGTGGAATATTTTGAAATATATTTTATTAAAACCACTAAACAAGTGACCTTTCTTTCTATTTTCAAGATGGGAGGTAAGCATCCAGGAGAAACCAAAGGAGATTGGGTGACTATTGCTAAAAACATAAAAACCCAAGCATCATCATCCATACAGCCAAAACCAAACCTTGTTTATGTTGTATTCGGTGGAAAAAACCCAGGCTTCTATGACAACTGGAATCAATGTTTTATGCAAGTAAACAAATTCCCTGGTGCATGTCACCAAAATATAATACTATGCCAGAAGCCATTATAGTATGGGAAAATTGAATGAAACAGTTAGGACCTCCTAATATGATTTACCAGTTCTCCAAACTTCAGACCAAGGAAAACCTCCTTGATACTGAAACTTATGACTTTCACAACCCAGGAATCCCTTGCGAGTTGTATACACCATTAAATGAAGCATGGAAATCTCATCTCCGAGATAGGAGAAAAGATTTTAGAAGAAATATGAGTATCCTTGCTGACAAAATTGCTGAACAAACAGCAACTTTGGATAAATTCAAAAGTCTGTGTCTCAAACTCATAGAAGGCTTAAACTATGAAAATGAAAAATTTTCTTAGAAAAAATTGATACTTTTCTGGAATTTTCTAAATTATTGGAAAATGATTTTTCTGACAAGATCTTCAATACTATCAGGAGAATTTGTCTATTTGAAAAAGCAAAGATAATTCTCCCACGTCCTCTATTCCAAATTGAAATTTCACCAAAAATTGAGGACCATGAGCAAAAGATAAAAAGTCTTTTACTCCAACATTTTTACTCTAGCTTAAATTATAGTGATGACATGCCAAAACTGCATTTCATTACTGAAGAAGGGTATCCACCTTGGGATATTGAAACAATTGAATGGGGGTTAGTAAACAAACTAATCTTCTCCAGTGTAGCATGTTTCAATCATTTTGAATTTTTACCTATGATGATCAAAACCATGATTTATCATGTATTGATAAAAAAACAAGTACAAATATACTCGCTATTTGTCATTTCATATCACAAGCACAATTGGTTTGGCGATCAAGAGAAATTTTCTATCAACCCTACCAGATCTGGTACCTCAGAGACACTGAGGACTATGAATGGGACGAGATTGAACAAAATTGGGAAATTGCACTTAATGTACCGTTGGACCAGTTGGACACAACGAGCTATTGGTCACAAAACCTGATCAATACTTCAAATTATGCAGAATATTTTTGTCAGAAATCAGCATTAAAATTCATGGTAACTGATGGCAGACGATTATTTGTTACCGATTTACCGATAAATTATACTACCTCGCTTGAATAACGAGCGGCAGTAAGGGAGTTTCTAAATAACTTGAAAAACAAAAATAATTTAGATGTTCCTTTTGAACAATTAAGCCGTGCGGAGGAATACGAACAAGCCCAATTACATGGACCTCCAAACCACAGCCCTAACAACAGCATGTCCTTCGACTCTGTTGCTGGGGCCAACATTGCCAATGCATTTGATGCATGACAATTGGACGAAGAAAATTAACCCACATGAACGACTGCAAATCATCCAGCACATGAAGTGGGATGTGCATACGGTCAGTAATCAGCTGACGCATGTGATGACGATTTGGACCTTTAAAACAAAAACATCAAAATCAGTTACTATTTACTTTTTGAATCATTGTAAATTATTGTGTGCTTTTACTGTGCAATCACTGTGCACTTTACATTCAGCAGCCCACGTTTATGTTTTCTTTTCTTTGTTTATTCATTAAGAAAAAGATAAGGTTATCTTTTAGAGGCTATAAAAGGAGAGCTTCTCCTCAGTTGTAATCATCAGTTGTAATATTTCTCTTCTATCTCTTTTGTAACATTTTCCAGAATATTAATTCAATACCATTTTGATCTTTTCCGCACTTGTGTAATTGGTATCAGAGCCACCGACTTCTTATTGTTAGACATGGGCACTTGAGATGTTATATTGGGGTTTGAGTGGTTGGCAACTTACCATGCCCAGATTGATTGTAGAGAGACGACAATTACGTTCACCATTCCATGGCAGGATATGTTCCTCATTGCCATGCCTAGACTCGAGGGGGAGTCTACCCATTTATTCTATATTAAAACGACTACGTCTGAGGAGATTATGACGCCTCTAGATTTTATCCTAGTGGTCCAGGAGTTTTCGAACGTTTTTGAGGAGGTACCGAGTTACCACCAGCGTGGGAGATAGATATTTATATCGACCTAGACCCGAGCACCCTACCTATTGCAAGAGCACCTTATGATATGGCTCCCATTAAAATGCGAGAGTTACGGGAGCTGATATAATAGTTTTTTAGTCAGGGGTTGTTTAGGAGTAGTACATCTTCGTGGGGAGCTTCGATATTGCTCATGAAAAAAAAGTATGGGACACTTCGATTGTGTGTTAATTATAGGGAGTTGAATAAAGTTACGATAGGGAACAAGTATTCATTTCCCCGAATCGATGAGCTATTTGATCGGTTGAGGGGCGCATCATTCTTTTTAAATATTTATTTGTGCACATGTTATCATCAGTTGAGGATTAGGGAAGAGGATGTGCCAAAGTCAACTTTTATCACTCGTTATGGGTCTTACGAGTTTCGAGTCATGCCATTCGGACTGACCAATGCACCTGCCTTCTTTATAGATCTTATGAATCATGTATTTTGCCAGTATATGGACTAGTTTGTCATTATATTTATTGATGACGTATTAATATACTCGAGTTTGAAGGATGAGCATACTCACCATTTGATATTGGTGTTGCATACATTGAGGGAGAACAAGTTGTATGCTAAGTTCTCCAAATGTGGTTTTTGGCTAAAGGAAGTGCAGTTCCTGGGGCGCATTATGTCAGAAGCCAAAATTTTAGTTGATCTTAGCAAAGTATCCACAGTGATGAAGTGGGGATAGCCCACGATGCCGATTGAAGTTAGGAACTTTTGGGGTTTAGCAGGTAATTATCGTCGATTTATTCAGGGATTTTCGAGAATTATAGGGCCATTAACTAACCTAACCCGGAAAGGGATATCATTTGTTGGGGATTCCAATTTATAAGCACCCAAAAGTGTTTATTTTATACCCAAAATACGTGCATTTTGTTCCTCATTTTTAATAAAATTGGCCTTATGTTTGTATTTATTTATTTCTCAAGTCAATCAACAGTTGCATCATTAAATTGTGCTAATTCGACATAATTGCGACAAAGTAGCGGTCAAAAGTATGGAATGAAGAAAATGAAGGCACCGTAAAGATAGAAGTCCCTATTTGAGCTTGCTCGGGTGAGTTTCGATGCTCTAAAACCCAGTCTCGTACCAATCCTAAGCCTAAACTGGGCCTAAGTCATTACCCGAGCCTCTTGTGTGTTTAGTTTGTATTTTTAGAATTTTTTTAGAATTTTTATTTGAGTCATATATAATTTTTAGAATTTATTTTATATTCTTAGGATTTATTTATGTTGTATTCGTGTGCGAATAACTATAAAACTAGGGTCCGTATATTTACAATTTATTGTGCGTTGAGTGTTTTTTTATAGGAATGTTTATTTTAGGATTTTCTCTATTTTATTTTATTTTACTTGTTGGTTTTTTATTATTATTATTATTATTATTATTATTAATATTATTATTATATTTTTATTTATTTGAGTCTTTTATTTTTAGGTTATGAATTTGATTTTTTTGTGGTTATAGATTTTTTTGTGTTTTAATTTTTATTTATTTCTAGATTTGTAAAAATTTAATTTTTATAAGTTAGAAATTTAGTTTAATTTTATTTCTTATGCAAATTAAAGCACATACACACCTTATTACACTACACACATCCAAAGACCCCTTACCCATCTTCTTCAACCAACCTTCTCTCTCCTCTCTCATACATCCATTAAAAATAAATCACAAAACCCACTACACAAACAACGAAACTCCACTTGTTATTACCCAACCACTGAGCCTACCACCTCCACTCCTAGTCACGAACATCCCTCTACCCGACCTCCATTAAAAAACCCGTTACCCATTCCAATCGCCCTGCCTCAACCCAACTCCGGATCTGTCGTCCTCCAAAGCCAATACCCGACTTCTAACCCGTAATACCCACTTAGTTTAACCCGGAGCTACCCCATGCCCACAACCCGATTTCAAACTCCGACCTGACCCAACCAACCTCCAACTCGAAACCCGGTCTCCATAACCCGATGCCTTAAACCAAAATCCCCAAAAAATAGGAACCTCAAACTTATCTCCCTTTTACAAACAAAACTCGCATTCCAAATCCCAAATCAAAAGACACGTGAGTCTAAATACACCTTCCCACCAACTACTATCTTAATTCAGCCAATATTTAGAATCCCACAAAAATCTCCAATAACAATACCATATGTGGGTTATAAAAATGGAGGAACAACTCATTAAAAAGATATCTCCATTTTAGTTTTTAATTTTATGGGATAAATTCTTCGCCATCTCCTAACAGAGAGTATTTGGGATTGATTTAATACTCATATTAGGGGTTTGGGTGAAGGTTAGAACTCCTAAAGGGGAAAATCTCATTAAAAGTTTGCTTTGGTAGCCCAGCAAATCGAACCAGTTCTCCGGGGGGAGTGAAACGGTTCGGCCATAAAGGGAACTAATTCGAATTTTGAAGTTGGATAATGTTGTGCATAATCGAATTACAAAGGCGTGAGCGCCGATTTTGTATTTTTTGATTTTTTTTTTAATTAAGTGTGCGATGCCACAATTTTAAGTTGGTGGTTTTGAATTTGGCTTTCCTTTGGAAATTTAAATTTGTGGGAAACATATCAACTCGATTTGTCGTATAGGAGTGATTATAATCTATCTTGGGTTAAACGGGAATCAAATCCTGGTACGAGTTTATGGGTGAATTAGGGTGAATGACACTCGGGTTATAAGTTATGAAATTCGATTGGGATTTCGGAAAGTGTTAGGCTACGAGTTTGAGTAAAATAACTTGGTGGACAAAAACACGTGATTATTGAATTAATATAAGTAAGTGAATACTTGATAAATAGGGAGTCGGGGAAGACTCGGGATTTGTGGGCTACTGCTACGAGTGATATATGCATGATTAACCGGTTATGTGTATATGTATACGTACGGAGGATGATAGTATGTATATATAGATATATATATATATATATATGTGTGTGACTGATATATGTGAACATACCTACTCTAGATATGTTGTCATTGGAGGTTGCACGTAGTGGGCGGCCCACCCTGGCGTGACCAACAGGTGTTGGGTCGATTCCCCAGGTCATAGGGCTGTTAGATGACCACTGAATGTGAGTTTAAAGTCTAATGGGGTAATGTGGTGTGATTATGACCCATGGATGTATGTCTAAGATCGCCTCCGGTTAATGTGTTTACAATTTGGGTTCGGTAGTGAGATTCCAACCCAGTGGTACGTGACGTACCTGGAGCCTGATAGCATAATAGATATTACATTCGGGAGGACAATTGGGGGAATGCTATGAATATACGTATAAAAGAGTGTTGTATGTATATGTGTGATAAAATGGATGTGCGAACATTGATATTATACCTAGTGTACGATTATATAAATTGTGTAAGGATAAGATTATAATTGAGAATTATAATGATAATATGATATAGCTTACGTGATAGCTAAAGGAGAAACAAGGAAAGTAAAATACGTGTAGCATAATTAGGTAATTAAAGTACATGCGTTAGGTGCGCACTATAGATGAGGGGCGAGGATGTTCTCATGTGAGTGAGGCACCAGATAAGAATGAATAATTTTGTTGCATTTGCATCATTGCGTTTTAAATACTTGAAAAATATTTTCAAATAGTTTTGGGCTTTGACCCGTATCAAAAATCCTTTTTCAAAACCTTTTAGGTGCTCGACCATAGGGACTCCAGGCTTAGCTATCCTTCCGGTCAGATGATGCTGTAGTAGTTGTGGATGACTGCAGGGATCGATTAGACGCTTCTATCATTTCTATCTAGATAGGATGTTTACTTCAGGTTCTATTTTGGGCATGTCACCGAGTTAGGCAGTTCTTATATTGTTCGGACTTTACTTTATTTTCCGTATTAGTGGATTATTGTATTTGGTTTTATTGACAGTTATTCGGTTAATTATTTTATTCCATGTCATCAGTATTCAGTCTATTCCTGTGGTGAATGTTTAGTTAAATTGGCTACGTTTATTTATATGTTGGATTGGTGATTTAAATAGCTAAATGTTTTAATAAGGTAATTTATTAAGTTTTAAAATCTAACCCCAGGATTAATAAGTTATTAGTAATTAAATTGGTTTTCGATAGTGATGTTAAGAATGAACAAGACTGAGATTTCTGTTTTATTTTAGTAGATGATTGGCCACCCGTTATTAGAATAAGTGGGGTGTCACAAATGAACTTGGTATTGATGATCAACGTTTGGCTCACTTCAATCGACTTTCCACTCAGCATCTTTACATCCACCTCATTTCTCTTTCCTTATAGCCTGCGTGTGCTTTTTATTTTTATTTTTATTTTATTACATGTGTACATCAAATGTATGAGTGTGTAGCATACATAATCATTTTTATTATGTGTGTGCGTGTATGTTATATATTTCATACAAACAAGTGTGTGTGTTTTCAGGATGTAATTTTGTATGATCAAGATCTTGATTCAATATTTCCTTCATTTTCATTGCCTTTGGGATTTTTTGACTTTGAGCCCGCGATAATGTCCTAATTAGACGTAACCCCCAACTTTAAAAAAAATTAGACTTACCCCCCCCCCCCCCCCCCCCCCCCGCATATGCGTTATCCCACTTGGACCTTATGCATGAAAAAGGTAAGTCTAATTTTTTTAAGTAGGAGGTTACATCTAATTATGGCATTATCTCAAGGGATAAAGTAAAAAAAAACTTCATTTTTTTTAAATGTCCAGTATTATTTTTTATTTGTGATGTCCATGAATATCATGTGAAACCTTTCAGATTAAGACACATAAAGCATGTTTTTTTTAATCATCATTTATAATTGATTTCAAAGAGTAGTTTATTATTATAACTACTCAAATGTTTGAATCATCATGTTGAGGCATTTGATATATTGCATCGAAGCTATGTGTTGGAAGTGAATGTGGAAAGGACAGAAGATGTGCTTACACACAAATGATTATTGTAATTGGTTCATGATCTTGCTAATATACCCACTTGGGAAGATATATTGGTCTTTGTGTCTTGATGAATCGATTTCTGTTGAATTTAATTACAGTATATTTAAAAATGAAGTCTATACATAAGGAGCTTTGCCACAGTATATTCTCTCCCCCCTTCCTTTTTTATAATGAAACCATAATATATTCTATTAATAATTTTTCGAGTGTAATTTCTCACCCCGGTTATATTCCCCAAGTCATTCAAGGTATTTTTATCCGCGTTAACCATTTTTTTAGAAATCCTGAATTATTCCCGAACATCATAATTTAACCCGAAACCAAATCATGAATAAATTACACCAATTAATCTAACCTGGTTGTAACAGCTACGCCGAACCAATTCGGCTTGAGGGCGAACCGGTTCGCCCCTGCAGACAACCCCAGTGTTTGCTTCTTTCGAAATTTCAACAATGTTTAATTCATATAAATCATCTCCAAATTTAATTTCCTCAAGAATTCTCATTTCTCATGAATCCTAAACAGGAAATTAATCTATTTTCATATCTAGTTCATATAAACGTGATTTATACATGGGATTCATACTTATTTTCTAAAAATGATGAAATTCTCAACAATATCACAATGATTCATAATTTCTCCATCCATAACTCATCGGAATAGGGCCATGGCATGTTGCCTCAAGGGCTAAGAGCTCGCACACGTCCTCCAACGTTATTGTAAACTCTCCCCATGCAGCGATGAACGTGTGAGTAGTAACATTCCAGGGAGATACCAGAACGGGAAGAGCAACATTGTTTTTGGAGAGGGTGAACTCACCAAACCACTTGGCTCGATGAAGCCCAATCTTAGCGAGGGTATCAGCGTGGGAACTATGCATATGAGAGTTCCAAGCAGCAAAGTGAGCAGGAGATCCCCCGGGACTTTCAAAATCGATGTGGGACCATGAGAAGTCCCCTCGCTCAAGACGAAATCTGAGAGTCCCCTCGGGAGGTATAAAGCCCCATTCATCAGAATTCTCATCTTCATCACCAAGCGTCATGGCATCATACTTGGCGTTAAAAATGCAACTCTTGCAAAACCCAACAAACTCATCACCTTCGCCAAAAATGGGGGATCGACGGTAGAAATGCAACTGTTCTTGACGAGCAGCGGTTAATGAGGCAACAAAAGGGGCGGTGACAACGGGGGCGGCAGAAGGAGCACTGGTGGAAGGGTTGCTTGAAGAGGCCATAACAGACAACAGAAGTACGAAAAGGTCTGGTAAAAGAAGAGTTGGAAATAAATAGGGAGGTGCACAACCGCAGGTGGTGGTGCAAAAGATGAGAGGAGGAGGAGAGTGAATAAATAAGAGGGCAACAATGGAGGTCGCACAGAGTTCGTACAGAGTTTCTCTCTCTAAAGGAAGCGGGGAGATGGAAGAAGAAAAATAAGACGAAGATATAAAAGGGTTTTGAAATAAAAGAGACATTTGAAGGGTTTCAAACTCGACGGTTGGAGTTTCCCACCATCGCACGTGCAAGGGCTGCCTATAATCATTTCAAATGAACACGTGGCACATCGGGAAGGGTCTCGACGGTTGAAAAGACAGCGCCATGTCATTTAATGAAATGACGTTTGGGAAAAAGAAGGGGGTTGCCTTCTCCAGCAAGTTGAGTTTTGGCACAAAATTGGTGTCAGACTTATCCAATGACTCCCAACGAAGGTAGTCCCCCAACGGTTCAAAAAAGCAATGATGTCCCCTCGCCACATGTCCAAACGTTATTTAAAGGGTGACTCAGTTACAACGAGAAGAATTTCTACTTTTTTGAACACAGTGAAGCATCACAAGGGAGAATTTTACTTACCAGGAGTCCGAACGAGTATTTGAGAAGGTTAGTAGGCCTTTCGGGAGAATTTCAAAAGTAAAGCTAGAACGGTTGAGGCTCAGCATGAGGAAAAAGTGGCGATGTCCCTTCGCCCAAGCCCCAATGACAATGGCGCTTCAGCTCAGGTACATCGGGGAGAATTTTACTTTTTCCAGGAGACTATATCGCTGTGGTTCTAACGAGGGAAAGAAGGTCAGAATTTTTTTTCACGCAGAAAAGGTTCATCGGATTGAGAAGTTTCGTGCAGACATTTCTTGTTCTAACAAATCTCTTCACGAAGGGGAAAATATAGAGGAGTCTTGAAGGTAATCCTGAGATTAGGGATAATTCCTTAATTGGCAAAAGTGTTTGATATTAAGTAACTGAAACAGCTCAAGCGCGGCAACTCAGCGAGGCAGCTTGGCGTGGCAACTCATACTTTAGCTTGTTGTATTAGTCATATTGTATTTCTGTTTATGTTGACTGTAAGCTATAATGGTTGTAATATTTTAACGAGATTAATAATGAGTTTGTGTGAGGTCAAACGATACTTGCGAGAGACCAGGCTTGGCAGGGCCTGGGAGAGCTTTCATGCTCTATCGAATGACCTCGTCGTGGGAACTTTAGAGGGACCTGGTTTGGAGGATTGAGAAGTGAGGCATCGTTGGGGGCTTGTCCTAACCATCTTAGATACACCCGATAAAACACCGAGAGACCCTAACCGTGGAACCTCGGGCAGAGCAGCCTTGGGTTCCATCGGGCGTTGAGTTGTGAACCAGACAACCCTCTACTTAATGCCACATCTACTGTAGGTGATGTCACTAGCCGGCTAAATAATGTCAGACCTGCACTTGAGTAAACCACCGTGGTATTTGGGGCTGTCAGGCAGTTGGTGAGCTACCTCTGCGACAACAGCCCCTGACACACAGTGGTTAGGCAAAAGGCATGTATTGGCATTTGATGTTTATGACGTGGAAACAACTAGTGCATCAGGCATTTAATGTTGTGACATAAAGTATGAGGGATGTCTTTCATAGTCTTAAATGACTGAGTTGCCTCAGGGGTGGTGTGGGGGGCTATTTAAGGACCCCAACCACCTTTGAGGGGAGGATGATTTTTTTTAGAGTGGAGGAGTTATTGCTAGAGAGAATACACATCAGAGATAATTATTGCAAACCAGAGGGGTTTACTCACTCGCCATTGTTATTTATTACGAAGCTTTTAATACTTAACAGAGATTCTTGAGGGTTTTTGGTGTGTTTCTACCTGCCTACCAAGGTGTATCTAGGGTGCTTACTTCTCCCCCCCCCCCCCCCCCCCTAGCTAAGTTACTTCTAAGTTCATTACTATCTTATGAGTTATACACGAGAGATTTGTTAGTTTGAACTGAGTCTTATCTTCATTAGGGTTTGTGTTTGCATGTTCTATCACTAATCCAAGGCTTTGGCTGATTAACTTATCATTACTATACTTCAAAGGGGTTACGCCTCCATCTTATCCAAAGTACCCTCTTACATTTGGCGACTCCGTTGGGGAGGCATTCTTTTAAGTAAGGAGTATAGCACAGGATAATGCTAATCAAAGGCTCAATTTTGATGACATCCAATATAATGAAGAACAAGCTGCGAGAGAACTAGAGGCCGTAAGGGATGGGGCTCCTCGAGTAGAGGTACTTCCGATTCCGGTGATGACAGGCGTTCCGAGGGTGACGCAAGCTTCCACGAGTGCGAGGATGGGCCCCACTTAGGTCGCGTTCCTCATGAGAAAGTTTTATGAGTTTTTGCAAACTCCAGTAGCTTCAACTATGCTGGGAGGATTGGAGGCTAACGTCTTTGTAACACCAGGGTTAGCTCCAATACCCCCATCAGGGGTAGGTGTTGCGGGAACGATCCCAGCGAGCATACCTTCTGTTATGAATCCAGCATGGGGAACATCAGGAGTATCGACGGCCCCATCCATGGCTCCTGCTCTAGCTGCAACGGACACTCAGCCCGTAGTTCCGTTGGTTGTTGCCCTAGTGGCATGGCCCATGGAGGAAATGAGAAAAGAGATGCAAAAGGAGATGATGAAGTTCATGCAGGCTTCCTCGCAATCTGCTGGCGTGGTGACTTCGATTTTTGATGACTTTCGAACACCTTATCCCCAGGAATATAACGACGTGCCCTATCCAAAGGACTATATTCCTCCTATTTTTGAAAAATACACGGGAAAGGGTGGGAACCCGAAGGAGCATATTAAGCATTTTGTTGAACATTTGGGGGCGCATTGTAATAATAAAAGGCTTAGGTTGAGGGAGTTTTCTAAATCCTTGACCAATAAAGCATATACCTGGTATTCCCATTTAGCTCCCAACAGCGTTTCTATATGGGAAGAGATGCACGTGTTGTTTGTCCAGAAGTTCTTTCTAGCGGAAGATGAGTTTACTTTGACTCAACTAGGTAGGGAGAAGCAATGACCTGAGGAAGAAGTGGTGGCCTATGTTCGAAGATTCAGAGAAAGATCCCTCGACGTGAGGGAGGAGGCCAAAGAATCCAAGTTACTACAGATCTGCGTTGAGGGGCTACTTCCTGAGTACATCTACCATCTTATTAATGATACGCGCTAGGGGACTTTTGCGACGTTCTTAAAAGCAACAAGAAATATCTCTTTGGTGGTGCGACCCAATCCGGTGGCGATGCCCATGATGTTTAGGCAGCCGATGCAACCCGTGGGGGGGAGGTCTCGGCAAACACGGGTAGGGTACACCGAAGTGGGAGATAGGGGTAAAGCACTAAAGAAGGACAATAAGAGGAAGTTCGGAAGAGACAGGGAAGACCCACTACGATTGCCTTGTACAGTAAAAGAGGTTGTCAGCTCTTACAATGCGATGGTCCAAGGGGGAACGGTATATGAGCCAAATGACGTTCTCGCTGGGGAGCCCGATGCGACAACGAATGAGGATCCAAAGTATTGCCAGGTTCATCGGAGGATCCAGCATCCAACAGAAAGTTGCTTCACACTGAGAAGAATTATTGATAAGTACGTGAAGGCAGGGACGTTGCAAATCCCTCCACAGAATGTCAATAACAACCCATTACCAGCACATGCGGCCAATCTCGTGGTGGCCTACGATGAAGCAAGCGCCAAGGATGTGAAAGATGTATATAGTGTTGAAGGTGAGGAAGCAGATCCGGGCCTAGAGTATTATGCAGTCTCAAAATCCCTGAAGTTCACCTGGTTCTTCGACCAGGTGGGGATTCTAAAAGAAAGCAGGTTGGAAATTACCCAGACGATACTAGATATTGCGAGGAAAGACGCAGTTCCTTCGCTGAAATGGAAGGGACCCATGGCCAGGTTGGTAAGGAGGTTCCTGTCAGAGGTGACTTTCAGCGATGCCGATAGGGCTGTGAGATTCCCTCATAACAAGCCATTGTACGTGACTGCCAGTGTCAACGGAGTTAGTTTTGCGAGGACTCTCATGGATGGGGGATCTTCCATTAATATCATGCCAATTAACTCCTTTCATGCAGCCAATATTCTGGAAGAAAGGTCGGTCCCCATGCCTTTGGTAATTTTGGTGTATGATAACCAATCTTCCAAATCCATTGGATATGTTAATGTGGGGATTGTGATGGGAAATTTGAGTTCCCATATAAAGTTCCGCGTGATAGAGAGTGCAACTTCCTACCATCTGCTAATAGAAACGGTGTGGATGCACAACCAAGGGTTAGTTCCTTTTATGTACCACCAATGCGCTAAGGCGAATATCAAGGGGACGGAGGTAACCATTAGGGCTACACAGAGGCCCTTCGCTACGAGGAAGCTCACTTGGTGGACACATCGTTTTATACTGAGTTGGAAGAAGATGTCCGGGTCCTAACAAGGAGGATGGAGGGAGCATGGGTTCCCTCGATCAGAAAACGGATGGGGCCTTTGAACGAACAGAGTAAAAAGGTTACGAGCAGCGCAAGAGTAATGACCGAAGAAACTCACCAGGCGATCCCTCGGCCCCAAGGCATCTCGAAGCAGCTCAAAGACAGGATGAAGCCCAGAGTGGATCCGATGGAACACGAGGTCCAACGACAAAGTGTGCTGAGTCAGTTCTCAGGAAAAAAAGTGGCCGAAGCATCTAGAGAGAAGAAGAGGAAAGCAATCACTACTACCGGCAGACAGTGCAAGAAGGTCGTTACCGAGGAAGGAAATGTGGTGTATCGATTATAACGGTATGAACGGGCAGACCAGGAAGTTAACGATGAGGTTGACCCGATATATGAATGCTTTCTAGTAGATCAAATGGGACAATATATGGCGATAGAGAATTCCAGCATACAGGAATTTGTGGAGGAAGTCACCGAGGAACCAGATTACATGGCGGATTGACCGAAGCCGCAGGCACAAGAGCTAGAGCAGCTGAACCTGGCAAAATAAGGGGAAGACCCAAGGCCCATATTTATCTTGAAGGATCTCGATAAAAAGAAATAAGAGGCCTTAGTTGAGTTGATTTGGGAATTTGTAGACGTCTTCGCGTGAAAATACACAGAGATGGAGGGACTAGATGAGGAAGTAAGCTGTCACAAGTTGAACGTAATGCCTTCAGCCATTCCAGTAAAATAAGCAACGAGAACATACAAACCTGAGCTAGATTTAAAGATCAAAGAAGAAGTTCAATGCTTACTAACGGCAGGGTTCATTACACCGATACAGCATCCACTTTGGTTATCCAGTATTGCCCTAGTGGGAAAGAAAGACAAAAACCAGATAAGGATATGCATGGACTTCAGAGATTTGAATAGAGCCTGCCCCAAGGACGAGTTCCCTCTACCTTCCATCGATAGCCTGACAGATGCAACGGCGGGTCATGAGATGTATAGCTTCATGGATGGGTATTTAGGGTACAACAAGATCAAGATGGACCCCGTGGTTGCAGAGAAAACATCATTCAGAACCCCGTTGGGCAACTTCATGTATAGGGTGATGCCGTTTGGACTCAAGAACGCTGGGGCAACTTACCAAAGAACAATGATGGTCATTTTCCATGACTTCTTTCACAAATTTGTGGAATTCTATGTGGATGATTTGGTCATCAAGTCGAGGAAGGAGGAGTCTCATCTGAGCGATTTGAGGAAGGTGTTTTCCCGTTGCAGGAAGTTTAAACTAAAGATGAATCCACTGAAGTGCATTTTTTGAGTAACAAGTGGGAAGTTTCTAGGCTTCGTGGTTGACCAACAAGGGGTGTAGATGGACCAGGATAAGCACCGAGCGATCTTAGAAATGCCATGTCCAAGAACGGCGAAGGAGCTGAAGAGCTTCCTCGGCAAAGTCTCCTACCTTAGGAGATTCGTGCCTGGGTTAGCCGAGATAACACACCCACTAATGCAGCTGCTGCGAAAGAACACGAAGTTCAAATGGGAGGCAATTCACCAGGAGTCTCTTAACGGACTGAAGAAGCTGCTCATCTCATAACAGGCCATGGTTCCATCAAGGTCAAGAATACCATTGCAGCTGTACCTCACATCCACTGTTGATACCAAATTTAATCTGCTGACTTGGATCAATCATATGAAGACACGTGGCTATCTACATGGCAACAACAAGTAATACCGAGATAATCACACGCTCCGAGGAACCATGTTACTCCGAGGAACGCATACGCTCTGAGGAACAGATCTCTCCGAGGAACTCATACGCTCCGAGGAACAGACCTCTCCGAGGAACTCTTGAATACCAGAAAGCTTAGGCGGCCCGAGCTACTCAGGCAGTCCGAGCTGCATCTCGAACAGAGCATTAATTTATGAATAGCCTGTTCAACTGGTTCATTAAATGCTTATCATTTAGACGCACACGCTTAAAGGGAATTAAATGTGTTACCCTTTCATATGTATATCATTTAATGTATCACCCTTTCAGATGACAGCCTCAAGGCTATAAATACGTTGTATAATCCTCATTGTAAGGGGACCTGATTCTGAATCCAAACTTTGGGATCCAGAACGCAATTTCTTGTAATCGAGAATTCCCAAACACTCAGCAATAAAACAACAGTGGACGTAGGCCATTCATATAAGGCTGAACAACTTTAAAAATCTTTTGTCTCATTTATTTATCTGTGATTGAATTATTAGAGTGATCTAATTTTTTACATCAACAGATTGGCGCCGTCTGTGGGAATCGACTGGTAAAATCGTTTTCTCATAAAAAACAATCCATTACCAATGGCTGATATACCTGAATCTAGTAATCGAAACACTGGAACCCCTCCAAATCCATCTGCTCCACCAATTATTCCAGATCTGACTGGAATGATGGCGAATCTGGCTCAGGGCCAGACCGTCATGCAAGAAACGATGCGACAACACATCCAAACCCTCCATGGTGGTGCGCCAGCCCATTCCGGATCACGAACCATTCAAAGAAATATCAGTGCGCCTTCTGTGCGTACTAGGCGTACTAGTTCATATCGCAATGAGGAATCTGAAGATTTTTCTTATCAACCAGGATGAACTTCATCAATGCGAGCCACAAATACTGAACAACGTGTCACCCTCTCCCCAGAAAGGGCCAGTGCATTCGAAAGATTAAGTAGGGCTTCTCCTTTCGATCGATTAGGCCCTAGGAGGAACAAAAGTCCTCCTAATGCAGCGTCGAGGAGCTTTCGACGACCATCAGATTTAAGGGAAGGATCTGCCCAGTCGCGACCAGCTGCTCGTCAAGATGGATCCGACGACCGACCAGCTGCTCGTCGAGATAAATCCCAGGAAGCCACTTCAACGCGATCAGTTGCTTGAACAAATAGGCCCGAGGAAGGGAATGATGCATGGAAAGGATCTATTCAAAGGTTGGAGGATAGATTAGGGGAAATGGATAAGGCTAAGAACCCTCTATAACGAACCTTTATTCGGGGAACACCTTTTGTCCAGGACATTGTTGATTTTCCAACACCATTGAAGTTCAAAGCACCTGTTGTGACTCCTAAGTATGACAGGAAGACTGACCCTGTCCTTTATATAGAACAATATCAAGCTGCTGCCGACATCTATGCTGTCCCAGACGAGATGAGATGCAGGGCATTCTCGGGAACTCTTACCGGATCTGCTTAGATATGGTATAATAATCTTCCTCGGGATAAGATTTCAACTTTTCTGCAACTGGCCGAGTTATTCATTGGGAATTTCTGCTTTGGCGTAAAGCCAGTTAAGCGAGTAGCACATTTGTTAAGTGTTAGACAAAAAGCTGGTGAGAGTATTAGAGACTATATAACTCGTTTTAATAACGAGAAGCTCGAAGTCATTGATTACGAGGAGAAGACAGCTATTACTGCTTTGATGAGTGGACTGCTGCCGAACAAGTTGTACTACACTTTGGCCATAGATCCACCTCGAACCATGTCGGACCTGATGGGAAAAGCATCCAAGATTATGAATGCCGAGGAGGCTATGTCTGCGAGGAAGAATATGGATGCCAAAGAAACCAAGGTGGAAGGTGATAAAGCTAAGAAGAAAGAGCATAAGAACAATGGTGGTGACAAACATTCCAAAAGTAGGTCGTCATGGGAGGTCTTGAAGAAATTTGATAATTACACGCCTTTGAAGGCAAATATCAACCACATCCTGGAAGAAATTAAGAACAGCGAGGAGTTAAACTGGCCAAAGAAAATGAAGTCAGACCCTGACACGAGGAATAGGGAGAAATATTGCGAATTCCATAAGGATCATGGCCATATGACCAAAAATTGCATAGCTCTTCAGAACGAGATTGAAACACTCATCCGACGAGGAAAGCTAGCAAAGTACGTAGATCGGGGAGGCGAAAGAAGAAACAACGACCGAACTAGAGAGAGGTCTAGATCTCCTCGTCGAGCAGAGGAGAAAAAGAAGAGAAACCATGAAGATGATCCAGATGATGACCCCGATCTTCCCAAGAAACCAAGGCAGCCAGAACGAGAGGTATTTTCAATACGCTTTGGGTCATTTGATTGTAATGTCATTACAGGAGGAGGAGACCTTACTGCAGAAAGAAAAGCTTACCTCGGAGAGGCTCAAGCTTGCTCGTACATTCAGCGAATAAATTTAGCTGAGGAAGATCGCCCGAGAAAGGTAAACAAAGAAAAATTGGTCATTGGGTTTTCGAAGAATGATCTTGCAGGAGTCTTATATCCTCATAACGACCCACTAGTGATCAAAATGATAATGAAGGAGGTAATGATTTCAAGAGTACTGGTCGATAACGGTAGCTCGGCAGACATCATGTTCTACTCATGTTTCGATAGTTTAAATTTAAAGCTATCTCAACTGGAGCCTTACCACAGACCCCTCATCGGTTTTGCTGGCGAGAAAGTGTTTCCACTTGGGACGATCAAGTTGGATATATTCATTGGTACGTGGCCTGCTTGTCGGACAGAAAGAATACGATTTTTGTGATGGATAAGAATGTCCAATCATCGTACAAAATCATCATGGGAAGAGTAGGATTGAAGAAGTTCGAGGTTGTACCATCTACAGTGCACCAATGCCTAAAATTTCCAATAAACTTTGGAGTAGGAGTTATGAAAGGTGATCAGAAAGTAGCTCGGGAGTGCTATTATTCATCCGCCGAGCAAGATGAATTGGAAGAATCAAAGAAAAAGACAACTACTTATCAAGTGGATGAAGGCGCAGAAATTGAAACCTTGGATCCTCGGGACGAGTCGCAACTCGTGAAGGGTCAAGTGGAGGAAGCTACTGAGAATATCATTCTGGACGACGAACACCTTGAGCAAACTACTCAAATAGGTTCATCATTGGAAGCCTCATTAAAACAGGAATTGATAACTTTCCTTAGAAGCAGAAGACAAATTTTTGCCTGGAGTCATGAAGATATGACTGGAATTGACCCAAACTTCTTATGTCACGAGCTCAATCTGAATAAGGAGATCAAGCCTGTGAAGCAGAGAAGAAGAGTATTCAGTCCCGAGAAGAATCAAGCTATACAGGAGGAAGTCGAGAAGCTCCAGAAAGCTTGTTTCATTGAAGATGTTAAATATCCAGATTGGTTAGCCAATGTGGTGATGGTAAAGAAGAAAAACAACAAGTGGAGGATGTGTGTGGACTTCACCGACCTCAACAAAGCATGCCCAAAGGATCACTTTCCATTGCCCCGAATTGATCAATTGGTGGATTTTACCTCGGGACACGAGTTGCTGAGCTTCATGGATGCTTATTCTGGCTACAATCAAATTAAAATGAAACCTGAGGACAGGGAAAGTACTTATTTTATTACCCCTAGGGGAACTTATTGTTATAATGTTATGCCTTTTGGTTTAAAAAATGCAGGTGCGACATATCAGAGGCTGATGAACAAAGTCTTTGATGAACAAATCAATGACAACATGGAAGTCTATGTTGACGATATGCTGACAAAAAGCAAGAGAGCTGTCGATCATCTAGTTGACTTAAGCCAGACTTTTGATCAACTAAATAAATATCAAATGAAGCTGAACCCGACGAAGTGCGTCTTTGGAGTACGAGAGGGCATGTTTCTCGGGTACATTGTCAATCAGCGAGGCATTGAAGCAAATCCTGAAAAGATCAAAGCTTTATTAGGGCTGCGATCTCCAGCAACGAAGAAGGAAGTACAGAGTCTCACTGGACGAGTAGCAGCACTCAATAGATTTGTGTCACGAGCAACTGACAGATGTCTCCCATTCTTCAAGACACTCAGAAAGACTTTTGAGTGGAATGACGAATGTGAGAAGGCTTTTCAAGACTTAAAGAAATACGTGGGAGCACCCCCACTATTGTCCAAGTCGGTGATGGGAGAGAAATTGTATTTGTACCTTGCAGTATCCGAGAATGCAGTTTGCTCGGCGTTGATCAGAGTGGAGAATGGAGTACAAAAGCCAATTTACTACACAAGTAAGGCCTTCCGAGGAGCAGAGATCAGATATCCAAGGCTGGAGAAATTGGCACTGGCGTTGATTGAGGCGAGTAGGAGAATGAGTCCATATTTCCAGGCTCATACCATAGTAGTATATACCGATATTCCATTGAGACAAGCCCTTCACAAGCCAGAAAAATTAGGTAGATTGACGTACTGGGAAATAGAGCTCGGAGAATATGATATAATTTATGAACCCAGGTCATCACTAAAGGGGCAAGCTATAGCAGATTTCATAGCGGAGTTCACCAATCCTGATACCCCCGAGGAACAAGAATTGCTCGCTGATCAACCTGTGGATGTTACAGGATCAACAAACACTGGCTCAGACCAACTCCGGTTGGTAAAAGGGCAAGTGGATGTTACGAGGTCATTAAATTCGAGCTCAGACCAACTCCGGTTGGTAAAAGGGCAAGAAGAAATGATCGACGAGGAACGAGAAAAGTATGGGGAAGATGAAAAGAAGTAGCAAATATTTCACCGAGGAACTCTGACTGATAAAAAATTTGAAGACGAGTTACCTATATGGAGGCTATATGTAGATGGCTCATCTTGCACTGCAGGATGTGGCGTGGGGATAGTTCTGAGCACTCCGGACGAGATCGACATGGAATACGTTTTGCGTTTCCAATTCAAAGCTTCCAACAATGAGGCTGAATATGAGGCCATGATTGTACGGCTTAATTTGGCAAAAACCATGGAGGCACAACAGGTGGTGATTTTCAGTGACTCTCAATTGATTGTAAACCAAATGATGGGAGTATATGCAGTTATAGGAGAATTAATGATTAGATATCATGCAAAGGCAAAGGAGTTGCTGTCAGAATTTACCGCTATTCAGCTGGTAAGAATACCAAGAATGGAGAATGCGAGAACAAACGCCCTAGCTCGACTAGCATCAGCTACTCGCACCGAGCTACAATGAACAATCATAATTAAAGTGTTGGCTGGTCGGAGTATAGATGAAGATCAGACGATGAACTTTATCACCCTTGATTTAGGTCCATCTTGTATGGATCCCATCAGGGCGTATATCGAGGAGGGAGAAGTGCCAATTGATAAGCTCGCAGCCAAGAAATTGAAGTTTAAAGTTGCTCGATATGTACTAACTAATGGTGTTTTATATAGGCGAGGAATAATGGCAGGTTTGTAGAGATGTGTACATCCCTCCGAGGTGAAAGACTTAATTGAAGAAATCCATGAAGGGTATTGTGGAGCACACGTAGCAGGTCGGACGCTTTTACAAAGGGTGATAACACAAGGATACTACTGGCCGACGATGAGGGCTGATTGCATAGCCTACGCCAAGAAATGTGACAAGTGCCAGCGCTTTTCCTCCATCCGAAGAACTCCACAAGCATTATTGACACCCATAACTTCCCCCTGGCCATTTGCCATGTGGGGAATTGATTTGGTTGGACCACTGCCAACGACCCGAGGAAGGTTCAAGTACCTCGTCGTCGCAGTGGATTATTTTACTAAGTGGGTAGAAGCTGAGCCACTCATTGATATGACGTACGAGAAGGTGTACCAATTTGTTTGGAAGAACATCATTTGTCGATATGGTCTCCCTAATGCCTTCATCACAGACCATGGAACACAATTTGATAACGAGGAGTTTGCCGCCTATTGTCATCAATCAAACATTTTGAAGGTTCATTCAGCACCAGGCCATCCTCAAAGCAATGGACAAACTGAAGTGACAAACAGAACGCTGTTGAATGGTTTGAAGAAAAGATTGGATGTTGTGAAAGCGAATTGGATCAACGAGTTACAATCAGTACTCTGGGCTTATCGAACTACTCCCCGAGTAGCAACTGGAGAATCACCATACATGCTGGCGTTTGGAAGTGAAGCTGTCATACCTGCCGAGTTGGGTCTCCCAACACACAGGGTACTGAATTTCAATTCCCCTTTCAGCGATTTAATGAGAAGACTGGATTTAGACATGCTCGAGAAGGTTAGAGAAGAAGAAGCCATTAGAAATGCTGCTTACCAGCAGCGAACAGCTTTGTTCTACAACAAGAGGGTGAAGAAGTGTGACCTGAAAGAAGGAGACTATGTGTTGAAGAAAGTAGTTCAAAAGCATAACAAACTAGAGGCAAACTGACATGGACCATACCGAGTTACAGAAGTTTTTCGACCAGGAACTTATCGTATAGCCACTTTAGAAGGTGAGGAATTTAAGAATGCATGGAATGCAGAGAATCTGCGCAAGTATTATCAGTGATGTATATGTAACGCAGTTTCCATCAGTATGAATAAAATGAAAATATTCTGCAAGTCTCTTTGTTTATTGAAAAAATTTCGGGGAATACTAGTGCTATGCACTACTCGGCACTCGGCAGACTACTCAAGAAAATATTCCAAACTGTACCAACTTAGTTGGTCGACGAGGAGAAAATATTCCAAACTGTACCAACTTAGTTGGTCGACGAGGATAAATATTCCTAAAAATGCCAACCTGTTTGGCTAGGAAACGAAATATTCCAAACTGTACCAACTTAGTTGGTCGACGAGGAGAAAATATTCCAAACTGTACCAACTTAGTTGGTCGACGAGGAGAAATATTCCTAAAAATGCCAACCTGTTTGGCTAGGATTCGAAATATTCCAAACTGTACCAACTTAGTTGGTCGACGAGGAGAAATATTCCTAAAAATGCCAACATGTTTGGCTAGGAAAAGAAAATATTCCAAACTGTACCAACTTAGTTGGTCGACGAGGAGAAATATTCCTAAAAATGCCAACCTGTTTGGCTAGGAAACGAAATATTCCAAACTGTACCAACATAGTTGGTCGACGAGGAGAAAATATTCCAAACTGTATCAACATAGTTGGTCGACGAGGAGAATTTATCGACTTTGGTTAGTCGGACACATTTTATGAAAAAGATAAAAATTTACCAAGTATGGTTAGTCAGGGATAAACTCTCACTAACTATAATTGGTCGACGAGCACAATTTAACAACCTTGGTTGGTTGGAAAAATTTTAAACATTTTTATACTCATTACTTTATTATTAAGTGATCGAGCAACATTACTGATACTTGTAACTTTTTATTACTAAGTTGGTCGATGAACAACACAATATTATTATCTTTTTAACAGATATGCATAAATGTAAAGTGTTAATATTTACAAGACAATAGCAATTAAGATTTGCAAACAGAAATGAAAGTTTTTCATTAAATTCGAAATAAATTGCATTGATAATAAAATGAAAATTACATTGATATGTATACTAACTGTTACATCAAAAATTCCTATTCTATTGGTATTTTCCCCTCAGCTTTCGATACAGGTACCTCGCCAGCAGGCGGATCATTTAAAGACTGAGGAGAATTGATGAAGTTCAAATCCTTCAGCATCTTGACGTTCATCACAGAAGGTCGATCTAGAAGATGCTCAGGACGAGATACCTCAAATTGAGAATGTAAATTATAGTCACCGAGGTATTTTGCAATTAAGCTCCAAGGAATGGCACGAACTGGGATCCATTCCATGTCCAAATTATACGGTGCCACAGGCAAGTCGAGCAACCCGGTATCATGGTAGTCCCACAGATAGTGTCCTTGTTCGAGCTTCAGCACACCTAAGGCGTTAATCCAGCCTTGCTTGTAGCCCTCATTGTTGGCATTCTGGATACGGTCGTCCAAGTGAAATAATGCTTCGTTGTATCCATCCATCCAAAACTCCCTGGGTTGTTTGTGGAATTAATATGTTAGCCTTTCTAGTTTCTCGTGAACCTCTTGATGAAAAGCTCATTAGTCTCCAACACTGATTTCTTTACAGAGAGTTGTTTTTCCAGGTCTCTAATTTTCTTTGACATGTCAGACAAAGCTTGGTTCTTAGCCATTAATTGGAAGGCTTGGTTCTCTAAGGCAGATGCTGTCCTTTGTTCCTCCACAAGCACCCGAACTGCTCTTCCTCGTCCCCGAGGAGCTCTTGCTCGTCCCCGAGGAGATGTGGAAGGGACCGACCTTTTTAAGGTGTCCAACTCTTGCCTCAATTTGGCATTCTCAACCTCTAAAAATGAAAATCCCTCGTCAGTCACTGGGATTATAGCTGTTGAAGAAGAGGCTGCAGACTTCAACTGTGCTAGCTCTTTCTGCAAATTGTTATTCTCTTGCTCCAACAGCTCGGCAATCTGTCTACATGCTTCAACTTCACCCTTTAGGGTTCTCTCCCTGACATCGTACCCAGCGATGAGCTTCTCGTAGCCCTTCTCGGCAGAAAGCTGTTGATACCTCTTCTCATATCCTTCATGCAATAGGGCAGTTGATTCCTTATACTGATTCTGAAGGTCTTTTGGGGTACATTGAAGATCCTCGATCATTTCATAGTAAGCCACATTATTGGCCACAGCTCGGTCAAGTAAGCACTTCAGGTACTGATAAGCTTCGACTGCTTGTTCTGAAGCATCATGACCAAGGATGTTGGTAACTTCTGATGCACTCAGGTCTGTGTGACCAGCCTTATAATATTCATTACATTGTTGCATTAGCTTTGTATCATTGGCAGATAGCAGATCCATCCTGGCCAGAAACTAGCAGAGAAAGAAAAGACAATCATCAAAAAGAAGATCAAGATAGAGTACAAATAGAAAAGAGACAATCGTATGGAAGAAAGAACTCATGTTTTATTAGATCATGAAATTTGAAGTTACAAGTTTTGAGTTACATTTGACAAACAAAAAAGAAAAATAGAAAGAGAAAATTGAACAACACTACACCTTTTCCTTATCTCCCAAAACCTTCTCGGGAGGTTGGGAAGAGGAGGCAGGTTGCTCGGAGGGAACTGTGACTTGTTCGGAGAGCACCAGTTGTTGCTCGGAAGAAGAAACTCCTTACTCGACAGCATGTTGACTGGTTAGGGCATGTTCTCCCACTACCATTGAAGACTCCTTAGAGGTAGCTTAGTCCTCTTCTAATTCTTCTGGAGTAGGAGGGGGACCAGGGATGTATCTCTAGAAGAGCTCGGATGACTCGTCGACCTTCAATTCCTGAAGGGCAGCAACCCATCCGTCCCTGAAATACTTTACACTGCCATAATCCACTTGAGAGACCATGGCGGCACATCCCTTATCCCAACCTTTGTCCCAGCCAGAGCTGAAGGACTTCTTCACGGCATCTTTCCTTTTGGCCTTCTCCAAGGCAAGCTTCTCGAACATCAAAACATCAGCAGCCTTCAGTTTTTGTTCAGCTTCCTCCTTCTGCCGAGTTATTTCCTAGAGTTGGACCAACCTCTCCTCAGCAGCCTTGAATTTATTTTCAAATTCCCCAGCAGTCTTGAGCTTCACATCTAGCTCTTTATTAGCCTTCTCCAAGGCATTCACTTTCCTCTCCAAATCCCTGGAGGCCTCAGCAACCCGAGTTTTCTCCTGCTCGGAGGAAGCCAGTTTCTTCTCCCAAACTGCTTTATCAGTATCGTACCTCTGGCGAGATTCCTCCAAGGACTTAGTAGCTTCTTCCAGAATTCCCTCCACACTGGACGAGGAGCAAGAAGCTTTGATTGCTTCATCCTTCTTAAGGATTATGTTGAGGCAGCTCGTCAACTGTAAACAAAAAGAGAAAGCAAAGTCATAAACAAAAATGAGAAATAACAAAGGAAAATATGAAAAGTTCAAAGTAAAGGTACTTACTGAAGCAAGATGACGAGCAGCCAAAGAAGTAACCATATCCCGAGTAAGGTTATCTTCATTACCTTGCACCTCGGGAATGGTCAAGGACTTTACCGAGCTCATGTCAGAGCTCGGGGGAACAGATGTGGGAACCTTAGTCCCAGCAGCAGGGTGCTGAATGGTGGTGTCAGCCAAATTGACCGAGGAGCTCTTCTTCAGCCTCCTCGGGGGAACAGGTACAACCAAGGAAGAATCCTTGGTCGGTGATATCACGATCACCTTTCCAGGAGCAACAGAGCTGCTCGGAGCCACTGCGGGCTTATCGGCAACCTTCTCGGAGACTTTAGCAGGAGCAGCTGGAGGATCTGCACCAGTCTTCTTTGTCCCCTCCTTTGGGACATCAATCTTAATCCTTTTTACCTCCCCAGAGCCGGAGGCAGTTTTCTCAAATAGAGCAGGAGTCCTTCTCTTCTTCATCCTTTCGCTCAATGGAACGTGAGATTCTGGCGAAGAACTTGCAGAGGGTGGTACTGGCTCTGCTTCACTGATCACTGGACGAGCAGTGAAAGAAGTTGTATAGCTCTTGTATTGGAGCAGATAGGAGGCTGATCAAATGTGCTCGTCAACAACCCTTTGATGTAGACCCCAGATAAGTCCCAAATGCCTTAGATTGACATCTGTTTCTTTTAGGCACTTTCTCTTGCTATCAAGTGCAAATAAATAGACATTGTTATCAGTAACACATTTTATCAAACACAAAACAAACATGATTTCAAGATAAATAAAATAAATAAAAATAACCTATCCCATTGCCATAAGGAGGACATCTGGGACCCCGGTAAACCTCATCTCCGGTTAAAGAAGGGTGTTGCCAATTTTTTATAACAACCCCATGTTCAAAATAATCCCTGTTGGCATCAGGGAGATTGACTACTAAAGCTCTATTTATAAACCTAGTTTTTAAATAATAAATATTATCATTAACTGCCCATCTATAGCAGTACATGATTTCTGGAATCCCTATACGAGTTCCATGCACTTGATTTAATTTATACACCCCATTAACTATTCTCCAGGTGTTGGGGGCTATTCGTGCAGGAACAACATCAAAGTACTGACAGAATTCCAAACACAGAGGATTTGGTGGAAAAGAAAATCCACACTCAGCAAAAAATAGACTGGGGAACCAATGTCCCTCAGCCAAATTGAAATAATTAGAAGGCTCAGAAAGCTCTTCCAAGACAACCCAAGAGGGAACGAAAAAATCAGATCGAAATTTGTCAAGAGACTCAACTGGGTAAACCATGATGATGAATTAAAAGAAATGAAGAAGAAGAAAGAGGATCTTACAGAAAAAAGACTGAAGTTGTTAACAATGAACGACGGAAGAGATGAACGCACAAGAGAGTAGAAGACAATGAAAAACTCGAAGATGAAAATTTGAAAAGATAGAAGACGATGGGAGTCTCTGTGAAGTTTAAATACCTTGCCTTGGGAACTGGAGAAGTAATGATTATGTTACAGATGGCTAAAAAGGCATTAAATATTGGCGCGGGAATCAAAGCGAACAACAGCGGCTAAAAAGGCGAAAAGTGACGCGGGAACCAAAGCGAGCAGAAAAGTCCAAAAAAGCATGATTCTACGAATTGGGAAGGAGAAATAAATACAAGGGAGATGATCCTAAAAATCAGGAAGAACTATTTAAAGCTACAGTATTCCAAGAAAGAATGTTCCATACTCCTCAAATTTTGAACTACGAAACATTGGGGGCTTCTGTTGATACCAAATTTAATCTGCTGACTTGGATCAATCATATGAAGACACGTGGCTATCTACATGGCAACAACAAGCAATACCGAGATAATCACACGCTCCGAGGAACCATGTTACTCCGAGGAACGCATACGCTCTGAGGAACAGATCTCTCCGAGGAACTCATACGCTCCGAGGAACAGACCTCTCCGAGGAACTCTTGAATACCAGAAAGCTTAGGCGGCCCGAGCTACTCAGGCGGTCCGAGATGCATCTCGAACAAAGCATTAATTTATGAATAGCCAACAGTTCAACTGGTTCATTAAATTCTTATCATTTAGACGCACACGCTTAAAGGGCATTAAATGTATTACCCTTTCATATGTATATCATTTAATGTATCAACCTTTCAGATGACAGCCTCAAGGCTATAAATACGTTGTATAATCCTTATTGTAAGGGGACCTGATTCTGAATCCAAACTTTGGGATCCAGAACGCAATTTCTTGTAATCGAGAACTCCCAAACACTCAGCAATAAAACAACAGTGGACGTAGGCCATTCATATAAGGCTGAACCACTTTAAAAATATTTTGTCTCATTTATTTATCTGTGATTGAATTATTAGAGTGATCTAATTTTTTACATCAACATCCACCACAAGGTCCGTGGGAGCTTTGCTGGCACAAGAGATCAATAGGTAAGAACGGCCAGTCTAGTACCTCAGCAGGATCATCTACGGGCCAGAAGTCAGATATAGTAGCTTAGAAAGGCATTGTTTAGCTTTAGTATTTGTAGAGCAAAAACTTAAGACATTATATGTTATCTTTTACAATTCATATTGTAACAAGATGTGACCCCATTAAGTATTTACTTGTAAGAACTATATTGATCGGTAGGGCAGCTAGATGGTTCATTATCCTCTCTGAATATGACTTGAAGTGCGTGGTTCCTCGCTCAATTAAGAGCCAGGCGTACGCTGATCTGTTGGCTATTTTCCCTTCGGGAACCTTCGAGCCACCCAAAGAAGATATTCCAGGAGACGATTTGTAGGCCAACCATCTAGACGCAATGGACGAGGAATGGACAATGCAGTTCGATGGGTCATCGGCAGAAAAGAAAAGAGGAACAGGGGTCATTCTTTCGAAAGGAATGAAGGAGATTTGCCTTTCCTACAAGTTAGATTTCCCTTGCTCTAGCAATAAGGCAGAATATGAAGCATTGGTGTTGGGATTGCTAGAGGCTCTCCGGAGAGGGATCCGTTCACTTTGCATCAAGGGGGATTCAAACTTGGTGGTTCACCAAGTGAATGGAGAATACGCATTGAAACACATAAGCCTGGCACCATACAGTTTGATCATTCAGAGGCTCCTTGGCCAGTTCTATCGGACCAAGATCAAGAGGTAGCCCAGAACGATGAACCGTCACCCAGACGCCTATGCCACCATTGTCCAGAAGATGATTATGAGAGGAGATACAACTACTGTCGTGATTCAACAAAGAACAACTCCTTCGATGATACAGTCAATTTTACCGGTGGAAAAGGGCGCGAACTGGAGGGGAGAGATTAAAAGGCAATTGGAGTTTGATGAAGGAACGATGGGGCTCAGAGAATTGGCCCAGTACTTTACAAACCAGGGAAACCTTAACTTCAGAAATGCAGGAGGATGGCTGTCGAGGTGCATCGGTCCAGAAGAAGCAGGGCAGAGATTGAAGAAAATACATGAAGAGAACTACAAACAACTGAAATACCCCTCTACCGAAGAATGCAAATGGAGGGATATTTCTGGCCTAGCATGAAGCAGGATGCAACCGAGTTACAACGAAAGTGTGACAAATGCTAATTATTCTTCGAAGCAGTTGAATGTCATTTCATGGAGGCTCAAGTTGACTGGAGACAACCCTATATTGACTTCATTAAAGATGGGGTTGTCCCGATGGAAAAAATTAACGCAATGGGGCTTCGACGAAGAACCCTAAGATTCTACGTTCAGGAAGGGCAACTTTATCGAAGGGGATACTTCAATAAGCCGTTGTGTTACATCACGAAGAAAGAAGCAACCGAGGTTCTCAAATAGGCGCATGATCCAGCTCATATAGGAGGGTCCAAGTTGTATGACCAGTTGATGACTTTGGGGTACTATTGGCCAATGATGGAGAAAGATTCTGCTGAGTTCGTTCGAAGGTGCAAGGTTTAACAGCTTCGTAAAAATATGATCTATGCCCCGTTAGTGGACTTACACTCCCTAGCAACGCCTTATCCTTTTTACACTTGGGAGTTCGACCTGGTAGGGGCAATACACCCTTCTTCAAGTGGGAAGATATGGATCCTAGTAGCAACGGAGTGTTTCACAAAGTGGGCTGAGGTGATACCACTAAGAAGGGCAACAGCGGGAGTAGTGAGCAACTTCATCAGAGAGTACATCATTTGCCGTTTTAGGATTCCAAAGGTTATCCTTTCAGACAACGAAACCTCTTTCGTCAATTCAGAGGTAACGATGCTCACAGACAAATACTCTATTGTCCATCACACTTCGACGGTGGCATGCCCAAAGGGGAACGGTCAAGCCGAGGCGACTAATAAGACTTTGGTTAATATCTTGGCTAAAACGATGGAGGATTTCCCAGGATCGTGGGATGACAAGATACCAGTCGTTTTATGGGCCTATCGGACGACTAAGAGGAAGCCTACAGGTATACGCCGTTTTCTCTTATTCATGGGACTGAGGCAATTCTCCCGGTGGAGTTAGAAGTTCCCTCGGCTCGATATGCTTTGCGAAGCAGCATGCTCCCTCAGAATAGACCTGTACAGTTGGAAGCATTGGACGAACACAGAGATAATGCGATGCAACACTTTCAAATGTACACGAGGCAGCTCTCCAGGGCATATGATAAATTGGTGTGACCAAGGAAATTCGTGGAGGGAGATCTCGTATTAAAAGTAGCAGTGAAACATATTAGGGGGCTTCCCCTACCTAAGTTTGCAGCGAATTGGGAGGGACCTTTCATCGTAAAGGAGGCTCATGACTCAGGTTATTGCTTAATTTCACAAATGGAAGAAGACAAACCTAAGTAGTCAGTTATATTTGACCACTGATGTAATTGGCTATTGTTATAAATACACAAGTTCTTTCTTATGATGAGTATGTAAGTTCTCTTTATTTTAATACAAGCAAAGATGAAAGAACTACAGAACTTCATATTTCATAATCTATGTAAACAGTTGTAAACACAAAATGGCAGGGGAATAAGTATCTGTTTCCATTCATATACTCCGGGGCATTATAAAATTAGGAGTTATCGCCCAAGGATTATATAAGAAGAAAGGAAAAACACATATACAAAAGACTCATTGACCCAGGAGGAACCACAAATCCGAAGAAGAAAAGAAATCTCCAGGGAAACCCGAAGAAGCTGCTTGGCAAGACCGTTGGGCGTTGATAGAGACCTCTAACCTTGTCTGAGCCTGTGTGCGCTCAATCAGGAGTTTCTCTCATTTTAACTTCGTCGCACGCAGAGCTTCTTCGAGGTCCTCCACCCCCTTGTCAATGGCTCCGAAGAGAGGTGCTAGTTCGGCCAACTTAACTTCCTCGGCACGCTGATCCTCCTGATGTTTTTGTAAGAGCTCCCTCTCGCTGTCCAACCACTGGTTCTGTAAAGTCTTAAAGAGAGCGATGAGTCAGTCAAGGCGGAACCCATTACGACCCAACTCCCTCAGATATCCCAAGAACTAGTTGATGAGGGGTCTGGTCACGTTCGCAGTTGGAGTGTTACCAATTTCAGTAATAACAGTGGCCATGCCTTGAAGCCTATGGATCATAACTGGGATATTTGAACATAGGCAGTCCACCGTGAAGGTCTCAGGATGATAGCTCATAAGTTTCTCAATGACCAAATGATGGTTGGCGGGCATTTGGGGAGAACGTTGGAGTACCATCAGGCAGAAAGTGGGAGGAGCCAAGTCGGGCAGAGGAAGATCACACCCAAATTCGCTCTCCGCAGTAGCACCTATCGTGGAACCTTGATCATTATGGCTCGATTCTTCGGAGGAGACAGGTTCACGATGTGGCGAGGTAATGGGCGAAGGAATTGGTGGAGAACCCTATCGAGCAACCTGAGAACAGGTGGGAAGAAATAATGAGCTAAAAAAAAATCTTAACAAGTGTTTTCATTGTTAAGTCATCGTTATAGGTGGAATTTATGGAAAAATCTTAACAAGTATTTGCGTTGTTAAGCCACCGTTATAGGTAGAGCTTATGAAAAATCTTAACAAGTGTTTTCGTTGTTAAGTCACCATTATAGGTGGAGTTTGTGAAAATATCTTAACAAGTGTTTGTGTTGTTAAGTCACCATTATAGGTGGAGCTTATGGAAAAATCTTAACAAGTGTTTGCGTTGTTAAGTCACCATTATAGGTGGAGTTTGTGAAAATATCTTAACAAGTGTTTGCGTTGTTAAGTCACCGTTATTGGTGGAGCTTATGTAAAAATCTTAACAAGTGTTTGCGTTGTTAAGTCACCGTTATAGGTGGAGTTTGTGAAAATATCTCAACAAGTGTTTGCGTTGTTAAGTCACCATTATAGGTGGAGCTTATGGAAAAATCTTAACAACTATTTGCGTTGTTAAGTCACCGTTATAGGTGGAGTTTGAGAAACTGAGAAATACAGAGAAATTAGAGAAGTACCTCAGCAGCAGGAGCGAGATTAGTAGTTACCACGGGAGCCATGATACTAGAAACCGTGGGAGGCGGGCTCGTTACCTCAAAAGCTTCAACAGAGCCTCCGACTGCAGAAGCCTTAAAGGTGGGCACACTCCCCTCGCCAGCATAGGGTACTATGGCCAACACGGACGCATCATCAGAAGGAGATGTTGGAACTTCGAGAGATTCCCCAACGAGAGCAGCTGCTCCAACCTGGGCCTAGGAAGGGATAATGCCACTCAACGCAAAAGGCGAAGAAAGACTTGGAGAAAGCTGCAAATATAAACACAAGTGTTAGATAAAAGGAGTAATCGTAAAAAGGATGAGAGACAGAAATGCACCTAGCTTACCCCCGTTATGGCACTAAAGAGAGGAACTGCAGTAATGGGTCTTGATAATGCAGGAGGAAGGAGAATATTGTCTATCAGCGACGCCACTTCCACCTGAAATAGCCCAATATGTTAGAATGGATAAACAAACCAGTGGGACAAATAAAAGATGCAAGGCTCAGAAAGAAATTTACCCATAGGGCACTCTTTTTTATCACAACAAGGGGCAGAGAGACCTCTCGCTCCGAAGGTAACTCAGAAGAAGCTGGAACAGTTGCCTCGAGCTGGCCAGACATCTCAACGGCACCCGTGGCGGCATCCCTGGACCGATGGGAGGAGGAACGGCATGAATAGGCGAGGCTTATTAAAGGAGAATGGGGGAAGGGCGGCAGTGGCTGGAGGAGTACTGCAATGTCCCCTACGAAATGACTCACTGGGGGACTGGGTGGACTGACCCTCGCCTCTTCAACTCCCTACACCAAAGTTATCAGGCAATAAGTAAAGGGGCTATGTTAAGAAAAGGAGAATGAGAAATAAAGAATGCACACATACCTCATATCCAAAGGGAGAACGAGAGGATATAACCACTAGTGAAGGTGGCAAAGAGGCAGCAGCAGAACGAGCTGGTGATGAAGGTCACTCAAGTGTCTGTTTCTTCTGGGGCTTAGTACCCAGCGTCTTCCTTCTTGATCCCGTGGCACCACCATTTTTAGGCACCTTCGATCTTCTTCTTCTTCTTCTTGTTGGTGGCTCACTGGGATCAACCATAATTTTGGGGAATGTACCCGAAGGAGGAACGTCCACTGCGCACCGTTGGAATTTAGCGTTTATTCGGGCAACTTCGGCCTCCACCCGCCTCCTCAGCTCTTCAGCCAGTTTTGAAGATATAGGCGGGGGAAAGGAGCCAATTGGAAATGCCTCCAATGGAGTTTGTATTTGACTTTGGGCCTTAGACTTCTTAGACTTGGATTTCTTGGCCTTCTTAGCAGGTGGCTGAGAAGACCCTTCTCCCATGGCAGCTTCCGTCGTGAGGGCAAATGGTTTGGGGGTCGCAGTTGCCTTTGGTTTGGGCGTGTCAACAGGGATCATGGGGCAGTATAGAGGAAGTTTCGTGGGAGGTTATTTGGGGGTCTGGCTTTGAAGGAACTCAACCCCGAGAACGGAATTGCCTTTCAAACCCAACTCTAGGGTAAAAAACGAAAGAATTGGAGGATACACGGGATCACCCTCGATGAATTCAGCAATTTGGGCCAGTTTCCTCGGCCAATACTTTGTCGCAAATAGAGGGGCCACGTCCCCTTGCCTAGTGATGCTGGGGATGGTAACTCGCCCAACCAATGTGGAACTCACTCCCCACGTGGCAGTTGAGGAGAATAGAGAATATGCCTCGCTAAAAGACACATTCGGGTTGGATAACTGAAACACCGGGGGAGGAGCCCCTTGATCAAAGCCAAATTGATGGCTGCATCGGTTGGGATTATAATGTTCGTTGGTGTATCCCCACTCGGTGTATGAGGGAAGGTATCCTGGCAAAAACAGAAGCACAACAGCCAATCAAGGGTCTTCAGTAATGAGGTCTACGGTGGTTGGCTGGACCACTCTTGCCCCATGTTTGAAAAAATCACAAGTATAGAGGAAAATATCCTCCCCATAGGGCCTCATTACAAAACTCGAAAAAGTCGTCAACAAAGGAGGTCAGCTCCTTTCGACTCTGCCTTTTATGGTAAACAAATGAGCGAGGAGGCAAGTTTGTTTCCCCCGAGGGAGGACGATTAGTCTTGGTTGCTACGGTCGGGAAGTGCACATAAAGGAAACCCGTCAGGAGAATGCAATTGGCAAAATTGGCTTGGTTGTAATGACCCAAATATCGCTCCATGTCAAAAAGGACCCTATCAAGCCATGTGTAGAGGGACCCCAAGGTGATCGCAGCCAGGGGGAGCTTGATAGCCCGAGCCAAACGAAGGGATATGTTGATAAGATCCCTTCGAGGCTGGTCGTTGGGTTTTCCCGTTAAAAAGAAGCGAGAAAGAATGACAAGGATATAGGCAGGAAGCTCTAGCAATGCACCTTGTCCAGGGGCAGCCTCAGAGGAACTTCCTTCGGAAGGGTCCTTGAAGAAGTAGTTGATAAGGGGAGTGAACATGGCTTTGTTTGAAGTACCAATGCACCTTCGGCATATACGGTCCAGCTCCAAACGGTCAGTAGTTTCTTGGGCATCCAGGGCTTCATCGGAATAGGGCTCATGGCCTGTTGCCTCAAGGCCTAAGAGCTCGCACACGTCCTTCAACGTTATTGTAAACTCTCCCCATGCAGCGATGAACGTGTGAGTAGTAACATTCCAGCGAGATACCAGAACGGGAAGAGCAACATTGTTTTTAGAGAGGGTGAACTCACCAAACCACTTAGCTCGATGAAGCCCAATAGCGAGAGTATCAGCGTGGGAACTCTGCATATGAGAGTTCCAAGCAGCAAAGTGAGCAGGAGATCCCCCAGGACTTTCAAAATCGATGTGGGATCATGGGAAGTCCCCTCGCTCAAAACGAAATTCGAGAGTCCCCTCGGGAGGTAAAAAGCCCCATTCATTAGAATTCTCATCTTCATCACCAAGCGTCATGGCATCATATTTGGCGTTAAAAATACAACTCTTGCAAAACCCAGCAAAGTCATCACCTTCGCAAAAAACGGGGGACCGACGGTAGAAACGCAACTGTTCTTGACGAGCAGCGGTTAATGAGGCAGCAAAAGGGGCGGTGACAACGGGGGCGGCAGGAGAAGCACTGGTGGCAGGGTTGCTTGAAGAGGCCATTGCAGACAATAGAAGTACGAAAAGGTCTGGTAAAAGAAGAGCTGGAAATGAATAGGGAGGTGCACAACCGCAGGTGGTGGTGCAAAAGATGAGAGGAGGAGGAGACTGAGTAAATAAGAGGGCAACAATGGAGGTCACACAGAGTTTCTCTTTTTAAAGGAGCGGGGAGTTGGAAGAACATAAAGAAGATAAAGATATAGAAGGGTTTTGAAATAAAAGAGACATTTGAAGGGTTTCAAACTCGACGGTTGGAGTTTCCCACCATCTCACGTGCAATCATTTCAAATGAATACGTGGCACATCGGGAAGGGTCTCGACAGTTGAAAAGAAAGCGCCACTTCATTTAATGAAATAACGCTTGGGAAAAAGAAGGGGGTTGCCTTCTCGAGCAAGTTGAGTTTTGGCGCTAAATTGGTGTCAGACTTATCCAATGACTCCCAATGAAGGTAGTCCCCCAACGATTCAAAAAAGCTACAATATCCCCTCGCCACATGTCTAAACGTTGTTTAAAGGGTGACTCAGTTACATCGGGAAGAATTTTTGCTTTTTAGAACACAGAGAAGCATCACAAGGGAGAATTTTACTTACCAGGAGTTCGAACGAGTATTTGAGAAGGTTAATAGGCCTTTCGAGAGAATTTTAAAAAGTAAAGCTAGAACGGTTGAGGCTCAGCATGAGGAAAAAGTGGCGATGTCCCTTCGCCCAAGCCCCAATGACAATGGCGCTTCGGCTCAGGTACATCGGGGAGAATTTTACTTTTTTCCAGGAGACTATATCGCTGTGATTCTAACGAGAGAAAGAAGGCCATAATTTTTTTTCACGCAGAGAAGGTTCATCGGATTGAGAAGTTTCGTGCAGACATTTCTTGTTCTAACAAATCTCTCCACGAAGGGGCAAATGTAGAGGGGGCTTGAAGGTAATCCTGAGATTAGGGATAATTCCTTAATTGGCAAAAGTGTTTGAGATTAAGTAACCGAAGCAGCTCAAGCGTGGCAACTCAAGTGCGACAACTCAGTGAGGCAGCTTGGCGTGGCAACTCATACTCTAGCTTGTTGTATTAGTCATATTGTATTTCTATTTATGTTGACTGTAAGCTATAACGGTTGTAATATTGTAACGATATTAATAATGAGTTTGTGTGAGGTCAAACGGTACTTGCGAGAAACCAGGCTCGGCAGGGCCTGGGAGAGCTTTCATGATCTATCGAATGACCTCGCAGTGGGAACTTTAGAGGGAATTAGTTTGGAGGATTGAGAAGTGAGGCATCGTTGCGGGCTTGTCCTGACCATCTTAGATACACCTGGTAAAATACCGAGAAACCCTGACCGTGGAACCTCGGGCGGAGCAGCCTTGGGTTCCATCGGGAGTTGAGTTGTGAACTAGGCAACCCTCTACTTAATGCCACATATACTGTAGGTGATGTCACTAACCGGCTAAACAATGTCAGACCTGCACCTGAGTAAACCACCGTGGTATTTGGGGCTGTCAGGTAGTTGGTGAGCTACCTCTGCGAC
Source organism: Sambucus nigra (assembly GCA_949130495.1). Lineage (NCBI taxonomy): Eukaryota > Viridiplantae > Streptophyta > Magnoliopsida > Dipsacales > Adoxaceae > Sambucus > Sambucus nigra. Next base: position 663,526,453 of record OX422210.1, read on the forward strand.
AACAGCCCCCTGACACACAGTGGTTAGGCAAAAGGAATGTCTCGGCATTTAATGTTTATGACGTGGAAACAACTAGTGCATCAGGCATTTAATGTTGTGACATAAAGTATGAGTGATGTCTTTCATAGTCTTAAATGACTGAGTTGCCTCGGAGGTGGTGTGGGGGGCTATTTAAGGACCCCAACTACCTTTGAGGGGAGGATGATCTTTTTTAGAGTGGAGGAGTTATTGCTAGAGAGAATACACATCAAAGAGAATTATTGCAAACCAGAGGGGTTTACTCACTCACCATTGTTATTTATTACGAAACTTTTAATACTTGACAGAGATTCTTGAGGGTTTTTAGTGTGTTTCTACCTGTCTACCAAGGTGTATCTAGGGTGCTTACTTCTCCCTCCCTCTAGCTAAGTTACTTCTAAGTTCATTACTATCTTCTGAGTTATACACAAGAGATTTGTGAGTTTAAACTGAGTCTTATCTTCATTAGGGTATGTGTTTGCATGTTTAATCACTAATCCAAGGCTTTGACTGATTAACTTATCATTACTATACTTCAAAGGGGTTACGCCTCCATCTTATCTAAAGTACCCTCTTACACCTGGAATAAAGAGCTCGTGATATTTCTCACGAACCAACATAGACCGCACTTTACGCTCACTACGATCCAAGATAGCAACTGGTCTCTCCTCATATGAGATGTCGGGCTGCAAATCAATCTCCTCGAGTGGAATATGCCAGTAAGCCATCTCACTCCTTTGATACTTCTTCAGTGAAGATACACGGAACACGTCGTGAATCCTATGTCGATGCTCTGGCAAGGAGATCCTATATGCCACCAACCCTACCGTCTTAATAATTAAAAAGCGTCCCACACACCTCGGTGCGAGTTTCCCCTTATTTCCAAACCTCATAACTCTTTTCATTGGTGACACCCGTAATAATACCTAGTCACCCTATCTGTATCGGCATAACCCTTCTGCCTATCCTGCGCAATTCGTATCTGACCCCAAATCAACTCAATCTTAGCAAAGGTATCCTGGATCATCTTAGGTCTAAGGATCTTGTTGTCCCTCACCTCTAACCAACAAGCGGGCGACTTATGATCCCGTGAACATACTAAATTTCTCCCTTAGGAGATAGTTCCTCCAAATCCGTCAGGTGAAAATGACTACAGCTAACTCCTAATCATGCGTGGTGTAATTCCTCTCACAGAGCTTGAGCTTGCGAGAAACATAAGCTATAGCTCGGTCCTCCTGCTGTAGCAAACCCTAAATCCCCATAAGGACGCATCGATAAATACAAGGTGCTCCACTCCTCCCTAGGCAATGCGAGTATAAGTGTTAAAGTCAACTTGTCATTTAGCTCGTCGAACGCTAACTGACAATAATTATCCCATACAAATGATACCCCCTTGCGAGTCAAATTCGTCAATGGACCCGCAATCTTCGAAAAGCCCTTTATGAAATGACGATAATACCCTGCCAATCCCAATAAATTGCACATCTTTGTCGGTATCGTGGGCTGACCCCATGATAGGTAGGGTTTTGCCGCGGCGCGAGAGTCACCTACGCACTGATCGTTTTATTATATTCGGCTCACCAGCTAGCTTTATACAAAAAACTAAACTATGACCACACTCTTTTAAGGGAGTATAGAGGCTAGTCCGGGTATCGAAACCACAAAGACGAGTTGCTATAATTTAATTGGTTTAATACTCCTAAAATAAAGGTGTAGAAGATGATTATACACGAAAAGGAAAAGATGAAAAAAAGGGAAAGATTAATCTAGGTGAGTGTATTTAAACTAAATTAACAAAGCGGATAAAACTATAGGTTTCATCGAATATCCCTCACCCGAGTTAATTAATATAAAATGGTTACATGGGTCGACGAGTTATTAAGACCGCGTCTCGTTTCGACAGTTAATTAAATCAAGAGTTGTCATACCCCTAAATTTGCATAAAAGTCTAATATGACTGTAGCGTCAAAAAATACCTCCCGGAAATTACGCACGCAAGGTCGTAAGCACGGAGCATACATGATATGCCTCGTCAAATCTCCTAGGCATGATAACTAGGACAACACACTCGAAATAGACACGTAAACTCCATCACCAAAGCAAAGCAACATGTCAACCCGAAATGAGTTCAATCCGACACAACCTATACTAATTTAGCTAGAAAGCATATTAAAAAGCATGTATTTAAAGAAAGAGAGTAAACCTAATTATGAAAGTAATAAATACTAAGAAATAAATATTAATTAGGCAAGGAAACGGAAGGAAGCAAGTAAAGAAAGCATTAAACAAATGGAAGAGATAATAAGATGAAGCTTACATACATGAAAATGGGTAAAACCACCCAAAGGAAATGGATAAGGGCAAAATATCCTTACAAACCCTAAACCTAATATAAAATGTAAGATAATGAAAATAGAAACCAAAATTGGTTTATATAGTAAGTGGAAAAGAAATAAAGGAAAAAGAAAAGAAAAGGAGAAAGTGCAAAATATCTGGTATATGCGGTCGACCGCGCCTTCAAGCCAAAACCCATTGTCTCCTTTCCACAGCAAAACCCAAAACCGCGATTGACCGATACTCTGTTTTTAGCGGCTATTTGGTCCATAAAAAGGGGGAAAAGGTCCATTACGAAAATGGCCATAACTTCATCGTCCGGACTCCAAACGATGCGACGTTTGTAGCCACGCGACGCTAACTCAACGAACTACACATCCCTGGAATATCCATGAGCCAGAGATGAAATGTGAATTGACTAAAATGCCCTTGAAGTAGCATCTGGAGACGAAACTTCTCCGAAATGCAACGGATCCTCACTTTTAGTATTTCAATACCTACAAAAGCACAATTATATATATATATATATATATATATATACAATTTCAAGGTTGTCTGGTTAATGAGCATAAATATAGGCATTTAGGATCGTAAAAGTGCTAGAATGCATAGAGATATAGGGCGAAAATATGCAATATTCGATACGAATCACACCCCCTGACTTAAGCATTACTAGTCCCTAGTGATGAAACAAACAAAAATAGTCCACAGAAGGCAGTACAAGACGTATATATGCATCGAAATATAAATGTCACTTTCGTAGGGAACACGATTGCATTTAGCGCATGCAATAATCCATTAAACCCCTAGGTTACCCTAGTGGACGAGCGTCATCCCGTGAGGGTTTTCAGGGATGAAACCCACAAACATCATACAGTTTCCTCAAAATATGCCCAATCAAGTGTGCGACAAACTCGACAATAGAGAAAAAGATTTCATACACATTATTACTATAATGAACTAATTCAAACAAAAGTCCAAATCATTAACATTATATAATGCACCTCATAGAATTGAAACCTTAAAATGTGGGAGGGGAGCGAGCACATGCAATGTGTGATTTGGCAAAAACTTATATAAACCGGATAAACGTTAAAGCAAGCATATATTCAATCCTCACGGGCATTACACTCATCAAGTGAATTCTCTCAAAACAGGGAGTTAACACACGGAACATGCGGGGATAAAGAGTAAATGTAAATGGAAACTAGGTTGCGCACATGTCACAAATGAAGAACGCTACATATGAAATTAAAAATTATAATCTCAATGAAGGCTACCGCTCATTAAAGGGGCAAAATATATTTTCACAGATTATCAAAACTATTATGACTTTTTAAATTAAATTCACCCTAAGATCACATAGGACTTGTAGAGGGTTGTAACGTAGGTTTGGTGTAATACCCCGTATTTTTATGCTATATTAATTTGGGGATTTATCAAATTTAATGTGAGTTAATTATTTAATAAAAATCCGAAAATTAATTATGTTATAATTATTAACGTGACGAGAGTTAGTAATTATGGGAAATTTGTTGAATATTACTATTGAGCAAAGTAATATATGATATTGATTATATTGAATGTCACGAGTGAATAAAATGTCAATTTTGGAAATTTGAGTCGGGACGCGTCCGTGTCGCGTCGGGACTAATTATTGTTAAATAAAAGTGAATATTTTATAAGTTGTCCGTATGGTCATTTTGAATGCGCCAACGCGTCCGGAAGGGTCGAGATAGTATACCCGGGGGTTTAGTTCGGGTCTCGGGGTGTTTTTAGGCCTAATTAGTACCCCGGGAGGGCATTTTGGTCATTTTACATTTTTGGGTAATTAAACCCACGAAAATTAGAGGATTTATATCAGATACCTAGGTTACCTTCTAGGGTTAGAAACTCTAAACACAAGTGACGGCCATAGGAGAGGAAGGAGAGAGCTCTCAAGGCAAATTCAAGGCCCAAAACTCAACGGTTTGCACCGCTGCCACCACCAACGCGTAGATCGCGAGACGGGGAACGCAACCACACCGAATTGGCACCAAACCAGACCTCTGAAAATCCCAGGCAAGTGTTTATCTTGCTTATTTCGTTGGTGCAATTTCCATATTAGTTTAGGAATGATTATGGATGAAATTTATGGAAGAAAACCAAATTTGTGATAGGAAAATCCACGTAGTATTGGTTTATATGATGATTCTGGAAACCCTTGCCATGTAGAGGAAATTAACCACGAAATTTTGATGATTATAAGAAGGAAATTCTGGAGAAAAATTGCTAGAAATTTGTTTAAGAAAATTTTAGGGTTCTTGATAATTAGATAAAATTTTGGGTTGATAATCCATCTTTAAATGGTAGAAATGTACATGCCTTACGTTAGAAACATCTGGTATATTGTTATAATGTTAGTAGTAGAATCTTGGGACGTTTGGGTTTGGAAAATATGTATTTGGATGAAGATAGGTGCTAGAACCCGTAACTGCAATTCTACAGGAATCGAAATACCTGCTTGATCGATCGATCAAGCCTAGAGCTTCGATCGATCGAGCCCCAAACCTCGATCGATCGACCCCTCCTGGCAGACTCCTATTTCCCCTGTTAAATGAGTTAAACTTAATTTATTGTGAGATAATTCTTGGACATCCTTAATAAAATGTTTTAGGGATAGGGAAGACCAGTAGGACATGTGAATAGATTTTGGGACCCTTGATGTCGGGCAAAGATTGTATTTTGGGATAATTACATAAGGGTCGGTGAATTTATGATTTAAAGAGAGAGACGCGTAAGAGAGTTACTTTGGGACAAATGTGTATACCTACTTAATTTTATACTTGGGAGGATAGAATCCATGAGCGTTATGTAGTAAGTGGAAAAGTTCCTCAAATTAAAGTAAAATGTGAATGGTTATACGTGATAACTATATAATGTGAAATAAATGCGAATGACGTAATTATGGGAATTGAGAATTTACCCATTATTGATATGGTAATATTAGTATAGTTATATGATTGTGTATGCATATACTATCTATGTGTGAAAATCATGCCCACGCTACTGTGACACCCCGACTAATTAAATACCGGGTAGCTACTCCTTTATTGAATTAATTCAAAATGCCAAGTTGGTCCAGTTAATAGCATCACCGTCGAAAACATTTTAATGATTACTAACCACCTAGTATTTAAAAAGTAAGTGCCAAATTTTAATTAAAGTCTGATTAACATGCAACAAGTGTAATAAGGATAATAACACCATTCACCATAATGAAGTAAATAGAATAACCATCACAAAACGTAAATAAAGTCTGGAGGAAAAACTCCTCACTACAAATCCCACAACTGATAAGTAAACTGAATGCTAAATCAATACATGCCAAAGTCTGAAAACTGTAATGGAAATGTAACTCTAATAGAAATGGGCAACATGCCCTACAACTGATAGATAATGAATCTGGAATCCAAGTGATAGAGGCGTCTACTAGCAAATCCCTGTAGCTTCCACAAACAGCTACAGCTCGTCACCTGAATGAGTATCCTATGCATGGTGTCCTTGTGGCTGGGCACCTAAAATGGTTTTACAAAGAAAAATAGATTTGAAAAGCAAACGGGTCAGAGCCCGAATGTGGAGTTATATTTTAAAAACCTGCAAGTGCTTTAAAAACATTTAAAACATTAAATGCAAAGTACATGTTAGGACGTGCACTCACATGATATTCTCACCTCTCGTCTAACTGTGCACTCCTAACGTAAGTACCCATCTACAACGACACAAACCACTAGCTAAGTGCCATCATATCTAGCTAGACTGACATAGGTCCTACCCTTATTACTTGGTTCTATTAACATTATAACGCTCGTAATTAAGTAGGGGTTTAACGTAAACTCAGATGCTCAATATGCAATATATATCACTATCAGTTAACTCTTTATATTTCTCGAAACAATACCGTAATTATATTCACAACATTAACATGAAGGTTCCCATTAATTAAGAGTATATTATTCACATCATAAATATACAATATAAGCACCCCGAGAACTAAGTTGTGGTGCACACCTACTCTGTTATCCATCCCGGTACATCACGTACATAAGGATTACATATTCCGAATCTCTCAGGAATAGCTCACAGATAACATCATCACAAATAATGGAGGCGAACACGGTCACATCACATGGGTCACGCACATACCTACGCTCCCACGATCAGCGGACTTATTAATATCCCAATAAGTCTTTCTCTGACCTATGTTCATCAAGGTAACCAGTCTAAATCCGGGCAACACAAGGATTAGAGGGCCCTAAGCGAACGCAAACCTCCCGTGATAGCAAGTATGGTAGGTATGTTATACACACAATTCATATACCAATACTAAGTAAACACACATCTTAGTAATCCCGTAGTTTAATCATAGTACATATCGCATTCTCGTACTAACTTATAATTATCGCAATTTATACTATTCCGGTTTATCATCATACGCGCCATAATTTATTCTCATGTCGTAGTAGACACTCACGTCTCAACCCAAACCGTCCATTTAATATAACTCTCGTATATAATTTCCTTCTCATAAATACCCAAAAGTCCCAATTCTATCATTACATCATCATTGGAATGTTATCTATATCCTCGAACAAGTTTACGGGACTCCAAAAGTCAAAACAGTCTAAAAAGGTCCAGACTGTCAACTCGTTAGAAGTCTCGTTCGAACGAGACTGTTCGAACGAGATTCCTCTGTCAACTCGTTAGAAGTCTCGTTCGAACGAGACTGTTCGAATGAGACTGTTCGAACGAGATTCCAGTTCGTACGAACGAACTGTACCTTCTAACGATATCTCGTTCGAACGAGATTATCGAACGAAGTTCCCTTTCGTTAGAAGCGACTGGTCAATTCGTTAGAAGCTCGTTCGAACGAGTTCGTTCGAACGACCTGGGCAAGGGCTTCTAACGACCTACCAGTTTCGTCCCAGATTTCTCTAAGTTTCGTTTTTCACCATTTATACTCCTCAAATATCTTCTAAACTAAGTCCCAACAATCGTTTTAAGGTCTCTAAACAACCCTAAACATATTATAATCACATCCTAACACGTTTTGAAGGATTAATCCATCCTAACATCAACCAAATTTACAAATCTCTAAACTTTTTCCCAATTTATCAAGAACATGAACCCTAACTTTTTGAATCATGAATTAATCCAATATAAATCCGTTTTAATTTCTTCCAATCATAAATATCATGAGAATAATCATCTACCTATCATTCTACATGCAATTCTCCTCAAGATTTCAAGTTCTAAGCTTCAAAATACATGGGTTTTCATTATCTTTCAAGAACAATTGATATTCTTCAATTTTCTAACATGGAAGGAACATTCTACGAATTTAAATATAATTAAAACACTTGCCTTGATTGTCTCTGAGTTTGGATGATGGTTTGATAGAGCTTTTCTGCAGAATTTCTTCTCTCTCCAAGCTTCTTCTCCAATGGTGGCTTAAGGTGGCTAGGGTTTTTCTTTGGGAAAGTTGTAAACCTAATGATAGCCTCCGTAGCTTAATGGGTTAATATGGGTTGGTTAGTGGGTTTAGTGGGTTAAATCCACATCAGATTAAAACTCCCAATTTTCGTCACTTTTAATTCCTCAAAATGTAAAATTACCAAAATACCCTTTATGATGCCGGTATGGCCTAAAAATACCCCGGAATCCAAACTACACCCCCGGCTAGTGTTTTCTGACTATCTCGACCCTTCCGGACGCGTTGGCGCACTCAAAACGACCATACGGATAATAGAAATAAAAACCACTTTTATAATTAAAATAATATACCATGACGCGGCGGTCACACGCGTCTCAACAAAATTCTCAAATTGCCGTATATACATCTCATGACAAATTTCATAATTCCAAATTCATATATAATCATATATGCACATAATCAAATACCAACTCGCATCTCGTTAGTATTTATAACCCGGATTAATTTCCAATTAATACGCATTTAATTAATTAATCCCAAAAATAAATATAGCCAAAAGTACGGGGTATTACATACTTCCCCCCTAATAACAGAATTTCGTCCCGAAATTCGAAACTAGAAAGTACCTACTAAAAATAACTCTGGATAACGTTCGCGCATCTCATCCTCGCGCTCCCATGTGGACTCCTCGACATTGTGATGTCGCCACTGAACACGCACTAACAAAACTATCTTTGACCGCAGTTTCCTCTCGCTTCGGTCCAAAATAGCAATCGGCCCCTCCTCGTAGGAGCTATTCGGCTGGAGATCGATGTCCTCCACAGCAATGTGAGAATGAGCCAAATTATCTCTAAGATATTTTCTCAACGAGGAAATATGGAACACATCGTGAATCCGATGCAAATGTTCCGGTAACCCAAGTCTATACGCAACCGGTCCGATCCGCTCAATAATGGGAAACGGCCCCACATACCTCGGTGCCAACTTCCCCTTCTTCCCGAAACGCATAATCCCCTTCATAGGAGATACTCTGAGCAAAACCTGGTCCCCTACTTGGAACTCTCTGAAAAATCTCTTCGCATCAGCATAACTCTTCTGCCTGTCTTGAGCTACCCGAATGCGACTCCGAATCAATTCAATCCTTGCCGAAGTATCCTGAATCACTTCCGGCCCAAGCAGTTTGTTGTCCTCCACCTCTAACCAACATGCTGGGGAACGACAAGGCCTACCGTACAATGCCTCAAACGGAGCCATGCCAATAATGAACTGATAGGAGTTGTTGTAAGCAAACTCCACCAGTGGAAGGTACTACTCCCATCCACCCCCGAAGTCAATAATGCACGTGCGTAGCATGTCCTCCAACATCTGATTTGTGCGCTCGGTCTGCCCATCAGTCTTCGGATGATAAGTAGTACTCAACCGCAATTCCGTGCCCATGGCCTCCTGGAAACTCTCCCAAAACCTCGAAACAAATATCTTGTCTCCGTCAGACACGATATTTAGGGGCACACCGTGAAGTCTCACAATCTCTGAAATGAAGAGCTGGGCATACTGTCCCGCAGTGTAGTCAGTCCTTACGGGTAAAAAGTAAGCGACCTTGGATAACCTGTCCACGATTACCCAAATGGAGTCGTGACCCCTCTGCGACGTAGGCAACCCCGTGATAAAGTCCATGGATATGCTCTCCCACATCCACACCGGGACCTCCAACGGCTGTAGCAATCCTTCCGGTCTCTGATGATCCACTTTTACAAGCTGACAAGTGGCGCATTTCGAAACAAACTCAGTGATATCTTTCTTCATACCTCTCCACCAATACTGGCGTCTCATGTCTTGGTACATTTTGTCCCCTCCGGGATGTACCGCGAACCGTGAGCCGTGCGACTCTGCCATCACATCGTGTCGCAATTCATCCCCTTCCGGAACTACCAATCTCCCATTGAAGCGTAATCCCCCGTCTGAGCTAACGGTATAGGACTCGGCTCCCTCTGCTAGTAATTGAACTATCTGCTCCTGACAGAACGAATCATTAGCCTGTGTCCGTACTACCTTCGTGACAATCTGCGGTGTAACGGTCATCACAGACATGAAAGATCGGGCCACTGCATCCTGGTGTCCCAATTCCTTCCACTTAGCCTTCCACACCTCTGCCACCTCATCTGCTGGCCTACGGATCAACGCGTCTGCTACCACGTTAGCCTTCCCCGGGTGATACTGGATGTCGAACTGGTAGTCCTTCACAAACTCAAGCCACCTTCGTTGCCGCATATTCAATTCCTTCTGCGTGAACAGATACTGTAGGGACTTGTGGTCCGTGAACAGTTGGAACTTCTCCCCCAAAAGATAATGCCTCCAAATCCGTAGGGCAAATACCACTGCTGCCAACTCCAAATCATGCGTGGGGTAATTCTTCTCGTGAGGCTTAAGCTTACGGGAAGCATAAGCTATGGCCTGTCTCTCCTGCTGTAATACACCTCCCAGTCCTTGCAAAGACGAATCGGTGTAAACCAAATACTCAACTCCCGGTCTCGGCAATGCTAACACAGGTGCTGAGGTCAATTTGTCCTTCAATTCATCGAATGCCAACTGACAGGCATCACTCCAGATGTATGGCACACCCTTACGAGTCAGATGTGTCAAAGGACCTGCTATCTCTGAGAAGCCCCGAATAAACCTCCTGTAGTATCCTGCTAGACCCAAGAAACTACGAATTTCAGTCGGTGTTGTGGGCTGTCCCCACTCCCTCACCGCTAATACTTTCCCCGAATCAACAGATATTACCCGGTCGAAAATAATGTGTCCCAAAAACTGGACTTCCTTCAGCCAAAACCCACACTTCTCATATTTTGCATACAACTCGTTCTGACGAAGTGTCTGCAAAACTTGCCTCAAATGCTCGACCTGCTCCTCCTCTGTCTGGGAGTAAACCAGAATATCATCGATGAAGACAATGACAAACTGATCTAGGAAATCCCTGAACACCCTGTTCATCAAGTCCATAAACACAGCTGGAGCGTTGGTCAAGCCGAAAGGCATAACCCGAAACTCGTAAGAACCATATCTCGATAAGAATGCAGTCTTCGAGACATCTTCCTCCCTGATACGCAACTGATGGTATCCCGATCTCAAATCAATCTTCGAGAAGAAAGAAGCTCCTCTCAACTGGTCGAATAAGTCATCGATTCGAGGCAACGGATACTTATTCTGTATCGTGACCTTATTCAACTCTCGGTAGTCCACACACAATCTCAGTGAACCGTCCATCTTCTTCACAAACAGAACTGGAGCGCCCCAAGGTGAGGTACTCCTGCAAATAAAGCCCTGACCTAACAGCTGCTCTATCTGATCCCGTAACTCCCTCATCTCAGCTGGAGCCATACGGTACGGTGCGCGTGCTATAGGTCTCGTACCCGGTAGCAAATCTATAACAAAGTCTATCTCTCGACTGGGGGGGTAAGCCTGGTATCTCCTGAAATACATCTGAATACTCCCTGACAACTGGGATAGAATCTAAAGGAATCACTACCTCCTTAGAGGTATCCTCCTCAATGTAATACAGATGAGCGGTCGATCCTCCCTCTGGGTGAGGCATCGCCACTACAAACATCTCTTGCCCCGGAATGGCAAAAACAATGCTCCCGCTGAAGCAATCAATCATGGCCCTATAACCTACGAGCCAGTCCATACCGATAATCACATTGTGAACATGCATATCTAATACCAACATGTCTGCAGGTAATACCAAACCACCAATCTCTACCCCCACTCCCCGGCATATAAAGAAAATAAGTGACCCACTCCCCAATGGTGAGTCGACACACGTCACTGTGCTCTCTGCCGTGGCTAACAATCCTAAAGCTTTCGCGAAGTGTGTAGCTATAAAACAATGTGTAGCACCCGTATCAAATAATACCGACCCATAGTGCCATGGATAGGAAACGTACCCTCAATCGCGGGCGGTGCCTGTGGAACTGCAGCCTGGTGGACGTTGTAGACACGTCCATACTGTAGCTGCCCCTGCTGAACTGGGACTGCTGGAATGGGTGGCAATGCTGCCATCTGTGGCGGTGCGAGAAGAGCGGCGGGAAACATAGGCCTCTGTGGCTCCTGGCGAGCACCCTGCTGCTGCTGCTGTGGGGCCCTGCCCCTATCAGGACAATCCTGTCGCTTATGGTCAGTCTTGCCACAAACAAAGCACTTCCCTGGGAAGTTCCCTCCTCTCTGCCCCTGCTGTCCCCGGCCCTGGTGGCCGTTACCGTTCCTCCCTTGGCCTTGCTGGCCCTGGTGGAACTGCTGCCCATTCTGCCCCTGTTGGCCCTGATGGCCGTTTGGACCCTGATGGCCCTGACGGAAACCTCCTTGTCCCTGTCTGTAGTTCCCTGACCGGAACCTCTTATTATCCCCCTGCTGGGAGCCCTGCTCATTCTGTCTCTGCCCCTGACCAGATTGTGCCCCGCTGGCACTATGTCCTCCAGTCCTGCCCTGATGGCTAGACTCCCCCGACCTCTTGCCCTCGGCCAAATGAAAACGGTGGTCTGGCAGTGTAACAATGCAGCGTTAACCACATCAGAATAGGTGGCCAACGATAGGTTCCCCAGCAGATGCTGACGGATCCTCCAAGTCAACCCGTCGGTGAACTTCTCAATCTTCTTCTTCTCTGTTGGTATCTCATCTGGAATGATATTCAACAGATTCGTGAACTCGGCCTCATACTCGGCCACAGTCTTACCTTCCTGCTTTAGACTCATCAATTTCCTCCTCATTTTCGTGTGAACAGCCAACGGAAAGTACTTGCGGTCAAACCGCACCCAGAAGTCCTGAATAGTGAGAGTATCCCTCTCCTCCATGGTGGTAATAGACTCCCACCACTGTAGCGCAAATCCAACTAGCTTGAAAGTAGCTAGCACCTGCTTCAGGACGTCCGTGCACTCATACATCCTTAAGTGCCTCTGCATATCCTTCCTCCACTGGCTCGAGACTACTACATCTGAGCTACCTGCTAACTCTGACGGATGCGCTTTCTGAAAAGCGTCACATACACGCTCCCAAGCAGACGAGAATGCATTTGCCTGTACTGGCGCGTCAACCGGCGCCTGCGGTGGTGCCTGCTGAACAACGGCAATTGCGGCATTTACCGCTTGGGCTACTATAGCTGCAACCTCAGCGGCGTTCATCATGCCCTGAACTGGAGCGGGCTGGGGTTTGGGAGTTGCATCCCTGGGAACTCGTCGTGCACGTCGTGGAGGCATCTGAAATAAGAACAAAGTTTATAAGTTTGCTGTTTATAAACTTAAAATAGCTGAAGAACGAAGCATACACAAAAAGAGTACAACAGTCCTAAAATTTAGGGCTCTATAACAAAGAAACTTAGCGGAAACATAATAAGCCGTCAGATCCTAAAGGACACTAGAACCTGATGCTCTGATACCACCTGTGACACCCCGACTAATTAAATACCGGGTAACTACTCCTTTATTGAATTAATTCAAAATGCCAAGTTGGTCCAGTTAATAGCATCACCGTCGAAAACATTTTAATGATTACTAACCACCTAGTATTTAAAAAGTAAGTGCCAAATTTTAATTAAAGTCTGATTAACATGCAACAAGTGTAATAAGGATAATAACACCATTCACCATAATGAAGTAAATAGAATAACCATCACAAAACGTAAATAAAGTCTGGAGGAAAAACTCCTCACTACAAATCCCACAACTGATAAGTAAACTGAATGCTAAATCAATACATGCCAAAGTCTGAAAACTGTAATGGAAATGTAACTCTAATAGAAATGGGCAACATGCCCTACAACTGATAGATAATGAATCTGGAATCCAAGTGATAGAGGCGTCTACTAGCAAATCCCTGTAGCTTCCACAAACAGCTACAGCTCGTCACCTGAATGAGTATCCTATGCATGGTGTCCTTGTGGCTGGGCACCTAAAATGGTTTTACAAAGAAAAATAGATTTGAAAAGCAAACGGGTCAGAGCCCGAATGTGGAGTTATATTTTAAAAACCTGCAAGTGCTTTAAAAACATTTAAAACATTAAATGCAAAGTACATGTTAGGACGTGCACTCACATGATATTCTCACCTCTCGTCTAACTGTGCACTCCTAACGTAAGTACCCATCTACAACGACACAAACCACTAGCTAAGTGCCATCATATCTAGCTAGACTGACATAGGTCCTACCCTTATTACTTGGTTCTATTAACATTATAACGCTCGTAATTAAGTAGGGGTTTAACGTAAACTCAGATGCTCAATATGCAATATATATCACTATCAGTTAACTCTTTATATTTCTCGAAACAATACCGTAATTATATTCACAACATTAACATGAAGGTTCCCATTAATTAAGAGTATATTATTCACATCATAAATATACAATATAAGCACCCCGAGAACTAAGTTGTGGTGCACACCTACTCTGCTATCCATCCCGGTACATCACGTACATATGGATTACATATTCCGAATCTCTCAGGAATAGCTCACAGATAACATCATCACAAATAATGGAGGCGAACACAGTCACATCACATGGGTCACGCACATACCTACGCTCCCACGATCAGCGGACTTATTAATATCCCAATAAGTCTTTCTCTGACCTATGTTCATCAAGGTAACCAGTCTAAATCCGGGCAACACAAGGATTAGAGGGCCCTAAGCGAACGCAAACCTCCCGTGATAGCAAGTATGGTAGGTATGTTATACACACAATTCATATACCAATACTAAGTAAACACACATCTTAGTAATCCCGTAGTTTAATCATAGTACATATCGCATTCTCGTACTAACTTATAATTATCGCAATTTATACTATTCCGGTTTATCATCATACGCGCCATAATTTATTCTCATGTCGTAGTAGACACTCACGTCTCAACCCAAACCGTCCATTTAATATAACTCTCGTATATAATTTCCTTCTCATAAATACCCAAAAGTCCCAATTCTATCATTACATCATCATTGGAATGTTATCTATATCCTCGAACAAGTTTACGGGACTCCAAAAGTCAAAACAGTCTAAAAAGGTCCAGACTGTCAACTCGTTAGAAGTCTCGTTCGAACGAGACTGTTCGAACGAGATTCCTCTGTCAACTCGTTAGAAGTCTCGTTCGAACGAGACTGTTCCAACGAGATTCCAGTTCGTTCGAACAAACTGTACCTTCTAACGATATCTCGTTCGAACGAGATTATCGAACGAAGTTCCCTTTCGTTAGAAGCGACTGGTCAATTCGTCAGAAGCTCGTTCGAACGAGTTCGTTAGAACGACCTGGGCAGGGGCTTCTAACGACCTGCCAGTTTCGTCCCAGATTTCTCTAAGTTTTGTTTTTCACCATTTATACTCCTCAAATCTCTTCTAAACTAAGTCCCAACAATCGTTTTAAGGTCTCTAAACAACCCTAAACATATTATAATCACATCCTAACACGTTTTGAAGGATTAATCCATCCTAACATCAACCAAATTTACAAATCTCTAAACTTTTTCCCAATTTATCAAGAACATGAACCCTAACTTTTTTAATCATGAATTAATCCAATATAAATCCGTTTTAATTTCTTCCAATCATAAATATCATGAGAATAATCATCTACCTATCATTCTACATGCAATTCTCCTCAAGATTTCAAGTTCTAAGCTTCAAAATACATGGGTTTTCATTATCTTTCAAGAACAATTGATATTCTTCAATTTTCTAACATGGAAGGAACATTCTACGAATTTAAATATAATTAAAACACTTGCCTTGATTGTCTCTGAGTTTGGATGATGGTTTGATAGAGCTTTTCTGCAGAATTTCTTCTCTCTCCAAGCTTCTTCTCCAATGGTGGCTTAAGGTGGCTAGGGTTTTTCTTTGGGAAAGTTGTAAATCTAATTATAGCCTCCGTAGCTTAATGGGTTAATATGGGTTGGTTAGTGGGTTTAGTGGGTTAAATCCACATCAGATTAAAACTTCCAATTTTCGTCACTTTTAATTCCTCAAAATGTAAAATTACCAAAATACCCTTTATGATGCCGGTATGGCCTAAAAATACCCCGGAATCCAAACTACACCCCCGGCTAGTGTTTTCTGACTATCTCGACCCTTCCGGACGCGTTGGCGCACTCAAAACGACCATATAGATAATAGATATAAAATCACTTTTATAATTAAAATAATATACCATGACGCGGCGGTCACACGCGTCTCAACAAAATTCTCAAATTGCCGTATATACATCTCACGACAAATTTCATAATTCCAAATTCATATATAATCATATATGCACATAATCAAATACCAACTCGCATATCGTTAGTATTTATAACCCGG
The DNA here is from genome assembly GCA_949130495.1 of Sambucus nigra. Lineage (NCBI taxonomy): Eukaryota > Viridiplantae > Streptophyta > Magnoliopsida > Dipsacales > Adoxaceae > Sambucus > Sambucus nigra. Next base: position 663,542,618 of record OX422210.1, read on the forward strand.
ATTAATTTCCAATTAATATGCATTTAATTAATTAATCCCAAAAATAAATATAGCCAAAAGTACGGGGTATTACAGCTACTTGCTATCCCTGAGGTTTCTGAGCTGGGACAGTCTTATCTCGATGGGACTTTTATGGGGGATATTGACTTGTACCCTATAAGATAGGTATCCTTGGTACAGGCTATCGAAATAATAGTTCAGACGGTCCTAAGAGATGCGGGTATGTGCTTTCCTCTTAGAGACTTGGAATCTATGCTTCGCCTCGTGTTGTTTGTGTATAGGTATCCTTGGTACAGGCTATCGCAATGATAGTTCAAACGGTCCTACGAGACTTGGAACCTATACTTTGTCTCAATATTGTTTGAATATGTGTTAATATAGTTCCAGAGTGATTCCGAATCTGTATTCCCTTAGTATGAGTGATACGGGGATTGGATAGTAGAGTATGCCCGCACCATAGTTTTATTTGGGGTGCTGTTGCGATATATATATTTTATGAGTAGTTAATATATATATGAAATTCTGAAATCTGGAACTGCCTACTGTGATGTGATATGTAGGACATGGTTAATGACTCAATTATAAATACTTATTTGAAAAGTAGAATATGACACTGGAAAACTTTATAAATTAATGAAGCTAAAACGAGAGTTGTGCTACTAATTGGAAGTATCTTTTTAAACAATGATATTGTTTGGTTTTAAAAATCTTATGAGTAATTTGAGATAAGCTAAATTGTTGGGAAGGTTAGTGTGATAAAATGATAATACAAGTCGTTGGGAAGGTAAGTGCGATAGGTGTGCACATTAGAAGAGAGGTGAGAATTTCTCAAGAGAGTGTCGCACTAATATGTTGTTGCATTGGCTTGTATCAATTTAAATACTTGCTAAACGTATTTTAAATCAAACACACTATCGGGCTCTGACCCGTTTCTTTTTTCTCTCTCTCTCTCTTGTATATATATGTATGTATTACAGGTGCCCAGCCACAGGGGCGTCTTGCTTAGGATCTCTTGGAAGGAACGCGCTGCAGCTTAGGTGGGAGTTGCAGGTCTCTTGATTAGACGACTTCGTTCGTTCGGATCCACTCGTAGTACTTTCATCTAGTTGGGCATGTGTATCTCTTTCCATTATTCCGTTGTTATTGGACATTTGTATTTTAGTTATTTCCAGTATTGTTACTATGGGACTTATTCAGTTTGGATGTGTGACTTTAGATTTCGTATGTTGACATTCGATTGACGAATGTATTAAATTAATTGGATTATGTTGCAGAATTTAATGTGGTGTGATTATTACTTATTGAATGTTGTTAATAAAATAAATGATTTTTCTTTAAATAAAATTTGGAAAGTATGTATGAAAATGGTTTTGACGCTTAGCTTAATTATTTAGGGTGTTTAAATTGAAAAAGTATTTTTACGACAGTGATGCTAAGAATGAACCAACTGTCCATCTTGATTTTAATTTAATAAAGGAGTGATCGCCCGGTATTTAATTAGGCGGGGTGTCACAGGTGGTACCAGAGCATCAGGTTCTAGTGTCCTTAGGATCTGTACGTCTTATTATGCTTTCAGCGTTGCTTTGTTTGTTATAGAGCCCTATGTTTAGGATTGTCGATTCCTTTGACGAGATTTCGTTCTCCTGCTATGATGTGTATACACTAGTGAATTCTAATTTCGTTCGGTTGTGTGCGTGTACCGAGCGATGACGGATGTCATAAGAGGATCGTTAAGCGTACATCAGGAGGCAGGGCTCAGTTGAGATGATGAAATATATCCGAGGATGATGACCGTAGTCGAGGTCACCTCCATTATGGCACGAGAAGCCAAGACTCGAAAGGCGACTAAGGTGCAGCAATGATTTTCAAATGATGTTATAGTCAAATGAGGTACGGGGGTAAACTTACCCAACGTTTTACAAAAACGGGTAGAGGTTGTCTGTGGAAAATTTTAGAAATGCGAAAATTTGTATGCGTTTACCAAAGGAGGTAAAGTATCCAAAGGCCTAAATATAGGAAGGAGTGTGGCAAACTGAAAGTGAAAATTTAGAGAAATTTTTTTTTTCTTGGTTTTCGGGACGAAGTTATAATGGTTGGAGTCAACCACCAATTTTAGAAATGGGATGCTATGCCTATAGGAGAACCTTAGGTACAGTGTTGACCGTATGTTCCTTCCTCAACTGTTCAAGATGAGAAGCAAACGTGGTTCTGAACTCATCGCAGGAGGGCATGACAGAAGTTCATTCGTGAATATGAATTATAATGGTCAGCAAATTTTGTATCGAAGGAGGTAGATACTAGTGGAGGAAATGACTCCAAGTGGGAGACCAACTTGTAATAATAGTTGATAATACTCGAGGAGAAAATTCTGATGGACGACCGATTCAGAGGTTGACAATGTCATATTTTGTCAATATAGATGATAACGCTTCTTTGTGGGGGAAGTTAAAGGAAATCGAAGAATTTAGTCGAGAATGAGACTGAATGCAACGATGGTGGTATAGCACCACAAAAGGATGTGGATACACATCAGGAAAATCATTTAAATGCTTCAGATAGTTAAATTCTTACCAAAAAAATGGTAAATTCAGTAAGTACTATTATAGATAGTAACATGATCTTTATGGCCTAAAAAGCTAAGGGAACAACCGGGATGGCTAACAGGAATCGAGTCTACTAAAGTCCGAGAGAAGGACAATCCTAACCTGGTTAGTAGGACAGGTGATAAGTGGATTTATGTGTTGAGGTATTTTGTGCGGAGTGAGATCGCTCGCGATAATATGTTCCAAAGTGAGTATAAGGACAAGAATAAGGTGCCTAGTAAAAGGCAACGATTAAAATAATTTTGTTTGGTTTGAGTAGACATGTTACGTCCGGAAACCATTTGCGCAGTCAAGACGATTGACAAGGTAGAAGTGTAAGTTGTATCCTCAGAGGATGAGGCGTGTTTATGTGACACGAGTGAGTCACTATATTTTGTTCTTTGCTAGATTAGCATGTGAGACGAGCTTAATGCATATAGTTATGAATGTTACTATTATGTGAATATTTTTCCTTAGTATAGTGGGATTTTTCTTTGGTGCTATCCGCGGGGGATGGATGAGTATATTAACAGTGTTTTATACTTTATTGAGGTTACTTGTTGTAGTGATGTGATACACGAGTATGATATTATCTTTGGTAAAATGTTATAAAAATGGGTAGTATGATAGTGGGCATTTATTGCAAGGCTATCGAAGTAGTTGCATTGGTGCAACATGTTTTATGTTTACTTTGGCGAGGCTTTACCTGTAAGAAGGTTGGACTTGCACTTATATTATCTATCCTAGAGACTTCGGAGGAGATAGTGGGCTCGAGATATTCGATGCCAAAGTATGTATAGACTTTGTTAGTATAATTCCGTATGTATCGGGATTTACCGTTGAGCGAAAAGATTTGACTCAGTATTATGTTTAGCACTCCGGACTTAGTGATAAGAAAAGTGCATTGTTATATTTATCCTTTAGAGATGTGGGAGTTAATAATTATACCCTATTATTAGGAAAAGGAATTTCGAGAATTTCGAGTGTATGTATTCGAGGTTTATAAAATCCAATTACCATCAACCAATACGGGACGATAGTGAAATTGGTGAAACGTTCTTTGTTAAGCATAATTACGGGAGAAATTATAACTTTTCTGTCAAGGGACGGAATAAAGGGGTATATACTATGGACGGAGGACCTAACGGATTTCGATAACCGACAATGCTAGGTAGTAGTGTATTGGGGGGGTTCCTTGTTTGGATTTCGCTTTGCGAGACATCCCACGCATGAAACTTAGCGTAAGGTTGGAAATAGGGAGACGTTTGGTCACTATTCCATGAGTTCGGTACCCTGGTCGAAATGGGATCAAGTAATTATGTATGTAAGTTGGAAGTTGAATTTTGTTTTAAGGTCACTGGAGCCGAATTTTTGTGGTAGGATAGCATTGAAAGTTATCCCCACGAGTTGAAGGTGGAACGATGATAAGGAGAATTTAAGAATTTTGATTTCTAGGGTGATTGAGAGTACCCAAATGTCAAAACCACGTACAAAAAAAAACAAGGTGAATAAAGAGTTGGAATGATTTTTAACATGGATTATCTGGAAAGAACTTTATATTATACAAAAGAGATGACCTGTAATTATTTTGATGAATAGAGCGTTAGTGATTTACTTTGGTTGTTGTACCTATTTGGGAAAACTGTTGTACTTATCTGAGGAAGGTTGAGAATTATTATTCCTCTTTTATTGTCATGGAATTTGATAGCCCTATTCCTTCTATTCCGTTGAATTTAGTTAGTCCTACAGATGAGTAGCACGCCGTTCGCTCTCCCAGGGCGGTCGGAGTGTTGCAAAAATATGGGCATCTTGGTTAACTACAGTTAAAATAGTCCGAATCGAAGGGACGTGGTAATAGACGTGTGAGATATATGTTTGTGGGACTAGTATAACGAAGTGGAAGTGATAGAGTGGATTAAACGTCACATGAGGGGCGATAATCCATACATAAGTGTGCAATTAGAATAGCACGCCCTAACTTGACTGGAAGGCTGTGGGAAGCCATTCAAGAATTAGTATTCCTTGAATAGAGTAGAATTTAATTGTTATGAGGCACACCCGGAGCGGAGTTGTTATTAGTCAAATGTGAGAGCGACTTGCGCATACAAAGAGTAATGATGTTAGTATAGTATAAGAGATCTAGAAGTGCGCTTCGTGGAGAGAAGAGCACGGGTCGGAACTTTCGGCATACTCCAAGGAAGGAAGGGGAGTATTACGTGTCACTTAATGTGAGACATTTCAAGGGAAGAATCGATGTTTAGCGAGACGTAGTGAGTAGTCTCTACATGCACCGCCCATAGGTAAGGTTTGGTTGAAAGAGGAGAATAAACCAAAGAATTTTGTGTTTATCGAAAATTTCTGAACTTGGAAGAGGTCGGTAAGTCCGGTTAAGTTCTTGAATGAGTTGCCATCCTCAAAACAAGATCAAGGGTATATCCCGAACATGTGAATTAAGTCGCCGAGAAGGAAGTGATTGATATTCCTTTGGGCTAGCTTACAATAGTAACTAGTATGCCCCAGACTTCCTTTGAAAGGAAGGATCGCGCCAGTGCATGGTCCGGCGCAATATAAATTTCTGAATCAGGATGAGATTGGTAAATCCCACCTTTGTTATGAGATTTCAGGAACCAGCGGAGATAAGATTTCGTTTTGAGTAGGATGTATCACCTTAGCCAGAGAATGGGCGCACGGTGATTAAAGATTTGTGGAGCCACGTGAAGGAGATTTTGGAATCTTGATACGATGATTTCAAGAATGCTCTATAGAAGCACTCGTACCTATTTGTCGCGTACAAGGTATTTATTAAGGTTTTGTTATGGAAGAACCTCGACTATTCTCCTTCTATATGTTTATAGGAGAGTAGGTAATCAGAATTTTTGGATCGGTCGAGAAAACATCCGATAAATGTGGTAGAATTCCACGACTGTTTTAGGCGAGCAAGAGTGATCAAATGTTCGTATAATTTTCTCAGAATGGGAGTTTTGTATATGAATAAATACGAGTAGTTTGTCATGTAGTGAGGTGCGGCCTCCTAATGATAGTGAGATAAGGAAATTATAACGTATAGGCGTGACCTATGCGAATGTTGTCAGTTGGGAGCACAATGGGAAGTGTCTCCAATGAGAATGTAAAACAATGTTGCTGTGAGGAAAAAGCTATAATGATTGAGCGTCGTACTATGTGGATAGTTTGCGTACTGACGAGAGATATCCAGATTTGTTCTTACCAGGTATGCCTTATTTTCCGAATTTCGGGACGAAATTCCGTTATTAGGGGGGAAGTATGTAATACCCCGTATTTTTATGCTATATTAATTTAGGGATTTATTAAATTTAATGTGAGTTAATTATTTAATAAAAATTCGAAAATTAATTATGTTATAATTATTAACGTGACGAGAGTTAGTAATTATGGAAAATTTGTTGAATATTACTATTGCGCAAAGTAATATATGATATTGATTATATTGAATGTCACGAGTGAATAAAATGTCAATTTTGGAAATTTGAGTCGAGACGCGCCCGTGTCGCGTCGGGACTAATTATTGTTAAATAAAAGTGAATATTTTATAAGTTGTTCGTATGGTCATTTTGAATGCGCCAACGCGTCCGGAAGGGTCGAGATAGTATACCCGGGGGTTTAGTTCGGGTCTCGGGGTGTTTTTAGGCCTAATTAGTACCCCGGGAGGGCATTTTGGTCATTTTACATTTTTGGGTAATTAAACCCACGAAAATTAGAGGAGTTATATCAGATACCTAGGTTACCTTCTAGGATTAGAAACTCTAAACACAAGTGACGACCATAGGAGAGGAAGGAGAGAGCTCTCAAGGCAAATTCAAGGCCCAAAACTCAACGGTTTGCACCGCCGCCACCACCAACGCGTAGATCGCGAGACGGGGAACGCAACCACACCGAATTCGGCACCAAACCAGACCTCTGAAAATCCCAGGCAAGTGTTTATCTTGCTTATTTCGTTGGTGCAATTTCCATATTAGTTTAGGAATGATTAGGGATGAAATTTATGGAAGAAAACCAAATTTGTGATAGGAAAATCCATGTAGTATTGGTTTATATGATGATTCTGGAAACCCTTGCCATGTAGAGGAAATTAACCACGAAATTTTGATGATTATAAGAAGGAAATTCTGGAGAAAATTTGTTAGAAACCTGTTTAAGAAAATTTTAGGGTTCTTGATAATTAGATAAAATTTTGGGTTGATAATCCATGTTTAAATGGTAGAAATGTACATGCCTTACGTTAGAAATATCTGGTATATTGTTATAATGTTAGTAGTAGAATCTTGGGACGTTTGGGTTTGGAAAATATGTATTTGGATGAAGATAGGTGGTAGAACCCGTAACTGCAATTCTGCAGGAATCGAAATACCTGCTTGATCGATCGATCGAAGGCTCGATCGATCGAGCCCCAAACCTCGATCGATCGACCCCTCCTGGCAGACTCCTATTTCCCATGTTAAATGAGTTAAACTTAATTTATCGTGAGATAATTCTTGGACATCCTTAATAAAATGTTTTGGGGATAGGGAAGACCAGTAGGACATGTGAATAGATTTTGGGACCCTTGATGTCGGGCAAAGATTGTATTTTGGGATAATTACAAAAGGGTCGGTGAATTTATGATTTAAAGAGAGAGACGCGTAAGAGAGTTACTTTGGGACAAATGTGTATACCTACTTAATTTTATACTTGGGAGGATAGAATCCATGAGCGTTATGTAGTAAGTGGAAAAGTTCCTCAAATTAAAGTAAAATGTGAATGGTTATACGTGATAACTATATAATGTGAAATAAATGTAAATGACGTAATTATGGGAATTGAGAATTTACCCATTATTGATATGGTAATATTAGTATAGTTATATGATTGTGTATGCATATACTATCTATGTGTGAAAATCATGCCCACGCTACTTGTTATCCCTGAGGTTTCTGCGCTGGGATAGTCTTATCTCGATGGGACCTTTATGGGGGATATTGACTTGTACCCTAGAAGATAGATATCCTTGGTACAGGCTATCGGAATGATAGTTCAGACAGTCCTAAGAGATGCGGGTATGTGCTTTCCTCTTAGAGACTTGGAATCTATGCTTCGCCTCATGTTGTTTGTGTATAGGTATCCTTGGTACAGACTATCGCAATGATAGTACAGACGGTCCTACGAGACTTGGAACCTATACTTTGTCTCAATATTGTTTGAATACGCGTTAATACAGTTCGAGAGTGATTTCGAATCTGTATTCCCTTAGTATGAGTGATATGGGGATTGGATAGTTGAGTATGCCCGCACCATAGTTTTATTTGGGGTGCTGTTGCGATATATATATTTTATGAGTAGTTAATATATATATATGAAATTCTGAAATCTGGAACTGCCTACTGTGATGTGATATGTAGGACATGGTTGATGACTCAATTATAAATACTTATTTGAAAAGTAGAATATGACACTGGGAAACTTTATAAATTAATGAAGCTAAAACGAGAGTTGTGCTACTAATTGGATGTATCTTTTTAAACAATGATATTGTTTGGTTTTAAAAATCTTATGAGTAATTTGAGATAAGCTAAATTGTTGGGAAGGTTAGTGTGATAAAATGATAATACAAGTCGTTGGGAAGGTTAGTGCGATAGGTGTGCACATTAGAAGAGAGGTGATAATTTCTCAAGAGAGTGTCGCACTAATATGTTGTTGCATTGGCCTGTATCAATTTAAATACTTGCTAAACGTATTTTAAATCAAACACACTATCGGGCTCTGACCCGTTTATTTTTTTCCTCTCTCTCTATTGTATATATATGTATGTATTACAGGTGCCCAGCCACAGGGGCGTCTTGCTTAGGATCTCTTGGAAGGAACGCGCTGCAGCTTAGGTGGGAGTTGCAGGTCTCTTGATTAGACGACTTCGTTCGTTCGGATCCACTCGTAGTACTTTCATCTAGTTGGGCATGTGTAGCTCTTTCCATTATTCCGTTGTTATTGGACATTTGTATTTTAGTTATTTCCAGTATTGTTACTATGGGACTTATTCAGTTTGGATGTGTGACTTTAGATTTCGTATGTTGACATTCGATTGACGAATGTATTAAATTAATTGGATTGTGTTGCAGAATTTAATGTGGTGCGATTCTCACTTATTGAATGAAGTTAATAAAATAAATGATTTTTCTTTAAATAAAATTTGGAAAGTATGTATGAAAATGGTTTTGACACTTAGCTTAATTATTTAGGGTGTTTAAATTGGAAAAGTATTTTTACGACAGTGATGCTAAGAATGAACCAACTGTCCACCTTGATTTTAATTTAATAAAGGAGTGATCGCCCGGTATTTAATTAGGCGGGGTGTCACATTTGGCTAGTGTAAAAAACAAAGGATATGTATGTACGGATTCAAAGTGTTCGGAATAAAAACTTAGAATAATGGGAAGAATGGGGGCAATACCAAAATTGGAAAAAAAATAACTTCCATAAAAGGCATTAGATAACACCTGGGGAGAGTAATCGAAGCTTATTGAACACTATACAACATATACAAATTTTCTCTTTCTTTTATTTTTGTTTTGTTTTGTTTTGTTTTCAACTTTCTCTTTTTCACTCTTCTTATTTTCTTTCTAATTCTTTACTTTTCACACTCTGACGTGCCCAAATTTCAACCATAAAACAACAACATTCAATCCCAAGTATCATTCCAAACAAAGGTGTGTGAGGTAATATATATGGCTTAAACTCCAATTTAGAGCTGGTTATGGGATTGGGGTTATGAAACGAAAGGCTAATAATTAGGCTCAAAGGAGTTGACGAGGGTACGCATATAAGGCGAGGTCGTCAAGGCTAATATGGGTGATATAACAAAGATTGACTATGGTCATTTCATAAAGTTTACGCAATTCTCGAGTCAAAACAAACATTGAAAATCATGGTTAAGTAACACATTTCAAGATATAAGCTCAATTAATGAACGATCAAATGAAAAAGTAAAGAGATTGCCAATGACTGTAACGTTTTAAAAGAGGAAAGAATAGTGTATAACACTCACAAATGACGAAAGGTACAAAGCTTACTCGGTGTAAGTATATATAATGCAACAAAAGATTGCCGAGTTATACAAATTTTAAACCAAATCAATAAAGCAAGAAAAGTGCATGTGCTCATGGGATTAAAGTTTAATTCATGAAGTTATTCGTAATATTAATGATTGAAGACTAAAGTCTAATAACTTCTAAAATCGAGAACATGCATCATTGAGTTGTCTATTGGATCGGGAAATTATTGAAATTTATCATCGAAAATAAGGGCAAAATGCCCAACAAATGAGAAAAAAGAAAGAAAATCTTTTTAAAATTTTCAATTTTTCTAAGAAAAGCATACTAAGTAACTAACATGTGAGCAAAAACATGGACTAAATAAAGAAATGGATAGAATATCCCACACCCCCAAAGTTAAAACCCGACATTGTCCTCAATGTAAATTAAGAACCAAGTTAAAGTGAGGAAAAAAGCGATATTACCCAAAATGGAGCGATCTCCGGAATGTACAAGTCCAAATAATCTACCAAACAAGTTCGTACCGAGCATAGCAAAAACAAATAACAAAAAGTTAACTAACTACAAGAGACTAAATTAAAAGAAAGAAAACTAAAGAAAGAAAAATGATAAAAAGCTAACTATATACAACCTACTATTTAGGCTTCACAATAACTATACACTAGAAGTCTAAATAATTGAGGGTCCACCATGAAAATGATTTGACTTTAGAGGATAACCGGTGTACCCTCACTCTCAAGCATGCCTTCTGAAAAATATGAATTCCGTTTGAACAACGAAAGGCATGTGTAAGGCGAAAGAAATGAACCATCGTCAATTAAAAGTTTTGGAGGGATGATGGGGGATTTGGATTGAACGGGTGATAAAAACATGTGGGGACCGAGAAAAGCAGAATATCCTCCCAAGAATTTTGAAATTGGAATGGGAGGTGGCACACATGAAGGCAAAGATGCGTTCATGGAAGGCGACTCGAGCAAGTACTCCTCATCGGCAAAAATGTTTAACATATTAAAGTTTGAAACCGATTCATCGGGTACTTGTGACGGTGAGATAACAGAGAATGAAAATGGGGAGGAAAGAAATTCAAAGTCAAGAGATGCATCACCATCGCTTGAAGATTGAGTTTCGAAGGAAATAAGATCATTTTCAATGAAATGTTCGTCTTTGGGGGCCAAAGACGAATTCATTTCATTGCAAATGGATATTACTTCCATTTCATCCTCACTTTCAATATCTATTATGTGATGGGAAAAGTAAAAAATGGTTTGTTCCAAAATAGGCACAAAGTCCTCATTTGGTTCAAAATATTCCTCGACTTCAAAAGTCTCAGAAGAAAAATCGTCATCGGATTCAAATAATAAATCCAATTCATGCTCCCATAAACGATTTTCTTCCTGATGACGATTTTTAATTTTCTCATTCTCAAGCATACGCAAGCCCTCACCGAAAGTCATAGGTCGAGGCGGGAATTCTTGAAAATGGGAACTTTGAAAATTACCATCGGACTTAAACTTAAACTCATTATAATAAGAATTTTGAACACTATTGCAATTCGTTTCAAAATTCTTATTATAAGGAGTTAGAGGCTCAAAATCATTATCATCATCATCAAAATTCCAATGACCTAAGTTTTGACTTTCATTATACTCGCCCAAAGTCATTTTTGAATTTGTAATTTTTTGGGACTCTAAGTATTGACCGAAAGTCATAGGATTACGGGTATTTTGAGAATTATAATAATGATTACTGAAAGGATTGGAATAAGACATGTTTACCCCAAAGATGGCTCGAAGTGGCGAAATCCACAAAATAGATGCGTGCGGGAAAAATTCAAGCGTTTCATAGCACTCAAATGTAGAAGTCCTACAAAAATGTTAGGCAAAAAAAATATAAATAGAAAGAAAATACTACGAAATTTTAAATCAAATAAATTTTAAAACATCAAGTCCCCGGTAATGGCGCCATTTGATAGGCAGGGTTTTTGCCGCGGCGTGAGAGTCACCTACGCGCCGGTCGTTTTATTATATTCGGCTCACCAGCTCTATATAAAAATCTAAACTATGACCACACTTTTTTAGGGGAGTATAGTGGCTAGTCCGGGTATCGAATCCACAAAGACGAGTTGTTAAAATTTAATTGGTTTAATATTCCTAAAATAAAGGTGTAAAAGATGATTATACACAAAAAGAAAAATATGCAAAAAAGGAAAAGATTAATCTAGGCGAGTATATTTAAACTAGATTAACAAAGCGGATAAAACTATAGTTTGCGTCGAATATCCCTCACCCGATTTAATTAGTATAAAATGGTTACATGGGTCGACGAGTTATTAAGATCGCATCTCGTTTCGACAATTAATTAAATCAAGAGTTGTCACACCCTTAAATTCGCATAAAAGTCTAATATGATTTTGGCGTAAAAAAATACCACGAAAATTACGCACGCAAGGTCGTAAGCACGGAGCATACATGATATACCTCGTCAAATCTCCTAGGCATAATAACTAGGATAACGCACTCGAAATAGACCCGTAAACTCCATCACCAAAGCAAAGCAACATGTCAACCCGAAATGAGTTCAATCCGACACAACCTAGACTAATTTAGCTAGAAATCATATTAAAAAGCATGTATTTAAAGAAAGCAAGTAAACCTAATTATGAAAGTAATAAATATAAAGAAATAAATATTAACTAGGCAAGGAAATGGAAGGAAGCAAGTAAAGAAAGCATTAAACAAATGGAAAAGACAATAAGATGAAGCTTACATACATGAAAATGGGTAAAAACACCCAAAGGAAATGGAGAAGGGAAAAATCTCCTTACAAACCCTAAACCTAATGTAAAATGTAATATAATGAAAATAGAAACCAAAATTGGCTTATATAGTATGTGGAAAATAAATAAAGGAAAAAGAAAAGAAAAGGAGAAAGTGCAAAATATCTGGTATACGCGGTCGACCGCGGCCAGGGGCCGGTCGATCGCACCTTCAAGCCAAAACCCATTGTCTCCTTTCCACGGTAAAACCTCAAATCGCCGTCGACCGGGCCTTTAACCGCCGTCGACCGCAACTCTGTTTTTGGCAGCTATTTGGTCCATAGAAAAGGGGAAAATGTCCATTATGAAAATGGCCATAACTTCATCGTCCGGACTCCAAATGATGCACTGTTTGTGGCCACACGATGCTAACTCAACGAACTATACATCCGTGGAATATCCATGAGACGAAGATGAAATTTGAATTGACTAAAATGCCCTTGAAGTAACGTCCGATGATGGAACTTCTCCGAAATGCAACGGATCCTCACTTTTAGCGTTCCAATACGTACAAAAACACAATTAACTCCTACAAAGCATATATATATATAGGCATTTATCGTTCCAATACCAAGGTTGTTTAGTTAATGAGCATAAATATAGGCATTTAGGACCGTAAAAGTGCTAGAATACATAGAGATATAGGGCGTAAATATGCAATATTCGATACGAATCACCCCACTCTCTCACCACTACAACATTAATCGGGTCCACTGAAATGCCTCTATCAGACACAATATGACCAAAGTACTGCACCTCGCGTAACCATAATTCACACTTCGAGAACTTGGCGTACATCTGATGATCCCGTAACGTCCGTAAAACCATAAGCAAATGCTCTGCATGCTCGTCCCTAGTCCGAGAATATACCAGAATACCGTCTATAAAAATGATTACGAACTGATAAGGAAATCTCTTAACACCCTATTTATGTGATCCATGAATACAACTGGGGCATTGGTTATCTCAAACGGCATAACTATGAGCTCATACGACCCATATCGCATCAGGAATGCGGTATTAGGGGCATCATACTTCCTGATACGCAACTCATGATACCCCAATCTCAGGTCTATCTTTAAGAAATAAGCAACTCCTCTCAACTGGTCAAATAAGTCATTGGTTCGAGAAAATGAATATTTATTTCGAATCGTGACCTTGTTCAACTCTTGGTAGTTAATGCATAATTGAAGTGAACCGTCCTTCTTCATAAATAACACCGGAGCACCCCGTGACGATGTACTCCGTCTAATAAACCCCCGCCCCAAAAGCTGATGAATCTGGTCTCTCAACCCCCGCATCTCTGATGGGGCCATGCGATACGATGCACGTTCAATTAACCTAGTCCCATACACTAAATTGTTAACAAACTCTATCTCACGAGTCGACGGTAAACCCAGTATCTCTCGAAACACCTCCGCAAACTCCCTAACAACTGGGATCGAGTCTATTTATAACAACCTCCCGCGAGGTCTCCTCCTCAATATAATACAGGTGAGTGCTCGAGCCTCCCTCGGAAAGAAGCATCGCCACCAAAAATATCTCCTGCCCTGGAATGACAAATGTAATAGTCCTATCAAAATAATCCATGGCCCTATACTTTGCCAACCAGTCCATGCCCACTATAACGTCATACACAGTCATATCTAATACGACTAAGTTAGCTGGTAAACACAATTGCCCAACATCTATTCCCACCACTCTACAAACAGAGTGAATAAGTGCCCCACTACCCAAAGGCGAATCTACACCCATAGTAATGCTGTCGGCCGTCTTTAACAAACCGACCGTACGTGCAAATCTAGCAACTATAAATGAATGTGATGCTCCTGGATCAAATAATATTCGACCCATATACCCATGGATAAGAAGCGTACCCTCAACTGCAAGTGACGCTCAAACAGTATTATCGCATTACGAACGTTATAAACACGTCCATACGGCATCCGTCCCTGTTATTGTGGAATATTAAATCACATAAATATTGTTTTTTTTACTTTATCACACTAGTAAATATTAAATCACATAAATATTAATCCATTTAACGCTAATTAATATTTATTTTAAATTCACATTATTTCCTAATTTGTTTAAATTACGTGCACATATGTAATTTAAATGCCAAATTATAAATACTCAAAGTTACAGGGTGTTACAGTTTGAGGATGTGAAAATAAACTAACTTTCAAAACTAATAAACTTAGGGTCCAATTGATATCGTGGTAAATATAATTGTTTTTTTGGAAATTTGCCATCTTTTTGACACGTTTATTAAGCTTCATTTGTAACGACAAATTATTTTCTTACTAACATTAAATTATCTTACATAAATACATATTTTGTTTATTTTAGATAACAAACTTTTTTGTGGGGGCAGAGGGAATAAGACAATTTTAGCACCCTCGGTTTCAAAGGGACTCAAATTATAAAATGTGAGTATCAAACAATTATAACGCTATGGTGCATTTAAATGTTGTATAATATTTGATTTATCGACTTGCACTATGAATTCATTTGAGGTAACTTTTGATGCAATTGGGTAGGATAGTAAAAATTTTCCCTTGGTGATATTTTGTTTAAGAAGAGATTGAGGGGACTATTATATGCTATTGTGTTAGTTAACTTGAATCTTTCGATAATTTATTTCCAATCAAATAATATTTAGGTAGTCATCTTTTATTTAAATATATCCATGTTATGACATTTTTCTAAAGATATTGTATATGCTGGAAGTATTTACAACTCTTTAATAATTTATTTATCCTTTTTATTTGATGCTAATATCCTTAAATTTAGATATGTTTGATATATCTAATACCTAAATATAATTTTGGTGTCTCTTAACACCAAATTGACACGTGGCTTGACTTTAATAGATTTTAAATGTAGCTACAATCATTAATCCATTCAAGTGGCATCTAAAATACTTCTCCAACTTTTTGGAATAAACCACTCGCTCAGACTTTTCGATTTACGACCTCCTTGATTTCCCCCTCCTCTTTATCTTCTTAATTATATCTTCTTAATATCTACAATATATGCTCTATAAAGAAGACCCATCTCTCTCTTTCTCTCTGTGTTTATCTGCCATGGCCAACACAGTTATCAGTCCACAAACTCAAGCTTAATCAATCAAAGCTCCCCACAGCAAGCCAACAGGTATCTTACTAGACATCTATTTAGGTTAATAAAAGCTTGGGTGTTCTTATTTAGTCATGGGAGAACAAATGGTGAATCAATATGAAGGTTACTTTTTTGGCTTTCATCACACGATTTTGATGATGGTTCCTTTCTCTATATTTATTTCTCTGGTGGAATCATAGTATCTATTATCTTCCCTTTTAGCCAATGATTAGTTTTTATTTTCACTTTGTTGTTTCAAAAAAATATGACTGGATTCCAAAACTGATAAAATTTGGATTTATCTTATTATGAGTTTGTTGCAGGGGATGAGGGAAAAAAGAAAGGTTGCTGTGATACTTGAATGTAATGTTTTGTTTGCAGATAGATTCAAGCATTAATTTTTGTTGGTTCGTGCTTATGGATTTTTATCTAACTTTGAAATTATTTTTTTCCATATATTCTTGAGAAGAAAAGCCATAATTAAGGTATACTAAATGCTCTCTCTTTCTCTCTGTATGCGACTATTTCTAATATGTTTTTTTGGTTGCAGATCTAATTAATTCTCACTCACGCGTTCAATCTTTTTGTAGGTTATTCAGAGAAACAAATCCTAATAAATAGTAGGTAGTAAAGTAGATTTGTTTGATTTAAAGTATATTATGTCAGTTCATTGAAGGGTTCTTTTTCTACCTCTCCATGTTAGTTTACTTCTTTTCGTATCATCTTTATTGAGCATAATATGGTTTCTCCAATTACTCATAATTAGGGTATTGTTTTGTGCCAGTGTGTTTGTAATTCTTTAGAACTTATGCTTTTTAAACTGGGTTTTGTTAGCCTCATCTTTAACTAAATGTTGTAATGTTTGCATCTTTCTTACTAAGGTTTATTCTATTTTGCAATTTTCAATTTAGTTTCTAAGATTTTTTTTAATAATTGAGGAATGAATGATAACGTCATTACCGACAAAGCTTAAGTATCAGATATTGGATATATAATGATTTTTTTAAAAATAGTGACAAAATTATTTTTGAGTTTAATTTTTTATATGGTATTTAAACACCATACAAAAAAATCAACAAAAGAATATTTTTTTTACTATATATATATATATATATATATATATATATATATGAGAAGTTAACTATATTTGTGTGTTTCTTTGACTACAAGGTTTGATCACTTTGTAATAAGAAATGTATTTGTATTTTTGCTTAAATAAAAGAAACAATGTTATTCAACTAAATTGATGATTTGATTATTTTATTTTTCAATAAGAATAAAAAGATCTAATGATAAAAAAAATAATTTATGTTATATCTCATTTTAGTTGTACATGATTTATGTTATATCTCATTTTAGTTGTACATGATCAAGTTACAAAATTTTCATCATTAAATCGCTTTTAACATTAAGTTGTATCATTGTGCGCAAAACATTTGGATTAGAATTATATCAAATTTATTTTTATCCCAATCCCCACAAAAAAAATATGATTCTTTTAGTATTTCTATTATAAATATATAATTCATATAATTTCCTTATTTCCCGACGAGACGACCAGTTTTAAACGGGCGAAGTTTCCCATTGGACGGACACGAATCCCCTAGTTGTAGTATTAATATTTTCAAAAATGCTATTGGAACATAATTTTTGACCGAAAGTGGAGATACCGAATTAGTTAGAGGGTTTGTATTGATTAGTTTGTGAAGTTCACGCCAGTGGAATGAAGAAACCGACTAATACCACGCTGTCACATGTGTTTTCAATCAAAATTTATGTCAAAAATTCGGTCCAATAGAAGAAGTCTAATATTTTCTGTTGGTCGCATCCAAATTGTTCATGTTTGTTTATTAATTAAATTGGTGGTTTTGTATGCGATTTAGGGCATCCAAAGATGGAGAATAGATGGGACACTGGCAGACAGGAAATAGATCAACTGCCGAAATTGGGGGAGGTAAAGGCTATGAAAATGAATATCCTGAGGGCACAGCTCTTCATTGTTTGATCGTTTTTCTCTCTTACTTACTGTTTGTTCCCGTGGGAACATGCCTGATGTATATTTGATCTTCAGGTGTTTATTGAATAATACAATGCATTCATTTAATGGTATAGGCAAATGAGGATCGTTTGATTAAAGACCTTGCAGATGATTTCCGTCTGCCCATTAATCAGAGGCCGACAGAGAATGTAGATCTAGAAAATGTGGAGCAAGCATCCTTAGACACTCAGTTGACATCATCTAATATTGGGTTCAGGCTTCTCCAGAAGATGGGCTGGAAAGGAAAGGGGCTAGGAAAGGATGAACAAGGTATTTCATCCTCTTAATTCATCGCTAATTCTTTGCCCTCATGTGTTTACGAGGTTTCTAACGGGCCACCAAAGAGGTCGCTCAGCACTCTCCTCTCTAAAATTTTTACTTTTTCCCCCGTGGCCCCGCCCCAAACTTTGTTCTTGATATGCTGTGGCCTCTAAAAGAACGCAGCCCTCATATCTATTCTTAATATTATTCCTCCTCCCCATAGATAGACCACATAATATAATAAGCATGATTACAAAATAGCTAATCAACGGTCCTTTACATATTCATTAGAATAGTAACTTGATTCGATACATTTTAATGTAAGACTTTACATCGTCAATGACTTAACATAATGCCTTCTTAGCATTGCCAACTATATTTAGATAAGGAAGCTATCAAAATCTACTTTTAACTCCAAAAATTTCATATCTAGTCTACGGTCTCTAGTTTCCCTTTCGCGGCGCCTATCTCGAGGAAATCAAGGAATAAAGGGATGAGGTCAAATAGTCCAGCCCAACCTGTCATTATTAGTAACCACAATTATTCTGACAAGTTACAAAATAAGATGTAAACAAAATCATCTACGAGAAGATGTAATTGTACGCAGATCTCATTCTCGAAAGGCAATAAAGGAATATTGGTCAAGGAGCTTAAGTATGTCCAGATAAGTACCTACGTCCCCTCACGGCTCAATTGCCCTTAGTTCACCTAACTCGGGCTTTTCCCAAGGCTTAATCTCTCCCTTTGGTTCACCTAACTGCGTGACCTTATTTTCAGATTTTCCCCGGACTCCTCTTGACACAGTCAGATCGCGACCACCTCTTCTGTCCACTTTCAGGATGAGCGATCCACGTTGTGCTGTTAGCTCCATAACCTTGGCCGATCTTTGCCAATGCGCAAGCTCATAACTAGTCCAAGCTCGATCTCCCTCGAACTAGCCGTTTAGCTTCGAGTACAAAGCAAGTAGTAATACTCAAGACATGATGCCACAGCCTGACACGTCAATGCCATTTCTATAACATCATAACTACAACGTCGCACATAAACAAAGTAAGGCACAATATTATACTGCCTATGTTTGCGACCTGGACGAAGGATTATAACACCCAATCGTCAAACAACAAGGGTATTTTAGTAAAACGATAGTTTCATTCCAAAAACAATTCATATTTCTGATCCTCAAGGATAAAAGTGTAAAACCCCAACAAAACTCTTAAGTATACAAAGATATTTTAGGCTTCCAAATCCATCCTATTCAATGAAAATCACTTTATAGCAAGCAGTTCGTGGCCATTACCCAAAAACTCAGATTTACACTAAGGGGTCTCATCTCAATCAACAAAACATAGATTATAGGGTTTATGAAAGAAAAGAAGAGGGCGAAGAAGGAATCCCTTACCAAAGGATTAAGTTCGATGGTGTACAGCAGCAATCCGCCTCCTTCCGCCCCCCTTGATCAACCTCTAAAACGGTAACACTCCTCACCCTCCTTTCGGCAGCACCTCCACTTGCCATCAAATTCTCACTCTCTTTATAGAGTGTTGACAATGATTCTCTCGACTGTTCTAGCAACTTTGGGAATGGAGACTAAGAGTTCTATTTATAGGAAAAGAGGGACACTTAAGGTTCTTAAAAATATCACTACTTTTCCCAAAAGGTCCTTAAAAGGCTTATAGAAGCTCTAAAACTTGGTCCTTAGAAATATCCTGATTGGTCCACGTCATTGATCAATGTGGTAGGTTGCTTTTGTGTTTCTTTTTGAGGTGTAAACTCAGCGTCCTTATGTCATGGGCTGCGGCCTAGTAGTGTTAGTTGTGGCTTCAATAACATGCCGCGACCTATTAGGGTTTGGGTCGTTACGGTCATTATACACTAGACATGCTTGTGTACTTCATTGCATTTATTATATGCTTGCCATTAAATTTCATCATCCCATTTTAATCCATCAGGTTGTCTTCAGATTTCTTATAATCACTAATAGTTTCCTGGTTTTTAGCCTTCGTTTTCAATCGCATTTCTTTAGTTTGTGGTTTATAATTTTACTGTTTCTGTAATCAATCCACTAAAATTATCAAAATAATCTCAGGTAATTTATAAGAGTCACCTGCGTCTTCCACTTCTAAGTAAATGACTCATATATTAGTTTTGAGTGAATTACCTATGCACCCTTGCATCCGTTAAAGTATCATTTGTACCTATCGAACGCCTAAAGGATGGGTCTATCAAGTCCCTCCATCCAAATTGACCGTTAATACTAACAGATTAAGGCATGTGCAATGCACATGCACTATTTAAAGGGACATTTCAGTTCCTCATGTGCCTCTAAACCCTCCGCAGCAACCGTCATTGAGCCCCCTTCAAATCATATGGAAACCCAAACCTCCACAACTGCGTATGTCGCCTTCCTAGCTCTCGTCCCTTGTCATTTTGCCTATCCCAATCCACACCATTATGTCGGAGGCCAAGGCCATTTCGGGCAATGTGACACTCATTGCAACTATTGAGCTAGGCGAGCTTCCTTAACACCTACTCCTATCATTGCCGACCCATCCGCGAGACCTCCACGCCATTTCTTGTGATGTCTTAGACTCTTATCGTCTATTCGACCCAACCCGATATCCTATAGGTTGCGGATGAGGCTCTTTTACACTGATATACTTCCAAGGGTCGGTTTGTGCACTACAATTATCGATTAGGGGTCAATGATAACCTAGTAGCCTGGACAATGTTACCCGTCGAGCCCCTTGTTAGGTCTTGACGTTTATGTTGGCTCAGGGGAGGAGGATCCATAACACTGAGTCACTAGTGCCAAGTTCCATTCTTGATTAGGTCCCATGACTATATTGTCTTATACGCGGATGTTTGTTCTTCATCCAACAAGTTGCTCATGCTTCGTGACATTCACCACGCCATTGATTTTGATTTTGTGTCCGATGCACCTTTGCTTAACCCGCCTCACTACCGAATGTCTCCAAGAACAAAGAGTTGCAACGTTAAGTCAATGAGTATTGCAACGTGGCCTCATTAAAGACTGCCTCCAAAATGAAGGACGAACTATACCCTTCAGCCGTTCCTGGGGAAGTTTGTGATATTTTATTTTGATGCTTGATATACAATTGTTCAAAGGAGGGGAGCATCTCACCCACGTCACTGGCAGTCGCGTTTCTATCATCATTTGAAGAAATGCTCTTGTATGGTCCGGATTACGACTTTTTTGGGCCAATGTTTAAAAAGGTGAGGCGAGGCGTAAGCCCCAAATTTTTAAAAAAATCAATAAATTATTATAAAACCAATTCAAATAAATCACAAAAATAATGTAACATAACAATTTTCACCAAAAAGATCCATATTAATATTATTAACACTAATATTAATATGACACCCATTGCAACTACTGAGTTAGGCGAGCTTCGTTAACACCTACTCCTATCATTGCCGACCCATCTGCGAGACCTCCACGCCATTTCTTGTGATGTCTTTAGACTCTTACCGTCTATTCGACCCAACCCGATATTCTATAGGTTGCGGATGAGGCTCTTCTACACTGATGTGCTTCCAAGGGTCGGTTTGTGCACCACAATTATCGACTAGGGGTCAATGATAACCTAGTAGCCTGGAGAATGTTACCCGTCGAGCCCCTTGTTAGGTCGTGACGTTTATGTTGGCTCAGGGGAGGAGGATCCATCGCACTGAGTCACTAGTGCCAAGTTCCATTCTTGATTAGGTCCCATGACTATATTATCTTATACGCGGATGTCTGTTCTTCATCCATCGAGTTGCCCATGCTTCGTGACATTTACCACGCCATTGATTTTGTCCGATGCACCTTTGCTTAACCCGCCTCCATGGTTCAAAGGCTCGACCGAGTCAACTCGGTATCGGCCGAGTTGACTCGGAATCGCAGCCAGCCGATCCGATAACGAGTCACGTTTAAAAAAAAAACAGAAATCGTGTGTATGCGGGAAGAAGCGGCGTAATAGCGCTCGTGCCGAGTTATCTCGGGGATATTTCGGCCGAGACAAATATATCTCCCCGAGATAAGAAAATTCTACCAAAAAAAAAGAGAAAAAGCAGAAATAATTGAGGAGGTACAAAAATAATTGAAGAATCTTACCTGTAGTAGTTGATTTGGCCGTATGTGTCACGAACTAAAGTTAGGGTTGAAAAAGGGTATAAAACTTGATGGATCTCTTTGCTTTTCAAACCAAAAACATTTCCTCCGAAGCCTTTGTAGATTTCTTCCGGAAACCCCCTCTTTTTCTCCTCCGATTGCAGCCGGAATCACCATTAACTTACCCCCTTGTTGTCGGCCGGCTTTGTTTTTTGGTAAGAATGAAAATCCTCTCTTGAGAGTCTTACGGGTTATGTATTACAACTTATGTTTTATTTCAGAGTCAAACAACTTAACAACTTGAGAGTCTTAATGGCTTTGTTTTTGTTTTTTGGTAAGTGTAAATTTTGTAAAAATTGTACATTTTTGTTAAAAAAAGTGTACACAAACCAAACATAAGTCTTCATTTATGTAAAATGTGAACATTTTTGTTAAAAAAAAAGTGCACATTTTGTAAAAAAAATGTACATTTTTAAAAAATGTTTAATTTTTAAAAAATGTTTAATTTTTACATTTTTTCAAAATCTAAAAAAATGTACACTTTTGTAAAACCCATACATAAGTCTTCATTTACGTAAAAATTGTACATTTTTGTTAAAAAAAAAGTGTACATTTTGTAAAAAAATTTACATTTTTTAAAAATGTTTCATTTTTACATTATTTCAAAATTTTAAAAAATGTACACTTTTGTAAAAACCAAACATAAGTCTTCATTTATGTAAAAAATGCACATTTTTGTTAAAAAAAATGTACATTTTGTAAAAAAATGTACATTTTTTCAATATGTTTAATTTGTGCAAAATGTAAAAAAATTGTTATAATTTGTGCAAAATGTTTAATATTGTACATTTTTGTAAAAAAAAATTGTAACGTTATTTTTTCAAAAATGTTATTTTTTCAAAGAAATGTCCAAGCTTTTATATTTTGTTTCAAAAAGTCTCTCAAACATCCAATTGACCAATATTCTCTTATTTTGAAAGGGTCGCGCCAGTGGCATTTTTTGAGTGTTTTAAAAAAAATAACTCTGTTTCTTAAAAAAAAAGTAAATGTCACTTTTTTAATAGAGTACATATTTTTTAATATATTGTGTGTGACGGGTGGAGTTCAAGGACGAAGAAGCCTATCATTAACTTCATGGTATATTGTGATCGTAATATGATATTTCACCCTTCTGTTGACACAACTAACAAAATTAAGTCAGCAGATTACATTTGTTTCCCTTATGGTGGGTCTTCAACTGATAGTTCTGGGTATAGAGGTTTTGGATATTGGGTCATCTAGTCAGTCATCCCAACCATATGAACAGGCTAAGGTTCTAAAAAACGTGAGGCGTGATCGAGGCGTAGGGGTGGCCGTGGGCCGGGCCTGGGCAGGTCCGGTCGGGCTCGGGCCGGGCTTGAAAAATTAACTGCTATCCCAAGCCCGCTCGGGCCCAGATCGGGCCTTATTATGTAATCCCAAGCCCGCCCAAATTTGAAATCTCTTTACCCAGGCCCGCCCGATCGGGCCTTATTATGTTAATTAAAAGATTTAAAAAAAAATTAATATACCTATTTTTTTATTTAAAGACCAATTTTTTAATTTAAAATCTGTTTTAAACTCCATATATTACAAAGTCCATATATAAAGTTTCCCACTCTACATGAAAAGACTTGATATACGTTTTTATATTTATAAAAGTTCCCCCCCCCCCCCCACATATATATATATATATATATTTTTTCGGGCCTCGGGCCGGGCCGGGCCTCATCGGGCTTAAGAACTCATGCCCAAGCCCGCCCGAAAAAAAATCGGGCCTATAAAATTTTGCCAAGCCCGCTTTGCGGGCCTATTCACCTTACCCAAGCCCTATTTTTTTATTGGGCGGGTTGGGCGGGCTTGGCGGGCCTCGGGCCTATGGCCACCCCTATCGAGGCGTGGATGCCAAGCCTTAAACCTAGGCGGACCTTTGGCGTAAAATGGCGTGAAAAAGGCGTTTAGGGGTTCTTAATATATATTTTATATTTTTAACCATAACAAGGCTATTAAAATACTAAAATTTTACATATCATAAAAATGTCTAAATATTTGCAAATCAAAATACTATTTGATTATTTTGGATGAGATAATGGTCTGATTTGTAAAAAAATTCTTTAAAATGCGATATCATTTCACTAAATCATTGTTGTTTTTAGAAAAAAGTGCGCCTTAAGGGTTTTACCAAGAATAAGGCGTGAAAAGCTTAAGGCGGGGCGTTTCTCCCAAGCCTCAAGCCTAGGCGGGTTTTGTAGAACAGTGTGAGCAGCAATGTAGTTCATATTTCTTTTCTTACCCAACTGAAAGAAATTATCCCTATCCAAATTCGTATGATCGATACCGCAACTAGATAGGGAGATGAAAATGATGAAACATTGTAATCATTTATATTTATGTTCCACGTAAGTTTTTTTATCTAGTTTATGTGGAATTAGATTGTTTTTCAATATTATTAATGGTTTACTAATTCAATATTGAATATGTCAACTCTGTCGCGCTTCAGTATAACCATTTCTACAATGCAAAACATATTGAATGATGGGTTTGAATGTATCTCATGGTTCACATTGTTAATCTTATTTTTTTAAAATTTTCTATATTTTTTTCGGAATTTTTTGCTCTCTCTAAATAGTGTATCTTTGCGTATCGCCCGATACCGCGACCGAGTTGAAAATCAGGTGTTCGATATCGGGACCGATACCGAGACTTTGAACCATGCCCGCCTCACTACCAAATGTCTCCAAGTACAAAGAGTTGCAACGTTAAGTCAATGAGTATTGCAACGTGGCCTCATTAAAGAATGCCTCCAAAATGAAGGACGAACTTTACAAGTGGATCGTCATTCTCTTGGGGTTGTCAAACTCCTTTGTTTACTTTTATGCGGGTCATGACACATACCCTTCAGCTGATCCTGGGGAAGTTTGTGATATTTTATTTTGATGCCTGATATACAATTGTTCAAAGGAGGGGAGCATCTCACCCACGTCATTGGCAGTCGCGTTTCCATCATCATTTGAAAAAATGCTCTTGTATGGTCCGAATTATGACTTTTCATGGGCAATGCTTAAAAAGGCGCGAGGCGTAAGCCCCAAATTTAAAAAAGAAATCAACAAATTGTTATAAAAACAATTCCAATAAATCACAAAAATAATGTAACATAACAATTTTCACAAAAAAGATTCATATTAATATTATTAACACTAATATCACCAAGAGAAGTTAGTTTCAAATAATTAATTATTTAGTATATGTTGTTGATTAATAATTGTGTACCAAAAGAATATTATAAATATAATTTATTAATTACTTGTACATATAATCATAATACAAATATATAGTTGTATCATCATCAAGTAATTAATTATTTAGTTCATATTGATTGATAATTATGTACTGAAAAACATATCAAATATTTTATCAATTACATAATCAAATTAGTACATATATATATATATATATATGGATCAAATACCAAAAGTCCCTCAAATATTTTTTAATACATATTTAGTCCAAGCCTTTTATTTTGTACCAAAAAGTCCCTTATTCTCTTATTTTTAAAGATCCGCGCCAGCGGCATGGTAAAGCCTTTTTGACATGATGAAGGACATTTTGGTGCAAAATAAAAAGGCTTGGACTAAACGTGTATTAAAAAAAGTTAGGGACTATTTGGTATATGCCCCTATATATATTCAAAGTGAAAATTGAATAAATATAAATGAATGTTTAAAAACTAATTTATTTAGTACATATATATAACAAAATTGAGAGGTCGTATATTGGTGCGATGGCAAGTGCCCGTGCCCAAGTTACGGTTGGTCTCGGGTTTGAGACATAGGAGCAACCTCTCCATATCCGCCTCTCCTAGACCCTGCAGTTAAGTGAGAGCCTTGTGTACCGGGTATGACCTTTTTATATATAACAAAATTGGTACATAATCAAATTAGTGCACATATATCTTCAAAGTATGTGTATATACCGATTCTCTCTTTCTCTCTCTCTCTCTCTCTTTATATATATATATATATATATATATATATGGGGAGAGGTTTAGAAATGAACATAAAAGATGAATATTTTAATGAACCTTAACAAAAAAACTCCTAACACCCAATCAATTTTAATTCCTATGTTGTAATTGGTCCGCGCCAGCGGCAACGAACACACGTGTCACATGCAATTCACACGGGAGTATTTAAAAACACGCGTGTCCTTTGCCGCTGGGGCGGCAATTACAATATAGGAATTAAAATTGATTGGGTGTTAGGTATTTTTTTGTTAAGGTTCATTAAAATGTTCATCTTTTATGTTCGCTTCTGAACCTCTCCCTATTATATATATTTGCCAACAGGGGTCTGTTGGGTTTCTACTCAGTTGATTTGGCCGTCTTATTAGTTGCTGTCTTGAATTGGTTGGGAGACACAAAGGGCTATTCCAAAAAAAAAAGGATATTACAAACATGGTATCAGAGCCTTGATTCTGCCAGCCGTGGGTGTGGAAAGAGGTGTCCTTTAGGTACATGCCAACTCTTTGACAAAAGGCGCTTTCAATATTCCAAAAGAGAAACGGAAAGCGCTGTTAACAACAGGAAGAGCAGTCCGTACCGCAAGCAGTACCATAAGCGGTACCACAAGCCGTACTTTCACTCCAGCTAACAAGATGGAGATTGATTTCTTTATCGATTTTACTTTGTTGTAGTGCACGTGCAATCACGAAGGTAAGAGAGAGTATTAACTACTATAAATCATAAGAGTAAGCTCCTTAGCTACAGTTCTTACATTGGGTGTTTTGGTTCCTTTGGTCTTATAAAAGAAGCGTATAACTTTGTTTAGCATCTTCATAACCCTCTAACTCCTCTCGCGGTCGCGGAACACAAACTTAAAGTAGTTCTCCCCCCGGGGGCCTTTCTCTAGCTCTGCTTCATCTCCGGTCGGTATGGAACAGACATGTCGAAAATCGCCGGCTGGGTTGGTCCAACCAAGAAAGGCATGTATATATATATATTTATATATATAGAAAGTCTCCTGTAAGGACTCCTTATGGTGCAGACCCCGGTACATACCCCTTTTTTAAAATAGTAAAAAAATGAATTTTTTGAAGAAACTTCATGGATAAGATCTTCCACGGTGAGAAGATCATATTTTTTTTCATCCAAAAATTCAATAAAAAAATCGTGAGATGAGGTGATATGTCAAAAATTGGTAAATATGCATTTTTTACAGTTGAAATTTTGGATCTGCGCCACCCACTTGATTGATTGAATTTTTTGATGAAACTTCATGGATATGATCTTCTCTTTGTCCAGATCATATCCATGAAGTTTTATCACAAAATTCAATCAAAAAGTGGGTGAGATCGTCAAAATTTCAACGATCGAAAATGCATATTTATACCATTTTTTTACACATCACCTCATCTCCACGGTTTTTTTATTGAATTTTTTGATGAAAAAAATTGGAGATGATTTTCTCAGTGGAAATCACATCCATGAAGCTTCATAAAAAAAATGCATTTTTTTACTATTTTAAAAATATGGTATGTATCGGGGTCTGTACCGGAAGGAGTCCTTACAAGAGGGGCCCTTACTCTCTCTCTCTCTATCTATATATATATATATAATGAGGCGAGATGTTGAGGAGCATTGAGGCGTAAGCCTCTATTTGGCCTTTGAGGCTTAAGCCTCAAAGCGATTTTTCCTTGCTTCGCTTTGAGGTGCAAGCCTCAAGTGATTTTTAAACATTGTTCTGGGCTATGTAGTTTTGGGTGAGGGAGTCTGAGTCAATTTGGTTAAGGTCTAGGAAATTGTCGATTGACTGACTTTCACTTTTATGTCTCAAGTTCGCTATTTCCAAGGCGTCGCTGGGTTTTATTGACAATATATCGTGGGGTTTATGCTCTTATCACCGACTTGATGAGCACTTCTTAGACATAAGTTCCATTGGACTAGACTGATATTGCTGATCGAGCTTTCTGGCACATTAAGTTCCTAATAATCGCCGTCCTGATGTTAGTCGTCTTGGATTTTATCTCGCTTATTGAGTTGCCATGTGATGCTTGCAAGTCGAGTATTGGTGTCGTCCTGAGTTAAAATTGCAAGTCGAGTGCCTTCTTTAGCCAAAAGATTTCGTGGATTGCCCTCAACTATATGACGTTTAAAGTTTTACGCGGTCGTTATAGCTCTTAAGTTCCCATGATCATTTTATCCTGCACTGAGAGTTTATCACTATGTCGTACCACAACATACTTTGATATTTGCACAACGATTGGCACTTGGAAGGACCGCCTACTTTCAAAATCATACCCATGAAAACCAGGTAGGTTGCAGATGCCCTCAGTCACCGCACACCGCAGTCAACCATTAGTCACCATCTAGAGTTAACTTTTATTTGATGAGGTGCGTGCCTTATATGCCATAGATGCATACTTTGGCCATACTCTTTCGATCCGCTAATAATAGTGCACCTCAAAGAACTTTTTACTAGATTTTTTTTTCCACGGCACAACCCTTTGCACTCCGGGAGAAGATTATTAATAAGGTACATGCCGAAGGCCTCACAGGAAACATGGGAGTTGCACGTACCCCGTCCTCTTTATGAGGGCGATTTTTTCAGGCCCACTCTGAGGCGAAATACAAATGTCTTTATTTGGCGTTATTACGTGCTCCAGATGTCTTGTCGTATCTTTTTTTTTTTTGAAAAACTCTAGATTGATATAATATAAAACTAAAAATATTTGACATTTCTTTACCTTAAAAAAGCCGTCATTTTCTTCTTCTTCAAAAAAAAAAATTATTATTATTTTTAACGTTATATGAAAAAGTTATTTTTTTTGGTATCATATCAAGCAATTATTAATAAGTTTTCTTTTGTTATAAAACTTATTTTTAGTTTCTTACAAAAAATTTAGTAATTGTTTTCATTTGTTCTAAAAAATTGTTTCTAGTTTCGTAAAATATTACTAAAGTTTTTTCAGTTATAAAAAAATGATTTTTGCTTTCTTGTAAAATATTAGTATTTTCTTTTCATTTGTTGTAAAAAATTTGTTTTACTTTCTTAAACAAATGATTAATAGTTTTAGTTTCTTAAAAAAATAATAAGTCATCTAGTTAGTCATCATCCCAACACTAAGAGAATTGGTTTATGGTTAATATTTGCATCCTTACCCTACTCGTAAAGGAAACTGCTATGAGTACAAGAAAATTACACGAGAAAGCTACACAAGCTGATGTGAGACTACTATAATATTGTACACTATCTTAAAGTGAGTGATGTACAATATTTCATTGCAATGCCACATCAACGTGTAACTTCTTGTGTAATTTTTTTGTACCCATAGCATTTTTACCCTTATTAATTTTTTTTTATCGTTATCACAATTAGCTAGAGAGTTGTAAGTGATGATAACAATGTATTTATGACTATCTAACTTTATGTAACTTCTTTATGATTCATTAGATTATTTTTGACGTAAACTACACGTCAAAAGGCTCCTAAAATTATCTAAACACCACTTAAGAGAGAGAAACACTCTTTTCAATTTCAAAATTCAAGTCTTCCTCAAATGAGGCTTACATGGGGTACTTAAAGGAGAGGAGTAACTTAGGCTCCAAGCTAAGGCCCTAATTACAAAAATGTCATTACTACTCCTTACTTTTAAATACTAAAGCAAAACAAATGAAAATACAAATAATAAAATAAAAGAGAATAAAAATGACCAATAAAACCCTAAAATAGGGCCCATTTACATTACTCTCCCCGACTTTGAAAAGCTCGTCCTCGAGCATAGGAGATGAACGGTAAGAAAGCAACACAGCCATCAAAGAGCTCCTCACTAGGAAGAAGAGCCGTTCTCGAGAACGCCCCTTGTACCGACTTGCACTAAATCCAGGGAAAATAGGAACACAATTTAAATATGGGCGACCAACAAAATCGCGACCCAAGATTCCCATGATGAACCTCCTTAATGCTTTTCCTCTGAGCGCATATCAAAAGCTGTCATAAATGGGTCCACATACCCACCGCCTATCACATCACCCAAGATCACCACCTCATCCCCAGGAGAGATAAACACCGATCCAACCTCATCAAAATCGACATCCCATTCCCAAAGATTGGGAAGAAGTCGCTCAAATCAAATGTTTTCGAGTCACGAAAGTGCGTGCGAGTTAACGAAACATCCTCGACAAAATTGTCAAAAAAATCCCCAATACACAACTCAATTTTGTCGTTTATTTTTTTCTTGCAATCAACTGGTTTGGGAGGGGACTTTTTATCGTTGATTTGACCCAATTGGGTGTTTGAGTGAGGGAGAATGATTGGGTGGAGGAACCAATCTTGGACTAGTCGTCGGTAATCTTGAATTGAGCCTCAGGGGTGAATTGGTGCGGAAACGTAATTTTTTTTGATGTTTGGGGTTTGAAAAATTGGTGGTGGGTTGGGGGATCTGGGTTGGTGGTGGAGGAATTTTGTAGGGTTGGAGGCCGGGGTTTGTAAATTGTGGATTGGATTGTAAAATGGTAGGCGTAACCCTAGAAGTGGGTTGTTTTAGATCTTGAATAGAGGGTTTATGGGATGGATTTGGGTTTGGGGGAAATTAGGGTTCAAGATTTGGGTTTTCGTTTTCGGGGTGGTGGGTTTGGTGTAGAAGCTGGGGTAGGGCAGGGGTTGTGGGTAGAGATTTCTAGGGTTAGGGTTTTGGAAATGGGTATAGATTTGTTGTTGTGATTGTACCCGCTCTCACGTTCGTCTTTGAATCTACTCGATTAGTTGTTCAGATCTTCTTGGAGTCATTGAAGAGTAGTGTACGATTTTGATAACAAAAATACACCGATACACCAACACCAATGTGGAGCGACACTCGTTCTGATACCAATTTGACGTAAACTACATGTCAAAAGGCTCATAAAATTATCTAAATACCACTCTAGAGAGGGAAACACTCTTTTCTATTTCAAAATTCAAGTCTACCTCAAATGAGGCTTACACGGGGATGGGGGTATTTAAAGGGGAGGAGTAACTTCGGCTCCAAGCTAAGGCCCTAATTACGAAAATGTCATTACTACTCCTTACCTTTAAATACTAAATCAAAACAAATGAAAATACAAATAATAACTCAACTCAACTCAACAAAGCCTTTTCCCAAGTATTTGGGGTTGGCTGCATGAATCCTATTTTTCCATTCCATTCGGTCCAGTGAAATTTCTTCGGTTAAACCACATGATATCATGTCCTTTTTTATAATATCCCACCAAGTTAATTTAGGCCTACCTCTACCCCTTGTGTTACCATCAATACTAACTAAATCACTCTTCCTTACAGGAGCATCTATTGGTCTACGCTTGATGTGTCCAAACCATCTAAGTCGATTTTCGCTCAATTTATCCTCTATAGGAGCTACTTTTATCGTTTCACGAATTTGTTCATTTTTAATTTTATCCTTTCGAGTTTTACCACAAATCCATCTTAGCATTAGCATCTCCGCCACACTCATTTTCTGCACATTTTGTTTCTTGGTTGCCCAACACTCTGTCCCATATAACATGGCAGGTCTAATGGCCGTCCTATAAAATTTTCCTTTTAACTTCAAAGGTATACGCCTATCACACAAAACGTCGGTAGCACTTCTCCACTTAACCCAGCCTGCTCTAATCCTATGCGTAACATCATCACTAATATCTCCATCTTTTTGTATAATCGATCCTAAATAACGAAAATGGTCATTTCTAGGTATTTCTTGACCCTCCAATTTCACCACATCTCCATTTGTCCTCCTATTACTACTAAAATTACACTCCACATATTCTGTTTTAGTTCTGCTTATTTTAAATGCTCTTGTTTCTAAAGTTCCTCTCCACAATTCCAACCTAGCATTAATCCCCATCTTAGTCTCATCCACTAAAACAATATCATCTGCAAATAGCATACACCATGGCATCTCATCTTGTATTTGTCCAGTCAACTCATCCAGAACAAGAGCAAAGAGATAAGGACTTAATGCTGAACTTTGGTGTAGCCCTACCGTAATTGAAAATTCACTACTTTCTCCGGATGATGTTCCTACTATAGTCATTGCACCATCATACATATCCTTGATCATATCAATATATCTGCGAGTCACTCCTCTTTTATGTAGAACCCACCATATTATATCTCTGGGTATCCTATCATACGCCTTCACCAAATCTATAAAAATCATATGAAGATCCTTCTTTTTCTCCCTATACCTCTCCATTAATCTCCTCAATAAATAGATTGCTTCCATTGTTGATCTCCCATGCATAAATCCAAATTGATTCTCAGATACTTTTGTCTTCAATCTCAATTTATATTCAATCACTCTCTCCCAAAGTTTCATTGTATGACTCATTAACTTAATACCATGATAATTTGAACAACTTTGTATGTCTCCTTTATTTTTATAAACAGGTACTAAAATACTTTTTCTCCATTCATCGGGCATCCTATTAGTCATTAAAATTCTATTAAATAATTTTGTAAGCCATGATACTCCATCCTCCCCAAAGCACTTCCAAACCTCAATAGGGATACCATCTGGTCCTAAAGCCTTTCCTGTTTTTATCTTTTTTAGAGCAATTCTGACCTCTGTTGTCCTAATTCTACGAAAAAATATATTTTATCGACTCTCCCTTAGTTCCTCTATATCTAATTTACTCCCATTATCTCCATTTAATAACCTCTCAAAATTGTTTTTCCATCTTTCCATAATTTCATCATCTTTGACTAGGACTCTCGAATCATCACTTTTGATGCATTTAACGATATTAAAATCTTTTGTTTTCCTATCCCTAAGTTTAGCAAGCTTATAAATACTTTTTTCCCCTTCTTGTGTTCCTAATTTTGTATAAAGATCATCATACGCTTATAACTTAGCATCTCTTACCGCTTTCTTAACTTCCTTTTTAGCCCATTTATATTTCTCAAAATTCTCTTCATTTCTATTTGTTTGCCATGTTTTAAAGCACTCCCTTTTAATTTTTACTATATTCTGTACTTCTTCATTCCACCACCAAGTTTCTTTAGACTGTGGCCCTTTGCCTTTTGATTCTCCAAGAATTTCTTTTGATATTCTCCTAATGCATGTGGCCATCTTATTCCACATTATGTTAGTTTCTTCTTCACTATTCCATGTTGCTTCATTTAATACTTTATCTTTAAATAGTTCTAATTTCTCACCTTTTAAATTCCACCACCTAGTTCGTGGGTTAATCTTCACTTTTCGCACTCGTGATTGATTTTTAATATTTATATCCAACACCATTATCCTATGTTGTGAGGTTAAGCTCTCTCCCGGGATAACCTTACAATCTTTACACGTTAATCGATCTCCTTTCCTAGTAATGAAAAAATCTGTTTGGTTCTTATGCGTTCCACGTTTATAAGTTATTAAGTGTTCAAGTCTCTTTTTAAAACATGTATTTACTAGTACAAAATCATAAGCCATCGCAAAATCTAAGATAGACTCTCCCCCGTCGTTCCTATCTCCAAAACCATACCCTCACTATCTCATATCCTACACGATCTTCTCCTACATGGCCATTAAAATCTCCACCTATATAGATTTTCTCACCTAGGGATATTTCTTGAGTTAGTTCATCCATTTGTTCCCAAAATTGTGCTTTAGTGTGCTCATCTAATCCTACTTGGGGTGCATAAGCACTAACAATATTAATTATGTTTTCACCTAATACCAATTTTACAAATATAAGTCTATCACCTTTCCTAATAACGGTTACGATATCGTCCTTAAAGTTTTTATCTACTATTATTCCAACTCCGTTCTTATTTCTATGTTTTCCTGTATAATATAATATAAATCCTGTATTTTCTATTTCTCTAGCTTTCTCACCGACCCATGTAGTTTCTTGTATACAAGCTATGTTAACTTTTCTTCTTATCATGGTATCTACTAACTCCATCCCTTTTCCTGTCATAGTCCCTATGTTCCAAGTCGCTAACCTAAGTCTAGTATCCTGGACCAGCTTCTTTATCCGCACACGTCCAGCTTGTTGCAGGAACCCTTGCGTATTTATTGTCGCATCCGGGCGTCGATGCGACCCCCTTTGCCTATTTTTCGAGACACCCGGTGCCAGGCGCAACGCCCCTTGCCTATTTTTCGAGACACCTGGTGACAGGAGCAACGCATCGCTTAAGGGGAATGCCCTAGCATTAGCACATATATTCATAGGATAAATACTGTAGAGGGGGCTTGAAGCTCATCGTGGTAACTCAAGCGTGACATCTTGGGAAGGCAGCTCAGCGTGGCAACTCAAGCGTGGCATCTTGGCGAGGCAGCTCAACGTGGCAACTCAAGCGTGACATCTTGGCGAGGCAGCTCAGCGTGGCAACTCAAGCGTGACATCTTGGGAAGGCAGCTCAGCGTGGCAGCTCAGCGTGGCAACTCAAGCGTGACATCTTGGGAAGGCAGCTCAGCGTGGCAACTCAAGCGTGGCATCTTGGCGAGGCAGCTCAGCGTGGCAACTCAAGCGTGACATCTTGGGAAGTGCGGCGAAGCGGGGCAACTCAAGCGTGGCATCTTGGCGAGGCAGCTCAGCGTGGCAACTCAAGCGTGGCAACTTGGCGAGGTAGCTTAGCGTGGCAACTCATACTTCAACTTGTTGTGTTAATCATATTGTACCTTTGATTACAATCACTGTAAGGCTGTAACGGTTGTAATGGCATAACGATAGTGATAATGCAGTTTGGGTGAGGTCAAACGGTACTCACGAGAGACCAGGCATGGCAGGACCTGGGAGGGCTTTCATGCCCTATCGAATGACCTCACCATGGGAACTTTAGAGGGACTTGGTTTGGAGGATTGAGAAGTAAGGCACCGTTGGGGCTTGTCCTGACCATCTTAGATACACCTGGTAAAACACCGAAGGACCCTGACCGTGGAACCTCAAGCGGAGCAGCTTGGAGTTCCATCGGGCATTGAGTTATGGACCAAACGACCCTCTACTTAAATGTCACATCTACTGTGGGTGATGTCACTAGCCATCTAAACAATGTCAGACATGCACTTGAGTAAACCACCGTGGTATTTGGGGCTGTCAGGCAGTTGGTGAGCCACCTCTGCGACAACAACCCCCTGACACACAGTGGTTAGGCAAAAGACATGTCTTGGCATTTAATGTTTATGACGTGGAGACAACTAGTACATCAGG
Source organism: Sambucus nigra (assembly GCA_949130495.1). Taxonomy (NCBI): domain Eukaryota; kingdom Viridiplantae; phylum Streptophyta; class Magnoliopsida; order Dipsacales; family Adoxaceae; genus Sambucus; species Sambucus nigra. Next base: position 663,577,804 of record OX422210.1, read on the forward strand.
CATTTAATGTTGTGACATAAAGTATGAGGGATGTCTTTCATAGTCTTTAATGACTGAGTTGCCTCGGTGGTGGTGTGTGGGGGCTATTTAAGGACCCCAACCACCTTTGAGGAAGATATAGACTTTAGGAGAATTCAGAAGTTATTGCAAAACCAGAGAGCTTACTCACTCACCATTGTCATTTATTATAAAGCTTTTAATACTTGACAGAGATTCTTGAGGGTGTTTGGTGTGTTTCTACCTGCCTATCAGGGTGTATCTAGGGTGCTTACTTCCCTCTCCATCTAGCTAAGCCATGTCTAAAGTCCATTAGCATGACCTGAGTTATATATACGAGAGTTTTGTGAGTTTAAGTTGAGTCTATCCTCATTGGGTTCATGTTTATGTGCTCTATCATTAATCCAAAGCTTTGGCCAATTAACTTGTGATTACCATACTCAATAGGGGTTACGCCTCCATATATAATCTAAAGTACCCTCCTACATTTGGCGACTCTGCTGGGGAGGCATCCTTTTAGAGAAGGAGTATGGCGCAGGATAATGCTACTAGAAGACTCAATTTCGATGACATACAGCATAATGAAGAACAGGCTGCGAGGGAGCAGGAGGCCCTAAGAGATGGGGCTCCTCGAGTAGAGGTACCGCTGGCTCCAACAACGATAGGCGTCCCAGGGGCGGCACAACCTTCCACGAGCGCGGGGCTGGGACCGGCCCAGATGGCGCTCCTCATGAGCAAATTTTATGAGTTTTTGCAAACCCCAGTAGCTTCAACTATACTGGGAGGATTGGAGACTAATGCCTTCGTAACACCAGGAGTGGCCCCAAGGGCCCCACCAGGGGCAGGCATTACGGGAGCGGTCCCAGCAAGTGTACCCTCTGTTGTGAATCCCACTGTGGGCGGCTCAGGAGTTTCAACGGCGCAACCGATAACGTTCGCTCCGGTTGCAACGAGCGCTCAACTGTCTGCTCCGTTGCAGGTGGCCCCAGTAGCCTCGCCCTTGGAAGAGATGAGAAAAGAGATGCAGAAGGAGATGCTGAAGTTCATGCAGTCTTCCTCGCAGGCTGTGGGCGAGGTGGCAGCGGTCTACGACGACTTCCGGACACCCTACCCCCAGGAGTACAACGACGAACCCTACCCGAAGGACTATATTCCCCCTACCTTTGAAAAATACTCAGGGAAGGGCGGGAACCCGAAGGAACACATTAAGCGTTTCGTTGAACACTTGGGGCCGCATTGCAATGACAAAAAGCTTAGGCTGAGGGAGTTTTCCAAATCCCTGACTGATAAAGCATACACTTGGTACTCTCACCTGCCGCCCAATAGTGTCTCCACGTGGGATGAGATGCATGTATTGTTCGTCCGAAAGTTCTTCTTGGCAGAAGATGAGTTCACCTTAACCCAACTTGGCAGGGAGAGGCAAAGGCCAGGAGAGGAGGTAGTGGCCTACATCCGAAGGTTCAGGGAAAGGTCCCTCGACGTGAGGGAAGAAGCTAAGGAGGCTAGGTTACTACAAATTTGTGCCGAGGGATTACTCCCTGAGTATATCTGTCACCTGATCAATGAGACGCGAGGGAACATTTTCAGCATTCTTAAAATCCGCAAGAAATATATCTTTGGTGGTGCGACCTAGCCCGGTAGTAGCTCCCATGATATTCAGGCAGCCGATACAACCCAGCGGGGGAAGGTCTCAGGCCCCACGGGTGGGATATGTCGAGAAAGAAGATGGGGGCAAGGCCCAGAGGAAGGACAACAAAAGAAAGTTTGGAAGGGATAGAGAAGACCCGCCACCGTTGCCTTGTACGGTGGAGGAGGCTGTGAGTTGCTATAACGCAATGGTGCAAGGCGAAACGGTTTACGAACCAAAAGGCGTCCCGGAGGAAGAACCCGACGCGACAACCAGGGCCAATCCCAAATATTGTCAGGTTCATCGAAAGGTCCAGCATCCAACAGAAAGCTGTTTCACGCTGCGAAGAATCATCGACAAGTACACGAGGGCGGGAACATTACAAATCCCCCCGCGGAACGTTAACAATAACCCGCTCCCGGCGCATGGGGCCAATGTTGTAACGGCCTATGATAAGGAGGCAGAGCGGGAGGGGGGAGGGGCAACAATGGAGTTCGATAAAGCGCTAGAGTATTGCACTAGGGGAATGGCTAACGTAGTTCTGGCGTATGATGAAGCAAGTGCTAGGGATGTAGAAGACGCCTATAGCGTTGAGGGCGAGGAAACGGACCCAGTCATAGAATATAGCGCAGTTTCAAAATCCCCAAAGTTCGCTTGGTTCTTCGATCAAGTGGGGATACCAAAGGAGAGCAGACTGGAAATAACTCGGGCGATCCTTGACATCGCGAAGAAGGACGCGGTTCCCTCGTTGAAATGGAGGGGACCCATGGCGAGGCTGGTGAAAAAGTTCCTATCAGAGGTGACCTTCAGCGATGCAGATAGAGCTGTAAGGTTCCCTCATAACAGGCCCTTGTATGTGACGGCCGGTATCAACGGGGTTAGTTTTGCAAGAACGCTTATGGATGGGGGTGCTTCCATCAACATTATGCTGATCAACTCCTTCCACGCAGCTAATATCCCAGAAGAAAGGTTGGTCCCCATGCCTCTGGTAATCTCGAGGTATGACAACCAATCTTCCAAATCCATTGGGTATGTGAATGTGGGAATTGTATAGGGAAATCTGAGTTCCCACATCAAGTTCCATGTAATAGAAAGTGCAACTTCCTATCATTTACTAATAGGAAGAGTATGGATGCACAATCAAGGTTTAGTCCCTTCAACATATCATCAATGCGCCAAGGCAAATGTCAAAGGAACAGAAGTGACCATTAGGGCTACAAAAAGGCCTTTTGCTATCGAGGAAGCTCACTTTGTAGATGCGGCCTTTTATACGGAGTTGGAGGAAGATGCTCGAGCCCTAACGAGAAGAATGGAGGGGGCATGGGTTCCCTCGATCAGAGATAGAATGGGGCCTCTGAACGAGCAAAGCAAAGAAGCCGCGAGTAACGAAGGGGTGAGCGCCGAAGAAACCCATCAGGTGATCCCTCGACCCCAAAGTACCACGAAGCAGCTCAAAAACAAAGTAAAGCTTAGAGTGGATCCTATGGAGCACGAGGTCCAACGGCAAAGCGTGCTGAGTCGCTTTTCAGGGGGAAGAATCGCTGAGGCTTCGAGAGAGAGGAAGAGGAAGGCCGTGGCAACAGTTACCAACAGGCAATGCAAGAAGGTGGTCACTGAAGAGGGGAAGGTGGTATACCGTTTATAACGATGTGAGCGGGCGGCCGAAGAGACGGAGGATGGGGCTGACCCGTTATATGAGTGTTTCTTGGTGGATCAACAGGGACAGTGTATGGTGATAGACAACTCCAACATACAGGAGTTCGTGGAGGAGGTTGCCGAAGAACCAGACTACATGGCAAATAAACCAAAGCCCCAGGCACAAGAGTTGGAGCAGTTGAACCTGGCAGGAGAAGGGGAAGACCCAAGGCCCATCTTCATCGCGAAGGATCTCGGTAAGGAGAAACGAGAAGCCTTGGTTGGGCTAATTCGGGAGTTCATAGATGTCTTTGCATGGAAGTATACCGAAATGGAAGGGCTAGATGAGGAAGTGAGCTGCCACAAGCTAAACGTGATGCCTTCAGCCATCCCGGTGAAGCAGGCAACAAGGACTTATAAACCTGAGTTGGACTTGAAGATTAAGGAAGAGGTTCAGCGTTTGTTGGCAGCAGGATTCATCAAACCAATACAACATCCCCTTTGGCTATCTAGCATTGTGCCAGTAGGAAAAAAGGACAAGAGTCAAATAAGGATCTGTGTGGATTTTAGAGATTTGAACAGGGCTTGCCCCAAAGATGAGTTCCCTCTACCCTCCATTGATAGCTTGATAGATGCCACGGATGGGCATGAGATGTATAGCTTTATGGATGGGTACGTAGGGTACAACCAGATCAAGATGGATCCCGCAGACTCAGAGAAAACGGCATTCAGAACCCCGTTGGGCAATTTCATGTACAAATAATGCCGTTTGGACTTAAGAACGCGGGGGCTACTTATCAAAGAACAACGATGGCCATTTTTCACGATTTCTTCCACAAATTTGTAGAATTCTATGTGGATGATTTGGTCATCAAATCGAAGAAGGAGGAGTCCCACCTAAACGACTTAAAGAAGGTGTTCACTCTATGTAGGAAGTATAAATTAAGGATGAACCCATTGAAGTGCCTCTTCGGAGTAACATGTGGGAAGTTTCTAGGCTTTGTGGTTGATCGACAAGGGGTGCAGATGGACCAGGATAAACAACGCGCGATCTTAGAAATGCCGTGCCCAAGAACGGCGAAGGAGCTGAAAAGTTTCCTCGGTAAAGTCTCCTACCTTAGAAGATTTGTACCAGGATTGGCCGAAGTAACACACCCGTTGATGCAGCTGCTGCGAAAGAACACAAAATTTAGGTGGGAAAAGGATCACCAGGAGTCTCTCGATGAGTTGAAGAAGCTGCTCGTTTCACCACAAATCATGGTTCCTCCACAGGCAGGATTACCGTTGCAGCTGTACCTCACCTCCACTACAAGGTCCGTTGGAGCTTTGCTGGCACAAGAGATTGACGGGCAAGAACGGCCAGTGTATTACCTCAGCAGGATCATACATGGGCCAGAGATTAGATATAGCAGCCTAGAAAGGCATTGTTTGGCCTTAGTCTTTGTAGCACAAAAACTTAGACATTATATGCTGTCTTTTACAATTCACATTGTAACTAGATGTGATCCTATTAAGTATTTGTTGGCTAGAACTATCTTGATTGGCAGGGCAGCTAGGTGGTTCCTTATTCTCTCCGAATATGATTTAAAGTGTGTGGTTCCTCGTGCTATCAAGAGCCAGGCGTATGCTGATCTGTTGGCAATCTTTCCATCGGGAACGTTTGAACCACCTAAAGAAGACGTTCCGGGAGACGACTTACAAGCCAACTATCTGGATGCAACCGATGAGGAATGGACGATGCAGTTTGATGGGTCTTCGGCAGAAAAAAAAGGAGGGGCAGGGGTCATCCTTTCAAAAGGAACGGAGGAGATTTGCCTTTCCTACAAACTAGATTTCCCTTGCTCCAATAACGAAGCAGAATACGAAGCGTTGGTACTAGGGTTGCTGGAGGCTCTTCGAAGGGGAATTCGTTCACTCTGCATCAAGGGTGACTCGAACTTAGTAATTCAGCAAGTTAATGGAGAATATGCGTTGAAGCACATGAGTTTGGCACCGTACAGAACGATCATTCAAAGGCTCCTCAGCCAGTTCCATCGGACCAAAATCAGAAGACATCCCAGAACGATGAACCGTCATCCAGACGCTTATGCCACTATTGCTCAAAAGATGTTCATGAGGAGCGATACGACTATCGTTACGATCCAACGAAGAACAGCTCCTTCGGTCGTATAGTCAATACTACCGATGGAGGGAGACGCGGATTGGAGAAGAGACATTAAGAAGCAACTGGAGTCTGGCGAGGGGGCGATGCGGCTAGGAGAGTTGGCCCAATATTTTACATTCCAGGGAAATCTCTATTTCAGAAATACAGGAGGATGGTTGTCAAGATGCGTCAGCCCCGAGGAGGCCGAGCAAATATTGAGGAAAACGCATGAGGAGCATTGCGAGACGACTGAGATACCTCTATATAGGAGAATTCAAAGGGAGGGGTATTTCTGGCCTAGAATGAAGCAGGATGCGACAGAGCTACAACGGAAATGCAACAAGTGTCAGCTATTCTTCGAAGCAGCTGAGTGCCATTTTATTGAAGCTCAAACGGACTGGAGGCAGCCCTACATCGACTTCATTCTGGAGGGGGTTGTCCCAACGGAGAAAATAGATGCAATGGGTCTAAGGCGAAGGGCTCCAAGGTTCTACGTCCAGGAGGGGCAGCTTTATCGAAAGGGGTACTTTAATAGGCCCTTGCGATGTGTCACAAGGGAAGAAGCAACGGAGGTCCTCAAACAAGCGCACGATCCAGCACACATAGGAGGGGCTAAGTTGTATGATCAGTTGATGACGTTGGGGTATTATTGGCCAACGATGGAGAAAGACTCTGCTGAGTTCGTTCGAAAATGCCAAGCTTGCCAACTTCATGGAAATATGATCCATGCCCCATCGGTGGACTTACACTCTCTGTCAACACCCTATCCATTTCATACTTGGGCGTTTGACCAAGTGGGGGCAATACACCCTTCTTCGAGAGGCAAGATATGGATACTGGTAGCAACAGAGTGTTTTACAAAATGGGCCGAGGCAATACCACTCAAACGGGCAACGGCTGGGGTGGTGAGCAACTTCATCAGAGAATACATCATTTGCCGTTTTGGGATCCCAAAAGTAATTCTCTCAGATAATGGGACCCCCTTCGTCAATTCTGAAGTAACAATGCTCACGGACAAATACTCCATTGCTCATCACACTTCAACGGTGGCATACCCAAAGGGAAATGGTCAGGCCGAAGCAACTAACAAAACCCTGATTAATATTTTGGCCAAAATGATGGAAGACTTTCCAGGGGCGTGGGATGACAAGATACCAGCTGTCTTGTGGGCCAATCGAACAACCAAGCGAAAACCCACAGGATACACGCCGTTCTCTCTTGTCTATGGGGCTGAGGCAATACTCCCAGTAGAATTGGAAGTTCCCTCTGCCCGTTATGCCTTGAGAAGTAGCATGCTCCCTCATAGTAGACATATACAGCTGGAAGCGTTGGATGAGCACAGAGATAACTCGATGCAACACTTTCAAATATATACGAAACAACTCTCCAGGGCATATGACAACTTGGTGAGACCAAGGAAGTTCGTGGAAGGAGACCTCGTATTGAAAGCGGCAGTAAAGCACATCAGGGGACTTCCTCTACCAAAGTTCGCAGCCAACTGGGAGGGACCTTATGCTGTGAAGGAAGCGCATGACTCAGGTTATTGCTTAATTTCGAAGATAGAAGAAGACAAGCCATTTAAGATTAACAATAAGTGGCTGAAGGTTTATCATGTGTAAAATAACCAAGTTTGAGCTGATGCTATATCGTTATAAATATACAAGTTTTGGGTGACATTTTTTTTTTTTAGAATAAAGAATTGCAGAGACACAAAACTCTATAGCACACAACCGCAGTCACAACACATGAAGGGATTGAAAAGTATGCGTTCTTCATTCATAAACAATAGTGTATTACAAAATTTCCTTTGGAAGCTATTGCCCAAGAATTACATAGAGAAAAAGAAGTAAAAGATCTGTATACAAGAACTACCCTAAAAGAAAAGATAAATCCGAGGAAGAGAAAAAATCTCCAGGCAGGCCCGAAGAAGCTGCTATGAAAGAACGTTGGGCGTTAATGGAAACCTCCAGCCTCGTTTGCACTTGCGTACGTTCGATCAGGAGTCTCTCACGCTTCAGCTTGGCCAGGGACAAAGCTTCTTCGGCATCCTTCACCTCTTGTTCCACTGCTTCCAAAAGAGGGGCCAATACGACCAACCTAGCCTCCTCAGCTTGTTGGTCCTCCTGGTGCTTGCACAATACCTCCCTCTGGCCAATCAGTTGCTGGTTTTTCAAGGTCTTCAGATACATAGCAAGCCAGTCAAAACGGAAACCATCACGTCCCAACTCCTTCAGATAACCTAGAAATTGGTTGAGAAGGGATCTAGTAACACTGGCAGTGGGGGTACTGGCAATTTCAGCAACAACGATTGCCATGCCTTGCAGTCTGAGACTCATCACATGAATATTTGAGCGTAGGCAATCCGGTGTGAAGGTCTCAGGATGCCGATCCACCAGTTGTTCAATCAACAGGCGATGGTTGACAGGCATTTGAGGAGACTGCCGAAGCACCATGAGGCAGAACGAGTGAGGAGCTAGGTCAGGAAGAGGCAATTCGCACCCAGATTCGCTCTCGGCTGCAGCACCAGTCGTCGAACCTTGATCATCATGAATAGAATTTTCCGAAACATCAGGTTCTCGGAAGGGCGAACCTACAGGTGAGAGAACTGGGGGCGAATTTTCCAGAGCAACCTGAAAAGAAAAAGCCCAAATAATGGAATTATGAATAAAAAACTTAACAAGTGGTAAGTTGTTAAGTCACCGTTATAAGGTGGAGTTTGCGAAAAATCTTAACAAGCGTTTTCGTTGTTAAGTCACCGTTATAAGGTGGAGTTTATGAAAAAACTTAACAAGTGTTTTCGTTGTTAAGTCACCGTTATAAGGTGGAGTTTGCGAAAAATTCTTAACAAGCGTTTTCGTTGTTAAGTCACCGTTATAAGGTGGAGTTTATAAAAAATCTTAACAAGCGCTTTCGTTGTTAAGTCACCGTTATAAGGTGGAGTTTGCGAAAAATCTTAACAAGCGTTTTCGTTGTTAAGTCACCGTTATAAGGTGGAGTTTATGAAAAAACTTAACAAGTGTTTTCGTTGTTAAGTCACCGTTATAAGGTGGAGTTTGCGAAAAAATTCTTAACAAGTGTTTTCGTTGTTAAGTCACCGTTATAAGGTGGAGTTTATAAAAAAAATCTTAACAAGCGCTTTCGTTGTTAAGTTACCGTTATAAGAGGGAGATTATGGAAAATCTTAACAAAAGATAGCAAGAAAAATATACCTCAGTCACAGCGGGAGCATTTGAGGCAGCCACAGGGACAGGAACCGTTGGGGGAGCGATTATTACCCCAGATGCCATAACGGGGTCCCTGGACGCAGAAGCCTCCACGCTTGTCCAAACCTGATCACCCGTATAGGGCATAAGGGCCAGCATGTCGGGTTCATCATCAGAAGACACTGAGCCCTCAACCAAAGCCACGTCAGGAGGGGGTGTAAACACACCAACCTGGGCCCTCACTACAGGAGTTGGTGCAAGATGAGGAGAACACTGTGCACAAAGCCAAGTGTTAGAAAAGAAGAATGGGCACAGAAAATATGAAGAAATATCTTGACGTGTTACTTACCTCGGTTATGGTGCTAAACAAAGGAATGACAGTCGGGGGCCTCATAAGCATCGTTGGAAGAAGAATGCTCGCCAACAACGAGGACATTTCCACCTGGGGTACCCAAAACATACCACAATTCAGTAAGCCAAATACGAAAAGAGTATGACCGAAAGGACTACAACAAATAGATTATAGATCACATCATACCTCGGGCTCACTCTCCTCAACAAGTACAATGGCCAGAGGAACCTCAGGTGAGGCCTGTGAATCAGAAGGGACCAAGGATGTTAGCTCGGGATGTGCCACTTCGGGCAGGGTTACCACTTCAGGCGAGGAATCACTCGCATGATCAACGTCATCACCTCCCACAATAACTTCCCTCGCACGTTGGCTGACTCCACGGCGAGAATACGCAAGCCCTGTCATGGGGGAACGGGGAGGAGTCACATCGGTATGAGATGCACCGAAGCGTCCCCCCACAAAAGGGCTCACGGGAGGGCTGGAAGGGTCTGGTCTTTCTACTTCAGCTCCCTGCACCCCCTGCACCACAATTGTCAAAGTATATGCATAAGTAAAGATAGTCCTCCTTAAGCAAAAGGGCAATAATAGCTAAGTCAGCCATACATACCTCCGATTCAGAAGGAGAACGAAAAGACACAACCACGGGCGAAGTGGGAGGAGTGGCAGCAATTGAGGGGGCAGGGGTGGATTGCACCTCAGGGGTCAGGTGTACTTCAGGAGTCCGTTTCTTCTGGGACTTGGTGCCCAGAGTCTTCTTCCTCGAGCTAGCTGCACCAATGCTGACCCCTTGAGGAACCCTGGAACTCTTCCTCTTTTTAGCCGTTGGCTCTGAAGGATCCACCACCACCGTGGGGAAAGCAACGGAGGAAGGGACAACGACTGCATGCCGTTGATACTTAGCATTTATTCGGTCCAGTTCTGCCTGGGCCTCCCTCCTCACACGCTCAGCCATCTCAACGGGCATGGGAGGAGGAACGGAGGCTATGGGAAGAGCTGCCACGGGAGTTTGGGGCTTCTGGGACTTCGACTTCGATTTCGATGTCCCACTCTTGGCCGTTCTTGCTTTTTTAGCAAGAGGTTGAGAAGCCCCCTCATCGGTAGTTGCTGCAGCAGAGGGGGCAGCCTTCTTTGCAGCAGCAGTTTTGGACTTTGGCGTGGCAACTGGGACCATGGCACAAAGTGGAGGAAGCTCGTTGGGAGGTGCTTTCTGGGTTGAACTTAGAGGGAACTCTATCCCAAGCACAGAGTTGCCCTTTAGCCCCAACTCTAGGGCAGAAAATGAGCAAACAGGAGGATACACCGGTTCTCGCTCGATGAACTTAGCAATTTCAGCTAGTTGTCTTGGCCAATATTTGGTGGCAAACAGAGGGGTCACATCCCCATGCCTAGTAATACTGGGAATGGTGACACGCCCAGCCATTGCTGAGGATATCCCCCACGCAGCAGTTGAAGAAAACAACGAACACGCCTCGCCAAAGGAGACTTTGGGGTTTGATGATTGGAAAACTGGACGTGGCACCCCCTGGTCAAACCCAAACTGACGGCTGCATTGGTTGGGGTTATAATGCTCGCTCGAGTATCCCCACTCGGTGTAGGAGGGCAAATATCCAGGAGAAAGAAGAAGAACTACGGCCAGCGAGGGGTCCTCGATGTCAGGAGAGGGATCCCGTATCATTCTGGCATCAAGATGAAAAAACTTACAAGTGTGGAAAAAGGCCTCTTCTTGATAAGGCCTCATAACGAAGCTCTCAAAACGGTCAATCACTGAAATCAACTCCTTTCGGCTTTGCCTCTTATGGTAAATGAAGGACCGAGGAGGCAGAATCGATTCAGCCGAAGGAGGTCTGTTGGACTTGGCCGCTACGGCAGGAAAGCGGAAGTAAAGAAAGCTAGTCAGAAGCACACTATTGGCAAAATTGGCCAAGTTATAACGACCAATGGAGCGTTCCATGTCGAGTAAAGTCCTGTCCAACCAGGTGTACAAAGATCCCAAGGCAATTGCAGCCAGGGGAAGCTTTATGCCTCGAGCTAGGCGAAGGGACAGGTTGATAAGGTCCCTTCGGGGCTGGTCGTTGGGCTTGCCCGTCAAAAAGAAGCGGGAAAGAATCACAAGGATGTAGGCGGGAAGTTCCAACGGTGTACCTTGACCAGGAGCATCTGCTGAGGAACTGCCTTCACCAGAACCCTTGAAGAAATAACTAATCAAGGGAGAAAAAGTAGCTTTGTTGGATGAGCCAATGCAGCTTCGGCATATACGATCCAACTCCAAACGATCGGCAGTCTCTTGGGTATCAAGGGCCTCATCGGTGTAGGGCTCATGACCTGTTGCATCGAGGCCCAAAAGCTCGCACACGTCCTCCAAAGTGATGGTGAACTCGCCCCACGCAGCGATGAACGTATGAGTAGTCACGTTCCATCGAGAGATCAAGACAGGAAGGGCAGCATTGTTCTTTGAGATAGTGAACTCACCAAACCATTTAGCCCGTTGCAGCTCAATCTTGGTGAGGATATCAGCATAGAAACTCTGCATGTGAGAGTTCCAGGCAGCAAAGTGGGCGGGGGATCCCCCGGGTGCTTCGAAATCAATGTGGGACCATGGAAAGTCCCCTCGCTCTAAGCGAAATCTCAGAGTTCCTTCTGGAGGTAAAAATCCCCACTTAGACACCTCTTCGTCTTCATCACCCAGCAAGAGGGCGTCGAACTTGGAGGAAAAGCAGACAGCCTTACAGGCAACAGCAAAGCCATCACCCTCCCCAAAAATGGGAGAGCGACGGTAAAATCTCAGCTGTTCTTGGCGAGCGGCACCCAGGGCGGAGACAGCAGTGGTGGTGGCAGACGGAACACTGGTGCCGGAAACGGTGGGGTTGCTTGAAGACGCCATGACAAACAGTGAAGCTGTAACAAAGAAAGCTTCAAGAGAAAAAAGGGTTGAAAGCAACAATGGAGACGGACGATCACAAGCAGTGTTATAGCTCTTTGCAACAATGGCGTATCTCTCTCTCTCTCTCTTTATAAGAAAACAAGCGATAGGCTGAAGGAAGAAGTAGAAACAGACCCCTCAGCCCCACGTGTTTAAGGTTCAAAGTATTTTGAAAATGGCTGTTTGAGACTTTCGAGTTTGGCGTTTAGATTTTCCCACCCTCGCACGTGCACGGCCGCCTGTAATCATTTCACAAGAACACGTGGCACTTCGGGAAGTGCTGCGACAGTTGAAAAGACAGCGCACGTCATTAATGAAATGACGCATAGAGAACAGGAAGCGTTGCCTTCTTCAGCAAGCTTGAGTTTTTGGCGCCAATCTTTTTGTCAGACTTATCTAACAAGGCCCCAACGAAGAAGATGTTCCAACGGTTACACAAAGAAAAATCCATCAAGTTGAGTCATTTCGTGCAGACATTTCTTGTCCCAACAAATCTCTCCACGAGGGGGCAAATGTAGAGGGGGCTTGAAGCTCAGCGTGGTAACTCAAGCGTGACATCTTGGGAAGGCAGCTCAGCGTGGCAACTCAAGCGTGGCATCTTGGCGAGGCAGCTCAGCGTGGCAACTCAAGCGTGACATCTTGGGAAGGCAACTCAGCGTGGCAACTCAAGCGTGACATCTTGGCGAGGCAGCTCAGCGTGGCAACTCAAGCGTGGCATCTTGGCGAGGCAGCTCAGCGTGGCAACTCAAGCGTGACATCTTGGGAAGTGCGGCGAAGCGGGGCATCTTGGCGAGGCAGCTCAGCGTGGCAACTCAAGCGTGGCATCTTGGCGAGGTAGCTCAGCGTGGCAACTCATACTTCAACTTGTTGTGTTAATCATATTGTACCTTTGATTACAATCACTGTAAGGCTGTAACGGTTGTAATGGCATAACGATAGTGATAATGCAGTTTGGGTGAGGTCAAACGGTACTCACGAGAGACCAGGCATGGCAGGACCTGGGAGGGCTTTCATGCCCTATCGAATGACCTCACCATGGGAACTTTAGAGGGACATGGTTTGGAGGATTGAGAAGTAAGGCACCGTTGGGGCTTGTCCTGACCATCTTATATACACCTGGTAAAACACCGAAGGACCCTGACCGTGGAACCTCAAGCGGAGCAGCTTGGAGTTCCATCGGGCATTGAGTTATGGACCAAACGACCCTCTACTTAAATGTCACATCTACTGTGGGTGATGTCACTAGCCATCTAAACAATGTCAGACATGCACTTGAGTAAACCACCGTGGTATTTGGGGCTGTCAGGCAGTTGGTGAGCCACCTCTGCGACAACAACCCCCTGACACACAGTGGTTAGGCAAAAGGCATGTCTTGGCATTTAATGTTTATGACGTGGAGACAACTAGTACATCAGGCATTTAATATTGTGACATAAAGTATGAGGGATGTCTTTCATAGTCTTTAATGACTGAGTTGCCTCGGTGGTGGTGTGGGGGGGCTATTTAAGGACCCCAACCACCTTTGAGGAAGATATAGACTTTAGGAGAATTCAGAAGTTATTGCAAAACCAGAGAGCTTACTCACTCACCATTGTCATTTATTATAAAGCTTTTAATACTTGACAGAGATTCTTGAGGGTGTTTGGTGTGTTTCTACCTGCCTATCAGGGTGTATCTAGGGTGCTTACTTCCCTCTCCCTCTAGCTAAGCCATTTCTAAAGTCCATTAGCATGACCTGAGTTATATATACGAGAGTTTTGTGAGTTTAAGTTAGTCTATCCTCATTGGGTTCATGTTTATGTGCTCTATCATTAATCCAAAGCTTTGGCCAATTAACTTGTGATTACCATACTCAATAGGGGTTACGCCTCCATATATAATCTAAAGTATCCTCCTACAAATACAAATAATAAAATAAAAGAAATAAAAGGACTAATAAAACTCTAAAATAGGGCCCATTTCCATCAATTTTTCTTACTTAATATTGAATTATCATGAAGTATTGCTGCTAATGTTTCGATGCGCATTAGTAAATTCATTTAGACAATACTATGCATATTAAATTATGCTTTAGTAATTGTCTAATTCATTTACATGATTATTCTTATTTTCCAAAAATTTTTTGTATTTTTTTCAATTTTTTTTGGCTCTCTAATTAGCGTATCAACCGATATCGCGACCATGTTGAAAATTGGGCGTCGGAGTCGTAGACCGAGATCGAGATTTTGAACCATGGTTCTCACGGTGACAGCATCGAGGGCATATTGGACTCCGAGCTTGTTCCTTCCCTTTTTGGATACTACAGTCGCTTCCCCATTTGGTGGCAAGAGGACCCGAGGTTGTGGACACATGGATCACCAAGGCGACCCTTAAGCATGTGGACACATGGACTATATGATGACTTTTCGGGGGGAGAGAGAGCTCGGGGGGGGGGGGGGGGGGGAGCGATGCAGGATCATGAATGAGCTTAGAGTGTTATTTTTGTACTTGCACAATTATTTTTATATTTGGTTTAGAGTTTTATAGTGATGCCCACCTCTTGTGACATCACTAGGCTTAGAATATTCTCTTTGCACCTATAGAAGGGGAGACTCGTATTATGTGGTCTATTATTATTTTGAGAATTAGAGTCTCCCCAAATTCAATGTTGTCGTGTAGTTTGTTTCAATCGCTTCGTCACCACATCAGTTTTGAAGCTGATTCTTTGAGTTACCTTATTATTGTTTTCTTGGCGCAAAACATTGCCTTAACAAAGTATCATATTAAAAAGAAAAGGAATTTACCTTTTTATGGTTTTATTACCCCTCTAATAAAACCATAAAAAGTAAAGTAACAAAGAAATATTAAATAAAACTGTAAAAAAACATGTTTGAGGACTTTCCCACATAGTTGAACATCTTTTTGTTCCCTCGAGATGACTTTTTTACATATTGTTAATTTTATAATATCACAATAAATTAATCAAAGCAAAATCAAATTGACCAAATCATTTTTTTTTAGCTTCATTCACATTGGTTATTTTATAATATGAAAATAAATTAATTAATGCAAAATCAAATTGACAAAATCGGTTTTTAAGTTTCATTCACATATTGTTTTTTTTTTTTTTAATTTATTTCTGTTACAATAGTAAATAGTACAAGTTAAGTGCAATTTTGAAGCCTCGAGGCATTTTTTGCCCACGTAGCCTCGAGGCGTACGCCTTTTTAAACATTGTACCTCATTTCCTCCTTTAATGGTTAAAATGGCGTCCTTGATCTAAATCCAATTCTGACTTCAATATGCTAATTTCTACTGCTCATGATAAGTAGAACCTTTGTTCGAGGACAATATTAATTGAATTTCTTGTGAAAACCTAGTCCTTTGATGATATTACTGAGAGTAAGTTTGAATCTTAATATTAGATTCAATGTTAATCTTGTTGATTCATATGGTAACACAAAACAGTAATTTATTTATTTTCGTATGTACCTTTGTTGTAGTCAAGGAAACATCTCTGAAGTTAAAAATTATCTCCCTCCGATATAAAAGTTAAAATTTATTTCCCTCCACCTCAAATATGCTTGGACACTCAGCTTTTCCTTACTATAATACATATTTTTTTTTTGTCCTAATTTTGTTCGTTTATGTGAAGGAATAATCGAGCCAATAAAATCTGGGATGAGAGATCCAAAATTAGGGGTTGGGAAGCAAGAGGAAGATGATTTTTTTACTGCAGAAGAAAATATCCAGCGGAAAAAACTTGATATTGAGGTTGAGGAGACTGAGGAAATCGTAAAGAAGCGGGAGGTATGCCTTCTAACTTGTAGTATGTAGTAATAAATGTTAATGAGATTAGATTGATTGAGGTTGATGCTCTACATCTATTAGCAGAAGGCAGCATATAGCCTATATGCGTGTCTTTTGACGGGAATGGTATATCATAACGGAACATCAACTTCCAGAGGTCTTGAGAATTTCATGCACTTTTTATTACCTGGTGGCTTCTACTGCCTGCTTCCTGCACATTATGAAAATCCAGGTTATGGCAGAACGGGAGCAGAAAATCCAAACTGAGGTGAAAGAAATACGGAAGGCGTTCTATTGTGAACTTTGCAACAAGCAATATAAATTGGCTGTGGAGTTTGAAGGTCACCTGAGCTCATATGATCACAATCACAGAAAGGTAAGGTCTGATGTAAACCTTATGGTCCCATTTGGTTCAGAGTAATATTTTAGTCAATCGTGATTACCAATTATGTAATGGTTAGGAGTGGCAAAAACTAACACAACCCGTTTATCCAACTCAACTTACCCATTAAGAACCAACCGAACCGAACCGAACCCAATCCAGTAAGATCCATTTAATCTTTTGGGTTGGATACGTAACACTCTATAATTTCTCATTCTCTCTCCCTAATGCTAACCCCTTCCTCTCTCGGAATAAAAAAAATCATTTCTCTAAAATTGTAATATTTTTCACTCTTTAAAATGCTAATCCATTTCATTCGCATAAAAGGTCTTTTTAATCCTTTTATCTCTCTAACAGTTTTTCTAAAATTTGAATATATCTCCAAATTGGAATTAGAGAGAGTCAGAGAGAAAGTAATCGGAATTTTAGAGAGAGAAGGAGCTTAGAATTTAAGAGCGATAGAGAGATTACGTAATTAGAATTTTAGAAATGAATTTAGATAAAGAGATTTACAATTTAGTGAGATTTTTTTTTGAAGAGAGAGATTTATGGGAAAATTAATCTATGGTGTTCTACCTATGTGTAGTCTCGGTCCACAGTGGAAGGATCCGCATTTAAGTGAAGAGAATGAAAGAGATGGTGTTAGAATTTTAGAGAGTCGAACTATTTAAAGAGGAAAATGTTAAAGGAGTTTTTAGATGGAAAGAGGTTGAGAAATAAATTAGTTTAAGAGTAGTATTTTAAAAAAAGATTTTTTAGAGAGAGAAAGATTTGACTTTGTATAGTAAATAACGGGTCAAATGGGTTTGCCCGACCCCAAACCTACACAATCCATTTTGGCCCAATTATTATATTGGGTTGGCCCATCCTGTTTAGACTTGACCCATTAGCGACCCGCCCAGTCCGCCCTTTTCCATACCTAGTAATGGCAGTGAAATATTTTACAGTGTTTTAGCTGGAATCAAAATCTATTGCTTGGTTCATACATGAAAAATGACATGGAAGTTAGTAATGTGATATTTTGGACGGAATTATTGTCTTGATGGAAGGAATCATGGGTGGATTCTTAATCCAACCACTTTCCTACTAACCTCCGACCTAGTGCATCAAATCTCATAATTTATTAGAATATCTCAGTGGAATCAGATTCCACCCATTGTACTGCGAACTAAATTGGCTTAGGCTTGTTGCATTCTAGCCCTGTCTGAATCTGATATTCACTTGTTGTGATGGTTTCAGCGTTTTAAAGAAATGAGAGAAATGCATGGAACTAGCAGCCGTGATGACAGGCAAAAACGAGAACAACTACGTCAAGAGAAGGAGATGGCAAAGTTTGCTCAGATGTACTCATTCGCTCTTTACTTCACCTTTGTATTCTCACACCTCACCTTTTTATTCTTACATATAAACTGTGCTTTCACCATTTGTACTCATTCGCTCAGATGTACTCATTCGCTCTTTACTTCACCTTTGTATTCTTACACCTCACCTTTTTATTCTTACATAT
The DNA here is from genome assembly GCA_949130495.1 of Sambucus nigra. Taxonomy (NCBI): domain Eukaryota; kingdom Viridiplantae; phylum Streptophyta; class Magnoliopsida; order Dipsacales; family Adoxaceae; genus Sambucus; species Sambucus nigra. The sequence goes on from OX422210.1 coordinate 663,595,359, forward strand.
AAACTGTGCTTTCACCATTTTTATTTTAATTAAATAGTGCACACATGCGTTGCATGTGGCGTTATATTTAAATTTATTGTTTTTTAGTAGTTACATTGTGGAGTAGAAAGTATGATCTGTCAATTTTTTAACGCATGATTGGATCAAGTTTATATTGCATATTTTAAAGGGTAAGTTGTTATTTATGACTTGAGAAATATATATGAAATATTAAAATGACCAAAAACATATATTACCGTGTATGATTATTGTAAGTGCACAAAATTCACAGGTGGGCCAAACAATTAACGCAGGAAAAATAAATGAAACCACACACACAAAAGGAACACAAGATGTATGTGATTCGGCAAATTGCCTACTTCCAAGAGAGGGGAGGTCTTTCTTTATTGATGCTTGAGAGTACATTTGAGCAGAGGTTCTAGGCTCAGAATTTCACATGTCCCACTTGAGGTGGATGCCTATAATTTACGCTACAAATACAAGATGGCTCTTTGAAACGAACCCTATCATTTATGTTATCAAGCTATATCTTTGAATATATTGGGGTATATATCTGACTTATCATCTGAGGGGCGTGGGGGACTCTCACGCCTGGTGGACTCCACAGGGGTCATCATTATCACATATTGGAACTCACAATTATTTATTCCTTGTTAAGCATATAACATGACTAGTTTATGACTTATGGCACAAACTTAATTTTGCCTCCAAAAATCAACATCTATTGCTGTTATCCATGTCTACTGCATATTCATGATCGTACCTTATCAAACATAAGACAAAACCCTTGACAAAATGTAGTTCGATGCATGAAAATAATTTCACTTGAGATATAAAGAAAAGGGGAAAAAACCTAAGCAAGAGACATTCCCCATACTTCCATGATAAAGCAATACAATAGAACCGTGTATTAATATCTCAAAGACATTTAAAAGAATATAAAGAGAACACATTACAGATCTACAAAAGAAAAAAAATCGAAGAAACTGCTTTATAGCGTTATTTTGATTTCCTCTCAAAGAACTAATATAATCTCTTCCATTTCTTCACGATATCCCTTAACCGAACTTCTCATCGTACACGAAAAATGCAGCCCCTGTTTTACATTATGGTCAATAATGTAATACATTCTCATGTGCACATATAGATAACTTTGTAATATACAGTTGAGGAACTCCCTTTCTCTACGCAACAAAAATAAATAAGTAAATAAATAACCCACAATAATATGAATAAAAATAAGCGAAAAGATTCAAAATATGAATAAAATCAGAAGTAATGGTATCCATAATTACACCAGATTTTGAAACCATTGTATCCATATGCCAATTATTTTGGTCCTCATCCATCCATCTATTGTCATTCCTCATTAGTTAAATCATAGATTCTTTATATACTTTGCACGTAAAATCAAAATCTGAGAAAAGAAGGAAATGTTTAGATTTCGAACATGTCGTATTAATAGAAATCTAACGACACGTCGTATTAATAGATTTCACTACAGCACATTATTAAAAAACATACTAATCATAAACATCTATATTTACTAAAAATTATAATAACTCAGATACCGCAATTAAGAAAATTATAATCACAAGACGCATTCCCTAAATCTGAAATCAATATAAAAACTACAAAATCCTATTTTAAAAACCTTTAATGCAGAAAAACTATCCCCAAACGAGAGAGAGAGAGAGATGATACCTTCAGAAAGCTGCTGGATACTTGAACTCTTCACAAAATTATGATTTTGAACCAACAATTTTTGCTGCAATTGACATTTATAAACAGTATTAAATTGAAGCAATGCTCTTAGTGATAAGTTAAAATATTCACACCATCATCACACTACTCCAGTACTCACACATACAGTAACTCCAAACTAAATGATAAGTTAAAACATTCACACCTTACAACATTAGGGTCACACTAAGATCTTAAATGAACGAAGTATTATTCAAAGTTCAAACTACTTGGGCAGTTGGGGGCTAGATTAAATTCAAACTACTTGAGTATTTGTAGCTAGATTACATCACATATCCCATGTGTTCAACTTATCATCTGTTAAAAAAATAAAGATTGAATATATAGTCTCTTGATAAAGTTTGAGACGAGTGTGAACCAAATAAAACTTTAACTAACAAAAATCGGGATATTTTTGCATAAAAATTAATAGCAAAAAAATGTAAATACGGCGCAGATGATGAAAAACAATAAAATAAAATTATGCGTAAGGAAGCATTGATCAAATGGTATAAGAAAATGACATAACCTAACAAATTTCTTTTGAGGATGGTTCCATCCTTACTCAAATGAAGAACGGAAATTCCCATGTTTTGAACCCAAACACACACATAGACATTAGAACCAAAAAAAAAAAAAAAAATCAAATCATAAAAACTCTTAGAAACCCAAATCAAACCCCCAAATTTCAATTCCAAAAGAAAACCAAATGTGATGTGAAAACCTTATAGAGAGATGAGAAGTTACCTTGGATGGTGGTGAGAAGAATGAGAATCAAGAGAGAACCTGCAAAATAAATTCAAGAGAGAACATAGTATACCTGCAGAAGAGAGTGTGTGTTGCGCATGGGAGAGAGTTTGTGTGAATGAGTTTGAGAAAGATTTAGCAATGCCCAACGGCTAAATAAACATTTGCGGAAGCATAAAATGAATAAATAAACTCTTTATTCTTATTAATCTTGAGCACTAGGTACGACCTTTTTATTCTCATTAATCTCAAAATAACCTTTACATTGTTTTTACATTAAGAAAGTACAAAGCTTTTCAAAATAAAATACAAAGATGTTTTCTCGTCTCTGTAGCCCAAATCCAAATCACGCCGCATTAACAATAAGCTGTTACTCGTATACACTTGTAATGCATTTATAAACTGGGGGGGTATGGGAGGGTTGAGCGGAAAATTCAGTAGGCTCGTATAAATGCTCCAAGTGAACTACACTTACTTGTGCGTGCACATATATAAGAGTTTATGCATATGAACATTAAACTAGCATCCCAAGATGAACATCACATCCTAGCATCTCACCGCTTGTAACTACACATCCTAATGTCCCTCGTATAACAAAATTCCCGCTGCACTCTCCTTAGTACAGTCTGGACTCTCGATCACCCTCTTGACAATTATCCTCCCAACACTCCTTGGCCCCAAAACAAATCCGAACACAATCACAATCACAATCACAATGCACGATAGGGTACTCTCCTCACCGTCCTATCATAATGGCTTAACAACTAATAGCAAACGGCTTAATAGTCCAAGGGTTCATGGCTCACGAGGAAGGAAAAAAAAGGCCGAAAGCACACCCCATCCAATGGGTGGTTTGGCCAAGGGATGCCTATGCATCCTCCAATAACAATATCAATATCAATCTCGCAATATAACATCTTTATCAAGATTTCCATAAATTAGGTATTATTATTCTACTCAATTTCTACAATCCAACACATGCGTAATATCATCTAATTACGATTTTCCCAACTACTCGGCATGAAAATATTATAATATCACAATATCATGCGTGCAACAAGAATGATATATATATATGTATGACATATAAGATGCAACACATCGCATGAAACAAGTATACAAACATGGGTGAATACATGTAGCACACAAAATAACCACCCCGAACACCTACCTCAAACGAATAAAAACTCCCCAAGCCTTAACAAATCTGAAATCCTGAAATCCATCTTCAATTTTTGATCTTGAATCCATGTTTTTCTCGAAAATTTGATCAACTTTCATTCATGAATCATCCCCAAATTCCAAGCGCGAGGTTCTCTAATGGATGTTAAAGATGAAAACTAATAGAGGTTTAGGGTTTTAGAAATGAGGATGACGTTATGTAGGTTTTTTGGTTGCGATACAGTGTGATGGTATGAAAGAATTTGCCCAGCAGTCATATATATATATATATATATATATATATATATATATATATATATATATATATATATATATATATATATATATAAAACTCAGCTCCACAGACCAAGCCACACGCACCTAATCCGCGGTCGCGCTCAACTCCCCCTAGATCGTGGGCCTCAAGCCGCTATAACGGCTTTTATCTGCGATCGATCTCTCCCTTCTTCTCTATTATTAAAATTCCAGCTCAGCACAACAACAACTCTTTCCGGCCAGGAAATCCTACACTTGATTAACTTCCTTCCAAACCTTAGCTTTCTCCCTAAGTTTAACCAAATGACCAGAATACTCTTGGCCTTCCAACCTTATTCTAAATATAAATCCAAATAAAATTTAATAAATTCCAATTAAAATCCAGATCTCCACAATAAATCCTTATAAAATAGGTACCGGAAAATACGGGTTATTACAGTTATGCATACAACAATGTATCGATTTTGATCCGAATCTGGTGTATATCTATTCTGATATGGATTGATGTGATTTGATCCGATACCCAATTATCCAATTATCCATTTTACTGATTAGAGCATCCTCATTCGCCCCAAAATTCACCAAAATGACATCCTTATTTGCCACATGAAACGTAGAGTTCCATCCCAAAAAGATTGATCCCGCCACTCCCACCTCAGGGGCTGTGTTGCTAAAAATTAGTGGGTCTCCAAATTTGATGTTGGGCTAGTTGACATCTGCCTCTCCCAGACTCTGAAGTTAAGCGGGAGCCTTTGCTCTGGGTACGACCTTTTTTATACAATTCCAACCCTTAAATTTCTGTTTAGATTGTGCGCTACAATTTTTTTATGGTAAATATACTGGTTGAACAATCCCACTAAGAATGCTCTTCGAAAAATGGATCGGATTTGGATTGATACATACCCGACTCACTAAGAATCCGATCTGATTTAGCATATCAAATAGATAGCAATTGATTATGATAAAGTTAGTACTGTTAATCTTCGATCTTTATGTGTATTATCTCACGATTATTATTACACTTGGAAAAAATATTACATATTTTTATAATCTTGAATACTACTTAGTACATAATTTTATGATCTTAATTTATTTATTTTATTATTAAAGTTAATATTACATGTATAAGAAAATTTTGTATTGAATGTTTTTTAAAGGGATGGATAATTTTTTTGGGAAAAAAAAGGTGACGGGTAATATTCGATCCATTCTGAACTTGAATATGGATTGACCTCGGTCCTGCTCCTGTCCACATCTGATATGTTGACAGGATATCACCAGTTAATTGCAATTTACACACCTACTTTGAACTCTAAGAGGATGGTTCAACATATTTATATTTACTTATTCATTTGAGAAAATTATTAATTAAACTAAAGCATGAACCAGGGCAAGAAACTCAAACTTAAATTTAAAAAGCTATGATAATTTTTTTAAAGCTGTATCTTTGACTCCAATATCACTTTGTTATAAATTACCAAAGATATACTTGAAAATGTTGCTGGAATTGTTGTACTTAAATTCATATCTGTAAAGAATATTATGTTGGTTGGTGAAGTTCAATTTATGAACTTAATATTTTTATTAATGAATAATTATAGATAAGAGGATGTCTTAACAAATTATGGTCTACTATTCACTCAAGGAAGGTAGAAAACAAATTTAGGAATGAACCAGTGAAAGAATCTCAAACTTTTATTAGTTTAAAAAGCCATTGGGAGTTTTTCAAGTCTGTGCTGTCTTACTGTAGAATAGACATGACATTGTTGGTTGAATTTTGTAATAGATTTAATATATATAAAAAATTAGTTATTTATTAATAAGCTTAAAATTGTTTTTAATTAATATTCAATGTATATATTAACATTAAGCTGCGAACTCAAAGGCAAAAAAACACACTACATGCTGATATGGCCCCACAAACTGTTAACTCAACACTGCCCAAATCAATTTCTTTTCTTGTTTATGTTTTCAATTATGTTTAAAGTCTAATGTCTCATGTAATTAGGATTTCATAACTCCTCAGATACCTATGCAATTGGTTGGTAAAACCCTTATGATACCCTTTCCTTGCTCTTTAAACTTCTCAATAAGATTCTAATAGCTCTTTGGATATCAATCGGTGAAACTTGAAAGAACCCTTTTCCTTAGTATTTAAACTTCTTAATAAGACTAATAACTTTTGGGTTATCAATCCAAATGGCATCAAAAGGAATTTAATTCGGTCAATTTTTAGATTGAGGATATAGGAAGGAGAGAAAAGGGTTTTATTGGTGTATTAAATTTTATTAAGGGTAATATTGTCAAAATTATGTTTAGAATGTTCATGTACTTTTATATGTAGTATAGCTATAGATAGTCAGTTCATTTAATTTATCCAGTGATGATTGATGGATTTTCTTCTCTCGACTAACTAGGGCTGATGCTCGAAAGCAGCAGCAGCAGCCAGAGGAGTCTGGAACCACTATGGTCTCCACTGCTGTTAGAAGTGCTACTGCACTTGCTGATCAAGATCAAAGGAAGGTGCTAAAGTTTGTATTTTCCTCAAAAGGCGGCACATCAAAGGTACTTGCAAGTGCTGCTAGGATTCAGAATCATTTTATTATGTCACTAGTTAGTTTAAACCTTTAATTGTGTTTGGACTTTGGAAACTATATTATGTGGTCTGTTGGACTATTTCCAGTTATTATCTGATTTTTGAAGATATTCTTGCTCAATTATGCCTTGTTAAAACCAAACTGGGGAACAAAAAATAAATCAGTAAGGTTATTTTATTTCCGACAATAGTGCATATAATGTTCGAAACATGCTAAAGAGGGTGCACAACTCATGTCCACGAATATAAGTGGACAGGTCACAGAAGATTTGGGGACTACCCTCCATCCTAATATAAGAGAAAACATCGTGAAGGCAAATATATAGCTTTTATTTCGTCTTCAAAGGCTATTCTGTTCCTCTGGCCCCAAATGCGCCCCTGAAAAGTGCACAATGAGATAGTGTTCTATAGTAGTGGCAAAACTATGGGTTGGGCCAAATATGGGTGGGCCAAATATGGGTTGTGCTAAATATGAGTTGGGCCAAATATGGGCTGGGTCAACCCCTTTTTCTCTGGCCATGTAAGTATTACAATTCCAAGTAAATGTAAAAAATACATAGTTTTACTCATAACTTTTAAAGATGGACTCTATATTTGATTCGAATTTTTTTGTTAATGGGCTCTATATTTGACTCATAGATTTTAATTATGGGCCCCATATTTGACTCATAGCTTTTAAATATGAACCCCATATTTAAATGTATGGGTTGATATATTATTTGTGGCCCATTTTGCCACTACTAGTACCCTAATCTAATCCTAAATAATATCTAATTCTAACTGAAAGATAAATCTTAATCTATTTCTAATATCTAATAATAATCCTAAACAATATTTGCACCCTAAATATCTAATAGGAGAGAATGATGTAGCATCATTTCTCCTCCATAAAGAAAGCTAGTCCACGAGCTTTCGTGGAAATTCGGAAGCCTGTGCGAAATATCCACAACCTCAATCCAGGCCGATGTTTACCCAAATTTTTGGGCTCAAATCATGACAATTTGGTGTCACCTCATAATTTTGACCTCAATAAAATCCACTAACAACCATACCGCGCCAAGTCCAACATTATTCAACCAAACTAGTGCCTTTGTTGGTCCTCTTCTTGTATGGGGAAGCCTTAGTTCAGCTCCCCATACCCAAATTAGACTTGGCCGTACAACCCATTGCACGCCCCACAAAGCCATGATCCACACCAGCAAACCACAGTTCCACTTAGTTTTCCCAAACAATTCCTACGGTGTTGGAGCACCCACCGATCTCTTACTCAACGTTGCACCACACCATTTCGCAAAAAGCACTCTCAGCACCTTGACCCATAGTTGTGAAATTGGGATACATTTCGCGTATTGAAAACTCTATGTATCGTTTATTGTATCGTAAGACAAACCACAACGCATAAAAATATTATTAAAAAAGAAAATGTATAGAGAACACATTAAAATCAAATATACAACATTTTATGGTTTAAAACCAATATTATGACATGATTACAACATATAATCGGAAGATGTTTTCCTTTATGGCACATAATTTACTATGGTAAAGAATCAACATTACATCTTTAAACTTTTCAATTTTCCACGTATCATAGGACTCATAGCAAAAAGAGGATTATAAGGTAATGACTACTCTTTCTATCATCACAGCACATGAATATATATACATACTCAAAAAAATCTTAAATAAAATACATCCAAAAAAACTTATCACTAATCATTCATCATCATCATCACTCATTAAGGTTTAGTTCATCATCTCTTCATCATCATCCTCTACTACAATTTTCTCTCCACATCTGGACACATACCAACAAGATGGTGTTTCATGCTAATCATAGCACTGCATTTTGCAAATTTACAATAATCATAAAGTCAATCTATGTACTGCTAAATGGTATGAATTCGAGTGGTTATAACTTATAATTAGAAACAAGAATCATATAATTAGAAACCAAAAGAAGATTTTTGCTAGTGGGTCCGAAAAAACCCGACTTGAAGATTTGACATTATATTGCTATGTGTATCGAATATTGTACGATACAACTAAGCGATACGCTTGGTATACAAATGATTTATAATATGGAGTTGTGATTTGTATCATGAAGCATGTAAATTGTGTATCTTATATGCGTAGTGTATCGTAAGACACTAACAAGTATGCCTTGACCTCTCTTTTTATATTCTACAGCAACCTTGTCGCGATGACAAGCGAGCTTCAACTCGACGCTGATGGTGATCTCCACTCTGATGAGCTCCTTACTTTGACTCAACTTGGTTCCACCCTAACCAGCCCTTTTTCTCTCTTCTCCATCATTATGATTTTCGTGGATGACCCCCAAAAGACACGTTACCAAATCCAACGATGACTGGCGAAATGTCGAAACTCCACTTGTGTCGGCCTGCTTTGAAAATTAATGACAATGAACCTCATGATCAAAAGGTGTTCAGAGTTCTGGACTAGGCCTGTCAACGGGTCGGATATTAGCAAAATTGTCTCCGACCCGTTTAGATTTTTGACGGATCAGGTCCCCGACGGGTCCAATTTATATGATTCCGGATCCGGACCCATTAAGGACCCGGACTCATTCCGAAGACCCGACCCGAAAGTTTGTATTCATTTTTTTTATGTAAAAAATGAGAATATTTGTTTTCGTTTTTTATTTGATTCAAGTAAAATTTGAACATATAAAATTTATGGACAATAACATTTTGAACATATAAAATTCATGAACAACATCATTTTCTCCAACTTAACATACAAAATTCAGAAACATTTTGTCCAACTTAACATACAAAATTCAGCAAAAAAATTATCCCACTTAACATCCAAAATTCAGCAACATATGTCCCACTTAACATCCAAAATTCAGCAACATATGTCCCAAATAAACATGCAAATAAGCATCCAAAACTCAACACATTAAAAGTAAATAAAAATTACAACATTTTGAGTCCATATTATCTTCAAAAACAGTTAAATTTCAGCAACTTTTTTCCCCAACATAGCTCCATTTCACCATCTTTTTGCCTCCCCAATAGCTCCACTTTTGCACCAATCACTTGGCATTATTTGACACGCTTTCTTCAACACCTACAATGTAACAAACAAAAATAAATATTAACAATTGTATTTAATTTGAAATAAAATAAAAGGAAAGATGTAGATAAATTAATCTGACTATATTTTTTGTTACTAAACTGACTATATTTTTACAAACTTTGTTACTAAATTATTTGGACAAAAAAAGGAAGTGTTCAAACAGCAATGGAAAGTAAACAACGAGTTCAACAATATTTTTTCTATGAACAAAAAAAAGAACGCTCAATATGTAAGTTCAAACATATTTTTTTTATGACAAAAAAAACGCAAAAAGCAAACCGGATTAGAAGATCTAACAGCAAAAAGCAAAAAAAAAAAAAAGAGTTCAAAGCAGTTACAGAAGATCAAATAGCAAACCGGATTAGAAGATCAAACAGCAAAAAAAATATCAGCAATGAAAGATATGATCAGATCCGTGTAATATCTTTTTGGCGTAACAAAGTAATAACAGAGAGCTCAAATGCAACCAACAAATATCCTTGCAAACAAACTCACTTATTAAACCACGAGGACGTTTAGAAATGAGTTCTAAGAGATGATCAGATCAAATAGCAAAATAAAAAAGCAGTTACAGAAATGAGTTCTTAGAGATGATCTTAGACAGCAAACCGGATTAGATGAAAACATACCGAGATCTTTGACAGAAATGAGAGAGAGACGGCTTTGTTTTTAGGGTTGGAAATGAGAGAGAGAGTAAATCTTTGACAGAAATGAAAAGGGGAAATGGGACGGCTTTGTTTTTAGGGTTAAAGACTCTTAGAGTGTGACCGTTAGATTGGAAATGATCTAAGGCTCAAAAATTATCGGCTTAAATACATAATATATATTTAAAAACTAATAATGTAATAGGTGGGTCGGTCTTCGGGTCCGGGTTTTGTACAGATCCAGACACTACCCGTTTAATAAACGAGTTTTCGGGTCTTTGAGGCCCGGGTCCAAAAAAATATGCTCAGACTCTATTATAAGTCCGGGGTTCGTATCGGGTCCGGGTCTAGACCCTACCCATTGCCAGGCCTATTCTGGACTTAATACTCACTCGAGTTTGATGCGGAATAATAATCAAACATATAACTAAATAATATCACCTCTCACTTCTCAATATCTTTCATCAATTCAAAAGTGAAAATAAAAAATGATTACATGTAGGGATGAATGGCCTTATTTATAAGCTAAATGAACTAGTGTTTTAACTCTAATAATTATTTAATAGGAGAGACATTAATAAACAAGGATACAACTAAAAGATAAATCCTAATATCTAATCCTGATCCTAAACAATATCTGCTCCCTAAAATATCTCGTAAATAATATCCTAATGAATAGCTACTACTAGTAACAGTAAAGTTAAAAATAAAGATAACAACATTATTCTCCACCCGATATTTACAAACGGTTTTTGCTCTTTCCATCTCCCTGAACATAAAGCACCAGCTTAAATATATATTCTCCCTTGACCTCAAGTTGGCACCAGTCAACATTGTTTCCTTAGCCAACCACGGACGCTACTGTTACTATTTTTGCATTGTTGCCACTTACTAGAGAAAAGAAAGGGTTTTCATCTGATTCATGGATGGCAAAAACGAGAACCCATTGCAACCTTCTCCTGCAACACAATTAGTCACTCTCTTCATTGTAGTTTGTCAGAGGAAAACGGCTTAGTTATTATTCTTGTAAGCATGCTTATTACATCCCTTCCTCTGTTGTGCATTACCCAGCTATGTGCTGGCTCTTTCATTAGGAAAATGATACACTGTTATCTAGGCCTTGCTTCATTAACATGTGACCCATAAGAATATATTGAGGCAGCATGTATAATTTAGTTGTTAGAGCTTTGTCAGTGTCTTTTCTTAACACATGTGTATTCGATTGTCAGCAAGATATTTTTTTCTGAGTGATTATCTGTTATTTCTGTCTGTCTAGTAGTAGCACTTGGGGCTTATTTGGTTTGTAACTATAATTCTGTATCCAATGTTTAAATACAATTCTGATGAAAATTTGCATTTGACAACCTGTATTTAAACACTGGATTATAATATTTCTTTGTTATAATCAAGTTTTTCAGAAAATAGCAAAAGAGTGTTTTATAACTTCTGTTCAAAATTTTTCAACTCCGAATTCTTCATTTTTAATATTTTAATGCATTCTTACCTTAATATATAATATACATACATAATACATTAATATGTGTGTAATTATTATAAATAAAAATTGTATGTGTTCATGTACACAAAATTACGTATATTTATATTATTAAATTATATAATATACTAAGATCCATATGTTAAATAATATTATCAACAGATACATGATACTTATATATAGTTTTTATACAAGTATTATTAATGTATGGAATAATATAAAATATACATATAGTACATATGTATTAAAAAATATTATCAATTCATGTAAGTATATAATTTTATTGTGAATTATACATGCAATATCAATATATATATATATATATATATATATAGGAATGTTATGTTAAAAATATATGTATGATATTTTAACTTTTTATGTAACATGCATATATTTCATGCATGCATCGGCATGCATGAAATATCATGCTAAAAGTTTTTTTTTTCTTTTTTCTTTTAAAAAGGGAAAAAAGGGGTTTTGTTTTTAAAAAAAAAGGGGGGGGGGTTAAGGATGTTTTTTTTAAATGGGCCGGGGAGGGGGGGGGGTTAATATATATATATATATATATATATATATATATATATATTTTACACTTTTTTTTTGGCTGGGGGCAAATTTATCGCCGTGCCATCGGCACGGACACACACTAGTATATATATATATATATATATATATATATAGTTAAACTCCCCAACGTACCTCATTAAATATACTTAAAAATACATGATATTATGTGTATATAATTTATGATGTATGTATGTATGTATATATGTATACATTCATGTATCATGTATGTATGAAAGTTTTATGTATGTGTTCACACACACACACACACACACACACACACATATATATATATATATATAATATAAATATACATGTTTGCCAATTTTGTCAAATTTTCAAAAAACTGTATTTACAAACAAGTTTACCAAACGCGCACCAATAATTATAAACACAAAAAACTGAATTTTAAAACTTTATTTTAAAAACAACATTTAAATCTAGTTTTCTGAATACAGAACCAAACAGGCCCTTAGTGTTTTGGAACTTAAGGCTTTATATTTAACCCAGTGCTCTAAAAGGCTCGTCTAGGCACGAGGCTTTTTAGAAACGCCCCTAGGCGGTAAGGCGATTTCTGCAATTATTTATCCTGCTATCTCTTTATCCTGCTATATCAATGGCCCACGCGCGCCTAGGCGGTTTCTGCAATTATTTATCCTGCAATCTCTTTATCCTGCTATCTCAATGGCCCACGCGCGCCTAGGCGGTTAGGCGTGAAAAGGCACGCCTTTTTTTAAGCCTTTAAACAAACAAAACAAAATCCCCCAACCAAATTGGTTTAGTATTGATTCTACTTCATGATGTTTCTGCATATAATTTTTTCTTATTCTACTTCAGCTTATGTTATTTTCTTCATCTGTTATATTTGAAATATATTGTTTACTAACTTATATTATATTATATTTGAAATATATTATATTGCAACATATTATATTGTATTTGAAATCTATTGTTTACTAACTTATATTGAAATATATTATTTTCTAACTTATATTGTTTACTAACTTATATTATTTTATATTTGATTATCTTATGGAGCCTGCATATGGGAAAAAGGGTTACCAAATATACGGATATATTTTCAAATTTCAAGATACGTATTATTTTATTGTTTTACTAGCCTTAGTATAATTAAAAAAAGGGAAAACGCCTTTTTATGTCTAGGGTCCTAAGGCTTGAGGCTTGACCTCCACGCCTTGACCACGCCTCGACCACCCCTTGCGCTTTATAGAATCTTTATTTAACCATATTGGGTAGGAGATCTTTTTGGTAATTCTGCTTAGCTTTGGTAAAGCTTGGAGCATTGGCTAAAGCCTATCTACTCTTCTTTTCTCTTCTATTTTCTATCCCTATCTTCATCGTAGCATATGTTTCTTCTCTTATATAAATTCATTATTTCTCATATTTATCCCTTTTCTTCACTGCTCTCTTTTTTCTTCTCTTTTCCAATCTCACCACTTTTTTCTATTGCTAAACTTTCTAAAAAAGCACGCGTTGTCTCGGGGATAGAAATGATTAAAGAGTTTTTTTCTAAAATTAACTAAAGAATTAAACTTGTCCAGACTTGTTAATCGAAGTTCAGTTTGATTTTGATTAATCTTGAATTAATCGTTGAAGGTGCAGAAAATAACAACCACCACGCGAGACAAAAGATTTAATGTGGTGGAACAAACGGGAAAACCACGGGTAGCCTAAGTTTAATCTTCCCATCAGAATCTTTCAAAAGATTTACAAACTCGACTTACCTTTGACTTGACTCACTAAAGTCTCCTTTGCGACTTGGATGCGTAATCTTGGTTATAGCTTCTACAGAATTCACGATCAGTGCTAGTATTGACTGATCTTAGTGATCAATTCTCTTTACGGAGTCCACATTGGTTGAACTAAAACTAATGGAGGTTAATGGTTTTCTTGGGTTGCATTTGAATAGAGATCATCAAATATTCATGAATGATGGTTGGGTCGGTCTCAAAAACTTAAGTTAAAAAGGCTCTCAAGGTGTTTTTGATGAAAAAAGTTCGTTCACTTAAGTTATATCTTTTGTATTTATATCATTGAAAGAGATAGCAGGATAGATAATTGCAGAAATCGCAAAGTCATTAGAGTGACATTTCATGTCGTTAGAAGGAGAGTCCTTCACAGTTTCTCTCGTTAGAAGTCTGTTTAAAGCATGCTTGTAACTAGGTCACTAGCTCATCACTGATCTCTTCGAAATGAGGTCGTTTTAACCAAACTGATCTTGTTAGAATGCGATCATTTTATCAACTTCAATCTAGTTAGAATCGTAGTTGTCAAAATCGTCCGATTCGCGATTCGAATCGGACGATTCGATTCGATTCCATACCAAAACGATTTGAATCTGCCTTAGAATCAGAAATGCTCAAAGAACCGCACGATTCGAGACCGAATCGTGCGATACGATTCAGAATCGTGAATCGGACGCTTTAACGATTCTAAAAGTTGGGTCTTTTTTGAACCAGACGTTTTTTTTTTCAATTTTAAAACCTACAAAACAAAAACAAAAAGAACTAAAAACCCAAAACCTCTTCACGTAACCCTATTTCGGAGCCAAAACCTCTTGCCGTTTTTGTTTTTTTGCCGTTTCGTTGCTGCTCCTCTTCGTAACCCTATTTCGTTGAATCAAGTTCAAAGGTAAGTATTCTTAGGGCTGTTTCGTTGCTGCTTCTTTCATTTATCATACGTCTTAAAAAAGAAGAGTTATTTTACTCTTTTTTTTAGTTTTTTTAGTTATTTTGCTGTTTTTCATTTAACCTACATATTCTTACTTAGGGCTCTTTTTTTTTTTAGCTATTTCGCTGTTTTTTTTTTAGTTATTTTGCTGTTTTTTTAGTTATTTTTCTGTTTTTCCATTTTACAATTAACATACGTATTCTTTCATAGGGCTGTTTTTTTATATTTATTTTACTGTTTTTTTAGTTATTTTGCTGTTTTTCATTTAACATACGTATTCTTAGGGCTATTTTTTTGAAGTTCATTTGCTGTTTATTTTTTTTGTTAGGATTCCATGCGTTTTATTTTTTTAAGTTCCTTTGCTGTTTTTTGTTAAGTTTTTTTGCTGTTTTTTTTTAAAGTTCTCTTGCTGTTTTGTTGAAGTTCTTTTGCTGTTTTTTTTATTTGCTTAAATTCTTTTGAAGTAGTCTAATTTTTGAAGTTTTTGCTGTTTTAAATTAATCTTATTGTTTAAGTTGTTTATTAAATAAATTGATATTGATTTGTAGGTTGTTTGATCTTTGAAAATCAAGATGGTAAAGTCAAAGGGCAGGAAAGAAACCGATCCAACTTGGGCTCATTGCACCAAGATGAATGAGAACAATAGAATGCAATTTAAATGTAATTATTGTGGAGCAATAAAATGGGGAGGAGTTTTCCGAATGAAACAACATTTTACCAGGACTCATAGCGATACTAGCATGTGTGAACAATGTCCCGAGGCCGTTAGAATATTTTTTCAAGAGTATTTGTGTCAAAATGTTACTTCCACGGTTGGTAGCAATCAAGTCAAGCAAATGTTGAAGATGAATGCTTTCAAGGGGGGAACGATGATGAGGGGGGTTCGACGGGGAAGGCGAAAGCGATTCGCGATTCGGGGGTAAACGATTCACGATACGATTCGCGATTTGACAACTATGGTTAGAATTACTTAGCGAAAATTTTCAAAATTCAACTTTTAAGAAAAGCCATTTTTGTCAAAACCGTAAAATTTACCAATATTAAAATATGTTACATAATAGTTTTAGGCACGGGTAAATTTGGCGTTGATGCTTACCGTTCAGACACTGAGAAATCTGATACCAGGACATGAAATTTCGAATTCTCAATGACGTGCAAGGAAATGAGTGAGCAGTAACAACATATATATATATACCTAGACACCTGTTTTGTCTAATGGAGTAAAGCCAACAAAAATATAGAAAATTAAGAGGTTGCAAATCTCCGCCTTTGGATATTCCAAGATAAAAAGAAGTTGGATTACGAGCTTATAATCCCAGTTTAACCCAAAATGACGGACACACCAACTAAAATTCATTCTTCAAAAATTGTCTTTGCCGCAACGAAGTGAGATAATCTGTATCATGCACACTCAATACATGTGATGCATTGAGATAAAAAGAGGTGTAAAACAATAAAACTGTAAACACTTCCCCTACATCAAATCTCTTCCCATTATTGCCCTGAATAAATAAAGGAAAAGCCATAAACGAGTATATGAGGTTATATTGCAGACATCGTATGAATATTATCAATAGATGTGATAAAATAATAATGCAATGTGAATACCACAACACCATAGACAAAACAGAGACGACAATGTACTATGTAAAACAATGATGACATCAAAAAGACTATCCTACTTTCTCTCATAAACCAACCAAAAGAAATGCCAAAAATTTTATTTTTAAAAGGGTACGAGAAAGTAGAATGCCCGGTAAAATGCTGAAAGAATTGAATGTGAAGTTTTGATTGAAACTTATAAAGTATTGATCCAGGCAAAATAGGTTGTCTAAAAAACTCTTAAAACAAAAAAATTATATAGTGGAACAATGCATTAAACCTCGTGAAACGATTTGCGAAAAAATTGTACAAGGTTCAAGCTAATATTTAACATAGGATCCCGAATGTTGGTGATTTAAACATAGTGTAAATTACACACAAAAACAGAAATAATTAAGGTTTTTTACAACTCATTTAAGCGATTTGTTGTCCAAAAAACTTGAGAAGACAGTGATATATATATATATATATATAGACCCCAATGATGTCATGGGTTTAGTGATCTAATCCATGACATCACTATTCAAACTTTAACTTATTCAAGAATGTTTGTTGGTTTTAATTATAATATAACAATAACAATAGAATATGAAATATAATACGTAACTCTTGGGGCCTCAAACACATCACTCTCCCGCACTTGAAAAAGCTCGCATCGAGCGGGGAAGCGACGTAAGAGACCATTTCTGACGCCGCACAATCATCATGAAGACTCCTCCACTTAAATGGAAGCATCCCTCCAACTCGCACGAAATACATGCTAGCATAAACATATGCACCGGTCGCTCAAGATCTAAGCCACAACCAAGGTACACAAACTCTACCCTCAAGACTTGGCAAAATACAAATAATCGACACCCATGGTTCAAAGTCTCGGTATCGGTCCCAGTATCGGACACCCGATTTTCAACTCGGTCGCGGTATCGGGCGATACGCAAATATACACTATTTAGAGAGTGCAAAAAATATCGGAAAAAATATAGAAAATTAAAAAAAAATAAGATTAACAATGTGGACCAATCAGATATGTTCAAAACCATCTTTTAATATGCATTGCATTATACAATTGGTAATACTGAAGCGCGAAGGACTTGTCAGATTAAATATTTATTATTAATTTGCTAATATTTAACAGTATTCAACAACCCATTATTTTTGGGAATTTTTAGAAATTCTAAATATTTTTTTTTGGAATTCTAAACATTAATAACATTGTATTGTAAACCATTAATAATATTGCATAGTAAACCATTAATAATATTGCATAGTTGTCAGATTCAATATTGCATAGTAAACCATTAATAATATTGAAAAACAATCTAATGCAACATATAACTAGATAAAAAAAATTTACATGGAAGATAAATATAAATGATTACAATGTTTCATCATTTTCATCTCCCTATCTAGTTGCGGTATCGATCATACGGATTTGGATAAGGGTAATTTCTTTCAGTTGGAAAAAGCAATTTTTTTAAAAAGGATTTGAATAATTTTTTATAAAAAAATAACATTTTTTATAACATTTCTTATAACATTTTTGTATAACATTTGTTTTTATAAAATAATAATATCTAGTTTTGGAGCCATTATATAAAATAACATCCAAAAAATAGAGTTAAAAAATGTCATGTTCAAATATTATCTACCATCACAATTTTTTTAAAAAGCAAACAACATTTTTTATAATTGATCCATATTTTTTTGAAGAAGTAATTTTTTTTAAAAGATTTGAATATTTTTTTTATAAAAAAATAACATTTTTTATAACATTTTTGTATAACATTTGTTTTTATAAAATAACAATATCTAGTTTTGGAGCCATTATACAAAATAACATCCAAAAAATAGAGTTAAAAAATGGCATGTTCAAATATTATCTACCATCACAATTTTTTTAAAAAGCAAACAACATTTTTTATAGCATTTTTGTATAACATTTGCTTTTATAAAATAACAAATGTTTGAGAGACTTTTTGATAATTGATCCATTTTTTTTTTGGAAGAAGCAATTTTTAATTTTTTTATAACATTTAAAACAAACACCTAGCTACCAAAGATTTAAAAGATTTTTTATAACAATTAAAACATTTTAAAAAATAGCATTTAAAACAAATACCTACACACGGCACATCTTTGAAAAAAACACATCTTTAAAACAAAAAAACAACAACAAATCTTTAAAACAACAAAAACCCTACCTGCCTTAATACATCACAAAAAAACAAGCACGACACATCTTTAAAACAAAACAAAAAAAAACCTACCTGCCTTAATACACCGCAACCCACAACCACAACAAATCCCCCCCCCCCAAAGATTTCGGCCAAACCGCAACACCCAACCCCCCCACACACACCCCCCCCCCCCACAAAGATTTCGGCCGACGACAGAAGAGAAGAAGAGATTTCGGGGAAGATTTCAGAGAAGAAGAGAGAGAGTGAATGAAACAACAAACTCTACAAAGATTTTGATTTATAGCTGAAGTTGGACAAACCCTTGACCATTTTTTTGTCTTCTCCGTACAAATCTGCGGCCAAAAGGTATGTAAAACACAAACCCGTGAGATTCTTTTATTTTTCTTGTTTTTTACTTCATCTCTCTTAATTTTTTTGCTTCAACTCGGCTGAGACGAAACCGCAACGTCCGATATTTCGCTCTTGTAACTCGTAGCGGTCGATTTATCGGCGAATTAGGGCTATAACGTCCGATATATACTATTTTTCATAACGCGACTCGGTTTCGTATCGGAGGCTGCCGATTCCGAGTTAACTCGGCCGAGTCTTTGAACCATGTCGACACCGGAGCATCCACAAGGGGAAGACAAGGCCACACCTTGGCCAAAGCACGCATAATCAATATCGTTAGCTTAAGCATTAAGTACTAACTCAGAACGGGATTGAAACCATCCAAATCGGTCTACTATATACACATGCTCGAACAAGCCCACGCAATTGATGTGGCTACTTGAGATGAACCTCTAGAACATGAACTTAGAATAACTATCGTTGTTCCCCAAAAGTGGGAAGAAGTCACTAACATAATATGGCTTTGTATCCTGGATGGGAGTGGGAACCGTCCTTAATAATGAGCAAAAATATCGAAGAAGTCTCTGACATCGAACCTAACCTCCTTGCCGAAAGGGGACCTAAGTCCCCTATAACAAGCACCTTAGCATAATAAAAACTGGTTTGAGTGACCCATTAATACGCCAAAGAGATATTAAAAAGATCTCTTATAAAGTACTCAAAGGAATCCTCATAAATCGCAAATGCACCTAGAACGTTGTCGGAGCAACAAAAGCCATTAACAGGAACACAATTAATGGCTCACCTAAGGGCATACGACTAAGGACAACAACAACGGATGCATTGGTCTCGAATAAATGCGTCCTATACTCAAGTTCGTGCCTCCTCGTCGTACACCTCAACTTTCAAAGACATTCTTTGTATCGAGTTGGTGTGATGAGTCTGTACTGGTACCCCCTTTACATCTAGGGCTCATCGAATCCCTTTACATCTAGGGCTCATCGAATCCCTATTTCGTATATTCAGAGCCTCTAAACCTTAACAAACTAGTTAGCATACAAACCTTACTTTTGGCCTTTTCATCAAGTCATCCCCTCCATTTTACTCATGGCTTACCCACTTTTACCACTCTTTACGTTTTCTTGTTTAGACTCACCACTCTCTCATTGTTGCTCCTCCTGTCACCCCATCCATCCTTTTTTTATTATTTTATTTTATATATTTCTTATATTTCCTAGTATTTTAAAAACATTTAAGGGTTTTCTATATGGATTCTATTGCTCTGAACACTGAACACAAACGTCAAGCGGTTTGAGATCATTAGATTGAACTCGGGCTGATGGAAATAAGTAAAGCTTCAGAGTTATTTTAGTATTTCCCACTATTCTAAAAAACCTGCCTAGTCCCGCCTAGGCTTGAGGCTTGGGAGGAACGTCCCGCCTTAAGCTTTTTACGCCTTATTCTTGGTAAAACCCTTAAGGCGCACTTTTTTCTAAAAACAACAGTGCTTTAGTGAAACGATATCGCCTTTTGAAGATTTTTTTTACTAACCGGAACATTATCTCATCCAAAATAATCAAATAGTATTTTAATTTGCATATATTCGGACATATTTTTATGATATGTACAATTTTAGTATTTTAATAGCCTTGTTATTGTTAAAAAATATTAAAATATATTAAGAAGGCCTAAACGCCTTTTTACGCCCAAGGCCCGCCTAGGCTTCTAAGGCTTAAGGCTTGGCCTCCACGCCTCGATCACGCCCCGCGTTTTTTAGAACCTTATTTCTAGTTCTTTTAGTTTTATTAGTTTTTAACCCTATAATACAAAACAACAAAAATGCGATAAAATTAGAAAACTAATAAAAATAAGAGGAGTTTTTATTAGTTTTCTAATTTTATCGCATTTTTATTGTTTTGTATTTTAGGGTTAATGGGAAGCATTCTAGAAAAGGGCAATTAAGGAAAACGTTCTCTTTGGTCATGTGACATCGCATGGGCCTAGGCCCATTTCCATGACCTCATTCTAGATCCTTCCCATTTGCCCCTATGGTTTCCTTTTACCCCATATATTCTACATTTCACTACCTTAAGTATTACTCCCCAGAGAGAGTATTTTTGTATTGCAATTGATGGCTCAATTTACGTCAATTGGTATCAGAGTGAGGAACGGTCCACCAATTGTTGTTGCTGTTGCTGTAAGATCAAAATCGTGAAACACAAGCAACTAATGGCATCGAGGAAATTTACCTAAGCCGAGAGACGAAGTGCCCGATTGGAAGAAATCGTAACCATGCTTGCCCGCAAAGTGGACTTCCTCCTCCACGATCGCCACCACCACGAACCCACCTCCCCCACCTCCGCCCTTCCACCATCTAACGACCATCCGATCACCTGTTTTCGGCCAAACCTCCTGCAATAACCCCCCCCTCCCCGCGCACTGTGTCAGCCCTCCCAAACCACCGCCGTGCAAAACCCTAGTTGACCCTTCCTTTTTCACAAACCAAACCCCGGCTTGTGATCGAAACCCTAGGCCGACCGGCCTTATCCAAGCCAAATCCCCCGCTATAGACCAATCATGAAAACCCAACCTTAATTTCACGAAGCGACTCCCAATTGACCTCCCCCTCGCCGGTCCTTCCCGACCTCTCAACCAACTGGTCTCTTCAAATCTTTACCCACCTAAAATCTCGATCCGACATCCCTTAGCCCAACCTTGATCTTTCATCCTCTGACCTGTTCGCCCAACTCCCAATACAATACGACTCGCCTCTATTTGAGCCACACCCGACCCCTGGAAACCCAACAATACCCACCACCCAATCTATAACCCACGACCTGACTCCATCCTCCCTATTGACTTTGCCATCTCTGTCCTCAACAACCCTTAATGATTCCACCTATGATTACCGCCGTCGGGTTAAAGAGTGGTTATACAAACCCCTAATTTTTAATCGCCCACGCATACAATTTGAACATTTTGAAGGCGAAGCCTTACCCCAAAGTCTACTTCCTTCTATGGGGATGGGAGAGTCACGATGCACGAGGAGAGGAGCACCGATACCACTCCTTTAGACTCCCTGAACCCTAAGGTGACACCCTTTATGTCGATTGATGACCGTCATTGCTTTCTCTGTTATGAGCGGGGGAACTTGATGGATGGTTGTCCTTATTACCCTCCAGAGGAGCCCAAAGCCTCAGCTTATGATGATGCCCTTGATCCTATGGATCCACCCTAGTTCACGCTCCCCGGCCACGAATCCAACCCGTTTTTGAGGATTTTGTTGAGGTTGAGGATGGGGACCCAGTGGATCCGTCACTTGGGGATGGCTACTTGGCTCTAACACTCCGCCTTCTCTGCAAGAGCCTTCATGGAGATATTAGGGTGGATCTTCCGATGTTTGATGGACATTTGGATCTTAACGCCTTGTAGATTGGATTGATGCGATGGAGACGGTGTTCGATTACAAACGTATCACGGGCGCAAGTGTGTTCAGTTGGCTGCCTCCATTGTCATACACCCACCACGACGTTTTGGAGTGGATATCTCCCCCTTCACTTGACGCTCGTCGCTTCGCACGATTACAAGACCGCCCGTCCTTTTATTATGGTGAGCGTGGCCATTTAATTGGTACGTTCCCTCATTATCATCGCGACGTTCCTGCACCTCCAGTGGTTCAGCATGTCCCTCCTCATCCACCACCTATCCAGATGCTGCCCTTACCTGTCGATTATGTCGCACCTGTGCCAGGTGATGTGATGGGCCTTGATGCTCATCAGGATGACGACCCTTTATCTATGGCGCTCCAGCTACTTTCACGGAGTTTCCATGAGGATATACGCATTGATATTCCTATATTCGATGGACGATTCTTTCCCGATGCCATGTTTGATTGGTTGGCTTCCATTCAGACAGTTTTTTATTACAAGAGGGTTCAGGGCCGCTCTTGTGTTCTCCTTGTTGCCACCAAATTTCAGGGATTCGCCCGAATTTAGTGAAATGATCTTTGCTATCGACGGACAACTACATGGCTTTCCCTGACACGAGACGTCTACGGTGGTGGAGTATACCGAGCAATTCCAGCTTCATTGCACTAGGGCTTGTCTCCTCGAGACTGAGGATCAGCGGATCAGCCGCTATATTTTGGGCCTCCAGTTATATATTCATCCTGATCTGGGATTACGAGAGATACCGACCTTTCTGAAGGCGGTAGAGTATGCTACGAAGGTCGAGGCTTATAACATGGCACCTCTATTAGTCCCTGCTATTGCTCCTCCTCCAGTGTCCGCATCCTCTACCACTACTCCAGTCACCACTACTGCCTCCGCAGCGTCGCATTCGGGCCCTCCCACATTCCGATACTACAATTATGGCAACGTTGGACACCGAGCTTCAGAGTGCTCCCTTACACATCGCCGTGCGCTTTTAGCGATGGAGTGCCCCCTAGAGTATCTTGATGAGTCCGAAGAGCCTCCTCGCCATGCATCGACTCAATGGGCATTCTTGCTCCTCATCTGCGCTCATCAAGCCAACTTTGCTCTTTGGGAGGTGAAACAGCGGTTGAAGCGGACATTTCGAAATGACAGCATCGAAGATATAATATATTTCTATATATACACGGTTATCTCGGACTGCGTTCCGGAAAAAGTAGTCTACTTGAAAGAAGGGGCGGGCACTCTTGTCTTTCAACCCCACTATACTATTCATAGTTGTGGGGGACTACTCTCTCCTAGATACTAGGAGTAGCCAAACTCATGCGCCAGCAGCCCGCGCATCTGCGCATGCATCCCGATCACCCCTGTGTGCTAGATGGCCGCCCCCTAGGGATAGAAGGTCTATTTGCATAAGTAAAGAAAATGCCAAAGAAAAGGATTCAAAATAGAATAGAAGAAATAACCTGATCGCTCGTTAGGACATTCAAGACCTGACGTACTGCTGACAAGGAGAGAGACTGCTTCGACCTTCAGTTGGACTTTCACCACCGGTACATTCGACAGAAGTTCTCCATCAACTCATCATGCAAACCAATCAAACGGGCATTGAACTCGATCAACTCTTTTTAAGAGGAGGGGGGGGGGGGGGGATGGGATGGGAATCCATATTAGTTTTCCTTTTTTTTTATTCTTTTATTTCTTTTTCTTTCATCCCTTTTAATTGGTCTCCAAGCATGTTTGGGACTAATTAGGTATATTTTTGTTAATGATTGTCCTTTTTAGTCTTTTAGGTAATTACTTGGCTAGCAAGTAATGCCTCCCATATAAATACTTATGTACTCCTCCTCATTTGAGGACATTCCTTCATTTTGAATATGAGAAATTCTTAGTTTCTCTCTCTAGAATTGGTGTTTGTTTTGTTTTGAGCCTTTGACGTGTAGTTTATGTCAGTAATAGCTCTAGAAATTGAATTTAGAGATAATTCGTACGTCTATTTGAAATTTCTGGAAAAACAACATATGCCCGGTTGTTGCCGGTGGACAAGATTGTCTTAGCCCGCGAGAAAGAGGAAGATGTAATAATTTCGTTGCCACGTGGACCGAGAGAAGAGAAGGGGGTAGCCGCGGAGAAGGAACAACTTAGAAAGGGTGAGGATCTCGGAAAAATGATGTTGAGTCGATCAAAGTTGGCTATGCAGGGTGAGGGTTCCAAGACTGTTGATGAAATTGCCAATTTTTACTGGTTTGGGAAAGGACCTGGGCTTTTCAATTTGGATTTTAAATTAAGGGCCCTGTATGCTGAATTTTTAAAAAAAGGCCCAAAAGAAATTATGGGTAATGTGGGACCAAAGTCAATTTTATCTTTGGATTTTGAAATCAGAGATGATCCGGGATCAAAAAAGAAGGGTGTGATTCTTTCTCTTTGCTTCGAAATAGCAGATAATGATTTGGAGGAGGAAGGCGATTTGTCAGATCAGAATTACAGTGATGAAGATCACTTTATGGTGGAGTAAGTCAATTGTGTCGGGTTTGGGAGTTTGGTGAATCCAGCAAAACCCGAGATTTAATCATCAACCGAATCTGCATGTTGAATCTCCACATTCAACAAATATGGAGAAGGTCGAACAGGTTCATAAAGACTTCCGATTGTATTACAGCAGTTAAAGTAATAGCAAGGAACCTGTCCAGGTTTCCGTATCAAAATCCAGTGGAGAATTTCTTGCTTCACAGAAGAAGATGATTCTTGGGAGGAAGATACTGTGGGAGGGATTCCAGTTGATGAACTTGCACTCGAGACAGCCAATCTCGGATGTAGTGTTCATGTTCATGAGGGCATAACACATCTGGAGCTCCTAATTGATTGTCCAGGACTAATTGGGGAAGCACCACTCAACCACCTAGGGATGAGTCCGAGCAACAGCCCCTTGCCGGTGGATTGGATTTAATTTATCTGGGAAAATTAGGTCCCAACCCTGGGAAAATTAGGTTCTAACCCATGTTTCCCACACGCTGGTAGTTGGTCTAATATAGCAATACTAACTAATATAACCAAATAAGGGAAACAAGGAATGGGATCAGAACCATAGTTGTCAAATCGTGAATCGAAAACCCTATGAATCGTGAATTGTGAATCAAATCAGTATAAAATGTTGAAAATATAGAAAATAATGTATATAGACAACTCTAGAATATGTAGTAAAACATGTGACCTAAAACAAATTTTAGGACGTGATTTCATTGAAATATAACTAATAAAATAAACTTCCATTGTCATTACTAAAATAAAGATTTGTCTTTCAATGTTTCTATATTCAAAAGATAATACACAATATAATATATCTAAATAATAAACCAATAAGTATTCTCTTTATGATCATTGTTCATATCACTAGATGCCTCTGTTGTCAGTATCTTATGGTATGCAAAACGTATCCCGATACGATACACGATACACAAGTAAAACGATACGAATCATACCCCCGTATCACAAATGTCCTATATCCCAAGCATATCGTTTCGTGTCCCGATGCGTTATGCATATCTTACGAGACACGATACACGTAGTTTAGCCAAATTTTCAGCCAAAAAAAACTCTAATTTCGAACTCTTTTGGGCTTCCAATTGTACGATTCTTCTCGTCCCAACCTTTTTGTGCTTTTGCGAATCTCATGAAGTTGCTTTCATTGGATTGTTTTGCCTCTATGTAACTTATATATGAAGTTTTACATGTCAATAGATTGTTTTGCTAACTTAGTCTTAATTTGTTATAAAATATTGAAGCCGACTAGTTCGACACGTGTTAGTATAATCACTCAAACAACGTTATGCATATTGAACGATGCTTATTTTAATCAAATTCCCACATTAATCTTATTTTAAAAAAAAAATAAAAATTGATTAGACTCTTTCAATAGCGGGTACATTGCGTATCGCTTGATACTGTTGCCAAGTTGGAAAATCGGGCGTTTAACCATAAATTGAAAAGTCACAAAAGGCAAACTTCTTCCTATCAAACAATGTAATAATGGCATAAAATTGGTTTAAAACGATAATATGTTGGATAACTGATTGTAAAGTGTTTTCTTTATCTTGTTTTTTAAAATTTTCTATTTTTTGTATTGTATCTTACGAGACGTATCCCGATAGGATTCAGAATACGCGATAAGTAAGGTTTTTGATATGCGACACATATTTCAATTTGGCAACTATGCTGGATGCAACTAATAAAATAACAATAGACTATAAATATAATTACAATACAATAGAAAAAATATAATAAATAAAGATTAAAAAAATAAAAATACATTATAGATAGTATATATATATATATATATATAATAAAAACACATTATAGATATAATAACAATTAACAACTAGTGTCAATTGTTAATTGTTAGTAGTTTTTGAAAATTCTTAATAACTAGTGTCAATTTTTAGAATTTAAAAATTTAGTGTTTAAAATTATAAATGTGAATTTGATTATTAGATAATTTTATAGATATTCACATTTAATATTCTAAATGATAAAAGCAGAAACAAACTAATCTAAATAACACCACCACCACCCCACCACCCCACCACCACCACCAACAAAAGAAGAGGAAACTCTTTCTCAAAACATTCTTTATAATTCTCTCGAAGTCTAATTACAATATGAGGCGAGGGGCCCATTTATAGGTTAGCTTGCTAATTAAGCTAAGCTGAAAATGTCTAAACTACTTTCATTAACCCTACTGGATGAAAGAATATTAGAAAGGAAAAAAACACCCTCAGATAGGCTAAGGGCTTTACATCTTTGAAAATAAGAAAAAAATTGTATGTATCCCTAACTAAAAAGAGACTATGAACAAGTAAGAATAACTAATGTAAAGAAAACCTTAAGATGTTTTTTTTTTTTGGCCTTAAGTCTGAATCTGAACCATTCAGACTAAAGAGGTACCAAAAGTGTTCTTTGTTTTAAATGATTAAGGGGTTAATGACTATATTTGGCTCTGAATTGTTAAGAGGTAAAAGTACCTCCGATTCTGAACGCTGAATCTGATTCTATCTAATTACATCCATTCATAAAAACATACTTTTCAGATTCAGATTTTAGACTTAAAATTCATAATTCAGATTCAGATGAATAAACAAACGCAACCTAAATCTAGGGTGCCAACTCCATCACTCTCCTCTACTGACAAAAACTCGACCACGAACGTGAAAGTAAAATGTAGCCATCGTCTGAAACATGCAAGAACTATCGCTCTCCCAACCAAGGAGGGAAGCACTCCACGGAAACGCCCTGCGTATAGACTCGCAGACAGGTGGGGACGACTAATAAAAAATCCCAGTAGTAATGGTCGACATGCATGCATTCAGTCCTGAAGCTTACCGCATTGGTAATCAAGACAAACGCATTAGGGAGGGCCATCGATACCAAACGAGGGCCATATCACCTACAATGAGCCGCTCTGATGTTAGGCGTTGAAAACTGATCTATGAACATGCCTCTAATGGCTCCCATAATGGGTCCACATACTCATGGTGTCACGCAAACCCACCCAACGCAACACGTCAATCTCAACATGAGATTCACAAGAGCTAACCCTGTTAAAATCAACATTATTCTCATAAAGTGGAAAGAAATTACCAAATACAAAAAGACAAAGCCTCTTGAAAGTGTGCGAGTCCTCCACCCATCCTCGAAAAAGATATCGAAGAAATATGTGATATCAAACCCAATCTCTTCATCGAAGATGGAAAGAAGTCTCCGAGGTCAAAACGCCTCAGTCTTAAAATTTATGACACGAGTAAGCCAAAGATCCTCGACGAAGATATCGAAGAAATCCGCAATCGAATACACCGGGTGTCAACGGGTGAACGAAGCTCAAACAAATGTGTCCTATACTCGAGCTTCACCTCATCATATTCAGATTCCCAATAAATGACTGCCTCCCCGCACTACTTAACTCGTAAACGACACTCCTCATATCGGGCTAATGTGATGAGTCCGGCTTGGTATCCATGTCCTCAACGTGCCAATAAGAGCGTTCACTCTCCAATTGCTTAATCTTCCCCCTAATTTCCTTTAGAGCCTCTCGATAGTATGCCTCAACCTCCTTAATCTCTTCCTCAATTTGCTCAACAGAATCCAAATCATCATGGTTCAAAGTCTCGGTCTTGGTCCCCGTATTGAAAGCCCAATTTTCAACTCGGTCGCTGTATCAGACGGTACGCAAAGATACGCTATTTAGAGTCCAAAAAATTCCCCAAAAAATATAGAAATGTTTTAAAAAATGAGATTAATAATGTGGACCATTTAGATAAGTTCAATACACCCTTTAATATGCATAACATTTTCTAATGTATTAAAACTGATGCGTGTCAGACTTGCCAGATTCAATATTTCATAATAAAATAAAAAAATGTTCTTATTTCCACCACAAACGACCTTGCTACAAGAATCGCAAAAACCTTCTTATGTCCACAAAGAGCACTTTCAAGCTCCCAGCCAATATCTACTTTAGGAGCCATTCATCAAATAAAAATAAAGGATACAAGTGTTATTTTTTTTACAATTGATCTTTTTTCTTTACGAGTGTTACATATGTTATATTTTAACAAATGATTTTTTTTTAAATGTTACACCAAGTATTTTCTTACAAATGATGTTTTTTTACAAATGTATACTTTTACCAAATGTCATTTGTTTACAAAATTTAATAACGTATTTATTAAAAATGAAAAAGCAAGTTTTTAAGATTTTTGACAACAAATTTTTACAAAACCTTTCATATTTTGTTGTATAAAACGAGGAGAAAAAAGGTTCTTAAGAGTTATTGACAACAAATTACAAAATATTTATTTGTATAAAATAATAGTGGTGAATTTTTTCCTTCATTTTTTTTTTGGCTTTTAAACACTTTGTTCTTAGAAAAATAAAAATAAAAAATGCTAACAGAATAGGCATTGAAAGAGGCGTGTGCCTTTTTCATTCAGATATAAATAGAAAAACTGATTGACCTTTTACACACCACTAGACCCAAGAGGTTTTCTTTCCCAAGATCGTTTCTTACAAAGATTACAAAAGATGGTTGCTGCCGATAAGAAGAAAGGAGAGGGAACTTTGCCGCTGACTGAGAATGAGAAGAGAGAGAGAGCTCGGCTAACTAAGAAAGAAGAGAGTATTTTGAATCGTCCTCTTTTTTTTTTCTCAATCCGATATAACCTTCATTATTGCTGTGCTCCCCAACTATATTGCATCGTCCCTTCTTCTTTTTTCCAAACTATCTCGGCCAATATCTCGTCCGATATTTTCTCTCGACCGATATATAGGGTTATATTTCGGGATCGTTGAGAAATCGCCAAGATAATACGATGACCCTCTAGGCCTAGTCAACTCGGCCGATACCTAGTCAACTCTGCCGAGACTTTGAACCAAGCAAATCATTAGATGTGGGCTCCAAGGTGGGTGTGGGGCAATGCTTAAAAAGAGGAGTATTGAGGCGAGGCAAGGCGAGGCGTAACCCTTACAAAAAAGAGAGAAATAATATTAAAAAAATACTAATAAAACCCATAGTTGTTAAAGGCGCGCCTAGGCGTGCGCCTAGTCTCTAGGCTCACCAAGGCGCAGCATTGGCGCCTCGCCCCACCTCAGGCAAGGCCCCTTCAATAAGGCGCGCACCTTGTGCGCCTAGGCTCCAGGCTTAAAAAACGCATAGGCGCGCATTGTTAATTTTTTTTCTACAAAATTCCCCCAATATGAGAATTGATCAATTAGTATGTATGACATTATGTATTATTAATGAAATATGGAGAATTGAACTGTATTCCACCCAAAAACTAACCAAAGTCGAGCATAAGTTGTGGTGAAACTGTCTTTCTCACTAGTCACTATTTAGGCAAAAGAAACCAAAAAACTCGAACATTGTTGCATCTCCAATTGATTTTAATTTTTCTTTTCACACATTGGAGTGCATATATTTCAAAATATATTAATATCTTTCCTTTTGTTGATTACTTGATGATTAAAATGTTAAGTAATTTTAGATATTTGATTTTATGTTTCCTTCCATATGGTATATTAGATATATCTTCTTATGCGTCTCTTGATAATCTT
This sequence comes from Sambucus nigra, assembly GCA_949130495.1. Classification (NCBI taxonomy): domain Eukaryota; kingdom Viridiplantae; phylum Streptophyta; class Magnoliopsida; order Dipsacales; family Adoxaceae; genus Sambucus; species Sambucus nigra. The sequence continues at coordinate 663,626,042 of OX422210.1, forward strand.
GTATAATAGCAATTTATGCTATTTTCAAATTTTAGATCATAAAATAATTTTGTTATTAAAGATATACAATTTTTGCATGTCTTGTATAATGTGCGCCTCACTTCGATTAGGCGCGCGCCTCGCCTTGTGCCTTGCGCCTAGGCTCTAGGGAGACATTGGCGCCTTGGTGCGCTTTGCGCCTTAAATAACTATGATAAAACCATAAAAAATAAAGTAACAAAGAAATATAAAATAAAACCGCAAAAAATATCTTTTGAGGACTTTCTCACAGTTTTAACATTTTTTCCCCGAGATGATTTAAAAAAAAAAATAATTTAATAAAATCAATTTTAACATATTGGTTAGTTTACAATATGACAATAAATCAATCAACGCAAAGTCATTTTTTTTTTAATTTACATATTGTTAATTATATGATATGACACTAAATTAATGGGGCATAAACCACATAGTCCCTCAAACATTTTTTATTACACGTTTAGTCCAAGCCTTTTTATTTGTTCTAAAAAATCCCTTAACATGCTGCTAGCGTGGACTTTAAAAATAAGAGAAAATTGCTTAAATGGGTATTTGAGGGACTTTTTGGAACAAAATAAAAAGACTTGGACTATGTATTAAAAAATATTTGAGGGACTTTTTGGTATTTGATCCTAAATTAATCAATGCAAAATCAAATTGGAAAAATCATTTTTTTAGTTTCATTCACATATTGATATTTTATAATATGACCATAAATTAGTCAATGCAAAATCAAATTGACAAATCATTTTTTTTAGTTTCATTCTCGTAGTGGTTAGTTTATAATATGACATATTGGTATTTTTTAAAAATTTCTTTCAAGTTAAAATGGTAATAGTACAAAAGTCAAGGGCAATTTTAAAACAAAAAAAGGAAAAAAAGAATAAGAGTTAGTAGATTAAAACAATAATTTTTGTAAGTTAAGTGCAATTTTAGGAAAATAAAGAAGTTAACCTTTAAAAAAACAGTGAATTTGAAAAAAAAAACACAGATTATTCTTTTAAAAAACAGAGTATTTAATTTAGTAGAATTATAACAAAAAAAATATAGTTCTTGATGCAAGAAGAACATTTTTTTTTCCCCGCCTCGGGGCGTGAGGCGCATCGAGGCCCACTGAGGCGTCAGCCTCAAATTCAACCCTGAAGGCAATTTTTTCAGTGCTTCGCATCGAGTGATTTTTTTTAACATTGGTGTGGGTATGGTGGTTTGTTTGAGGGATGTTAGATGAGGATTTTCTGGCATGTTAGAAAAGTGGGAGTGAGAATCAGAGGCCTGAGAAACGCGAGGGGCTGTTTGAACATATTTTTCAGACAGTATAGAGGGGGCTGAAATTATGGGGCAGATTTTGGATTTTCAGAAAATGTGGGGGCTGAAAAGTTATTTTCAGAAATAGTGGGGGAAGGTTGGGTGTGGCCTTTGCAACGACTTTAACATTTGTAAATTTAAGGGGGGTTTGTGTTAATATTTGAAGACCAAGAGGGGCTGAACAGATATTAATTAAAGGAGGGGCGTAATTGGTATTGCCTCCAAAAAATGGGGTTAGGGTTTGCACTTTTCTTGGTCTCACACAAGAAACAGATGTGAGAGCATCCATAACCCATCTCAAACACGTGTGTTTGGTGGGCACGTGTGGTTTTGGGGTGATGGTAGTGGTGGGGATTTGGTGGAGGTTGCCGCACTCCGGTGAGGGCTGTGGGAATCCAGCCAACGATGGGAGCTGCCGGATTCATGTGTTTGAGATAGGTGTGTCGTTTGAATGGTAGATCTAGGGTTGGATCCCTAGGGTTTATCCAACCCTCACCTCGATCACTCCAAATCTCCTCCATGAAGGCCCTTGGCCATACATTGTGCTCACTTCTATATTTTAAGAGATGAATGTGAGATATTTCTTGGCCATTGGCTTCTAAACATTATGTTGCTTTTGTGTGGTTAGTAATATACGTTTCCGCCCTTTAACTTCACATCAGACACGTATCCCTAACTAAAAGGAGACTATGAACAAAAAAAATAACTAATGTAAAGAAAACCCTAAGTCAAGGGTGCCAACTCCATAACTAAATATGCTAAACCATTTAATCAATTTTTCTCTCTTATGCTTCTTTGATGTAAATATGGCCAAGCAGGGCTTGCTATATTAGTTAATTTGTTAATTTTTCTAGAATGATTTAAAACTTTATATAAAAATACATCTTTGATTGCAGAGGGCAGTACTTAATGTATCTTCCTCAACTCGACTTTTTGTGCAGTTTTTCTTGTTTCTTTATAGTTCAAATCTTGTGAACTTGTGAGTTTAACTCATTCTTCAATGAGGAGATTATAAATATCCTTTTTGTATTCAAAGTAGAAAGGTGAAGAGGGAATTGACAATTCTTACTGTAATATAAAATTTGTTGGGTCCTATTGTAGGGTGAAAGGATGTATGTTAAAAAGGAGTGGTGCGGAGATTAAAAGTGTCATAAAATCAGTTTTCATATTGTCTCGTAGTTGACAATGATACAAGAAGATGTTAATATATCCTTATATTTGGTTACTTAGTTGTTAATCTTATACTGATTTATATTTTCTTATATTAACTATGGAAAATATACTTTTATATTAATATTTTTTTTTCTTCCTGCACCCATATCCTATTTTTTAAGAATTTTTGAATCGCCGATATTCTTATACTGATGTATATTGTCTTATATTATTTATAGAATAATATAATATATTTTTATATCAATATTATTTTCTTCCCGCACCCGTATCCTATTTTTTAAAGAATTTTTGAATCGCCGCACCCCCATCGTGTCGCGCCTGCAATTCACACTGGCATCTGTGCTTCTTAGCATGTTTTGATATCATTTGGCATTGGATATATACGGCATTGCTTAGAGAAATAATGGTTTCAATTCTGACTCCTTCATAACCTAAAGTTGAATGCTGTGGGCTCCCTGGTGTGCTTGCATTGCGACACATCCGGTACTGTAATCCTTTAGGGGGGAAGCTTTTACTGTTAAGCTGCTTCAGCATCTTGTTATTAATATCTTTTGAACTTAATATTTTATAATATTTGCATTTAAGAATTGTTAACCTTCTGTATTAAAAAAATTATACATACTTGCGCATTTACACGAACTATTGATTTCTGATGCAAATGATGAAGTGTCATCACGTGTAATGGGGGGTGGGGGTGGAGGTGGGTGTCCAATTAATAACATGTTGTGACACCCCGACTAATTAAACACCGGGTAGCTACTCCTTTATAAAATTAATTCAAAATGCCAAGTTGGCTCAGTTAACAGCATCACTGTCGAAAACGTTTTATTATTTCTAACCACCTAGTATTTAAAAAGTAAGTGCCGAATTTTATTACATCTGATTAACATGCAACAAGAGTAATGAATAACTAAATAACACCATTCACCATACTGAAGTAAAAAGAATAACCATCACAATATGTAAATAAAACCTGGAGGAAAAACTCCTCAATACAAATCCCACAACTGATAAGTAAACTGAAATAAATAACTAAAACTGAATACTGAGCAATACATGCTAGAGTCTGAAAACTGAAATGTAAAAATGCTCTAAATAGGAATGGGCAACATGCCCTACAACTGATAGATAGTGACTCTGGAATCCAAAAGATAGAAGCGTCTATGAGCAAATCCCTGTAGCTTCCACAACCAGCTACAGCACGTCACCTGAATGAGAATCCTATGCTTGGTGTCCTTGTGGCTGGGCACCTAAAATGGTTTTACAAGAAAATATATTTGAAAGCAAATGGGTCAGAGCCCGAAAGTGGAAATCATTTTAAAAACCTGCAAGTGCTTTAAAACATTTAAAACATTAAATGCAAAGTACATGTTAGGACGTACACTCGCATGATATTCTCACCTCTCGTCTAACTGTGCACTCCTAACGTAAGTACCCATCTATAATTAACCTTTCCACTAGCTAAATGACAGCGTAACTAGCTAGACTACCAAAAGTTCTACCCTTTTACTTGGTTCCAATCATCATAACAACGCTCGTAATTAAATAGGGGTTTTAACGTAAACTCAGTTACTAAATATGCCATTGATATAACTATCAGCTAACTCATTATATATCTCGAAACAATACCGGAATATTTTTACAACATTAACCTGAGGATTCCCATTAATTAAATGTATATTATTCACATCATAAATATACGATACAAGCACCCCGCAATCTAAGCTGTAGTGCACACATACTCTGCTATCCATCCCGGTACATCACGTACATAAGGATCACATATTCCGAATCTCTAAGGAATAGTTCAGATAACACAAATCACAAATAGTGGAGGCGAACATAGTCACCATCACATGGGTCACGCACATACCTACGCTCCCATGGTCAGCGGACTTATTAATGTCACAATAAGTCTTTCTATGACCTATGTTCATCAAGGTACCAGTCTATATCCCCCCCGTAGGCACACAAGGATTAGAGGGTCCTAAGCGAACGAAACCTCCCGTGATAGCAAGTATGGTAGGTATGTCATACAAACAATCCATATACTAATACTAAGTAAACACACATCTTAGTAATACCGTATTTTAATCGTAGTACATATCGCATTCTTGTACTAACTAATTATCACAACTTATTTTATTCCGGTTCATAATTATACGCGCTATAATTCATCCTCACATCGTAGTAGTCACTCACGTCTCAACCCAAATGATTCATTGAATATAACTCTCGTATATGATTTACTCATCCCAACAACCCAAAAGTCCCAAATAAGTCACTATATCATCAAAGGAATGCTAACTCTACCCTTGAACCATCTCCCGGAACTCCAAAAGTCAAAACAGTCCAAAAAGGGGCAAACTGTCAACTCGTTAGAAGTCTCGTTCGAACGAGGCTTCGAACGAGTTTGGACTGTCAGGTCGTTAGAAGTCTCGTTCGAACGAGGCTGTTCGAACGAGGTCCCAGTTCGTTCGAACGAACTGACCCTTCTAACGATATCTCGTTCGAACGAGATATCGAACGAAAATCCTACTCGTTAATAACGACTGGTCAACTCGTTAGAAGCTCATTCGAACGAGCTCGTTCGAACGACCTGGGGGCTGCTTCTAACGAGATGCCAGTTTCGGCCCAGAATTTCCCAAAACTCGTTTTTCACCATTTTTATTCCTCAAACCTCTTCTAAAATTCGTTCCCACAATATATTGAGTTCTCTAAACATCCTCAAACATGTTAAGGGGTTATACTAACATCATTAAAGGGTTTGATATCATCTAAACATCATTAAATCACAATTTCTACACTAATTCCCAATTTTCTTCAAGAACATAAACCCTAACTTTTTCTCATCATAAATTCCCAGATTTTAATTCGTTTATACATCACCTAGATATGAAATATCCGAAATTAAATCTCCCAACAATGTTTCTACATGCAAACCTATCCCAACATTCAATAATAACTTCAAATTTCATGGGTTTTCTTTTAATCTTTCAAGAACAATTAAGATTCTTCAATTTCTAACATGGAAAAGACATTCTCAGTAATTAAATGGGAATAAAGTCACTTGCCTTGGTTTGATTTCTGAATTTGGTGTGGATTCGGTGTAGAATTTCTGCAGAATTCCTCTCTCTCTCTCCTTCTCCAAGCTTTCTTCTCCAAAAGGCTATGGTGGCTAGGGTTTGCTTTGGGGAAACTTATGAAACCTAATTTCAATAAACCTCCGTAGCTTGTTGGGTTAATAAGGGTTGGTTGGGGTCAATCCTTATCAGATTACAACTCTCAATTTTCGTCACTTTTAATTACCCAAAAATACCAAATTACTAAAATACCCTTTAAGTTACCGGTACGGTCTAAAATTACCCCGGGACCCAAGCTATACCCCCGGCTAGTGTTTTCTGACTATCTCGACCCTTCCGGACGCGTTGGCGCACTCAAAACGACCATACGGATTATAGATTTTAAATTCACTTTTATTAACGAAATATTATACCGTGACGCGGCGGTCCCACGACTCTCAACAAAATTTCTAAAATGCCGTATATAAATCCCACGACAAATTTTATAATACCAAGTTCATATATAATCAAATACCAATACGCATCTCATTAGTATTTATAACCCGGATTAATTTCCAATTAGTACGCAATTACTTAATTAATCCCAAAAATAAATATAGCTAAAAGTACGGGGTATTACACATGTATTTTTGGGGATACTGAATGATATCATCGAGAGTTCTTTCACTTTGGTTGCGTTGTTATTGGTGTGTTGTGTACATCAGTTTCATATTAGGCATTTTCTGATCGTGCACAAACAAATTTTTTTTCTTGCCCCCACCTTTTTTGGAATTTTGTACATGTCATTGTTTGCGAGATTCAGTAATTGCATTTTTTTGCTGAGATTATGCGGTGACTTTTCTTGTGGGACTCCATAATAAATCTGTAGTTGTATGAGTTTGGGTTAGAGTAATTGTGCGGTTTGAATTTGATTCTGGGCCATGTATTGTGCGGTTTGAATTTGATTCTGGGCCATGTATCCTAAGTCCTAAATAAGATAACATTCATTTATACGCCCAATTATTTTTATTCATGTTGTGTAGGAAATAGGTGCCACGATTAAAAATGAAAAAGGATGCATGCTCAATGCAAAATCATGTTAAAAAAAATGCATCCGTCTATACTGCCTTTACCAGTGTTTTGAGTTTTCAGGTCTTTAATGCTGAAAAAATATTGGAGTACAACAGAAAATGATGTATGGTATTGGTATTAAATATGGGCCTTATTTACATGTCGTATTGGCACTAAAATAACCCAATGTCAAATATGTATCCAAAATGAGAAGTGGTGCTTCCAGCCAGCACTGGTATGTGGGTATATATAAATGAAATTTTGGCAACCTAGTGTTTTCTTTACGCTCATTACTCACAGGCAAATCTTGTTATATTAACGCTCATTACTCCAGGAAGTCCTTGTGTTTCACCATTGTGAAAAAAAATATTTTTGATGTGCATGTGTCGTGCTCCTTCTCGCATTGTTTTATACACTTTTCTCTATTTCTTGAACATGGTTTTAATTGCTGGATCTTTTTACTCATATAAATCAATGCAGTTCACGAATTTGAAGTTTGTTTCTCTGTTGTATATTCTAGGCTGTTTTCATAATGACGCATAATATTAGCTAGCTCTAGCTGATGGATTTTACATATAACTTTTTATTTATTTATTTATTATTGTTTTTTAATGGTTATGCAGACTTCAGTGGCTAATGCAGCAAAGAAGCCAAAAGTAACGGTTTCCTCAGTTTTTAGCCATGATAGCGATGAGGAGTAGACAACTGCTCATGTCAATTAATAGATTAGACGTGGCGATATACTGAGTTTGGCTCTCATTTGCATGGTCGCTTTTGAGTTGACTCCCAAAATGAAAAAAATATTTGAGATACAACTCTACTCAGGGTTTTGGCTACACTTTGCGAAGACATTTTGTGACAGTTCTTGCAACACATTTGAGCTTCATTGCCCTAAAAAAAAAGGGTCTTTCAAATATTGGAAGTGTAGCGGAAAAGTGATCATAAGGCGGTGGTTAAAGTCAAAATAACCCTTAAATATTGCACCTTAATGAAGGGTTCTTCTGACTACCGTATTATTAAGTTGAAAAACCTGATATCCATATTCAGAGGCCTTGGGATCTTTGGTTGGTTTTGGTGTTGCTGTCATCGTTACCCCTCTCTGTATTAGAAATGTTGACTGTAAATCTAATTTGTACTCCCATGTTCTATACAATCTGACCGCCCTAGTGAAAGTGATTGGCCCTTTTTGCCCCTAAATTGAAACAATTTAAGGATCTCGATATATATATATATATAGGCATAGGTTCAAATGAGGTCCTTATTTGAGGTCCATAATAAGACAAAAGTAAGACCTTTAGTAATATTCTATTTTAGACCTCAATACCTTTGGATAACAATTTGCATTTTAAAGCTTTAAGACCTTAGAAATAAAAATTCACCGAATTCCGATCAAAACTCTAATTCTGGTATCAGAGCTATAAGACGCTCCTTTTAGACTTATAGTGAAAAGATTTTAATGCTCTTTGGATTTATTCTTCGCATTTGCTAAGATATTTTTGGAACCAACCCAGACTACCATTCCATACTCATAATCGATTTAGATTCAGTAGGTTGTTTAACCTCATATATAAACGGTTGTTCACACACTGAACACATTTCAGTCAAACACGCAGACAGTAGACAAGTCACTACTAGTGCTATTATTAATAGCATAATAGATCAAAATAAGTGTATACTCATTATATTAAGACAATTAATAAAAGACACACTAACCCTAGAAACAGAGATAAAAAATATTTCTAAAAGACTACTAGAAATAGATAACCAAATTTCAATAGATCTTGTCCATGTTTTAAAAGAAATAAATATTAAGATTAATCATATAGAAGTCCTTAACAAAGACATCTTAGAAATTAAAACCTTAATTAAAAATCAAGACAGTGAGTTAATTAAACTTACTAAAGAACAAACTAAGTTTATCCCTATATTAGATAGTTATCTTCCTAATGGAGATAGTGAGATCAGACTGAAATGAGGTATCAAGAGACCTCTCCATACAAACTTTATCAGAATTTTATCAAAGAATTTTAGAAAAAATAAATGATGATATATTTTATTATAAGATAAATGAAAATGAGATTGCAAATGCTGGTAAAGCAACTAGACTTATATTATAAAGATTAAATTTAATTTTTACATCCATAGCAGACTATAACAGTAACTTTGTTAGAGACTTAAATTTAGATTTAAAGGCTAACACAAAATGATTAACCACCTTTTATACAGACTTTGTTAAATTTTAACAAAATTTAGCAAATTACCTTAATAATAGGAAAAGCCATAACCTATCCAAAATGGATAGTATTATTAATGAACTTAGACTAGACATGACCCAAGTAGAAGAAAAATACAAAGAAATTATAAACGAAATTAAGGCCGTATATAATAAACCATCGCAAGCAGAAATAGACTCTCCTTTTATTCTAACTCGTTTAGATAAAATAGAAAAGACGGTAGAATTCATATAAGTTAGAACTATGCAACAACAAGAAAAATATAATGAAATAAAAGACTATATTACAAATGTTGCAAAATCCCTAGTTAATTCTCTAGCTAGACATGGTGAAGAAATTTCTGAGAAGACAAGAAAAGAGAATAAGAATTTTAAAGAAGAAATTCTTGGTCAGATAAAAAGATTATTCAGACTTCTTAGAAAGAATTGAAAAGAGACTTGAACAAAAACAGGTAACCACCTGTAAATTTAGATAAACCTCTCCTATAGAAACTAGAGAAAGAAATACCATAGGTAGACGAGTCATAAAAGACGGATTAGATAAGACTAGTAAGATAGTTAGCTCTATCCCAAATATTGGACAGAGTAATCATATGCTCCAAAGAGTTAAGGATTCATCCTCCAATGTTAGGACATAGTGGAAGGAGAGAAATTTCACCAATCCCCTCCAATGGAAAGAATGGGGTGAAGTTGACTGAAAGATTGTTGAGGATTCCATTCATAATGGACAACTTCCAGCCGCTAGATACATAGATTTGTTTAAAGAAGGTGCCACTCCTAAGACTCCCAATTATAACATGACCTACCATTGTAGAAATCATGTGTTAGACAAATCCTATACTGAGCTTCAAGTATTCGACTCAGAATGGCTTAGATCTAGAGGAACTGATTGGAAGTTCCAATTCCTAACCTTTGGACTCTTTCAAGCAAGAATCCAAGGATTACATAGACCTCAAAATAATATCAACATATTATGTTGTTTAGTAGACAAAAAATGGAAAGATTTTGAGAAAAGCCTTATTGGGATAGCGCAATTAGAAATGTCAGACAACATAGGATACTTCAATGTCATTCCGGCATTTACAGTAACCGTAGACGCGGTCAAACATTTTAAGTCGATCTTATATGCTAGTGGCTATGAAGACTATATTATCCTAGACGCTAATATAAATATAGAATTCCAAAGCTATGTGAAGTTCTCCCAATTTCCTTATGAAGGAATGCAATCGGGAATTCCTAGCGGTAGACTTAATGAAGAAATCTTAGTTAGAATCAATGTTTCAGACTAGAATCATACTTACAGTATTAGGAATACTTGACCTATGAAAGAAAAAGCTAAGATCCTCTAGCAATTGCCAGAATTTCAAGAAACTAAGACTATACAAAATAAACCTTCGTTTATTAATCAAGACGATGTCACTGGAAATGTTACCATCCAGTTTGGTCCTCCTAAGATTGTCAATAAGAATATCCAGACCGAAGAAATTAGATTTAGGAATATGGGAGAAGCCATAATCAATGATCCTTCAGAAGGAGAATGTAGTAGTAAGACTAGTGCTAGTTTACTAAGACAAGCCTCACTAATTAGACCTAAAAGATCATTTGAACAAAAAGATTTTATTAAAGAAAAAGCTAGGATCCAAAACTTTGGACATGAACCCTCAGAATTGGATATAAAGACATTTAAAGATATCCTTAAGAGAAGTCATTTTGTTAGATTTCAAGAAAGAGAAAGATTTAATATGATAGCCCAAGACCGCATATTAAAACTAAAAGAATCTAAGGATACAAATGAACTTCTTAGAAACTTAAGACTAATAGAAGAAGGAGAACAAAGATTAATGCCAGCTACACAAGTAGAACCTAGTAAACAAGAGATAGGAAGTAGTAGTAGTATAAAAGATGCTCCTAGACTTTTTAGTAAACCAATAGGAATTAATATTCCTATATACTCAAGCACTGTAGTAAAGACTAAACCTTATTATATAAAAGACTTTCCAACTAGTGATAAGAGTTTCACTCTTGTTAAGACTATGGCAAGCCAAGCCATAAATCCAGTATGTATATACCTTAACTTAGACAAAGTTCAAGATAAAAAGAAGGCCTTAGATGAATGGCGTAATCAGATGAACATGTGTTTTGCATCTAATAAACAATGGGATGCAAGTTCATGTAAACAATACGTTGAGCAATCCATTAGAGGTATTGCAAAAGACTACTTAGATAGTTTAAGAAACGCTACAGATGAAGACTCCTTAGCAAAGGTTGAAAAGATGAAAGAAAACTTAGAAGAAAGATCAATTGAAGAATATATTCAATTGTTCACATCAGAATTCATTGGAGCTGGACATCTAGCTCAAATTAATGAACAAAACCTAACAAAAACTAAGTTAGCCCTCCTTAGTATTTGCAAATTAGATAAGATAAATGAATATAGTAATAATTATGAGTAGCCATATTACCAAATTAAAGAATTTTGAGAGGCCTTAAAAGATGAATACTTTAGAAAGATACCAACCATAGGACAAATCCTAATTAATGAATATAGGAATTGGCCAGGAGTAGCTGGAGTTAAGAACAACTCCCTTGGTGAAAGAATCAATTTCGCCAAAGACTATATTATATCTAAGAGACGTGATATAACTCAAGGAAAGTTGATAGAAGAGACTTTCAAGCAGATCCCTCCAATCAAAGACGAAAGAGACATCGCTCTAATCCAATGGGGATGTGGAAGTGAATCTAAGAAATTCAAAAAGAAATTAGAATGGAAACATAGGAATTTTAAGACTAGACCTTTAGGATTTCCAAAGAAGTATAAATTTAGACAATCTACTACCATTAGAGAAAAGAATCCTAAGATTAAGAAGAATAAATTTAACCAAAGAAGATACTTTAAGAAGAATACTAGTAAATATAAGAAGGTTCCTAATTATAGGAAAGACAAAGATATAACTCAATCTAAGACTGCCATCAAAGAATGTTGGACTTGCGGCAAATAAGGACACTTTGCTAAAGACTTCCCTAATAAGAAAGATAAAGAAGGTATCAAGATCATTAATACAATATTAGACTATGCAGATCATGAAGAGTTAGACATCCTATATGCTATAGAAATATCAGATATAGAAGATGATGACAATACTAGTATCTATAGTGCATATACATATAGTGATTCAGAAGACTATAGTGATACTGATGAGTATGAAGACTCTCAGGATACTCTAGACTTGTATATGATGCAGACTAATCAAGACGATTTAGATAATGAATATATAGACTTTGAAGAAGCTTGGTATAAGTGCATATAAAACCCATTTTTAAAGAAAAGATGGACAGTTTGTAATCCTGAGTTACTAACCTATATACCTAGATGCTACTTTGATGAAAGACATTATTGTACATTTGAAATGAAATGTTGCAAGAAAGACTTTAGATGCGTAGAATGCTTTGAGATTATACAAACATAATTATTTATGATTTGTGTTATTTGTCAATTACACTACCATGAAGACTGTTGGAGAACTAGATTTAGAGAAATTTATACTAGCCAGTATGACGCTCAAATAGACTTAGATATTAAAACATATTATCAAGACATTGATAGAAATATAGCTAAAAGATTGCAAGAAAATGAAGACTTCAAAGGAAAGAGAATTTCCTATGATTTAAAAGAATATCATTCTGACAATAGTTCAGAAGACCAAGTACCCTTAGAGTTTATAGATAAACCTTAGAAGGGAATACCTATTTTCGAAAAGAATAATTTAGGAATTTTTACTAAACCACATGCTTGTTTTGTAGAATTATTTGTTCAACACAAAGACTATCCTAAAAGACTTTCAGCTTTTATAGATACAAGATGCTCTCAGAGTATTTGCAAGGCTATAATGCCTTCCCTGAAAACTATTTTTTAGAAAGTACTCAAAAAATCTATGGTAAAGTGGCTAATGGAGATCCATTTACCTTATATTTCCAAACTATTCCTACTTATTTTAAATTAGGAAATCAGACCAACAAAACCATTAATCATCGATTTTGGATAATGGATCCTCGTCCTAGTTTCACAAGAAACATTATTTTAGGACAAGACTTTATTAGTGAATATCATCCTTATACCCAGTATAACGATAAGATATTAATTAGTGATAAGGAGGAATTTAATATTAAAGCCCCTCTAATAGATCACAAGACTGCCTTTGACCTTATGCAGGTCAAACCCAATTATAGACCCATAAAACATCAGAGTTCTTCAGCTGAGCATGGTGGACCTAGAACTACAACCCAACAAGAAGCCTTAGAAATAACTAAGCCCTTACAAAAAGAATGTAAGTGTCCAAACCAAAAGTGTTATAAGCAAATAACACTTATACAACAAGACATTTTAGATCAAACCCAGCAGACCTTATTACAGGTTCAAGTTATATCCAAACAAAAGAAAATGGATATAAAAGTAGAAAAGAAAAAGAGTAGGCAACTAACAGAGCCTACTTTAGGAGAAAATCCCATCGCTAAGTGGGATAAAGACCAAAGTTATTGTGAAATCATCCCTATTAACCCAGACGCTACTATTAATGGTGGAACTTATAAAAATGGATATTCACAAGAAGACAAAGAAGAATTAAAGAAAGACATAGATAAAATGCTTAAATTAGGCATTATTAGAGAAAGTAAAAGTAGACATAATAGCCTAGCCTTCTATGTTCAAAATGAATCTGAACGTAAAAGAGGAAAACGACGCATGGTTATTGGTTATAGACAATTAAATAAAATTGTAAATTTGATTCTTATAAGATACCAGATAAGAATAATTTGATCAATTTAATTGAAGATATAATTATATTCAGTAAGTTTGATTGCAAATCAGACTTCTGGAAAATTAAGATGCATCCAGACAGTATTACTTGGACAACCTTTAGTGTGCCCCAAGAAAAATACGAATGGCTAGTAATGCCATTTGGATACTTGAATTCTCCTCAAGTTTTCCAAAGAATAATGAATAATATATTTAGACCTTATTCAGAATTTTGTCTTGTTTACATAGATGATATTCTTGTAGCCAGTAAGACTGAGATAGAGCATGTAGATCATCTTAAAAAGATTATTTTAGAATTACACAGACATGGTATTGTTATTTCCGAAAGGAAAATGCAATTATTTTAGACTGAAATAGACTTTGTGAGAATGCATATTAATAAAGGAAAATTATCCTTGGCAGAACACATAATCAAAAAGATTCTTGAGTTTTCAGACCAACTTAAAGATAGAAAACAATTACAATCATTTTTAGGATTGCTTAATTGTGCTGCAGACTTTATTAAAGACCTTGCTTCAAAAAGACAAAGCTTAACTGCCAAATTAAAAGGAACAGACAAAACCAATCCCTTTTATTGGACTAAAGATGATTTTGAAGATACAGTCAAGAATATTCCTTTACTTGAACTGCCTAATGCAGAAGACCAGTTTATAGTAGAAACAGATGTCTCTGATAAACAATGAGGAGTAGTATACTTTGCCATTGATCATCAGACAAAAAAGAAGAAACTTTGTAGACATAGTTCTGGAACCTTTACACACCCAGAAACAAGATACACTGCCCATGAAAAATAAGTTTTAGCCATAGTAAGGGCAATAGAAAAATATATGCTATTCCTTAGGCCTAAACATTTTACTGTTTATACTGACTTTTCTTATGCAGTAAAATTTAGAGATTTAGACTTGTCCAAATCAAGGACTAATAGACTAATTAGATGGCAACAATTGCTTAATGATTATGACTTCTCTGTTATACATATTAAGGGAAGTAAAAATACCATTCCAGACATTATATCAAGAGAGCCAATGTTTGCTAACACTAATATGATTTCATGTTTTATGTTGCAAACAGAAAACCTAGAAGACATGAGTTCCTCTGGAACGAATAGACTGAACAGGGAAGACGTTGCAGACTATCTTAGATGCATAAGACCAAATGCTGGTGTAACGCAAAGACAGACTCATATTCAAGACTCTCAAGAAAGACCAATCCTAGAGAGCTTTGATGATATCTTGGTTCCTCCAGAAAAATCTAGACAAGGGATTATTGCTCAAAATAGACTCATTGGGAAGATGTATTTTTCCCAATATAAACCCAATCAAAGATACCCAGACTTAATCAAATTTAGACGAGAATTTTCAGAAGATGAAAATACTCTTATAGACGCCATATGGTGGAATGTGAAGAATAGACTATGGATCGAGTTCAAATAAAATTTGGTAGCTATTGCCAGATTTATGAGGACTCAAAGACTTGCAGTTACCCAACTCAGTGGTACTGATGTGCCTAGACCTCAGACTCAGACTTATGCTCAGACTCTTGGAGAAACCTTCAAAACTAGACCTACTGATTTCTGTTATCAGAAAAAGACTTTCAAGACTAAGATTGTTATACCATTTGGTCATAATAATCTCCCATTAACAGAAGACTTTAAAAAAGAAACTAAAAACATTATTGATCATTTTAATATGTTATTATCATAAATAAATAGAGATGCCCTATTGATCAAAGGTTTCTTCAAAGACGTTCCAAAAATATATCTTTTTGGAAAATCAGACATGGCTCATATAACTCTTGCAGACCACAGGTTCATTGGACTCGTTCAGATAAAAGATATTGAAGACTCTTGCTCTTGGTAAAATAGTCCATGAGTACGTTAAGAAGGTAGAAGACTTCTTTCCTCTATTTGCTAGAATCTATCATATTGCTCCAAGTTCCTGTAGAGGAATGAGAGTTGAAGGATTTAGACTTATTAGATTTTTCAATTATACATTCGAAGACGTTGAGATTTATTAGAAGACGAGACTAAAGATTCAATTATTGATAAGTCCAAGCTCCAGATTGCTCAAGCCATGAAGATAATAAAAATCATGGAATTATTAACAAGCGAAGACAAATGGTACACTGCCTACCACAAAGAAGACCTAATAATCCAAGACGACGAGCCATTCAATGGAAGGCTCAAGAAAGAAGCCAAGGAATTGGTAGAGATAGCTTTGCCAGCTAACCTTAGAACGTGGGCCTCATTGACGAATTTTTCAATAATGCCCTCCCAAACCAGGACAAGGCAGAAGAAGACACAGGCACGACAAAGAAGGGTCCCTGAGTAGTGGATGAATTATTGAAGACAGAAGACTCATTTGCCTAGACTCTGCTTTCCATAAAGCAAAAAAATCCCTTCCCCACATGGGCCACCAGACTAATAAAAAGACGAAGACATTTGCTGTTTAATTCTTTTGCAAGACGACAGACTTATGGACTATGGCCACCAGAGGGTCCCATTCAGACGTAGACCTGTCAAAAGAAGACGGATTACTTTATGAAGAGATAAGGCTTTAGAATTTAATTATTTGTTTTTCCCTTTAACCGGTTAGATTTTAGCCTCCGGTAGTAGGTCATATGTATGCTCCCTTGTGCTATAAAAGGGACGCTAAGGTTGTGTTGTTAGGGATCAGGAGTTAGAGAGTGATCAGCTGTTAGACTTCTAGAGAGAGTATGCTTGTAGTGAGTAATATGTACGTGAGTGAGTAAACCTCTCATAGTTAGGGGAGAGGGGAGAGTTGTAACTACTTATGCTATGCAATAAAAGTATTTTCTTTCCCAGAAATATCTTATGTTGAGTTGTTATTATTTTCCAAATTGTCTCCAACTTTCTGTTCATAGAGGACTATTGTGTGGAACCTCTGGTGTAGCACACAAGGTGTTATACTGGTGAGCCGCTGTCAGGTGCCGATTTGCCATGAGACGTTAGCCAGGTGAGCGTTAGGCGTGAAGGCGTACAGGCAGGAAACAGGTTCAACCCCAAAATAGTGGATTGAGGTGCAACACATAAAAAGGGAGTTGCAGGAGGCCGAGACCGAAGAAGAATAGTAACAAGACTGAAGAGGAGAAGGGAAGAAGATAAAGATATTGTAGACCAAAAGGAAGGTATAACTCGAACCAAACCCTTAACTATTTTTACGTATTATTTCTTTAAAAAGAATCTTATATGAGCTTACAAATCACTAAAGACTTTTTAGAATTTGTTAATCAAACAAGTTTAGACTTAACTAGAGAAATTCAAGATTGGACTCTTACAGACCCTAAAGATAAAAAAAACTTATAGAATCTGCTTTAACATATGCAGGTTGTACTTTCAAATATATAGACCAAATTATTGGGTGGTTAGGAAGAGAAGTACCTAGAATAGAAATAATTAGAACAGGGATCCGAGATCACTTTAGACAAAAATTAAGATCTGAAGATTTTGCAGAAGAACTATCAAGACCTGAAAAATATCAAGAATATACTAGGATACTTGAAGATGGCATAAACGTATTAAAATTTATTAGACGAAAAAGATTAGTTGAAACAAAGGCTATTTTAATTAGAGCCGGAGGAATCCACCCTCTCATTAAAAACGTAAAAACAGCTGTCCCTAGAACATACCGTAGATTTTTGTCATCTTATGGTGATAATGATTTAGACGAATTTATAGATAACGATATAATTGATATTATTAATCAAATATATAAAGAAACTAGAGTGAGAAACCCACGATACCGTATAAGGTATTTAAGACTAGAATATTTTCCATCAAAACCTCTTCCAAATTCTGAACTCCACTACGATAGTGACGGAAGAAGCTTAAGAAGTAGCAGTAGTCCTGAAACTTCTACACTTAGAGTTCCAGATTAATTAAGCTTTAAAATAAGCTTAAAAGACTTTAGAAATCATTGGGGTAGAAAATTCTATTCCCTAAAACTTTAGAAAAAGACGAAAACATATAAAAATAAAAGTGGTCCCTAGGTAAGTTTTGGACTATAGCTAGTCCGCAAACTAGGTCCGCACTAGATCCATTCTCTCTCTCTCTCTCTCTCTCTCTATATATATATATATATATATATATATATATATAACACTGCTCTTGTGCTGATCGGTCCGCATAATAAGAGTGCGGACTGAACATGCGTCACCTGATGGTGAGCCCATAAAGGAGAGAGAGTGCGCCTATAATTTAGTCAATAATTTCTAGGCTCACCGCCAGGTGACACATGTCCGGTCCGCACAATTATAATGCGGACTGGTCCGCATAAGAGTAGTACTGTATATATATATATATATATATATATATATATATATATATATATATATTAGTCAATCTTCAACATACTTCATTAAATATATTTTAAAACAAAACCGATTTTAAAATATTAAAAAATTGAATTGTTCGGCCAAACTTGGTGGTATAGATGATGGAAATCATATAAAAAATTTCATTTAAAAATTAATTTTAGAAGCGGATGAGATAATGATTAAAAGTTTGTACGGTAAAAAATGTCCATGTACATAATTTTTATGTAACTCACTTTCAAGGTCATTTTTTTTTGCAGATGATATCTATAAGTTTGGTTGAAAAATTCTGGAATGGAACTTCTTTACTTCGACAGTAATTAATATGGCAGATGAATAGTTGCCAAAGTAGACTATGAAGAAATGTTACGAAAATTATAGTTAAGAGCATCCACAATGGGGATAGAAGATGCCAACAAAATTTGTAAAGATGCAAATTGGGATGTCTGCACTAGTATGATTTGGCGAACAAAATGCTGTACCTAAATTTTCAATGGTTCTCCAAATATACAGAACGCGAACAGAATTTGCAAAGGGTTCCTACGAACTTCATTTGTTCGTAGGAATTCCTACGAACAAAAGAAGTTCGTAACAAATATAAATAATCATTTTTATTATATATGTGGGCTCTTACGAACAACATTTATTCGTAACATTTCCTACGAACAAATATTGTTCGTAAGAAGTTGTATTTATATTTCCTAGGAGGAAGAGCAGTTAGTAGGAACTATCAATATATATTCCCTCTACAAATATGCCCATCACCACTGTGTTAAGACTTCTTCCACGAAATGTAACTTCACTTTCTGCATTTGTAAACTAGCTGATGAGAGCATCCACCATTGTGGATGCTCTAACAACGCCCCTAGATAAATTAATCAATTAGGCACGAAAAGTTGAATGAACTATACATGACATAACCCTTGTTTTTTATTCTTTTTTAAAAACCAGACTATGAAGAGAGAACTTGTGTA
Organism: Sambucus nigra; assembly: GCA_949130495.1. Classification (NCBI taxonomy): domain Eukaryota; kingdom Viridiplantae; phylum Streptophyta; class Magnoliopsida; order Dipsacales; family Adoxaceae; genus Sambucus; species Sambucus nigra. Next base: position 663,645,023 of record OX422210.1, read on the forward strand.
CAAATATTCCTACTATATGCATTAGACATCAAAACATAGAGAGTGCCTACTATCGGCAATTAGGCGGGTTTGGGCAGATTTGGACTGGTCAAATATGGGTTGGGCAGATTTGGATGGGTCAAATGTGGGCTGAAACATCAAGTGGGTTGGGTTTTGGCCGGGTGAGCTGTAATACCCCGTAATTTTAATGCCTTTTAAAATGGGTTATATTTTAAATTAATGGATTAATTGGATTTTATTATTAATTAATTCATTCGGGTTTATCCGGACTGTGGATATTAAAATGGATGATTCTGAATATTACTTAAAGATATTTAGGTTATATATGAATGTGATGTCATTGATATGACGGTGTGATATAAATTCGGTAATTTATATTTTTTTAGTCAGACGCGGTATGGGACGTGTCGGGACTAGTTTATTAAATTAAAAAGGAAATTTATTTTCTATCGATCTAATAGTCATTTCAACTGCGTCGTTGCGTCCGTAAGGTTCGAAATAGTCAGAAAAGTCTATTTGGATGTTAATTTTGAGTCTCGGGTCATTTGGAAATGAATAGACAACCCGAAAGGGCATTTTGGTCATTTTTCTAGGGGGGATGAATAGTGATTACGGATTTGGAACTATTATAAGTATTGGTAGATTAAGTGTACTTGGGTTATACATCTCCTCTTCACAAATTAGAGAAGTCATCTTCCTAGAGAAAAATGAAAGGTTGCTTGGAAAGGGAAAAGCTTGCTTGGAAAGGAGGAGAACCAAAGGTCAAAGGTCACCACCACCATCACCACCTGTGTTATTCAACTCCAAAGGATCAGACCTACAAGAAAGGCAAGTGTTTAATAATGGCAAAATTCAGTTTGTATATTGTCCATGTTAGAAAAATATGAAAAGAGAAGATTATTATTGTTTGGTAGAAATAATGGATCATTAAATGGATTTCTGGAAAAACTGAAATGATATAGGAATTTAACTCATGTGTTAGGATGTTAATAATCCACGAATTAGTCATGAATCTGTTGAAGAAAAGATGGAAACCATTGATGTGTTCTTGAAGATGATATATTGATAAATTCTGGAAATAAGGAGATAAACATATTTTTTATCCAATCCCTTGATGATACTAAGATGTTTAGAGTATTGGAAATCGTTCATATATGTTGATATATCATGTAGAAATAATCATAACTCACTTTGGAGGTTAATATGAAGGTTTGAATGTGTAAAAATGGAGAAAAATGGAGTTTGGGATTTTGGGAGAGATAATGAATAGTAACCCATAACCTTTGGGGTCATTTTCGGCCAAGAAGATAAATGATTTAGCTTTCGGCCAAAACATGAAAGTTATAGATCTTTTCCATACGGTCGCGTGAGCGCCGACCATGTATTTTTATGATTTTTCTACGATTTGATATGATTTTTACAAGATGACAGCTCCGGGTTGAAATCATCAACTCGGAAATCAAATCGAGAATTGGAAAAATTACGGCTACAATTAATGTCGTAGATGTTCGGGATAATTTTTGGGGTAGTTTAGAAACCCCGAAAATGAATTTGGGTTGCTAGATTTATTTGTTAAATTCCAAATAGGGATGTATGAGGAATTATGATAGGACCAGTAGGGGTGATTTAATATAACACCTGGGTATCCTTAAGTTTACAAGAGGGTTTAATCCTAAGTGAAAGTATATGTGTTTATAAGATAAATGAAACTATCGGTTTTAACCTTAATTAAAAGGAGAACTAGACTCGTAGTAGTTCGGGAGAAATAATGTTATGGACCAGTAGGATATTAGTGACTTCTTACTGAATATAAGATGAGGAAAATCCTAGTTGAATCTTGTGAGATGGGAGTTTAGAACACGTTTGGTTGAAAGAGGTTATGAGGTTATCCTGATTGCATAGTTTAAGTTTTCGGACCTCCTCGATTGACAAAGTTAAGTAGTAGTGTATTGGAGGGGTTCCTTGTTTGGATTTCGCTTTGCGAGACGCTCCGCGCATGAACCTTAACGACGTCGGTAGTGGAGAGATGTTATAGGATGCTAGGATAATTAATTTATGAAGTAAAGATATGATATTTTAAAAAAGGAGATATAATGTTACGTATGGGAAATATCTTAGGTTAGTGATAATTACCTTATTGATATTTTATTATAGGTATGATAATACCTATTTGATTGATTAATGATTATGTGTATGACATACCTAGCTTACTTGCTATCGGTGGGAGGTTTACGCGTGAGGGCAGTCATATCCTGATGAATCCATGGGATCTTTGATTTGTCGCTCGAGAACATAGGTCTATGAAAGACTTATCGGGGAGTTGATAAGTCCGCTGACTGTGGGTGCGTAGGTATGTGCGTGACCCATGGATACGAGAACTATGTTCGCCTCCAATTAGTTTGTTGTTGTTTGTGGTTCGTGGAATCTTACCGAACCTGTAGTCCCCTATTCGGCGACCTGCGATGATGGGACATGATAGCAGAGTAATGCATTGCACCACAGCTGTGACTCGGGGTGCCGTATTATATATGAATATATATAATGAATTAGATGATTAAATGGATATATTTTGGTTAGATCTATCTACGGTGATAATTGTAGATAACGGTAAATATAGAAAGTTAATGGAATTTAGTTAATAAATGTTTATGCTTATAGAATTGAAAAGCTTAACTCATGATGATGAGTAACAATTCATATTAATGAGTAATGATTCATGTTAATGAGAAATGATTCAGATTAATGAATAATGATTCATGTTAATGAGGAATTAATCATAAGGGAGATATGTAAATAATAATGTGACGTATGGTATGGGACATACGGGGATTATGATATGGGAATGGAATATTCATATGGAGACTAGAAAAGAGGAACCATTAACTAAGAGGTTAATAGGAAACGTTAAGTGTGCACTCTAGTTGAGAGGTGAGAATTGCAAGTGAGAGTTGGATTTAACATGTACATAATAAATGCTTTATTGCACTTGTTAAATACTTGTTGTTTTAAAAATACTCTACACATTCGGGCTCTGACCCGTTTCCTTGCATATTTTCTCTTCTATTGTATCTCTATATCAGGTGTCCAGCAACAGGGACGCCAACCATAGTTGATTGTGACGAGCTATGGAGCTATGGAAGTTTTGCTTAGACGCTTTTCATCTTTTTGATTCACATTATTCTTAGTTAGGGCATGTCGCCCAAAGGATTCAGTTATCTTTTCTATCGAGGTCAAATTCTATTGTATTCTGGAATTTTTAGTACATTTAACATTGTTGAAATTATTGTAAAGGATTTATCTTATTTGGGAATGTTTATTCCAGTTGCACTTAAATTCTTTTGTGTTATTATTGTGTTACCAGTTTTGTAGAATAAAGTGTGTAGTGTTATTCTTAAACTAAAAATGGTTTTGTTGAAATTTAAAATTTGGAAAGTTTTTAACACCAGCTTAATTGGGTATTGGGTGAGTTGTAAATGTTTTTCGACAGTGATGCTAAGAATGAGCCAACTGTATATTCTGTTTTAATTTGGTATGGGACTGGCCACCCGGTATTTAATTTGGCGGGGTGTTACATGAGCCCGTTTTCATTTTCTCTTTTGTCCTCTTATTTTGCCATCAAAAGAAGTTTTTCTTACCTCATCGTCTTTCTGATTAACAAATCTTTACAACAGCAAACTCAAATCCTCAATCCTCAAGAAAAATTATTGAAGAAAGATAAAGAGATAAAATACCTATATATAGAGAGAGAGACATTTGAAACCCACTAAATATTCATGGGGCACATATTCTTTAATTGACATGCCACATTTGGGTTAAAAGATAAAAAAATGCGGGTCAAATTGGGCCACCCATTTTTATGCCTAAAATATACCCAACTTGAATTCGCTAAAATGACAATATGGAGTCTGGATAGAGGTTAGACTAGTGGTTTTGAAGTGTAATAGGCTAAATTTGATAACTGGAAAAAATAGTTTGTAAGATTTTTACTCGGGGAAAAGAAGAATGTTTGGGGAGTAAATTATCATTGATAACAAATCACTAAAAATTTTAAGTTCTCAAACGGGAGAAAATTGGGTGTTAGGATTTCAAAAGTGAAAGTTTTTCCCTTTTGAAGCAGTGGGTCCATTTGAAGGGGAATAATTAGAGGACCCATAAACCACAGTGACTCGCCGTTCTTCAAATTTGAGGATCAGCTAACCCATTATCGCCTAAGGAACTCTGGAACAACTTTTACCAAAAGATTACAACATATGTTTTTCATTGCAATCTTCGAGAGAATGTCTTCGAATTTGTTTACTTTTTTGGGACAAAAAGAGATCCAAGCTCTATTAAATAGACTAATTAATTTCTTGCATTGCTATAGTCAGTTTCAACATAAAGGACCCGTTTGATAGAATATGGTGGAATTAATTTTCAAGTCATTGGTTTCCTTGAATTCAATTCTTTGCCTAAAGAATTGAATTCCCATGACTAATCAGTTTTTTGCGCTTTAGGCGTTAGTACCTTAATGTAAGTTGAAATTATTTTTCAGGACAAATAAGTGCTATCAAATACAACTAAAAGCTGAAAAATGAGAAAGATTCCCCATTTGCCATGAAAAATGTTGCTATCAAATGGACCCGAAGTTCTTTTATATTTTTTTGCAATGCATACTTCAATCCATCTCTAAAGACCCATATTTATATAAGATAGGATGACTTGACCATGCTTGTTTCGTAATGTTCAACAAGTAAAATGCTACGCCGACACAAAAATGGAGTACAAAAGTATGACACAATTGACGTGTCGCACCCACATTACTCGTTTCCGGGATTCATTGTTGTTGAGCCCGAACACGAGCCAATGCGGGTGCGACACGTCAATTGTATTGCACTTTTGTGTCACATTTTTGTGTTGGTATAACATTACTCTATTCAACAAATGCCAGCTGATTTTTGATCGTTTTCCAGATGCTCCATCAATATTTAGCTTGAAATTTGTATAGTTAGACGATTTCCACTTTGTGAAAACTATTTTTATTGGCAGTTTGAGTTTTAATGTGCAATTGATCAACTTGAAATCTTTGACTTGTCTTTCAACTTGTTTAATGATATAAAGACTCTTTATAGGAGTATTTTCAAATATTGTTTTATTTCTATGCTTCCAAACAAGCCAAGCAAGGATGTATGTAAGTTTGAGTTTTTCTTGAAACAAATAAGACTAGGGATTTTCGCATAGGATTGTAAGGTGATTATGTCAATGGGATTTAGATATAAAGGTTGGTTCTTTTTCTGATGTCTAGAAAGTATTCACATTTAAGAACTAGGTGTAATTTGTTATCTTCTTTATTACAAAGAGTAAAATTCTTGGTTAGGCTAATTTTTCTAAGGAAAACGGTGTCACGAGTAAGAAGGGCTTTATTAAGGATGTGTAAAGTATGGGTCAAAATATCCAAATCCCATGAACCTGCCCCAAAGGGTGACTAATGAAGGGTGCTTTGCTGCAACAAAGAGGTTGCAGAAATTTGTGTAAAAATGGGTTATAAGTGGGTATATTGTTTTTTTTACATATAACAATATTTTGGTATAAATAGAATGATGAGAGGGGTTTATCGTAAGGGTTTTATTAATAGTGAGAGAGCTATCCATCAAAATGGCGGCTTGAAAGAGTAAGACATTTAGAGTTTCTAAACTTAATTCTAAGGTGAAATTTTGATGTAATTGGGACTTGAGTTGAGAGTATGCATAGCTCTTGTATGATCCTACCATTGTAATATTTTTTAATAATGGAATTGCTCTCTCTCTCTCTCTCTCTCTCTTATGGATGTAGACAAGGTCATATCGACGAACCACGTTAAATATTTTGTGTCCATCTTGTTAAATTTATGCAATATATATATATATATATATATATATATATATATATATATATATATATATATATATATATATATATATATGTATATATATATGTATGTATGTATAGTTTCACATTGGAAGGTGGATCGCTTTGATGAAAGTGGTAGCATCATTTTATGGAAAGGTAGAGTGAAGGTTCTCCTCATTCAACAAGGATCAGCAAGAACGTTGAAATGACGGTGCGGGGACCTGAAGAAGATGATGGATGGTGATTGGGAAGATATAGAGTTTAGGTATTTAATAATATCCAAATCTTTATCGCTGATATTATTAACAATGTCAATAATAAGGATATGGCGCCAAATTGGTATGAAAAGGTAGATAAGCTATATTTAGCTATGAGTTTAATTCATATCTCCAGTACATAAAATTTTGTTAAGCAAAGTACATACAACAGCTTTAGGTGTATTACATATATAATTTTAGTATATTTTTATTACTTGCTAATTTATTGATTTTATGTTTTGTGTTTTAGAATAAGGCGGATGAGCGATGGTTCATTTGGGACAGTGAATATGATGATGGTCATGGTTTGTACCAATTTACAAATATAAAAATATTTCGGAGATGGGTTTGTTTAAAATATTTAGCACCACGGTTCATTTGGATTTTTTATATTCATTTTAGTCATCCTATTTTGTATTATAATTTTTTTAATACACACCCAGCTATATATTATACCAGGGGGGAAGCCAGGCCATGGCAGGGGCGGGCCATGGCCCGGTCCAACATTTGAGGAAAAAATACCCTACATATTCTATATCTCATTTTTATACTCAGTCCAACATAAAAAAAAAGCCCAAACCAAACCCAAACAAAATAAGTTCTCTTAAGTTAACCTAACCATAAATCTCTCCAACTTTCCTATCTTCAAAACACACGGAAGCAGCCAGCAAACAAAACAAAAGAGAAGTTCCTCATTTTTGAAGCTTTGAAAAATCAAAGGTATCTATCCATGTTATTAGCCTACATAACTGTTAAAGTAGTTAATTAGTTTTTTCCTTTGTTAATTTATTATTTAGTGATTATTAGTTAATTAGATTAGTAAAGTAGTATTAATTAAATTAATTTCCCCATATGATTTAACTATTCTAGTAGATTAGTTTAGTATTTAATTTTTATTAACTATTAAAGTAGTATATTAGTTTATTAATTGTTAAAGTAGTAGTAGATTAATTGTTATTAACTGTTAAAGTAATTAATTTTTATTAACTGTTAGATTAGTTTAGTAGTTAATTAAAATATTTAATTGTTAATTGTTATTAACTGTTAAAAGCAGGAAAAATGACAAATTTTAATTGTTTTATTTTTGTGTACATATAAGAGATTGTTAGAAAAAATACTTATAGTTAATATATTTTTAGTACTAAAATATTGCATAAAACTGTAAATAACTTTAAAAAAAATCGTCGCGGGGGATCCCGCACCCGAACCCCCAATAGATTGTGGTCCCCCCAACATCCAATCCTGGCTTCGCCCTTGTATTATACTCTTCTGTTTTTTTCCAGATTATACTTACAAGCTTCGCATAAGGTGGTTTTATGTCATCTGTGACAATCCAATCTCTCATGACCACCGACTCTGAGCACCACAGTAGGCAGAATGAATCAACATAAGTTAAGGCACTCGAACTATGTGTCGGTACAATGGTAATCAGAGGTAAAACAAAACCTATATGGGTTTATGGATATTAGATAACACTTAGTTAAATTGTCTCAATAAATAAATTTTCTAGATTTTTATGTGGACAATGTATAATTATGGTCTTATGAATAAATATTATTTTACATGATTTGACGGTCAAAGTAACTATCAAAGGTGAAATTGATAGAATTATTCTATAGATAATTGAACTGGAGTTGATCATCAACAAATAAAGTTATTAAAAAATAACTTTATTAATGAACTTAAATAGAGAAATAAATATTTTATTTCTCTAAACTATCACTTTTAGAATTCACTTAAATTACAAATCTTTCTTGTAAAATATTGGTCAGTGCAACTAGTTGTGCCATGAAATTAAGTATATAAAAAAAACTAAGAACTCTTGATGTTCCGTCCTTGCCCCCCCCCAAAGAATTTTCATTCTCAATATAATGACATTGACATCAATGTTTATTTAGTTTCTACCTTTGTCACGGGTCATTAACTAGTAGGCTTGGAGTTTTTGCATCTTATTAGGATCTTCACAACGATTTTTCATTTTTTGCGGATGAATATTTTTCAATTGAAATTTACATGGCTACATCAAATATACATCAAATCTATATGACACTTCTTAACAACTTACATTCATACCTATATTTATTCTACCTCTTTTAAATACATAACATTCCATGAAGTTCTATAATGGATAAAATGAATCCTAAAATTTGTCTTCAATTAAAATCATATGGTATTTATTTAAGACAATTTTTAACTTTTATTTCTTATATTTATATTGATAACATTATGTGTTTATATAACAAAGAAAACAAATTATGAAATAGTGTACAACATGTGTTACAAAGTGCCCGTGCATCGCGCGTGGCTAAAAATCTAGTGAATATATAATTCTGAAGATGAAACCACCAATCAAGAGACCATAAATTGCTTTTGATTATTTCTCTACACAAGATAAAGGTATCAATCATATGGGAAATTGAAGTTTGATATCGATACTTGTCAGCCTACAAATCCTAGGTTTTGCCCCGAATGTTTAACCCCTGTTGTTGAGGTCAGTAAATCATTTATGATCATGCTACTTCTTGTTAACTTATTGACATTATGAGTAAGGATGAAAATTTGCATATCTTGACTCAGATGTTTCACCCTTGTTATAATGAAAGTTTATGGGTCATATTAAAATTCATTTCAGTAGTCACAAATTCTCTTTTAATTGAAGACTTTGTACTTATAATTTTTTCTGGGAAATTGTGTGTATATTAGAATAAAGAACCATATAGAATGAAATGAGGTAAACACCTCAAGCAAAGCAAGACAAAATGGGCATTCCCATCAAGCCCAATTAAGCATCCCTAAGGCCTAACACCCCAAAGGACAAAAATAAGAAACTGAACTAACTAAAATCAATGAGGGATTCATAGAGACCCCAATACATACCTGTCATCCAATTATCATAGCTTCTACTATCTTTCTTCCTGGTGGTAACTTTAGCTTTAACCATGATCTCAATATCTCACAAAACATCGAGGGATTTGAAAGCTTTGTTAAAAATTTTGCTATTTTTCTCATCCCACAACTCCTTAACAAACCAACAATCAAAGGACAGATGGCCAATGGTCTCAATATAATTGTTGTATAAACCATAAAGGTTATTATCCACCAGCCCTTAACTAAAAAAACTTATCTTTGGTGTAAAGGGCCTTTTTGCACACCATCCACATGATAAAGGAACACCTGGTAATGGAAGACTTGCTCCAAACCATCTTACTTCAACCAACAAAGGGGAGAAAAGGATATAGGTGCTTCCAAGCTGAGGAAATAGAAAACAACCATTATGGTCTAGTAAGGTCACTTCATCTTGAGTATCAGGCCTAACAATGGGGAGGACAACATTTTTAATCTCAAGAAGCTCCCAAGTATTAGGAAAAGGCCATCTCCATCTATCGTTGCGAGTGAAATCAACCACCCTAGTGTTATGATTATAGGCAACAATATATATAAGTCTATTACCATACGGGGGGGGGGGGGGGGGGGGGGGGAGGGGGGGGGATTAAGGTGCCAATTGTCATATCAAATAAAGGTGTTAACCATTGCCTATGATGGTTTTGATGATATGCCTAAAGTCCTCCCTAAGCTTCAGGATTTTCATCCATTTCCAAGAAGTGTCACTAGGAATATTCAAAGCCTAAATGCTCATGCTTTTGATTTTTCACACATTAGACCATTTGATCCACAAACTATTCCTCTTACAACAAATATTCCACAGGTGTTAAGCCATAGCATCCTTATTCCACACTTCAAGATTCTTAATGTTAATCCCACCTTCTTCAAAGCTGCAAGAAAGATCAGACCAGGCAACTTTATCCCCAAAGTGCTTAAGCTTAGGCTCATTCTATAGAAAATCTCTCATAATTTGCTCCACTTCTTTGATCACTTCCTTAGGAAGAATAAAGAGGCTGGACCAATAGACTTGGATACTAAAAATCGCAGACTTGATGAGCTGGAGTCTACCGGCATAACTTAAGAACTTATTAGTCCAACTCTTAACTCTAATAGTAATTTTATAAATGATCTTCTTGCAATCTCTCTTAAGTAAGGTGGTGATGAGAGGAACCCCCAACTATTTAAAAGGAGTTTTACTACGGGGGGAATGTTAAGGATATTTTGTAAATCAATGATGTTTGACTCACTAACACCAACAATATAAATATTGCTCCTTTTAAGATTAGGATGTAGGTCAGTCATACTACTGAACAAATAAAGAATGTCCACCACAATCTTGCAAGAATCAACATCCCCCAGTGAACACAATAAGATCATCAACAAAACTTAGATGGTTAATGGAGACCTCGTTGCACTTGGGGTGGAAGGTAAAAAAGGGGGTTATCACAAGCTTTATTAAGAACTACAAAAAATGTTTCCATAACAAGAAAGAAGAGGTAAGGGGATAAGGGATCACCCTGCCTCAGACATCTTCTCCCTTCAAAAAATCCATTTAGCTCCTCATTCAGGTTAATGGAGAATCTAATGGTGGAATCACACTCCTTAAACCATTTAATAACAATAGGAGGAGCAATGTGATGAAGGAGACACAATAAAAACTCCCAGCTAATAGTATCATAAGCCTTTAAGGATGTCAATATGGATGGTATATCTAGGTGGCCCCAAGTCTCTATGATAATTCTTCATTAAATTCTGAAGGAACAAGATATTATTTTCTATAGAGCTATCTTATCGCAAATGAGGTGGAGAAGAAGAGGGTTAACTCTAGCAGTTATGAATTTAGAGATGCACTTGTAAATGATATTACAACAAGAGGTAAGTTTGAAGTCCCTCGTACCAAGATTATAGATTTTGGGAATAAAAGCCAGAGAAGTACAATTCTATTATTTAAACATGTGGCCATTAGAGAATAAGGAAGTAATGGCACTAGTTACCACTTCACCAATAATCTCCCAGTTTTGCTTGAAACAGAAAGCATTGAAACCATCAGGACCATGGGATTTATTAAAGCCTATAAAGAACATAGCTGGCTTGATTTCCTCCTCAGAAATAGGCGTAGTAAGCATGGTAGCCCGAGCTTCACCAATATTCTTGTGGATGACCTCATTTATGATGGAGTTGGGATCAATGCAATTGTGACTTGTGGTGAAGTAGTCAATAGCTTCCTTAACAACATTCTCATCTCCCTCCACTTTCTCACCAAGTGAATCATTAATGTAAAGAACCTTCCTTCTAGCTCTACTTTGGTTGGCCTTTTTATGGAAGAAATCATTATTTTGATTCCCCAACTGAATCCATCTCACCTTGGTCTTTTTTCTATAATAGGACTCTTTATCATTCCTCAACTCAACATACTTAGAGACCATCTTTTTTTTCCTCCTTTTGCAGCTCCTCATTGAACCCATCTTGCTCCAGTATTGACTACATCTTATCCAACCAGTGTATAGACTCTTTCACTTTTAAAGAAATCTGCTTATATAATTTCTTATCAAAGATTTTAAGGTTGTCCTTCACTCTACAAAGCTTCTTATAGGGAATAGACATAGGATTGACACTATCATCAACCATCCAAGACTCCTGGAGCACATTTAAGAACTCACAATGATTCATCCAGAAATTGAAAAATTTAAAGGGCTTAGGCTTTTTAGGCTCTAGGGAAGCAATCATAATAATGATCGGACAATGATCCAAGATTCCATAAAGGATGACAATAACATGGGAATTAAGGAAAGAACTTACCCCAATTTCACTCAGTAGCACCCTATCAATGATGGTTTAAATGATTTTATCCCCACTTTGCTTCTTGGTCCCAGTAAACCAAGGCCATTGGGCACTATATCATCAACATTAATGTCATAAATATACTTATTAAACTACTTAGAGGCTAGCTCATCAATGTTGTTGATCCCCTCTTTTCCTTCTGACCACTCACACAGCATTAAAGTCTCCAAATAAAACCCAAGGGCCAGATTTCACAATAACATTATTGAATCTAAGAAAATACCACAAAATCCTTCTATTATCAGGTATATTATCGCCATAAATGAAGGAAGTAAAAAAGGTAATACCAGTCCTAAATACCTCCACTTTACAAAAGATGGTCTGGTTATGGGAGGAAATAACCACAATAGACAAAATGTTGGGGTTACACCCAACCATTACCCTAGATACAAGCCCATATTGGGGACAATTATGCACAAAGTCCTAATGGAAAAATCAACTTCACATTCAGAATATTATTTCTTCTCACCTTAGTCACTATCAAACTTATGAGATCCAGCTAGTAATCTCTAATCAGTTTACAAACTTCACTTTGCTTGTGGGGGGAATTAAGCCCCCTAATATTCCATGTAGTAAATTTAATCATTATTTATTACTAGTTGTGGCCCTTTTCTTCTCATTCCCACTACTATTATGAGCCTACTGAAGCACATGGTTCTCTTTAATTAAAGTGGTCTTAGCATCCTTTTTGTTCTTTCCCACCAATTCATCCATAACACTGACTCTCAAGTCAAGGCCTGATGGAGCATGAATGGATTCAACATCCCCTTTAAGGTTTTCAATAGCCTCAAAGAATTGGTTGTATTAATCGCGGAGAAATATGCATGGAAGCCATCTTGTCAATATCCCTCAAACTATATTCCCCTACTACCTCATTGGGGGGATTAGGTTTAGGAGAGTTCATCACCTCAACCCAAGGTTGTTTACACTTTTTACTAGCAACGGTATTCCATTCTTCATTACTGTTACCATCCATAATAGAATTCTTAGAGTCAATTGCAGGAGTAACATCAAGAATACTTTTCTTTTCCACCTGAACTCTCCACTGCATTTAGCTGTGGAATGCCCAAAAGTAAGGACAAGTGAGCATGAATAAGGCAAGCTTTATTATTAAACTCTAACAGAAGAATGGGTACCATCCTCTAACACAAGGTCAATCTCCCTTGGATAAGATGTCATAGGTTCCATAACAATACATATTTGAGCATAACTGACTCTCTTCATATCTTGTCACTGAGTCAGCATAGATGGGGACCCCCACAACACTAGGAATACCTCAGTCCATTATTGTATGGTTATATATGAAATAAATCCCAAACATAAACTTTCGTGGTGGTGTCTTTAGAAAAATAAAAGTTTGGTTGCCACTTCTTCATCATTATGGGGTTTCCAGCAAAATGCCAAGGCCCATTTTCCACCACATAATCTCCAAATCTAGGATTACCAAGCTTAAAGAAAAAAAATCCTTCATTGTGGGCAATCACATGAGCAAGATCAAACTTATCCCAAAGCTTTGGCTATAGTATTCACGAGAAAGAAATGAAGCTTCCTCCCTAAGAAAAACCTATGCTACTGTTATCCCATTAGCATGCCCAAGTTTGTCCACTTCCCTTGGGTATTAACCCATACTTACATCATATACCAGTTGGTGTGTGATAGATAAGTTTAAACTTGGGTTTTCTATAACCAACACTGAGCTCTAAGACTTCACTTCACCACCATGCTACCCATTTTGGATGGAGATGGAAGCTTCTACCATAACTTTGGTAGTAGAGCAACCATATTTTTATAGGACTAAAGTCTTGTCCGAGGTAAGGATAACATGGGTATCCATACCTTTCTATGTAGAAGTGACAAGTTGAACAATGTTTTGTCCATTTGACAAAACAGACTTAGCCACTAAGTTAGAAGCCTTGCCTTTTCCATCTGACATCCAAGAAATAATATGATCACTATTCATCACTGTAGCTACCTCTCCTACCTTGCATCCGACAACAACCTTACCACTATTAGAGGAAGCTTCAACAACAATTCGGAACTTAAAGATATCATCATGGTTAAAACCTTTACTCTTAAGAAAATAAAGGTAGACATTATTCTCTTCATTGAGTTCTTGCAACATGAACACATTGGCATTGGATATTTTTATAGTCTCATCAGTTGCCATGATTTTTCCCTCTTATAAGGCTTCAAAGTTAAACTCTAGCACACTCGGAATAGGCACAACATCATATGGAACCAAATGTGAGAGGAAAGCTTTCTATACCTAGCCAGAGGCCTCCTGTGGAACTGGAGCAATAGTAGCATCCAAAGAAGATGGAGAAGACATACGGGTGGGGAATAAAGTAAGGTTAGATAAGGGAGATGAAGGATGATAGGTCTATAAGAGAGGTAGTAAGTCTAGAGAGAGGAGATAGCATTTTTTATGGCAACTTTACTTATAATTTAATATTGATTACATTAAATTATACCAATTTTTAAATATATCAATTATTTAGGTACTTTGAGAAATTTGAGAAAGGTGTAACAACTCACAATGGATGCAAGTGAGGAGTCAACTCCACATCTGCCCCATGCACTTGAAATTATACATACAATGGTTTTCTTCTATGATTGAGGTGGTAAAGTTTTATAATTGATATTAGTTGAATTTTTAGGACATGTACTCATGGGGGGGGGGGGGGGGGGGTCCTCTAGTTCTTCATATTTACTCAATGTGGTACACTAGTTTTCATATTTACTCATTGGGGTCCGTTTTCACCTTTAGCGATGTTTTTTTTTAAAAAAGGAGACTTTCTGCACTATATCTTGGCTAAGGCCTAATCTTTCTAAAAGTAATATGTTCACTACTGACATTGAGGAGGATGAGATTCTTAGCTTGGCTAGCACTCTCAACATTCCTCATAGTAATCCCCCTTTCATGTATCTGGGGTTTAATTTGATTACTATTAGGCTAAGAAATGTGTACTGCTCCAGACTCATTGATAAGATCACTAGAAGAATTAGAAGTTGGACTAATAAATTCTTTGGTTATGCTGGAAGGCTTTAGCTGATCAAGTCTGTGATTTTCAGTGTTCAGGTATACTGGTCCAGCCTTTTCATCCTGCCTAAGACTGTGATTAAATGGATTGAGCAACTCATGAAGGATTTCTTGTGGACTGGGGGTGATATCAAAAGCATAGGGGCTAAAGTTGCTTGGAGTGACTTGTGTTGTAGGAGTGGGGGGTGAACATAAGAAATCTTATGGCATCTAATAAGGTTGCTATGGTTAAACACCTACAGAACCTATCTAATAAGGATAATAGTCTGTGGATAAAATGATACAATGTGTATATAATTAAAGGAATAAGCATTTGGGCTTTATAAATTCCTAATGATAGCTCATGGAGCTGGAGAAATATCATGATGCTGATACAAATTGCTAGATCTCTTATCAAATCTAGGATTGGTAATTGTTTGGAGACTTTCATGTGGTATGAAAACTGGAATCCTAATGTTCCCCTTCTTCCTCTGCATGAGTATAGAGTCATTTATAATGCTGCTAGTAACCATAAGGCTAAAGTGACTAACTTTATTCTCGGGAACACTTGGATATGGCCTTCTTGCATCACTTGGGATTTTTTGAGATTAATAATGATGTGCTCCATACTATTAGGCCTAATTATAGTATATTATGATTATAGTATATTAAGTCATGGATCCACGGTTAGAATGGCACATTCTCTATTGGTTCAACCTACCTTTAGCAGCTCCCTTCTAGCCCCATGTTACTTGGTCCAGATTGGTTTAGAATGTCAATAATATTCCCAACTGCTCTTTTATTTTCTAGATGGTCTGTAAGGGAGCTCTTTACATTAAGGAGAAACTATATGGGTGGGGTATTGTAGATACCAACCTTTGTGGGATTTGTAACTCCCACATTGAATCTATTTCTCACTTTTTATCTAAATTCATCTTTGTTAGACATGATTGGAAGGAGGTTTTCTATAAGAATCAAGTGTATATAGAGGTGCTTAGATGGGATGATGAACTCGAGTTTGCTATCAACAACTATAAAGGGGAAGAAACTCATCAACATAATTAGGTGTCTTTCTTTCTCAGTAACTGTATATTGCATTTGGATTGAGAGGAATGCTAGATGCATCTGCAAGAGCTATGAGGCTATCATCAGAGACATTTAATACATGGTCAAGGCCAAGGCCTTATCATGGAAAGGATCTTGAATAAGCTATGATAATTGGATGGCTTGTTTATATTGGGGTATCCCAAAAAACACTTTGAAATCTAGTTAGTTTAGCTTCTTCAAGCATTGTTAGTCTTAATTAAGTTTTATTGGGCTTTTCCATTTGTTTTTATCTTTTGATGCCTGTGGGGAATGCCCCTAGGCCTTTTGTTGCAGGCTATCCCTCATGTCCATGTATTGGTTTTCGGTTTATAATACAAAAATAATTTCCCAAAAGAAAAAAAGAAGTTAATGATATAAAGATGGCATAAATGAGATAAGTAAGGGATAATTGGTTAATGCTTGTTTAAACGTGATATTTGATAAGGACGATTGGATAGAATAGAAATGAAATATTAAGCGATGGGATTTAATGAAAGTGAAACGATGTAATTAATAGGATATGAAACTAGAAAGCACGTGAAAGGATTTTAACGATATTTTGATTTGAAAATTATGTGCTTGTTTGTATGAGTTGATAAACCGGGAGTTGAGAAGATTCACCTTTATAAAAAGCTGTTATAAATATTGATTTATGAGTAAATAGTCGGCAATGGCTCGATATTATATGGTTAGTTGTTAAACCCTGTTTAGTAACTTGATAGTTCTTTATACTCTTGATATTACGAAATGTTGATAAATCCTACTGTTATTAAAATAGTCATATATGCTATATTAAATGGTGAAAGATTGTAAGTTTGATTGTTAATGTTATATAAAAGACTCTATTGTGGGATTTATTTCATTTAGTACTTATATTGGGTTATGTTTCCCTACTTGGGAGACATAGCTAGCATTCTTGCAGTGGCCCCTGACCTGTCACATTGTTTAACATCTCAGGATAGGTTTGAGCTTTTAAGAGCGGAGGGGATCCTCGAGAGTAGGATGAACTTTGGAGATTATCTTATGTATGTTTTAGTTTCTTTTCCATCTTTTATGAGACAAGTTTTGAATTTATGAGTCATTGTGACTCCACATTTGTATATTGTTAGAGGATGTTGTAGTCGGACTTTATTGTTGATGATTATTCATAGTGTTATCTCTCTTATTTTATTATTGGAAAAAGTTTTAAATGTCTCATATTTTTGTCACATGATAAGGATATTTTTTTGGTTAATTAAAGTATATAAGAAAAGAGAGAATGTATAATGGGGAGGAATAACACTCAAAGCCAATCAAGCTACAAAATGAGTAATAGTTGCGAACACAACCTATCAACTATCCAAACTAAGTATACTAGGCATATATTAAGAAAGTCAAAGAAACAAACAAACATACTATGCTAAAGTCTAATAGATGTTATCCCAACTAGAGATGCATTATAGAGTAAGGAAGCCATCCAGTTAGTATAAATTCTTCTATATTTCTTCCAAGTGTTGACCCTTGATCCTCCATATCTATGACCAAAGAAGTTTGGAACCACTATTATGAATTTTGTTGTTTATTTCCGTTTAGATGTGGTACATAGTGGTGGAGAAGGAAATAGTCCTTAATTTGTTAATGACAATGTTACTTTTAGCTTCATTGATAATAATAATCAGCTGAGATTCCTAACTGCCTTATCTTTTTGTAGCTTTGGATTCAGAGCATTATCTCATTCCACACCTCTTTAAAGTAGGGACACTCAATCAATAGGTGGTTAGTGCTTTCACTACTAGAGTTGCAAAGAGTGCATATATCACCATTAGTCAATCCCCAGGTCATCAACTTATTTCTGGTGTAAAAATATTTACAACAAGATAAACAAATAATGAATGAGCATTTTGGAATATTGTATCCGTGCTAAATAAGTTTGTAGCAATCAATTGAATTTCCACGGGGCCTAATGGTCTCATAAGTGGAGGAGGTAGAGTATATTCCATACACAGCTAGGTCCACATAATGTACTCTTCATTAGCAGGATTGATATTTAGAAGTGGAGAGTTCTTCACTTCATTGAGTTCCTAAGTCACAGTGGCATGACAGTTCCAATTGGTATAAATAATGAAATTAGCAACCTTATCTTTGGAGTTAGTGGCAGTATCATAAATAGTTCTTTCACCGAAAAGTGAAAAGTGAGTACCTATATGGTGCCAGTTATCGTTCCACATGGACGTGTTTAAATCATTACCAATGATGGCTTTTACTCCAAGTCGTATCAGTTGGGATGTTCATACTCCTACCTTTGATCTTATAAATGTGACATCACTTGACCCACATGCTATCTTTTTTGCAACAAATGTTCCACAAGTGACTAAGCATAGATACCTTGTTCTATTCCTCCAAGCTTTTAATGCCCAAACCACCTTTATGTTTGGGCATACACAACTCTTCCCATGCTACTTTTACAGCAATATGTTTAAGCTTAGTACCTATTCAAAGAAAGTCTCTTAAAATTGGGCCAATGGATCTTGAAACCCCTTTGGGGAGAATAAACAAACTAGTCTATAGTAAACTTGTATGCTAAAAATAATGGACATGACCAATTGAAGTCTACAAATATAACTTATAAGCATAGTAATCCAACTCTTAATTCTTACCTCTATCAATTATCTCTTTCCAATCATTAGCTTTTAAGCTTGTGGAAATGGGTGGGACTCCTAAGTATTTGAAAGGAGGAGTATCATAATTAATTCCCAATTTTGTAGCCATAATTTGAATATCCTCATAAAAAAACCTAGGGTCAATATATGTATTTTTTAACCATTTTGGGATGCAAGCCAGAAAAAATGCAAACTCATCAATTACCTATAGTAAATAATCAACAGATTGAATATTCCCACCATAAAAAATCACCAGATCATCAACAAAATAAATGTGATTAAGGTAAATATCCTTGCAATTTGGGTGATATGTGAAAGCTTGGATTATGACAATGCCTACCAGGCTAAAAAAAAGCTTCCATAACTAGAAGGAGGAGATAGGGTGAGATAGGATTTCCTTATCTGAGGCCTCTAGTCATAAAAAACAAACCATGCATTTCTCTATTTAAGCTAACTAATAACCTCATATTTGTGACACATTCAAGACATAAGAAAAGTGAGAAATCCTACTTGTCTTAATATATCAAAGAGAAAATCCTTATTGACTGTATCATAAGCATTCATGATATCAATTTTCATTATGCATCTAGTGGGGTCAAGCTCTCTGTGGTAATTACTCATAACTCTTGCAGAATAATTATGTTGTCAGTAATGAATCTCATTGAAAAACTCATGTTTCATCCAAAAATAAAAGAACTTGAATGGTTTAGGTTTCCTATTGCAATGGGATATATGGTGATGATAATAGGATTGTGATAAGAGAACCCTTGACATAAAAAGTTGTCTTAGGAATTAAGGAATGAAGCACTCCAATGGTAGTTGTATAGAACCATGTTTATTCTGCTTCTACCTTTAGTCTTATAATTCCAAGTAAACCATAGACCAGTGGAGGCCATATCATCTACTTGGATATCATAAAGACACTTGTTCAAATGATTAACTACTATGTAATCAATTCCTTAAATGCCTCTCTTTTACTCTTGTCTTTAAACCATATTGAAGTCACCCTTTATAATTCACTCATTGTTATTAGTGCTATTATGATTACACCTCAATAAGATCCATAAGTGTCATCTGTCAGCAGGTAAGTTGTTACCATAAATGAAGGTAGAAAATAACTGCTTACTAAGGTGCACAAAACTTATTCTTCAAAAAATTACTTGATGATGGGTAGAAAGCACATCAACTTTAAAAATATTGGGATCCCTCCACTAGAGATTTGGAAGTTATGAGCAACCTCCCAGTTTCAAAAATAATTTCTTTTAATAGTTGGCAAATTATTCAGGCTAACCTTGGACTCCAAAAGAAAACTGAGTGATAGGTTTTAGTTTTTTTCCCGACCTTCTGTTGTTTGTGGGGAGATTTGAGTCCCTTAATGTTTCAAGTGACTATCTTTATAAAATGGGGATTTTTGGTTTTACCTCCAGACTTGGTATGGTCTCTCCCAATTCCAACCTTATGTTTCTTATTCTTGTTCTTGTTCTTGATATGATTCGAGTTCTCTTGGATTTGAGTATTGCCAGTTAGTTTGCAAACGTCCTTGCCCACTAACTCATTAATGACTTCGATCTTCAAAACAAGGCCAGTTGGTTCAGGTGTGATATCTCCTTCATCACCTTCATATAGGTTAACCTCACCATCATCATCAGTAATAACACTAAAGATATTTGTAGATATTCCCCACTATGGGGATAGATCTAAGGCAGTATTAGGCATGGATAAATCAGTGGAAACACTTGGAGTATTAGTGTTAGAAGCTTTCCTTTTTTACTTGAGTCCATCCATCCTTCTCATTTATGGCATTATCTTCTACATTCTAACCATTCCCCCATAAAGTTCTCCTTATTTTCGATACTTGGTTCCTTAATAACCCACATTTTAGTTATTTTGGGACATTTTAGGTATGAATGTCTAAAGGTAACACAATAAGCACATGAAAGAGGAATGTACTGATATTCCACCTTCACTCTAGTAGTTGACCCATCATCCATAATTAAGTATATGGTTTTTATGGACTTTAACAGAGCTGGCAATATAGCTTAAACCTTCTTCGATCCAATATTGGACTGAGATGTTATGGAATCTAACCTAAACAGGTACCTTCTTAGTTGCATCTTCAGTGAAACTAAAGTTGTGTTGCCTGTAAAGTGCCAAGGTCAATTATATCAATAATGTCATCTCTGGTTGATGGGTTATCAAACATGAATAAATAGAAACCATTAGCGTGAGAAATAATCTGGGAGAGACCATACTTAAACCAAAGTCTGTGAGCTACTGTGTTAAACAGAGAATAAGGGAGTTTTCTACCCAAGTAGGACCTCACCATGCTATTCTCCTATTTAGAGTAACCTTTAGTATCATCCTTACATTAGAGGTTTGACTTGAATCTTTGAATCCATGATGGTATATTTATGGTAAGTTAGCCAGAGTTTAGGTATTCTCTTCTACCATTGATCTCCAAGATTTGGTAGCACCACCAAGTTACATGGATGCATTGGTTATTGTCACATCATCCGTAAGAGTTGTTGGGAAGCCTACATCATTTGGAAAAAATGGTCTTATTTGAGGTATGGTGTGATATGTTAGCTTTTTGTTTATGTCTAGGTGTAGCAACAAAAGTACGAAAAGTAGTACTTTATCCTTTTTAGGTAAATTAAATCTTTTTTAGAAAAGAAACGAAAAGTATAAGGGGATGGAATAATCCCAAAGCCAAATAAGCTATAAGCCACAAGCAACAAAGATCCTAACTAAACATGCTTACAAAGAAGGAAACCTAGATATTCATAAGAGAATGGGCAAGGCCCCAAATATTGCAAGCCATCCAGTTACAGTAGTATCTTCTAGTCTTCTTTCACTTGTAAGCTTTAGCCTGCACCATGCCTTCAATATCTTTAATTAATGCATTTATGGTTTTCACCCCTTTGTTGTTAAGTATGTTATTCCTTTCTAGCCAAATACAGTATATGGTTGAGAAGGACAAAGTCCTCAATTTTTTGAGGAAAGTGTTACTGGAGGCCTCATTTGCTGCAAGCGTAATATCATAATCCCAGCTGCCCAAGTTTTTGTAACTTTGATTTCTATTTAAAATCTCATTCCACACTTTAATGGCATAAGGGCATTCAAACATGAGGTGGCTAATGTTATCACTACTAGAATTGTAGAGATTAAAAGTACCCCGATCAAAAAGTTTATCTTTGGTTAAGAGTGGATTTTTACAAGATAACTAAAGGATAAAAGAATGTTACACTTATGCCACACTAGTTAACATCACAAAACATTGTTGCCATGGAATCTGATTGTTTCATAAGTAGAGGAACTAGAATAAACACCATGGAGTCCACACCACCTTGTCCTCGATATTCAGATTAATTATTGGCAGAGGGGAATTATGGATGTCATTAAGTTCTCAAGTCACAATTGCAGGACATTCCTACCTTGTTCCATTTATAAAGTTGGAAACTTTAGCTTTGTAATTTCCTGCAACATCATAAATAGTTTTATCCCCAAAGAGAGGGTGGAGGGGACCAGGGTTGTTCCAGTTATCATGCCACATAAATGTATTCATGTCGTTACCAATGGCGATCTTCATAAGAGGCCCGCGTTCAGCATTGAATTTCAATATCTTCCTCTAATTCCAAGAAGAATCATTAGGAATGTTGATAGCCCAAATACTAATCCCTTTAATCTTGTAAGTAGGGCATCAATTCACCCATAAACTATCCTTCTTGCAACGGATATTCCAAAAGTATCTAATAATAGCATCCTTATTCCACACCTTTAGACACTTTATGCCCAGGCCACTCTTTTTTGGCTTAAAAACCTGTTCCTAAGACACTTTAGCTCCAGTATGCTTATGATATGGGCCAGTCCAAACAAAATGTCTAAGAATTTAATCAATGGCTATCAGCAATCCCTTAGGAATAATAAATAAGGTAGAGCGATAAATTTAGATACTGAAGTGGATTAACATTAGTAGATGAAATCTTCTTGCATAGTTGAGGAGCCTAGTAGTCCAGCTTTTAATTCTAAGAGTCATTTTATCAACGAGCTCTTTATAATAAAGAACCCTAAGTCGGGTCGAAATTAGGGGAACCCCCAAATATTTGAAAGGGGGGTTTCATGTCTGATCCCCATTCTACTAGACATGGTATGAATGTCAATGTCCATAACTCTTGAGCAATATAAATTGCTTATAACCATATTTTGGGTGGAGACTAGACAAACCATCAAACTCATCAAGTGCCTTCTTAATACGCTCTGCATATTTGATATCTCCTCCATAATAAACTGACCGAGTCATCAACAAAGCAGAAGGGGTTAAGATGGACTTAGTTACAGTTGGGTGGTAAGTGAAGTTAGGACTGCTACAGTTCTTATCCAAGAGGCAAGAGAAAGATTTAATGAGTAAGAGGAAAAGGTAGGGTGATAGAGTATCACCCTGCCTCAAGCCTATACTACCTCAACACTTCGAAATGGAAGTTCCAATTAACAGTGTCATAGGCCTTTAGAATGTCAATCTTCAAAGTGCATATGGAGGGGAAAAAGTCTCTATGGTAATTCCTCATCAGCTCTTGTAGAAGTAGGATGTTGTCTGCTATGGATTTATCGTGTACAAAGGCAACCTGCCTTTTATTAATCAAGTGGGTTATGAGTGGTTTAATTCTTGTAGCTATAATCTTGGATATACATTTGTAAATGGTATTGCGATAAGAGATTGGTCTAAAATCTCTCATGGAGGTGGGATTACTAACTTTAGGAATAAGTGCAAGATTGGTACAATTCCACTGCTTAGGAAGGTGACCACTAGAGAACGTGTGTTTGACAACATATACAACATCCTCCCCAACCACATTCTAGCTCTTCTTAAATAACCTAGCATTATATCCATTAAGCCCTAGAGCTTTATTAAAGACAATAAAAAACATAGCTCGCTTGATCTCATCCTCACTCACATGGCCAGTCAATCCAACCTCTGGTCCAAGAATAGAGCTGGAGTAAGAGACTACCTCATTAACAATAATAACCATCCCTTAACTACATCCCCTCTGTATATATGAATACTTAGGATCTTCCTCTTGAAAGATTGGCTTTAACTTTCTTATAAAAGAAAACAGTGTTCATATCTCCCAATTATGACCATTTAATTCTTAATGTTTTCTTATAGAATTATTGCTTAGTATCTCCCAACATGTTATGATTCACCAATATATCCTTGTCTTCATTTTTAAGCAGTAAGTTATAGCTATCTCTATCAAGACTAGTCTACAACATGTCAAGTCGATTCTTGGCCTCCTCCACTCTTTCAGAGATATTGTAGTAGAACTTCTTATTGAGCAACTTTAACTATGGTTTTAGTTTTCTCAACTTAGCTGAGAGCTTGGCCATAGGCTTATCAAGACAATCAGCAAACCAACAGTCCTTGAGGGTATCATTGAATGCCTCATGTTTCATCCCAAAATATACATAACTTGAAGGGTTATGATGCCCTGTCTCTAGGGCCAATGCGAAAAACCTTTTAAACTTTAATTTCTTTTCAGAAAATCCTCTTTTATAATAAAATCGTTCTTTCACATTTTTGCCATAAAATTCATTAAATCTGATTAATGAAATGAGGTCAATCTTTATGAAGTTTATAAGAACACTTAAAATAAAAGAGTTTTGCCCCCTTCATAGAATAAATGATAATTTAAGAAATTCCAAACAAAAGTTTCATTTAAATAACACATTTAAAGCAATTAGTAAATAGAGCTCTATTGGCGCATAAATCCTTATTGCCCCTCATGATTTCCTTGCCTTTATGTTTTACTCAAGAACCTAAAGAGTTGGACAAATGGTGGAGTATGTGCGTGCGTCTAGTAGGAGAAATACTAGTAGAGTATACATAAAAAGAGTATTTATACATATAAAGCATATTTTAGCAATTATGAAATCATCCATCATTTGATTAAGTGTTAGCATGCAAAAAGCAACGTGACATGTAGTTTATGTTTTGACCATGTGACCCGGCAGATGAGCCCACTCACACTTAACTTTTCTTTTTAATACAACCCGTTTCCCATTAATTTAACCATTAATGTTCTTTCACATTTTTCAAGTTGTTTCGTAAACTCGCCTTTACATTAATGAGTGTCATGCCCAACTTCCTCTTTTCACATGATTAATCGGGGTACCAATCCATCAGTGTTATACAGCCTTTCACCGATTCCCATCATGCCAGAATATGCTACTGATCAGTTGTTGGGGTCTAAGCATTAAGTCGCACCCTGCTCCAGGCCCTTATTAAATTTTTCGATTACCTCTGAATGCCATTTACTTGTTATATCTTTGTAAACTTTTTTACTTTCTTTCTTATTCACTTTTAAACATTTTTCCCTTTATTTACTTTTTACCAGCCAACGAGGCTAAATACCCAAGATGAGACAAGTCCCAGCACACTTTATGTCCATGTTTTACTCTTTATAAGAAGTTCATTTTCATTTTACCTCATACTCGGTATTTCATCTTTTGAAAACAATTTTAATTATCATTTCTTGTGAAACTTAACTTTTGCGCACAAATGCCCATTTATACATTTGAATGTGCTTTTCACTATAGGTCTAAACCATTTTCTTTAACATCACCGAAGAAGGAAAAGTTGTCCAGAATTTAATTTTACATCTCGTGGAATTTTTTAAAGTTTTTCTGAGCACTTTTCTTATTTGACAAAGAACCCTTTAATTATTATTATTTGATTTTCTTCTTTTATCCTTGTGCTATTATAACTTAGTCATAAGTGCGGTTATATAATTTATTTCGTATAATCATTTTTTATTTAAAACGTGTAGCTTAACACGTGTAACGCGATACGCGATATTTTTGGATTTTTCTTCTTAATTTTAATTACAAAATTATTCTAACAAAATTAATCGCGTAGTTTCTCATAATGTGATTTTTTTCATTAATTTACAAAAATTCGGGTGTTATAACCTTCTCACCTTGGGAATTTTTGTCCTCAAAATTTAAACATTGAATATTTCTAAGTAAACAATTTGGAATATTGCCTTATCATCATAGATTCTAATTCCCAAGTTTCCCCCTCAATGTCGTTATTATCCCAAACAACCTTGACAAGGGGAATTGTCTTCTTACCTAGCATCTTAGATTTATGTTCTACTATTTCCATTGGACTAGTCTTGTAGAAAACATTGTCTTGGAGATCTACCTGACCCCAATTGATTGTGAGACGGATTCGGAATATAGTTCCATAACATCGATAGGTGGAAAACGTTATGAACACTATCCAATTGAGGCAGTAAGGCCATACAGTACGCTAAAGGACCAATCATATCCAAGATATCAAATGACTATGTGTACCTAGTGCTAACTTTCCTTTCATATCAAACCTCATAACACCTAGTTTGGACTTGATCTTTAGAAATACCTGATCACCCACACTAAGCTCTAAATTAAAATAACGAATATCAGTGTAGTTCGTCTGACGGCTCTGAGCAGCCTAGCTCGTATGACTTGAATTTTATCACCGATTTCCTCTATCATTTCGAACAATGATATGTTCTTCTCACTAACTTTTGGCCAATAAACTGGTGAACCACATGATCTTCCATACAAGGCTTCAAATGGTGCCATCTCAATACTCCAACTACCTTGGAAGTCTATAGCGCAAGCCCGTAACATATCTTCGAGTATTTGAATATTCCTCTCGAATTGTCCATACATGGATGGATGATATAGGTTATGCTGACGTTTAGATTGGTTCCCAGCTCCTGCTCCAATTTATTCAAAAACTTGGACACAAATCTATGATCTCTATCCATAACAATGGATAAAGGTGCACTGTGAAACCTTATGAATTTTTGGATGTATAGTCGGTGAGCATGGCCACATTATTTATGACTTTAATAGGAAGGAAACGTTCTGACATAGTGAGTAGATCAACCACAACCCACACCATATCATGTCCCGCCTGAGTCCTGGGCAATGCGATGACTAAATCCACTATTATGTACTCCCACTTCCATTGTGCTCCTGGTAGTGGTTGAAATAATCATGTTGGCTTCTGGTGCTCAACCTTTACTTGCTGACAAGTGAGACACTTTTCCATGAAAAGTGCAACGTCCCTTTTCATCCCTAACCACCACTAGTCTCTACACAAATTCCTATAAATGAGACTAGAGAACTTCTTCCATGACTTCTTCCCCAAGATCCTCGATACCCGAGGACTACCAAACTCCATCGGAACCTAACGTTGTTATTCTTATCGAGTAATAAGTCCTTGATTGGTTCTCCTACCAAAATCCAGTCCAGAAAGCGCATCAAACTGTCATCACAAGCTTGTGCATAAAGCACATCCTGCTATATGACCGGTCTTACCACCACCCCATCGATGTAGGCATGGCGCTCTCCCCGTTTAACTCTCAATTTTCATCCCTGAAGGTCTTGCATCATCTTTTAGCAATAGCATTTTATTGCTGCTAAAAATACTCTTGGTTTCGTACTCAATGTGTCGGCTATAACATTGGCTTTACTACCGTGGTAATGGAGACCAAAGTCATAATATTTTATGAACTCCATCCATTATCTCTACCTGAGATTCAAATCTTTTTGAGAGAAAATATGTTGGAGACTTTTATGATCCGAGTACACCATCGTTCCTCGTATAGGTATTATATCCAAATCTTAAGGGCAAAGACAACTGCTCCAAGATCGAGGTCATGCGTTGGATAGATCTTCTCTTGATGGATAAGCTACCAAGTTCTTTCCTTGCATCAATACTACTCATAATCCTTCCCCCGATGTATTACAATACTTGACATAACCCTTTCATCGTTCTGGGAGTATAAGTATCGGTGATGTACTCAGTCATACTTTTAACTCCTAAAATGCTGACTTCGACTCATCTATCCACACAAAGATAACCTCCTTTTATGGTATTTGAGAGAAACCCTGGATGAAATTCCTGTAATACCTGGAGAGCCCCAAGAAACTTCTTATCTCAGTGATCGTCTTTGGTTGTTCCCAATTTAGTACTGATTCAGTGTTAGTGGGATCCACCAAAATCCCCTATCTTAAAACAACATGGCCAAGAAATTTAACCGCGTCCATGCAGAACACGCATTTATTAAACTTTGCACATATTGAACTTTCCATACAACAAATTCTCCCATAGTACTTGCAAAATTGTGCATAAATTAAGATGTCATCAACAAACACCACAACAAATCGATCCAGATATGGGTGGTAAATCTGATTCATCATGTCCATAAATGTTGCAGGTGCATTCGTTAAATCAAACGACATAACTAGGAACTCATAATGCCATATCTTTTTCGAAATATTGTCTTCTGAATATCCTCAATTTTGACCCGCAACTGGTGATAACCAGACGAAGTCTATGTTTGAATACATACTAGCGCCTCATAACTGATCGAATAGATTGTCAATTCCGAGCATAGGATATTTGTTCTTAATTGTGGCTCTATTCAACTGCCTATCACTAAAATTTTGACCATCAACATTTCCACCACTCAAACTCCTCTTACTGCTGGTATGAAGGCATGGAGTTCTATAGTTACTCCTATTAGAACCCATAACCTCACGCTCACTTATCACAAACCTAATATTGTGGATGGAAAAATTCAAGTTCTACCCCCTGCTGATGTAGTGGCTAAAGAAAATTATGTATGGATAAATACCATTGTCGGAGTCTTCATTGGAAGAAAAAATCCTTTCTCTCTTGTTAACACCATTGCTCATAAGCTTTAGGATTAGTATGGGCTTGAGTAAGTGCTTACATTTGATAATTTTTTTTTCAAGTTTGAAACTGCGGATAATAAGGATGATGTTATAATGGGCCATGCTACTTTGCCAATAACTCCATAATACTCAAGAGATGGGAGCCAAACTTCGTATTCACTAAGGTAATCACTAAAAATGTGTATGTATGGGTATGGTTATATAACGTCTCAATCAAATATTGGACTGAAAGAGGTCTCAGCTATATTTTTAGTGATATTGGGATTCCCTTATATCCTAATGACATCACTAAAATTATGAGTAGGTTAAATTATACCCGTATATGTATTGAAATGGAAGCTAAAGAATCTTACCCTATAGCCTTTGAGCTTGTTCTTGAAAATGGGGAGAAGACTTAGGCTACTGTTGAATATCATGAAATGCCCACTCATTCTCTCATTGCCTAATTTTTTAGCACAACAAATCCAAATTTCCCAAAATCACCAAAATTTAGGTTGAAAAGAAGCCTCAATCTCATCCCGCCATGAATCCTATCCATGTTATGCAGAAGGATAAGGCCAATAAGGAATGGAACCTTGTTAACAAATAGGGGAAAGATACTATTCAGGATGAGCATACCTCCTTGCCAACCAATCCTCTTGTGATTCATGAACCCCTTCCTAGTGAGACCCCATCTTAATCTCATGCTAATAGCTTTTTAGCCCTTCTTCACCTTGATACTGAAATAACTCCCTCTAGAACCTAGTGGGATTTCTCTTAAGATCAAAGACAATGATGTAGTAAGAGGGAAATCCTTTGACAACCTCTCAAATAAGAAGAAGAAACTTCTGAAGTAGAGACATGGAAGGGGAATAACATCCTAGGTGAAGGTAAAGTAGATAATAACCCAAACCTTAATGATTAATATAACCACTTAGAATATAAGGGGTCTAAACTCCTTCCTAACAGGAAGTTTGTAAACTCATTGATGAGAACAATTTGTCCCTTCTCAGACTTCTTGAAACCAAAGTTAGAAGATCCAACCTTCAGCATGTTTTTAATAGCTGCTTCCCTTATTGGGAAACCAACCATAACTTCCCCATTAATGGTGATGTTGTTCGAATCATTATGGGATGGAACCCAATGTACTTAAAGTTAAAGTCTAATCCTCTAACCCTCAATCCATCTCTTATCTTATATCTGTTTGTTCATTTTTTTTTGTTTGGGGGGGGGGGGGGGGGGGGGATATGTATATTAGAACCAAGAACAAATACAAGAGAAAAGCTCCTCACAAAACCAAAAACCAGGGGGACATATCCACCAGGAAACACCCAAACATCACTTGCCCAAGGACAAACTCAAAGCAACAACATTAACATAACACACTATCTTGGATACCCCAGTTCTTACATGCCATCCAGTTAACATAGCTTCTCCTCCCATTCTTCAATATAAGGCTCTATCTCTAACCATAACCTCACTATCCTTCACAATCATTTCAATACTTTTGGCCCTACCATTAAAGAGTCTCTCATTCCTTTCCAACCAAAGGCAGTAGATAGTGGAGGAAAAGGATACACATTCTATTATAAAAATTATTCCCCCCAAAATTGGAAATAGCATAACCCAACTCATCCACCCCACTTAGATCATCTCTATACTTCTGGTTATTGAATCTAATCTCTTTCCAAACCTCAACAATAATTTGCACTCATTAAATAAGTGTGCACAAGTCTCCACATCCAAACTGCAGGTGCTGCACAGATTGGTATCAGAAATCCCCCAACTATAAAGTTTGTCCCTCGTATGTTCAACATCCCTACATATGATCCACAAACTAAATGCACATTTGGGGATGTTGTTTTTATTCCAAATCAACTTGTGCCAATTCAAAAGAGGATGAGAGGGAGTTAACTCCATAAATGCAGACCTAATAGAGAAGCCAACCTTGTTGGGATTCCAAACCACTTCATCTCTTATTTCCTGCCTAATACTAGGTAGGGAAGCATTTCTAATTTCCATCAGTTCCCAGGTCACAGTTGAGGTCCATCTCCATATATTAACATCAACAAAGTCAGCCACCATGGCCTTGTGGTTTCTAGCTTCATCATAAATGACCTTATCACCATAAAGATCTTGCAATGGACCCAAAGGGTGCCAGTTGTCATACCACACAAAAGTGTCCTCACCATTGTCAATCTTAGTCTTAAAGAGAGGTCTGACCAAGTGTCTCAGTAGAATCATCTCTCTCCAACTCCAAGAAGTGTCATTTGGAATTTTTATGGCCCATGTACTCCTATTATTCAGCTTGTATATCTTATATTTATTGTTGGTTTGAATAAAAGCTTGTTTGCCACCTTTGTCTATGGCTTGAATCTGTCTAGAAAAAGAAGAGGCCTTTGGAGCTACCTTATTTATCTTCATCAACTATACCCTAATCACATATGGATTCTAATGGGATATTTTAATCTTGTGAGGCATAGAAATTTAAAGAATGGTGTTCTTGGACATTGATACATCTACTATTGATGAGTTTAATTACTGTTTCTATGATATCTAAGGGGACGATTTGATTACTAAAGGCTCGTGGTTCACTGGGAACGAAAAGTAATAGGTTGATTCTAATGTTCAATCTAGAATTGATTGAGTTATTATTAATGATTATTGGATCTCTAACTTTTATAAAAATCAAGATGAAGCTCTTTCTCAAGGAATATCTTACCATATCCCCATTGTCAATTTCATTGTCACTAAACCTCTTAACATGGCCAAGCCATTCATATTCTTTAATTACTGCATGAACCATAAGGAGTTTTTTGCTATATTAGATGATGCTTGGGCTGAAGAGATCATTAGTAGCCCCATGTTCAGACTCATCTCTATGTCCAGACTGGTTAAATTTGTTCTCAAAAACTTCAACACAAGATTTTATAGCAATATCTCCCAAAGAACCATGGATGCTAAGAATAGAATGATGAAAGATCAAAGGAAACTAAATATGGATGGTCTTAATGCCACTATCCAAGATGAAGAGAAGTTTGATACCCTTTGACTAAGTTGAGTGTATAATGAATGAGGAAGCCTTTTTCAATCAAAAAGATAGAACCAACTGGTAGCAAGTAGGAGATCTTAACACTAGCGTCTTCCATAACAGAGTTAAAGGCGACATTGGTAGGAATAAGATATTGTGCATCCAAAACTAGCTTGGAGTAAAATAGGAGGGTCATACTCAAGTTGCTCAAAAGTTTGTTCATAATTTATAACTTACTTGGGGAATTTCCTCATGTTCAGTTCCCCCACATCCTAAACCTTGCTATTTACAATAAGCTCACTAATGATCAAAACAACAATCTGTTGAGTCCAATCACTCATGAGGACATGCCTTCTTCCACCTTGGAAGAGATAAAGATCCTGGATTTTATGGCTTTAACAATGAGTTCTTTACTAAGAATTAGAACCTTGTTAGGGAAGAGCCATTGTTTAAATTACATCTTTCATTCAGAGTGGTAGAATCCTCAAGCAGTGGAATTGAACTAACCTCATTCTCATCCCCAAACCTAATTCCCTATCCACTATGAAAAACTTTAGGCATATTGCTTGTTTCAACCCCATCTATAAATGCATCTTTAAAGTCATCGTTGAGAGAATCAAACCCCTCATTCCTTATTTGGTGAGTGATAGATAGTATGCCTTTGTCCATGGTAGGTCTATTCGAGATAACATCCTCATCATGCATGAGCTAATGATAAACTATCATAGAAACCAAGGCCCTTGGATGTGCTTTGAAGATTGACATCATGAAAAATTATGATACAGTTAATTGGGAGTTTCTTTTTGCTGTCCTCCATCAAATGGGATTCCTTAGTAAAATAATTAGTTTGATTAAGGAACATGTCACCATTGTTGAATACTCTATATCCATCAATAGTTCCACACATAGTTTTTTTAATGCTAGCAAAGATCTTAGGCAAGGATATCCTTTTTCTCATTTCCAATTTCTCTTTGTTATAGAGGCTTTCTCTGGCCTTCATGACATTCACACCATTACCCCCAATTTCACCTATCATCCTAAATGAAAAGAGATACAAATTAATCACCTTTATTTTGTAGATGACCTTTTCATCCTCCTTTGTGCTAATAATTAGTCCATTGTCATCATCAATAACATAATTATTGAGTTTGGTGCCATATATGAACTATAACCTAACCCTACCAATAGTCTCTTTTTCTCTACTAATATTTCCCCCATTGAGTTAACCACTTTGTGTGATATTTTAGGATTCAATGAAAGTACCTCTCATTTCTTATAGACTCAACAATGAGGACTTTATTGCTCTTATGGAGAAAATTACTTCCAGAGCTAAAAGCTAGACTGACAGATTCCTTAACTATATATGTAGACTCAACCTTGTGATCTCTGTGATGTTTGGCATATAAATCTATTAGTCTAGCATCTTCGTCCTCCCCAAAAGAACAAAAAATGATATTGATGCCATTCTTAGAAGGTTCTTATGGTCTGGGCCAACTATGAAGCAAACTGGTGCCAAAGTTAGCTATAATGATATTTTCCTTCCAAAAAGTGAAGGAGGCCTGGGCATTAAGTCATCCATGAATGGAACAAATCTATAATTTTAAAGCATCTTTGGAACCTTGCAACAAGAAAGATAGTGTATGGGTGAAGTGGTGTCACATATAAAATAAATGGGAGAAGCGTTTGGCACATTCCCATAAACATTGATGCTTATTAAAGCTGGACTAAACTCATGAAGTTAAGAGATAAAGTCAAACCCCTCATATAAAACATCACTGGAAATGGTATGAACATTTTCTTTTGGCATTATCACTTCCATCCTAATGGTGCTCTTTGGTAGCTCTACGTCTATAATGTAGCAAGCAATCACAAGGCTAAAGTTGTTAATTTCATCACTGATAAGATTTGGGCTTGGCATGCTACTATAACTTGGGAGCTTAATGAAAGCAAACATGTATGTCTCTCTCCCATTAATTCATTCATTGATGACAAGATTACTTAGATTCCCAACTCTAATGCCATCTTCACCACTGACTCTGCTTGGAACTCAATCAGAAGCTCCTATCCTTCAGTTCATTGGGACAATATTATTTAGAATAGTAGCAATATCCCAAATTCTCTTCCATCCTCTAGATGGTTTATAGTAATAATATTAACACCAAAGATAAGACTCACAGTTAGGGCATATATTATTATAACCAATGTGTGATGTGGGATAACTAGATTGAGAATAAAAACCATTTATTCTTCAACTGCAATTTTTCTAAAATCATTTGGGAGGACATTCAACTTAAAAACTCTATTGTTTCCATTGCTTCTACTTGGGAGGATGTTCTTCATGATGAATTCATCAATTGTAGAGGGAAAAACTTCATTGAGAAGATTAAGAGAACGTCATTGAGAATGTACCTTGCAGTACTTAAAGGAATGGAAATTAGATATCATACTCGAAGGAGTCAAAATCCACAAATGACTATATATTCACCTGGGAAGTGGTGCCGTATATTGGAAATCCTCAAAATAGACTTGCACTACTCGATCAAAGATGGATTCTAAATTTATTACTTTACATGAAGTGGGGATAAGACGATGAATGGCTTCAACATTTTTTAGAGGATATTACTTTTGTCTAGAGCCTAAGTCCGCCATAGATATACATTATGATAATCAAGAGATGATGTCAAGGGCACATATTTTTGTATATAATGGTAGTCTAGATATATTCGATGTAGGCATAATATGTTTAGAAAATTTCTCTCTAATGCAATTATTTACATCGATTAGGTATAGTAAAATAATAATTTAGCAGATCCATTTATAAAACCTTTACCTAGAGAGAAAGTTTATTCAACGTCGAGGGGAATGGTCTTAAAAGCCTATAATAAAGAGTCGCCATAATGGCAGCCCAACCTAGTTGATTGGATATCCCAAGATCTGGTATCAATGGGACAACAAAGTTTCAATTGCACTTTGGAGATTATATCTCCTACCCATTCATATGATACAAGAAGTGTAACCTGTTGTAATTTAGGTTAAGCAATGTTTTTAATGATCTTTATAGATTGTTAAAAAAGTGGCGTATGACATGATACTCTTAATGGGGAATCACCTATGCGAGTGTGAAGTGGGGTCATTTCGATGAGAATATCAAAGGCTTAATTCTCTAAGGCACTCATGAGACCGATGAAATGTTCAGGGTCAAAATGAACACAACAGTGAGAACCAACTTTGTGCTGGAATGATATGTGTGAGACCTATTGTCTTAGTTTACACAAATGCATAATTGGTCAAGACATAATGTCCATTACTTATCTAGTAAATCCGATAGACTCTCACTAGGGAAGGTTCGAAGCTGCCTCTCTCGCTGCTCTGAATTTCCAATTGAACTTTCTATAGTGGTTGCATGTGTTTTGGACTTTATTGGCCAATTTTATTTGTGTGGGAGATTGTTTGAAAATAATGGTTTAAATATGGAAATGGGTCAACTTTAGGCCTAAATAAAAGTGGGACCCACAAAACTTTTGAGGCGGGTCCACATATTAACGCGTTCTTCTCTGCAAGAAGATTAACATGGTATATTCACATATTCAAAACCATTAAGAGGTGAATGATTAATTGGCCTCAAAGTTCCCCATTTGAAGTGGGTTAACTAGTGATTAGTTGGATAAAGTGGGTTAGTCCCACAGAGAAAAACTAGAAGAAAAATGTATAGTATATCTACTCATGAGATGGCCTCAAGGCTTGGACGTCCTAGGGGTATCCCAAATATTACATACGCTTTCTAGTTTCACATTCTGTTAATTTCATCATTTCACTTTCATTAAATCACATCATCATATATCTCATTTCCATTCTTACCCAACTGCCTTATAAACATAACATTTCAGGAAACGTAAACCACTTAGAAGAATACAAAAGACTAGGGTCATACCCCTTGTTGATACCAAATTTAGTCTACTGACATGGCTCAATTGAGTGAAGACACATGGCAATCTGCGTGGCAACAACAAACACTTCTGAACAACACCTTGACTCCGAGGAACCATACTGCAACGAGGAACACTGCTTCCCCGAGCAACTCAGACGCTCCGACCAACAAGAACTCTACGAGGAACTTTTGAGTATCGAGCAACTTTTGAGTACCGAGCAGCTTAGGCGGTCCGAGCTGCACCTGGAACAAAGCATTAATAGCAGGATAACCAACAGTTTGACTGTGCATTAAATGCTTATTATTATCATACAGATGTATACGCATAAGGGGAATTTAATGTATTACCCTTTCACATTACAGCCTTAGGGCTATAAATACATTGTATTATCCTCATTGTAAGGGGATCGGAATTTCTTGATAAAACTTGTAATCGAGAATTCCCAAACAGTCAGCAATAACAGAAACAGTGGATGTAGGCCATTCTTATAAGGCTGAACCACTTTTAAATTTCTTTGTCTCATTTATTTTATCTGTGATTAAATAATTAGATATAATCTAATTTTTTACATCAACAAATTGGCGCCGTCTGTGGGAAACGACTGGTAATATCATTTTTCATCGAAACAATTCATCACAAATGGCTGATATTCCAGAATCCAACAATCGAAATGCTGGAAGCCCTCCAAATCCATCTGCTCCGCCAAATATGCCAGATCTGGCCGGAATAATGACAAATCTGGCCCAGGGCCAGACCGTCATGCAAGAAACTATGCGACAACTCATACAAACCCTCCATGGCGGTGCACCAACCCATTCAGGACCACGAAGTATTCAAATAAATACCCGTTTGCTTTCTTCGCGTACTAGGCGTACCGATTCATATCGTACTGAGGAGTCTGAAGATTTTTCTTATCAACCTGGACGAACTTAGTCTGTACGAGCCACATATACTGAACAACGTATCACTCTCTCTCCAGAAAGGACTAGTGCGCTAGAGAGATTAAGCAGAGTATCTCCTTTTGATCGATTAGGCCCTAGGAGGAGCAAAAGTCCTCCTAGAGCCGCATCGAGGAGTTTTCAACGACCATCAGACTTAAGGGAGGGATCTGCCCAGTCGCGACCAGCTGCTCGTCAAGATAGATCCCAGGAAGCCACATCAACGCGATCAGTTGCTCGAACCAACCGGCCCGAGGAAGGAAACGATGCGTGGAAAGGCTCTATTCAGAGGCTGGAGGATAGATTAGGGGAAATGGCTAAAGCCAAGAACACTCTACAACGAACTTTTGTTCAGGGAATACCTTTTGTCCAGGCCATTGTAGATTTTCCAACACCATCAAAGTTCAAAGCACCTGTTGTGACCCCCAAATATGATGGAAAGACCGACCATGTCCTTCATATAGAACAATACTATGCTGCAACCGACATCTATGCTGTTCCAGATGAGATGAGATGCAGAGCATTCTTGGGAACTCTTACCGGATCTGCTCAAATGTGGTATAATAATCTTCCTCGGGGTAAGATATCAACTTTTCTTCAACTGGTCGAGTTATTCATTGGGAGTTTATGTTTTGGGGCAAAGCCAGTTAAGTGAGTAGCCCATTTGTTAAGTGTTAGACAAAAAGCTGGTGAGAGTACCAGAGATTATATAACTCATTTTAATAACGAGAAACTCGAAGTCATTGATTATGAGGAAAAGAAAGCGATTACTGCCTTGATGAGTGGACTACTGCCCAACAAGTTGTACTACACTTTGGCCAAAGATCCACCTAGAACCATGTCAGAACTGATGGGAAAAGCGGCCAAGATTATGAATGCCGAGGCGGCTATGGCTGCGAAGAAGAATATGGATGCCAAAGAAACCAAGGTGGAAGGTGATAAAGCTAAGAAGAAAGAGCATAAGAACAATGGTAGTGACAAACACTCAAAAACAAGGTCGTCATGGGAAGTATTAAATAAAATTGACAATTATACTCCTCTGAAGAAAGACATCAACCATGTTCTAGAAGAAATCAAGAACAACGAGGAATTAAACTGGCCAGAGAAAATGAAGGCAGACCCTGACAGGAGGAATAAGACAAAATATTGCGAGTTTCATAAAGATCATGGCCATATGACCAAAAATTGCATAGCTCTTCAGATTGAGATTGGAACACTCATCAGACGAGGAAAACTGGCAAAGTATGTTGATCGTGGAAATGAAAGAAAACGCAACGACCGAATAAGAGAGAGGTCTAGATCTCCTCTTCGGGTAGAGGAGAACAAGAAAAGAGACCATGAAGTTGATCCAGAAGACGACCTCGATCTTCCCAAGAGACCAAGGCAGCCAAAACGAGAGGTATTTTCAATACGCTTTGGGTCATTTGACTGTAATGTTATTACAGGTGGAGATGCAGGAGGAGGAGACCTTACTGCAGAGAGAAAAGCTTACCTCTGTGAGGCTCAAGCTTGCTCATACATTCAACGAATAAATCTAGCTGAGGAGGATCGCCCGAGAAAGGTAAACAAAGAGAAATTGGTCATTGATTTCTCAAAGAACGACCTCGCATGTGTTCTATATCCTCATGATGACCCATTGGTGATCAAAATGAGGATGAAGGAGGTAATGATTTCAAGAGTACTGGTAGATAGTGGTACCTCGGCTGACATCATGTTCTACTCGTGCTTCGATAGTTTAAATCTAAAGCTATCTCAACTTGAGCCTTATCATAGACCCCTCCTCAATTTTGCTGGCGAGAAAGTATTTCCACTTGGGATGATCAAATTGGATATATTCATTGGTACGTGGCCTGCTTGTCGAACAGAAAGAATACGCTTCTTCGTGATGGATAAGAATGTTCAATCATCATACAATATTATCATGGGAAGAGTAGGATTGAAGAAGTTTGAGTCTGTACCATCTACGGTACATCAATGCCTAAAATTTCCAATAAATTTTGGAGTAGGAGTTGTGAAGGGTGATCAGAAAGTAGCTCGGGAGTGCTATTATTCATCTGCCGAGCAAGAGGAACTGGAGGAATCAAGGAAAAAGACTACTACCTATCAAGTGGATGAAGGTGCAGAAATTGAAACATTGGATCATAGAGATGAGTCGCAACTCGTAAAGGGTCAAGTGGTGGAAGCTACTAAAAACATCATTCTGGACGACGAGCATCCTGAACGAACTACTCAAGTAGGTTCGTCGTTGGAAGCCTCACTAAAACAGGAATTGATAACTTTCCTAATAAACAGAAAGCA
Source organism: Sambucus nigra (assembly GCA_949130495.1). Lineage (NCBI taxonomy): Eukaryota > Viridiplantae > Streptophyta > Magnoliopsida > Dipsacales > Adoxaceae > Sambucus > Sambucus nigra. The sequence goes on from OX422210.1 coordinate 663,683,541, forward strand.
AACTTTTGCATGGAGTCATGAGGATATGCCCGGGATAGATGCAAATTTCTTATGTCACGAACTCAATGTGAATAAGGAGATCAAGCCTGTGAAGTGTGACACCCCGACTAATTAAATACCGGGTAGCTACTCCTTTATTAAATTAATTCAAAATGCCAAGTTGGCTCAGCTAATAGCATCACTGTCGAAAACATTTTATTATTACTAACCACCTAGTATTTAAAAAGTAAGTTGCCAAATTTTAATTAAAGTCTGATTAACATGCAACAAAAGATTTAAAGCAAGAATAATATCACCATTCACTATAACGAAAATAATAGAATAACCATCACACGATATAAATAAATCCGGAGGAAGAACTCCTCACAACAAACTCCACAACTGAAATGAATAACTAAATACTGAAACAATACATGCCAAGTCTGAAAAACTGAAATGGAAAAGTCTCTAATAGAATTTGGGCAACATGCCCTACAACTGAAGAATACTGAATATGGAATCCAAATGGTAGAAGCGTCTAAAACCAAATCCCTGTAGCTTCCACAAACAGCTACAGCTCGTCACCTGAGTGAGTATCCTATGCATGGTGTCCTTGTGGCTGGGCACCTAAAATGGTTTTACAAAAAAATAGATTTGAAAGCAAACGGGTCAGAGCCCGAATGTGGAGATATTTAAAAAACCTGCAAGTGCTTTAAAAACATTTAAAACATTAAATGCACAGTACATGTTAGGACGTGCACTCACATGAAATCCTCACCTCTCGACTAAATGTGCACTCCTAACGTAAGTACCCATCTAAAATGACACTAACCACTAGCTAAGTGACATCATATCTAGCTAGACTGTCATAGGTTCTACCCTTATTACTCGGTTCCCATTAACATTATAACGATTTCAATTAAATAGGGGCTTAACGTAAATTCAGGTTCTCATATAAAAGTAATACAACTCGTTATAGATTATCCCTTTTATGTTATTCCATAGTTATACACACGATACCATATGAAAGTTCCCATTTTATTAAGTGTATATTTTCCACAACATAAATACACAATATAAGCACCCCGAGACTCAGCTGCGGTGCACACATACTCTGCTATCCATCCCGGTACATCACGTACATAAGGAATCACGTATTCCGAATCTCTCAGGAATCGTTTCGATAACACAAATCATAAACAGTGGAGGCGAACACAGTCACATCACATGGGTCACGCACATACCTGCGCTCCCACGATAAGCAGACTTATTAACATCCCAATAAGTCCTTCTCTGACCTATGTTCATCGAGGTAACCAGTCTAAATCCGGGCAACACAAGGATTAGAGGTCCCTAAGCGAACGCAAACCTCCCGTGATAGCAAGTATGGTAGGTATGTCATACACACAAATCATATATCAATACTAAGTAAACACGCATCTTAGTAATCACCATAGTTTAATTGTAGTACTTATCGCATTCTCGTACCAACTTAATACATATACAACTTATATAATCCCGGTCCATATTTATACACGCCATAATTTATTCTCACGTCGTAGTAGGCACTCACGTCTCAGCTCATAATGTCTATTTGATTCGATCCACACTTATATAAGATTTTCTCCTCATAACAACCCAAATGTTCCAAATCTACCCATAAATCCCCAAAGGAGTGTTATCTCTATCCTCGAACAAGTTTACAGGATTCCCAAAATCAAAACAGGCCAAAAAAGCCTAAACTGCCAGCTCGTTAGAAGTCTCATTCGAACGAGAGTTCGTTTGAACGAACTGGGCTATCTAACGAGATCTCGTTCGAACGAGATTATCGAATGAACATCCCTCTCGTTAGAACTCCAAACTGTCAACTCGTTAGAAGCTCGTTTGAACGAGCTCGTTCGAACGACCTGGGTAGGTCTTCTAACGAGTGACCAGATTCAAGTCCAAAAATCCTATCTCATTTTTCATCAATTTCTACACCTCAAATCTCAACCAAAATTCGTCCCAACAATGTTTAAAGGTCTCTAATCAATCCTAACCATGTCAAGGTTATATACTAACGTATTTTAAAGAACCCATTCATCCTAATCATCATCAATTCATCAAATTTCTACACTTTTCCCCAATTTTCAAGAACATAAACCTTAGAATTTATGATTATCAATTTACTCAAATTAGATCCGTTTTTGTTACATCCAACACATATTTACATCAGGCTAATCATTTCTCTACGATTCTACATGCAATTACTCCTCAACATTCAAGTTCTAAGTCCAATTAAAATGGGTTTTTATTAAACTCTCAATAACAATTTGATTTATGTAAATTCCTACACATGGAAGAAGCATTCTCTATAATAATTGAAATTAAACCACTTGCCTTGATTCAATCTCTGATTTTGATGATGATTTCCTGCAGTTCTCTCTCTCTCTCCAAGCTTTCTTCTCCAAAGGTGGCTATGGTGGCTAGGGTTTGCTTTGGGAAAGTTTTGGAAACCTAATCCAATAACCCCCATAGCTTATTGGGTCATTAAGGGTTGGTTAGTGGGTTTAGTGGGTCAATTCCCAATCAGATAAAAACTCATAATTTTTGTCACTTTTAATTCCCAAAAATACGAAATTACCAAAATACCCTTTATGTTGCCGGTATGGCCTAAAAATACCCCGGGACCCAAACTAAACCCCCGGCTAGTGTTTTCTGACTATCTCGACCCTTCCGGATGCGTTGGCGCACTTAAAACGACCATACGGTTAATAGAATTTAAATTCACTTTTACAATTAAAATAATTATATCCTGACGTGACTGTCTCACGCGTCCCAATAAAATGTTCAAATTGCCATATATCAATCTCACGACAAATTTGATAATTCAATATTCATATATCATCATATATACTCAATATAGTCAAATACCAACTCACATCTCGCTAGTATTTTATCCGGATTAATTCCCAATTAATTAATTAATCCCAAAAATAAATATCGCCAAAAATACGGGGTATTACATACTTCCCCCCTAATAACAGAATTTCGTCCCGAAATTCGGAACTAGAAAGTACCTGATAAAAACAACTCTGGATAACGTTCGCGCATCTCATCCTCGCGTTCCCATGTGGACTCCTCGACATTGTGATGTCGCCACTGAACACGCACTAACGGAACTATCTTTGACCGCAGCTTCCTCTCACTTCGGTCCAAAATAGCAATCGGCCCCTCCTCGTAGGAGCTATCAGGCTGTAGATCAATCTCCTCTAAAGCGATGTGAGAATGAGCCAAATCGTCTCTGAGATATTTCCTTAGCGACGAAATATGAAACACATCGTGAATCCGGTGTAAATGCTCCGGTAACCCGAGTCTATACGCAACTGGTCCAATCCTCTCAATAATAGGAAACGGCCCCACATACCTCGGTGCCAAAGTCCCCTTCTTCCCGAAACGCATAATCCCCTTCATAGGAGATACTCTGAGCAAAACCTGGTCCCCCACTTGGAACTCCCTAAAATATCTCTTCGCATCAGCATAACTCTTCTGCCGGTCTTGAGCTACCCGAATGCGACTCCGAATCAACTCAATCCTTGCCGAAGTATCCTGAATCACTTCCGGCCCAAGTAGTTTGTTGTCCCCCACCTCTAACCAACATGCTGGGGAACGACAAGGCCTACCGTACAATGCCTCAAACGGAGCCATGCCAATAGTGAACTGGTAGGAGTTATTATAAGCAAACTCTACCAGTGGAAGGTATTGTTCCCATCCACCTCCAAAGTCAATAATGCACATGCGTAGCATGTCCTCCAACATCTGATTTGTGCGCTCGGTCTGCCCATCGGTCTGCGGATGATAAGCCGTACTCAACCGCAATTCCGTGCCCATGGCCTCCTGGAAACTCTCCCAAAACCGCGAAACAAATATCTTGTCTCTGTCAGACACGATATTTAGGGGCACACCGTGAAGTCTCACAACCTCTGAAATGAAGAGCTGGGCATACTGTCCCGTAGTGTAGTCAGTCCTTACGGGTAAAAAGTGAGCGACTTTGGACAACCTGTCCACAATTACCCAAACGGAGTCGTGACCCCTCTGCGACGTAGGCAACCCCGTGATAAAGTCCATGGATATGCTCTCCCACATCCACACCGGGACCTCCAACGGCTGTAGAAGTCATGTCGGTCTCTGATGATCCACTTTTACTAGCTGGCAAGTGGCGCATTTCGAAACAAACTCAGCAATATCTCTCTTCATACCGCTCCACCAATACTGCCGTCTCATGTCTTGGTACATTTTGTTCCCTCCGGGATGTACGGCGAACCGTGAGCCGTGCGACTCTGCCATCACCTCGTGTCGCAATTTCTCCCCTTTCGGAACCACCAATCTCCCATTGAAGCGTAATCCCCCGTCTGAGCTAATGGTATAGGACTCGGCTCCCTCTGCTAGTAATCGAACTATCTGCTCCTGACAGAACGAGTCGTTAGCCTGTGCCCGTACTACCTTCATGACAATCTGCGGTGTAACGGTCATCACAGACATGAAAGATCGCGCCACTGCATCCTGGTGTCCCAACTCCTTCCACTTTGCCTTCCACACCCCTGCCACCTCATCTGCTGGCCTACGGCTCAATGCGTCTGCTACCACGTTAGCCTTACCCGGGTGATACTGGATATCGAACTGGTAGTCCTTCACAAACTCAAGCCACCTCCTTTGCCGCATGTTCAACTCCTTCTGCGTGAACAGGTACTGTAGGGACTTTTGGTCCGTGAACAATTGGAACTTCTCCCCCAAAAGATAGTGCCTCCAAATCCGTAGGGCAAATACCACTGCCGCCAACTCCAAATCATGCGTGGGGTAATTCTTCTCATGAGGCTTAAGCTTACGGGAAGCATAAGCTATGGCCTGTCTCTCCTACTGCAATACACCTCCAAGTCCTTGCAAAGACGCATCGGTGTAAACTAAATACTCAACTCCCGGTCTCGGCAATGCTAACACAGGTGCTGAGGTCAATTTATCCTTCAATTCATCGAATGCCAACTGACAGGCATCACTCCAGATGAATGGAACACCCTTACGAGTCAGATGTGTCAAAGGACCCGCTATCTTCGAAAATCCCCGAATGAACCTCCTATAGTATCCTGCTAGGCCCAAGAAACTACGAATCTCAGTCGGTGTCGTGGGCTGTCTCCACTCCCTCACCGCGGATACTTTCCCCGGATCAATAGATATTCCCCGGTCGGAAATAATATGTCCCAAAAACTGGACCTCCTTCAGCCAAAACCCGCATTTCTCATATTTTGCATACAACTCGTTCTGACGTAGTGTCTGCAAAACTTGCCTCAAATGCTCGGCGTGCTCCTCCTCTGTCTGGGAGTAAACCAGAATATCATCGATGAAGACAATGACAAACTGATCTAGGAAATCCCTGAACACTCTGTTCATCAAGTCCATAAACACTGCGGGAGCGTTGGTCAAACCAAAAGGCATAACCCGAAACTAGTAAGAACCATATCTCGATAAGAACGCAGTCTTCGAGACATCCTCCTCCCTGATACACAACTGATGGTATCCCGATCTCAAATCAATCTTTGAGAAGAAAGAAGCTCCTCTCAACTGGTCGAATAAGTCATCGATTCGAGGCAACGGATACTTATTCCGTATCGTGACCTTATTCAACTCCCTGTAGTCCACACACAATCTTAGTGAACCATCCCTCTTCTTCACAAACAAAACTGGAGCGCCCCAAGGTGAGGTACTCCTGCGAATAAATCCCTGACCTAACAGCTGCTCGTTCTGATCTCGTAGCTCTCGCATCTCTGCCGGAGCCATCCGGTACGGTGCGCGTGCTATAGGTCTCGTATCTGGCAATAGGTCTATAACAAAGTCTATCTCTCGACTAGGGGGTAGGCCTGGTATCTCCTAAAACACATCCGAATACTCCCTGACGACTGGGATCGAATCTAAAGGAATCACAACCTCCTTAGAGGTATCCTCCTCTAGGTAATACAAATGAGCGGTCGAGCCTCCCTCTGGGCGAGGCATCGCCACTACAAACATCTCTTGCCCCGGAATGGCAAAAACAATGCTCCCACCGAAGCAATCAATCATGGCTCTATAATCAGCGAGCCAATCCATACCGATAATCACATCGTGAACATGCATATCTAATACCAACATGTCTGCAGGTAATACCAGACTACCAATCTCTACCCCCACTCCCCGGCATATAAAGAAAATAAGTGACCCACTCCCCAATGGTGAGTCGACACACGTCACTGTGCTCTCTGCCGTAGCTAATAATCCTAAGGCTTTCGAGAAATGTGTAGCTATAAAACAATGTGTAACCCCCGTATCAAACAATACTCGACCCATAGTGCCATGGATAGGAAACGTACCCTCAATCGCGGGCGGTGCCTGTGGAACTGCTGCCTGGTGGACGTTATAGACACGTCCATACTGTAGCTGCCCCTGCTGAACTGGGACTGCTGGAATGGGTGGTAATGCTGCCATCTGTGGTGGTGCGGGGAGAGCGGCGGGAAACATAGGCCTCTGCTGCTCCTGGCGAGCACCCTGCTGTTGCTGCTGTGGGGCCTTGCCCCTATCAGGACAATCCTGTCGTTTATGGCCAGTCTTGCCACAAACAAAACACTTCCCTGGGAAGTTCCCTCCTCTCTGCCCCTGCGGTCCCCGGCCCTAGTGGCCGTTACCGTTCCTCTCTTGGCCCTGCTGGCCCTGCTGAAACTGCTGCCCATTCTGCCCCTGTTGGCCCTGATGGCCCTGACGGAAACCTCCCTGTCCGTGCCTGTAATTCCCTGATCTGAACCTCTTCTGATCCCCCTGTTGGGAACCCTGCTCACCCTATCTCTGCCCCTGAACAGATTGTGCCCCACCGGCACCATGTCCTCCAGTCCTGCCCTGATGGCTAGACTCTCCCGATCTCTTGCCCTCAGCCATATGAAAGCGGTGATCCTGGCAGTGTAACAAAGCAGCGTTAACCACATCAGAATAAGTGGCCAACGAAAGGTTCCCTAACAGATGCTGACGGATCCTCCATGTCAACCCGTCGGTGAATTTCTCAATCTTCTTCTTTTTTGTTGGTATCTCATCCAGAATGATATTCAACAGATTCGTGAACTCGGCCTCATACTCGGCCACGGTCTTACCCTCTTGCTTCAGATTCATCAGTTTCCTCTTCATTTCCGTGTGAACAGCCGACGGAAAGTACTTGCGGTCGAACCGCACCCAAAAGTCCTGAATAGTGAGAGTATCTTTCTCCTCCACGGTGGTAATAGACTCTGAACATCCGTGCACTCATACATCCTCAAGTGCCTCTGCATATCCTTCCTCCACTGGCTCGAGACTACCACATCCGAGCTACCTGCAAACTTTGGCGGATGCGCTTTCTGAAAAGCGTCACGTACACGTTCCCAAGCAGACGGAATGCATTTGCCTGTACTAGCGCGGCAACCGGCGCCTGAGGTGGTGCCTGCTGAACTACGGCAATTACGGTATTTACCGCTTGGGCTACAATGGCTGCAACCTCAGCGGCGTTCATCATGCCCTGAACTGGAACGGGTTGGGGTTCGGGCGTTGCATCCCTGGGAACTCGTCGTGCACGTCGTGGAGGCATCTGAAATAAGAATGAAGTTTATAAGTTCACTGTTTATAAACTTAAAATAGCTGAAGAACGAAGCATACACAAAAAGAGTACAACAGTCCTAAAATATAGGGTTCTATATATCAAAGAAAACTTAGCGGAAACATAATAGCCGTACAGATCCTAAAGGACACTAGAACCTGATGCTCTGATACCACCTGTGACACCCCGACTAATTAAATACCGGGTAGCTACTCCTTTATTAAATTAATTCAAAATGCCAAGTTGGCTCAGCTAATAGCATCACTGTCGAAAACATTTTATTATTACTAACCACCTAGTATTTAAAAAGTAAGTTGCCAAATTTTAATTAAAGTCTGATTAACATGCAGCAAAAGATTTAAAGCAAGAATAATATCACCATTCACTATAACGAAAATAATAGAATAACCATCACACGATATAAATAAATCCGGAGGAAGAACTCCTCACAACAAACTCCACAACTGAAATGAATAACTAAATACTGAAACAATACATGCCAAGTCTGAAAAACTGAAATGGAAAAGTCTCTAATAGAATTTGGGCAACATGCCCTACAACTGAAGAATACTGAATATGGAATCCAAATGGTAGAAGCGTCTAAAACCAAATCCCTGTAGCTTCCACAAACAGCTACAACTCGTCACCTGAATGAGTATCCTATGCATGGTGTCCTTGTGGCTGGGCACCTAAAATGGTTTTACAAAAAAATAGATTTGAAAGCAAACGGGTCAGAGCCCGAATGTGGAGATATTTAAAAAACCTGCAAGTGCTTTAAAAACATTTAAAACATTAAATGCACAGTACATGTTAGGACGTGCACTCACATGAAATCCTCACCTCTCGACTAAATGTGCACTCCTAACGTAAGTACCCATCTAAAATGACACTAACCACTAGCTAAGTGACATCATATCTAGCTAGACTGTCATAGGTTCTACCCTTATTACTCGGTTCCCATTAACATTATAACGATTTCAATTAAATAGGGGCTTAACGTAAATTCAGGTTCTCATATAAAAGTAATACAACTCGTTATAGATTATCCCTTTTATGTTATTCCATAGTTATACACACGATACCATATGAAAGTTCCCATTTTATTAAGTGTATATTTTCCACAACATAAATACACAATATAAGCACCCCGAGACTCAGCTGCGGTGCACACATACTCTGCTATCCATCCCGGTACATCACGTACATAAGGAATCACGTATTCCGAATCTCTCAGGAATCGTTTCGATAACACAAATCATAAACAGTGGAGGCGAACACAGTCACATCACATGGGTCACGCACATACCTGCGCTCCCACGATAAGCAGACTTATTAACATCCCAATAAGTCCTTCTCTGACCTATGTTCATCGAGGTAACCAGTCTAAATCCGGGCAACACAAGGATTAGAGGTCCCTAAGCGAACGCAAACCTCCCGTGATAGCAAGTATGGTAGGTATGTCATACACACAAATCATATATCAATACTAAGTAAACACGCATCTTAGTAATCACCGTAGTTTAATTGTAGTACTTATCGCATTGTCGTACCAACTTAATACATATACAACTTATATAATCCCGGTCCATATTTATACGCGCCATAATTTATTCTCACGTCGTAGTAGGCACTCACGTCTCAGCTCATAATGTTTATTTGATTCGATCCACACTTATATAAGATTTTCTCCTCATAACAACCCAAATGTTCCAAATCTACCCATAAATCCCCAAAGGAGTGTTATCTCTATCCTCGAACAAGTTTACAGGATTCCCAAAATCAAAACAGGCCAAAAAGGCCTAAACTTCCAGCTCGTTAGAAGTCTCGTTCGAACGAGGCTGTTCGAACGAGAGTTCGTTCGAACGAACTGGGCTATCTAACGAGATCTTATTCGAACGAGATTATCGAACGAACATCCCTCTCATTAGAACTCCAAACTGTCAACTCGTTAGAAGCTCGTTCGAACGACCTGGGTAGGTCTTCTAACGAGTGACCAGATTCAAGTCCAAAAATCCTATCTCGTTTTTCACCAATTTCTACACCTCAAATCTCAACCAAAATTCGTCCCAACAATGTTTAAAGGTATCTAATAAATCCTAACCATGTCAAGGTTATATACTAACGTATTTTAAAGAACCCATTCATCCTAATCATCATCAATTCATCAAATTTCTACACTTTTCCTCAATTTTCAAGAACATAAACCTTAGAATTTATGATCATCAATTTACTCAAATTAGATCCGTTTTTGTTACATCCAACACATATTTACATCAGGGTAATCATTTCTCTACGATTCTACATGCAATTACTCCTCAACATTCAAGTTCTAAGTCCAATTAAAATGGGTTTTTATTAAACTCTCAATAACAATTTGATTTATGTAAATTCCTACACATGGAAGAAGCATTCTCTATAATAATTGAAATTAAACCACTTGCCTTGATTCAATCTCTGATTTTGATGATGATTTGCTGCAGTTCTCTCTCTCTCTCCAAGATTTCTTCTCCAAAGGTGGCTATGGTGGCTAGGGTTTGCTTTGGGAAAGTTTTGGAAACCTAATCTAATAACCCCCGTAGCTTATTGGGTCATTAAGGGTTGGTTAGTGGGTTTAGTGGGTCAATTCCCAATCAGATAAAAACTCATAATTTTCGTCACTTTTAATTCCCAAAAATACGAAATTACCAAAATACCCTTTATGTTGCCGGTATGGCCTAAAAATACCCCGGGACCCAAACTAAACCCCCGACTAGTGTTTTTTGACTATCTCGACCCTTTCGGATGCGTTGGCGCACTCAAAACGACCATACGGTTAATAGAATTTAAATTCACTTTTACAATTAAAATAATTATATCCTGACGTGACTGTCTCATGCGTCCCAATAAAATGTCCAAATTGTCGTATATCAATCTCACGACAAATTTGATAATTCAATATTCATATATCATCATATATACTCAATATAGTCAAATACCAACTCACATCTCGCTAGTATTTTATCCGGATTAATTCCCAATTAATTCTCATTTAATTAATTAATCCCAAAAATAAATATCGCCAAAAATACGGGGTATTACATGAAGCTGAGAAGAAGAGTATTCAGTCCTGAGAAGAATCAAGCTATACAGGAGGAAGTCAAGAAGCTCCAGAAAGCTTGTTTTATTGAAGATGTTAAATATTCAGAATGGTTAGCAAATGTGGTGATGGTGAAAAAGAAGAACAACAAATGGAGGATGTGTGTAGACTTCACCGACCTCAATAAAGCATGCCCAAAGGATCACTTTTTGCTGCCCCGAATTGATCAACTAGTGGATGCTACCTCGGGACACGAGATGCTGAGCTTCATGGATGCTTATTCTGGTTACAATCAGATTAAAATGAAACCTGAAGACAGGGAGATTACTTCTTTCATTACCCCCAGGGGAACTTATTGTTATAATGTTATGCCTTTTGGTTTGAAAAATGCAGGTGCAACATATCAGCGATTGATGAACAAAGTGTTTGCAGAACAAATCAGTTGCAATATGGAAGTCTATGTTGACGATATGCTGACAAAGAGCAAGAAAGCTGCCGATCATCTACTTGACTTAGGCCAAACCTTTGATCAGTTAGATAAATACAAAATGAAGCTGAACCCGATCAAGTGCATATTTGGAGTACGAGAAGGCATGTTTCTCGAGTACATTGTCAATCAGCGAGGCATTGAAGCTAACCCTGAAAAGATCGCAGCCCCGACGAAGAAAGAGGTGAAAAGTCTTACAGGACGAGTAGCAGCACTCAACAGATTTGTATCGCGAGCAACTGATCGATGTCTCCCATTCTTCAAGACACTCCGAAAGACTTTTGAGTGGAATGATGAATGTGAGAAGGCTTTTCAAGACTTGAAGAAATATTTGGGAGCACCTCCACTGTTATCCAGGCCAGTGATGGGAGAAAAATTATACTTGTATCTGGCAGTGTCCGAGAATGCAGTTAGTTCGGCATTGATAAGAATGGAGAATGGAGTACAAAAACCAATATACTACACAAGTAACGTCTTTCGAGGAGCAGAGATCAGATATCCAAAGTTGGAAAAATTGGCACTAGCATTGATCGAGGCAAGTAGAATAATGAAGCCATACTTCCAGGCTCATACTATAGTAGTATATACTGATATGCCATTGAGGCAAGCCCTTCATAAACCAGAAAAATCAGGAAGATTGATGTGTTGGGCAATAGAACTTGGTGAATATGATATAGTTTATGAACCCAGATCATCGCTAAAAGGGCAAGCGGTAGCAGATTTTATAGTAGAATTCATCTATCCTGATACCCCCGAGGAGCAAAAGTTACTCGCTGATCAACCAGTGGATGTTACAGGATCATCAAATGCAAGCCCAGACCAACTTAGCTTGGTAAAAGGGCAAGTAGATGTTACAGAATCATCAAATTCAAGCCCAAACCAACTTAGGTTGGTAAAAGGGCAAGAAAAGATGGTCAACGAACAATAAGAAATATCAGGAGATGGTGAAAGGAAGCAACAAATTTTCCACCGAGGAACTCTGTCAGATCAGAAATTTGAAGACGAGTTACCTATATGGAGTCTGCATGTGGATGGTTCATCTTGCACTACAGGATGTGGCGCAGGGATAGTTTTGAACAGTCCGGACGAGGTCGACATGGAATACGCCCTTCGTTTCCATTTCAAAGCTTCGAATAATGAGGCTGAATATGAAGCCATAATTGCAGGTCTTAATTTGGCAAAAACCATGGGGGCAGAACAGGTTATTGTCTTCAGTGACTCACAATTGGTCATAAATCAAATGATGGGAGTATATGCAGTCAAAGGAGAATTAATGATCAGATATCATGCAAAGGCAAAAGAACTAGTGTCGGAATTTGCTGCTATTCAGCTGGTCAGAATACCAAGAATGGAGAATGCAAGAGCAGACGCCTTAGCTCTATTAGCATCAGGTACTCGTACCGAGCTACGAAGAACAATTCCAATTGAAGTTTTAGCTGGTCAGAGTATAGATGAAGATCTGACGATAAACTTTAATACCCTCGATTTAGGATTATCATGGATGGATCCCATCAGGGCATATATTGAGAAAGGGGAATTACCAACTGACAAACTCGCAACCAAGAAACTAAAGTTTAAGGCTGCTCGTTATGAAACTAATGGTATTATTCTATACAGACGAGGAATTATAGCAGGTTTGCAAAGATGTGTGCATCCCACCGAGGTGAAAGATTTGATTGAAGAAGTCCATGAAGGGTCCTGTGGAGCTCATGTAGCAGGTCGGACACTTTTGCAAAGAATGATGACTCAAGGATACTACTGGCCGACGATGAGAGCTGATTGTATAGCCTATGCGAAAAAATGTGACAAGTGTCAGCGCTTCTCCTCCATCCGAAGAACTCCCCAAGCATTACTGACACCCATTACTTCCCCTTGGCCATTTGCCATATGGGGAATAGATTTGGTCGGGCCACTACCGATGACCAGGGGAAGATTTAAGTATCTCGTGGTCGCTGTGGATTATTTTACTAAATGGGTTGAGGCTGAGCCTCTCATTGATATGACGTACGACAAGGTGTACCAATTTATTTGGAAGATCATCATTTGTCGATATGGTCTTCCTCATGCTTTCATCACAGACCATGGAACACAATTTGACAACGAGGAGTTCGCTGCCTATTGTCATCAGTCAAATATCTTGAAGATCCACTCGGCACCAGGCCATCCCCAAAGAAATGGACAAACTGAAGTGACAAACAGAACGCTATTGAATGGTTTGAAAAAAAGACTGAATGATGCGAAAGCAAATTGGATCAACGAGCTACAATCAGTACTATGGGCTTACCGAACTACTCCCCGAGTAGCAACAGGGGAATCTCCATATATGCTAGCATTTGGAAGTGAAGCTGTAATACCCGCCGAATTGGGTCTCCCAACACACAGAATACTGAATTTCAATTCCTTTGTCAGCGATTTAATGAGAAGGTTAGACTTGGACATGCTCGAGGAGGTTAGGGAAGAAGCAGCCATTAGAAATGCTGCTTACCAGCAGCGAACAACTTTGTTCTACAACAAGAGAGTGAAGAAGTGTGACTTGAAAGAAGGAGACTATGTGCTAAAGAAGGTGATTCAAAAGCACAACAAACTGGAAGCAAACTGGCATGGACCCTACCGATTTAAAGAAGTTGTTCGACCAGGGACATACAGAATAGAAACTTTAGAGCGGGAGGAGTTTAAGAATGCATGGAATGCAGAACACCTGTGCCAATATTATCAGTAATGTAAACTATCATGTAATGCAGTTTCATCAGTACGAATAAAGTGACAACGTTCTGCCCAGTTTCTTTCCTTTTGTTGGAATTTTTTTACGGAATACTAGTGCTACACACTACTCAGCAAAACTCGGACTACTCAAATCTATTCCCGAAAATGCCGACTAAGGTTGGTCGGGAAACAAATCTATTCCCGAAAATGCCGACTAAGGTTGGTCGGGAAACAAATTTATTCCCGAAAACGCCGACTAAGGTTGGTCGGGAAACAAATCTATTCCCGAAAACGCCAACTAAGGTTGGTCGGGAAGTAAATGTATTCCTAAAAATGCCAACTAAGGTTGGTTAGGAAGTAAATGTATTCCTAAAAATGCCAACTAAGGTTGGTTAGGAAGTAAATCTATTCTCGAAAACGCCAGCTAAGGTTGGTCGGGAAGTAAAACTATTCCAAAAAATGCCAATCTATTGGTCGGTAAGAAAAAACCCACTAACTGTAGTTGGTCGAAAAGGAAATTTTACCGACCTTGGTTGGTCAAAAACAGTTTATGAATACGAGAAAGTGATCGAGCAAAATTTTTTATACTCGTAACTTTTTAAATTACTACTAAGTTGGTCGAGAAACAAAACATCATTTTTTGTCAAATGATTACCACAAATTCAAACTAGTCGACAATAAGTTGATCGACAAATAACACAATGTTGTTATCTTTTTAACAGATATACATGCACATATGTAAAGTGTTTTATAATTACAAGACAATGGCAATCAAGATTTGTAAATAAAATTATTTCATTAAATGTAGAACAAAATACATCAAGAATGAAATACAAATTTATTACATCAAGATTCCTATTCTATTGGTTTCTTTCCCTCTGCTTTTTAAACAGGTTCCTCGCCAGCAGGTGGATCATTTAAAGCATGAGGGGAATTTATGAAGTTAAGATCTTTAAGCATCCTGATATTCATCACAGATGGTCGATCTAGTAGGTGCTCGGGACGAGATGTCTCAACATTGGAATGGAGATTGTAATCGCCAAGGTATTTGGAAATCAAACACCGAGGGATGGCCCGAGCAGGGATCCAACTCATATCAAGCTTGAATGGTGGCACTGGTAGGTCGAACAACCCAGGATTATGGTAATACCACAGGTAATGACCCTATTCCAGTTGCAGCACACCTAAGGCATTCAACCATCCCTATTTGTAACCCTCATTATTTGTATTTTGGATACGATCATCCAAGTGGTAGAGAGCCTCGTTGTAGCCAGCCATCCAGAATTCTCTGGGCTGCTTGTGGAATTGATATGTCAATCTTTCCAGTTGCTCGTGGAGATTTTTTATAAAGAGTTCTTTATTCTCCAAGATAGATTTATGCGCAGAAAGCTGCTCGTCCAGACTCCTGATCTTCCTAAACATCTCAGCCAATGCCTGGTTCTTTGCAATCAGTTGGAAGGCCTGGTTCTATAGAGCAGATTGAGTTCTCTATTCCTCGACAGAAATACGAGCAGCTCTTACTCGTCCCCGAGGAGCTCTTGCTCATCCCCAAGAAGATGTAGAAGGGCCAGCTCTCTTCAAGGTCTCCAATTCGTCCCTCAGGTTGGCATTTTCGACCTCCAAGAAAGAGAATCCCTCATCGGTCACAGGGATCAAGGTGTTTGAGGTGGAAGCTGCAGACTTCAACTGAGACAAATCTCTTTGCAGGTTATTATTTTCTTGCTCTAACAACTCAGCTATTTGTCTGTGCTCTTCGACCTCAGCCTTCAAAGTTCTCTCCTTCACATCATAAGTAGCAAATTGTTTATCGTATCCCTTATCGGCAATGATTTGCTGATACTTCTTCTCGTACCCCTCGTGCAAAAGGACAGTAGATTCTTTATATTGTTGCTGAAGTTCTTCAAGAGTGCCTTGGAGATCCTCAATCATATCATAGTATGCTACGTTGTTAGCCACTGCACGGTCGAGCAGGCACTTCAAATATTGATAGGCTTCAATTGCTTGCTCTGAAGCATCTTGACCGAGGATGTCAATGATTTGAATTGCACTCATGTCTGTATGACCAACTTTGAAATACTCATTACATTGCCTTAACAGTTTTGTATCATGAGCAGTCAATAAATCCATCCGGCCAGAAACTAGTAAAGGAAGAAAAAGCAATAATCAATAAGAGTTCAAACAGAGCATGAAGAAGAGAAACAACAGTATGAATAGGCGAAACTTCAAATTTTATTACATTATAAAGGAGAAGTACAAAGGCCAGAGTTACATTTGACAAGGAAAAATAAAATAGAGAGAAATCCGAACAACTCTACACCTTTTCCTTATCTCCCAAAACTTTCTCAGGAGGCTGGGACGAGGAGGTAGGTTGCTCGGATGGAACAAAGGGTTGCTCGGGAAGTGCTGGCAGTTGCTCGAATGAAGTAACGGGTAGCTGAAGTTCCTCGTTAGTGGGCTGGATAGCTGGGGGATGAGAAACTTAATCTCCCATCACCATGGAAGACTCCTCAGAGGCACCTTCGTCCTCTTCTTCGTCTTCAGGAGTTGGAGGGGGGGCTATGGATGTGTCGCTGAAATAATTCAGAATTTTTATCAACTCTCATCTCTTGTAGAGCAGCGACCCATCCATCTCTAAAGTATTTGAGGCTGCCATATTCCACTTGCGACATCATGGCAGTCAAACCTTTATTCCACCCTTTATCCCAGCCGGCGCTAAAGGATTTCTTAACAGCCAATTTCCTTTTTGTCTTCTCCGAGGAAAGCTTCTCGAAAAGAAGGTCATCAGCAGCTTTCAATTTACTCTCAACTTCCTCCTTCTGACGACCTACTTCCCGAAGTTGACCCAACTCCTCCTCGGCAGCCTTGAGCTTATTTTCAAGCTCCCTAGCATTTTTGAGCCTCCCTTCGAGCTCTTTATTCTTCTCCTCTAATTTTTTTTTCTCCAACCCCTTGGAGACCTCAATAACCTGAGCTTTCTCCTGCTCGGTCGAAGCAAGCCTCTTCTCCCAAGTTCCCTTATCATCAACATATTTCTGATAGGAATCTTTCAGAGACTGCGCCAGGCCCATCAAAGCTTCCTCTACACCAGACGAGGAGTTTGAAGCTTTAATAGCTTCATCTTTCTTCAGAATTGTATTAAAACAGCTCACCAACTATAAAAAGAAAACGAAAGCAAGTCAGTGCACATATACAAAAAGTAAAAAATGAAAATTTAAGACAATAGGACTTACAGTAGCAATATGACGAGCTGCTAATGTGGTAACCGTGTCCCGAGAAAGGTTTCTTCAATACCTTGGATCTCGGGAATGATCCAAGTCTTCACCGACTCATAGCAGAGCTCGGGGGAGCAAAAGTGGGAACACCACTAGTCGGAGGCTGAGAGATGGATTCAGCCAAATTGATAGAGGAGCTTTTCTTCAGCCTCCTCAGGGGAGCATCAACTTTCTCGACTAACGAGGTAGTCTTAGTCGGAGAAATGACAATCACCTCGCTTGGATCAGCAACCTTGCTCGGGGCCACTGGGAGCTTCTCGACAACCTTCACAGGAGCAGCCGAAGGAGGTGCATTAATTTTCTTTGTCCCCTCTCCTGGGACGTCAAGCTTACTTCTCTTTGCCTCTCCAGCACCAGAGGCAGATTTCTCAAAAAAGGTGGGAGGTCTTCTTTTCTTCATTGTTTCACTCAAAGGAATATGTGACTCAGGCGAAGAACTTATAGAGGCTGGTATTCGTTCTGCGTCGCTTATCACCGGACGAGCAGTAAAAGAAGAGGTGTAACTCTTATACTGCAGCAAATATGAAGCTGACCTAATATGCCCGTCGGCAACAGTCTGATGCAAACTCCAGATAAGTTTTAAATGCCTTATGTTAATGTCTGCCTCTTTCGGAGATTTTCTTTTGCTGTTAACTGCAAATAAATCAAAATTAAAATATCAGTGGCACATTTTATCAAACACAGAAGAAGCATAATTTTGAAAATAAAATAAAAACAACCTATCCCATTGCCATAGGGAGGACATCTGGGACCCTGGTAAACATCATCTCCAGTTAATGGAGGGTGTTGCCAATTTTTCATAACAACCCCATGCTCAAAGTAGCACTACACCAAAAACAGGATTCTGGCACGGTTTAAAACTGTGCCAGATCAAATCTGGCACGGTTTTGAACTGTGCCAGAATCAGGTGTTCCAAAATGGGAATTTTTTTCTGGCACGGCTCAAAAGTGTGCCAGAATCAGCCAAACAGGAACACTTCTGGCACACTTTTAAACCGTGCCAGAATTTAATATTTTTGGCACACTTTTGGCACAGTTTTTAACTGTTCCAGATTCAGCAAAATATGAACACTTCTGGCACACTTTTAAACCGTGCCAGAATTTGATATTTTTGGCACACTTTTGGCACAGTTTTTAACTGTGCCAGATTCAGCATAGTTTAAAAAAATTTAGCACAGTTTAAAACCGTGCCAAAATATGATACACTTTTGCCACGGTTTTGAACTGTGCCAATTTTTTAATTTAAAAAAAAAATATTTGAAAGCACAAAATTCACAAATTAATAATATTGCGCGTTATTAATAAACTAATGTACATACAAACTTCAAAATATTACAAGTCTTTAACTGCTCACAGGCCCAAAAAAAATTGGGCAGAATTTCCTCTATTTTCTGGACATTCCAAAACCTGTTAATACAAAACATACCTAACATAAAGCCCGCACGGCCACAAAATATAACAATTAACTTACAAAAGCCCTCATGGCCATAAAAGTCAATAATAAAACAACAAAAGACCGTACGGTCATGACACAAAAAAATGGATTCATTAATAAACCCCTTGTTGTAAACCATTGAGTTCTTTGTGTGTTCCACGCGAATAAAAGCCAATGATAAACTGTTATCCTGCAAAAAAAATATAATACAAAAAAGATACGATATTAGTAACCCAATAATTTACAAAAAAAAATACTCAAAACAAAAAAATTACATATATGAATGGAAATTATCGTCATACTCACAAACCGGGAGACCCGGGACTACGCGGTCAGTTCCTACAAGTTACATTGTTCTCGTGCGAGGTGTTCGTGCCTCCTACGGAGTCGTTTGGGGGCTGGTTTGGATTTTCACCCTTTAACGACATATTTTTAAGTTTAAGTGTTGATTTTTGCAAATAATCATCCTATTCACAAACCGGGAGCCCCGGGACTACGCGGACAGTTCCTACAAGTTACATTGGTCCCGTGCAAGGTGTTCGTGCCCCCTACGGGTCGTTTGGGGGCTGGTTTGGGTTTTCACCCTTTAACGACATGTTTTTAAGTTTAAGTGTTGATTTTTGCAAATTATTGTCCTATTCACAACCCGGGAGATCCGGGACTACGCGGTCAGTTCCTACAAGTTACATTGGTCCCGTGCGAGGTGTTCGTGCCCCCTACGGGGTCGTTTGGGGGGTGGTTTGGGTTTTCACTCTTTAACGGCTTGTTTTTAAGTTTAAGTGCTGATTTTTGCAAATTATCGTCATACTCTCAAACCGAGAGATCCGGGACTACGCGATCAGTTCCTACAAGTTACATTGGTCCCGTGCGAGGTGTTCGTGCCTCCTACGGGGTCGTTTGGGGGTTGGTTTGAGTTTTCAACCTTTGATGGCATGTTTTTAACTAAGTGTGATTTTTGCAAATTATCGTCATACTCTCAAACCGGGAGACCCGGGACTATGCGATCAGTTCCGACAAGTTACATTGGTCTCGTACGAGGTGTTTGTGCCCCCTACGGGTCGTTTGGGGGCTGGTTTGGGTTTTCACCCTTTGACGGCATGTTTTTAAGTTTAAGTGTTGATTTTTGCAAATTATCGTCATACTCTCAAACCGGGAGACCCGGGACTACGCGGTCAGTTCCTACAAGTTACATTGGTCCCGTGCGAGGTGTTCATGCCCCCTACGGGGTCATTTGGGGGCTGGTTTGGGTCTTCACCCTTTAACGGCTTATTTTTAAGTTTAAGTGCTGATTTTTGCAAATTATCGTCATACTCTCAAACCGGGAGACCCGGGACTACGCGGTCAGTTCCTACAAGTTACATTGGTCCCGTGCGAGGTGCTCCTGCCCCCTACGGGTCATTTGGGGGTTGGTTTGGGTTTTCACCCTTTAACGGCATGTTTTTAAGTTTAAGTGTTGATTTTTGCAAATTATCGTCCTATTCACAACCCGGCAGATTCGGGACTACGCGGTCAGTTCCTACAAGTTACATTGGTCCCGTGCGAGGTGTTCGTGCCCCTACGGGGTCGTTTGGGGGTGGTTTGGGTTTTCACTCTTTAACGGCTTGTTTTTAAGTTTAAGTGCTGATTTTTGCAAATTATCGTCATACTCTCAAACCGAGAGATCCGAGACTACGCGATCAGTTCCTACAAGTTACATTGGTCCCGTGCGAGGTGCTCGTGCCTCCTACGGGGTCGTTTGGGGGTTGGTTTGAGTTTTCAACCTTTGACGACATGTTTTTAACTAAGTGTGATTTTTGCAAATTATCGTCATATTCTCAAACCGGGAGACCCGGGACTACGCGATCAGTTCCTACAAGTTACATTGGTCCCGTGCGAGGTGTTCGTGCCTCTTACGGGGTCATTTGGGGGGTGGTTTGGGTTTTCACCCTTTAACGGCATGTTTTTAAGTTTAAGTGTTGATTTTTGCAAATTATCGTCTTACTCTCAAATCGGGAGACCCGAGACTACGCGGTCAGTTCCTACAAGTTACATTGGTCCCGTGCGAGGTGTTTGTGCCCCCTACGGGGTCATTTGGGGGCTGGTTTGGATCTTCACCCTTTAACGGCTTATTTTTAAGTTTAAATGTTGATTTTTGCAAATTATCGTCATACTCTCAAACCGGGAGACCCAGGACTACGCGATCAGTTCCTACAAGTTACATTGGTCTCGTGCGAGGTGTTCGTGCCTCCTACGGGGTCGTTTGAGGGTTGGTTTGAGTTTTCCCCCTTTGACGATATGTTTTTAAGCTTAATCAATATATTTTAAAATTATCGTTATAGTCTGAAATCGGGAGACCAGCGACTACGCGATCTGTTTCGTAGAAGTTACATCGGTCCCGTGCGAGGTGTTCGTGACTCTTACGAGTCCGTTTGGGGGTTGGTTTGAGTTTTCACCCTCCAACAGCTTGTTTTTAAGCCTAATCGATATTTTTTGAAATTATCTTCATATTCTCAAACCGAGAGGCCCGCGACTACACGGTCAGTTCTTACAAGTTACATTAGTCCCGCGCGAGGTGTTCGTGCCTCTTACAGGGCCGTTTGGGAGCTGGTTTGGGTTTTCACCCTCATATCGCTTATTTTTAAGACTAATCTACGTATTTTCAAATTATCATCATATTCTCAAACCGGGAGACCCGTGACTATGCTGTCAGTTTGTACAAGTTATATTGGTCCCGTGCGAGGTCTTCGTGCCTCTTACGGGGCTGTTTGTGGGCTGGTTTGGGTTTTCACTCTTAAACGGCTTGTTTTGAAACCTAATCTACATATTTTGAAATTATCGCCATTATCTCAAACTGGGAGACCCGTGACTATACGGCCAATTCTTACAAGTTACATTGGTCCCGTCCGAGGTGTGAGGTCCTCTTACGGGGTCGTTTGGTGATTGTTTTAGGTTTTTGCAATTTAAATGCATGTTTTTAAGACTAAGTCTAGTGATTTGGAAATTATCGAGTTATTACGAGTCACATTGGTTATTATTTTTGGAAATTGATTTGTTTTCTTTATCATTGCATTAACCAAATGTTCAACTTACACGTGCGTATTCAACCCAACTATAAACTACCTAAGTCATTCAATTAGTTCTACATAAATACTAAAGATCTTAATAAATTCATCAAATAGTACCTTAAGTGCGGCCACTTCCAAAGGTGCTTGCAAAGAAAACTTCCATCTTTTACTTCCTGTTATGATAACATATAAACATAGAAAAATGAACATTAAACGTTTGAAAATTAACATTGTCGAACCGACATCCTATTTAACCTTGAAAATGAAATCGAACAAAAAACTTGAACATAAACAAAACAATAATAGATCTATGGGATAACAAAAAGGAAATGGAGATCAGACTGACTGAGATTGGATAGGAAACGGAGTCAAAATTGAGGAACGACCCAGCTTTGGCATAGGACAATGATGCTTTCGTCTATTAATTTCTTCCCATCCTTATCAGTCATATGAAAAACTATACATTCAACATTCATAGGCCCCAAGTCAATACGAGTTGCAAGACAACACATGTATAATACTAGCGTGCGCATAAAGGAGCTTAGCTTACCATCCATGAACCATCTTCACTACTGCTGCTGCCACCTCATCTTCACTACTGATGCTGCCACCTCATCATCACGATGTTCTAAATATTGGTCTCAAACAATGTATGTTCGAATCAGTAGCAGCATAACAATACTCCAAAGTGTTCCACCACTTACCATTCACATCAGCTACTATAGAATACAAAACCAGTTAGTCCAAAACATGATAAAAATCAGGAAAGCAAAGATAATGAACTACATTCATGATTGGCACATTGTGTATACTAATTAGGCATAACATAAAAAACTACATTCAGGACCTCACTCCTCATAAGATTAATGGACCAAAATTAAAAGGAAAAAAAAATTGACAGTTTAGAATTACAACAGCACATGGCACAGTTCAGCAGCAGCCCCCTGGGCACAGTTCTACAGCAGCTGCGTAGCCCCCTGGGCACAGTTCAATAACAGCAGCTGCGCAGCCCCCTGGGAACAGTTCAGCAGCAGCCCGCGAGGGCACCCGGGGGTTGCCGTGAGGGCACTAGTTTTAGTTATAAAATTAAATTCAAGAGTCAAGTATGTAAGATATTGGATTGATGAACGAACACACCAAATAACAAATGAAATGCATCTATTAGAAGCTTGTTGAATCAATACAACAATTAAAAAATCAAATACAATTCATAATCAAAATAATTGACCTTATCCAAAAATTGTTGAGTAATTTATTATGGGTCTCCTCAAAGGAATATGGTTCAAAACATCATTGGATGAATTGGTCTCAAACTAAGAGGAGAATTCAGGAGGTCTCAAAACACCATATTAATTAGATACATCTTGCGATAGGTCACCTTACAAATTCATTCTCTGGCAAAAAATCTGGTGATTTTGAGAATTTGCAATACACCCCCATTTAAGGTTTTAGTGACATTTTGTGAGGATCTTTTTGCGACACTTTTCGGGTGCTACTGCAAAAAATTTAAACTTGGGGGTGTAACTCAAAAATGGTCGTAAAAGAGGGGTTAAACTCAAAATGACTCAAAGAAGTACATGTACTCATATCATAGAAGCAAAAGGTCAGCAGAATATTATTGCCCAAAAAATTGAGATAAGTAACAATAGATGGATGCACATACACAAATGGCCTACAAGCATAACCAATCACCAAATTGGGTAACAGTAAAATGCTAGATAATCATAAGATTCATAAGCAAAAAAGCACAGGCTGAATAATCAAGTCTTGCAACACACAAATAAAAGACATGGTGGTTGGTTGTATCTCTCCTGAACCCCTTGTCTTCCAAATCATTAATAATCCTTTATTCTAGGGGCTTTTAGGTGTTACTCCCTAGCACTTATGCAGTCCAAGACTCTTTTGTCTTAAGGATGTGGTCCCTCATTTAACCAAATATAACAATGTGATATTAATTTATTACAAGTATACTTGTAGATACAGTTATACAGTACTATCACAGTCAAATATAACAATGTAATAAATTTATATTACAATGTGAGGGAGGCATAATTACAAACACTAATAGTCAAATATAACAATGTAACAGAATTATATTAGCATATTAAGAATATAACCATTAAAGACGGTTTTTATTTCATATTTATAGTTATATAACAACGCGAGGGACAGCAAAGTAAAAAATAAAAAGTCTTGGACCAAACACTAAACTAACCCTAGTACAAGGACCCCGACAAATTCTTTATTTATTTATTTTATGAAGTTCTGTTTATTTAAAAACTAAAAGGAAAAGAAAAGAGGACAATCTATCAAATGGTATAAGTAATGCATAGAAGGATATACTAGAAATATGTTTTGCGTTCATCTCTGAGTGTCAATTACAGGGCTAGTGTCAAAACGATGCTTGCACAACAGGAATGTAAAACTAACCTTGTCTTCAAATTGTAATGTAAAACTAGTATGTCGTTCGACGGTGAGTAGAGATAATACACTGCAAAACATATAAGAATAAGAGATGAAGAAGAGATCTGGTCAACAAATAAAGAAAAGTGAAAGCATTCATATTTATTCCACCATTTTTTGAAAAAAGATCATGAGAAATTATAGGGATAGAATCATAAGGTTTTGCTTTTAATAATAAGGCTTTGCCTTTGAAAAGCAATATCTTTAATATCTATAAAAAGTTGACAACAATTGAAGTTATAGGGTGGCATGTGCAGGTCCTTACAAATTATGTGGGTCATCCCCAAAAATCTTTTACCATGTTCCAACAAGACTGCATAATGGACACATAGGGTGTGTTTGCGAACCCCAATTCCATGTCAAGGAATTGGAATTGGAAAATTTTCGGTTCAAACTTCAAAAATTATGAACTGATATATTTCAATTCCAATTCCAAACTGCGGAATTGGGGTTCTAAAACACACCTAGTTGAAGTCAAGTAATTTGAACTGTTAAAAGCACAGAGTAACCCAAACCCTTAATGACCTAGGATTCAAAAGAAGAGACGGTCGAGGATAAAATTGGATGGACAAAAGCATACATCTACTTGGCACCAGCAGAGATGGGTGGATTCATTTTTAATGATACAGGAAAGTCCCTGATGGGACTTATATACAAAATGATATTCTTACCGGGTGCTAATGTCAAATGTACAAGAATGTTACGGCAACAGGTAAAAAAAGATGGTAAGAAATTCTGGTAAGTGTAGCATTACTCTATTTGATATTAGGAATGTGCACATCAACGAGCTATTAGCATAGGCTTGAAACTACGGTGTTAATTTTTTACACGACACGATAACACAACTCAAATACAATACGAAGTTAGAGGATTAAGGTTAACGATTTCTTGACACGAGCCCGGAATTCACACGAGTCTTGACCACAAATTATAATATTGATAACCCAAATACGGGACAAATACTTGTTTAAATTATATTGTAAGAAAAGATCATTGAGCATTTTTTATATCCTGATCCCCTATTGTATACAATATTTTTTTGTAGAATTAGACGATATTTTACTTATTTGTGCTAGTGTTTGGAACTAATTAGCACATGAGTGTCACATCTGACACGACAAGGGCACGCCGACACCGCAATTATGAAAAAAGTAGGATACAACACGGCAGGGACATGTTGAAATAACTAATTTTTTATAAATATAGAGAGAGAAATTTACAAACATGAAAAGAAATGGAAAAAAAACATGTTCGAATCCTTATTAGGAAATATGTATTACTGCTTTAATGAAGAACATGAAAATTAAGATTTATTTTTAATGAAATAGAGATCCGTCAACTGTCTATAGAGTGGGGGCAGTCGTTCAAGTGCCATTGGGGCATGTTCCTTAAAGGACGAAGCTCAAAATGATGCACGCCACCATTTAACTTAGATTGTAATATACTTAAACATTAAGTATAGACATGTGCAAAAAAGTGCCAAAACCTTTGAAATATTAGTGTGGCATTCAACAATTGGTCTTCCTGCGAACTAGGCTATCACAGGCAGAGCTATTCACAGGCTAGGCTGTCACAGGCAGAGCCTATATTTCCCCTCTGTAACTAGCCTTACCTGTGGTTATATTGGTTATAAAAACCTTAATGATGTATATAAGCTTTCGGCTCAAGCAGAGTTGTTCATGGACCCTATAACACCTGTAGCAGGGGAAAAATTCTATACGCTTAGATAAAAGGAATGAGTTCATTGAAAGACCTTGATAGCCAAACCCGGGATCTATAGGATAGATACTTGAGTTGTCACACAGGTCCACTAGACATTACACCACTTACAAGTGAGCAAAAGCATCAACCATTCTCACCACCACAGAGACGGGTAGCTATACAATAGAGCCATTAAATCTCAGTGCATTTGAGAGGGTGTGGCATGTATTGAATTTAATCTTTTGGTTCCTAACTCAAAGTATAATGATACGAATCACATTAATCTCACTAGGTCGCACTGCACTCTAAATAAATTTTCTCAAAATCACTCAATGAGGTCTTATTTGCAAAGTTGATTTGGTACGTAATAGGAATCCCCGTATTAAGTTTTCAATACCCGATTGGCTAAATCAATGTGTCGATATTGATTTTAACCAATATCTAACAAATTCCATTACTCTCAAGCTTAATTTTGCTACTCTACCGGATTATTAAATAATCCACTGACGAGGTTTACTGCTGCAAATAAATTTTGTAAGTTTATCAATGCGGTATTACAATACAAGATCTTTCTTAAATATGGATTTCTTCAATTAATGTGTTCAACAGTACTTACACAATGATCGTCGAATCCGCGAAGATTGAGATCTAATGAAATGAATCTTTCCTATAACAGTCAAAGAAATAATTAAGCAAGCATTTTGATCCTCATAATCCTCTTGATTATGAATATATGCATCCTTTGAAAATGTTATGAGATTTTTCAAGTTTTATCTAGTCAGCATCTAGACTTGAATATCATGGGTGGTCGCGTTCACTATATTCTTGAGTGTATCGGTCACAATACTTTATATAGTTTAGGAATATGATTTAAGAAAAAACTTCTTTTTAAATAAGTTCCTGAACCATCAAACAAGTTCTCGTACATTGAGATAAACTACTAGGATTGAACTCCCAGCTTTACTGATAGGATGCCAATACTTTACATAGGTTGTGAATTGTTCAATTGCACTAGAATCGGAATTCCGATATCCTGTAATCAAGTCGAGCCCAACTCACCAGAATTCCTACCGAGTCCAATTAACCAATATTACATACAATATATTTAAAGAATAAATATAAAGCATTCTCACACATGATTATCATTTTGAATTAACTAGATATAATATTATTAAAATAAATAAATGTTATAATATGGTTTTAAGACTAAAATCTCAACCATCTCCCACTTATTCTTAAAGACATGTGCATATGCACCAAACATCCATTCCCTCTACATGACAATCGAAAGTCTTAGCTTTTAAAATACGGGGGAGACTTATTTGACTACAAGTCTAATACTCCTAAATCTCTATAAAGGTGAAAAGAAGACAGAGTTAGAGGGATGCTCAATCGGCCAGATCTCTTACTTTTTCTATTTTTTACCGTTCTAATTTATTTTTTCTCATTTGGAAAAATATTTTGAAGTGTATTATTATCATTAAATATTTATGAACTTTTGAATTCATCGAATCCAAGTAAAATTTTGTCTTTTATTTATGCTTTTATTAATAACATGTTAGGTAAAATTCATTGTTGGGGTAAGTATGAAATTAGAGTATTTAATATTTAAATGATTCAACATCTCCACAATGGTATGGCTTAAATGATTAATTATAAAAATTAGAATTAAATATTTATTGTGTTTTAATAGATTCAATTTGTTTTGTTTATTAAATAGATATAAGCTGTGTTTTGATAGATTTAGTGAATCATTTTATTCTAAAAATCAGTTTGTTGAAATAAGAACACATATATTGCAATTAATGAAAATGGAATTTTTGATGAAATATGAACTATAATAATAAGGGTCAGCCGCCTAGTTATTATGCAAAAAAATAGGAGTTTTAATGAACTTAAATATGGTTCTTTGTAATTGATTCTAACACCCTGACATCTTTATTTATTGATTTTCTCATTTAAAGTTATGTTCTACTAATTTAGTTGTTACTTCATCTCATTTTAGTCTATGTGCATATTAAGTTATCATAAATCCCAAAACTTTTGCAACCTAGTTTAGGAATATAATTTAAGAAAATATTACTTTTTTCATAAAAAAAATAATATACTTTGCTTAGTCCTTGTGGGTTCGACGTCACAGTAGCATTTTATACTATAAATAGATTCATTCGCTTATGACTAAATTAAAATTTCAGAACAATCTAACCTCTAACTATGGTCATGTAGGCCCATTGGATGTTAGGGAGATCTCTGCCCCATAAGCCTTTCTCTTTCTATAACCTCTTATTTAATCTTGCAAAGATGCATCTATTAGTGGCTCGCACATACCCGAGTGTGCACAAGTGACGAGTAATGGTTGCTGATACTGTAGTTTGAATATAATTATCGAAATGCCAAATTGTCAAACTACTTTCCATTGTTTGAGAGAATGGTTTTAGGTAGGTCAAAAAAGAAAATTTTATATTCTTCCAATTCGATGATGTCATCTTTCTTACGGTGAGTGTAGTTAACGACTCTTACCTCTGCCCATTTTGTGAAGTGGTTTATGGACGACATTATGCATACAAAGTCCACTCCCATTATGGAAAACGCCATGGACTCAACATGGGAAAATATTTCTCACGGGTTCCATCATTGTACTACGGCTTTGGCTTATTTCCCTTAAGTTGGCCAAACGTATCCTTTCATTAAGACTTTGTGAACTTAAGTCCTATTGGTAGTATGGGGTCCACATACACCTCCATTGATCTTCCAAAGTCCTAAGCATCTGTAGAGAGAGGAGTTGAAGTCATGTTTGAATAGGAATCCTTGGCTAAGGTAGTATCATGAGGCCAAAGACGTCAAAGCCTTGCCTGAAGTTTATCTTAGGATAGTAATCCACTGTTATTCTTTGATTGGGGAATAATAGATCCTAGCTTATATTTTGAGTTGGCAAAGCCTGGCTCATCCACTATTGTTATGTGAACATCTAGACCAACCTCATCTAATGACACCATTCTCGCCAAATGATCAGCAAATAAATTCTTGCCTAGGAACCCTCTTTATTTTGGATTTAAGATCTAAAGTATGAGCTCCAAGACCATCTCAAAGTAAATGGCTATGCGGTCACCTTTCACCCCATATAGCCTCGTGATTTAATCAATAGCTAACTAACAGAAACTGATCGCCACCACGTGTATAACATTTAGATGTATAGCGCCACCACGTGTATTACATTTAGATGTATGGCCAAGCAGAGACCTCCTAGAGTAAGAAGTCGTGTGCAGTCATGCTCCACTTCTTGAGTTGTTAAAAGGATCCATCCTCGAACACTAGGATTTGTAGTTTGGTACAAGGGGAGCTTGGGCTTTTATGGTAACTTTGTTGTATTTAATGTGGTTTAAGGCTCTCCCCCTTTGCTTCTTTCAAGTTGCTAAACTCAACAATGAAGTCAACTACGGTCTGGTCTTTGATTTATACTCTTTACAAACTATTATCAGTGTGTGTGCACGTGTGCGCGCACGCGCGCGGGCAAGAGAGAGAGAGATGGGATTGTTGAAGAAGACGATTGAAGTGGTTTAGGTTTTGGGATTAAAGGTTTTATTAGAAAATTTGGGTTTGAATTTGAAAAAGAAGGTGAAGTGATACAAGGGAATTTGGGTCAAATATTTATTGGGATCACAAGTATTTAGTGCCACTTACGGGACTTAGCACAATTAAAGTAGTTATGAGATTTAATACAATTTAAAAATTACATGGGAGGAGCCTAACAAATCTTTGAAAATTGACTAAACCCAAATAATTATAATTTATTTAGACACATCAAGTCTAATTTGCAAATACGATTTTAAAAGAATTATAAGTGTTAAAATTTTGGGGGCATGTGAAAGAGATTACGAAGGTGACAGTCAATCAAATAAGGCACTAAGAAGCGCAATTTAAATCAAATAAATCAAAAAATAAAAGTATCCTATGTTTAACTGTATATGTCATATAATAATACTCTTGCGAACTTAAAGCGCAAATTTACATACGACCAAAATTTAGATTTTTAGCAGGTAGTACTTGCAAGTCCTTAATCAAGCTCCTCAAGTAATGTATTATAGGTAAATTACACCAAACCCCCTAAAATATAGCAATTATGCAAATAGCCACCCTAATATAAAGAACTCAACAAAGAGCCACTAAATTATTTAATTATTACACAGCACAATTTCATTGAAAACAAGTTGATAAAAACATGATTATATTCATAAAAATGTAGATTTTCTGGGTGTAAAAATTCAATAATTTAAGGGTCTCTTTGTCAAGTTTTTTAGATTAGGGTGACTATTTACAAAACCACTATAGTTCAACGGGGTTAAGTTTAATTTACCCTATTATGATTTTCACCATCATTAAGAAGAATTTATTTTGTTTGGTAGAATCCATATGTTATTCCAAGGGTATTGAATCTATACTTATAGCTCAAACTAAAAACCCTCTCATCTCTCATGCACACAGAAGCAAACTAATAGATGAAAAAACACTTAATTTTCAACAGTTTTCATTCCAATATCATAATAAGGTACAGAGAACATACATATAGTCAAATACCAAGGTTAAATTAGAGGAACATGCAAATGACCAGTTTCATTTTTCTAAGGCTCAAATTAGGTACATTCCAAAATGGGGATAATAAATTCTCCTAACAAAAACAAAAATTAATTTCAACAGCCGAGTAGTTTCCGATATCGTTTACTAAGCCCCGTCAACTTTCTCGGGCCTATTAAAGAAGTAAAAAAATTAATCATTAATCAATTGAAGAATATTAAAAAATTCAAGGGTAAATTACAATAAAGTCCCTGATTATAGTGATTTTACAAATCACCCCCGGATCTAAAAACCCAATAAAGTTCCCGCTAAACTATTGAAACGTGACAACTAGTGAACAACATCATATTTTTATCAACTTTTTTTTAACAAAAATGTGTGGGTTGTCAAATGTTCAATAGTTTAGGAGACACTTTGTCCGATTTTAGATGAACGGGTGATTTGTAAATCGAAATACCCTCCAAGTCAACAATATCTATCCAGCAGTATTATATAATACCAATAGTGTTACGCGTACTGGAAAGCACGAATGAAATCAGTACTAAAATCTATCGACGAGAGAGTTTGGTTATCTGTTGTTAACGGGTGGTCCCCACCAACTCATTTAGTAGATAATGAACGTAATCTAAGTGTAGATATTCTCAAATTTTGGCCGTGCTCCCAAACCGGGGGGCATGACCATGATGTCTGTTCCTATGAGTTACATTTGTCCCGTGCGAGGTGTTGGCGCCACTCACGGGGCCATTTGTTTTTTTTTGGTGTTTCACCCTCTAACGCCATGTTTTCAAGCCTAATTATATATATTCTCAAATTTGGGTTGTGCTCCGAAATGGGGGGTCCTGTGACCATGTAGTCGGTTCGTATGAGTTACATTGGTCCCGTTCGACGCGTTGGCGCCGCTTATAGGGTCGTTTGGGGGGTATTTTGGGGTTTTGCCCTCTAACAGAATGTTTTCAAGCCTAGGTGTACATATTCTCAAATTATCACCGTGCTCACAAACTGGGGGTTCCATTGCCACACGGTCGTTCCTACGAGTTACATTGGTTCCGTACGAGGTGTTGATCCACTCATGGGACCGTTTGGTGGTGCTTAGGGGTTTTGTCCTCTAACAACATATTTTTAAGCCTAAATGTAGATATTCTGAAATTTTAGTTCGTGCTCCCAAACGAATATTCTCGTGACCACGCAATTGGTTCCTATGAGTTACATTGGTCTCGTGCGAGGTGTTGGTGCCACTCACGAGTCTATTTGGGGGTGGTTCGGGGTTTCTCCCTCTAATGGAATGTTTTCAAGCCTAAGTCAAATCGGGGGTCTCGTGACCACGTGGTCGGTTCCTACGAATTACATTGGTCTCGTGCGATGTGTTGGCGCTACTCACAGGGCCGTTTGGGGGGTGCTTCGGGGTGTCTTCCTCTAACGACATGTTTTTAAGAATAAGTGTAGATATTCTCAAATTATTCCCGTGCTTAAAAACC
Source organism: Sambucus nigra (assembly GCA_949130495.1). Lineage (NCBI taxonomy): Eukaryota > Viridiplantae > Streptophyta > Magnoliopsida > Dipsacales > Adoxaceae > Sambucus > Sambucus nigra. Next base: position 663,715,368 of record OX422210.1, read on the forward strand.
TGGGATCCCTTGACCACACGATCAGTTCCTACCAGTTAAATTGGTCCTTAGGTACAGTGTTGACCGTATGTTCCTTCCTCAACTGTTCAGGATGAGAAGCAAACGTAGTTCTGAACTCATTGCGGGAGGGCATGACAGAAGTCCAAATGTGGATGTGAATCTTAACCATTAGCGAATTTCGTATAGGAAGACGTAGATACAAGTGGAGGAAAAGACTTCAAGTGGGAGATTGACTCGTGTTAATAGTCGATAACACTAAAGGAAAATTTTGATGGACGGTCGATTTAGAGGTTGGCAACATCGTACTTTTTCAATATAGTTGATGATGTTCCTTTGTGGGAGAGACTAAAAGGAATCGAAGAATTTAGTCGAGAATAAGACTGAATACAACGGTGGTAGTATAACACCACAAAAGGATGTGGATACACATCAGGAAAACCATTTAAATGCTTCAGATAGTTAAATTCTTACCAAGTGATGGTAAATTTAGTAAGTACTATTATAGATAGTAACATGATCTTTATGGCCTGAAAAGGTAAGGGAACAACCGGGATGGCTAACAGGAATCGAGTCTACTAAAGTCCAAGAGAAGGACAATCCTAACCTGGTTAGTAGGACAGGTGATAAGTGGATTATGTTTTGAGGTATTTTGTGCGGAGTGAGATCGCTCACGATAATATGTTCCAAAATGAGAAAAAGGACAAGAATACGGTGCCTAGTAAAAGCAACGATTAAAATAATTTTGTTTTGGTTTGGGCAGACGTGTTCTGTCCGAAAACCATTTGTGCAGTCAAGATGATTGCCATGATGGAAGTATAGGTTGTATCCTTAGAGGATGCAGCGTGTTTATATGGCACGAGCGAGTCACCATATTTTGTTCATTACTAGATTAGCATGTGAGACGAGTTTAATGCATATCATTATAAATGTTACTATTATGTGAATATTTTTTTTCATAGTATAGCGGGATTTTTCTTTAGTGCTATCCGCGGGGGATGAATGAGTATATTAACAGTGTTTTATACTTTATTGAGGATTACTCGTTGTAGTGATGCGATACACGAGTATGATATTATCTTTGTTAAAATTTTATAGAAATGGGTAGTATGATAGTGGGCATTTATTGCGAGGCTATCGGAATAGTTACATTAGTGCAACACGTTTTATTTTGGCGAGGCTTTACCTGTAAGAAGGTTGGCATCTCACTTATATTATCTATCCTAGAGACTTCGGGGGAGATAGTGGGCTCGAGATATTCGATACCAATGTATGTATAGACTTTGTCAGTATGATTCAGTATGTACCGGGATTTACCGTTGAGTGAAAAGACTTGACTCGGTATTATGTTTAGCACTCCGGACTTAGTAATAGGAAGAGTGCCTTCAAAAATGGTGGTGATGTGAGTCTGTGTAGCAAATAGGGTTCTTGAAAGTTAAAAACCTAACTTATTCAATTGATTTGAGAAGAAACATATACTATACGCATCAACCTCCCTGAGCTGGAACAAACCATTTCACAACAAGGATTAATTGATGAAATCATTCTTTATAAACAAGTTCATTGACTCTGTTAGGAAGCATCACAATCCGAGAAAGATGAAATTAAATGTTCTGAAATTGACTTTTAGTCCTCCAAAAATAGAAACTGGATTAGATGATGAGGGTAAGATGAAATCATTTAATACAGACCCACTAAATGGGTGTGGTTTCCATGGATGGAGAGTGTGTATGTTTGTGTATGAGAGAGAGAGAGAGAGAGAGAGAGAGAGAGAGAGAGGGAGAGAGTAAAGCTCAGTAAAGGGAGTATTAGTGAGAGGTTGGGAATGGACGGAGCTGAGGTGTTCGAGCCTAAAAAAAATTCTGAAACGTACAAAAAATATATTAATAGAATCACTCAAGGGAGCAGAACCTCGTATGTGGAACCTATACAAGATAAACAAAAGAAGCAACAACAAAATGTGGACCAAAACAAAGAGTGGGACAGTGATCAATAAAAATAATCTTCCCCACCCCAATACACACACGTCCCAAGCTCTACTCAAAACTCCTCCAAAAAAACAACGAAAGATAGACCGGGGGCGCTCAACTTTGAGCCATAAGTGCTTAAAATTCATTATGATATAATAAAGATTTGTCAGATCTGTCTTAATGCCTTCAAAAGACCTTATGTACCTTTCCCCCAAAACCATCCAAAAAATACACAACAGAGAGATATCCCATAAAACCCCACATGTGCTTCCCCACCATCCCACTCCTCCACGATTCCAACTTCTTGAGCTTTTTCAGAATGAAAACAGGAGGTGGCAAAATAGAAATCATTAAAAATTCAGGGTGGTTGAAAATTAAGGTAATTTTGCTGAGTTTCGATCATAAAATTTCTTAAGAAGTTAAGTTTAATTCTGAAATAAGCGATTTTAATCGGAGCATTGATAGCATCGAAACGAACTGTCAACGGAATTAGTAAAATGGGGTTAGGGCTAATACAAGTTTAGAAAGTGGGATACATATATGTGTGCGTTCGTGCATTTGCTCGTGTAAGATAAATGCACGAACGTATAGAAGGAAGTGGAACCTCGGTTACACAATATAAATAGCAAATAGGCAAATAAAGATAATAATAAAAAAGACAAAAACTATGCACACAACTCACGTGAATAATGCAACAACCATGTGAGTTGGTAAATATAAAACTAGGAAATAAAACCTTTTTCATCCTTGAGTGCTTCTTTGTGATTCTTGGGCTCGACTTTGGACGTGTAGCAAAGATGGCTAACAACATTCTCTAGCTGAGCACGAGTCTTGACCCCTAGAGTGGGATCGCCAACGATGGCTAAAGGGTCATGACTCTTGCGAACCCAAGCAGGTGTGTCCCGTAACACAGGAATAGGGTCCACAGTGTGTGAGTGCGGGACAAGTAAGTCACTACCAGAGAAGTCCTCATCCTCACACTGATGGTTAGGATAATTAACCGTCGGAGGTTCGTCATCTTGCACGGTGACGTTTATTCTTGCATTTAAATCATTATTCACAAAAGAATCAGCCGATTGGTACTTTACAGAGGTCAAGGGGTGATGAAGCTAGGTTCGTATCAAACTCTTACTCATTGGAAAGAAAAAGTGTTATACGGTCACCCAAATTGCAGTGTTGGGAGCGAAAAATCCAACTCACTCAATCCTTAGATCGGAATAAGGAGCTCAGTTCCCCCTCCCCACCCCGGGCCTCTTATTTTTACCTTTCGGGAGTGCTTACTTAGTTTCATATAATTGAAAGAGTAAAACCTTAGACCTTGTTTTTCTTTCTCAGGAGTTTAAACATCTATTTTCGAGAGATATGGAGTAAGTATAGAATAACCTATAAATGAGAACAAAAGAGGCGAGTCCGTTACAAGAGATAATCGAGTAAAATGTACCAAGAACGAATAATTATAATTATGGGTCGTGGGTCGTGGGTACGCCTAATTGAAATATGTGAATAGTTATACACATATATGACTGTGTGATTGTACATATATTATATACATGTGTAAAAATCGTACCTGAGCTACTTGCTATCACGGGGGTTTTCGCGCCAGGACAGTCTTATCTCGATTGGACCTTTATGGGGGATAGTGACTTGTACTCTATAACATAGAATTCCTTGGTACAGGCTATCTGATTGATAGTCAGACGGTCCTAAGAGACGTGAGGGTATGTGCTGACCTCTTAGTGACTTGGAACTATGCTTCGCTTCCATTTGTTTATGTTTTTTGTTAATACAGTTCGAGAGTGATTCCAAACTAGTATTTCCCTTAGTACGAGTAATACGGAGACTTGATAGCAGAGTATGCCAGCACCATAAATTTTCTGTGGGGTACTGATAGTATATATTATATGACTGATTAATATATCTATACTTGAAACTAGGAACTTTCTTCTGTGTATGAAAGTAGTTAAGTAATGATTTAAATACTCTAACTTTATATTAATTGTTTGGAAATTCCGTGACATCATTGAGTTATTTCAAATAACATAAGATATATGAGGGGACCTAATTTTCAGAAATTAATGATATTAGCCATAGTACACGTCGGAATAAAACCTTATGGGAAAGTTGAGTTGAAATAAACTTTTGGATAAATAGTACGTAGGCGTACACACTAGATGAGAGGAGATAATTTCTCAAGAGAGTGGCGCATACTAACATGGTTGTTGCATTATTCACAAAAGAATCGGTTGATTGGTACTTTATTCACGTGATGTGAGTCCGGATTTTCTACATTATTCCTAACTCGCAATTTATATATATTTTTCTCCAGCTCCTTCCAATGGTTAATTTGATTCCATACTTACATCAACAGGTTCCTAATACTTAGTACTCCATCTTAAAAGATTAAATGTTATAAATTAACATTAGTAATGAGTATCAAATTCCTATAAATCTATATTATAAATCATAATTATGTCCAAAATTCCTACTATTATAATGATGACACACCAGGACCAAAATGTTTCCTTAAGGGATAACTAGGGTCATAAGGTGTTTTAGTAGGAATACAATTAAATTGTTTAAATTTTCTAATAACTTTCTCTACATAATGAGACTGGGTTAAAATAATTCTTTCAGAATTTTTAATGATTTTAATTCCAAGTATAACATCAACAACACCCAAATCTTTCATATCAAATTGCTTATTAAGGAAACTTTTAGTTTTATTATCTACATCCATATCAGTTCCAAAATTAATCATATAAGTAAATAATCACACCAAAATCATCTTTGAATTTTCTATAAATACATTTATCCGCTTCATTAATGTTAAAATCATTAGAGATCATTATTTGATCAAATTTTTCATGCCATTGTTTAGGATCTTGTTTCAGTCCATATAATGATTTTTTAAGTCTACACACTTTATTATCTAGGCCTTGGACTACAAACCCCTCGGGTTGATCCATATAAATTTCTTCTTCAAGATATCCATTAAAAAAAGAAGTTATAACATCCATTTGATGAATTATCAGATTATGTAATGAAGCAATAGCAATTAAAAGCCTAATGTATTTAATTCTAGTAACAGGAGAGTAAGTGTAAAAGAAATCAATTTCTTCCTTTTGCCTATAGCCTTTAGCTACCAATCTTGCCTTAAATTTATCAGTAGAACCATCAAATTTTAATTTATTTTTAAATATCCATTTGCATCCGATAGTTTTACATCCTCTAGGCAAGTCAACTAACTCCCATGTGTTGTTAGAAATAATAGAATCATATTCACTATTTATAGTTTCTTTCCAATAAATAGAATCGGGTGAGGACATTGCCTCACTAAAAGTGACGGGTCATTTTCCATTAAGTACGTTAAAAATTCTAGCCCACAAGAAGTAGTTATCCTAAGTCTTTTACTTTTTCTTATTTCAATTTCTTCTGAATTCAAAGGTTCATTTCTAACACTAGGACCCACTAGAACAGAACTACTAGTTCCCTCACTTCTCACTTTAAAAGGAGATTTGTCCTCATAAAATTCAGCATCTCTTTACTAAAAAATAGTGTTTTTAATCCATATATTGATTTTTAGAATCACTTACAAGAAACCTATATGCATTACTATTTTTAGCATAACCTATAAAAACACAATCAACTATCCTTGGGCCACGTTTAGTTCTCTTAGGTACTGGTATTGAAACCTTAGCAAGACACCCCCACACTTTAAGGTGTTTATAAGAAGGTTTTCTATTTTTCCACAGTTCATAGGGAGTTTTATCATTTTTCTTAAAAGGTATTTTATTAATAATAGAACAAGCAGAAAGAAGTGCCTCACCCCACATATTATAAGGTAGTCCCGAATGCTTGACATAGAATTTACCATATCCTTAAGAGTTCTATTTTTTCGTTTAGCCAAACCATTGGATTGGGGTCAATAAAGAGGAGTAACTTGATGAATTATTCCATTTTATTTACAATATTTATCAAGATCACCGGTGTATTCTCCTCCCCTATCTAATCTTAAGGTTTTAATGGATTTTTCTGATTATTTTTCTACTTTTAATTTATAAGAAATAAATTTTGAGAAACTCTCATCTTTACTTAAAAGGCGATAATTATAACAATAACGACAGTAGTCATCAATAAAAGTAACAAAGTATTTATTTCCACCACGTGTCACATATCCTTTTAAATCACAAATATTAGAATGTATTAAACTTAAAATAGTTGAGCTTTTTTCGACACTCGAAAAAGGTTTTTTATTGTTAAGGAGGAATATCAAGATTTGAATTTGAAGATTAAAGAGTTGGTGGGCTGGGGTAGAGAGATGGTGACCCGGGTTATAGGAGAAATCGTCGGCGCTGGTCGGAGATGACAGGTCGGAGGGGGAATGGGTCGCCAGCGCTCGGCTGGGTGGAGATAGAGGTGCGCCGAGGAGAGAGAGAGGGGAACCGGGCCAGGGCGGCGACGGGGTGATCGGGTTCCGAAGTGGGAAGTCAGGATCAGAATGTGGCTCAGGTGCGTTGGTGGGTTCAGGCCGCCGGCGAGATGCTGGCCGGTCGGAGGTTCGGATCAAACGAGGCAGGGTAGTTGGCTGGGTTTTGGTTTGGTAATGGTTTATGTTGGTTATGGAGGTTTGTGTTGGTAAGAGGAGAGAGAAAGAGGTGTATTGGAGAAGATGATAGAGTGTGGGGTTGTGTGTGGTAGGGTGTAGGGGATAGGGTGAGGGGTTAGTAAAGTGTAGGATAAGTTGTGTGTGGTGTAGGGATAAGTGTGTGTGTCATTTGGACCCTTAAAAATATAACAAGACTAAAAATAAAAACAAAATCTAACTAATAAAACTATAAAAACTAAAAATCTAAAAATTAAATTCCTATAAAATAAAGACTCAGAATAAAAATTTAAAACTAAAAAGAAATGAAAAGAAAAATGTAAATCTATTAAACTTAAAACTAAAGTCCTAAAAAAATAAAATCTAATAAAACTAAATTCCTAAAAACTAATCCTAATAAAATAAAATAAGATAAAAACTAAAACTAAAAACTTAATAAAATAAAATAAAATTATATTAATAAAAATAGAAATAAAATATAAAACTAGGAAATAAAACCTAAAAAATGGTGTGTCATGATTGTGCGAAGAAGGTTTAAGAATGCCTACGTCTACGGTGAAGAAAACTCAAAGAGTGTTTCTACGATTGTTTAATGAATATACATTTGTCATAATGGAGTTCCACTAAATTCTTAGTGACATTTTAGCAGCACTTCTTGTATTCAAATAAAAGAAACTGGTGCATTTATACACTAAATTAATACAGTATTTGAAGGAGTTAAAAAGTATGTATACCTTGAGATCGGGTATAATTCCTCGAGCTACATCAAAATAAGCACTTGATATCCGTCCTTATTCACGTAATTCTGGTATGGGAGCTTATCCTAATCTTCCCTCTAGATCCGAACCAATTTCATTGAAGTATCTGAAATTCTCATAAGAAAATAAAATAATATCAGTCTTTGCTTGTGTACGATTGCCTTTACATTCATTTTTTGGGCCCTAATTTTATATTAAATTAAAAATGAAGACTTAGTAGAATATTGGAGAATTATTAGGTTTGAAGGGACCTAATAATACTTATTTGGATCAGAAGTGGTCTAACTTGGAAAATGGGAAATAGACATTTTTTTCGCTCACTCTCTCATGGAATAGTAAAAAAACTATTTACCAAGTAAGAACGTGCCATTCATGACTCAAAATTCCATACCTGTACAAAATCAGAATGAAATACCCAATTAAATCCTCAGATGACAAAAAATATCAAATATAAGCCTATTTTCCCTAACAAATTACACGTTGCCTTAAAGACACATGAAATTTCATCATAAGGAACACTTAATGTAGCAAGTGTTGATCCCCGATCAATATCTACAAAGCCAATAGTGGAATTTACCAAAAGTGTTACTAATTTACCAAATCTTGTTGCAACTGGTCTGTATACTTTGAAAAAATAAAATGATAAATTTAAACTTGCCATTGACTAAGGAAGACCAGGTTCATCACATGCATTATCTATGTACCAATGTAGACATATGAGTACAATCCCCAATAGGGCCTTACTTAGCAAGGCCAAAGTCCGAAAGCTTCGGGTTGAAGTCCATGTCCAATCACCAACTCTAAAATAAAATAATAATATAGCATATAAATTCTACTGATCATTATTTAATATAGATAAATATAAATCATCTTAATAATCACCAACTCTAAAAATATTTCATCATTCAATAATTTTAAAACACCCTAACAACCGATACTCATCACTGGTGCCAGTAACGCATATACACATTATACTATACTGATCACAAACAACAACTAGCAGGTAGTATTAAATATAACAATTAAAAGCCCTAAAAATTTATATATAAAACCCTACAATCAATAGACTCATAAATGCACATCTACAGCCAAATAGAAACTTAAGCAAATATATATATCAAACCCTAAAGATGAAAAAATGAGACTCCAAAACGTGTATTACCTGTGTAAGAGCCGAGCAGGACCAAAAAGTGGGAGAATCCAAAGTGACGAACTCCAAAGTGACCAAAAGTGACGAACTCCTAAGTGATGAACTCCAAGAGAGAAAGACACGAGCGGGAGACTCGAAAGTAAGAGGAATGAGTGAGCGGGAGACTCCAAAAGGGAGTAAGTGAATTTTTTTTAGGGCATTTTATATTTTAGTAAGTGTACTTAATTTTGGCACACTTAAAAACAGTGCCAAATTTTGGCACGGTTTTAAAGTGTGCCAGATTGTCATTAAACCGTGCCAGAATTTGGCACCGTTTAAAACTGTGCCAGATTTTTAATATCAGGGTGTGCCAAATTGCTGTATTTGGTGTAGTGTAGTCCCTATTGGCATCTGGGAGATTGACCACTAAAGCTCTATTTAAAAACCTAGTTTTTAAATAAAAAGTATTATCGCCCACAGCCCATCTATAACAAAACATAATTTCAGGAATTCCTATACGAGTTCCATGAATTTGATTTAATCTATAAACACCGTTAACTATTCTCCATGTATTGGGGGCTATTCTTGCAGGAACCACGTCAAAGTATTGACAGAATTCCAGACATAGAGGGTTTGGGGGAAAAGAAAAGCCACACTCAGCGACAAAGAGACTGGGGAACCAATGTCCCTCAGCCAAACGAAAATAGTCCGAAGGCTCAGAAAGCTCTTCCAAAATAACCCATGGGGGAATAGAGAAATCAGAGCAAAATTTATCAATCGATTCTACATGATAAACCATGATGAAAGAAGGAAATCAAAGAGAAAGAAGAAAATCTTACAGGAAAGAGATAAGTCTGTTGACAACAAATGATGAAAGAGATGAACGCACAGGAGAGAGAGACAATGGAAAACTCAAAGAGACAAATTTGAAAAAGTAGAAGACGATGGGATTTTCTGCAACGTTTAAATACTCTGCCTTGGGAAAAGGTAAAAGTAATGATTACAAAAAGAGACGGTTACGTTATCGACGGCTAAAAAGACAAAAAGGGCGTGAGAATCGAAGCGGGTAGAAAAATTTTAAAAAGACCGATTCTACGAATTTGGAAGGAGAAATAAATACAAAATAAAAGACTCCTAAATTTCAGGATGACCAATTAAAACCACCATATTTATAGAAAGAATGTTCCACACTCCTCAAATTTCGAACTATGAAACATTGGGGGCTTCTGTTGATACCAAATTTAGTCTGCTGACATGGCTCAATTGAGTGAAGACACATGGCAATCTGCGTGGCAACAACAAACACTTCCGAACCACACCTTGACTCCGAGGAACCTACTGCAACGAGGAACACTGCTTCCTCGAGCAACTCAGACGCTCCGACCAACAAGAACTCTACGAGGAAATTTTGAGTACCGAGAAACTTTTGAGTACCGAGCAGCTTAGGCGGTCCGAGCTGCACCTCGAACAAAGCATTAATAGCAGGATAACCAACAGTTTGATTGTGCATTAAATGCTTATTATTATCATACAGATGTATACGCTTAAGGGGCATTTAATGTATTACCCTTTCACATTACAACCTTAGGGCTATAAATACATTGTATTATCCTCATTGTAAGGGGACCGGAATTTCTTGATAAAACTTGTAATCGAGAATTCCCAAACAGTCAGCAATAACAGAAACAGTGAATGTAGGCCATTCTTATAAGGCTGAACCACTTTAAAATTTCTTTATCTCATTTATTTTATCTGTGATTAAATAATTAGATATAATCTAATTTTTTACATCAACACCCCTAAAAGCCTAAAAAGGCTAAAGGAAAGGATGTTGGGCATACCCAAACATCAAAGTAAAAAATAACTAGAGCAAATAGATAAAACTCAACAAAATAAGCAACTAGTTGTCAAGGGTGGATTCAGAGAGTCCCCAATAATTGCATGCCATCCAATTGTCATAACTTTTCCTAGATTTCTTCTAAGTCATAACCTTGAATCTCATCAAGAACTCAATATCCTTGATCAATTCAGTTGTGTTCTTGGTGCCTCTTGTGTGCATTCTGTTGTTTCTTTTAATTCATATACTATACACTATGGTGGAGAAAGACAGGGCTTTTATCCTTATCATGAAGGACTTCCCATATGAGTATTGATCAACCTCACTTATTTTATCCTCCCATACACCCATAGGCCTATAAATTTGGTTTCTGTATAGAATTTCATTCCATACCTCCTTAATGTATGGGCAATCAGCCATGAGGTGACTGAGAGTTTCAACACCATTACAACAAAGCTCATAGTTACTACTGTCACCAACACCCCATTGCATGAGTTTATCCTTAGTGACAAGTGCCTTCCTACAGGTCAGCTATAAGATGAAGGAGCACTTAGAAATATTGCCTTTGTGCCACACCAAGTTGTACCAGTTTTTAATTGGTAAATGATAACTCTCATGGCAAAGTAGGTACTGTATTGTCCTCTAGTATCAAAAATCCAAAGGAGTGTATCATCCAAAGAGGGGTTGATAGCTGGGAGATTGTCATTCTTTATTTCATTAAGTTCCCAAGTAGTAAAGCTAGGCCATTTCCATTCATTTCCATTTATGAACTCATATACTTTGGCTTTAGCATTGCTAGCTGCATAATAGATAGTTTTGTCACCATATAAGAGTTATAGAGGTTCCCTAGGATTCCAATTGCAAAACCACATATATGTGTTCTCCCCCATTCCCAATGCTGGATTTTATCAGTGGTCTCCCTATCTCCTCAAGTTTTAGCACTTTCCTCCAGCTACAAGAAGTATCACTTGGAATATTCGCCCATATGCTTCTATTCTTGATCTTGTAGGTATGGCACCATTTGACCCATAGGTTGTCCTTCTTATTGCTTAAGTTCCATAGGCGCCTGAGCATAAATGTTTTGTTCCACCAATTAATACATTTGATGCCTAGTCCACCTTCATTATTTTGAACACAAACATCCTTCTAAGAAACCTTAGCTCCAGATTGTTTGAGGTCAGTCTCTAAGAATTTGATCAATGGAGTTGGGCACTTTTTTAGGAAGGATGGAGAGGTTGGGTTGCTCTATATTTATCTCATTAAGTTAATTTCAATTGATCGGCCACCCTCACATCCCCAAATATTACAATACGTTCAGTTATCTCACTAATTTCATTAATTAATTAACCTCTTAATTAATTACAATGTAAAAACATGAGCCTCTTCTCTCCGGCCATCTCAAGAAACATGTTATATGCCCATACAAAACTGTCACACCAACTGTTCCCACCTGATTCACTATGTCGAAAAACCCATCACCACCCTACTACGCAGTGCCAAATTTACATAACCTCGTGTGACACACAAACCATCACATTCACATGCCATATGTTATTCGCATGGCCAAAAATCTCAACAAATCGTGTAATGCACCGAAACTCCATATCAAACCATATTCTATAAAGAACCATTACACAAAACATCATAACCTTCCACGTAATGCCAGAAAACCCATCGTGGCCTATCATATATTGCCAAATTTACCCTGTGATGTACCAAAAATTCAAACTAAATCGTACTCCTCTAATACGCAATCATAAAAGTGTTCCCTCTCAGTCCATAACTAAATTCCACATTCATAAATTTTTTACGGGATTTATAAAACACCTTAAACTCTAAGCTTCCAACCTTTTCTAGACTCCATGCGTGGGACATCTCATAAATTAAATCCAAACAAGGAACCCCTCGATACACTTCTGTCTATATGAAGTATTCATTGAGAAATAACAAATACCAACTCACTCATATGAATGCCAAGTAATCTAACTCAATTCATCAATTTCAGGTTATGCATAAACAACAAAAAGAATCACTTCGTTACATTACCTCCTTACTTACTCGTAAGTTAATTCACACATTCTCAAATAACTCATCACTCATAAACAAAGTCAAATCATAAGTCATACTTTTCAATATCCAATCCACAAGTCATACATGGGTCATACATTTCAATCCCCGACTCACAAGTGATACATTTCAATAACCACTTACCCAATAATCATTACCTCATTATTATAACTTTGTATAAAACTTATTAATATTAGTATCTAAACTCCTACCTTCTCCAGACTCAATGCATGGAATGTCTAATAAATGGTATCCAAATAAGTAACCCCCTAATACACTTTTGTCTAGATTAGATAAAGAACTACGTCATTATCCAATCCATCATCTTGACTTGCCATAGGTGCTCCTTTGACCCATGCATCCACTAATAATATTACAAAATAGACATACTTTAGGTCCATATATCCACATAATATCTACACACGTCAAGCTATGTATATATATATATAATAAAGTAGGAAAGTGTTTGAACTGTCTAAGCATAATAACGGTCCTGATCTTACCACCTCCTTCACTAAAAATGAAGGGTTCAGATTAAACCACTTCATTTAAATTTTCAAAATTTATAATTTCCCCTAGATTTCATTTACTACTCACATCATTTCCCCCTACCGTGATTTAATGTTTTAATCTATATTCTCTCTCTCTCTCTCTCTCTCTCTCTCTCTCTCTCTCTCTCTCCTATATACCCACACTCATTGACTCATTATTAGGTCTCTTCTTTCAGTTATCTCCTCTATTTCTATGAATTAAATGCTCTTCCTCTTCTCTCAGATGAACCCTTCTCCCCTAGCCGTGAAAAATCAAACATTGTCCCATACCCTTCTCCATACATAACCTCTCACATAATTCTTTGATGCATGTGTTTATATTTTGTGATTTGGGTTTTTTGGAGGTTAAATGTGGGTATTTAGTGTGTATTTGGTTTTGCATGCACCTAATTTGGTGTTTGTACTTTGTTTTGCACATGTTTTATTTTGCAAAATTAGGTATACTCGTTACTCTCTCAATGATGCTCTCTTATGCCTCTCTATTTTAATTACGTCATGTTATTTAAGGTTCTTTAATTTCAGTTTATGGATTTTTCCTTCAACATTAATAGCTTTTAGATTGAATCAATTTTTAAGGGCTTTCAATTTGGGGTTCAGTTTTTTGAGTTTCAAAAAAGGGGTCATAGTTTATTAGAGTTTTCTGGTGTATCTTTAAAAAAAAATCCATTTTGTATATATTTTGAGGCTCATGTCGGAACTCTGTGTGTGTGTGTGTCTGTGTTTTCCCCAAAACAATTTTAGGGTTTGGTGTATTTTGGGATTTTTTTTATTTTTTTGAGGTTTACCATTATCGTTAGTGTTGTTAGATTCAAATAAACTTTGTTTGATTCAATGATTTTGGGTTCGATATAGTTTATTTTAATTCTATTCTTTTTTCTGTAAAGACATAGGTCTATAGGAGTGGAGTTTTTCTCTTATGGGGTTTTTTAGTTTTGATTCCTTATTTCACTTATGGAATCATCACCTCAGTTGACGATTCGTAGTACATTCATCAAGGATTAATTTTTTATTAGATTTTTTTTCATTTACTTTACTTATCTAAATATTTTATTTGGGGTGTTTGATTGTATCAAATCATCTAATTTGTTCTTTTACTGACATTCAACAAATGTAGTTTGTTATCACTTCATTTATGATTTTTTTATTACATTAATGCATTTTTCTTCAAAGGAAATTTAGTATCTTGATAGAATATCAATTGGTACTTTTTCATGAACCATTTATTAAGTCCATAAAAAAATTTGTTCTCTATGTGTAGGAATGGTATGAATGTATATTTAAGGATTTTTATACTCTGTTGCCATTCCACAATATATCAGTTTGTGCATTTGGGTATATCAATTTAATATAACAGTTTGTAATTTGTTATGTATCATGGTGTTTAATGTGTGTTTTTTGGGGAAAAATTATGTATATTAGAACCAAGAACAATTACAAGTGAAAAGCTCCACTCAAAACCAAAAACCTGGGGGGCATACCCACCAGGAAACACCCAAATAGCACTGGCCCAAGGCCAAACTCAAACCAACAACACTAAGATAACACACATTCTGGGATACCCCAGTTCATACATCCCATCCAATTAACATAGCTTCTCCGTCCATTCTTCCAATTCAAGGCTCTAGTTTTAACCATAACCTTTATATCCTTCACAATCATATCAATACTTTTGGCCCTACCATTGAAGAGTCTGACATTCCTTTCTAACCAAAGGTAGTAGACAGTTGTTGAAAAGGATAAACATTTGATTCTATCATAAAAATTATTCCCCCTAAAATTGGAAATAGCATAACCTAACTTGGAGCAGCTCTATAATCCTAGTTCTTGCATCTAATTTGTTTCCAAACATCAACAACAACATTACAATCATTAAACAAGTGTGCACAAGTGTCCACCTCCAAACTGCAGGTGCAACACAGATTGGTATCAGAAATGCCTCGTCTAAAACAATCCCTCGTATGTATATCATCCCTACATGTGATCAACAAATTAAATGCACGTTTGGGGATGTTATTCTTATTTCAAATAAACTTGTGGCAATTCAAAAGAGGATGAGAGGGAGAACTCTGCAAATGCAGACCCAATAGAGAAGCCAACTTGGTTGGGATTCCAAACCTCATCATCTCTTGTTCCCTGCCTAATACTAGGCAGGGTAGCATTTCTAATCTCCGGCAGTTACCAGGTCACAGTTGAGGGCCATCTCCATCTATTGATATCAACAAAGTCAACCACACTAGCCTTGTGGTTGCTAGCTTCATTATAAATGACCCTATCTCCATAAAGAACCTGCAATGGACCCAAAGGGTGCCAGTTGTCATACCACACAAAAGTGTCCTCACCATTGCCAATCCTAGTCCTGAAGAGAGGTATGGCCAAGTTTCTCATCTGCATTATCTTTCTCCAACTCTAAGAAGTGTCATTTGGAATTAGTATGGCCCAAATACTCCTATTCTTCAGCTTGTAAACATTGCACCATTTGACCCACAAGCAATCCTTCTTGCTACATAGGTTCCACAACAATTTGAGAATGGCAACATTATTCCATGTCTCCACACTTTTAATGCTTACTCTCCCTCCTCATATCTGCAACTCAGGTTTTTCCAAGCAACCTTGGCCCTCATGTGCCTAGAATTAGAGCCAGTCCCCAAAAAGTCCTTCATCAGTTCTTGAATTATCTTATTAACCCATTTGGGAAAAATGAAAAGACAAGACAAGTACACCTGAATACCAAACAAGACTGACTTGATCAGCTGAAGCCTACCATCATAGCATAGGAATATATTAGCCCAGCACCCAATCCTTCCTCCATCTTAAGTCTAGAAGTGATAAGAGGAACTCCTAGGTACAAGAAGGGATGGCTCCTATGAGAGAAGCCTGAAATCTCACCTAAAATAATTACGCCTTCCTCATCATTGCCTGAACTGTAAAAGCTGATCTTATTAAGGTTGGGATTCAGGCCAGAGATCTTAGAGAATTCCACCATATCTCTCTTAGCAATGGTTCAAGAAGGAGAGTCCCCACCACACAAAATGATCAAGTCATATATGAAGCACAAATGATTTAGCCCCACTTCTTTGCACTTTGGATGGAACATGAAATTAGGATTAGTGCTAGCCCTATCCATGATAAAAGAGAATGTATCCCTAACTAAAATGAATAATAAATGTGAGATTGGGTCCCCTTGTTGTGGTAACACACTCTTTAATCTAACCAACAAACTTAGGGGGAAACCAGTATGCACAAGAAGAATGAGTAAATACTCCCAATTCATAGTGTCACAGGCCTTCAATAGATCATTTTGAAGGTACATCTAGGAGGGTTGAGAAGTCTATGGTAATTCCTCATAAGTTCTTGAAGCAACAAATGGTTATCAGAAATAAACCTACCTTTCACAAAGGCAATCTGACTTTGATTGATGAACGTGGGGAGAATGGGCTTCATCCTTTTATTAATAACCTTAGAGATGCATTTGTAAATGGAGTTACAACAGGAGATAGGCCTAAAGTCCTGCTTGCCAGAGGGAGTAGGAACCTTAGGAATGAGGGCCAGAGAAGTGTCGTTCCAATGTCTAGGCAACAAGCTGCATTGGAAGAAGAAGGAAATTCCCTCAATGACATCACTCTCAATAACATCCTAGTTCTTCTTGAAGAAAAAGGCATTAAAACCATCAGGGCCAGGAGCCTTTCCAGACCCAATAGAGAATGCAGATTCCTTAATCTCCTCAGCATTGATAGGACTCTCCGACGCAGCAGCTTGATCATCATAAATTCTCTTACAAATCACCTCATTAAGAATAGGGAAAGGGTCCTCACAATGACTGCTAGTACCAAGAAGGTTGTTGAAATACCCTACAACAGTATTGGCCACATTTTGACTACCTTTAATTCTAACCCCATTTTCATCATCAATACTAATGATTTTCCTTCTAAGAGTGGCCTGATTAGCCTTCTTGTGGAAGAAATTATTGTTTACATCCCCCAACTGGAGCCACTTAACTCTAGATTGCTTCTTATAAAAGGACTCCTCCGCATGTCTCAGCTCCAGGTACTTGTACATTTTGCGCCTCTCCTCATTGAGAATAACAGTATTCCCCCTTCATTATCCACCCTCGTTTGAACCTCATCTAACAAATCTTTGATCTCCTCCACTCTTTTAGAAAGTTGGTTGTAGATTTCTTATTGAATAAATTCTACAACCAACTTTCTAAAAGAGTGGAGGAGGGCAAAGCTTTATTGGATGGTGTTTAATGTGTTAGTTTTACATCTTTAATTAAACATGAATGTTTTTTGTGATAAAGTTATCTTTGGTTTTTTCTTCATTTGCAGGTCATATATGGTAGATTATATTGAATTGAATCGACTCCAAATTAATTGGCATGTAATGGTACTTAATTTTTGGGTTCTTCATTTGTAATTCTTGGTCTTCAATTTGATTTTCTGTTATAAGATACTTTAACATGGTGTTATCATGTTGTCTTCAAATCATAGTATAAGAGATTGTGTTTTCAATGTAATAAGTTTATTATTTGTCTAGAAAGCTAATACATGTTTAATAAAAAAAATAATTTGTGGGGATGTTAATTCAGACACATGTAGTAATTTATATTTTATATAGCATGTCTATACTTAATTTGAAGCTTCATTTTATTTTTTAAATATAGTTTTTTAATTCTTACTTGGTATTTGTATTTTAATAGATTAGGTTTCCTAAGTGGAAGTCGGAAATCATGTTCATGGAATTCATAGTGGGACTGTCACGGTCCCAGAGAGGTCAAGATTAGGTTGGTGAAGGTGGATCATTGCATTCTAATTCAGACAGATTTCACAGCCGAGTAGTATGCTAAATTATTTATAACAAATATTGTGCGACTCCATGGTGTACCACATGACATTGTGTCCGAACGAGACAATACTTTCATATCAAGATTCTGGAGGGGTTTTCAGGAGGCTACAAGATTATAGCTGAGTATGAGTATGACTTTTCACCCTCGATCTGACGGTCAAACAGAGCGGGTGAACCAGATTTTAAAGTATGAGCATGTGTGTTGGATCTTAAAGGCATGTGGGATCAATATATAGCTCCCACAAAGTTTTCTTACAATAATAGTTATCATAAGACTGTTGGTATGTCAACCTACAAAGCACTATATGGAATACCACGTCGTTCGTCAAGTTATTGGTTAGAATTCAGGGAGCACAGGATGTTCGGGCAGATATTATTCGGGAAACCTCATAGAAGGTAGAACTCATCCGAGCACACTGAAGACAGCTCATGATCGACAGAAGAGTTACGTCGATAAGAAACGAGAAAAACTAGAGTTTCAAGTAGGGAACCGGGTCCTTTTGAGAGTCTCCTCGATAAAAGGGATTATCATATTTGGATCCAAATGGAAATTTGTCACCCCACCACATTTTCCCCTTCATGATTTTGGATAAGGTAATCCCGGTGGCATATGGATTGGACTTACTTGACCACCTGCAAAGGGTACATGATGTTTTTCATGTATCAATGATGAGGAATTTCTTCCGGAACGAGGATGCCTACTAGCACATCGATCTCGATGGGATTGAGTTGCGATGCGAGTTATGAGGAGTGACCATAATTCATACTTGATTGGAGAGAGCGTACATTGAGATCAAAGGTCCCTACATTTGTACGAGTCCAATGGGGATATCATAGTGAGGAGGAGTCTACGTGGGAAAGAAGGGATGACATAAAACCAAGATATCTAGAGTTATTCTATTCTGGTAATAACAGTTGAATTTCGCGGATGAAATTCCTCATTTTAGGGAGGAGAAAGTAATACCCCACAAATTAAAGTAAATTAAATATATTACAATTGTGCAAAATTGTGTGTAATTATCTACAATGACTAGAAGTATGGCATTATTTATTAGTTGGTTGGAATTGAAGTGAATTTATATAATAATTATCTAATGACTAAAAATAATTATGTTGATCGAATAATTTGGGTGACTTTAAGTGGAGAAGGTTCGTTTACACCTTGAAAGTTTGGGTTTTAAGGCCCATAGGATGGTATATGACTTGGGCTAGATAAGCTATTTAGATGTAGTTTTGGGTTGTTTGGTTAAGGATTATTTTGATCCCCATACCTAATTTCTTGGTTAACCTATTGAAATACTCATTAGGCTAAACCAAATTCACCCGAATATTATTTGAGAGAAAATCCTAGAGGTTAGAGAAAAGGAGGCAACTTGGATAAGAAGATTTGGGATTTTTTGGCTTGGTATTAATGAAATTGGATATAAATGTATTAGAATGATTAGAATCCATTTTAGTATTGCAATTATGATAAAATCCCTTTGATTTTGGAGATACTGGAAGTATGTTAAAAGCCCTTTGATTTTGGAGAGAATTGTTACTTATTGGGAATGCTATTGGGTTATGCATATATGATTATAGTACTCTGTATTAGTGAATTAGGAGCTTTGATATTCGTTAATGGAGGTTTCGAGATGAAAAATCCGTAAGGAAGAAGATGAGGAATCTGGTACGGTCGATTGATTGACAGTTGATCGATCAACCCCTTTAGTTTTGCCCAAGTTTGGTTAGGAGTTAATGGGTTAGTTTGTGAGCCTAGTTTTGGTATGGGATTTACTTGCAGTAAATTATCATAGAAAGATAAGAATTCTTATTTGGTTAATAGTCTTCATTAATATAAGTTAATGAAGTAATAAGATTGAGATAAGTCTCGTAAAGCTTAATAGTGGTAGATTACTTGATTGGTGTATTATGTGCAACATATCAAGCGTGTGTGCTCATGGTATATGTATACTAAAGGGAATATCCTTATGGGGACGCAATCGACGGAGAGTGGTACCCTGATGTGATGATGATGGGTTTGACTTGCTATATTTAACCCGAACATTACGTGCTGAAATTCTTGTTATATCTGTGTAAGGCTTGCTGGCTGATGCTTTTATATAGTTTGGGGTATGGGGATATATAAATGATGTGAAGGCGTAATGATTATCCAAGGTATATACTTGAGTGGTTATAGGTATGAGACAACCTATAACTATACCTAATACGTGAGAGCGATCCTCGAAGACAATATGATAGGCCTTCATTTTGGGTAGGCTTGTAATGAGGCATTTTTATGAGGTACGTGTATTAGACTGTACTTGTATTATGTGGATGTAAATATTGGTACTACTTTCCTCTGTGACATTATACCATTGGGACGTATAAATGGAAAAAATGGAATTATTACATAAAAGTCTATAATGAAGAATAAGACTTAATGATGGGGAACATATGGGTTCGAGAGCGTACGCGTGTGATAGTTAGGTTTGTTCTGGGATGGGTTAACTTAAAAGCAACTAAAAGACTATAAGAGGATGCATTTTTATATTGTAACTCAAGATCAATTATATTTTATACTACTTAGACTTGTTGTTAACGTCTCCTACTAACATTTTTCAGGACATAGGCAGTTGTGTCACCTCCGCCCTGAGATTATTTCAGTAGTTTGATTTACATTGATACAATAGTAGTTATGTGACGGTATTAGTAATGCTGGTTGATTTGGTATCAGAGTTATGTTGTTCACCTATGATATGTTTCATTTATTTATTTTCTGCATTTAGTTTTATTATTGTCATGCTTAGAATGATATTCAATTTTTTATTCCCGTGAGTTTGTATTAGACTTGCTCGATCTGTTATTAAATTTTATGGGGTATCACATTGCAATCCACTTAGAGGTACAATTAAAGTGGATATCATGAAAGCATATGAAACCGTTAATTGATAATTTCTTTTTGAATTTTTGAGTCAGGTGGGGTACCCCATTACTATGATTGAGTGGATTAGAGAATTTGGTACCAAAGTGTGGTTTTTGGTTACTTTAATTGGTGAACTACATCTTTTCTTTGCCGGTACAAGAGGCTTAAGACAAGAGGACCCCATATCTCTTCCTCTTAGTTATGGAAGAATTTACTTGTATTCTTTATAAGGACTATGATAACCCAAGCTTCACTTTTCACCCAAAATACAAGGAGATGCACCTTAACAACTTTTGTTTTGTTGATACTTGGTTATTTGTTGTGGGGGGAATATCCAATCAATGGAATGTGTTAAAATGTCTTTGGATGAGTTTGCTAACCTCTTTAGCTTTCATACTAATTTTTGCAAAATAAATTATACTACTATGGGGGTTTAGACACTGAACTTCATGAGTCGAACAGCAGGATGGGATTCAACTTTGACACTCCTCCATTAAAGTACTTTGGTGTCCTCTCATCTCTTTCAGTCTCAAGGCTGATGATTGCAAGGAGCTCATTGACAAAGTTTCTCAGAGAATCAGAAGTTGGACTAATAGACTCTTAAGATATGCAGGAAGACTCCAACTAACTATGTTTATTTTCTTTAGTATACAAGTTGATTGGGGAAGTTTGTTTTTCATTCCAAAATGAGTATTTAAGGGCATTGATAAAATCCTTAGCAATATCATATGTACTAGCCCTGAGATGAAGGATAGTAATGCAAAAATTGCTTGGAGTGGGGTGTGTAAGCCTAAAAGTGTGTGTGTGTGGGGGGGGGGGGGGGGGGGAGGGGTTAGGAATAAAATGTTAAATGATTGAAATAAGGTTGGAATGCTAAGACATTTGTAAAATATTTATAGGAAGAAATATAGCTTAAGGATCAAGTGGTGCAACGGTTTTAAGATCAAAAGGGGGAGCATACGGGCTCAACATTCCAAATGATACCAATTGGAGATGGAGAAGTATTTTAAAGATGGGAGATGTGGACAAAACCCTCATCAATGTCATCATAGTTAATGGATTAAATACATTCATGTGGCATGAAAATTGGCACCACCTGGTCTCCCTTCACCCCTATTTGGAGATTGAACTATCTATGATGTTGCTAGTAACTCCAAAGCTAAGGTGGCCAACTTTATTGAATGGTCTAACTAGAAGTGGCCTATCACTATGAACTGGGAGTTGATTGACATTCAAAATGCTCCTTTCTCAACTATCAATCCTAACGATGAGGGTGTGTTGGTATAAAATCCTACTGTTGATGGATTATACTCTACTTTCTCAACTTATGAGACCATTATATCCCATGGTATCACTATTGGGTAGGCCAAACTAGTCTGGCGTAGTAGCAACATTAAAAAATTCTCCTTAATTATTTAATTGGCTTATAGGAATATAAATTATTGGCTTGGGGATTGATCGAAGATGACATATGCGGCCTATGTAACATAAGCAGTGAGAGCATCAACCACTTGATGTTTGAGTGCCACTACTCTATTATTGATGTGTGGAACGAGATTATGTTTAAGAATCAGTGCTATAGAGATTTTGGTAGCTTGGATATCGAGTTGAATTTAGTAATCAATCATGCTATAAGCAACAACTTTCTTAATAATTTGAGGACCGTTTCTTTTTCCACCACTCTATTCTTCATTTGGAAAGTAATGAATAATAGAATTCAAAACAATGGAACCAAGGCCAACAATAAGTTGACCAGAGACTTTGAAGGAATGGTGAAAGCAAGGGCCAACAATTGGAAGAAAACTAGAAGAAGCTACTTATGACACCCAATATTTTTTATTAATTAGGTTGATCGAGTTTATTTATTAAAAGTTACAGTTTGTCAAAACAATTTAAATACCATCCTTAACATGAAGTAGAAAAAGATCAATGATAATTCAAAGTAAATATCGACATGAGAAATCCTCAAATACTAATATATAATGAATAAGAGTTTATTACATCAAATTCAATTTATCGTTTACAACTGAGTACAAAAATGAAGTAAATCTACAAGTAGGTACAACCCCCTACATCTTTAAAGCTCGGTGGTGAATGGAACGAAGAGATAGTATGCTCGAGTAAGAAACTGGGTCGGGTACACGGGAGCACCTGTAACAATGCGATGTGTCCAACCCACCGAAATAACATAATAGCTATGCACTCAAGTAGTAAAACTATCTATCATGAGTATAAATAATAAACTCTATAGTTATTATTTATATAACTTTATTTCACCTTTAATGGTGTCAAATCATGGGTGTTAAGTGTTTTCAATAGCTATGTGTTAAACTTAAACTCAACCATTTCCGTATAAGTAGAATTTACGGAGTAAAAAGGGAACTTCTAAAATTACAAAACCCCACTGAGGTCGTTCGTACGGGTATAAAATGTAGTCATTCGCACGCCTCTGTTCGCACGATAAAAATAATGTTCGTTCGTATGCCACCGCGTGAACAATATAAACTGTCTGTTCGCACGGTGCACAAAAACCAAAGTCATCCAAAATCAGATTTGTACACCTCCTATCCCAAGCCCAAAGTTCAAATCACCACTTCCTTCTTAAAACTAAGTTTTATGCACCATATCCCCCAATTTTGGTCTAAGAGAGTTGTTAAAGAGAACCCATACATACAAATTTCACTTTCTCATATATAATTATGACCTTTCAATATATAATGCCATAACTTATAGTTATATTTAAATTCAAAGGGAAATATATTACCATATGTAAATAATTGATCTACCACATGATTTCATTTAAATTGGAACATCCAAAATGAAGCTTATAATTCCCTACCCAATTGCATTAAATTTATCTAAGTTAAACATGAAATTGCAAGAATTGGGTTTATTCAAATATCATCATTTCTCCATATATCAAATAACCTTAATTATTTCTACACCATTTTCATAACTTATAAAAATTATTTCGGTAGAAATCATTATATTCATCATGAGAGGAGAGATTAGAATTATCTTTCCTTGAATGATGAATACCAAGTTCTAAAAGAAAGATTAGAGAGCCCCTTTGTAAATCCCTTGCAATTGCTCCTCAAAATCCCCAATTTGTGTAAAGAAGCTCCCAATGGCTCTTGAAAAAATATAGTTGAATTATTCTTCTAAGATATTCCCAAAAGTGTTTTCCAAAAACTAAGTTTAGAATTGTAGTATTTTTGGTTAGAAATTTATGGATTATAGGTAGGTATTTTGTGTGAAGTTTGGAAGTTTGGATTGTAGGTTTTTTAGGGGCTGGTAAGGTTTCATGTAGGTTTTTATATTGATTCTCCTAAACCCTAGCTTTCACTCCAAGTATATGCTTTTGACTCTTTTGTCCTAAACCCCAACTCCCTCTCCAAGTATGCTTCAATTTGCTTATTAACCTTATCCACCCAACTAATTACATTACCTAGTTTCCAAATAATAATTTAAAAGTACTTAAACATTTTAAATTTTATTCTTTTCTCAAATAAAACCAGAATTCCACTCAATTACAAATTACTTTCAAAGTTCCTATAAAACTTTATTTCATTTAAATAATTATTAAAAAAAAATTGTTTCATTCTCAAAATTTTCCATAAAATTAAATTAAATCCAAAGGATCCAAATTAATTAATTAGTTTAATTAATTCAATTCTTTTAAATTTATGGGGTACTACACTACTCTAAATAGATGGCTTGCAACTTTTAGGGTCTTCCTGACTCTCTTATGCAATTCTAGTTAGGACAACATCTTTTGTTTGGCATATCTGTTTATAATTACTTGATATTCTGCTTGTTCCCTTTATAAGTTTATTTGTCTATACGTGTTTGTTTCTTCTACTCTTGTAGCCTTTCTTTCTTTAGAGGGTATGCTCTCTTCATCTTGTATATTCTTCTATTCTAATACAATTTAACTTACCTAAAAAACTTAGGGTCATATACCAAATAGTCCCTCAAACTTTTTTTAATACACGTTTAGTCTAAGCCTTTTTATTTTGCACCAAAAAGTCCTTCACCATGCCAAAAAGGCTTTACCATGCTGCTGACACGGACCTTTAAAGATAAGAGAGCAAGGGACTTTTTGGTACAAAATAAAAGGCTTGGACTAAATGTGTATTAAAAAATGTTTGAGGGACTTTTTTGTATTTGATCCAAAAACTTATCTCCTTTAAAATTAATTCTTAAATATTGAGAATCCCACATGAAAATTACATTCATATGTGTTATCGAATGAAATTCCCTTTGAGATAAGTATATATGTAAATGATCATTGGAGGTTAGTTTGTTATTGTATGACAGGTTGGGTAAACTGAATATGTTGTCATTCTGTGGAGGAGACCACCATACCTTTATCACCTATTGTAAAAACTTCAAAAATTGATGCTACCCCCCAAAACCAACTGGATTATCTCTCAAGGTGAAAGTTGTGGATGAAATTACAAATAAAGGTGAGCAAAATGGTAATCTTAATACTACCACTCAGGCAACTAGTAGTGGCAATGGAAAAGGGAAAAATAAGTCTGGTAGCAAGGGTAATAACTCTAAATGATTAAGCTTACTACATGGTAGGAGTCTAAAATCTCCTCATAATCAATAAGAAATTAGAAATATAGTAGTTGACGAAAGGCTTTCTCTTATTTGTATCCTTGAATCCAAAGTTAGGAGGAATCATATAGTAATAATGACTAATAACTATTTTTGGAACTGGAATTCAATTCACATTTGCCCAATTAATGGTGAAGTGGCTAGAGTGTTGGTTGTGTGGGATCCCAACATTCTGGAGGTGGGGGTTTTGGATGAGAACCCCCCAAGCATTTTTTTGTAAAGTAGAGTTGGTGTGCATCAATAAGTCCTTCTTTGTCACCTTTGTTTATGGTCACAACCAACCAATTGATAGAGTTCCTTTAAGGGATTTTCGCAGACATAATCATTGTGGTATTAATGACCAACAATGGATTACTATGGTTGGTTTTAATATTGTTAGAAGCCAAGATGATAAGAGGGGTATTCGTGGCATTGGTGCTAGAACCTCTACGGAGTTTAACTTATATATTTATGACACTCGGCTGGAGGATATGAACTCTACTGGACCGTGGTTTACTTGGAATAAAAAGAATGTTGTATTGTCTAATGTCCAAAGTTAGGAGGAATCATATAGTAATAATGACTAATAACTATTTTTGGAACTGGAATTCAATTCACATTTCCCCAATTAATGGTGAAGTGGCTAGAGTGTTGGTTGTGTGGGATCCCAACATTCTGGAGGTGGGGGTTTTGGATGAGAACCCCCCAAGCATTTTTTTGTAAAGTAGAGTTGGTGTGCATCAATAAGTCCTTCTTTGACTTAGTTGTAGGGCCTAAACCATTCAAGTTCTTTAATGTTTGGATGAAACGTGCGGATTTCAATGTTACTCTTGAGGATTATTAGGTTGATCACTACACTGGTAATTATATGGCTAAGCTCTCGAAAAAAACTAAGAAGGCTTAAACCCTAGTTGAATGTGTTTAATAAGAGACTTTACTCCAGCATATCTACTAGAGTTGAGGAGGATAAGATTCACCTTTTTTTGGGAAATTGTACGTATATATAGAACCGAAACACAATACAAAGAAAAATCAAGGAAAAAGACCCAGGGGCATACCCCTAAGGCAAGGCAACACCATTACATGGAAACAATAAGTAAACAAAAGAAACTTTAAGTAAGTCCACAAAGTCAAATAATACTAGGTATCCTCAATGGTGCAGTCAAGAAATTCCCATTCCATACACGTCATCTAGTTAGTATAGCTCCTCCTAGCTTTCCCCCAAAGGCCAAATTTAGCCCTTATCATGTCTTCAATGTCTTTGATTATAGAGATAATATCTCTGGTCACTCTCTTTATGCTTTTCCCATTCCTCTCAATCCAAATGCAGTAGGTGATAACAGAAAAAGAGAGGCGTCAAATTCTCTTTATGAATGTCTTCCCATTGTAGTTTTGTATGGCATGCTCTATCTCATCCTCCCAGTTATGAACCTCTCTGTACTGCTGGTTCCTATATAGAACGTCATTTCAAATTTTCTTAGCCCATATGCATTCTGGAAATAGGTGGTTTATAGTCTCTTAATGCAAGTTGCATATCCCACAAGCATTACTATCAGCAATACCCCAATTGAGTAATTTGTCTCTGGTATACAAGGCCTTCCTACACACCATCCACAAAATAAAGGAGCACTTAAGAATGCATCATTTACTCCAAACCAATTTACTCCCATTGACATGAGGGAGTGGGGGAAAGGGTAAATTATAAGCATAACCAATAGAGAACCTCTTTGAATTATCAACTAACCATTCCACACTATCCTCAATAGCAGGAAAAATGGTAGGAAGGTAGTCATTCCTTATGTCAAGCAGCTCCCAAGTAATTATAATAGGCCATCTCCACCTAACACCCTGAATAATGTTGGCTACATTGGCCTTATGATTACTAGCAGCATCATAGATGACCCTATCCCCATATAAAGGCTGAATAGGACCTTTACGGTTCCAGTTATCATACTATAAGAATGAATCCATCCTATTCCCAATCTTAGCTTTGATAAAATCCTCGCATGCTATCAAACTTGAGAATTTTCCTCCAGCTCTATGAGAAATCAGTGGGAATGTTGATTGCCCGTATGCTTTTACCTTTGATCATGTACACATTACACCATTTAATCCAAGGATATATTTTTTATTACATAAGTTCCATGGATGCTTCATCATTGCAGCTTTATTCCAAACCTCAAGGATTTTAATGTTAAGTCCCCCTGCTTCCTTGCTGCCACATAGGTTCTGCCAGGCCACCTTAGCCCCAGTATGCTTGAGATCAACACCGGTCCAAAGAAAATCTTTCATCATTTGCTCCACTTTAGTTATAACACTCTTAGGCATGATGAAAATACTTGACCGATACACTTGAATGCTGAAAATTACATATTTGGTTAATTGCGGCCTTCCTGCATACCTCAAAAGTTTGTTAGTACAACACTTGAATTTATTGGTTACTCTATCAAGACAAGAATAACCTTAACTTGATGCAATCAAACCTTGATAAAAATGGTTCCAATATCCAACTAAAGTGGAAGGAAAAGGAAATGATTCTAAATTATAGTTCTTTGAGAGCTGTTAAAGAATCCTTCTATATGAAAAAGTCTAGAGTTAGATGGTTACAATTGGGGGGACTTGAATAATTCTTTCTTTAATAAGAAAGTTAATGCCAATAGTTCATGAAGAAATATTCTTAGTATTTAAAATAGCAATGGGGAGATGGTTGAAGGCATGGATGCAGTTGATGTTGAGGCTATCTTTTTCTTTAGTTATCTACTAGGTCCTGAGCAGGGATAGGATGTTAGGAACTTTCCCAGTAACATTACGATTAGGAAGCTTTATGAGGATCATTTTATTATCTTAATTGATCCTGTGACTCAGGATAAGATTAAGAAGTCCATATCCTTCATTGGTGTAGATAAAGCACCCGGTCCTGATGGCTTTAATGTTGGTTTCTTCAAGAAAAACTAGAATGTGGTTAATGAGGATGTGATTAATGATGTCAAACACTTTTTCTCTAGTGGCCACATGCCTAGGCCATGAAATTGCACCTATCTTGATCTTATTCCTAATGATAGTAATCCCATCTCTATGAGAGACTTTAGGCCAATTACTTGTTGCAACACCATCTGCAAATTCATATATAAGATCATTACTGCATGAAAAAAGCCTCTCATGCCTCACTTGATTAATGAAAGGAAGGCTGTCTTTGTTCAAGGAAGATGCATTGCTGATAACATATTGCTCCTTCAAGAACTGATGAGGAATTATGATAGAGATTCCTCCCCCTTCCCAGGTTCACTTTGAAAAGTGATGTTATTAAAGCCTATGATGCTATTGACTGGAATTTTTTGTTTAAAGTGCCGAGGCAAGTGGGGTTTCCAACTACACTTATTTCTTAGATCAAGGCTTATATGAAAAATGTGTGGTTCTCTGTAAACCTTGATGGAGAGCTTAATGGATTTTTTACTGGGACTAGAGGTCTGGGATAGTGTGATCCTCTCTCACCTTATCTTTTTATCTTGGTTATGGAAGCTTTCTCTTATATCTTGGATTGACATTGAAATTTCCAATCATTCACCTACCACCCTAAATGTAAGGAACTCCACCTTAACCATCTTAGCTTTTTTGATGACTTGGTCATTTTTTGTGGGGGAGATAGCCATTTTATTGATTATTTTAAGATGTCTTTCGATGATTTTGCTAACTTATCTTGATTTCATCCTAATTAGGCCAAGAGTAACTTATATTGCTCTATGGTTATGGATAGGGACATGCATGCCATGTCTTCTAGACTAGGGATAAGTCACGACACTCCTTCTTTCAAATATTGGGGGGGGGGGGGGCTCTCTCATTTCAACCAGATTGAAATTCATTGACTGCAAAAAGATCATTAATAAAATCACCAATAGAGTGAAAGACAGACATCTAGGCTGGTCATCTATGCTGGCAAACTTTAACTTATTATGTTTGTCCTCTTTAGTATCTAGATTATTAGGATAGCATCTTCATCCTTCCTAATGGTGTTTTAAGAACAACTTAGAAAAATTTTAGAGACTTCATTTATACAGGGACAGTGCTAAAACATTGTGGTGAAAAAGTTTAATGGGAGGAAGTGTGTAAGCCTAAGAGGGAAGGTAGTATGGGTATAAATGTCTTGAGGTATATAACAAAAGCTGTGATGTTAAGATACTTGTGGAACATATGCAGCAATAAAGACAGTCTTTGGGTCAAGTGGCAACTCTTATAAGATCAAAGGGAGAAGCGTATGGGAAATCAACATTCCAAATGATGCTTCTTGGAGCTGGAGGAATATTTTAAAACTTATAAATGAAGGAAAAACTCTCATGAAGATCACCATTGGAAATGTCTAGGATACCTTTACGTGGTATGATAATTATCACCACCTTGGTCCTCTCCATGCTATATTTGGGATAAATCTATCTATGATGCATCCAGCAACCACAAAGCTAAAGTTGCTAACTTAATTGATGGTACCATATAAAATTGTCCTGGAACTACAACCATGGAAGCTGTTGATATTTAATACCCTCCTCTCCCATCCGTCTACACCCATGTTGAGGATAAAGTGGGATGGATCCTTGATATGAAAGGATCCTTCTCCATATCCTGCACCTATGAGAGATTAATAATTATGGTAATATTGTGCCATGGTCTAAGAAGGTGTGGAACAAGTGTCATGTTCCTAAATGTTCTTTTATTCTTTGGATGGCCTGTAAGAATGTTGTTTCAACCAAATATAGGATCTATGAGTGGGGACTGATTGATGATGCTTCTTTTACTCTATTATGTAATAACAGTATTGAGAGCATTAGATGTCTCATGTTTTAATGCCCTTATTCCATTGAGGTGTGGAATGAGGTCTTATTCAAGAACCAAAATTATAAAAATGTGGGCAGTTGGGATTATAAAATCAATGCAGCTTATGTTGAGGCCTCATGCAACACTATTCTCAACAATTTGAGGACTTTATCCTTCTCACTCACCATCTACTGTTTTTGGATGGAAAGTAACAGTGGGCTCCACAATAGGGGGCTAAGACTTCTTATGGTTTTATTAAGGATATTTAAGACATGGTGTAGGACAGAGCTCGTAATTGGAAGAAGACTAAAAGAAGCTACTCTAACTGGATAGCTTGTAACTTTTGGGGCATTTCCCATTCCTTTTTGAACATTTAGTCAGGTTGCATATTTTATGCTTTGATGTTTCCTTTTTGTAGTTGTGTTTGTTAGCCTTGCGTGCTGTAGTGGAATGTGGCTTGTTTTGATTGGGATTTTTTCCCCTTGCATTCTCTTTCTAATACAATTTTAATTTACCTAAAAAAAATAAAAGTAATCGATTCTAGCTTTTTTAAGGTAAATTAAAAATGTACAAATATCAATTGAAATTTACAGGGGGAATAATCCCAAAGCCAATCCAACCACAGTCCCAATGCAACAAGGAACCTAACCAAACATGTTTACAAAGAAAGAAACCAAACAAAGGCAAAATTACATTTTTAGATGAGTTATGAGCTCCTCTTAACTAGAATTTGTACTAAGATTGAAGTCAAAGAGGACTACCCAAGAACTATTGAGGTGGATTTGGAAGATGGCACTATAATAGAATTGGGTGTGAAATGCTAAGATGCTATTATGTACACAATGTGGTGTTTTTTATCACATCTAACTCAAACGTTCTAAAGTCAAATGAGTTTGGGTTGCCAATGATAACAAAAAGGAGACTCATCCTGAAACAAGTCAACAAGCTTTGAAGAATGACATAATGAAAGAAGGATGGGCTCAAGTCAACAAATAGGACCTCTATTACTCTGTTGAAACTCAGACTGCTCATGAAGCATCTCATAGATTGACAGTGGAAACTATAGCTCAGAATCTAATAATTGAAGCCAACAGTTTGCTATGATATCTCGAGAAGATGATGAGTATGTGGATACAAAAGTTATTAAAGCTAGAGATGGTGAGTCCAAACTAATGCCAACTGGCCTTGTGCTAAAAACCAAGTCTATAGATGAGTTGGCAGGTAGAAGGGAGCAAGTGAAAGTTGGACAATAATCGAACCATAAAATCCATGCCAACAACAACAAAAATAAAAATAAGCAGAAGAGTGAAGTTGGGAAAGATCATTCCAAGTCAGGAGGTAAATCCAAAATCTCTCGTTTTAAATGATCAAGATAGCATCATGGAATATTAGGGGACTCGATGCTCCTCACAAACAACAAGAGGTGAAGAAGTTTATTAGCATGAATAATTTATCCCTCATTTATCTATTGGAGTCTAAGGTTAGACTTAATCACATGCCTGTAATTAAAAGTAGTTATTTTTGGAATAGGGATACCACTCATAACTGTCCTACCTCTGAAGAGTGACAAGGGTCATTATTGGCTGGGATCCTAATATTTTAAAGGTAGAAGCCATCCCTAAACACCATTAGGCATGCAATGTGAAGTTTTTTTGTTTAAGTAAAAGATTATTTGTTACTTTCATTTATGGTATCAACCTCCTTGTTTATGAGATCCCATTATGAAACTTTTTGAGAGCCAACCACACCTACGCTAATGATAGGGAGTGGATTACTATGGGTGACTTTAATGTTGTTAGAAATCATAATGAGAAAAAAGGTAACTTGGGCTATAAAGTAGTTAAAGAGTTTAACATTTATATTTTTGATACTCGGTTAGATGATATGGCCTCTACATGTGTTTGGTTCTCTTGGAATATTAAAAGTGATGGAGGGGGAAGCATACAAACCAGAATCAATAGGGTTCTCCACAACAGCCAATGGAATCCACATTTTCAGATGCATATGCTAATTACCTGTAGCAAGGTATTTCTGATCATAGTCCCATCATTATATTTATTCTATGCCTGGGTAACAGGAATCCCAAACCATTGAAGTTCTTCAGCTTTTGGATGGATCATGAGGATTTTATATTAATTCTTGGGGAGGCATGGGATACTAACTGTGTTGGGGTTCTTATGGACAAGCTTTTGAGAAGCTGGGAATACTTAAATCTAACTGAAGCATCTCAACAAAGATTTTACTCCAACATGTCTATTAGAAGAGGCGAAGAGCCAGCTTGATCTGTTGCAAAGAAATCATGATAGTGATGATTTTAATATCCAACTTAAGAATGAGGAGAGGGATAAGTTATCAATTATAGTTTATTGAGAGATGCTAAAGAATCCTTTTTTAAATAGAAATCTAGAACCAGATGGATGCAACTTGGGGATATCAACACTACTTTCTTCCACAAGAAAGTCAATGTTAATAGTTCTAGAGCATCTAGAATGCAAGAGGGGAAATCAATGAGGGTTTAGAAGATGTGGTTGTTGAGTTAAGTCTCATTCTTTAGCTCTCTTCTTGGGTCTGAACTGAAAAATGTCCCTAATCATGACATTCCAAACAATATGATAGTTAGGAAGCTCTCTGAGGCTCAGTTGATTGGCTTAACTGATCATGTATCTATGGATGAGATAAAGCAAACCATGTTCTCTATTATTGATGATAATGCTCCAGGTCCAAATGGTTTAATGATGTCTTCTTCAAGAAGAACTGGAATGTTATTATGGAGGATGTGATTAATTTTGTCAACTACTTCTTTACTACAATCCACATGACCAAACAATGGAATTGCACCTACCTTGATCTCATTCCCAAGGTTAACAATCCCATTTCCATGAAAGATTTTAGGCCAATCTCATGTTGTAATACCATGTACAAATATATTTAAAAATCCTAGCCTCTAGAGTTAAGCCACTCATGCCCCACCTGATTAATGATAAGAAAGCTACCTTTGAACAAGATAGACCCATTACTGACAACATTATACTTCTTTAAGAGCTCATGAGAAACTATCAAAAATATTCCTCCCCTCCCAGATGTACTCTGATGATTGATATTATGAAAGTATTATGATGTCGTGGATTGGGATTTTCTCTTTGAAGTGTTGAGACAAGTTGGTTTTCCCATAGTTATTATCTCTTGGAGTAAAGCTTGTGTTACTAATCCTTGGTTCTCTACCTCATTGGTGAGCTTAATGGTTTATTTGTTGGGACAAGAGGATTAAGGCAAGGTGATCCTTTTTCACATTCCTTCTTTCTTTTGGTTATGGAAGCTTTTTATTTCATCCTGGATAATCACTATAACAACACTTTCACCTACTATCCTAGGTGTAAAAACTTGCAGCTCAAACAACTAAGTTTTGCTGATGAATTGATCATTTTTTATGGGGGATACATTCAATCTATGGAATGTTTAAAGATGTATTTTGATGAATTTGCTAAGCTATCTGAGCTACATATTAATATAACTAATCTTTACTTCTCTGGTGTGAGTGACACGGACATCCATTCAATGTATAATGTACTGGGTATTAGGATCTTAAGCTATGCTGGTAGGATCCAACTTATGATGTCAGTCCTCTTCAGCATCTAGATTTATTGGTCTGGCATCTTGATTTTGCCTAAGGGTGCTTTCAGAACAATTGACCAAATTCTTGGAGAATTTATTTGGATTGGGCATGAGATAAAACATAGTGGAGCCAAAGTGTATTAGGAGGAGGTTTACAAGCCTAATAAAAAAGACGGTCTAGGCTTAAAGAACCTAGAAATATAGAATAAGGATGTCATTATGAGATACTTGTGGAATCTCTACAGCAAGAAGGATAGCCTGTGGGTCAAGTGGAACCCCATCTATAATATTAAAGGGGGAGTATTCGGGATATTAACATACCAAATGAAACCACTTGGAGATAGAGGAAGATCCTTAAATTAAGAGAGGAATGTAGATCTCTAATGAAGGTCATAATTGGTAATGGTAGAAATACATTTACATGACATGACAATTGGAATCACATTGGCCCACTCCACCCTCTCTTTGGGGACAAAACCATTTATGATGATGCAAGAAATTTAAAAGACAAAAATTCTAACTTCATTAATGGATTTGACTATATGTATCCATTTACTGTGACTTGGGAGCTTAATGATATCCAAAACTCTCCTATTATATATATTTTCCCATATATTGAGGATCATTATGGAGGCTTGCTGTAAATGGTACCTACTATATCTCCT
This sequence comes from Sambucus nigra, assembly GCA_949130495.1. NCBI lineage: Eukaryota > Viridiplantae > Streptophyta > Magnoliopsida > Dipsacales > Adoxaceae > Sambucus > Sambucus nigra. The sequence continues at coordinate 663,749,715 of OX422210.1, forward strand.
CCACCAATGAGACTACTAGAGATCGGGGCATTATTATTCCCTAGATTAATTTGGTGTGGAATAAGGCTAACATTCCTAGGAGTTCTTTCATCATATGGTTAGCTTACAAAAATGCTCTTTTAACTAAATATAAGTTGTTGGATATGGGGTTGATTGATGATGTTTCTTGCTCATTTTTACAACACTGGTATTGAGAGCAATAGCCACCTCGTGATGGGATTCCCCTATGTTACAAATGTGTGGGAGGAAATTCTCAATTGGGATCAAAGTTACAAAAATTTTGGGAGTTAAGATCAAGAGATTAATTTTGCATCATTGGATTCCTCAAATAGTTCCTTTCTTAACAATTTGAGGACATTATATTTCTCCTCTACAAGCTACTAGATTTGGATGGAAATAAATAGCAGACTCCACAATAAATGGTCCAAGACCATCAATTCTTTTATCAAAGATATTGAAGACATGGTGTAGGATAAAGCTCACAATTGGAAGAAGACTAGTAGAAGATACTCTAATTGGACGACATGCAACCTTTAGGGCCTCCTCCACTCCATTATGCATATTTAGTTAGGGTAGCATCTCTTTGGTTAATTTTTGGTTGTTCTTATTTATATCTTTGTAATGGTTTGTTGCCTCTTTGTTGTTGAGGCTCTGTTGGTCTGTTGTTGTGCCATAATGTTTTAGCTTAGCTTGTTTGTGGGTTTTGTCCCCCCACCTTCTTGTATATTATTATTTTTCTAATATAATCTTAATTTACCCAAGAAAAGTTAGCATCTTGGAATATAAGGGGTCTAAACTCGCCCTATAAATACTAGTAAGTTAGGAAGCTCATTAGAGATAATAATTTATCTCTTATCTGCCTGTTAGAGTCTAAAGTCGGAATTAACCATATGCATGTCATTAAGAAAAGTTATTTTTGGAACTGGGTGATAACCCATAACTGCCCCATTTTTTGTGGGATAGTGAGAGTTATTATGGGATCCCAATATTTTTAAAGTGGAAGTTATTGCCAATCATCACTAAGTTATTCTGTGTAAAATCAGCTTAGTGGGAATGATTAAACAATTCAATGTCACTTTCTTTTATGGTAATAACCTCCCATTTGATAGGTTACTTATGTGGAATTTCCCTAGGAGTAATTTCAATTCAATGAATGAGAATGACTGGAGTCTTATGGGTGACTTCAATGTTATTCGAGAACATGAGGATAAGAGAGGTAGTTTGGGCATTGACTATAGAGTTATGTGCGAATTCAACTTCTCCATTCATGATATTTAGGTTGATAATATGTCCTCTACTGGCCTTTGGTTCTCTTCCAATAATAAGAGTGAAGGCACTAGCTGTGTACAAACTAGAATTGATAGAGTCATCCATAGCTTCAAATGGAGTGAATCTTTCCCCAAGTGCCAATATAATTACTTATGTCAAGGTATATCCAACCACTGTCCTATTATAGTCACTATGTCTCCCTTCTCTAGTAGAAAACCTAAGCCTTCCAAATTTTATGACTATTGGATGAGACATGAAGCATTCAAAGATACCCTCATTGATTCTTGGAAGGATATTTGTAATGGAAACTCCATGTTCATCCTATCTATTGAAATTAGAAGACTCAAACCCCATTTTAAGACTCTAAACAAAAAATACTTCTCTAATATCTCTGAGAGAGTTACTGAAGCCAAGTACAAACTTGATATCATCCAATGCGGCCTTAATAGTGATGGTACATACATTGAGTTAAAGAGGGAAGAGATTACTTTAGGTCATGAGTATGCCTTGCATAGAGATGTTGAAGAGTCATTTTATAGATAGAAGTCTAGGATTAGGTGGATTCAATTTGGAGATACGAACACCACCTTCTTCCATAGAAAAGTCAAAATCCAATATTGCCAGAAGGAAAGTTTTAATAATATAAAATGTTGATGCGGTCCTGATTGAGGATTCTGAAGTTATGGCTAGTGAGGTAATGCATTTTTATCTCTTTAATATGTCCTTTTATAAGTCATGTGGTGAGACCTTATAGATACTCTGACATTATGATTAAGAAGCCCAATGGGGATCAATGCAGAGGCCTCACTGATCTGGATATTGATGAGGAGATTAAGAGTGCCATGTGGTCTATTGGATCTAACAAAGCTCCATATCAGGATAGTTTTAATGTCAGTTTCTTTAAGATGAATTGGGATGTTGTAGTTGATAATGTGATCAAATCTATCAAATACTTCTTTGTTAAAGGTCATATGCCAAGGCAGTGGAACTATACCTGCCATGCCCTCATTCTAAAACCAATAACCCCTCCACTGTGAGAGATTTTAGGCTCATATCATGATGCAACACTATATACAAATGCATTTCTAAGATCATAAATAACATAATTAAGCCTTTTTTGAACCATCTTAGCGTAGTAGGTAGACTACCTTTGTTCAAGGGAGATCTATTGCAGATAACATCCTCCTTTTGTAGGAAATTATGAGAAACTATCACAATGTTGGAAGCCCCCCAGATGCACTTTAAAAGTTGACATCGCGAAAGCGTATGGCATTGAGAGTTGAGCCTTCTTGTTGGAGGTGTTGAAGAAGGTGCATTTTACTAATACCTTAATCAACTAAATTAGAGAATGTATCACCATTGTCTGGTACATTGTCAGCCTTAATGGGGAGCATCATGGTTTCTTTGCTAGATCTAAAGGGCAAGCCAAGGGGACCCTCCCCTATATTTTCCTTATCATTATGGAAGTATTCTCATGCATTTTGGATAAGAATTGTAGGAACCCAAGCTTAAGCTACCACCCTAAGTGAAAGGAAATCAATCTCAACGACCTGTGTTTTGTTGATGACTTTGGATGAATTTGCTTCCCTCTTTGGACTTCAACTAAACCCAAGCAAGGGAAACCTTTATTGCTTTGGAATATATGATATTGAGGTCCACTTAATGTCAAGCAATCTGGGAGTTAGTTTAGATAAAGCCCCTTTTAAATACTTATGAGTGTCCCTCATCTCCACCAGGATCAAAGTTGAGGATTGCAAAGACCTCATAGACAAAAATTACCATAATAATTAAAAGCTGGACTGACAAGCTCCTCAGCTATGCTGGGAGGCTTTAACTTGTTGTTTTAGTTCGATTCAATATGCATGTTTACTAGGATAACTTATTCATCTTCCCCAAAGATATTCCCAAAAACATGAATTAAATGATTAGAGACTTTATTTGGGTTGGATCTAAGATAAACATAGTGAGGCCAAATTTGCTTGGAGTGGGGTTTGCAAGCCTAAGATTGAAGGGGGTGTGGGCATTAAAAGTCTTGACGAGTGGACTAAAACTATCATGTTGTGACACTTGTGGAATATCTGCAGCAAGAAAGACAACTTAAGGGTAAAATGGTTTCATACCTACAAGATCAAAAGAATGAGTATTTGGGCCATCAACGTGCCTAGTGACTCTTCTTGGATTTGGAGGAAATTCTTTAAACTTAAAGAGGTGGGAAGACCACTCATTAGAGCTAAATTTGTAATGGAAATAACACTTTCATATAGCCTAACAACTGCATCCTCTTGGCCTTCTCTAACCATTTTTGGGGGAGAAACCCATATATAATGCAACTACTTACTATAATGATAAGGTTGTTGTGTCTATCACTGGTAATAACTAGTGTTAGACATAACTACCAAAGACCAGTTATTGCAATTAGGGTGTTAAAATAGCATTGGATGAATTTACTTCCCTCTCTGGACTTCAACTATACACAAGTAAGAGCGACCTTTATTGCTTTGGGATATCTGATATTGAGTTCCACTTGATGTCAAGCAATCTGGGAATCAGCTTAGACAAACACCCATTCAAATACTTAGGAGTGTCCCTCATCTCCACCAGTCTCAAAGCTGAGTATTGCAAAGTCCTCATAGACAAAATTACCACAATAATTAAAATCTGGAACGACAAACTCCTCAGCTATGTTGGGAGGCTTCAACTTGTTGTTTCAGTTCTATTCAGTATGCAGGTTTATTAGGATAGCTTATTCACCATCCCCAAAGGTATTCTCAAAACCATTGATCAAATAATTAGAGACTTTATTTGGACTGGATCTAAGATAAACATAGTGGGCGCCAAGTTGCTTTGAGTGGGGTTTGCAAGCCTAAGATTGAAGGGGGTATAGTCATTAAAAGTCTTGACAAGTGGAGCAAAACTACTATATTGAGACACTTGTGGAATATATGAAGCAAGAAAGATAACTTATGGGTATAATGGTTTCATACCTACAAGATCAAAATAATGAGTATTTGGGCCATCAACATGCCCAGTGACTCTTCTTGGATTTGGAGGAAATTCTTTAAACTTAAAGAGGTGGGCAGACCACTCATTAGAGCTATCATTGGTAATGGATATAACACTTTCATATGGCATGACAATTGGCATCCTCTTGGCCCTCTCTAACTATTTTTGAGGAGAAAACTATTTATGATGCAACTACTAACTCTAATGCTAAGGTTCCTGAGTTTATCAATGGGAACAATGTAATACCCCGTATTTTTACTGATTTTAATTATAGGATTAATTGAATTAAAATGGAAAATTAATTGGTAATTAATCCGGATTTAAATACTAGCGAGACGAGAGTTAGTATTTGATTATGATAATTATGTGGAATATTACTGAGCGAGTATAGTAATATATGATTATTAACTTATTAAAATTGTCACGAGTGGAAAATATGACAGTTTTGGAAATTAAGTTGGAACGTTCGTGTCAGTCGTGTCGAGACCTATTTAATAGATTACAAAGTAATTTATTTTTATATCATCCTTATGATCATTTTGAGTGTGCCAATGTGTCCGGAAGTATCGATATAGTCAGAAAAGTCTACCCGGGGGTTTAGTTTGGGTCCCGGAGCGATTTCTGGCCAAACCAGCAACTCGGGAGGGTATTTTAGTCATTTTACTATTTGATGAATAGTGACCTACGAAATTTAGGATTATTATATCAGCCAACCCTTAGGGTAATTTGGTTTATTGGATGCTACAAACTTTTTTTTTTTTTGGGAAATTAGATGTAAATATAAAAAAAAGAAGAATACACAGAGGAAGGAACCTCAAAGATCAAAAGGACCCCGGGGCATACCCCGGAGCCAACCAAAAAGCAAACAAAAGATTAGCTCAACAGCCTATTTTCAGGGATGTTCCAATACATACAAGCCATCCAGTTAGTGTAATTTCTTCTATCCTTCTTCCAAGTAAGAACTTTGGCTTTAACCATGTTTTCAATACCCTTCACAATGGTGTCTAGAGAATTGAAGACATGCTTAAAGCACCTCGAATTCCTCTCCATCCAGATGCAATAGATCGTAGTAATGAAGGAAAGGGATCTAATCTTGTCACATAAGGAAATAGTAGAGTGGTTAACAGTGGCCAAGGATAACTCTCTATTCCAACTTTGAAACTTCCTATACCGCTGATTTCTAAGCATCACCTCCTCCCATATACTCTTGCTAAGGCTGCATTGAGAGAACAGGTGGTTATAAGTTTCCCTCTTAGAACCACAAATCCCACACAGGTCATCCTCAGAAATACCCCATTCAAATAATTTGTCCTTAGTGTTGATGGCCTTTCGAAATACTAACCAAGCAATGAAAGAACACTTAGGAATGCAAACCTTACTCCAAACAAATTTGCTCCAAGTAACAGTAGGCTTGTGGGTCTTCAATAGCTCCCAAGCAGATGCAATGGTGAAGGTCCCTTTCTTGGAAGGAAGCCAAACCACATAGTCATTTCCCTCAAGAATTGCAGGTAAGCTAGCATTCTTCACTTCATTTAATTCCCATGTCACAGTTGAGGGCCATCTCCACTCCATTTGGTGGATGAAATCAGAAACTTTAGCTTTTAGACTACTAGCTGAGTCATACACAATGTTGTTCCCATAAAGGGGAAACAATGGCCCATTAGGATGCCACAAATCATGCCACATAAAGGTTTGAGTCCCATTCCCAATGATTGTTTTGATTTGTCTTCTAAACTTTTCTCTTATCTTAAGAATTTTCCTCCAACTCCATGATGCATCATTTGGTATACTCAAAGCCCATATGCTCCTCCCTTTAATTTTGTATATGTTGCACCACTTAATCCATAAACTATCCTTCTTACTGCATAGATTCCATAAGTGCTTAGCCATGGCAGCAATGTTCCATGTCTCTAGACTCTTGATATTTAGCCCTCCTTCCTCTAGAGACACACAGATGTCCTCCCAAGCAACTTTAGCACCTTTACTGTTAGTCTCATCCCCTTTCCATAGATAATTCTTCATAACTTGCTCAATCTTCTTTATTATGCTTTTAGGCAAAATAAAAGTGCAAGCCCAATAAACTTGTATGCTGAAAATGACAGTCTTCACAAGGAGGAGTCTACCTGCAAAACTTAAAAACTTATTAGTCCAGCATCTGACTCTCATGGTGATCCTATCCACCAGGATCTGGCAATCCTCCTTTTTCAGCCTAGTAGTAATGAGAGGCACCCCAAGATATTTGAAGGGGGGGTGCCCATGTTGAATGCCCAAGATAGAAGAAATCTCCTGGATCCCATCCATATTGATCCCAGCAGTGAAAAGACTACTTTTATCTAAGTTAACCATAAGTCCCGAATAGGAACTAAATTCAGCAATGGCATCCTTGACAATTCTGCAGGACTCTTTATCCCCACCCGTAAAAACAACCAAGTCATCAGCAAAACTAAGATGGGTGAGGGACATCTCCTTGCATTTAGGATGATGTTTGAAAAGGGCAGATTCAGTAGCTTTGGAGATAATCCCTGTGAATGCCTCCATCACAAGCAGGAACAGATAGGGAGATAGAGGATCTCCCTGTCTAAGCCCTCTTCTACCAGGAAAAAACCCATTCAGCTCACCATTCAGATTTATAGAGAACCTGGTAGTGGTCACACACATGGTAATCCACCCAATGACCTTAGAGGGAAACCCAAACTGCACCAAAAGATTAATCAAGAAATCCCAGCTAACCAAATCATATGCCTTGAGCATATCAATCTTGATAACACATCTAGGAGGGAGGGAGTCCCTATGATAGTTCCTCATCAACTCTTGGAGTAAGAGGATATTGTCTGCAATAGACCTTCCTTCCACAAAAGCAGCTTGGTTATTGCTGATAAGGATAGGCATCAGCTTCTTAAGCCTACGAGTGATCACTTTGGATATGCATTTGTAGATGGTGTTACAGCATGAGATAGGTCTGAAATCCTTCATAGAAACAGGTGTAGATATCTTAGGAATTAAAGCCAAGGCAGTACAGTTCCACTGATCAAAGAACATACCAGTATCAAAGAAGTACTTAATTGCATCACACACATCATCCCCCACAAGTTGCCAGTTTTCTTTAAAGAAATGGCTATTGAAACCATCAGGTCCAGGAGCCTTGTCAGACCCAATTGCAAACATAGCTGCCTTAATTTCATCATGGGAGACATCAGCTTCTAATAACTCAGCTTGGTGAGAGTTGAGTTTAGTCTTTATTACCTCCCCAAGAACATCATCAGCATCCACACACTGCACCCTATTCCCAAACAGATTCTGAAAGTATCTCACAGATTCCCTAGCCACCTTCTCTCTTCCTTCCACCCTCACCCCCATATCATTCTCAATGCTCACAATTTTCCTTCTAGCCAAGTTTTGATTAACCTTCTTATGGAAGAAGGCATTGTTCTGATCACCAAGCTGCAGCCACTTAGTCCTAGCCTTCTGCCTTAAGAAAGACTCTTCATCATTCCTCATGTAAGTGTACTTCTCCCTCATCTCTTTCTCCTCCATTTGGATCTCCTCATTGGAACCATCAATGTCCAAAGCTCTCTGAAGGTTATCCAGCTTACTCTTTATGTCAGTTACCTGAATGGAGATTCTGTTAAAAAACTTCTTATTAAAATTCTTCAAGGATACTTTCACTCTATTCAGCTTCCTAAACAGCCTCATCATCGGGTTACCATCCATCTCAACATCCCATGCCTCAATAAGAATGGGCATGAATTCCTGGTGGTTCATCCAGAAATTAAAAAACTTGAAAGGCTTAGGCTTCCAGTTGCTACTGTAATCTAGAAGGGTAATAATAGGGCTATGGTCTGAGATTCCACACGGCAAGGTGATTGCCTGAGAGTTAGGAAATACATCCGTCCATATGTCATTGTGCAGCACCCTATCAATCCTTGATTGCACATTATTGCAGCCCAGCTGATTTTTATTCCAAGTAAACCAAAGCCCACTATTTGCCATGTCATCTGCATTTAGATCCCTTAAACAGTTATTAAATTCATCAGTAGCAGCAATGTCAATGCCATTAATGCCTTTTTTCTCATCCTGATTTCTAACAACATTAAAATCACCCATGAGAATCCAAGGCCTATCATTAACCACACCTTTGTTCTCCATAAGAAAATCCCATAGGCTCCTTCTATTTTCAGTCATGTTGTCCCCATAGATGAAAGTGGCATAAAAGGAATAATTGGTTCCTATAATATTCACATTGCAAAACAAAGCTTGTCTCTGAGTACCAACCACCTCAATACTTAGAATCTTGGGATTCCATCCCACAATCACTCTAGCCACCCCACCTTCCATAGGGCAGTTGTGAACATACTCCCACTGGTAAAAACACATACTTTTAACATTCTCTAAGTTATTCCTCCTGATCTTAGTCTCAACTAAACAAATCAGATCTAGCTTATTATCCTTGATCAACTTATCCACTTCAATTTGTTTATGGGAGGAATTGAGCCCCCTAATATTCCATGTTCCCATCTTGGTCATCGAAATTTATTTGATTTGTTGCCTGATCTCCTCTTGTCATTCTTGTTGCTCCTGAACACCCCTTTACCATCCACTCTATCCCCCTTGTCAAACTCATCTACTGCCTTAATTTTCAGAACCAACCCAGATGGAACAGGGGTAGTAACCATAGTCAACTCATCTTTGTCTATCTCCAGACCTTCTGAGGGGTTAGAGGTCATAGTACTGTCAGTATTACTGCCCTCCACACCTGGTTTTCCTTGTATTGTCCCCCCACAGTTATCTAGTTCAACAGGAGAAAGGTTCTCAGAGTTCCCAGCATGATGGCCTTTGAGCTGCACTATAGGCTCATCCTCTATTGCAGCCTCTAATATGTCAAATTGATTATGAGTTGTAACTTTAGTAAGGTCAATATTCCTCCTCCCCTCTTTTGCAGCCTTTCCTTCTTCAATTAGAGCTCCTTTTTCCAACACTCCACTAATGGCATTATCAGTACCTGTAGGGGTTTTGATACCCTTATGTTGAACTTGAGTCCACCCTTCTTCAAGGGCCTTCTGAACCTCCATCTTACTTTTGTATGGGAACACCTCCACTCTATTATTTATTGCCACCCATGCCTTCTTAGCCTTAGGACAGTTAACCATTCCATGCCCAAATATGCCACACTTGACACATGAAGATGGTTTTTCTTGATACTCCACTCCAACCTCAGCATATGATCCATCCTCCATTCTAACTTCAATGACTTTGGGATAATCTTCCATGACTTTTAGTTCCACACATATTCTGGCAAAACTTATTCTTTGCATTCCTTCTGTAATAGTATCAGCATACAATGGAATTCCAACTGAGCTAGCAACATAGCTCAACCCCTCCTCTGTCCATAATTGCATAGGGATATTATGGAACTTCACCCAGACAGGGATCTTTGAGGTTGAATCTTTAGCAAAAGAGAAATTTGGAGTCCATTTCTGGATGATAATTGGGTTTCCCACAAAATGCCATGGCCCATTGTCAATGACCTCATCCCTCATACTAGCATTCTCAAACATGAAAAAGTAATTGCCATTATTATGCCCCACAATTTTTTGGAGGCCAAATTTATCCCATAGTCTATGGGCAATATTGCATACCAGAGTGTAGGGCAGGCTCCTTCCAAGGAAGCATCCAACCATACTATTTTCCCATTTCTCATAACCACATGTAGCCACTTCCAGAGGTGGGGATACAATGATCCTTTTATCAGTTATTGAAGGGGCATGGTATGTTAATCTAAACTTTGGGTATCTCTTATCAGCAACAACATCCTTCCATGATTTATCCCCAGCCTTATTTGGGGTAGAACAGGGTATGGGTCCAGCTGCATTCTTACTAGTACCTTCTTTTATACATTCCTTTTCTTCATTCTTGCATCTCTCCCCAACAGAGTTGGAGCCTTCTTCTCTTTGTACAGTTCCTCTAACTTGCATAATATCCTCATAGGAGAAGCCCTTCATATTCAGAAATTCGTTATACTTCTTCTTCTCTTCACACCAATCATCCCATCCAGGTTCATGTATGGAGGTATCTGGGATATTGCCTACATTTCCTCCAGAGACCACAACTTGGCCATCTTCAAATTCATCCTCATGAGCTGAACACAAGGGAACTTCCACTGCGTCATAGGGAATAAATTTTGCTGTATCCAGAGGGGTATTGCGTAACTTTGACTGCCCAGACAGGGCAATAGTATCTTGCGACTGGGAGGCATTGAAATTCCTATCTCCACGTGTGGCCGGAGGCAGGTTGTTCATGGTGGCTCAGAGGTTTGTGTTACCTGAGATGATGCCGGCGGGATACTTTAGTTGTTTAGGGTTCAGTTTGGCTGAAGGTTTTTTAGAGAGAAGAGGGAGCATTTTGGTTTTGTAATGAAACTTATCGTTGGATGCTACAAACTTGATAGAGAAGTAGAGAAAAAGGAAGGATTTTCAAGGGTTGCTAGGGCCATACAACCACCTTGCACCACCACCATCGCCGAATTTGTGATCGAAAAGAGAAAATCACCACAATATCATCCTCCCCAAAGGATCATAACTTCCAATTCCAGGCAAGTGATTTAACTTGTTATGATTCAGCAAATATATTATCCATGGAAGTTTAGAATTGGAGACTAAACTTGAAATATTGATAATTTCATGAATTGGGAGAATTTAATCTTGAATATGGGTAGGTTTTACATGTAGATAAATTATGGAAAGATTAGAGAATTGAATCAGATCTTAAATGATATAAATCACGGATCAAATTTGAGTATTTTGCTACCTTGAATTGAGAAAAGTTATCCTAGGATTTAAACATGAAAACTTGATGAACAATTAAATTTGTAGGTAATTTTCGTGATGATTTGATGATTCTGGAACGTTAGAAATCATATGTTTAGGTTGTTATAACATCAGGTACGTTTACTTTGGAGAATGGGGTCATGTAATGAATTTTGGAGACAAAACGATGGCCAAAAATGCTAAAAATTCTGGGTTGTAACTAGTCAATGGATCGATCGGGATTCATAGTCGATTGATTGACTCCCCTGCATTGTGATAAAATTTCCTTTTAAGGTTTAACCGAATCCCGACTTTTAAGAATTATTGGTGTGGTCTATATGAACAAATTGGAACTTAGGGAAGGTTAGTAGGGATGTATTTGAGGCCCGGAAGATATTAGTTTGGTTTAGGGATTAATGATAAACTTATGAGTGTCCAACGAGTGAGTTACGGTTGGAAATTATGGTCACATAAATTGAATTCGGATAAACAATAAATTAAGGTTATAGACAGTAGTAGGGGGACTTTAAATTACTGAAATAACCTTAGAGGCAAGTGGGAGACTTAGTAACCTTTTGGGATAGGTTTAAGTACTTGGGTTTATACAACGAGAGTTGTCGAGCTAAACATTATTACTTAAAATAATCAGGATTCGCGTGCATGCTTTACTAGGTGGATTGGAGGACATTTTGAGTGATTTTCTAGAATTAAAAGGTACTTTGAGCAAGAAGGTTTATCGTATTCTCTAAAGATTGAATCTATTGGGGCGAGGGATATGATGGCGTGGGGGAATTCTTTTGGAAACCTGGGGGTGTGCTACCAAAATATTGACCTCCACTCCCTTGGTATTGACCCTTGGACTATGAAAGATTGGGTTGGTCTCGCACCCTAAATTATAGGCATTGGAATATGGGTCATACTTTGGCCTATTTGGGTATAAGGCATTGGCTTTCTCAATGAGTGCCTTGTGGACTGGAAGGGCGGGGCAATTCTCGACTAAGTGGTTGAATGTGTCATAAAGTATACACATAGGGGAATCTACATGTTGCATGGCCGCAGGCGCAACTCGATTGCCCTTTTTGTTCGTCTCTAAAACTTCTAAATGTCGGGCCAATGCGGCCACTTTGGCATTTAGATCATAAATTTATTTGACTTGATGAGCAAAACGCTCATTGGATGTGGTGGACCTAGATTCTCTATTGGGTGCCCATCGCTGGGACTTTTTTGCTATGGCTTCTCGGAATACCTACGCGTCGACCTCGCTTTCTCGATAAAATCACCATTACATAGTGACTCGAACATAGTTTGGGTATTACAATCGAACCCCTCATAAAAATTTAGACTTGGTGTCCCATCTCAATCCCATGGTGCGGACATTGCAGTAGCAAGCCCTTGAATCGTTCCAAATACATCCATAAGGCTTCTACTTTTGGCTATATGTGTTGATGGCGTGACGTATCAATGCCGTTTTTGGGGGGTTGGGAAAGAATTTATGCAGGAAGGTGACACTCATTTGGTTCTAAGTGGTGATGGATTCAGATTTTAAGGAGTTAAACAACCTTTTAATCTTTCAATGAGAACGGGATTAATTTAAATTTAACAAGCTCGTCAGTGAGTTGTTGTTCTCCTCTAATTCATGCACACAAAGGTAGGGATCCTCTTTTTGGTACCTCAAAACACGGGCAACAATTGGATTATTCCTGAATGAAATTGGAAGTTGTTCGCGTTGTGATCGAGTAGACGTACACACAAAGGTTGACTAGATCTAGTTAGATAAAGGTAATCTTTAAGGGCACGTGGGGCTAACTCGTCTCCCATCTCGGTGAATATCGAAAATCTACCTACGTAAGTGTCACACCCCAAAACCCAAATTCCCTACTAATCATTTATTATTGGAATAATTAGATCATAATCTTGAGCCCATTGGAAATATGATTCATTCATCAATATTTTCCTAAATAATATGCATAATGAACATAATATTATTCTTATACCATACAAAAATCAATATCAGAGTCATAATTAAGCGGACATACAATACTGTGATTAACTATGAGCAACTCAATCCATACTAAATCAATATATACAATGTCTGAGTATATTAAAATCTCCAGTGTGACAACGATAAAATCCCCATTTTTAAACCTCAGCTCTCTCCAACGGTGCAACTCTCAAAGTTACCGGTCATATGGTATCCTAGCTGGCAGCGTACGAACCTGAAATTGTTAAAATATAAATCGTAAGCATTAAGCTTAGTGAGGTACTCCTTCCCTACAATGGAATAACAATTCTACATCGAATATGTGGATATAAAATTCGAACAATCCTACCCATTGGCAATAACAAATCATGGATCACAAGATCCAAATAATTCGGCCCGTTGGCAATAACAAATTCTGGATCATAAGATCCAAATAATTCTGCCCATTGGTAATAACAAATCCTGGATCATAAGACCCAAATAATTTTGCCCGTTGACAATAACAAATCCTGGATCATAAGACCCAAATAATTCTTCCTGTTGGCAATAACAAATCCTGGATATTTGAATATCCAAACAAATCCTGAATACCGAAGTATTCAAACAAATCATGCTCTTAGATCTATATTCATATATCTGTATATATGAAACAATCATAAGTACACTCACCTTGACAGTTTAACTGGCTTTTCCCTTGCCTTTATCCGGTACTTGTTCAATCAACTCTTCTTTACTTTCTATCATTCTTGAAATATTAGTATCATCATAAGAATATTAATAGTCCAAAGAATAACTTCAACATAACTCAATTCATAAGCATCATATGATTCAATTCAAATCATTCATTATAAATGAAGTCCCATCTAGACTCATGTTCTGATATCTAATATATGCAAATTACAGCCCAAACCTTCTTTAATTCTTCTTGATTATCCAATTCTTATCATATTAGGTTTCCAACCCAAAAGAAAACACATCATTCTAAGTTTTCTAGAGCAAGATATGCACATTTCTTTACCACATAGCAAATCCGCCCTAAAGGCTCATCTATTGTTCAGTCATCTTCCAAGAATTTTCATAATTTTTATACATCATAACTTTCTATGATATTTCACCCAATTTTAGAAAACATATTTAATAACAAAAGATTAAAATTTCATAATTTTCAGGGTTTATTTGCTATGTCAAGCAAAACATCAAACATATGGTATGCATATTTACTCTTTTGGGGCAGATTTCATACCCGAACTTCAAACCATCACCCAAGATTCAATTCTTGGTATTTTTACTTGATTTTCGGATATGATATACATATATAAGTCAATTAAGCTCCAATTGGAATCAATCAATTCCAGTAAGTATACAAAAATATATGGAAGTTTGAATAAATAAAGTTTCTAAACAAAGGAATTTTAGGGTTTTATACATTCAACTTAACTTAAACTTGCATATATCCATACATATGCACCCAAGCATGAAAGGTCAATAAACAATCAAGGATTTATATCATATAAATCATAAATGCAAGAAAAATAACAAGATTCAGGGTTGGAATTACCTTTGGGGCTTTTATGTAATTTTCTATGAATTTTTCTTCAATTTCTCCTCACACTTTCTTCCTAAACTTCAAAACTCTCTTTCCTTAGGCTAACTCTTCCATGGCTGAAATATGATGAAGGAAGAGCTTAATTAAAGGGTTATAAGTCGGCATAAGGTCACCCCCCCTGGTCCAATCAAAATATAACATGTGGCATCATATAAAACAAAATATCATTTAAGGCTAAATGACTACTTTACCCCCTGTTCGTAAAAAGACAATATCTTCCTACTCGAATGTCCGTTTGATGAACCGTTTGTTGTGTTACAAACCTAACTCATATATATACAAACATCTAGTTTTCACCTCAAGTCAGTTGTTAGGTCATAAAGGTCAAAACTAGTCTTAAACATGAACATTCCTACCGAAAACTTCAAAATTTCACATTTGTAACTAATTCGATATTTCATGATTTATGAAGGTAGGATTAAACTAAACATAATGGTTTAAAATTATATATACTAATAACATATTATCCATATCACATAATCTAATCATGATTTAAACATAATTTATCATAATTATATTCGGTTTGTCACAATTCTCCCCCTGTCAGGAAATTTCATCCCCGAAATTGACATACCTTGGTTGTCTGACTCAAACAAATACGGATAACGCATCTTCATGCTATCCTCACTATCCCATGTAGCTTCTTCCATGGAATGCCTTCTCCACACAACTTTCACGAGTGGGATCACTTTTGGTCTCAATATTTGTTCTTTCCTATCGACGATTGCAAGTTGTTCTTTCACATAGCTCAAATCTTCCTACAACGCAATAGGTTGTTCCACCAATACATGTGAAGGATACGCTACATACTTTCTCAACATAGAATCATGGAAAACATCATGTAATCGAGCTAACTCCTGTGGTAATGCTAACTTGTAGGCAACCGTCCCGACTTTCTCGGGAATTTCGTAAGGTCCAATATAGCGTGGACTTAATTTACCTTTCTTTCCAAACCTCTAACTCCTTTACATGGTGATATCCGAAGGAACACGTAATCCCCCTTTTGAAATTCTAAATCTTTCTGTCTCTTATCCGCATAACTTTTCTGTCTGCTTTGAGCCGTTCTCATTCTACCTTGAATAATCTTCACTTTTTCAGTGGTGACTTCAATCAATTCTGGACCCTCTATCTTCCTTTCACCAACTTCACCCCAACATATCGGTGTACGACATCGTCTACCGTACAATGCTTCATATGGAGCCATACCAATAGTAGACTGAAAACTATTATTATATGCAAATTCTATCAAAGGCAAATATTCATCCCAATTACCTTTGAAATCAAGCACACAAGCTCTAAGCATATCTTCCAAAATCTGTATTGTCCTTTCAGACTGCCCATCTGTCTGAGGATGAAAATCCGTACTAAACTTCAAGTTAAAACCCATAGCATACTACAAGCTACCCCAAAATCTGGATGTAAAAGTAGGGTCCCTATCTGAAACAATCGATACCGGTGCTCCATGCAATCGAATAATTTCATTAACATACAGTCTAGCATACCTATCAACTGTATATGTAGTCTTGACTGCTAAAAACTGAGCAGACTTGGTCAATCTATCCACCACTACCCAAATCGAATCTGACCCCTTCTGAGATCGAGGAAGCCCAACCACAAAATCCATCGTTACATGATCCCATTTCCATTCTGGTATTAGCAATGGCTGAAGCCGACCAGTAGGTTTATGATGCTCCACTTTCACTTGCTGACATATAAGGCACCTAGCAACAAAATCACCTATTTCTTTCTTCATATTATTCCACCAATAAGGTTCCTTTAAATCCCTATACATTTTAGTACTACCAGGATGCATAGTATAAATGGAATTATGAGCCTCATCTAAAATTTCCTCTTTCAATCCACACATATTAGGCGCACATAATCGTTGATTATACAATAAAGTGCCATCATTCACAATACAAAAATCTTCAGACTTACCATCTCGGACATCTTGTCGTTTCTTCTCAAGAAAAGGATATTGACTTTGCAAATCACAAATACGGGTAGCTAACAAAGGTCTCATGTTTACATGAGCAAAGAACCTGTCCCCATCTGCTAGCTTCAATTCTACTCCCATCAATCTCAACTCCATGACGTGGGAAACTTTAGCACACCGAATACAAGATAACCTACCCGAAGCCTTTCTACTCAGAGCATCTGCAACTACATTTGCCTTCCCTAGGTGGTAGTGAATTGTACAATCATAATCTTTAATTAACTCCATCCATCACCTTTGACTCAAATTCAACTCCTTCTGAGTAAATAAATACTTATGGCTTTGATGGTTAGTAAAAATTTCACATACCTCACCATATAGATAATGACGCCATAATTTCAAAGCAAACACAATGGCAGCAAGTTCCAAATCATGTGTAGGATAATTACGTTCATGTGTACGCAACTGCCTAAAAGCATACGTAATAACTTTACCATGCTGTATAAAAACACAACCCAACCCTGGTGTGAAGCATCAGTATAAATAACAAAACCATCTCCACCATATGGAATAGTAAGAACAGGTGCAGTTACCAACCTCTTTTTTAATTCATCAAAATTATTTTCGCAATCATAATTCCATTCAAACTTAACATCTTTCCGGGTTAGTTTAGTCATCAGCAAGGCAATTGAAGAAAATCCCTTAATAAACCTTCTATAATACCCAGTTAAACCTAAAAAAAACTCCTCACCTCAGTGACGTTATTGGGTCTCTCCCAATTTATAATAGCTTCTACCTTCTTGGGATCAACACATATACAATCTCCAGAAATAACATGGCCTAAAAATACAACTTTTGATAGCCAAAATTCACATTTGCTAAACTTCTTAGCATACAATTGCTTATCTTTCATGCTTTTCATGTTCAACCATATCACGTGAATAAATCAGAATATCATCGATAAAAACTATCACAAATGAATCAACAAAAGGATGCAGTACCTGGTTCATAAGATCCATAAATACAGCTGGAGCATTAGTCACCCCAAAAGGCATCACCAAAAACTCAAAATGACCATACCGAGTGCGAAAAGCAGTTTTAGAAATATTACTCTCCTTCACCCTCAACTGATGATACCCTGATCGCAAGTCTATCTTTGAAAACACTTTAGCACCCTGCAACTGATCAAACAAATTATCTATACGAGGTAAAGGATACTTGTTCTTAATTGTAGCTTTATTCAGTTGCATATGATCAATACACAAATGCATAGTACCATCTTTATTTTTCATAAATAAAACTGGTGCACCGCATGGAGATACACTAGGTTGTATGAACCCCCTATCAAGTAAATCCCGCAACTGAATCTTGAGTTCTTTCAACTCAGCAGGTGCCATTCTATACGGTGCCATAAAAATAGGGGTTGTCCCCTGTGCTAATTCAATACCAAATTCAACTTCTCTTTCTGGAGGTAACCCTGGAAACTCACTAGGAAACACTTCTGGAAAATCTCGTACAATAGGAACATCGACTAATTATAAAGCCCCCTTCCTAGTGTCAAGAACATATGCGATAAAACCTTCACAACCCTTACTCAATAATTTCCTCGTCTGAATAGCAGAAATGATGCAACTGGGAACAATTTTCCTTTCCCCCACAAATTTAAATTCAAGCTCACCAAGCATATTAAAAACAACTTCCTTAGCGAAACAATCCATAGATACATGATATTTAGATAACCAATCCATTCCCATAATTATATCAAAATCAGAAATATCCAATGGAAGTAGATCTATAACTGTATCTCTAGACCCCACAGTCAAAACACAATCACGAAAAGCATATTCAGATACAACCATATTCCCTATAGGCATATAAATACCCAACCCCACATCTAAACGAGTACATGTTCTATTCAGGTATACAGCAAAAGCATAGGACACAAAAGAATGTGTGGAACCAGGATCAATCAAAGCATAAGCACTTATATCAGTAACAGAAAGTGTACCTGTCACCACATTTGGAGTAATCTGAGCTTCTTTCATTGTAAAGACTCGTCCACCTGGCCTGGAACTACTAGCTTGTCCTTTGCCCATACTTTTCACTGCACTTCCTGGAGATAACACCCTGCTTGCTGCTTCACTACGTGTTGTTGGAGTCTCTGCCAACTGCGAACAATTCTTCTTAATATGCCCCACTTGATGACAATGATAGCATTCCAATCCCTTAAGCTTAGGACACTCGGATTTATAATGACCTTCCTATTTACAAAAGAAACATGTAACAACTCTCGTTGGTGCCTCACCCTTTCCTGAACTCCTAACCAGACTAGAAGATTCTCCACCCCTAGTATCTCTGCCAAATCTCCCCAGACCTCTACCACTATCTCCACCACCTCTCTGAAATTTATGAGGTTTTATCTTAACACTTACACCCTCACCACCCTTAGACTGAAATGCGATAAATCTACTTTTCTTAAAACTCTCTCTACTCGCCACCCCTTTGTTTATTTGCCTTTCTGCTATCGTGGCTTTCTTTACCAGAGAAGCATAATCTTCTAACTCATAAGTGGCTACTCTATTTTGAATAGGCCAAATCAGCCCATCTTGAAACTTTCTACATTTATCTTCTTCATTCTCCATATACTTAGTAGCAAATCTAGACAAAGCAGTAAATTTAGCCTCATACTCCCTCACAGACATTTTTCCTTCGGTCAAATTTATAAATTCCCTCAGCTTCTACCTCCTATAAACTTTAGGGAAATACTTAACATACAAATCTTTAATAAATTCAGCCCAAGTGATAACATCAGTACTTTCCATCCTGGGCACCAAATGGTTGCTGGCTTCCCATCCATATTTCGCCTCTCCTTTGAGCTTAAACACAGCTAGATTCACTTTCTGGTTATCTGGAACCTTCATAACTGCAAAGATCATTTCTAGATCTCTGACCCACATCTCAGCTTCTGTAGGTTCAACTGACCCTGAATATTTTGGAGGATTCAACTTTAAAAACTTCTCATGCGTGGAATCTTTCATTTTCTTCCTTGCCTCTTTCTCAATCCTGGACACAGTCTTTGATTCTAGATATCTAACCTGTTGTTCTGCCATTCGCGCCATATTTCTTTCTTTTTGCTCTTCCATCCTCATTATTGCTTGTGCCATTATTTGCATCTCTGTAGGTTGTTCTTACTCTCTAGCCCTTCCAGCAACACTCTGCTCTACTTCAGTATTGTCTGTACGAGAAGCCACTCCCTCTTCTTTATGTTGTCCATTCCTAGGTTCCATCTGGAATTATCTGTAATACAACAAAGTTCTAACAACTAATATAAACAGTTTATAATACTAAACTATTTGTTAGTACATAAAAAATTCATAAATATCAAATCAACTCAATACTGCCATCTAACCGTCACACACGTCCATAATTAATAACCACGCTCTGATATCACTAATTGTCACACCCCAAAATCCAAATTCCCTACTAATCATTTGTTATTAAAATAATTGGATCATAATATTGAGCCAATCGGAAATATGATTCATTCATCAATATTTTCCTACACAATGTGCATAATGAACATAATATTATTCTTATACCATATAAAAATCAATATCAGAGTCATAATTAAGCGGACATACAATACTGTGATTAACAATGATCAACTCAATCCATACTAAATCAATATATACAATGTGTGAGTATATTAAAAATTTTAGTGTGACAACGATAAAATCCCCATTTTTAAACCTCAGCTCTCTCCAATAGTGCAACTCTCAAAGTTACAGGTCATATGGTATCCTAGCTGGCAGCGTACGAACCTGAAATTGTTAAAATATAAACCGTAAGCATTAAGCTTAGTGAGGTACTCCTTCCCTGCAATGGAATAACAATTCTATATCGAATATGTGGATATAAAATCCGAACAATCTTTCCCATTGGCAATAACAAATCATGGATCACAAGATCAAAATAATTCTGCCCGTTGGCAAAAATAAATCCTGGATCATAAGACCCAAATAATTCTGCCCGTTGACAATAACAAATCCCGGATATTTGAATATCCAAAAAAATCCTGAATACTGAAGTATTCAAACAAATCATGCTCTTAGAGCTATATTCATATATCTATATATATGAAACAATCATAAGTACACTTACCCTGGCAGTTTAAGTGGCTTTTCCCTTGCCTTTATCTGGTACTTGTTCAATCAGCTCTTCTTCCCTTCCTATCATTCTTGAAATATTAGTATCATCATAAGAATATTAATAGTCCAAAGAATAACTTCAACATAACTCAATTCATAAGCATCATATGATTCAATTCAAATCATTCATTATAAATGAAGTCCCATCTAGACTCGGGTTCTGATATCTAACATATTCAAATTACAGCCCAAACCTTCTTTAATTCTTCTTGGTAATCCAATCCTTATCATATTAGGTTTCCAACACAAGAGACAACACATCATTCTGAGTTTCCTAGAGCAAGATATGCCCATTTCTTTACCACATAGCAAATCTTCCCTAAAGGCTCATCTATTGTTCAGTCATCTTCCAAGAATTTTCATAATTTTTATACATCATAACTTTCTATGATATTTCACCCAATTTTAGAAAACATATTTAATAACAAAAGATTTAATTTTCATAATTTTCAGGGTTCATTTGCTATGTCAAGCAAAACATCAAACATATGGTATGCATATTTACTCTTTTGGGGCAGATTTCATACCTGAACTTCAAACCATCACCCAAGATTCAATTCTTGGTATTTTTACTTGATTTTCGGATATGATATACATATATAAGTCAATTAAGCTCCAATTGGAATCAATCAATTCCAGTAAGTATACAAAAATATATGGAAGTTTGAATAAATAAAGTTTCTAAACAAAGGAATTTAGGGTTTTGTACATTTAACTTAACTTAAACTTGCATATATCCATACATATGCACCCAAGCATGAAAGGTCAATAAAAAATCAAGGATTTATATCATATAAATCATAAATGCAAGAAAAATAACAAGATTGATGGTTGGAATTACGTTAGGGGCTTTTATGTAATTTTCTATGAATTTTTCTTCAATTTCTCCTCACACTTTCTTCCTAAACTTCAAAACTCTCTTTCCTTAGGTTAAAACTCTTCCATGGCTGAAATATGCTGAAGGAAGAGCTTAATTAAATGGTTATAAGTCGGCATAAGGTCACCCCCCTTGGTCCAATCAAAATATAACATGTGGCATCATATAAAACAAAATATCATTTAAGGCTAAATGACTACTTTACCCCCTGTTCGTAAAAAGATAATATCTTCCTACTCGAATGTCCGTTCGATGAACCGTTTGTTGTGTTACAAACCTAACTCATATATATACAAACATCTAGTTTTCACCTCAAGTCAATTGTTATGTCATAAAGGTCAAAACTAGTCTTAAACATGAGCATTCCTACCGAAAACTTCAAAATTTCACATTTGTAACTAATTCGATATTTCATGATTTATGAAGGTAGGATTAGACTAAAGATAATGACTTAACATTATATATATACTAATAACGTATTATCCATATCACATAATCTAATCATGATTTAAACATAATTTATCATAATTATATTCGGGTTGTCACAGTAAGTGTCGAGAATGCTAGAGTCCACACTCGATAAACAACAGGTATGATATCTAAACCAACTTCGCATACACTGAGCTCACTCGAATTTTTCTTTTTGTTTTTCTTTTTTTCTTAACTTTTTCTTTTTTTATGTGAAGAAATTTTTTTAAAAAAATTAACTCAAACCACGTAATTCCTATCTAACACAAAGTATATTGAATTATCTAATTTAGGTGAGGGAATTTTAATTTTAAAATCCAGTTTTTCAGAGATTAATCGACGATAGCAGGGGTCTCCGAATTAATTTCCCTAATTAGACAGCTCCTACTCTTTGACAAGGGAGAATTTAAAAGATGATCAACTACGGTTGTCGCCTTAAATTTTATTTTTTCCTCCAGGTAGGTGGTCGGTACGAAGGCTCATTAAAAACCACCAATCATAGACAAGGTGAAACGGAACCAATTTGGCAAGTTCGTATTGGAGTAGCTTTCAATTCTAGCCTTGTTAAGAGATTTCTTGTGAGCTATGTGATATCCTAAGGCCAACGTCTACTTAATTTTTAATTGAATGTGATGGCTTGGGATATGCAAATGCTTGGTTAATTAGTGATTTTCGGGCCAAAGAAGGGTGATGGAATCCCCACCATATCTTTAACACGGGTTTTGCCCTTGGGTTAATTTTACAACGTGCTAATTTAAGTGCGAAATTAAACCATGAATGAGCACATAAAAATGTACCTCTAGCGTGGACTTTTATACGGTTACTTGTTTAAGTTTAAGTTAACGTTGATCGGAGGGAAACGTCGTCTACGCTTCAGTCATCCCCGAGAGTTCTTTGTGCTCGTGGCCAGATTATACAAGTTTTCTTCACGTTCGGACACCGTTGCACACTTTTTTCGATTTTTTTTCACTTTTGCCTTTCTCTTTTTCTTTTTTTTGCTTTTTTTGAATGTGCTTATGAAAAAAAACAAAAGAAACTACGCCAAACGTAAAGTGCGACATAAAAAAAATAAAGAAAAAGATAAAAAAAAAACACGACACTCGCACTAGTGGTGTATTTAACACAAAAATAACAAAGCACGCTTATGGAACAAATTTTCAATTTTTATTTTTTATTTTCAGGAAATGGAAAAAGTACAACTAGAAAAAATATATCGTTTTTCGAATTTTTAAATTTTTTATGTATTTTTGTGATAAACTAGTGCTAAAACTATTTTTTCAAATCTGATTTTTTTTCTAACTAAAAAAACAAAAAATATTAGATGCTGATTTTTTTCGAATTTTTATGATTTTTTTAACAAAAATGCGAAAAGTAAAAAAAAAACTAGAATGAATTCCCAACTTCTTTTTTTAAAAAAATTGTCAAATCCCTAGCAACAGCGCCAAAAACTTATTTGTCAATTTTATAATATACCGCAAATGCGCGGGTAATTATAGAATAGCGAGTGTAAGCACGAATCGAACTCACAGGTATTTATTATTTTTTAAAAATAATTGAGACTGTCAAACTAGACGAAATGGGTTTAGAGAAGAGATGTGATTTTAAACTAAGTTAACACAGATAAAAAATGCGAATACGAAAGATATAAGCTAGTGTGTGAGAAACTAGGACATTGGATCCATTTATCACGTTAAACTAATATCAGGCAATAATTTAAACTCGTCATTCCCAATTTTATAACTCAAATTAAATTGACTCTGGTCGCATTTAATTTGAAAAGTAACACGATTAGGTTCGTAATAAAATTTAACGTCTCTAAATTTAGACGGCTAAAATTCGTATTCCCATAAAAAGTTCACGTTTAATTTTTAAAGTATAGTCTTTAAGCATGGACTATCAATTAATTTGATAAAAGTATAACCCATCAAAAAGTACTCTTACATAAAATAAAAAATGATTTTTTTTCAAACAAAGTCGAAGGTTTAAAACACATTCTCGTGTCGTTTTAAATTAATACCAAATTTTTAAAACTTTTAGGACATATCGGGAAATAAAGATGAATTTAAACTACAACAATATTAGTCAAACATAATAAACTTCACTTAGTCCTAGTAAAGAAATTAAGCCAGCATAATTGAAGACAAAATAAAACTGCAAGAATGAATAGTAATTCTGATTAATAAATCAACTTACAAAAATAATCGAGTCTTATAATTGATCTTGACAAAACTTCACCCGAAAAATAATAATTCTTGGCCCTCACAAAAATATACTCTAATAATAAAAGAACCAAAAACTATCTCTCAAATCTCTCTCTAAAAAAAATCCAAATATTGAGCCAAGGGGTCTTATCTATAGGCTTAGGGGTGAGGCATTTGGGTTGGGGTTAGATGCTTTTTAATTGGTTTATTTTGAATTGGTACAAATCCCAAAAACTAAATTTCAATAAGTTCCTACGAAATATTGTTTGAGATAAGAATGATTGTGATGGGATTTGAAATTTGAACTTCATCCAAGTCAAAAAGCTATTGAGGAATCCCATTAATGTGGGATTTTTTTTCCAACTAAGTCTCTCAATCAACCAAAGTTGTTGATAAGGTTACCATGCTTGCCAGGTGTTGGCTTCTGATTGTGCCGCAGATGTTGCTTGGATTACTGATGTGGCAGCGTGGATCGGCGACATGTGTTGCTTATATGGTGTTGGCATCTACTAAAAAAAATAAGTAGAGATTGGGGGAATTAAAACCCAGACCTTCTGCATGCTACTGTATGCAAACAAACCTTCTTGTTTATATAACTGCTTCAATAAATTAATACCATTCTATTTTTCGAAATTCCTTTTTTATGCCTTGTCCCTAAGATTTTGTATCTCTTGCAATACTTCCCACAATATATCTTCACCAAATGACCTAGGATCTTCACCAAACTTCAGAGGTACCTGTAACAATATAAAATAACTTATATTTATTCAAATTCAACCCCGTAAAGTTTAGAAAATTACCAATTTACCCTTAATTATTTCTAAACCCCCGATTTTCACAACTTTTCCATTTTAACTCCAAATTCAACCAAATTTCAAGAATAACTTTATATTGCCAAGACAAACTTTTAAAAATTATTTTTAGGGCCAAAAAGTTTCTAAAATTATGGTTTTACCCCTGGGTTTACTAAAATATCATTTTTAACTCGAATTTTATTCAAACTTGCATTTTTCTTTTGTTTTACGAAAATAACTCTAAAAACTCATTATTTATGAAACAACGGGCTTAATAAGGACTAGATTTGGGCATAAATAATACAAAATTATGCACTCATCAGTAAGCAAACTTTGCCTCGTTTCGTTAAGGAGAACTAGTTTGTCGTAGCGAGCTTGAACCTAGTTGGTTTGGCCACTTCACTCTCAAGCATGACCCTTACCGAGGGTAACTCAAGTTCGATGGGTAGGACTACCTCCATGCCATAAGACAATGAGTAGGAGTGGCCCCAATGGAGTTTCAGTCTCTAGTACGGTAGCCCCAGAGGGCATTTGAGAGTTTGTCTGACCAATCTTTATAGGTTTTGGTCATCTTGCTAATAAAGTTTTTAACATTCTTATTAGCTGCTTCAACCGCTTCGTTGGTTTGAAATCGATATGGGATGATTTATGACAAGTGATACCATACTCGTAGAATAGGTGTGATACCTCTTTCTCAAAGTGAGACCTATTGTATAAAACTATCTCATAAGGTACGCCGAAGCGGCAGATGATTTTGTGATGTATGAATTTAGCCACTTTCTTAGCATTCAGAACTGTATAAGATTAGCCTCGACCCATTTGGTGAAAGATTCAATTGGGACCAAGATGAACTCATGACATATGGAGGCCTTGGGAGTTACCTTCCTAATGATGTCGATCCCCCAGGTGGAGAACGACTAGGGCGAGGTCATGCAATATAGCTCTTGAGGAGGTAAATGTTATCGAGGTGCGTAGATTTAGCACTTGAGTCACCTCTTAATATAATATTCACAGTCTTTATGCATGGTGGTTCAGTAGTATGACTATCGGAGTATTTTTTGGATAGGGTATGCCCACTCATGTTCAAGCCACATTCGCCGCTATGGATTTTGTCCACAATTTTGAGGGTTTCGTCCCCTGTGCACATCATAAGTGTATACCATTTAACCCTCTTTTGTATAGTTAGCCCCCACAGATGATGAATTGGGTTGCTAATCGTCGTAGGGTAAGTTGATCATTGGAACACGTATGTGACAAGTAATGAGTTTTATTAAGCAAGTTTCATATGTTATAGTACCAGACTGTCGGTCTTACAGTTGTTTCTTCGATAGTGTCAATCTCAAATATATATGAAGGGGTGTTATGGCGAGTTATAGTGAATGTAATCTCCGTGGTGCCCTTATATGTGTCGATTATGGAAGCTAGGGTGGCAAGTGCGTTTACGACGTTATTTTATAGCTCTCGGGAGGAAGTCGAATTCGAGATGCTCAAATCGCGAAGCTATCCTAATAAGCATGTTATGGCTACAATTTTTCGTCTCGAATTTTCATTACCCAGTATTTGACTAATAACTAGGCTTGAATCTCCATAGGCTTTTAGGTCGGTGATTATAATTTCCAAGGCAATTTTAAGACCCGTGATGCAAGCTTCGTACTCAGCCTTGTTGTCGGTGCATTCATATGTGATCTTGATAGCGGTGGGGAGTCGTCTCGAGTCTAGGGATATAAGTATCATTCCTATGTTGAATCCCCTTTTGCTATATGCCCCATCGAAGTATAGTTCCCAAGTTTCTCTATCGTTTAGGGAAAAGAGATTCTCATCGTAGAATTCTGCCTCATTTTGCTATTCCTCGTCTGATAGGGGTTGTCCTACAAGGAGGTTGGAGATGGCTTGCCCTTTAGTGGATTTTTGCATGACACGTGTAATATCAAATTTTGATGGCATGAGAAGTCATGTGGACATTGTACTGGAGAGAGCAGGTTGCTCGAATAGGTATTTTAGGGGATTTATTCTCGAGATGAGCCTTATATTGAATGACATCATATAGTGCCAGAGTTTACGAGTGATCCATATGAGGGATACAAAAGCCTTTTCCAAGGCGATGTAGCTCATAGGATACTAGTTTCTTACTAACATAGTAAATGGCACATTATTTTCAAGAGATTTTAATATACTGGCTAACATGGCTCTAGTAGTCGTGTCGATTATGGCCATGTGGAGTAGGAGGTGTTATCTTGGCTGAGGGGGAACTAGCACCGACTGGTGAGTGAGGTATTTTTGTATCTTCTCAAATGCTTCTTGGCATTGAGTATTCCACTCTTTTGGGGAGTTCTTTTTAAATATTTGGAAGATGGGTTCGCAAATGGTGGTGAGTTGGTTGATGAACAGAGATCATTAATTGTACCTTCTCAAATGCTTATAAATTATACCTGACTTAAAAAACCTCATACTTCCTTTTTTATTCAGGGTGGGGGCATGTCCCATACGATTTTGACTTTGACGGGGGCTACCTCGATTTCATCTTTGTTGATGATAAAGTCGAGCACTTTCCCCTTAGTGACTCCGAAGACACATTTTCATGGACTTAGCCTCATTTTGAATAGGCATAACCTTTGGAAGAATTTCTAGAGTGTCGAAATGCGTCCTTCTCATTATTTGGATTTAATGATCATGTTAACCACGTAGACTTCCACTTCCTTGTGTATAAGGTTGTGTAAGATGGTTGTGGCTTCTTTTTGGTATGATGCACTAGTGTTTTTGAGACCGAAATGCATAAATGTATAATAGCTTGTCCTCGGGGGTAATGAACTTGATCTTGTCCTTATGATTACGGTGCATTTTAATCTCATTCTAGTCTGCAAATCTGTCCACAAAGGACTTCAGCACATTATTTATTGTAACCAATAGGTGGGGTAGGGGGAATCATCTTTGGGTCAGGCCTGGTTGAGGTCCCTGTAGTCTATGCACATTCGAACTTTGCCATTGGCTTTAGGTACTGGTACGATGTTGGCTAGCCAAGTGGGGTACTCCACCACTCGAATGAAGTCGATGCTTAATTATTTCTCCACTTATTCTTTTATTTTCAAGTACCATTTGGGTATGAGCTTGTGGAGCCTCTATTTCATGGGTTAACCATCGGGGAGAGTAGGTATCTCATGCATGACGATAGAGGGGTCGATGTCGGGCATGTCGGCGTAGAATCAAGCAAAAATAACCACAAAACTGTCAAGGAGATATGTAAGCTCCTTATGTTCATCCTTATCTAGGGAGAACCCTATTTGTAACGGCTTGGGGTTTTAGGAGTATCCAAGTTTATGGTAATTGTGTCGTCCTCATTAGGAGACATACGATTATTTTGACTTTGGTCAAGTTTTTGCAAATGTTTTAAGTATTTTAAGTCTGCAGAGTTATCATTATTAGGGGGTGACTTCCAATCCATTGTTGGATTGATTATCATCATATGTAACACACACAGGCAAATACTGTAAAACTTCATTTATTATGCCATCAAACGGAGGAAGGACAACATTGATAATATCAGAAAAGTCTGCTTTATTGAGGGATACATTAGGAGAGGGGATAGGAGGGACTGTTTAGCTAATAGGATAGACTCAAAGGGCCTTGGTATGACGGGTGCTAGGTGTAATACCCCGTATTTTTATGCTATATTTAATTTGGGGATTTATTAAATTTAATGTGACTGTTATTTAATAAAAATCCAGAAATTAATTATGTTATAATTATTAACGTGACTAGAGTTAGTAATTATGGGAAACTTGTTGAATATTACTAATGAGCATAGTAATATATTATATTGGTTATATTGAATTTCATAAGTGAATTAAATGACTATTTCGGAAATTTAAGTCGGGACGTGCCCGTGTCACGTCGGGACTAATTGTGTTAAATAAAAAGTGAATATTTTATAAGTTGTCCGTATGGTCGTTTTGAGTGCGCCGACGCGTCCGGAAGGGTTGAGATAGTCAGAAAAGTGTACCCGGGGATTTGGTTCGGGTCTCGAGGTGTTTTTAGGCCTAATTAGTGACCCGGGAGGGCATTTTGGTCTTTTTCCAAAATAGGGTAATTAAACCCACGAATTTTAGCAGCCTTTATTAGCTGGTTAGGTTAGCCATTTAGGGTTAGAACATACAGAACCCTAGGACGGCCATTGGAGAAGAGAGGAGAGACCTTTCTAGGAGATTCAAGGCCAAAACACCTCCGTTTGCACCGCCTTCACCACCAACGCGTAGATCGCGAGGAGGAGAACGCAACCACACCATAATCCACAGGAAATCAGACTTCTGAAAATCCCAGGCAAGTGTTTAACTTGCGTATTTTGTTAGTGCAATGTTCATATTAGTTTAGGATTAATTAGGAATGTAATCCATGTAAGAAAACCTCAAATTTTGATAGGAAATTGCATGTAGAGAAGATTAAAACCTTATGCTGGAAACTCTTGATGTTATAGATGTATTACCCACGAATTTTGATGTTATATGAGGAAGAAATTCTGGAGAAAAACTGAATTGGATAATAGTTATGAAAACTTTAGGGTTCTTGATGTTTAGATGAGATTTTGGATTGTTTAACCATGATTAATGATGTATACACGCACTTGGGGGAGTACTTCAGCAGGAAGAGAAGGCTATAGCTTTTGCTTCCCACAAGCTTAAGCCGCATGAGAAGATTTACCCCACCCATGACCTGGAGTTAGCAGCGGTCGTCTTTGCATTGAGAATTTGGAGGCACTACTTATTGGGCGAGAAATTCCATTTGTTCACAGACCATAAGTCACTGCAGTACCTGTTCACTCAGCGAGAGCTGAATATGCGTCAGCGCAGGTGGTTAGAGTTTGTGAAAGATCACCAGTTCGATATACAGTATCATCCGGGGAAGGCCAACGTAGTTGCTGATGCATTGAGCCGTAGACCGGTAGACGATGTAGCGGACATCTGGAAAGCAAAGTGGAAGGAGTTGGGTCACCAGGACGCAGTAGCACGTTCTTTCATATCCGTGATGACAGTCACACCCGAGATTGTTACGAGGGTGATACAGGCACAGACCACAGATCCGTTTTGTCAGGAGCAGATTGTGCAACTTCTAGCCGAGGGTGCTGAGTCCTATTCTGTTAGTTCTGATGGAGGTTTGCGGTTTAATGGGAGATTAGTGGTTCCAGAAGGAGCGGAGTTACGTCATGAAGTGATGACTCATTCTAACGGGTCCCGATTTGCAGTACATCCGGGAGGTGATAAGATGTACCAGGACATGAGACGACAGTACTGGTGGAGTGGGATGAAGAAGGACATTGCTGAGTTTGTGTCCAAGTGTTCTACCTGCCAGCTGGTGAAGGTGGACCACCAAAAACCGTCAGGATTACTTCAGCCGTTGGAAGTACCCACGTGGAAGTGGGAAAGTATTTCCATGGATTTCATTACAGGGTTGCCTACATCACAGTGGGGCCACGATTCCATCTGGGTGATTATAGACCGTTTGACCAAGGTGGCTCATTTTCTGCCAGTGAGGACAGATTATACCACGGGTCAGTATGCCCAGTTGTTCATCGCTGAGATTGTCAGATTACATGGGGTGCCCCTGAATATTGTGTCAGATAGAGACAAGATTTTTGTGTCATGTTTCTGGGAAAGCTTTCAGGAGGCTATGGGTACAGAGTTGAGACTGAGTTCAGCTTACCACCCACAGACAGATGGACAGACAGAGCGTACTAATCAGATGTTGGAAGATATGCTACGCATGTGTGTTCTCGATTTCGGAGGAGGTTGGGAGCCACACCTTCCACTGGTAGAGTTTGCTTATAATAACTCCTATCATTTTACGATTGGCATGGCTCCATTTGAGGCTTTGTATGGCAGGCCTTGTCGTTCTCCAACTTGTTGGCTCGAGGTGGGGGACAACAAGTTGCTAGGACCAGAAGTGATTCAGGAGACCTCCGCGAGGATTGAGATAATAAGGAGTCGTATTCAGGTAGCCCAAGACAGGCAGAAGAGCTACGCCGATGCGAAACGGTTCTTCCGGGAGTTTAATGTGGGAGATCAAGTGTTGTTGCGTGTATCTCCTATGAAGGGAGTGATGAGGTTCGGGAAGAAGGGGAAGTTGGCTCCGAGGTACGTAGGACCATTTCCCATCATCGAGAGGATTGGGCCAGTAGCATACAGGTTGGGATTGCCAGATCATTTACATCGCATCCACGATGTATTCCACATCTCGTCATTGAGACTATATCTTCGGGATGATATGGCCCATACTCACATTGCGATAGAGGAGATAGACTTACAGTCTGATAGCTCTTACGAGGAGAGACCAGTGGCTATTATAGACTATAGTGAGAGGAGATTGAGGTCGAAAGTAGTTCCACTTGTGCGAGTCCAGTGGGAGCATCATAATGTGAAGGAATCTACTTGGGAGCGTGAGGCAGATATGCGCGAGAGATACCCAGAGTTATTTTTACCAGGTATGCCTTATTTTCCGAATTTCGGGACGAAATTCCGTTATTAGGGGGGAAGTATGTAATACCCCATATTTTTATGCTATATTTAATTTGGGGATTTATTAAATTTAATGTGACTGTTATTTAATAAAAATCCGGAAATTAATTATGTTATAATTATTAACGTGACTAGAGTTAGTAATTATGGGAAACTTGTTGAATATTACTAATGAGCATAGTAATATATTATATTGGTTATATTGAATTTCATAAGTGAATTAAATGACTATTTCGAAAATTTAAGTCGGGACGTGCCCGTGTCACGTCGGGACTAATTGTGTTAAATAAAAAGTGAATATTTTATAAGTTGTCCATATGGTCGTTTTGAGTGCGCCGACGCGTCCGGAAGGGTTGAGATAGTCAGAAAAGTGTACCCGGGGATTTGGTTCGGGTCTCGGGGTGTTTTTAGGCCTAATTAGTGACCCGGGAGGGCATTTTGGTCTTTTTCCAAAATAGGGTAATTAAACCCACGAATTTTAGCAGCCTTTATCAGCTGGTTAGGTTAGCCATTTAGGGTTAGAACATACAGAACCCTAGGACGGCCATTGGAGAAGAGAGGAGAGACCTTTCTAGGAGATTCAAGGCCAAAACACCTCTGTTTGCACCGCCGTCACCACCAACGCGTAGATCGCGAGGAGGAGAATGCAACCACACCATAATCCACAGGAAATCAGACTTCTGAAAATCCCAGGCAAGTGTTTAACTTGCGTATTTCGTTAGTGCAATGTTCATATTAGTTTAGGATTAATTAGGAATGTAATCCATGTAAGAAAACCCCAAATTTTGATAGGAAATTGCATGTAGAGAAGATTAAAACCTTATGCTGGAAACTCTTGATGTTATAGATGTATTACCCACGAATTTTGATGTTATATGAGGAAGAAATTCTGGAGAAAAACTGAATTGGATAATAGTTATGAAAACTTTAGGGTTCTTGATGTTTAGATGAGATTTTGGATTGTTTAACCATGATTAATGATGTATACGCGCATGCTGAACGTTAAAAACATCTGGAATTATGTTAGTATGTTAGTAGTAGACTTTTTGGGTCGATTAGTGTTGGAAAATATGGATATTGATGAAGAATTTTGATGAATCCCGTAACTGCAATTCTGCAGAATTTTTACCCAGACCTGCTTGATCGATCGATCGAACATAGAGCATCGATCGATCGAAGGTTCGATCGATCGAGCCCCAAGCTTCGATCGATCGACCCCTCCTGGCAGACTCCCATTTCCCTTGTTTAATTAGTTAACGTAAGTTATCGTGAAATTATCTTTGGGCATTCTAAATAAAATGAATTGGGAGACATTGAGGACCAGTAGGGTATATGGATAAATGTTAGAACCTTTAATCTTCAACGAAAATAGTATTTATGGGATATTTACTTTAGGTTGGTAGATTTATGAATTTAAAGGGTGATGTACGTAAGAGAGTTACGTTGGAATCTAATAAAGTCACTTACTGCATTTCAGAATTTTGAGGATGTAATCCATGAGTGTTAGGTAATAAGTGAGAAAACCCTTCGAGTTAAGGTTAGGAATAAAACCTTATATGTAATTCCATAACTGTGTAATTAAGGATAAAGGGTATAATTACGGGTGAAGAGAAGAACCTATATTAATTCGATAAAGTGGTATATTTATATGATTGTGTGTACATATATTATATGCATGTGAAAATCATACCCACACTACTTGCTATCCCTGAGGTTTCCGCGCTGGGACAAGTCTTATCTTGATGGGACCTTTATGGGGGATATTGACTTGTACCCTAGAAGATAGATGTCCTTGGTACAGGCTATCGATGTGATAATTCAGACGGTCCTAAGAGACGCCGGTATGTGCCACCCTCTTAGAGACTTGGAATCTATGCTTCGCCTCAATATTGTTTGTGTATTTATGTTAATACAATTCGAGAGTGATTCCGAATGTATTCCCCTTAAAATGAGTGATATGGGGCTTTGGATAGTGGAAGTATGCACGCACCATAGTTTTATTCGGGGTGCTGTTATATATATATATTATACGAGTAGTTAATATATATATATATGAGATTATGATATTTGAAACTGTCTACTGAGATTTGATAAGTAGAACATGGTTGTTGACTCAAATTATTAAATACTTGTTTTGAGAAAGTATAAAATGTCACGGGAACTTTATTATTTTTATGAAGTTAAAAATAGAGAATTTTGGGCTACTTGTTGGAACATCTTTTAAAGTGGATATCGTGTATTATAAATCTTACGAGTAATTTAAGTTAAGTTAAAGTTGTTAGAAAGACTAGTATGTTAGATGCTAAAACAAACCGTTGGGAAGGTTAGTGCGATAGGTGTGCACATTAGAAGAGAGGTGAGTATTTCTCAAGAGAGAGACGCACTAATATGTTGTTGCATTGGCCTGTATCAATTTAAATACTTGCTTAACGTATTTTAAAATCAAACACACTTTCGGGCTCTGACCCGTTTCTTTTTCTCTCTCTCTCTTGTATATATATATATTTTTAGGTGCCCAGCCACAGGGGCGTCTTGCTTAGGATCTCTTGAGAAGAACGAGCTGCAGCTTAGGTGGGAGTTGCAGGTCACTTGAGTAGACGGTTTCTGTTATTGACTCCACTCTTAGTACTCTCATTTATTGGGCACGTGTCGCCCTTTTTATCATCTCATTTGTTGTTGGGACATTTATATTTCAGCCATTTCCAGTATTGTTCTTTGGGATTTATTTCAGTATGGACTTGTGATTTTAGTTTTATTATGTTGACATTCGATTGACGAATGTATGTTATTATTTAGTTCATCGTGGTGTGATTCTTAATTGTAGAAATGTTGTTTTAAATAAATAAATCTTTTCTTTAATTAAAATTTGGAAAGTTTGTATGAAAAATGTTTTTGACACTTAGCTTAATTATTTAGGGTGTTAAATTGGAAAATTTATTTTATCGACAGTGATGCTGAGAATGAACCAACTGTTAACCTTGATTTAATTTAATAAAGGAGTGATCGCCCGGTATTTAATTAGGCGGGGTGTCACACTAGGATGCATCGGGTAGAGGTCCAGTTCTTTAATGTTGGGGTCCCTTGATGTTAGAGATGGGGTGAGCAAGGTTTTGTCGAGTATTTTTGGAGTGACCTTTGGGTGCTTTGTGACCTCCGTACTGACTGTAGTCTAGGACAGGCGATGTTTCTTGGGTTGGGACTTTCTCAGCCTGGGAGCAGCTTTAGGGTCTTTAACGGGGTCCGCAATAGGGTTAGTTCTAAGAGGTGCCTCGGAGAGGGCTTTCAGCAAGCGCTAGTGATTTTCCCTTCTCCACTAATAGTCTCATAGGTGTTCATTGGGTGTGTCATGAGGTTTGAATGAAAGCGGTGTTTCAGGTGGGGGAATGGTGGAGTTTAGTACATAGAGATAGAGGTTAAGTTCAAGGATGCTGACCAATCGTCCTTTATATGTAGTGGTGTCTCGATCGATCGAGGCGGTGTACTGATCATGGAAGCATTCTATAGGTGTTGAGTTAGTGAATCTGAGTATAGCTACCAAGATAGTCTCATCGGTAAATAGTGCGGGTAATCCTCATTCGGGCTCTGGCTGAGAGGTTTCTCTGTCTTCTGCAGTAACCCATTATACGTTATGTTCTCCATGGTCAGCTGTGTGGATTTTCACATAATCCACATATAATCCCTCCTCGTAGAGGATCCCTATTCCTGGTCGTAGGGATTTCTGGGTCTCATCCCACCAGGGCTCTGGGAATACATGATATAGATATGGAAATGGAAATGACCCTTAATGAGGGTCTTCGGGGAAATCTTCTTGGGCTTCTCCATCGGGGGTGTACTTAAGGCAGCCTTTTCGTTGTGTTTCATAGCGATAATGGCCTCAAGGATTCCCTGTTGGGTTTTTCCAAGATCGAACCCTGATATATATCCCATCTTTTGAATGATTTGGGCGGCTATATTATGGATAATTAGCTCCTCATTTTTTATGGGAATGAATTGGATAACCCGGATTCACTGAGGTAGATATCGTTGTTGTCATGATGGGTATCTATGAGAGGGGTGGTGCTAGTATTGGGTATAGTCACCCAGACATCATCTCCTTAAATGGTGATGACCTCGATGTCAAACGAGAACTTGACCTTCATGTGAAGTCATAAGGGTAATGACCCCATGGGGTGTATCCAGACCCTCCAAAGTAAGAGGTTGAAACTGGTCGGAATGTCGAGTACTTAAAATTCGACATCGCATTTGATAGGCCATATTATGAGAGAAAGAGTGATGGCCCCAAGGACCTCTAGGTGAGTGTTATCATATGCCCTAATGTCCATAGAGGATGGTGTAAATTCTGAGGCGGTATATCCCAGACCGATAGCAGTGCAAAGAGGGCATAAGTTAATGGTGGAACTATTGCCTACCAATACGAAGGGTACTATATATCCACGGGTCTCAGTTATGATATGTAATATGAACCGATGGTTGCGAACTTGCATGGGGAGGTTCTTATCAGAAAAGTTGATGTGTTATTGCATGGTGATGAAGACAATAGTGGCTGACATTTTATCCATAGTTAGATATGTAAGCATAGAATCCTGGGATAGTAGGCAAATGAGATTAGCTCGGTGCTTTCGGTATGTAGCTAGAAACTCCCAAATGGGGATGTTAGTTGAGGTTCTCCAGAGTTATACCTAGATTTTGTTATTTTCTCGGGGAGGGGGTATGATGGTCACTTTTGGGGAATCTTTCTCCTTTTTGACGGGGTTCAAGGGACCAGCGTGTCGACCTGACCTGATGAGGAAATCAACTTCTTTGTATGTGGTGAGGATGGATTTTTCCTAAAATTCTCGCTTAGTTTTATCTATACATATCAGTAGATCAATCAGGGATGTAGGGATAAAGGCAGACGTATTTTCTTTGGGGCCATCACCTCGGTCTAATCTAGAATAGGGTTTTGTAACAGGTTCTTGAGAGTATCATTTTAGGTCTTTTAAGGAACTTGGGACATGGAGTTATTTATTCACCATGCAGTTACATCCGAGTAGGGCGTTGTAGTGGGAATCTCTGCTACTGTGGCTAGGACCTGGTCGTCTATCTAGTCAGATGCCCTGAGTAAAGGTTCGATGCACATGGAGGATCCCGATTAGATATCGAAGGAGGAGGTAGTTTCTTATTGTCCTTCATCATTAACGGGGGGTTTTTGGCTCTATTGGATCCATTTCTTTCACAATTCTAGCATCTTCACAGAAGATGTCTTTGTATTAGTACCGATATTTGGCATATTCGGACCCCCAAGGCGAGATCTCATAGGCAAAAGTCAGTGCATATACCATGTATTGTAGGTTACTAAATTTCCCTTGAACATGGTCCTGGGGGAGCGAGGTGGATAAGTTCTATTTTGATCGTGTACGAGTATGTTCATGAGGGAGGACTTTTTGGTGGGGGATGAACTCAGTGGGTCATCTCATCTTGTAATTCAATGATACAAATGATATGGGTTACATCTAGGTATGAGTTCCCATAACTATGCCCCGTGTTTGTGTGATGGTGAGACCATGGTGATATATTAAGGATAAAGAGGTCAAAGGCGTTGAAACTAGAAGGTTTGTTCATCTTGAGGACTGACAGGGTCTTCTTCGAGTAGGGGAGATCAAGAGGATCGTTGTCTACTACTATGAAGTTGCATACAGTATATTGTGTTTCTACTGGTAGCCCACCCCACCCAGTGGATCGAATGCTCTGATATATGCCAATGCTAGGATGTCGGAGCCTTCCCTTGCTATTAAAAATTAGGAGAGGCGATCCCCTCATATAAGAGGTTGAACTGTAGGTTATCTGCTGAGTAACCTCGCTTTTTCATGCGGTAGGTCCAGTGTTCGTGTTGTTCTAACTGATCCCAAATATGAAGTGTTGGAGGTTAGGGGCTTTGAAGGACGTGGGTCATTTCTCATGTATCTTGAATCCTTTTCTAGGGGAGTAGTCCTATTATGCCATCATATCCTAGACCTGAAGTTTGAGGGTGAATTCGTCTTCGGTACCCGGGGAAGTGTTTCCTTCGATGATAATAAGATGGTCAAAGCAATATGTGATCCCATATTCTGGTAGGCCAGCATAGTACACAGAGTAGGAACTGGGTATAAGAGGTCTCTGAGTGCAGGATGAAGGCAGTGTTTCTCGCAGATAGGGAGAGTATGAGTTTTGGGCTTATTAATCGCGAGGGGTCAATATCCCTCTCGGTGTTTGTTCGTATCATATGGATGGTTGCAAGGGTAAGAGTTCGTGCTTCGTCTCCTAAGCTATCGGTCCGAGTGGTCATTCCTAATTGCCTATTATATCTAGTGGCAAAGATTATCTGCGTGGCCATGACCCTTTGGTCCTCACGGAGGAGGTTCCACCTTTCTCTAGAAAGGCTCATGTGTGGGGTGTATATTACTGGGCTAGGGTTAGCTTATCGTTCAGCCTCCCAAATGGCATCCCTTTGTGCAATGTGGATCCTCATTCTTTGTTCTTCTTCTTACAATGATTGGTAATGGGCTTTAAACTTCCAGGTGATGTGATTGTTTGCACTGAGTTGTCGGTTTGTTTCGCTCATCTGTATTGGGGGCTAAGATATTGGGGTGGCCAACTAACATGTCTTATTGTTTAGTGGCAGGCTGATGTGGTGCTTCTGACATTTCTTGAAAAGTTAGTTGAGAACGTGTTTATAGTAGTGGGTGGGTAGATATCGTTTTTGGCTTCTGAATCTGAGAGAGCGAACAGGAGAACCTCGAAAGTTGACCCCTCCCATCCACTGGACTGAATTGGAAATACACAAGTGATGTGCTTGATTTCTTGGAGATCTTCGTTGTACGCTTTTTCCCATTTGGTCGAGTGATTGATCCCTGCTAAGAATGGGTAATGAATTTAGACTATTTAGAGAGCATGAATTATGTGACTAAGAGTAGGTCTGGGCCACAATGATTGGTCTGCATGAAGTGTATGGCCACTATGAAGAAGATCATATAGTCTATGATGGGCTTAGTCTCAATTATGATTTGTATGGCGGGCGATGGCGGGCTGAGGTGGTAGCTATTTGGAAGGGGGCATGCGTCATAATCCTCAACTTGTGATGAATAGGTACTATTAGAGTGGAGGGCTTAGTGTTTGGGACTAGATCATCTGGGAGGGTATTAGTGTCAGGGTTAGGATGATATGGCAAGTGGTTATAGTGACATTCGAACTTCGTGGGATGGGGCTCCCAATGTTGATGAGGTCCCGATGGCATACCTTAAACCCTAGCAGTTATCAGTGATGTGATTGGATACCTGATGGCACTCGTAGTGTGAGTTTGATTTCCATTTTTTATCCGGGGTGACTAGGAGTGGTCTGGGGTTAAATGGTTTGAGATGACCATCTAACTTCAGAGCGATGAAGACCCCACTAATTGGGGCCTACAAGTTAGTAAAGGTTCTCAATCGAGCATAGAACTCTTTGAGAGGAGGCAATGTCTGATAATTTTTTGGAGGGGATCCCGATAGGAAAGGTATAATGGTGACTACCACGGTCGGGGTAGTATTACAAACCGAGTATGACGGTGGACTAACTACGAGGGCGGTGATGTGAGATATAGAAGCCTCTAATGGATTCTTATGGGTGGATAATTAATTAGCAGTGCCACAAGGTTCCTTAGTGGTTTTGGCAGCTTTGGCGGCCAGGATTTCTTCGATTCTACACCCTATGTGACTGAGGGCTTTGAAATATGGGATCCAGATGAGCCCAGGTTCACTTTGTACTTCCCTCCGAAGATTTCTGATTAAGATCTATATCTGGGCCCCCTCTACAGGCCCATCTGACTGACTTTCTCTCTCAAGTGGGTGACGAAGATGCCAACTATTGTTCCTTTCTCCTATTTTAGTATTTTGATATCCTTTCGAGTGATGCCTAGTTCTTCATTATATTCATACTGATTCAGGAAAGCACGACATATATCATCCCATGTATTGGTAGTCCCCTCATGTTTAAGGCACATATGCTAAGTGAGAGCTCCTCCGTATAATGTGAATGAGAACATCATTTCCAATGGACCTAGGTCGACGTTTCGAACCTGCATGTGGAGGTGATAATTAGATAAGTGAGCGATTGGAGAGCCTACCCTTTTGTATGTTTTACAAATTGGCATCTTGAACTTCTCCAAGAGTCGGGCTTCAGGATAGAGGGCTATCTTCTTAATGTTGGTAAGCTCATCTGTGGTTTACATTTTACTGATGGTGTTGATGTAAA
The DNA here is from genome assembly GCA_949130495.1 of Sambucus nigra. Lineage (NCBI taxonomy): Eukaryota > Viridiplantae > Streptophyta > Magnoliopsida > Dipsacales > Adoxaceae > Sambucus > Sambucus nigra. The sequence continues at coordinate 663,789,611 of OX422210.1, forward strand.
AAACTAGATTGCTCTAATTATTCAATCACAGATAAATAAATAAGACAGATTTTTAAAGTGGTTCGGCTAGGAATAAAGCCTACGTCCACTGTTATGTTATTGCTGAGTATTTGCAGAATTCTTGATTACAAGTTCTCTCAAGAAATTCCGGTCCTCTCTGAATGAGGATGATACAAGGTATTTATAGCCTTGAGGCTGTACATGAAAGGTTCGATACATTAAATGACATACATATGAAAGGGTAATACATTTAATGTAGCGTGGGCGTCAAGAATATAAACATTCAATGAATAGTTGAACAGTTGTCCCTCTGGTAATTAATGATACGGCCGAGATGCAGCTCGGACCGCCTTAGTTGCTCGTTGATCAAGAGTTCCTCAGAGCGCATGTAGTATCTCGGGATGATTGAGTTCCTCGGGATGTCTTCCTCGTTGCTCGGAGAGAATATGAACTGGTTGAAGGAATTAACTTCCTCGCTACTATTCTGCCATGTATATTGACACGTGTCTTCGTATTATTCGTCCACATCGGCATATTAATTTTGGTATCAACAGATGGCATCCTAGATAAAACGTAGTTCTGATTGGACTTGCGTTATCTCTTGGTTTGGTGGCAGGAGGATGACATCTTTGACCAGTATGGGGCCGCAGATTTAGCTCCTGGGGAACCTTGGAAAGTGGTGTTTAGGTACTCGATGTTCTAATGGTAGGGCTCTAAGTAACCATGCAGGGGAAATGGTACTTGAAACTGGGGAGCACCGATGTTAGTAGGGAGAGACAAAGATAGAACTGGAGTAGGCAGATCCTGAGGGTTGGTGGGTATGCCCTCGACAGCCACCGCAACGGGTGTACCAATGTTAGGGATTAGAGGAATCTCAAAGTGCATGGTGTTTTAGGAAGCGGTGATGTTCTCAAGCTGTCTCGGAATGTTATCTATAGCTGACGGGACCTACTCTTCCTAAGTAGAGATGGATCGTACGACGGTGCAGATCTGATAATCATGGGTAGGGACCTCGGTGATGAAAACTAAACGACCGCACGGAGCGTGAACTCAGGTTTCCTGAGTAAGAACTTAATGTTATCTCTCTGCTAGTGGCAGCAACTATAGGAAAAGTTGGGGAATTATTATTCAGGTTGTTGCGGATAGAATGACTGATAAAAGGATAATACATAAGGGGAGAAGGACTCACATATGCATGATGTTTTCTAATGCAATTCTTTTATCTATTTTAACCGTATTTGGATGGAGTTGATGTAAAAAATTAGATTATATCTAATTATTTAATCACAGATAAAATAAATGAGACAAAGAAGTTTTAAAGTGGTTCAGCCTTATAAGAATGGCCTACGTCCACTGTTTCTGTTATTGATGACTGTTTGGGAATTCTCGATTACAAGTTTTATCCAGAAATTCCCCTCCCTTACAATGAGGATTATACAATGTATTTATAGCCCTAAGGCTGTAATGTGAAAGGGTAATACATTAAATGCCCCTTAAGCGTGTACATATGTATGATAATAATAATAAGCATTTAATGCACAGTCAAACTGTTGGTTATCCTGCTATTAATGCTTTGTTCGAGGTGCAGCTCGGACCGCCTAAGTTGCTCGGACCGCCTAAGCTGCTCGGTACTCAAAAGTTCCTCGTACTACGATTAAACTACGGTATTACTAAGATGTGTGTTAACTTAGTATTGGTATATGAATTGTGTGTATGACATACCTACCATACTTTCTATCACGGGAGGTTTGCGTTCGCTTAGGGCCATCTAATCCTTGTGTTGCTCGGATTTAGACTGGTTACCTTGATGAACATAGGTCATAGAAAGACTTATTGGGATGTTAATAAGTCCGCTGATCGTGGGAGCGTAGGTATGTGCGTGACCCATGTGATGTGACTGTGTTCGCCTCCATTATTTGTGATGTTGTTATCTGTGAACTATTCCTGAGAGATTCGGAATATGTAATCCTTATGTACGTGATGTACCGGGATGGATAGCAGAGTATGTGTGCACCGCAGCTTAGTTCTCGGGGTGCTTATATTGTATATTTATGATGTGAATAATATACACTTAATTAATGAGAACCTTCATGTTAATATTGTGAAAATAATTACGGTATTGTTTCGAGAAAAAAATAACGGGTTAGTTGATAGAGTAATATATTGCATATTGAGCATCTGAGTTTACGTTAAATCCCTATTTAGTTACGAGCGTTATAATGTTAATGGAACCGAGTAATAAGGGTAGAATTTACAACGGTCTAGCTAGATAGTATGTCACTTAGCTAGGTGTTAGTGCATTTAGATGGGTACTTACGTTAGGAGTGCACAGTTAAACGAGAGGCGAGAATTACATGTGAGTGCACGTCCTAAAATGTACTTTGCATTTAATGTTTTAAATGTTTTTAAAGCACTTGCAGGTTTTTAAATATAACTCCACATTCGGGCTCTGACCCGTTTGCTTTTCAAATCTTTTTCTTGTAAAACCATTTTAGGTGCCCAGCCACAGGGACACCAAGCATAGGATTCTCATTCAGGTGACGAGCTGTAGCTGTTTGTGGAAGCTACAGGGATTTGCTTGTAGACGCTTCTATCTTTTGGATTCCATAGTCACTATCTATCAGTTGTAGGGCATGTTGCCCATTTCTATTAGAGACATCTTTTACATTACAGTTTTCAGACTTTGATTTGTATTGTTTTAGTATTCGGTTATTTAATTCAGTATGGGATTGTAGTGAGGAGTTTTCCTCCAGACTTTACTTACACTATGTGATGGTTATTCGTTTTACTTCAGTATGGTGAATGGTGTTATTTATTTCTTCACTACACTTGTTGCATGTTAATCAGACTTTAATTAATATTTGGCAACTTACTTTTTAAATACTAGGTGGTTAGTAATAATAAAATGTTTTCGACAGTGATGCTATTAACTGAGCCAACTTGGCATTTTGAATTAATTTAATAAAGGAGTAGCTACCCGGTATTTAATTAGTCGGGGTGTCACATCTCTCTACCACTTGGATGATCGTATCCAAAATACAAATAATGAGGGTTACAAACAGGGATGGTTGAATGCCTTAGGTGTGATGTAACTGGAACAGGGTCATTACCTGTGGGATTACCATAATCCTGGGCTGCTCGACCTACCAGTGCCACCATTCAAGCTTGATATGAGCTGGATCCCAGCTCGGGCCATCCCTCGGTGTTTGATTTCCAAATACCTTGGCGATTACAATCTCCATTCCAATGTTGAGATATCTCGTCCCGAGCACCTACTAGATCGACCATCTGTGATGAATATCAGGATGCTTAAAGATCTTAACTTCATAAATTCCCCTCATGCTTTAAATGATCCACCTGATGGCGAGGAACCTGTTTCAAAAGCAGAGGGGAAGAAACCAATAGAATAGGAATCTTGATGTAATATATTTGTATTTCGTTCTTGATGTATTTTGTTCTACATTCAATGAAATAATTTTATTTACAAATCTTGACTGCCATTGTCTTGTAATTATAAAACACTTTACATCTGTGCATGTATATCTGTTAAAAAAATAACAACATTGTGTTATTTGTCGATCAACTTATTATCGAGTAGTTTGAATTTGTGGAAATCATTTGACAAAAATGATGTTTTGTTTCTCGACCAACTTAGTAGTAATTTAAAAAGTTACGAGTATCAAAAATTTTGCTCGATCACTTTCTTGTATTCATAAACTGTGTCTGACCAACCAAGGTCGGTAAAATTTCCTTTTCGACCAACTACAGTTAGTGGGTTTTTTCTTACCGACCAACAGATTGGCATTTTTTGGAATAGTTTTACTTCCCGACCAACCTTAGCTGGCATTTTCAAGAATAGATTTTCTTCCCGACCAACCTTAGTTGGCTTTTTCGGGAATACATTTACTTCCTAACCAACCTTAGTTGGCATTTTTAGGAATACATTTACTTCCTAACCAACCTTAGTTGGCATTTTTAGGAATACATTTACTTCCCGACCAACCTTAGTTGGCGTTTTCGGGAATAGATTTGTTTCCCGACCAACCTTAGTTGGCATTTTCGGGAATAGATTTGAGTAGTCCGAGTTTTGCTGAGTAGTCGTGTGTAGCACTAGTATTCCACAAAAAATTTCCAACAAAAGGAAAGAACTGGGCAGAACATTGTCACTTTATTCATACTGATAAAACTGCATTACATGAGAGTTTACATTACTGATAATATTCGCGCAGGTGTTCTGCATTCCATGCATTCTTAAACTCCTCCCCCTCTAAAGTTTCTATTCTGTATGTCCCTGGTCGAACAACTTCTTTAACTCGGTAGGGTCCATGCCAGTTTGCTTCCAGTTTGTTGTGCTTTTGAATCACCTTCTTTAGCACATAGTCTCCTTCTTTCAAGTCACACTTCTTCACTCTCTTGTTGTAGAACAAAGTTGTTCGCTGCTGGTAAGCAGCATTTCTAATGGCGGCTTCTTCTCTAACCTCCTCGAGCATGTCCAAGTCTAACCTTCTCATTAAATCGCTGACAGGGGAATTGAAATTCAGTATTCTGTGTGTTAGGAGACCCAATTCGGCAGGTATAACAGCTTCACTTCCAAATGCTAACATATATGGAGATTCCCCTGTTGCTACTCGGAGAGTAGTTCGGTAAGCCCATAGTACTGATTGCAGCTCGTTGATCAAATTTGTTTTCGCATCATCCAGTCTTTTCTTCAATCCATTCAGTAGCGTTATGTTTGTCACTTCAGTTTGTCCATTTCTTTGAGGATGGCCTGGTGCAGAGTGGATCTTCAAGATATTTGACTAATGACAATAGGCAGCGAACTCCTCATTGTCAAATTGTGTTCCATGGTCTGTGATGAAAGCATGAGGAAGACCATATTGACAAATGATGTTCTTCCAAATAAATTGGTACACCCTGTCGTACGTCATATCAATGAGAGGCTCAGCCTCAACCCATTTAGTAAAATAATCCACAGCGACCACGAGATACTTAAATCTTCCCCTGGTTGTCGGTAGTGGCCCGACCAAATCTATTCCCCATATGGCAAATGGCCAAGGGGAAGTAATCGATTTCATTAATGCTTGGGGAGTTCTTCGGATGGAAGAGAAGCGTTGACACTTGTCACATTTCTTGGCATAGGCTATACAATCAGCTCTCATCGTCGGCCAGTAGTATCCCTGAGTCATCATTCTCTGCAAAAGTGTCCGACCTGCTACATGGGCTCCGCAGGACCCTTCATGGACCTCTTCAATCAAATCTTTCACCTTGGTGGGATGCACACATCTTTGCAGACCTGCTACAATTCCTCGTCTGTATAGAATACCATTAGTCAGTACATAACGAGCAGCCTTAATCTTTAGTTTCTTGGCTGCAAGTTTGTCAGTTGGTAATTCCCCTTTCTCAATATATGCCCTAATGGGATCCATCCATGATAATCCTAAATCGAGGGTATTAAAGTTTATCGTCAGATCTTCATCTATACTCCGACCAGCTAAAACTTCAATTGGAATTGTTCTTCGTAGCTCGGTACGAGTAGCTGATGCTAATTGAGCTAAGGCGTCTGCTCTTACATTCTCCATTCTTGGTATTTTGACCAGCTGAATAGCAACAAATTCCGACACCAGTTCTTTTGCCTTTGCATGATATCTGATCATTAATTCTCCTTTGACTGCATATACTCCCATCATTTGATTTATGACCAATTGCGAGTCACTGAAGACAATAACCTGTTCTTCCCCCATGATTTTTGCCAAACTAAGACCTGCAATCATGGCTTCATATTCAGCCTCATTATTCGAAGCTTTGAATTAGAAACGTAGGGCGTATTCCATGTCGACCTCATCCGGACTGTTCAAAACTATCCCTGCGCCACATCCTGTAGTGCAAGATGAACCATCCATATGCAGACTCCATATAGGTAACTCGTCTTCAAATTGCTGATCTGACAGAGTTCCTCGGTGGAAAATTTGTTGCTTCCTTTCACCATCTCCTGATATTTCTTGCTGTTTATCGACCATCTTTTCTTGCCCTTTTACCAACCTAAGCTAGTCTGGGCTTGAATGTGATGATTCTGTTACATCTACTTGCCATTTTACCAAGCTAAGTTGGTCTGGTCTTGCATTTGATGATCTTGTAACATCCACAGGTTGATTAGCGAGAAAATTTTGCTCCTCGGGGGTATCAGGATAGGTGAATTCTGCTATAAAATCTGCTACCGCTTGCCCTTTTAGCGATGATCTGGGTTCATAAATTATATCATATTCACCAAGTTCTATTGCCCAACACATCAATCTTCCTAATTTTTCTAGTTTATGAAGGGCTTGCCTCAATGGCATATCAGTATATACTACTATAGTACGAGCCTGGAAGTATGGCTTCATTCTTCTACTTGCCTCGATCAATACTAGTGCTAATTTTTCTAACTTTGGATATCTGATCTCTGCTCCTCGGAAGGCCTTACTTGTGTAGTAGATTGGTTTTTGTACTCCATTCTCCATTCTTATCAATGCCGAACTAACTGCATTCTCGGACACTGCTAGATACAAGTATAATTTTTCTCCCATCACTGGCCTGGATAACAGTGGAGGTGCTCCCAAATATCTCTTCAAGTCTTGAAAAGCCTTCTCACATTCATCATTCCACTCAAAAGTCTTTCAGAGCGTCTTGAAGAATGGGAGACATCGATTAGTTGCTCGCGATACAAATCTGTTGAGTGCTGCTACTCGTCCTATAAGACTTTGTACATCTTTCTTCGTCGTTGGGGATCGCAGCCCTAACAGAGCTTTGATCTTTTCAGGTTAGCTTCAATGCCTCGTTGATTGACAATGTACCCGAGAAATATGCCTTCTCGTACTCCAAATATGCACTTGGTCGGGTTCAACTTCATTTGATATTTATCCAACTGATCAAAGGTTTGGCCTAAGTCAAGTAGATGATCGGCAGCTTTCTTGCTCTTTGTCAGCATATCGTCAACATAGACTTCCATATTGCAACTGATTTGTTCTGCAAACACTTTGTTCATCAGCCGCTGATATGTTGCACCTGCATTTTTCAAACCAAAAGGCATAACATTATAACAATAAGTTCCCCTGTGGGTAATGAAATAAGTACTCTCCCTGTCTTCAGGTTTCATTTTAATCTGATTGTAACCAGAATAAGCATTCATGAAGCTCAGCAGCTCGTGTCTCGAGGTAGCATCCACTAGTTGATCAATTTGGGGCAGCAAAAAGTGATCCTTTGGGCATGCTTTGTTGAGGTCGGTGAAGTCTACACACATCCTCCATTTATTGTTCTTCTTTTTCACCATCACCACATTTTCTAACCAGTCTGGATATTTAACATCTTCAATAAAACAAGCTTTCTGGAGCTTCTTGACTTCCTCCTGTATAGATTGATTCTTCTCGGGACTGAATACTCTTCTTCTCTGCTTCACAGGCTTGATCTCCTTATTCACATTGAGTTCATTGCATAAGAAATTTGGATCTATCCCGGGCATATCCTCATAACTCCACGCAAAAGTTTACTTTCTGCTTCTTAGGAAAGTTATCAATTCCTGTTTTAGGGAGGCTTCCAACGACGAACCTACTTGAGTAGTTCGTTCAGGATGCTCGTCGTCCAGAATGATGTTTTCAGTAGCTTCCACCACTTGACCCTTCACGAGTTGCGACTCATCTCTAGGATCCAATGTTTCAATTTTTGCACCTTCATCCACTTGATAGGTAGTAGTCGTTTTCCTTGATTCCTCCAGTTCCTCTTGCTCGGCAGATGAATAATAGCATTTCCGAGCTACTTTCTGATCACCTTTCACAACTCCTACTCTAAAATTTATTGAAAATTTTAGGCATTAATGTACCGTAGATGGTACAGCTTCGAACTTCTTCAATCCTACTCTTCCCATGATGATATTGTATGATGATTGAACATTCTTATCCATCACGAAGAAGCGTATTCTTTCTGTTCGACAAGCAGGTCACGTACCAATGAATATATCCAATTTGATCGTCCCAAGTGGAAATACTTTCTCCCCAGCAAAACCGAGGAGGGGTCTATGATAAGGCTCCAGTTGAGATAGCTTTAGATTTAAACTGTCGAAGCACGAGTAGAACATGATGTCTGCCGAGCTACCATTGTCTACCAGTACTCTTGAAATCATTACCTCCTTCATCCTCATTTTGATCACCAATGGGTCATCATGAGGATATAGAACACCTGCGAGGTCGTTCTTTGAGAAACCAATGACCAATTTCTCTTTGTTCACCTTTCTCGGGCAATCCTCCTCAGCTAGATTTATTCATTGAATGTACGAGCAAGCTTGAGCCTCACAGAGGTAAGCTTTTCTCACTGCAGTAAGGTCCCCTCCTCCTGCATCTCCACCTGTAATAACATTACAGTCAAATGACCCAAAGCGTATTGCAAATACCTCTCGTTCTGGTTGCCTTGGTCTCTTGGGAAGATCGGGGTCGTCTTCTGGATCAACTTCATGGTCTCTTTTCTTGTTCTCCTCTGCACGACGAGGAGATCTAGACCTCTCTCTTGTTCGGTCGTTATTTCTTCTTTCATTTCCACAATCAACATACTTTGCCAGTTTTCCTCGTCTGATGAGTGTTTCAATCTCATTCTGAAGAGCTATGCAATTTTTGGTCATATGGCCATGATCTTTATGAAACTCGTAATATTTTGCCTTATTCCTCCTGTCAGGATCTGCCTTCTTTTTCTCTGGCCAGTTTAATTCCTCGTTGTTCTTGATTTCTTCTAGAACATGGTTGATGTCTTTCTTCATAGGAGTATAATTATCAAATTTCTTCAATACTTCCCATGACGACCTTGTTTTTGAGTGTTTGTCACTACCATTGTTCTTATGCTCTTTCTTCTTAGCTTTATCACCTTCCACCTTGGTTTCTTTGACATCCATATTCTTCTTCGCAGCCATAGCCTCCTCGGCATTCATAATCTTGGCCAGTTTTCCCATCAGGTCTGACATGGTTCTAGGTGGATCTTTGTCCAAAGTGTAGTACAACTTGTTGGGAAGTAATCCACTCATCAAGGTGATAATCGTTGTCTTTTCCTCATAATCAATGACTTCGAGTTTCTTGTTATTAAAACGAGTTATATAATCTCTGGTACTCTCACCAGCTTTTTGTCTAACACTTTATAAATGCGCTACTCGTTTAACTGGCTTTGCCCCAAAACAGAAATTCCCAATGAATAACTCGGCCAGTTGAAGAAAAGTTGAGATCTTACTCCGAGGAAGATTATTATACCACATTTGAGCAGATCCGGTAAGAGTTCCCGAGAATGCTCTGCATCTCATCTTATCTGGAACAGCATAAATATCGACTGCAGCTTGGTATTGTTTTATATGAAGGACAGGGTCAGTCTTTCCATCATATTTGGGGGTCACAACAGGTGCTTTGAACTTTGATGGTGTTGGAAAATCTACAATGGCCTGGACAAAAGGTGTTCCTTGAACAAAAGTTCGTTGTAGAGGGTTTTTGGCTTTAGCCATTTCCCCTAATCTATCCTCCAGCCTCTGAATAGAGCCTTTCCATGCATCATTTCCTTCCTCGGGCCTGTTGGTTCGAGCAACTGATCGCCTTGATGTGGCTTCCTGGGATCTATCTTGACGAGCAGCTAGTCGCGACTGGGCAGATCCTTCCCTTAAGTCTGATGGTCGTCGAAAACTCCTCGATGCGGCTCTAGGAGGACTTTTGCTCCTCCTAGGACCTAATCGATCAAAAGGAGATACTCTGCTTAATCTGTCTAGCGCACTAGTTCTTTCTGGAGAGAGAGTGATACGTTGTTCGGTATCTGTGGCTCGTACCGACGAAGTTCGTCCAGGTTGATAAGAAAAATCTTCAGATTCCTCAGTACAATATGAATCGGTACGCCTAGTACGCGAAGAAAGAAAACGGGTATTTCTTTGAATACTCCGCGGTCCTGAATGGATTGGTGCACCGCCATGGAGGGTTTGTATGAGTTGTCGCATAGTTTCTTGCATGACGGTCTGGCCCTGTGCCAGATTTGTTATTATTCCAGCCAGATCTGGAATATTTGGCGGAGCAGATGGGTTTGGAGGGCTTCCAGCGTTTCGATTGCTGGGTTCTGGAATATCAGTCATTTGTGATGAACTGTTTTCGACGAAAAACGATATTACCAGTCGTTTCCCACAGACGACGCCAATTTGTTGATGTAAAAAATTAGATTATATCTTATTATTTGATCACAGATAAAATAAATGAGACAAAGAATTTTTAAAGTGGTTCAGCCTTATAAGAATGGCCTACGTCCACTGTTTCTATTATTGATGACTGTTTGGGAATTCTCGATTATAAGTTTTATCCAGAAATTCCCCTCCCTTACAATGAGGATTATACAATGTATTTATAGCCCTAAGGCTGTAATGTGAAAGGGTAATACATTAAATGCCCCTTAAGAGTGTACATCTGTATGATAATAATAAGCATTTAACGCACAGTCAAACTGTTGGTTATCCTACTATTAATGCTTTATTCGAGGTGTAGCTCGGACCGCCTAAGCTGTTCGGACCGCCTAAGCTGCTCAGTACTCAAAAGTTGCTCGGTACTCAAAAGTTCCTCGTACAGTTCTTGTTGGTCGGAGCGTCCGAGTTGCTCGGGGAAACAGTGCTCCTCGTTGCAGTATGGTTCCTCGGAGTCAAGGTGTTGTTCGAAAGTGTTTGTTGTTGCCACGCAGATTGCCATGTGTCTTCACTCAATTGAGCCATGTCAGCAGACTAAATTTGGTATCAACAGATGGTATTTTATTTTTTGAGTTCTTTCGATTGGTAGTATCTTCAAAGGGTAAGAACGAAACAAAGTCCCATTGGATTCAGATAAATAGGGGTGAGCTCTTTTTTTTAGTACAAGAAGTGAGGAAATAATATACCGAGGTCTATTATTTTCCCAAAATAAAATGGGGGTGGGAGAATACAGTGTTGAGAATGTAAAATAATTGCAGAGGGTGATTTCAACAAAAAATTTTCAATTCCAATTTTAAATATGCGGAAGAAACTTATAAACAAATTTTATCTTGTTTACCCTAAGTATACAACTATGTGATAAAACAGATAAATCAAACCACACAAATGCGACAAGGTCAAGCTTCAGGAAAAAAAACCTTTCAGGTAAAACCTTTATTTCACTATATAACGTAAATCATAAGTTACAAATACAATGAAATATGTAATGAATCTACCACAGAAAACTCACATAGATTGCAGCCTAAATCAGCAATGATTCTCTCGATAACCACAATGGACCGCAACCCTCCGCCAGCCTTAGCCTTCGTCTTTGACAATGAATCCCCGCATGTATCACAAGTCATCAATGGACTTCCTCTCCACCAAGGTGTATGCAATATATACAAAGTTTTCTAGAACTAATTCACGAAAATAATATTCAAGGATGCTTTGTTGTGAATTAAAACAGTGTTTAGGAACACAAACTTGAAGAACTTTTGCACCACGCGACATGTCGTTTGAACGACATCTATATGTCATTTGAATAAAATCATCTAACGAAGTTAGATGTCATTTGATAAGGGATCTAATGACATTAGATGTCGTTTGAACAAAAAAAAAACTCGGCCTACAGGTCTTCCAAAAACATATTTTTCGAAAAGTAAAAAGCATGTTCATCTTTTTGATGAAAAATAAACATCCCAAATATCATTCCATGAATTAATTCAAACTCTAAATTCATTTTATACCTTTTGGGATGTCGGGAAGTCTTCAAACTTGGAGATGCTTGAGTTTGGTTCGTCTTGACAATGTGTGACGATTTGTAATGGAATACGCCAAACAAGACCAATATATGCTATGAACAATGACAAAAAAAATGTTCTTACAAATATCCCCCTTTGGCTATGCCGGTACAAAACAAACAAATAGTCCGAACACCAAATTAAAATCAAAATCTCCTATTATAAAGTTACTAATACCCTTGCCAACCCTAAAACGGAATGGCATAAGTTTCTTCGTCTTCAAATTCATCTTCTTCCTTTTTAAACTTTGTCTTCATTCGTATGTCTTGAATTTCTCTTTAAGTACCTACACACATGAGACAACAAATATATACCCTCATGACGCATCGAGTTCAAAACAAAATATAATACATAAATAAATACTCCCCCATAATTCAAACTCATTAAAACTCTATTTTAATTTGCTCTCCCCCTATGTTTTTATCCTAAATAGACAAATAGTCAAAGAAGTAGAAACAATATATATTAAGTGCAAACCATGATGACAAAGAAAAGATAATATCACAAAAGATTTAAATCAAGCATGTGTAATGAACATCTCAAATGCAAACACAAACAACTATTTTTGAAAATTTTCAACTTATTTAAAAAAAAGGAAATTTCACAAAAATACATATAATATATGCAAAATATATCAAAGAAAATTTGGCACGCATATATAGGTATAAACAACCATAAAACGCGACATAAAACACATAAGTCATGCACATTCGCATAGTATCGTTGTGTCCAAACGTGTAGAATGGAATGAATGGGTGTGAACTACAAACAAAATAATTATAACACAAACACTCAAATGTGTTTAAGAAGTTCTAATTGACCGCAGAACTTTATCAAACTAAGCTTTAGCCTCAAGTGACAAATAAAGTTGAGCTTAACGAACAAAACAAATATAATGCACACAAGCCTAGAATATTAATGATTCTACAAATCAATAGCGTCAAGACAAAATAAGCTTAACTAGGATACATTGTCCTTGTGCTAATCTGTAGATATTTTCATCTGAACTCCCTCAAATATTCATATTTTCTTTTTTAGCCCTTTTGAGGTTTCTATTTTTCTCAACTTAGAACAATCCTATTGGTCCCATTTTTGGCATATATTTCTTTTTATTGCCTTAATTTTTTCTTGGGCACTTTTCTAATGGTGGTTTTCACGATGTGATTATTATTCCCTTGCAACCCTTTCCCATGCACTCATAAATTTTTTTAACATTAAATAAATCCTCATGGACAACGGTCCTTACATGCACAAATCCTCTATAGTAAAGTAAACATGTAAATGACAAGACTGATAGGAGAACATCTCACCAAATTCAAATATACATGTGAAATCAAAATCCAACAAACTCGTGCATGTGTGTGTATAGGCATATATACAAAGTCCAACCCATTAAGCAAATCAAGTTCGAAACAACTCCATAAACATGGTTAAGATCAATCTAAGCATCTAAAGTCATAACCAAATGTCCTAGCCACATGGAAATTGCGTAATGAATTTGGATTCAAACACACCAATATGCCACACCAAATGTGTAAAACTAAAATACACAAAAATCGAAAATCTTTTTGAATTTTTCAAAATATGACTCAATAAAAGAAAAATAAAATACAAAAGATATACACGCCATAGCACTATCAAGAATATATCATGAAGCATAACTAGAGTATGACAAAGAAATCATGCAAGCAATTATCCATAAGAAATGGCATGTGACGCATCATGTGCAAGCATGTGAGAATCAACCAATCAAACATTTAGCGTCTCAAAAACGGATTCCCTAACCCAAACATGTGTTGGAGGGGTTATGGGAATTGACAGGACACTATCCGTAAATTTCCTAGGACCCTCTTCTAAGATTATAACAAAAATGCCTAAGGTGACCTTTCCTACCACAATGTGAACATGTGTAAATGGGTGGAACGTGTAACACCCCGCTCGCCCGAGGAGAGCGAGCGGGGCGCCACTGTCGATAAAACTAACCAAATCCACAAATAATAAGGTATATAGCATCTAAAAATCCCAAAAAATAATAAAATAATCCACTAATCTCAAATCTCTTCAAATAAATACAACAATTCTCTCTAAATAAACCAACTATCTAACTCGAAATAAAAATAAACCCCAATGCTCTATACATCAAAAATAAATACAATTCTTCTCATTTTCTATTTTTGAATATCTTCTCAAAATAATCCAAGCAAAAATTCATCTCCGATAAAACCCAAGCGCCCAAAATCCGCGCTAACCTGCCACTAAAAGAAAATATGGGGAAGTACACAATACGACAGGAAAGATGCTCAACAAATATTAGCGGTGAATAAAACGTAACAATATGAATGCGAATGTTCAAATCAAATGTTAATCTCAATAGCAATTATATCAATATAATTTCTCAATAACACGTTAACCGCGTCACCAGGCCTCACCACCGTACCGCGCCTATGCATTTTTCTAGCATATCCGGAAAAAGGAATATTGGCGGGCGCCCAACTTCAGTGCCATATCAAAATCTCATGACAACACGCTCAACACCAAATATAGTACCACATTAATCGAAAATAGATTCCAACAATAATTTTCAGATTCCAATGAATTTATCAATTCAAATATGAGTCAATAATCACAAGAAAACAACGAGAATAGTACTCGCGAGATTAAGGAGCATATTGTGTAAAACCCCATACCTCAAAATCATCACATAATTTCAGCCTCAAAATCTAAACACACCATCACGTTCCTCTCGTAAAAATAATCAAATCTCGTTCTAGCCCAAACTCGAGAAAACCCCAAATAAGCCTTCTAATCTAAGGTTGAAATCTTGAATAAGTTTGGGGCTATGGTTTGTATATGAAAGGGAGTAATTTTAAAGAGCTCTTCTGGTTGAAATTTTTTAGAAAAAGTGATTTGAAAATCCAAGCCACGAATTAATTGATATATAAAGGATTAAGAGTTGATTAAGAAAAGAGTTCTAATCAGGTACAACCACTAAAAAATTTATTCCGGACAATCGGACCGTTGGAATTGGATGAGATTTTATGGAGAATTAGCTGAAGACGTGAGGAAGCTGTAAAAAAAAACTCAGCTCAATCGGACCGTTCAATATTTTTAAATATTTTTTTTTCTAGAGAGTTTTATGCTCCGAAGACTCTTAGAGAGTTTTATGTTTTGAGGACTCTTCTATATAATAAAAATTCAATCAAAACTCCATTTTAAATCCGATTTCGAAACCGTTTGAAATTCTCATCTTTAAATATAAAATCCAACATATTTGAGCAATAAAAATAATTTTACCAAAAACTTTATTTTCCTCTATATTTTGAAAATACCCCAAAATTACGCAGGTTGTTACAGAACGATGCCTATGGGTTGACCATTTTCTAACGTCCTTGGGTTTGGTTGAACCTCTAAAACAAACAATGGTTTTGGTTTTAACATTCAAAGCATGAGAACAAAACGAACCATTGCCATCACTACCCAAACTACTCAAGTCTTTTAAATCAACTTTTAACTTCAAAATTTTAGACTCAAGCAAAGAATTAGACTCTTCCAATTTTAGGGATGACTGTTTCAAATTTTCAACAATTCCTGAAAGGTTATCGCGCTCACCTTCAATAAAAGCAAACTTTTCCCTAAGAGTCTTCTCACGTGCCACAAAATTATTAATCAAAGTATTTTTATCCTCTTGGCACAAACACAAACCCTTGGATTTTTAAAGTCCTCTAATTCTTTTTCTAAAAATAGTACTCTATCATCACTCTCTTTCTTGGACAATTTTAAATCAATAAAGTCATGGTCCAAGGTAACAAACTTCTCACGAAAAAAATCTCTTTAATTTTGAACCGTTTTGAAAAGATCCATAGCAGGTTTCAAACGAGAATTTTCTTTTTCCAAATATTTAATTCTTTTAGCAAACATCAAATTCAAACGATTTAAGCCGTCAAAACTAGGAGACTCCATCAAATAAATAAGTGAGATGTATATGAAAATGTCGTGTGCAATATTGATTCACAATTTTCAATTAAAACTTATTTAATTGGATGTCTAAATTTGCTCAAACCAAATACCAATTAAATCAGCCCCTAAACATGCATCTACATGTCAATTCAAATCTCAAATTAAATCATGTAATGAACAAGCTGACAAAGACAAACTTCAGGAAAAACTCCCCACAGTGGTAAAAACCTTTTATTACCACTATAATTTGTAAAGGAACGGTTTATAATCAGATTACAGTGAAAATACAATTTGACTTACGAAATACCCGTAGGTGTCGATTCGTAGTCGTCAGCCCAGGAACACCACAACACTCCCTATGACATGCAGTCGATCAGCCCAGTACCTCTCGCAAGTGGTACCTATGGTCAGCCCAGTACCTTTTCAAGGCACTTATGATTCAGCAACAAAACTCCCAACAAAACTATGCTTTAGGTTCCACAAATAACTCACACAAAAAATCTGGGACTTGTGAATTGTAAAAACAAAGTTTTTAACCCTCAAACAGATGGAGAATAAACAAACACACTCAAAATCGTATTCTATTAAAACCAGTGTTTTCTCCACATGAAAAACAGTAGCCTAACAGCCTTTAAATACTCAAATTCAAGGTGGTGACGTATCAGGTAAAAAATGTTCTCGTTCGAACGACATACGATGTCATTTGAACGAGATGCTATCTCGTTCGAACGAGATACGATGTCGTTCGAATGACATCATACTCTATTCTCAAAATCCTTCAGTCTTTTATAAAACTTGGAAACCTCAATTGTTAAGATTGTTTACGAGATCAGCAAAGTTTATCCAAAAATGTTTTTGAAACATTAAAACCTTTACAAAAATTATTTTTCATAAATGGAAAAATATTTTACCTTTCACAAAAGATATCCCAACACTTTTTATGCAAAATGTAAATGGAACTAAAACACATTAACCAAACTTGTCCTTGTTGGGCATGATTGTTGTTGCCGACTTGAAATTCGGATCGTCTTTGAAGATGTGATATTCTCAATTCTTTGACGACTTGTATCGGTATACGACATACTAAATTGATGACGGACAATAATTTCCTTATAAATCTCCCCCTATGTTTATGTCGGTACAAAATAAAAACTTCCGAATTATCAATCTGAAAAATGACCTGTACAAATCTACCCTCCCAAAAACTCAAACACGGAAAGATAAACTGACAAGACTTCAAACTATGCTTCAACAATCAACTTTTCAAATCCCCAAGCCTTTCTCATCAGGGTGTGCAATCCAAACATCTTCAATCGTACCTACACACATAAGACAAAGCAAAAAAAAGGTGACGTATCGAGTTTGAAATGATATAAACCTAAAACATATAAGCATAATCAAATCTCCCCCATACATAAACTCCCCCATAATATCATTATTCGTTCTCCCCCTTTTTATTTGTCCGAATTAGACAAGGAAAAGAATAAATCACATAAAGCAATCGGGGTGTCACGAAAAAACAAGCAAACAAACTATTTTTTATTTTTCAAAGTCTTATACAAAAATAAATAAAAATTGATGTTACAAAAAAAATTACACCATGAATTTATACTAAGATAACCCTAATCGTGGATACGGAATGAAAGGATGTGAATAAATTCGATAGAAAAATCAACTCAATCATAACATATGTGCACGATGCATAAATGTACTCCTAACGAATGAACATAAAAATAGTCCTTAGGTGTTAAAATGTTGAATTTAGATGACATCGTCTTAAATATAAATCAACATGATTTTCACACCAATAATGTCTTAAAACATTTTCAAGACTTTTTAAGGACGTGCAAAGCCGTTTTATTTCTCCAACCAGACTCCCTCATATATATTTTCTTTTTGAGGTGATATAAATTCTCAAACATTGGAGAATTGGTGAATAAACCTAATGGCCACATTATTGGCATATATATCTTTTTATTGCCATGCAATTTTTTCGGGCTCTTTTAAACGTCTTTGGACCCCGGATAATTAAAATTCCTCAATTTTTTAGGTCCAAATTAAACGGCGGTTTAATCGAAAAGGACAAATGTGTACCTTTCATAGCCCTTCACCGTTTATAAAATTCACACAAACTTACGGCAAACGGTAAAAACATGCACACATTTTATTATCTTGTTTTATCGCATTTGGTTCGTTTTAATAGACAGAATTGAGATGAAAACACGTAACCAACATGTGATTTGACAAGAACAAACGTAAAAAAAATCCGTGCATGTGTGCAATAAAGGACACATAGAGCCAATCATGTAGGTAGTGACACTATATCATCTCAAATACTCTAAACTTTGTAAAGCACATGAATGACACAACATATTGTTTCAAAACACTATCAAACAGTCACATGGATATGGCATGAAGTTGTGACTTGGTCATCCTAAGTGTGCATTCATATAAGGTGCAAACAAAATACAAAACTCTTTTTGAATTTTTCAATTTTTTTCAAAAAAAAAAAATCTTTTTGAATTTTTCGAACACTGTTCAGAAACAACCTAGCAGTACCAATGAAATGTAACCAGAAGAAACATGGGACTGCACACAAAATATTATTCCAAGGGTCGTTCGAACGAAATACCTTGTTGTTCGAACGACGGGCGATCTCGTTAGAACGAGAAACCACAAATTTCCCAGATTATTTAGAATGACATGTAGTTTAGTCCAACGAGAAAATTTTGTAAAAAAACAGTTCCTGAAATGGGCAAACATATCCAAAACAATGCTAAAATAGTACTAAAAATAAGAAGAAAAACAAATAAACAACAAATGGTACACACTAGCAATAGGCAAAAGTTAACATCATGAAAATCATCTTATGCTAGCAAAAAAAAGTCTAGACCTCATCCATTAGGTGCGGTGGAGTTTTCCAAAGATGGTGACATCTTTTGAAACAACTCCATCAAATCATGAGAAGTCTTGACCAAAAACTTTACTTGCTCTCGAATATGTGCAAACTCTCTATCATTATGTGCAACCAAAGTATCATGAGTGGGTTCATGTGCGTGAACATGTGTAGGAGCAAAGCGTGACACATAACCCAATTTAAAATAAAATTTCCTAAGGTGTCCTCTTTTTTTGCAATGGGAGCAAACATAAACCGGCCTAGGAATTAATTTTTAAAAAATTCTAGATTGTGTTCTCCTAACGGGAATGGGATGCCTAGGTGGGTTGGGATGAGAAACACGTTAATCAATCACCAAAGTGGGAACCGGATCGGGTGCAACAAAAGATGTGGATGCACCGTCATGACCTTTTCCTATACTCTCATCACCACCTAAAACGGGATTGAGAACCATCTTTTCAACTTTCTTAGATGCGTTCTCTAAAGGGACTTGACCTCCCGGGCACGTTCGAGATCACTCTCGAGTTGGGATACACGTGTCGTCAGACTAGACACCGTGTCGGTCAAGTCACACTTTTCCCTCCTTAAAACTTCCTTCTCTCTCTCCAAATCTAAAGCCCGATGACCTAAATTTTTATTATACTTATTTGTTTTAAAGGTCTCGGTGTACAAATCCCTAAAAGCTTTTTGGAGCTCACCTTCATCTCCACTCTCAAACTCGCTCTCATTTCCACTAGAAACACTTGAGTCATCACCGTCGCTATCATGAATACTATCATCGTGAGGCAAAGTGGGTGTGATCATATGACTCGAAAAAGCTAAAAACTTCCCTTGTGAAGACTCATCTTTCTCATCATCTCCCTCACTATCACTAAGAGTGGCGGGCATGGCTATTTTCTTCCCTATTCTATTAAGCCTAGTAGCACACTCAAAAGCCCTATGCCCTTTCCCTTGACATTCAAAATAAATCATCTCATCTTCTCCACTCTCTTCCTCTTTTTCTCTTTCACTCTCTTTTTCACTGCCCTCTGTGGCCTTTTCTTTCCTTTTAATTTTCTCGAATGACTTTTTATTGAAAGAATTATTTTTGTTCATTTTGAGAAACTTTTTAAAAAAACTTGCAAACAAGGCCACATCGTCAATGCTAAACTCTTCCTCAAAATCAGAGTCATATACCCTCTCTTTCTTTTTCTTTCTGACTTGAGTCTTTAAAGCAACACATGTATCCTTAGCCTTAATGGTTTGGGGAAACATGTTAATCTCATAAGTTTGTAGGTCTCCTACGAGCTCTTCTAACTTAAGTGAATTTAACTTTCCCAACAAATTCAAAACAGTGACTTTAGGAATGAACCGTTTTGGAAGAGATCTCAAAATATTTATAACGACACTCGTGTTATCAATAGGCTCACCTAAATTAAAACTCGTGTTAAAAACGTCCGACGCACGTGCATAAAACTCATCAAAGCATTCAGACTCAGACATGGTAATGGTCTCAAATTGGGTGACCAAATTTTGTAACTTTGATTCTTTAACCGCGTTCGTACCCTCATGTGTCAACTGGAGGACATCCCTGCCTCTTTATATGTGGTGCATGTCATAATTCGGCGGAACTCATCGGGGGTGACGACTCCCGAAATAGAACTCAAACCACGGGAATTAAAATTAGACATTTTAAAATCATCTTCGGTCTAATCCGATACAGGTTTCAAAGAGGTGACGTTATTAGCAGTGACAGTGGGAGGAGTCCACCCTCTTTCACAAAGCAACCAGACTCGTTCATCAATGGCTTTTAACTGGGATTTCATACGAGCTTTCCAATAGGTATAATAGGACCCATTAAAAATAGGCATTCGATTATATAAGTTCTCATTTGGAAACATTGCAATAAACTTTCAAAAATCATATTTTTTTCAAACAAAAATTAATATCACACAAGTTTGCAAAAAATAGGAATACGCGATAAATTAGCGTAACCTGCTCTGATACCAATTTGAAAATATTGTGTGCAATATTGATTCGCAATTTCCAGTTCAGACTTATTTAATTAGATGTCTAAATTAGCTTAAACCAAATACCAATTAAATCAGCCCCTAAACATGCATCTACGTGTCAATTCAAATCTCAAATTAAATCATGCAATGAACAAGCTGATAAATACAAGTTTCAGGAAAAACTCCCCGTAGGGGTAAAAACCTTTTATTACCACTGTAATTTGTAAAGGAACGGTTTACAAATGGATTACAGTGAAAATATAATTTGACTTACGAAATACTCGCAGGTGTCGGTTTGTAGTCGTCAGCCCAGGAACACCGTATCACTCCCTATAACACGCAGTCGATCAGCTCAGTAGCTCACGCAAGTGGCACCTGTGGTCAGTCCAGTACCTTTTCAAGGCACCCATGATTCAGCACCAAAACTCCTAGCAAAACTATGCTTTAGGTTCCACACAATAACTCACACAAAAAAACTAAGATTTGTGAATTGTAAAAACAAAGTTTTTAACCCTAAAAAAGATGGAGAATAAACAAAAATACTCAAAATCGTATTCTGTTAAAATCAGTGTTTTCTCCACATGAAAAGTATTAGACTGACATCCTTTAAATACTAAAATTCAAGGCGGTGATGTGTCAGGTAAAAACTATTCTCGTTCGAATGACATACGATGTCGTTTGAACGAGATGCTATCTCGTTCGAACGAGATACGATGTCGTTCGAACGACATCATACTCGATTCCCAAAATCCTTCAGTCTTTTATAAAACTTGGAAACCTCAATTGTTAAAACTGTTTACGAGATCAACAAAGTTCATCCAAAAATATTTTTGAAACATACCTTTTCAACAACTATTTTTCATAAATGGAAAAATATTTTACCTTTTACAAAAGATATCCCAACACTTTTTATGCAAAATGTAAATGGAACTAAAACACATTTGCCAAATTTGTCCTTATTGGGCATGATTGTTGAAGTCGACTTGAAATTCGGATCGTCTTTGAAGATGTGATCTTCTCAATGCTTCGACGACTTGTATCGGTATACGACATACTAAATTGATAATGTCCATACAGTATAAAATAACTACCCACCCAAAAATAGCGAGTAAACAAGATCAAACACAATAACTTAAAATAAACATCCATCCAATCCAATCAAACCATGCTTTCCCTTCTCTCTAAAATACCCCTACCATCTCCCGCCTTCAACCACCAACCAAACTCTCTGACCACCCTTCTAAACCCCTTATAGATATCTATGACCATCTGTGACACCCCGCTCAAAATAATAACGGGTGGCCAGCCCTATACTAAAATAATCAGGAATCTCAAGTGGATCATTCTCAGCATCTACTAACGATTCTAAAAATATGCGCGGCTAACAACCCATTACCACAAAAAGAGGGTGTCAAAAAAATTTAAAACATTTTATTTAAACCCAAACATGCAACAACTAACCAACAACATAACCCTAAATATGATAAGAGGCACACACATGCTCGAAATAATATAAAAAAGAATACAACACAGTGTACAAAGTAAAATACGCGAATATGATGTCGGGTCACAGACAGTACAATAATCTGAGAAAGAAAATATAAAAGTGCTACTCTACAACACTTGGGTATAAACCCGATATACAAACTGAATCCTAATCTAGATACACAAAAGATAGTAATCGACTATAACAACATGCCGCAACAGTCCGCTACTGCTACAGCTCCACGAATACACTGGATGGATAACATCAATGGCGTCCTTGCGGAGGAACACCTAGAATAATACAATATATATGCACAGCAAGAGAAAATATAAACGGGTCTAAGCCCGAGGTGCGAAAAAAATTTATAGTAAGTGCATTAAAATGCATAATAATTATAAATGCACTATGACATGATTAAAGGGGAGTCGCACTCTCCATAAAATCCAACTCACCTCTCAACGAAAGCGCGCAACTAAACGTATGCACATGATATCCAAATAAATTCCCGAATCTATCTAGGCAAGGTAATCTAACTTAAACCCAATTGATACTCATATAAATTCCATCTAACACATAATCCTTCAATATCTAATATTATCAATCTCAAATATTCGTTCACTTACTTAACATATAAAGTTTACATAAACATTTTCTTACTAGAATTTCCCATATTCTAGTTATGCCATCAATATATATATATATATATATATATATATATGAGTTATTAGCATCCAAGTGCTAAGGACTAAACTTCTCTCAATTCTCAATACTGCACTGCGTTTCGTGCGTGGGATGTCTCGCAAACGGAATCCAAATAAGGAACCCCCTGATACACTACTCCTGGCAGTATTGATTATCAAGATTTAATATGCCCTCAATGCATGACGCGTATAACCCAAAATTCTTATTACCCAATTAATTAATTTTATTATTCCCAATTCTCAACAGTGCACGGCGTTTCGTCCGTGGGACGTCTCGCAAGCGAAATCCAAACAAAGAACCCCCCGATACCTACTCCTTGGCACTGTCGATCGTCGAGATAGATACTAATATAGATAAATAAGCACTAAGGACTAACTTCTCCTCACTCCCAACACTACACTGCGTTTCGTGCATGGGACGTCTCGCAAGCGAAATCCAAACAAGGAACCCCCCCGATACACTACTCCCGGCAATTTTGGTCGTTGAGGTCCATTATGCCCTCGATACCCAAAGTATTATATATACTCGTAATTAATTACTATTTATTTTCTCATAATTGATTCATCACAATTTAAGTCCGGATAAAATCTCTCGGAATGAGATTCAAGCAATCTTCTTATGTCTCTTTACTCTGGAGACAAATATGATATCACATAATCATATAGAATTTGTATACTATTCACACAAGTATAATAATAACCATCCCAACGAGCTATAACTCAAGGATGCAAGTTCTTAATGATATCATCTACCAGGGAATCACTCACATATCATCCTGGGTACCAACGGTCGGAATCTCACACCGCCTTGGCAAAACAACCATAACACAACGTACGGGAAGCGGTCATAGTTCCTCCCCTAAATTGAGACAAAACATACCCACCACGTCTCACCCCTAATAAAAACTATCACACAATAATAAATGGACGCTATGACCTGGGGAATATCCACACCCTGCTTCTCATACCCCTCACCCTCATCGCGCAACTTCTCGCAAGGAGGGGGTATGCTTCAGTTACATATATATATATATCATACACACAAGATATACATACATCATCACATTATAAAATTGTATACCATCACGCCAAGTATATATATCACACTATTTACATACTCTTATTACGCTCTTGGGAGTAAATGAAACAATATCATTATTTAGTATATTTTACTCTCGATATACTATTCGTCAATAACTCACATAACTTCCCCACTTAGTATACACTATACTATTTCTCACTTGAAGTTCACACCTCATTTCTATTTACGTTAAGGATATTCCCTATAACCATATGCACATCGATCGGCATTTCTCATTTATATGAAACATCTCCCAAGTTAATTAGCATTAAGGATATTTTCTATATCCGTATGCACATCAATCTGCATTTATAATTTTCAATCCATAATATAGTCCAATCCGTCACATGAACCTTTGAATTTATCCCATTTGGTATTTAATACTAAAATCCATTATCATTAAGCGCATCCTAACTCTCGCTTATAAGCCCATAATTATCTCCACATAGAATTCTTAATGATAGTGGTAATCCCCACTTTGTTGATACGATATTCCCTAATCGGTATTCTCTCGAATTAAGTCAATATGACTACAACAATTTCCTATAAGGGAAACTCACTAAAAGTCTCCAAAACACACTTCTCATAACTCCTATAGAGGTTCCCAATCGACAAACTCAAACGAAACTGGACGAAACTCACTCCAAAAAAATCTCTCAAAATAGCCTCATTTTCGAATCGATTCGGCCCCTCCGAATCGATTCGGTCTCACAGCGAATCGATTCGGCCCCAGCGAATCAATTCGGGCCCAAAGACCTGTAAGTCTGCTTCCTACTGAATCAATTCGAAAGGTGCGAATCGATTCGGTTTGGTCAGCAAGCTACGAATGGGTTGTTTTCTCCATAAACCCAAAATACCCAAAAATCATTTTAATCATCTTCTAACCCTTCCTCATCAATCCAGCATATATATAACATCAAAATTCATTGTATAACTCATCCCAACCATTTTATAACCCCCAATCCATATATACACATTAAATATAAGATTTTACCCAAAATCTAGGTTTAAACATTTTAACCCAAAATCCATAATTTTATTAACAAATCATGAAATAAAGGATACACAACAATTATTTAGCAAGTTTAATCACTTGCCTCAAGTTCGTAGGGTCTGAATCCTCCTCGAGATCGCGTAATGGCCGGAATTCCCACTTTTCTCCTCTTGTTTCTTCTTCTTTTCTTCTTCTCTCTATTTCTGTCTTTCTTTCTCTTTCTCTCTAAGGAGAATTGTTTCTCCTGTAGGCTTAATAAGGCTTGTCTCCAAAAATACACAACTTTAAATGATAATACACACTTTTAAATGACTCGGTAACTTTAATTCGAGCCAAACGAACCCAAAATATTTCGAAACCCAAATAGACCCCAAGTACAGTCATTTCGACTTTCTCGACCCTTCCGGAAATAATGGCACACTCAGAATCGTCATACGAATCACTTTCTAACATCTTCAAATTTTGACCTCAAATGCCAATTTAATTATCCTCCAATAAAAATAATATTTATTTCTTCCAAAAATACATAAATTATTGTCTAAAAAATCTCGGGTTGTTACACCATCTCAGGTCTCCCCTCTGCAACGGATGGCAATTCTTTGCCACATTCCTCCTTATCTCGTCTTACTGTAGTTCATGGTAAGTCAGTTTCCCTCCCCCCACCCCCCTTTCCGCTTTGGTCTCTGAAACCATGCAACCTTGCGTTGAGAAAACCTTGAAAACCATGCCTTTAGTTCCCTACAATGCTATTGAAGTGCCTCTCATTCCTTTTCTTACACCGAATGGTGCTAATGAGGGTTCTTCCAGTGAAAATGAATGTGAAGAGGGCCAAGTTATTGCTTCTAACGCAAGCATCTCCAGGGATAACAAGAATATGAGGAGAATCCAGGAAGTTAATGATGAAAATAACACCTATTGAGATTTCTTTTTGAGTAAAGGTTTATCCAATGAAGATGTTATGAATTTCAGAATCTCTGGTGATCAGAAAGAGGGTGGTGCTCAACCACCAAAAGAACCGGAGATGACTTATGGGTCTAACTCAGCCAGAGGGGATGTTAGTATCTCTGGGCTCAATGGTACCTTTATGGGTCTTATTTGGTAGAGCAGGGAAAGGTGTCAGGTGATCTCGCCCTTAACAATACATCCCTTACCTTGTTAGCTAATATGACTGGCCCAGCTCATGCGGGGAAGTATGACGGTGCAAAATAGGGTTTGAAAACTCCTATCCATCAAAACATAAGCATGGCCCACAAGGAGAGGACTCTGTGGCTACAA
The DNA here is from genome assembly GCA_949130495.1 of Sambucus nigra. Taxonomy (NCBI): domain Eukaryota; kingdom Viridiplantae; phylum Streptophyta; class Magnoliopsida; order Dipsacales; family Adoxaceae; genus Sambucus; species Sambucus nigra. The sequence goes on from OX422210.1 coordinate 663,815,770, forward strand.
AGAAGAAGAAACCTAAACTCAGACTTACATTTTACCAACCTGAGGTGGTGGATTTCATCATTACTATCAAACCCCCTATTGAGGTGGCTAGTGGTGGTCATGGGCGATGGGAGAACAACATGGTTGGGTATATCCTAGGGAAAAAACTCCATTTTTCCCTTGTAAACAATGCAACAAACAGATTGTGGGGTAAGTGTGGGATAACCAAGGTCATAGCTCATGATAATGATTTCTTTTTCTTCCTTTTTTATAACCCTACCCAACGTGGTGAGATACTATATAATGGCCCAAGACACTTTGCTGGCATTACCATCGTTCTAAAGAAATGACAACCAAACTTTAATTTCAATAAAGAAACTATGAAGAAAATACCCACTTGAGTGAAATTTCATGACATTCCTGTCCAGTTGTGGACTGAGGAAGGGCTCAGCTACATAGCCAACTCGATTGGTCTTTCTTTATATGCTGATGTTGTGACTGAAGAAATGAATAGGATCACCTACGCACGTATTTGTATAGAAGTTTATGCCAAAGAGACCTACCCAACCAACATTAATGTTATAATGGAAAATGGTATTGTTGCTTCGGTGAAAATTAATTTTAATCCAAGCCACCTTCGTGCCCAAGCTATCTTGTGTTTGGACATAGTCTCGATAGATGCCCCAAAGATAAAGGAGTTGTTCAACCACATGCCATAACCACCCCAGCCATTAAGAGTAAGAGTACATATGGGGAATAATGGACACAGGTCCCCAAGAAGAAGAACTCCATAGCTAACTTAGTTTATGACATGGGGGAACCATCAGGAACCAAAGAGAAGATATTAAGGGAGGATAATAAGGAAGTGCAGCTAGAGAATCCATCCCTTCAAGAAGCCACTCCCACCATCATTGTGTCTAACTCTTTCAGTGTAATGGACAATGATAGTGAAGTTGATTTTACCCCTGAACCTAATGCCCTGACTAAAAGAGTTAAGGTTGTTGATGAACTCACTAATAAACATAAGGTGGAAGTGGAAAATGTGGGTACCACTAGTGGGAAGAGTAAGAAGAAGGGGGAGGGGAACAAATTTAAATGATCAAATTAGGCTCGTGGAATATAAGGGGTCTCAACTCCCCTCATAAATAAAGGGAAGTTAATAAGTTAATAAGGGACCACCACTTTGATTTGGTGTATTTGCTAGAAACAAAGGTTAGAAGGAACAATTTTAATACTGTTAAGAATAACTGTTTCTTTCATTGGGAGTGCTTGGATAATTACCAAGTGAGGTGGGAGTAGCTAGAATTATTATGGGATGGTACCCCAACTGTGTGGCTGTGAGTTTAGTTCAGTCTCATTCCTAAGCGGTGCTGAGCAAAGTGGATATCTGTGGGACCAATTTTTGTTTTTTCGCTTCCTTCATATATGGGGAAAATGTCCCAAATTCTAAACCTTCAATTATGGGACTTTTTGAGACTTAACTATGAGAGTGTTAATGAGCAACCTTGGTTGATGATGGGGGACTTTAATGTGGTTAGATCGCATGATGAAAAGAGAGGCATTCGTGGCATTGATAGGGTTGCATCTGCTGAGTTCAATCAATGTGTTAATGATCTTCAGGTTGATGACATAATGACTAATGGGTTATGGTTTATGTGGAATAAAATAGAGTTGGGCAGTGATAATGTACAATCAAGGTTGGATAAAGTGATGCACAATGATGCGTGGGCCTCTAAGTTTCTTGAGTCACAAGCCAGCGTACTTCCTCATGGGGTATCAGACCACTGCCCTATCATCATCTTATTTTCTTCCAGGAACTGAAAAGACCTAAGACATTTAAATCCTATAACTTCTGGATGGCACATGATGACTTTCATGAGGTTCTTATTGAATCCTAATTGAGGATTATATGGGGAATCCTATTGTGAGACTGAGAAAAAAGATGAGAAGATTCAAGGCTAACTTGAAAGAGTTTGATAAAAAGTTCTATAACCACTTATCCAAAAGAGTGGAGGAGGCCAAAGCTTTGTTTGTATGAGGTTCAGACTATGTTGGATAGTGAAGGGGGCAATACTGATATTCAAATTGAGGAGAGACACAAGATAACCAAGTACCTTGAGCTAAGAAATGAGGAGTCCAATTATAAGCAGCACTCAAAGATCAACTGGCTCCAATTAAGGGATGGAAATAACACTTTCTTCCACAAGAAGGCTAATCAGGACACTACTAAAAGGAAAATTATTTGTATTGATGATGAAAATGGGGTTAGAATTGAAGGAAGTCAAAATGTGGCCAATACTGCAGTAGATTATTTCAACAACCTACTTGGTAATAGTAGTCCATGTGAGGACCCCTTTCCTATTCTTAATGAAGTGGTTTGTAAGAGATTAATTGATGATCAGGTTACTGCTTTGGATAGTCCCATTATTGGTGAGGAGATTAAGGATTCCATCTTCTCTATTGGGTCTGACAAGGCCCCTAGGCCTGATGGATTTAATGCCTTTTTCTTCAAGAAGAACTAGGATGTGATTGGGTGTGATATGATTGAGTCTATTTCTTTCTTCTTCCAATGAACCTACTTTCCTAGACAATAGAACTGCACTGCTTTGGCCCTCATACCTAAGGTTCCTTCTCCCATTGGTATGCAGGACTCTAGGCCTATCTCATGTTGTAACTCCGTCTACAAGTGCATCTATAAAGTTGTTGTTAATAGGATGAAGCCCACCCTCTCTTCTTTTATTAACCAAAGTCAGGCTACCTTTGTGAAAGGTAGGACTATTTTTGATAATATTTTATTGCTTCGAGAACTTATGAGGAATTACCATAGAGTGATCAGCCCTCCTAGATGTACCTTGAAAATTGATGTTTTAAAGACCTATAACACTGTGAATTAGGAGTTTTTATTCAATCTTCTTGTGCACATTATTTTCACCCTTAAGTTTGTTAGTTGGATTAAAAAGTGTATTACCACCACCAGGTTCTCAGTTAGTTTGAATGGGCAACTTAATGGATTCTTTGAGGGTAAGAAAGGATTAAGACAAGGGGACCATCTCTCCCCTTTCTTATTCCTATTTGTTATGGACACCTTCTCCTGTATCATGGATAAGGCTAACATTGATCCTAACTTCACTTTCCATCTAAAATGCAAGGAAGTGGGGTTAAATCATTTGTGCTTCGTGAATGATTTGATCATATTTTGTAGTGGGGACTCTTCATCTTGTACCATTGCTAAGAGTGTTGTGGTCACTGTCCTTAAGCCCAATCAAAATAAGAGCAGTTTTTATAGTTTTGGCACTGATGAGGATGGAACGATTCTTTTAGGGGAGATATTAGGCTTCTCTCACATTAGCCCTCCTTTCTTGTACCCGGGAGTTCCTCTTATTACTTTTATTCTAAAGGCAGAGGATTGTGACAGGTTGATTGACAAGATTACGGCTAGGATTGGGTGTTGGGCAAATAGATTCCTAAGCTACGCAGGCAGGCTTCAGTTCATAAAGTTAGTCCTATTTAGTATCCAAGTGTACTGGTTTAATCTTTTCATTTTGCTCAAAGGGGTTATTAGGAGAATTCAGCAGTTGATGAATGATTTTTTTGTGAACTAGTTCTGACACTAGGCACACTGGGGAAAACGTGGCTTGGAAAGACCTGAGTAGTAGTTTTTAGGAGGGGGTTTAGGCATCAAAAGTGTGGAGAAGTGGAACAGTGTTGCCATATTGAAGTTGTTGTGGAACTTATGTAGCAAAAAGGATTGTTTGTGGGTCAAGTTGTGTAATGTGTATAAGCTGAAGAATAGGAATATTTAGGCCATCCCAATTCCAAATTATACCATTTGGAGTTGGATAAAGATGATGCAGATAATACACCTGGGCAGACCACTCATCAAGACTACGATTGGAAATGGGGAGTATACATTTGTGTGGTATGACAACCGGTACCCTTTAGGTCCATTACAGGCTCTCTATGGGGATAGGGTCATATATCATGCAGCTAGCAACCACAAAGCCTTGGTGGCTGATTATGTTGATGTTAATAGATGGATATGGCCCCTCCATAGTTACTTGGGAGTTGTTGGAAATTAGAAATGATGTCATGCCTTGTATTAGGAAGGGAATAAGTTATGAGGTGGTTTGGACTCCCAATCATTTGGGCTTCCCTATTGGTTCTGTATTTGAGGAGTTATCCCCATCTCGTCCTCATTTTAATTGGCAAGAGTTGGTGTGGAATAAGAACAACATCCCTAAATGTGCATTTAGTTTATGGATCTTATGAAGGGATGCTCAATATACGAGGGATAAACTATTTAGTTGGGGCATATCATAGAGCAATTGGCGCTGCAACTGCAGTATACGGGTGGAGACAAGTGCACACTTGTTTAATGAATGTACTATTGCTGAAGATGTATGGAAAGAGATAAGATTCAAAAAATAGGAGTACAGAGAAACTTTAAGCTGGGATAATGAGTTGGTTAATGCTATTTCCAGTTATGGTGGGAATAATCTTAATGATAAAATCAGATGCATGTCCTTTTCCACCACTATCTATTGTTTATGGTTGGAAAGAAATGCGAGACTCTTCAATGGTAAGGCCAAAAGCACGGTAATGATTGTAAAAGATATTGAGGTTATGGTTAGAGATAAAGCCTTGACATGGAAGAATGGGAGGAGAAGCTATGTGAATTGGATGGCTTGTAAGAACTGGGGTATCCCAGATAGTGAGTTAGCTTAGAGTTGTTGTTTTGAGTTTGGCCTTGGACCTGTAATGTATGGTTGTTTTCCTGGTGGGTATACCTCCCAAGAGTGTGGTTGAGTTTTGTCCTTTGCTCTTAAATTTATTCCTTTATTCTAATATACATAATTTTTCCCCAAAAAATACAATAACTTAGTACAACCGCTCTGATACCAATTTGAGAATGCAAAATAATTGCAAAGGATTATTTCAACGAAAAATTTGCAATACCAGTTCTAAATATGCGAAAGCGACTTATAAACATATTTTATCTGGTTTATTCTAAGTATACAACTATGTGATAAAAGAGATAAATCAAGCCACGCAAATACGACAAGGCCAAGTTTTAGAGAAACAAAAAAAAAATTAGGGTAAAACCTTTATTTCACTGTATAACGTAAATCGTAACTTACAAATACTACGAAATCTGTAATGAATCTTCCACGGAAAACTCACATAGACCACATCCTAAATTAGCAATGATTTCCTCAAGAACCACAATGGACATCAACCCTCCATCATCAGCCTTCGTCTTCAGCAATGAATCTCCGCAGGTATCACAAGTCAGTAATGGAGTGCCTCTCCACCAAGGTGTATGCAATAGATACAAAACTTTCTAGGGTTATAAACTAATTCACAAGAATAATATTCAAGGATGCTTTGTTGTGAATTAAAATAGTGCTTAGGAACACAAAACTTGAAGAACTTTTGCACCAGATATGCAGTAACGTTTTCCTTAAAAGCCTTAAACAAATTGAATCATGGAACATGTATTTATAAAGACTTGAGTCGACGACGGCGTTCGAAAGAGATGTCAACGTTGTTTAAATGACATTAGATGTCGTTTGATCAGGGGATCTCATGACATTAGATGTTGTTTGAACGACCTAAAAATAAAAATAAAATTATTTTCAAAACTCCGCCTACAAGTCTTCCAAAAACATATTTTTCGAAAAAAAAATTTGTTTGTCCTTTTGATGAAAAATAAACGTCCCAAATATCATTCCATGAATTAATTCAAACTCTAAATTCATTTTATACCTTTTGGGATGTCGGGAAGTCTTTAAACTTGGAGATGCTTGAGTTCGGTTGGTTTTAACAATGCATGACTATTTGTAATGGGATACGCCAAACTAGCCTAATGATATGCTATGAACAATTACAGAAAAAATGTTCTTACAAGCATAAGTGACATCTACTTTGGTGATGATTTGTGGATTCATATTTTTGATCTCCCTTGTGCACGGAAGACATTCAAGCTAGAATCTGAGGAGGTTTTGACCAGCCTACTGAATAGCTATGAAACCCTATGCGATATACCCCAGTACTAAACAGACTTCAAATGTTCCCTGTCAGTGAGACCTTGGGATCAAGAGAAAATTTGTTCGGTATCCTAAGAGGGTGAACGAAAAGAGTGAGGACGCTCATTGGTAAATAGACTTCTGGGAAGACGGCTTTTCAAAAGTACGAACTTTATCCGGGGAGTGACTTCTCAAAAGTATGAACCTCTCCTTTAGGGAGAGGAGACTTTTCTGATGTACGAACGTTCCCTTGGATAAAGTGACCTTCCTAAAGTATGGACCTCTTTCAACTAGTTGCTTTTAGGATCCCTCGAGGGTATAGGGTTTGAATAATATGAAAATCAAGACTATATAGTGAGTGATGTAAATAGGTAATCTTTATTTTTTACATACTTTAATGTTTAATTTTATCGCTAGGTCATTCGCGTGGACCTATGTGTTTGGTAAAATGTTAAATCATGTACATGGGGACCTAAGCACGTATCTACGTTATGAGGAAATCTAAAACTAAGGCCTCTAAACAGTTCTGAAATTGATGTAAAGTATGTATGCGAGAGAGTAATATAAAGCATAGTATAAAGGAGGCATATAAATAGTTCAGTTCTCTTGATTTCTCTTTGGTGGAGTCACTATTCTGATGTATCCAGTGAGGTCTAACTATGATGCATAATGTTTCATTCCAATAAAAGAAAATTTGGCCCTAATGGAGATGCCATTGTGGCTTTACGTGCCCTGAGCGAGCTACGCGATGATGATGATGCGCCCAAGGGGAACTTCGTCACGAGAATGCGAGTAGTGCTTGTCTCTAACTTCCATTGCATCCCTATGAGGTTAGGTTATCAATTCGACATTGGGTGTCAATGATTTTACCCCTGGATGTAGTCTGATGCCATGTCCAGATTTAGTGCACGCCCCTTTGCTAAGTGTGTCTTTCACGTAGAAAGAAGGGGGTTTCGCAGAGTCGCCAGTTTGTTTTATATAAAAACATACAAAATATTCGGGCTATCCTTTTTGGGTTAACCTAAAGCATGTTTTAAAGTCCGTGGTTGGTCCAAAGATTCTTATTGCGCGGGTTCGGGAACGGGGTTACAATTGGGGAAGGTTTTAGGCACCTCACTTGTTCTATATGCTTCATTAATTCTATGCTTATTATTGCTCTTTACATTGATTGATTACTTTTTAGTTATTTTATAATTTTTTTAGAGACCTTAGTATAAGGGTCCTGTGAAAAATGTAGATAGGTGCTAAGTTAGAAAACAGTGTAAGTGAGAGGTATAAGAATGTCACTTAACATGTGCAGGTACACAAGATTTACTTGTGCATGACTCCGTGCTTTTGTAGTATATAACATATGGCCGTTATCAAGTATTTAAGTGTGCGAGAAATCTCGACTTGTATAACGAGTGGTCGTTACTGTATATGTAACTGGGCGAGGGAGCTCGGCTTTTGACATAGTTTGATATCTCATTCATATTTGTGAGGAGAGATAAAAAGGTGAGGGATGGGTGCATCTCTGTTGTAATTAGTGTATACATGTTTTCACGTTTGTATGCAGGTATATGTTTGGGAGGTTCCATCTTGAGAAAGTTCGATATCTCGTTTGCAGTTTGAAAAGGGTAATGTAGAAAGGGGAAGAGATAGGTGCATATCGATGGGATAATATATCATAAGACATATTATCGAGGCTCGGTTCACAAGAAGAACTCGATATTACGTCTACGTACCTAAGAGGACTCGGGATCAAAGCCAGTGTAGTTCACTGAGAACGGGGTTGGATAATTTATAGGGATGGGACTAGAGATGGAAGCATCCCCGAGAAATAATACGTCGAAAGACATATTATGAATCTTAGGCTTCACGAGTTTATCTCGGTATAATGCCTACGTACCCAAGGACACTTGGGTTCAAAGAGAATATAGTTTAAGCAATGGGGTTTAATATATATAGGGGTATAGGACTATAGATGGAAGCATCGCTAGGAAATAATAAGCCGAGAGATGAATTGTGAGTCTTGGGCTTCACGAGTTTAGCTCAGTATAGCGCATACGTACCCAAGGAGGCTTGAGATGAAAGTCAACTTAGTTCACCCAACGGGGTTTAATATATATAGGGGGGTATAGGAATAGAGATGGAGGCATCCCTAGGGGATAATACGTCGAGAGACATATTATGAGGGCTTGGTTTTACGAGTTTAACTCGGTATAGCGACTACGTACTCGAGGAGGCTCGGTATCAAAGCCAACGTAACCCAGTGGGGTTTAATATATAGAGAAGTGTAGAGCTAGAGATGGAATCATCCCTATGCAATAATATGTTGAGAGTTGTATTATAAGGCCTGGGCTCCATGAGTTTATCGGTATAGTGCCTACATATCCAAGGATACTTGGGATTAAAGCCAACGTAGTTCACCCACGAGGTTGATAATATATAGAGTTATAAAACTAGAGATGGAGGTATCACTAAGGGATAATACGCCAAGATATGTATTATGAGGCTTGCGCTTCAAGAGTTTAGCTTGGTATAGCACCTACATACCCGTGGAGGCTCGGGGATCAAAGCCAACATAGTTCACCGAACAAGTTTGATAACATATAGAGTTATAGAACTAGCTAGGGAGGCATACCTAAGGGATAATATGTCGTTAGACTTATTATGAGGCCTATGCTTCACAGTTTAGCTCGATATATCACCTATGTTCTCGAGGAAACTCGCGATCAAAGCCAACGTAGTTCACTCAATGGGTTTTATAATATATAGAGTTATACAACTAAAGATGTAGGCATCCATAGGGGACAATACGTCTGGAGACGTATTAGGAGGCTTGGGCTTCACAAGTTTAGCTCGGTATAGCGCCTATGTAAACAAGGAGGCTCGAGATAAAAGCCAACGTAGTTCACCCAACAGGTTGGTGTAGCCAACGGGATACCGAGTATACAAGGTACAGTGGTACGATATTTATGTAGCCTAGTCCTTTATATAGAATTTCCATTATGTTGGATGGATATATTTATATGTTAAAATAATACGTTGATCAAATGTCAAAGTTTGAAAAGTATTGAAATAAAAACACATTTTGGGGTGCCATGCAGAGACGGGGCTTTGTTCGCTCAGAGGAGTGGTGAGTGTAGACAAATTTTAGACTTTGGCATGCAAATTTTTGCGTTGAATGCAGCTCAATGGCACTCTCGTGAGAACGTATTTTGAAAAGTATGTTTTTGCGTTTGTATTTTGAAATCATGGCATTTGATTTGTATTGTTTTAGCATATGAGCATGTAATTTTGTGACACGGGTTGAGGTGTTGGATTATAAACTAGGCTTAAACAAATATAGACACTGTAAATTGCATACCTGTTCCACTAAACGATGGTCAAGTTAGAGAGGGGTACACAAATATGTACAGTTTACGACAATATATATATGTGGAGTGTTGCCCCGAAATTTGGGCATAGGTTATTTACCTTCGATGTGAAAGTCGACTTTTCTGCTTTGGGTGAAGCCCCACTTTTTGGTGCCTTTTAGTTGGAAAGAACTTCGGCTAAAAGTGTTGATTTTTGAGGAATTTATATGGAGTTTGACTCTATTTTTCTCTCTGAGCTGACTTTTCAGGAGTACAGACCTCTTTTTGGGCGACTCCGCAGAAGTACGAGCTTTTCCTTTTGCAAAAAGGACTTTTTTGAAATACAGACCTTCCGAACTTCTCTGAAAATAAACTCAAGTATCTCAGGTGCTAGAGATTAAGAAAGTTAGGAAACCAAATCAACGTTGGGTTTTTATCTTCGGATTCAGAGTGGGATGCTTTGAAATGGTGTATGGGGACCTCTATTTATTGGTGTTTAGGAGGGAGTTTTTACTGATCGGCTAAAGGTTTAGGGCTGCTAATTTTTTATCAATGGCCGAGAAAAGATTTGGATAATATATAGTGTGAGAGGCCTTCGACCGATCATATAAAGCCTTTGGGCAATTGGACATTATTGGGTAAGCCTTTAATCGATCGGCTAAACGCCCCAGAGGGGTTGTTTGTTGGTTGTTTAAATGGATTAAGTAGGCTTTTGTTTTTTTTGGTTATTTATACTTTTGCCCCATATAATCAGGTTTCTTCAATTTTTGACACTCGGAACTTTAGTGCAGGTTTTGAAAGTTCGGTTTTCTTGAGATTTTCCCAGGGTATGTACCTGGAGTTTATTTAGAACAGGATGAGGCATCGTGGGACCTTGATTACAAATCGAGGTGTCCACAGCGGCGCAAATAAATTATTTTATATGCAATACATTCTTCCCCCTGATAAAGGAATTTCGTTATCGAAATTAGCTAAAGAATAACATCAAAAGGTAATCAATGCAAATATCATAGGCTTATACAAAACTAGACCATACCCATATCATAAGATAAAAGAAAGGCTCTCGCATGCCTATCATAGCATACTACGACTAGGGAGCCCATACATCCAAAACTGTAAATATAAAACTAACCTGTTATAACGTGGTTTCGATTCTCAATCAAGGATGCACCGGTTGGGTCCGGGTGATAAGTTAAACATGGTGATCCAAGTTGCCTACGTATTCGTTTGTAGGACAGAATCAAACTCCCCAAGCGTAGTTCCCAAATTTTACTAAAAGAATTTAGAGAAATTATAGGTTAGAAATTATCTCACAAGTATTTTCACACTTGGGGAATTTCTCTCAACCAAAGTCTAATAGAATTTGATATTCTAGTTGTTATTATCTTACAATAAAATACTTCCAAAACCTTGTATTTATACCCAAAGATTTAGAAATTTAATTTATTCCAAATTAAATTAAATTCCCAAAAATGACTAATTAATGGTTAATGGTGAAATCCTATATGCCCCGTTAATGTCTTAATCACTTACCTAACTTTGGTAAAGCCAAACTTACCAAGGTAAACTAACAAAAGTGTACCTAGCTTTGGTAAATGGTAATAATATAAAACTAAAAATTTTACTTATCCTTGAATTGCATATTAATCCTTAATGGGTATGAGAATTTTATCTCCTACAAAAATTCTCAAGTAGAATTTATACTCTTAACCCGATATGTTTGTAACCTTAAAGGTTCATACTTTTTAGTTTACGGTAACTCATCTATTACTCCGGAAAAGAGTTAAACCAATAATCGTTAATAACATGTAGGTGTATATTATGACTTATGCTACGATTGTGTGAATAAATTCTTCATCTATTCTGAACCTTGTTTGTTAGCAGTTTCCATACACTCCAATCCTCCTATCATCCCAATATTCATATTTTTTTTCCTAAACTGTCGATCCATAAATCAAATCTCTGCTTTCTTTTAATTTATACTATTTGAAAATATTCGTTTAAAAACAATTATTCTAATCATTGTCAATACCTCGGCCAAGGATTTAATTAGGGTATTGATTAAAGTAGCCAACATTAAATAAAATCTCTTTCTGCTAAGTGTGATAGATTCCATATAATCCTTTATATAATATGAGAATAACCCCAACTTTACTCTTGTTATAATCATATAAAAGGATCATAGTTTGTTAAGTAGAATCAAATGACTACCTAATATATACAAAGTATACATGATGTCTCAGGTCTAAGGATTATATATACAATTGTAACTATAAAATATATCCATTAACATATTTTTTACTTATTTAAATAAGGAAATCATAGCGTATGTTATCACTAATTCAAAAAACAATGTCCAGTTGTGTTTCTGGCTTGGAACAACTTACTAGAATAGGAAACTCAAGTGAACATCTCCCGATCATAATTCAACCATTATGATTCATCACACTCTATAATATTTTAATGGACATAATCATAAATATCATATTTATTATTTACTAATTATGATTATATAAAACTTACCTTATATTTTTATTTAATAACAATTGATCAATGAACAATGTATTATATATATATATATATATATATATATATATCCCAAATACACAATACAAGATTGACTTTTGGGCATATATACAATGTGACCACACACAACTTGATGTATCCGAGGGCATCCTTATCCATAGAGAGTCCTTCAAATAAATAAATTATTCACGTCATAAATGTAGTCACAAGCATATCACATACAATAGGTATTCTCGCACTAAAAATCAAAACCTCATTATCACATTCACTAAGTAAATTCAAAATAGGGATTTGCCACTGCCCAGAAATATATAACATAATGCATAAATCGTTCACGGAATCCATCACTCGCTAGGGGGCTCCTATACCTCATAAATGGGTAATACAATGTCGGGGGCACTCACATGTCCACAACTATCAATATATATATATATATGGGGAATACACATATAATCTACCTATACTCAATAAATCGCATAGTCACTTCCATATGGGATGGCGTCTCTCACCGCCAAAGCCATATCCTAGTGAACACCAAACCATAATCAATGGGATTGCATTAGTGCCAATCCACAAAATAATGATATAACTCTCGATAAAACACTATCCCCCAACAAGTTACAATATTACCCAACACCGAAGGAGTAGGTTAATAGCCAATCTAAAATCTCCACACGACACATGTGCTCACTCGACCCATGCATATACAAACAACAACACAAAATTAGAGGTACCCTAATGTAACACCCCGCCTAATTAAATATCGGGTGATCAGTCCTTTATTAAATTATAATCAAGGTGAACGGTTGGTTTATTCTTAGCATCACTGTCGCAAAAATAAATTTTCCAATTTAAACACCCTAAATAATTAAGCTAAGTGTCAAAACCATTTTTAAAAAAATTATTTTAATTTTATTAAATCCAATTATGAAAACCTTTAATAAGTAACAGTTTAAGATTCACACAATTATTAAGACTGGAATTAAACACCCATGAATTTAGTCATTCAGATAATCCAATGCCAACTTTAAAACTACAAAGGAAAACCATCCTGATAGAAATTAAATCCCAAAGAGTAAAAATACTAAAGATAAATGAACACAATCTCTGACAAATTCAATTGAATAAGGAAACGGGCGACACAAGCCCTAACTAATCAGAACTAGAATGAGAGTAGATTCAACAACAAGGTCGTCTAGGCAATGTCATGCAACTCCCACATAAGCTGCAGCGCGTCCGGTCCAAAGAATCTACGCAAGACGCGCCTGTGACTGGGCACCTGAAATATATACATATATATATACAAGAAAAAAGAGATAATAGGAAACGGGTCAGAGCCCGAGTGTAAAACAGTTTAAAATTAGTTTAGCAAGTATTTAAAATGCTTACCGGATAATGCAACAACCATGTTAGTATGTGACACTCTCTTGAGATTTCTCACCTCTCATCTAGTGTGCACACCTACCGTACTAATAAATCTCATCAATTTCCCTATCTTATTCTCCATAAGGTTTTATCATGTCAAAAGCAAGGTTATGATATTTACTTTAGGAAATCATTCTCTTCAAGATTTCTTAAGGTATTTAAAACAACTCATTATCGTTATAAAGTTCCTGAACACTTATAATAAAGTTGAAGCATTTATTCATTACTTATCTACTTATACGCACAGTAGAAAGTTCCCATATAAATATACGTGTATATATTAGTCACACATATAATACATATACTAACGGCACCCCACATAAGATCTATGGTGCTGGCATACTCTGCTATCAAGTCCCCGTATCACACAAACTAAGGGAAATACTAGTTCGGAATCACTCTCGAACTGTATTAACACAAAACACATACAAATGGAGGCGAAGCATAGTTCCAAGCCACTAAGAGGTCAGCACATATCCTCACGTCTCTTAGGACCGTCTGACTATCAATCAGATAGCCTGTACTAAGGAGTCCTATATTCTAGGGTACAAGTCAATATCCCCCATAAAGGTCCCATCGAGATAAGACTGTCCCGGAGCATAAACCTCCGTGATAGCAAGTAGCGCAGGCATTATTTTTTTTTACACAGATACATAATATATGCACAGTCACACAGTCATATATGTATTTATTCATATTTTCCAAATTAGGTTCACCCACGACCCATAATTATAATTATTCGTTGTTAGCACATATTACTCAATTATCTCGCATAACGGATTCGTCTCTTTTATTCTCATTTATAATTTATTTCATACTTACTTCTCATCTCTCGAAGTATTCTATCTCACTAAGTATAATTTCAGTAGGTATACTCTTACTTACCTTTTGGTATAAGTCTTAATTATGATTATCTCACTCTCGTGATATTCAGGGTAAACTCATCGTCCCAAATATTTAAATCATTACACCTAAACAACTCCCAATAATTTTGTACTATTCTGGGTTCCTCGGATACTGATTTTCCTCACTCAAATTAATCGTTCACTAAAATAGGGGCAAATAGGAAATTCCCTAAAAATTAGAAATCTCGCTTGAACCAGAATGGATCTCGCTCGAACGACTTCCACGTGTCGCTCGAACGACTTCGCGCGACTATGCGCGAACTGGACTGTTTTGTCTTCAACCTTTGGCAGCCTCGTTTTTCACCATTTTTAAGCTTAAAAACCTCTACAGTTTAATCCCCAACGTCTCATCTTCAATCCCAATCAATAATAACATGGTTATATATCATTCATAACCTCTTAGAATCATTAATTCTTTAAAAATCATTAAGATTATATGAAATCCCCAAATTATTTCATAAGAACCCTAGTTTCCAAATTTTCAATTAAAGAACTCAACCAGCCTCAATTCGTTCATCAATATTATTTCCAATTTCGTGATAAAACCTCTATATATGATCAAAATTCAGGCTACATAGATTCTCCCTACAACACATGCGATTTTTCTTCTAAAACATATAATTCTTCAAATAAAATATATGATCCTCATTCCTAGACTAACATGGAGGGAACATTAACTAGAAATCAGCAAGATAGATACCTGCCTGGAAATTTTGTTTCTGATTTGTGGAAGAAAGTGGTGTGGTTGTGTTCCTCGTCGCGCGATCTACAATTTGGCGGTGACGGCGGTGCAAACGGCGGAATTTTTGGCTTAGAACTCCTTGAAAAGCTTCTCCACTTCTTCTCTAATGGTCGTTCTTTGGTTTTGTTTATGTTAACCCTAGATGACAACCCCTAACATCTGATATATCCTTGGTAAATTCGTGGGTTTAATTACCCAAAAATATGAAATGTCCAAAACACCCTCCCGAGATGCTAATTAGGCCTAAAAACGCCCCGAGACCCAAACTAAACCTCCGGGTACATTATTTTGACTATCTCAACCCTTCCGAACACATTGGCACACTCAAAACGACCATACGAGTGACTTATAATTTATTCACCTTTAATAATCATAATTTAGTCCTGACACGATACAGGCGCGTCCGAACTTAAATTTCCATAATTATCATTTTATTCACTCGTGACAATTTTTATAAAATCAATCTTATATATTACTTTACTCATTTAGTAATATTCAACAAATTTCCAATAATTACTCACTCTCGTCACGCTAGTAAATAATAATCAATTTTCCGAAATATTAAATTAATTTATCTTAATTAAATTTAATACATCCCTAAATTTAAAAGCCACAAAAATACGGGGTATTACATACTTCCCCCCTTATAACGGAATTTCGTCCCGAAATTCGGAAAATTAGACCTACCTGGTAAAACAAATCTGGATACCTTATCAGTATGCAAACTATCTACATAGTAAGGCGTTTAATTACTATAGCCCCCGCCTCCCAGCAAGCTTGTTTAACACTCTCATTAAAGACACTTCACATTGTGCTCCTATTCGACATCATTCGCATAAGACATGCCTATATATTATTAATTCTCGTCATTTCAATATCATTAGGAGGCCGCACCTCACTACATGACAACTATTCGGATTTCTAAACATAAAACTCCCATTCATAGAAAAACCATACGAACATCTGACCACTCTTGTTCGCCTAAAATAGTGGTGGAATCCTACCATAGTCATCCGACTCTAACTCAACCAATCCAAAATTTTGATTATCCGCCCATCTCTTAACATTTAGAGTGAGAAAGTTAAGGTTTTTCCCACATCAAAACCTCAATAAGCATCATGTTCACAATAAACAGGTACGCGTGCTCCCACGGAACCCTACCATTAGGTAATATCGTCCCCCAATTACCGTACTATACTCCACTTGCTAATTATTACCGTTGCGGAAGGGAAACGATCATAATGAATCCAAGATTACATTTACGCGGCTCCACTAATCGTTAATCACCCTGCGTTGATTCCTCGGCTATGGGTGATACATCCTGCTCAAAACGAAACGTTACACCCGCTGCTTCCTGAAATCCCATATTGAAGGTGGGATTCAAAAATCTCATCCCGATTCAAAATAATTCCATGAAGGACCACGTACCGGCGCGATCCTTCCTTGCAAAGGAAGACTGAGGAACAGTAGTTAATATTGTATGTCACCCCAAAGGAATATCAATCACTTCCTTCTTGGGCGACTTGTTCCACTTGTTCGGATGAACCCTTGATCTTGCCTTGAGGATGGCAACCCATTCAGGAAACTTTATCAACTTTACCAGCCCCTTCCATTACAGGAATTGTCGATAGCCCCACAATTTCTCTGGTTGATCCTCTTATTCCAACCGATCTCTATCTATGAGTGGTGCATGCAGAGAGTCCTCACTATGTCCCGCTAAACATCGAATTTTACTTAAAATTTCTCACATTAAGTGACATTTAATACTCCCCTTATTTCCTTGGCGTATTATTGAAAGTTCTGTCCCGTGTACTTTTCTCCACAATGTGCACTTCTGGATTTTTTATACCATACTAACATCATCACTCTTTGTATGCGCAAGTCGTTCTCACATTCGACTAATCATAACTCCACTCCGAGTGTCCTCCATAATAATTAAATTCTACCATTCTCAAGGAATACTCCTTTCAAATGGCTTCCCACAGTCTTTCAACCATATTCGGGTGTGTTATTCTAATCGCACACGTATGTATGGATTATGGTCCCTCATGCGACGCTTAATCCACTCTACCACTTCCACCTCGTTATACTAGTCCCACAAACATATATCCCACACATCCATTCCCACGTCCCTTCAACTCGGACGATTCTAACATCAGCTAACCAGGATGCCCACATTTTGTAACACCCCGACCGCCCGGGGAGAGCGAGCGGAGCGCTACTCATCGATAAAACCAACCAAATCCCCAATTCAACAAGGTATAGAGTATTTAAATCCCACAACAACAAAAGAGAAACTACAAATCTCCAATCTCTTCAGATAAGTACAACAATTCTCTCGAATAAGTACAATAACTAAAATAAATCACTAATGCTCTATACATCAAAATAGATACAAGTCTTCTTTCTTGTATTAAAAAATTTCTCCAGATAATCCACACTAAAAAATCATCCCAACTCTTTATTTCCCTTCGGTTCCGAATGCGATTATAACACTTGGGTACTCTCAATCACCTTAGAAATCGAAATTTTAAATTCTCCTTTTAATCGTTCCACTCCTCAACTCGAGGTGATAAAACTTTTAATGCTTTCTTACCACACAATCGGCTCCACTGGCCTTAAATCATAACTTAACTTCCAACTTACAGATATAATTAACCACTCCTATTACGATCGAGGTATCAAACTCATGGACTAATGACCGAACATCTCCCTATTTCCAACCTTACGCTAAATTTCATGCGTGGGATGTCTCGCAAAGCAAAATCCAAACAAGGAACCCCCCGATACACTACTACCTAGCATTATCGATTATCGAAATCCGTTAGGCCCTCCGTCCATAGCATGTACCCCTTTATTCCGTCTCTTGACAGAAAAGTTACATCTCTTCCCATAATTATACTTAACAACGAACATTTTGCCAATTGTACAATCATTCAAAAATTGGTGGTAATCTCACTCCATAAACCTCGAATACATACACTCGGGGTTCTCGAAATCCTGTCCCCAAACATATGGGTCCAACTCTTAACTCTCACATCTCTAAAGGATAGATATATCAATGCGCTCTTCCTATCACCAAGTCTTGAGCACTAAACATCATAATGAGTTAAATATTTGCGCTCAACAGTAAACATAATACATACTGAATCATAACAACAAAGTCCTTACACGCATCGGGATCTTATATCTCGAGCCCACTAATCCCTCCGAAGTCTCTAAAATAGATAATATAAGTGTGAGTCCGAGCCTCTCGCAGGTGAGGCCTCGCCAGAACAAAACATGTTGCACTAATGCAACCATTTCGATAGCCTTGCAATAACTACCTACTATCGTACTAACCATTACTATAAAGTTGTAACCAAGAAATATCATACTCGTATATCACATCACTAAAACGAGTAATCTCAATAAAGTATATAACACTATTAATATACCCATTCATCCTCTGCGGATAGCACTAAGGATAATCCCGCTACACTAGGAAAAATATTCACATAATAATAATGTTTATAGTTATACACAACAAACTCATCTCACATGTTAATCTAGCAATGAACAAATAAGTAGTGACTCACTCGGGTCACATAAAACACGCCTCATCCGTCGAGGATAAAACCCATACTTCTACCTCACCAATCGTGTTGACTGCACAGATGGTCTTCGGACGTGACACGCCTGTCTAAACCAAAATAAAACTACTTTAATCGTTGTCCCTTACTAGACACCATACTCTTGTCCCCTATACTCGCTTCGGGAAAAATATTTTAGCACGTACGATTTCACTCTCCACAAAATAACTCTATACTTAATCCACTTATCAACTGTCATACTAACCATATTAGGATTTTACTTCTCTCGAACTTTGGTAGACTCGATTTCTGATGGCTACCCCCTTCGTTCCCTTAGCCTTGTTGGCCCTAAAGAACATGTTACTGACTACAATAGTCTTTACTGGATCTACCCTCGCTTGGTAAGACTTCAGCTATCCGAATCATTCAAATGGGTCCCCTGATGTGTATCCACACCCCCTTGTGGTGCTACACTACCACCGTTGTATCCAGTCTTATTCTTGACTAAATTGTTCGATTCTTTAGCTTCCCACACAAAAAAGCATTATCATCTCCATTGATAAAGTACGACATTATCAACCTCTTTATCGACCATCCAGCATAATTCCCTTTTTAAGTGTTATTAATTATTATTACGAGTCGATCTCCCACTTAGAGTTCTCTCCTCCATTTGTATCTATATCCTCCGATACAGGATTCTCTAATGGTTCCGATTCATATTCACAAATGTATATGTGTCAGGTTCTCCTGTGATGAGTTCAGGACAACATTCACATTTTATTCTGAGCATCTGATAAAGGAACATGCAGTCAAACTGTACCTAAGATTCTCCTATAGGCATGGAATTCCACTTCTAAAAGTAGTGGCTGACTCCCACCATGATAACTTTGTTTTTACAAGTAAAGAAAATTTTTCTCCAAATTTCCACTTTCAATTAGCCACACTCTGTCCTATGTCCAAACCTTCGGATACTTTACCTCTTCTGGCTAATACACACGATTTTCGCATTTCTAAAATTCCCACTGACAGCTCTCTTTAATGTTTCGTCTGACTTTTTCCCAGTTATACCACGTTTGGTGAGTTTACTGTTGCACCTCTCTCGACTATAGCAGCACATGGAAATCATAGCCTGCACCCTAGCCGTATTTAAAGTCCTAGCTTCTCGTGCCATAATAGGGGTGACCTTAACTATGGTCATCATCCTCGAATATACTTTACAACCTCAACTAAGCCCTTTCTCCTGATGTTCGCTTAACGGCCCTCGTCAGACATCCTTCATTGCTCGACATACGCACACATCCAAACGCAATTAGAATTCACTAATATACATACGTTATAGTAGGAGAACGGAATCACACCATAGAAATCAATAATCCTAAACTTAGGGCTCTATATCAAACAAAGCAACGCTGGAAGCATAATAAGCCGCACAGATCCTAAAGGACACTAGAACTTGATGCTCTGATACCACCTGTAACACCCCGCCTAATTAAATACCGGGTGATCAGTCCTTTATTAAATTATAATCAAGGTGAACGGTTGGTTCATTCTTAGCATCACTGTCGCAAAAATAATTTTTCCAATTTAAACACCCTAAATAATTAAGCTAAGTGTCAAAACCATTTTAAAAAAATTATTTGCATATTATTAAATCCAATTATGAAAACCTTTAATAAGTAACAGTTTAAGATTCACACAATTATTAAGACTGGAATTAAACACCCATGAATTTAGTCATTCAGATAATCCAATACCAACTTTAAAACTACAAAGGAAAACCATCCTGATAGAAATTAAATCCCAAAGAGTAAAAATACTAAAGATAAATGAACACAATCTCTGACAAATCCAATTGAATAAGGAAACGGACGACACATGCCTAACTAATCAAAACTAGAATGAGAGTAGATTCAACACCGAGGTCGTCTAGGCAATGTCCTGCAACTCCCACATAAGCTGCAGCGCGTCCGGTCCAAAGAATCTAAGCAAGACTCCCCTGTGGCTAGGCACCTGAAATATATATATATATATATACAAGAGATAAGAGATAACAGGAAACGGGTCAGAGCCCGAGTGTAAAACAGTTTAAAATTAGTTTAGCAAGTATATAAAATGCTTACCGGCAAATGCAACAACCATGTTAGTATGCGACACTCTCTTGAGATTTCTCACCTCTCATCTAGTGTACACACCTACCGTACATTAAATCTCATCAATTTCCCTATCTTATTCTCCATAAGGTTTTATCATGTAAATAGAGAGGTTTTGATATTTACTTTAGGAAATCATTATCTTCAAAATTTCTTACGGTATTTAAAACAACTCATTATCGTTATAAAGTTCCCGAACACTTATAATGAAGTTGAAGAATTTATTCATTACTTATCTACTTATACGCACAGTAGAAAGTTTCCATATAAATATACGTATATATATTAGTCACACATATAATACATATACTAACGGCACCCCACATAAGATCTATGGTGCTGACATACTCTGCTATCAAGTCCCCGTATCACACAAACTAAGGGAAATACTAGTTCGGAATCACTCTCGAACTGTATTAACACAAAACACATACAAATGGAGGCGAAGCATAGTTCCAAGCCACTAAGAGGTCAGCACATACCCTCACGTCTCTTAGGACCATCTGACTATCAATCAGATAGCCTATACCAAGGAGTCCTATGTTCTAAGGTACAAATCAATATCCCCCCATAAAGGTCCCATCGAGATAAGACTGTTCCGGAGCGAAAACCTCCGTGATAGCAAGTAGCGCGGGCATGATTTTTTTTTTACACAGATACATAATATATGCACAGTCATATATGTAATTCTTCACATTTTCCAAATTAGGTTCACCCACGACCCATAATTATAATTATCCGTTGTTAGCACATATTACTCAATTATCTCGCATAATGGATTCGTCTCTTTTATTCTCATTTATAATTTATTTCATACTTATTTCTCATCTCTCGAAGTATTCTATCTCACTAAGCATAATTTCAGTAGGTATACTCTCACTTACCTTATGGTATAAGTCCTAATTACGATTATCTCACTCTCGTGATATTCAGGGTAAACTCATCGTCCCAAATATTTAAATCATTACACCTAAACAACTCCCAATAATTTTGTACTATTTTGGGTTCCTCGGATACTGATTTTCCTCACTCAAATTAACCGTTCACTAAAATAGGGGCAAAATAGGAAATTCCCTAAAAATTAGAAATCTCGCTTGAATCAGAATGGATCTCGCTCGAACGACTTCCACGTGTCGCTCGAACGACTTCGCGCGACTACGCGCGAACTGGACTGTTTTGTCTTCAACCTTTGGCAGCCTCGTTTTTCACCATTTTTAAGCTTAAAAACCTCTACAGTTTAATCCCCAACGTCTCATCTTCAATCCCAATCAATAATAACATGCTTATATATCATTCATAACCTCCTAGAATCATTAATTCGTCAAAATTAGTTAAGATTACATGAAATCCCCAAATTAATTCATAAGACTAGTTTCCAAATTTTCAATTAAAGAACTCAACCAGCCTCAATTCGTTCATCAATATTATTTCCAATTTCGTGATAAAACCTCTATATATGATCAAAATTCAGACTACATAGATTCTCCCTACAACACATGCGATTTTTCTTCTAAAACATATAATTCTTCAAATAAAATATATGATCCTCATTCCTAGACTAGCATGAAAGGAACATTAACTAGAAATCAGCAAGATAGATACTTGCCTGAAAATTTTGTTTCTAATTTTTGGAAGAAAGTGGTGTGGTTGTGTTCCTCGTCGCCCGATCTACAATTTGGCAGTGACGGCGGTGCAAACGACGGAGTTTTTGGCCTAGAACTCCTTGAAAAGCTTCTCCACTTCTTCTCCAATGGCCGTTCTTTGGTTTTGCTTATGTTAACCCTAGATGACAACCCCTAACATCTGATATATCCTTGGTAAATTCGTGGGTTTAATTACTCAAAAATATGAAATGTCCAAAACACCCTCCCGGGATGCTAATTAGGCCTAAAAACGCCCCAAGACCCAAATTAAACCCCCGGGTACATTATTTTGACTATCTCGACCCTTCCGAACACATTGGTGGACTCAAAACGACCATACTAGTGACTTATAATTTATTCACCTTTAATAATCATAATTTAGTCCTGACACGACACAGGCACGTCCAAACTTAAATTTTCATAATTGTCATTTTATTCACTCGTGAAAATTTTTATAGAATCAATCTTATATATTACTTTACTCATTTAGTAATATTCGATAAATTTTCAATAATTACTAACTCTCGTCACGCTAGTAAATAATAAACAATTTTCTGAATTAATATTAAATTAATTTATCTTAATTAAATTTAATACATCCCTAAATTTAAAAGCCACAAAAATATGGGGTATTACACCTTAAGACCATATCTCTACACAATATATCATCAATTTACACAATATCTACACACGTCGAGCTCTATACCCTCAATATTATATATCATCAATTTACACTTCAAACTGCGTAACAGTAGGTACACATAAACAAAAATCTACATCGAGTGGTGGGTTCGCATACTCTCCCAAACCCTGGCTAAGACGAAACATTAATATTCCAAACTAGGTCGACTCTCAATCTAGGCGACATAAAATCCCATTATCCCACGAGCAGTAGAAAGTTAAAAATAGACGCTGGCATTGCCAAGCTAAATAAATTATATGCATTTCAATTCCCTTATTATTGCATCCACTTTCAACAAGGTGATACTTCCCAAATCATGCAAAACCTACAGCTATCCCCCAAGCACCGGTAGTAACGCCAACTACATAAAATCTGTAAGCCTCGATACAATACCCATAATCCACATTCGGGCACCTGTCAATTATATGACCATACCCTAAACGCCATAAAAATGATAATCATAAATCACCTTAGGATCTCTCTCTCTCTCTCAGCTCAACTTGTTATCTCGTACCACCTCTTTCGTTTCCCCCCAACAGTCTTTAATAGGGGTACTTTTGACCTCACATTCATAATCATGATCTTCAATCGACACATGCTCTCCCCTCGAACCCTTTGGAATTTACTCGTTCTTTAACTTTTGCATAACTAATACATCCACAATATACTCGCCCATAACACATAGGCAAACGCAATCGAACTAAAGTTTCTTGTTGAATTTTTTTAACCCAAATAATAGAAATATCAATCCACATTTCCAGTTTCCACCTACTCAAGTGTTCTAATCATTCATTCCTATCTAGCTTCAGCACATATTTCGTAACTACGCGGTGAACCTACTCCTAGGTCAAAAGTTCTCACATTACCATCACATTTAATCTCTTATAGATTTGATAACACAAATCAACCTCGCTTGAATCTGAGTGAAACACAATTCCTCTCTCTCTCTCTCTCATTGAGGAATTAGCCCCACAAAAATTCATCACCAAAGTCTTCATATTTTGCTAAAACGCAGCAACCCATTTCCCCCTCTCTCAGGCACACAAAATCTCATATCCATATTACCATAAGCAGGACCCAAGTCCCCAATAGACTCCTTAAAACTCAACTTTCTTAATGTCTCTAAAAATGAACTCAATGTGAAACACATTCACTACCTACGTCTACAAAAATCTATAAGTTGCAGATCTCACCCCAAACATGATAACTTCCTAAAATTATCATCACAACAGTAACGAATGCCTTTGTCCAACCACTCGGTGCTTTCGTATGTCATTTGTAAAACTTCTCATACCTCCTTAGACGTTGTATATGTGGATATACGTCTAAACTCACTTGGGGGTACGCAACCAAAAATATTGTTAAGCCCTTTCATGTTCCACCCACTTTCTTTTAAATTATTGTCGTCCTCGCTAGATCCAATCTTATCAACTTAGACGTCATCAACAACGGTTGTGGGACAAGTCCATCCCACAAGCACAATATTCCATATATGGTCATCTATAAATATTAAATATGTTGTCATATGGGCTTTCCAATAGTAATAATTGCTACCATCAAATGGAGGAGGTCGGAGGATTAATCTCCATCCATTGCACATACAAAGGATCTAAAACTAGGTTTTACTCCGAAAACCTGGAGACCCACTCTGATACCGGTTGAGAGTGTGCCTCTCGATGGTAAATACCCAAATAAAAATTATTTTCCCTTATTCAAGAAAAACGTTTGTTGATTTATTAGTACAAAAGGGTTTTACAATCCAAAAGTCTATTAGACAAATTAGTTTACTAAATTTTAAAATCTTCAAGCTTTATCTTCTTAATTAAGATAAAGATTCTAAAAGATGCATAAAGAGTTAAATTAGCACAAGATCAGAGGTATGAGGGGAAAATCCACTAATAGGAAAAACCTCGGGACAATAAGAACAAAAAAATACACTATGGTAGAGTTTTATAACTATAAGAAATATACTTACATCCTCACGACACTATAACCGACTAGAAACTTTTAACTAATACTGAATAACCACACATTAATGCGTAATTTGAAAATTTGTCATAGAAAAATATTCTTTTCGGTGGGTCAGTTAAATTTTGACGCATGCAATAGTAAAATGTCCAAATAAAATGAAGATGTTTAAGTCTAAATCATTTGTATTAGGTTCTCATTTGTATTAGGTTTGCCTAAATGCAAAAAAAAATGCCGGACAGGACCCTAGCCTGGGAAAAAAAGGTTTCAAAATATGTGATACATGATTTGACTTGTTTCCAGGCTCACGGATGGGGTCCTGTTTCGAAAAAAATGCGAAATAGCGCAAGGTACGCTGATTCGGAATTTTGGCAAAGTTTTGCATGGTAACCGGCAAACTAAATATGAGTGCCCTATATTTGACACCTATGTGAGGTTTATGCATTTGTTGGGTTAGTGGAAGGGTTTCCCCCTTTGGCATGACTTCCACGATATACCTCTTTCCTATAAGGGCAATCATTCATCGGTACGTGTGGACAAGCCATTTGATATACCTGAGTGTACGTGAATTGCCTCACTATATACCTTGTAGGGACACTGTGTGTGAGAGAGAATTCGATATACTCGGCGTACATGAATGAGTTACCTGCTATATACCTCCTATCGTGAGTTCGATCAAGCGGTACGATGCAGGGGGAACCATTAGATATATGTCGAAGGTACGAGGCCAATGGAAGGTGAGAGTCATATCGCTTAGGTTAACTGCGACCCGCAGGGCCCATCACAAAGTGACCCCTAGTACGGGACAAAATTTTAGAGAGTATTTTTTATTTTTTATTAGCATGATGAGTAAAGGGAGTACTACACTAATGAGGGAGCGCATACAAGTACAATGAAAAGTAAATCTAGCATGGAGACTACACTACACATGGATATATGTGAGTGAGTAAGTGACATGGGAATATATACATGAATCAACTACAAGTGGTGTGTGATATGTGTAAGTGAGCATGGAGATTTATACAAGTGTGGGTGTGTACTTGTAAAGCCTAAACATGGATTTTCAAAGTGATGTGTGAAGCATGTGAGTAAAAGTGAGTGTAAGTGTGTGAAGTGTACATGGAGAGTATATACAAGTGTGTGAAGTGTATAAGTGAGTGGAAAGTGATATACACGTGAGAGAGAGAGAGAGAGAGAGAGATATACAAAAGGTAAATAGAGGGAAAAAGGGAACATACAGGTAGGTGTGCACACATGCAAGAATGGAGTCTAGTCCTCTTAAAACTTCCCCAGAAGAGTCGCCATTGTGGCCATCCCGAGGGGGGTCAGGTTCTCCAAGGAAAGGCCTATCATCCCCTTTCCTTCCCTTTCGGCATGCGTGCGGGATTGCACCATTTCTTGGGGCGCTCGGTCATCGTCGATGTGGTGTGATATGTAGAAATAGAGTCGTCAGTCCATTTTGCATAAAATAGGCGAAAGAAATGTTGTCTTCTCCAGAGAACGGCATCAAGGACAATACTGATGCTTGCGAACCCAATTAATTCAAGGGTCCGGGACTAAATTACGGAATGGGAAGGTGTTAGGCACCCATCCTGCCCTTTCGGTCTCTCATGGGCAAGTGTTAATCTTCTCATGTTAAACTCAGTGAACTGTGTGCTTATGTGCATAATATAAATGGAGAATGGAATCGCTCAACTTGCGTCATGGACAAAGGCGGAGTGAGGTCATCCTTATGAGTGTTCCCAAAATAGTAATTCAAAATATGAGGTAAGTGTTTGTTGATTCGCAAGTTGTTATAAAAAAAACGAATGCATATATCGGACAAGACACAAGCATGCAAAAATATCAAATCTATGTATAATAACATAATAAATATAAATATAAGGAACGACTCGAGTCTAGGAATTTATCCAAGATGCCTACGTAGCCCAAGGGGGCATCAAAGTCCACATAGTTCGATGACAATGTGAGGTGGGGTTTAACCCATAAATCCAACCCGGGACTTTTCTCATATGTGTGTAGAAAAAAGGTGTTTTAGTGTGAGAAAATGTGATGAGAATTCCCCGTTTGAAATTTACAAGTAAACCCTTTTTTTCTTGTTTTGGGTTTTTTTTATGAAAATAAAGTATGTGCAAATACTAATAATAAAGGGTTGAAATTAAGGTATGTGATGTAATGAAATAAAGCACTAAAGTGAAAATAAAGTGACTAATGCTAAAATAAGAGAATTTGAAGACAAAGGTGGAGAATTGGACCTCCTTATGAAAACTTGAAGTGGATCTTGATTATAGATGCGTTGATCTCACGACGAGGTGATAGTGGTATGAGGACATGGGTAAAAATTTACTAAAAGGAGTATGAAAAGGATGGAAGGAATGTGGGAAATGGGCTTTTCAAGAGGGGAATAGTCTGAATTCGAGAAAATGTTCCCTGAATTATTGAGAGGGATGTTCAGGGGTGACTTTCAAAGTGATGTCATGGCCTCTATTTATAGGGCCAAGGGGGTGTCGATTGGCAAGGTCCTTGACCTGCCTATCGGCATAGAACCCCACACACACTGCCGATAGGCAGGGTCCTGGGGGTGCCATTCGACAGTCTGAGGCAGGTTTTTCAAAAAAAACGTCGTAAAATGCGAACCGTAAGTCAGAATCGCGCACAGACTGTCGAATGGCACCTTTAAGAATAAATTGAGCCACTCCCGAGTTTAGGAGTTAACCGAGGTCAAACGGGGCCCGAAAGCGCGCATTGGTTACTTGATAGGAAATTTTCGGAGGAAAATGAATAGTTCGTTCGAACCGTGAGGCCGATTCACTCACGGGACGGACCATTGGAAAGGGTATTCAATGCAATTCGAGATTTCATTCAACTTTATTCGGTTCAGAGAGTAAACCAAGGTCAAATGAGGATCGAAAGTGCCCGGCGACCCTTCGGAGTAAAATGGGTCGTTCGTCGATACCGTAAGGCTTATTCGCGCACGGGGTGGAACGTTGGAAAGGGTATTCAAATCCCTTCAAAGATTCATTCAGCTTCGTTTAAGCTGAAGAGTTGACCGGGGTCGAATGAGGCCTGGGTCGTGTCCAAATCATTCCTAAGGACCCAATGACATGATAAGTAGGTCATTAAGAGCTCCTAAGTAGTTTTCAGAATGTAAAAAAAATAGCAAACTATAATCTTTAAACCGTCCAAGTCATTTTTCAAATAAAAATAAAAATATCCTCACAGTTTTTCCTCTTCCATAATTTGTCTTTCAAACCATTGACACTCTAACGTCCTAGCCAAATTCTTTCAACTTTTCAGTCCCTTAAGAACCGTCTAGTTCTTAAAACTCATTGATTTAAAAGTCAACTAATTTATTCATTGATTTACGTGATTGTGCCATCTAATATAGCCATATCACACCTAGGATTCGTTTGATATTAGGGGTGTGCAACATCTAAACCAAACCTATGAAACCAGTCGATCCAATCCAAACCAATCCAATCCAATTAAAAACTAACCTCAAAATTGGGTCGGATTGGATTTGATTTTTAAAAAATCGACCTTAGTTGGATCGGTTTCGATTTTGTGTATGTAAGAACCGATGAAACCGATCCAAATTGACTATATACAAAATATTTTTAAAAAAAGAAGCATTTGTCCTAAATTTATCAGTTATAATATTTTATTAGTTTGTAGTCTTGTATACTTTATCAATTATATTAGATCAAATGGCCCATATTAAATTTTATTGTATTAGATTTGATGGAAAGCTAATCCAATTTTTATTTAATAATGCTTAAGATAGAGGAATCAAAATCGATATCCTACCAATTGAATTGGATTCGGTTCTCTTCAAATAGGTTCGTTTCGAACCGGTGCACTACCCTGTTTGATATTGTGTCAAAGAAGATTTTGTCAGGGTGAATAAAAAAATTTGCCACTCTTTTAACATGTTTGATAAGCTTCATTTGTCATAACAAAAACTTTTAACTAATACTGAATAACCACACATTAATGCGTAATTTGAAAATTTGTCATAGAAAAATATTCTTTTCAGTGGGTCAGTTAAATTTTGACGCATGCAATAGTAAAATGTCCAAATAAAATGAAGATGTTTAAGTCTAAATCATTTGGACATGAGAATTTCGACAACTAAAGTGTTTCCCAAAATCATTTACTACCTAGGAAGCCTAATCAATGATCAACCGTTCATATGCACTGAAACTTCGACCCCTTCGATCTGTATTCCTTGAAGTGCTGCAAATATAATAAGTAATTATTGATGATTATGTTAGAAATTATATACTTGTTTAATGAATGTATATCAAATTATACCTGCATGTATAATTTTCTATACACACAATAAAAAAATATATAATTTCTCACAGTGATACTTCATTCGAACTTTTTTCAAAGCGTAACCTATTACAAGTACAAAAAAAAATGAGTGAAAAAAAATTGTGGCATACCAAGTGTATACCATTAACATATTACAAGTGTTTTTTCTCTTTACTAAATTTTATAACAACCATTTTATTATTTTTTAGGGTTAATTACACTTGGGCTCCCGAACCATTAACACCATTAACTTTTTGTACGAAAAAAGTAGGCATGTCCAATGCATATAAGAGCATTTGAGTATGTTTTCATCCTAGCATGTATATTTTTTTAAAATTCTAAGAATTACAGTAACAAAAATTTAAAAACTACATAAATACTAAAAAAAAAAATTTAAATCTGGAAGAAATTTTAAAAATATTTCAAACATTCGGAAATTATGAAGAAAAAAAATTCTAAAAAATAAAAAACATTTAAAAATCTGAAAAATACTAGCAAATATTTAAAAAAAAAACTCTAAAAAATCTGCAAATGACAAAAAATATTTATAATATATAAAAAAAAAATTATAAATTTCAAAAATTATAGGAAAACATTATATATATAACATTGAAAAAAAGAAAAATATTAAAACTCCTAGAAAAATATTTAAATTATAGAAGTTATTAAATTAATAAAAACTAGAATTTAAAAGGAAAATAACTCCCCCAAAAATTTATAAAAAAAAACAAAGTTTAACCAATAATTTTATAGAAATTACAAGAAAAATAAAAAATACATCAAAATACAGAGGGAAAAAACTTATAATATATATAAAATGACAAAAATATTAAACTTTTAAAAATATTGTTTTTTTTTCAAATTTTATGGCCAAACTTTTAAACATTTTAAATTTTCAAAATATTGAATTTTTTTCTCCTAAAATCTGAAAATAGTACAATTATAATTAAAAAGTTTGAATTAAAGTGATAAACTTTTTTAAAAATCTGGAATACTAAGAAAAAAAACATTTAAAAAAACAATAGAAAAATACTGGAAAAATAAGAAAAAAACATTTAAACTTCATATTAAAACCCTTTTAGAATCATGAAAAATACTGGAAAAAAAATTCTGAAATCATAGAAAAAAATACATTTAAAAGTTCCAGAAAAAAATCTGGAAATTTCAAAAAATATTTTCAGCAAAAAATAAGTTCCAGCCTAAATAAAAAGAACAAAAAAGGCAGCAAAATTTTCAGAAAAGAGAGAAAAAAACTAACTTGAACCCCACCCACCCCACCCAGCCCCCACCCCCCCAGCTACCCCCTCCAACCAAAAAATTGAATTTCATCTCAAATAAAAAAAAAAAAATCAACACCCACCAAGCAACCCCTCCCTCTCATCCCCACCCCAGATTTGTTGGGGTTCTGTTTCAAATCTACACCATATTTTTTGAGATTTTCCATTCAAATTACTTGGTCTTTTGTTGATGGAGATGGTCGTGTCATTGATGGGTGGTGGCCTGGGGGTTTGGGGCAGAGGTGTCTGCATTGGCAGAAATTGTTGTGGCAAAGATGTGTGCGCGATTCAGTGTGAAGGAGGTGTGGGTCGTGGTCGGGGAATTAAGGCGGGGAAGATGGCAGTGTGGGGAGGTTCGGGGGTGGAGTGGGGGTGAGGGGCAGCTGGTAAAAGAGAGAAAAGAGAGGAAGATGTGGGTTGGAGGTGAAAGTGAGAGGGGGGAGAGAGAAACTTAGGATTTGTTTTTTTTAGAGGTAAAAAGACTAGAATACCCTTTAAAAAGTCACATTCATTCTCGTGCTCAATTTCCATCCAAAAAGTTAACGTGGTTAACATTATGAGGCAATTTGAAGTCGTTAGAAAGTTTAGGGGGTTCATTGTCGAAATTGAAAGTCCGGGTGGTGAAGTGAGGGGGGGTCAAGTTCTAGGGGCAAGTGTAATTAACCCTATTTTTTAATAAAGAAAACAAAAGCAAAAATTGCAAATAAAGCCTTGATTTCTCGAATTGTCAACTTTTTTTTCTCAGTGTTCTAAAAGGCGCGTGCGCCTAAGTGTGAGGGTTTTTAGAGACGCCTCGCATAAGACATAAGCATGGCAAAAAGCTCGGTCGCACGTATAAAGTAGTCAACTGCTCACACGCGCCTAGGCGTTTATATTTTTCATTTAAGGAAACGACGTCGTTACGGAGTTCTTTAGCTTTTTGTTTTTTTCCTTATCAAAACCCACTTAAACAACCTAAAGACCGACCCCACCACTCACGCACACACACACGCACGCATCAGACTCTCCTCCTCTTTTCGTCAAAACCAATCCCAACCAAAAAACCCTAGCTCCAACATCTCCCTCTCCCTCTCAGACAGCATCAGCTCCACTCTCAACTTCCGATCTAAGCGGACCCTTTGTGGTGGATTAAAATTGGCTAATCAGGATGATATACTATTTACTATAAAATTTTTAGTCCATTACTTCAAAATTTTGATTGCATTCACATTATATTTCAACTTATTTTGAATTTTTGGTTGCATGTATTAAAGCAATATGGACTCATGGAGCATGCATATGAAAAAAAGAGCTACCAAATATACGAATATATTTTCACATTTCAAAAATATACGACGATATAATTAAAAAAATATTTTAAAAAAGAACTTTTTACATCAAACTCCTAAAGCTTGAAGCTCGGCTCGACCCTTTTAAAACCTTGTTCTTTTCTAGAAAAACTGTAAGAATTTATTTATTGTTACAATTCGTTTTTGTTTGTTTTTAATAGAAAAACTATCAACGGTAAAAAAAAAAAATTAATAACAGTTTCTATGCGTGGCTTGTTTTTGCCAAAAAAGACTTTCCAAATTGATCCAATATTGGGAATAATTTTAGTAAATTTTAACATTTGTGCCCCTAACAAGGACCACCTATTGAAGAATTGAATTCCAAATCAACTTTATATCGTGGATCAATTCGAGATATCTTTAAAACTTGGTGAGAATTTTTCAGAAAAAGTGATATAAAGGATTGCTTTTTGAAATTTTCTAAGTTACATATAGGTATAATAATAAGATATTATCCCCAACCTTTGTATATATTGTTGACCCTACTCAAATGAGGGATAACATGACCCTTCAATATGATTGGTTGAAGAATTAATGACTCGAAAATGTACCCCATAATTTTTTAAAGAGTTGTCTATGTTGTAAAGATCATATTAGCCTCACTAAAAGAGGGTCGGCTAATTAAAACTAGTAACCCGACTAAATCAATGAGTTTTTTGTTTTACAATTTTACTTCATTATTTGTCAAATAATGCATTTTAAACTCATTTGTCAAAATATCACTCCCAAAAATAGCATTTGAGAAGAGAGGCTTTCCGCTTAAAATTGATGGTCACACTCCAAATAAAGCACTTTGGCAGTGCAATAAATTGACACGCAAGTCTAAGAATGTCATAAAATTTACAAATTAAATTATTATTTAAAAAACATTTTTAAAATAAAAAAATAAAAACTCCTCATCAAGGTAAATTATAATTTACTTCGCAAGAAAGAGAGAAATGAGATATAAAGAAGCAAACATACCCACATGCTCTTCAGGGGAATTACATCGACTGTGCAATAACTAAAAATTTGTAGCATTTCAAAGTAGTTGCAAGACTTGTCAGGTTCCATGTAAAGGAATGGCAAAATTCCTTAGAAATAGCACTGCCAGCTACCATACTATCAAATTTTAACTACGAAGATGACAAAAAAAAAAGAGTATGCAGACCGATGAAGTTAATGCCATAAGATACTCATCGAATTTAACAGATCTCTAGTGTTTACGCGATCCTAGGTAAATTCACAACATGATAGCCTGCAAAGACCAACAGTGTAATAACTTCAGTAACAGGGGAAATTCAACAGGTACAAAACGATTTTTTTTTTTAAAGGAAAAAAATCCTCTGCACAAATTTGTTGTTGATATAGTATATTGAAAGAGCATACATATATATATATTGTCTCATGTAAGGACTCCTTATACTGCAGACCTCGCTACATATCATTTTTTTTAAATAGTAAAAAAATAATTTTTTTATAAAACTTTATGGATATAATCTCCACGATAAGATCTCCAATTTTTTTCATCAAAAAAATTAATAAAAAACAGTTGAGATATGGGGATATGTAAAAAAATGGTATAAATAAGCATTTTCGACTGTTGAAAGTTTGGAGCAGCGCCAACCACTTGATTGATTAAATTTTTTGATGAAACTTCATGGATATGATCTTCTCACTGGCGAGATCATAACCATGAAGTTTCATCAAAAAATTCAATCAAAAAGTGGGTGGGATGATCGTCAAAATTTCAACGGTCGATAATGCGTATTTATACAATTTTTTACATATCACCTCATCTTAACGGTTTTTTATTGAATTTTTTGATGAAAAAAACTGGAAATGATCTTCTCACGGTGGAGATCATATCCATTAACTTTCATAAAAAAAAATTATTTTATTATTATTTTAAAAAAATAATGTGTATCAAAATCTTCACCATAAGGAGTCCTTACAGGAAGGAGGTCTCACTCTGTGTGTGTGTGTGCGCGTAACCTCCCGTGCAGACCACTTTTTAAAATAATAAAAAGAAATGGCCTGATTTTTTTTTTCAGAGTATATCTATGGATATCCTATAAAACAAATCAGCCCAACTGGTCTGTATTTAAGGACCTCACAGAATCTTGTCTCTTGTCTCTGTATATATATATAATTAGCATGTAAGCCACGCGATGCGTGGCCGAATTTATCTGAACGGTATTGCTTTGTTGTTGAATTCTGCTTCACCCAATTATATTCTTCGAATAAAAGAAGATTAAATTTTAACTTTGTTAAAATTAAAAGTACCTACATTTATTTAGCTCTTATGTACATGTATAATAACATGGTTTAGTTTAAATGTTATGGAAAATGAGAATCAAAACGTTATATATAATGAGTAGCAACGCTGAAACTTCACCTCCCAGAGGGTACATTTAACTGGGACCAACTTTTCTTAGCGTACCCATCCGTATACCCGTATCTGGCTCCGAAACGCCACCGTATCAGACTTTTCTCCATCACCAACCTCTCCGAAATCCGTTTTGGACATAACCACCTTCCTCGGAGACCCGACCCAAAAGAACCCAGACCAACGCGTGAGACCATCATGGGTTCCCGAAAACACTATTCGTTTCTAAGCCCCTTATGGAAAACCTATTTTGGTGGTGATCTGGAGGCTCAAAATGACTATAACTGTGAATAGGAGGAATAGAAATGCACATGAAGGTCGTTTAATAAAACCTATGGTTTTACTAAATAAAGATTTTCATCATCCATCATGTTTATATTTGCATGCACAAAATTTATATCATGGTTGTGTTATATATTTAAGCAGTATGTTGTATGGATATGTATATGTATATAATAACAGTGTGTTACAAAAAATAATTTATATATTAAAAAAATTCATGGAATAAAACTTTCCATTATGGACGTGAATTATTATATAGGATTAAGATCTGAGTTTAACGCTATCTTTTTAATAGAAAGTAGGGGTGGCCATAGGTCCGAGGCCCGCCAAGCCCGCCCAACCCGCCCAATAAAAAAATAGGGCTTGGGTAAGGTGAATAGGCCCGCAAAGCGGGCCTGGTAAAATTTTATAGGCCCGATTTTTTTTCGGGCGGGCTTGGGCATGAGTTCTTAAGCCCGATGAGGCCCGGCCCGGCCCGAAAAATATATATATGATATATATATATATATATATATATATATATATATATATATGTGGGGGGGGGGGAACTTTTATAAATATAAAAACGTATACCAAGTCTTTTCATGTAGAGTGGGAAACTTTATATATCGACATTGTAATATATGGAGTTTAAAACAGATTTTAAATTAAAAAATTGGTCTTTAAATAAAAAAATAGGTATTTTAATTTAAAAAAAAATCTTTTAATTAATATAATATGGCCCGATCGGGCGGGCCTGGGTAAAGAGCTTTCAAATCTGGGCGGGCTTGGGATTACATAATAAGGCCCGATCTGGGCCCGATCTGGCTTGGGATAGCCGTTAATTTTTCAAGCCCGGCCCGAGCCCGACCGGGCCTGCCCAGGCCCGGCCCACGGCCACCCATAATAGAAAGATAGCGTTAAACTCATATCTTAATCATATATAATAAATCACGTCCATATCGGATAATGGAAAATTTTATTCCATGAATCATATATAGATAAAGCACAAACCTTATGAGAAGTTCTTTACATTATGTTCATTCATTTTTTGTATCGGAATTCTAAGCTAGCTTTAATGGTCTTGGGGAATCCCGGGCTCGAAATAATCCTAATACATTCTTGATTTTTTTACAATCAAAATAACAACAAAATAATACACATTTCGAACAAGTTGTTATAATCCATCACCTGAAAATAGTAAAGTTCAAAACTCCAAAGAAAACCCAATTCTAATTCAATCCAATTTGAATAAATTCAATTACATCAGTACCTTTTGTGCGATGAAAAGCTATACCCACCACCAAGACAACCAATATAAGGCGGGAAGGAAATCTATCAATCTTTTCGCAGAGACGCTTGGACAGGATAATGACAACATCTTCCAACGTATTCTTGTCAGTGTGGAAATGGAGGGTTAGTTTTTGGTAGCAACGACTCTCACTTGGAGAGATTATTTCATCACAATCCGTGGTTGGGGAGAGAGAGAGAGAGAGAGAGAGAGAGAGAATTTATGGGGAGGTGGTTGTAACATATTAAACAAATAAAGTGGGGGACACCAAAGGATTTTGGAACTGCAAACATCGTCGTCGTTCCATATGCTCAAAGGGGGAAAATGGTTCCTTACAGGATAAATAAATTAAAGGTGATTTATTAAATGTTCCTGGCACGTGTCGCTTCATTATAGATTTAAGACTATAATTATATATATATATATATATATATATATATATATATATATATATATATATATATATATATATATATAGATAGGAGTATCTAATGAACGAATGTAATATTTATATTATATTACATTAACATTTTCCTAGCTTCAACTCGGTCAAATGAAAATCATTGATTTCCTCCGATGTTAATTTTTTATTCATTCACATGCTCCTTTCTAAAACCAGAACTTATCCTTTTAAAGGAGAGCTAACAAACTACGCGAGCCTCCAACGAATCCAACATAACTATAAAACTTTCAGAAAATGTCACAACATTTTACCATCTATTTTCGAAGCACATTCTCTCTCTCCCTCGGCAAAATTTTAAAAACAAATTAAAAACTTAAAAATACAAAATAAATACTATAAAATATTTTTTCCTTAGAATATAAGATATACCCACAATATTTTTTAAGTCATATATGATTAAAATGGATCTTGCTATCAATGTTTAAAAAGGCGTTTGAGGCTTACGCCTTGAGGTGGGCAAAAAATGCCTTGAGGCTTAAGCTTCAGGGTTAAATTTGAGGCGTATGCCTCAATGCGCCTCACGCCTTTTTGGTAAGGCGAAAAAAAAAATCTTTTTCTTCCATCACGTAGCCTGTTTTTTTTTTAAGGTAAAGTTCTTAATTTTTCTAAAATTGCACTTAACTTTAAAAAAACGTATAAATCTACTAACTCTTATTCTTTTTTTGTTTTTTTGTTTTAAAATTGCACTTAACTTGTACTATTTTACTATTATAACTTGAAAGAAATTTTTAAAAAATAACCAATATGTGAATAGAACTTAAAAAATTGATTTTGTTAATTTGTTTTTGCATTGATTAATTTATTGTCATATTATAAAATAACCTATGTGAATGAAACTAAAAAAATGATTTGGCCAAAAATCATCTCAAGGAACAAAAAAATGTTTAACTATGTGAGAAAGTCCTCAAAGATGTTTTTTTTGCAGTTTTATTTTATTCTTTGTTAATTTATTTTTTATGGTCTTATTAGTATTTGTTTGCTCTTTTTTCTTTTTCTTTTTTTTTTTTGGGGGGGGGGGGGGGGGGAGGGGGGGGGGGGGGCGCTTACCCCTGGCCTCGCCTCTTTTTAAACATTGTTTGCCATACGCTTAATGCGTGAGTACCCTCAGGCGGATGTATAAATATAGATGACTTAGCCACTATATATTATTATTATATATGGATATTATTTTGACTTCAGCCACTATATTTTGACTTCAGCCACTATAATGTTATCATATATAGAGATTGACCATCAAAGTTTCGAAGAATTAGTGTCGGTCGTAGGTCGTACCCGATGTACAAGGCTCTCGCTTAACTGCAGGGTAAATAACATTTTTTGTGGAAACTCCAACTACTATTATCAAAGGTGGTAAAATGACTTAAGAGAGTTCCTCCAGTTTAAGCAATAATGTGTTATCGTGTGGCGATAACGGTTATTTAGCTAAATAAATACAAAAAATAAAAAAGCAACTCAGAAATTGGCATCTTCAAATTAAAAACCCACTAAAAAGTTAAATTAAAAACAATGAATGAAATCCCTTCTATGAACTATGACATACCAAATCCTTTCCCATGTCGTTAAATCGAATCTTTCTTTATTAATCTTCCTCTCCCGGTGATCAAGCCAGTTTGAACATCCTCCAGCCCCTAGACTCATTACATTTAAAGACTTCACTTGTTAGTCCTAACCTGTCTTCAAACCCATCACCCCAAACCTTCTCTCTCACTTCTATTAGTGTAGTGGGGAATGATGATCACACTCACATTCGGCTATCTATTAATGCGTTCCCACCTGTATGCCTAACCGCTACACTACGACACCCCTCCTAATACAGTCCTATATGTATCTTTCTCATTCCCTGTTGACCACGTTACTGAGTTCCTAGGAACGAACAAGGAAGATTCTGAGCCCCAACGACAAACGAACCTGCAAGCGGGGCATTTTTTAAGGAATAGCCCACTTCCCAATACTCAATAGGGCAATTCCTCGCACATAATTAAGGGAGCCGTTGAAAGGTGACTAAAACACCAGAAACGGGGGACTACCCGAGCTAATGATAGAGGCAAAAACACTTTCCGGCCAAAGCCTTACTATAACCACCTCACACCTCACAGATCCAACTCAATCTTTTACACCGATGTATCGTACTCTCTCAACCAGGAGATTGCAAAATCTTTCTGAAGTGAGAGCGGGAGGAAGGCGCGCTACAACATAAGCCACTAGCGGCCGAGAAAAAGCGAGCAACACCTTGTATAGGTTGGGTGGAGCTTAAAGAAGCGAGCCCCTCTCAGAGAATTTCCGTGACGCTTTGGTTACGAAGGTTACCGGGGTCTAGGTTTATGGATGGATTCAGTCAACGAAAGTCCCTCCAACTCAATCAATATCAACATACCGTACCTCTCTATCATAGTAAAAACACACCGTCCAATACAGTACCATAATGACATGCCACAAATACATCACTTTCCCATCAATGCTTCAAACTCCATTTTTTCATCAAGTCAATACCAATTCAACATCCAAAATGACTCAAAGTTGTAGCAGTAGCAAAGATAATTGAAAATGGTGAGGACAACCATCCAATGAATGGGTAGGAGATATGAAGCCCACCCAGCTTTGAACGCACGCCCGATCTCTCTCTCTCTCTCTCTCTCTCTCTCTCTCTCTCTCTATATATATATATATATATATATATATATATATATATATATATATATATATATATGGAGGGTGAGGTTCAAAAGTGAACATTGATGATGTACATTTTAATGAACCGTAACCAAAAACACATCAACAACCCATTAATTTTAATTCCTATGTTGTAATTAGTTCGCGTCGGTGGCAACGGACAAGCGTGTTTTTTAATACGCACACCTTACCCCCCCCCCCCCAACTCGACATGCGTGTCCGTTGCCGCTGGCGCGAATCAATTACAACATAGGAATTAAAATTAATGGGTTGTTAGGTGTTTTTTTGTTAAGGTTCATTAAGATGTTCATCTTTTAAGTTCACTTTTGAACCACTCCTTATATATATAAAATAAAGGATGAGGGACTTTTTGTCGTTGTCAACTGATCGCTCAGATTAACTCTTAGAGGGTTGAATTTAATGGTTTGAAATTTTGCCACATAGCTGAGATTTGATGAACCAAAGAAATCTGCGTGGGTGGCGTATAATATCTTTACCATTACCTCGAGCTCTCTTACACGTCCACTCCCTCGCCTCTCTGAAAACTCAAAACAGGGATTTCAAATGCATTTCGTATGTAGCATCTCTCTCTGCCAGCAACAAGTCTCTTCCTCTCAGTCAACCATTTCTCTTCCCACTTCCCAACTATGTCTCTCTTAGGGCTTATTCATGAGATTCGGGTTTATAAAAATCTATTTCTCTTCCCACTCACCGACTCTGTCTCTCAAATGATAGTCCTATGGTTTTTGAGGAATCTACAAAAGTTCCCAAGGTATTCACTTCTCTTTCTATCTATTTTTTTGGTTGGTTTAAGGTTCAAAGGTGAGAACCATCATTACTTTTGCAGGTGTGGTATTTTATCTTCTTCTTATATGGTATTTTATTCTAATTTATCTTATTTTGCAGGTGTGGTGTATGTTCGTTCTTTATTTTCCCTCCCTCACCATTGGTCACGGTTGGGTTTGTGTGTATTTTGCAGGTATGGTGTATGTAGGTTCTTTCTCTATTGGCACTCGTTATAAAAAAATTTACATATAGTTGGGTTTGAAATATGAAAGTGTGATTTGATTTTTTCTAATTTTTTATTTTTTATCATTTATGTGTTCTAATTTGCGCCCTCTCTTTGATTCTATATTTTTCCGTTCCATTCCCACTCTACAATTTGACACTTCATAGAGCACCTCCATTACGCACTCTCTCTCTCCCTAAAGAAATCTTCAAGTCAAAAAGGATTTGTGTGTGTGTGTGTGTGTGTGTGTGTGTGTATTGAAAGCATCATTTTTTTCATACACCATCACGTTACAGTCTTCCATAGTAGCCATCTAATGTTGAAATTTTGTATTAGTTGTAGAGTATCTTAACCGTTATTACTTTATCCAACTGAAAATTATCTCATGCTTTTGATTTAATTTTCACACTAAAATACTGCATTACCATAACTAGGCCTTAATGGGTCTACTTTTAGATTTGTTTTTTAACTAGCCCTTAATGGGTTTACTACCTATCATATTGATTACTTAAGATTTGTTATTTTTTTGTTGTTAAAATCACAACATAAATAAGTTTATTATTCCCTAAATTGATCGTGGTGTTCATAATAATTTAATTTTCTTTCTTTTGCAGGATATTTGGCAAGCTATGGTAACAAAAAAATGATTTGAGCAAGCAAAAAATGCACTTGCTTCAATTGGATTGTCATTATTGGGAGATTTTAAAATGTTGTTGATTTTCTGCTGTTAGTTATATGTGATTGCGAATTGTCGTTATAGTTCAATTTAATATGCTTTTGAGTTAGACCGTGTGATAAGACATTTGAGTTGGGGTCGTGTTATGGGCAAACGTAAGAATATTGACATTAGGTGCGCTACATTTTGGAGCTACTTATATGTATTTAAAAGTAGTTTATAAATTATAATAGTTAGTTATGCCTGATAATACACATCAGTACATTTTGTCAAATTGATTCATTTTGTAAACTATACCCTGGTAGTTACTTGTGAATTCAATTTACAAATCTGCTTTGTAAATGTTCTAAATAAATACTGGAAAAATAATGATTTGAAGTTATTTTTACAACCTCCGACTGAAAATTAGGAGCAAATCAACGCTAAGTTCTAACTATCTACAGTTTGTATTTTGCACGAACTCAAAACAGTGGACAATCAATAGTGAAGCCTAGAGCAATGTTACCTCTGATTTATGGCAGGTCTTAGTTGTTTTTGTTGTCAGTTTTTTTAATTTTTATTGTATGGATGGTTGTTTATTTCAATATTAATATTTTCCTATCAATGAGAATATAGA
The DNA here is from genome assembly GCA_949130495.1 of Sambucus nigra. Classification (NCBI taxonomy): domain Eukaryota; kingdom Viridiplantae; phylum Streptophyta; class Magnoliopsida; order Dipsacales; family Adoxaceae; genus Sambucus; species Sambucus nigra. Next base: position 663,857,002 of record OX422210.1, read on the forward strand.
CTATAAGAGTGTGTGGGGGGGGCATTTATAGTATGGAATTTTTCATATATGTTATAGTTTGATATTTCATGCATGTTTATGCAGGGATGCATTTGGGTCTTAGTTGAATATCTTTTAACGATTATTTGTGAAAAGTAAAAAACCTTCTGATATTTAGAATAATTGTTAATTGGAATATAGTTGTTTTTTATAATCTCTGTTTTAGTACACTCTGCTTTACTTTCAGCTTTTAGGTTTTTTTTTTTTTGCATCTCATTTTCACTCTCCACAACTTGATAGTAAATGAAGCATGTATGAGTTTTTTTTGCAGATAACATCCAAATATTCGCTATTAGTGATATTAGCTCAAACCCATGATTAAATCTGTTAATTGATTTCGATCTTTGGTTTTAAGTCGATTGTCTATTTTTTAAATTGTTCAGTTAAGTTCAGGGCTTTATTTTTAGATTTATACATAGAGTAGTTTTAAATCGTTAATATGGATGTGTATTCATTTATGGGATGCATACTACTTTTAAATCTTCAACATGGATGTCATTGTGTATTGGTAATAAACTACTCTTTGGTGTTAATGTTATCGAGAATGTGCATTGTTTTTTGCATTTTGAATATTTTCTTTTGTGGTTACATTCGATTACCAGAAATTTTATTAATTTCAGGTCCATCTGTTGTAGGCACAGGGCACATACGTTAATAGTTTTCTTAACATGTTTTTGGTGTTTCAACATAACACTGGTTGAAAGTCTAAAACGTAATTAAAACTTCACCTCAATTGCCCATGATGTGTGGTAATGTGTATCTGATCAATTATTTACAGGTAATAATAATTTTTTTATCGTATCTCATCAACTATTTACAGGTTATGAAGGGGGTTTTATTATATCTCATCAACAGTGGAGGGAAATATTCAAGGAGTCTCCATGGTGTTGTGCTGTCCCTTGGAGCAGTTGTGTTTGGCTGGACTTTTGGACATGAAATTGCAAACCACTGGATGCAACTTTATAGGTTGATATCATGGCTGGCTGCTCATGTTCAAGGACAGGTGGCAGTACAATGCTGAAGGACAACAATGTGGAGTAAACACAACAATGTGGAAGGTGATTACATGGGGGTGATGTAAATAAAGAATTTGGGATGAGTTGTATAATATGCATTATTGAAAAAATATTAAAATTAAAGTTTCTTCCACCATATATCCAAGGACAAGTACATAACAAATTACTTTAGCATTATGAATTGGTATTAGCATTTTATAAGTTTAATTTGTGCTTTGGGATGAAGAGCTCGGGTTCATACTAATTTGACCCACTAGAGAGCGGGTGATGACAATTTGCATTTTATAAGTTCAGTGGGCCACTATTTTTAAAAGGGGAATTATAATGCAATTTGCTATATATGTTTCATGTAGTGGAATGTATTAACGAGTAGTAGATTTTATGTCCTAACATTAACATTATATGTTTTTATATCAGTTTTTTTAGAAGTTTTTGTTGTGCAAAAAATCTATAACATTGAAGTTGTGTTTGCTTTCAAAAGCTGTAACGGAATTATGAGCATTTTCATGAAGAGTTTTCTCTCAAGTCTGCCATGTAAAGTCTTTACTCTCAAGTCTTACCATGTAAAATGAATTGTGTTTGATGTTTTAGTTCTTTTAAATAATTCCTTAATTCTTATTTTTTGTAGTTATTATGTTATTTTTTCCTTCTAGACTTAGTTAAAAAAAGGGTTTCATGTTTTTCTTACTTTTAACAGATTTTTTCCTTTATTTACTGTCTTACTTTTAACAGATTTTTTCCTTTATTTACTGCCACGTGAGTGTGTCGCAGGCACAAAAGGTAGTAAAATTATACTTGTACTGACTGCTAGAGTATCTATATATAGGGGTGACAATTTTGGAAACGACACAACAACAATAACTGGATTAACACAATAAATAATGTTCGTCTTGGGTTTTTCCGACACGAAACGTGACAAGCTCTTGTCAAAATTATGACGTGTTAGTTGTGCCGTGTTTCTGTGTTTCCTTCGTATTTCCGTGTCTTGTTAGGATTAACTGGGTTTTAAAATATTGAATCGTGTTGGTGTCAAGTAAACAGAAGAAGTCGTATCGTGTCCATATTTTAATGGGCCTTGTCGTGTCAGGCCAAACACAACCCAAATACACAATTTGTGACATATATCTATAATTATATGATTTCATTTTATGTTAAAATTCAGATTGGTTGATTTTAGCTTTTAGGGACAATGTTGAATGTTGCGGACCATATATCACAAATGATTTTAGGTTAGAGTGTAGTGTGGTGAGTTATTCAGCTGTAAAGCTTTCATACTAGGAAGGTTTTTGTCGTCTTTTATTACTTATTATCGATAATAATTTTTAGCTGTAGATGTATGAGATTATAAGAACTTTTGTGATATGATTTTATGATGATGTGTGAGATTTCGTTGGTTGTATTAGAATATTGAGTTCATTAGTATGTATTTATATACATACAAAAACATATAAATGTGTAGAGCACAAATGCCTAATATACATTACCGCAGTGCATATGGTTGTGTAAGCTAGTGTTATTGGAATACCCTACATGGTGTGCAGTGGGAATGGAACGTATTCAATGTGGCTAAAACCGAAATATCTTTACAACTTGAAGCTCATTCCTCCATTTCATTTTCTTTTTATGTTTTTTATTTATTTTGAAATTCAGTCCAAACGCATGCTTCTATTTTTCAGGTTGGCTTACATGAGTTTGCAGATTGCTCTTTATTATGGTGTAATGTTTTATGAAGCACTGATTCTCCAAAACACTCATTGCACTCGCACGGTCGCACCCGCACTGAATCCCCGCACCCGTGCCTTATTTTTCCGAATCGCAGCACCCCCAACCCTGCACCTGCTGCGCCCATGCTTCATTTTGTGCTATTTCATCATTATGTGACTTTGTGATTCTTTATTTATTTTGAATATATACTATATTGTCTGATTGAGTTCTATTTATGACAGTTGGGTTTGTTGAATTTAAAGTTGATAGTTTAAAACATCAAGTTGCTTTTCCACTTCAAGGAAATAACAGAACTACAAGCCACGCATACCTGGGAAGCCATAACCCATTTGCCATCAATCCAGTCCTGATGTAGCCTTAAATCAGAGTATTTAAACTCAATTTCTTCGCTGGTTGCCCTAAAGTAGACACTGTACTTTTGGCTGTCCAGAACTTTAGAAATCACACCCACCCACCACCCATCATTGTACAGAGCGTCAACTTCTTCGAGCAGATTGAAATGATCAACAGCTGAAATATAGGGTGGATGGGGGCGTATGTGCACAGGATCAACTTCTTCATGCAAAAACTCTGTATCAGCATCATTTCTTAGGCTCTGGTACTCTATCAGAAATTTTCCGTTATTTAATTGTTCAATAACACTTGCGGAAAACCAAGCACCTTGGAAGCCATCTTCGTCGCTGCTAACTTCAACAGATGTCCCTTTGTTAAACTTCCCCTCCACGATATCTTCGCTAGCCTTGACTTCTTTTGATATTGAAACCTACACATGGCAAAGTCAGCCCAGATTAGTAGACCAAACATATTCACCCATCCTGGGTGGATTTTAGGTCCATATATGGGCTGGAAAGGGGTTCCAATATTATTACAAAGTTATAATGTGGTACAATGGGGGTAGGTTTATGTAGATCATTTTGCTTAAATGATTTCAGTTCTTTCTAAACACTAGTCAATACAAAGTTATAATAGTAGATAGCTCTCTCTCGACGAAACCACAAATCTACCGAATTTTGTAGATCTATGTCTACAAATTTGTGTGGAGTATTTCTTTCTATTTTTGGGAGATCTATGTGGGTATTGTTTCTATACTAGACCCCATTTGATGCCCTAGATAAGGAAGGGGATCAGATAATTTATCCTTTACCATGTTTGGTGTTGAATGAGATGAATGGTTCAATGACACAGTTTTGATCAAAACTTGGCTATCGAATTTTTGACATTGCATCGGTATCAAGCGAGATGAAACAATTGATTATTTAAAAGATAAAAATAAGAGTTGATAAAATAGTACATTCATGTATTGACTTGGTATATCAGCGAATCGGCTCGGCGAGTCACAAAGATTTCGGTTGTTACCGGAAAAAACATCATGTCAGGCGAGTCAAATTCGTTTCATCGATATACAGCTACGGGTAACGATTTTGGACCAGTGGCGACAAAATCCTAGTCAACTCGATCTATCATCTTGATTTTGGCAATTACATTTAACCATGAAGGGATGAGAGTTAAGTGGTATAAGTTGTCCTAAATAAGTATCTTATCACACTAGTTGTGGAATAAACCATCCCACCTAGGAAGTGGGATTATTTTATCCTATTGGGATGGATAACCCTTATTCTATCCTTCCTATTAAATGATGAATTCGAGATATAGCAGTGAGATGGGCCAAATTGTTATTGTCATACCTAAAGATAATAGAAGTTATGCAACATGTTGAGGAAGAGGAAGTGGATTGGAAAGCACCAAAGTTTTGGAGAAGATGACAATAAGGATTAAATTTGCTGATGAAATAATAATATTTCCAAGGGTTTCGATAGCATCTCAAATGGAGGTATACTAATATAAAAAATACGAGTGGCAATGGGCCCGAGCACCTGCACTACATGCTAAGGGGTATCCATAGCCGCATCGGACCTAAATGTCTCTATCCAAGTCTGCGCATCCACAATCCCATTAAAACCAAGCCCGCCCGTACATTTAAATTGAATTTCGTATAGTTGTTTATTTCACCCATTTCTTGAAAAGATATTATATCACCGTGGGACTCTTTAAAATGAGTAATGCTTACCATTCAATTATTCACACAAACCCTTCGATGATTTATTAGCTGCCTAGCTTAAAGAATAGTTTCCAGAAAATGGAGACGAACCGGAATAACGTCCAATCTTGTTTCTGGATTGAGTGAAAGAGGAATATATGAACTTCGTTCTGTTAACAAGGACCAAGTAGCAGCTATTACATCCCAAAAACTACCCTCCCATGTACAACTGCACTAAACAAGAGGAGCGTAAAGCCAAGCTAAGCTATTCCATTAGAACCTGTCCTTACCTTCTAGAGCTATCACTTGAGAGAGATTATTTGATAGAATACATCCTAGCTTGCTCTAAACCGAAAGGAGACTCTTAATTTTTTTATGATATTTGGTGGAAATGATCTGCATATAAATTTATGCGGTGATTCCCAAAAGATGGAGTTATGTTTATGGGGTGTAAACAAATATTCGAAAATCCGAATCCGTCTAGAATTCAAATCCGTTTTTTGCAAATATTTTTCCGAATAGATGTCCGAAAGCGAGAATTCGATACCACATTAATTATCCGGAAAAAAATGGATACGGGTACTAAGGTATCCATCACGAATAATCCGTATCCGAAACGAACTATTCGTATTTACGAATCTCCGTAATATAATCTATTTTATATATATATGTATATATATATATATGTGTGTGTGTGTAAAGAAAACTTTGTCTCGTCACTAATAACATCTTACACATAAGTTTTTATTCTACGTTGGTCATTTTGTTGTCCAAAGTCAACTGGACATTGTCCCATTCGGTTGACATATTCACGACGACTCATAAATAGTGGCCTTGCCGATGTAGTGTAGCTGGGACCCAATATTTTTTCCTTTTATGTGCTCGCTAAAACGCCTTCTCAAACAATCGTTGATGATGCTAGGAATCACCACTTAAATTTATATGCAGTTCAAGCTCTAGCTTAGTTAACAATCGAGTAATATATGAATGTAGGAATGAAAATAACACAAAGGAGATGAGAGAATGGAGAAGACACAATGATATAAAGTGGTTCAGCTAATAGGCCTACTCCAGTGTGCAAGGTTTGTGGTGTATGTATTGCTATAAGACTCTAATGGCCATGGATACAATCTCTCAAGCTTTCTCTCTTCTGGTTATAAATTTGACAGAGTTTAGCTAGAGTTGTCAATTACTCAATCCCTATAAATGAAGAAGAAGAAGCCGACATCAGCATTTCGTATGGCACACGTGACTTGTTCATCATCAGTACACGTGGACCATACCGTTACAACAGATCTTCGGTCCACGTGGGGGAATATTTCATTATCTGCTTGGGGGTGCACGGTGCGCCCCCAAGCATGCAACATGTGTGCATGAGATACGCAACCAATAAGGAGCTAGCCACCTGTCCCTGGCACAAGTATGTCATGATAATGAAATATTCCCCCACGAGGACCGAAGATCTGTTGTAACGGTATGGTCCACGTGTACTGATGATGAACAAGTCACGTGTGCCATACGAAATGCTGATGTCGGCTCTGCTACTCCGGGCCGAGCCGAAACTAAAGAAGGTTGTCCAGAGAAGCAGGCAACTACGAGGATGAGAAGATCTCCTCAAGACGGTCAATATGATCTCAGCCTGTCAGTGTGGTATGAGGCCGACAAATGGTAAGATCGAGACGTAAGGGACAATAATGGACTGGAGAGTGAGCCTGAGCCTGAGCCTGGCCGCGAGACTGTAAATGCTGAAGAAGAGGTCTCAGAGGCCGAGACTGCTGGAGATGACCCTATGCCGTTTCACGACCCGAGTAGGTGAATCTGGCGGATGCTGAACTAGGTTGATGAGTCGGGTCGAGTCTAGTCCAAGACGAGACCACACTTATGTATATCAATCACCCCATAGCCCTTAGTCTTCAATGTGAGTGGAAGGCTGTGGGGTATAGTCGGTTGACCCCTTATGGGGATGAGAACCCCCGGTGTCAGAGGATGCTGTGAGGACGTGTACCAGTTGGCTAAGGTTAAGGGCCCCTTTTTAGCGTCCCAGTCATAGTCGTCAATCAAGTGTACTTGGTGTGACATCACTAATCATATGACTTGCGTGTTGGCCAAGAAGAAGTGACTGCAAGCCTGCCTAGGGCTTGGAGCCCTAATGATATCTTCATTGAGAAACGTGCATAATGATTGAGTGGTTTAAAAACCCAAAAGTTTGTTCTCTCTCTTCTTAAACCAACGCTTTCCGACGAGCTTTAGGGCTTCATTCCTCCTCCCACGCGTCTGTTCTTGCCCAGATAACCCTTCACTTGCATTCTTAGTTTTCTGGTTGTATTTTGAATTTTTCGGCGATCTGCTAGGGCGGTTCTAGGGCTTAGTTGGTGGTTTTGTTAGGTATTTGAGGTGGTAGAGAGTGTGTTTAGGTGGTTTTTAGGATTGGGGATGCTTTTCTGTCGCCGATTGGATTTCCAGTGAACCCCCATATTTGTTCTTGATAAAAACCATTTAAAATCGTTTAAGTTCCCCCTTTTGATCCAAAAGTCAAACTAGTCAAACTTTGAATGCACAGGAGACTCAACGAGTTAGGACAACAATATCCACATCTGAGGGAGATGATTCTTGAGGAAATACGAAAAGCTGAGGCTGAAGCTAAACGCGAAGCCGAGGCCGAAACAACACATCCAATAAATCCAACCCCCATATCTGTCAAACGTCCAGCTTTATTGCTAACGTACCTGTACTCGACCGAGCCGAGTGTAATAGAAATTAGCAACGACACCATGTCTGGTACCTCGTCTTAGGGGTCTAGTGTCCTGTGTCATCTTCTCAAGGCTACAGCCCTTCTGCCTTCAAAGCATCTGAGAAAGCAGATTCTTTTGATGAGGCCATGAGAGGTCCATCGTCTCGTCTAGAAGATTCAGGTGCAGCCGAGTCTAATAATCGTGACCCATCCATCCACGAGATCTCTGATACGGACGAGCCGAGAGTTGAGGTAGCATATCCCCCACCACCTATGGCTATCCCTCTATCGGCCATTCCTGGCGCCGAGTTTGCCAGCGGGCATCCAAGTGGAGTTCCGACCGTAGAAATTGAAGATGACTCTGAGGACGAGGACGAGGATCCACTTGACACCTATTATGCCCAAACTTTTAGGAGCACTATTAAGGAGACTGATCATTTGTTCGTAGAAAGCTACTTCACCCTCTCGATCGCTGAAGGCTTTCTCATCCTCAATCGGTACTCTCATGTTGATAGCAGACTTAATCTCGTATATGTATCTCCATATCAAAATGTTCAAGGTCGGCTTTCACCTGTCCACCCAAACATCAGAACAATCCTCGCCAGTTTGGGGTTGTCCCAATCACAACTCTCCCCAAACGCATGGAGGATTCTTATCGGCTTCATTCAGCTATGGCGCTCGATCTACAACACTGACCTCCATGTGCGCATTTTCAGAGCTTGTTACAACGTCTCTTGCACAAAAACCTAACCTGGCTACTACCATCTCGTAGTTAGGAAATCCACAAAGAAGGTCTTGATCGTCAATCAGACCTCCAACCACCATTGGAGGCCCCGATACTTCTTTGTGTTGGGGGCTTAGGAGTTTGATACCAATGTCCCCTGTAGTGCCTCTGAGCCGAGATTCCCTCAAAGGTGGGCAAAAGCCTCCATGTCGGCTAGGCTTGACCCCGGTGTGATCATTGATGAACGAGACAAAATTAACCATCTCCAGTGTCAAGGTAAAGAAAAGGGCTTGGTGGAGTTTGAACGGCTTTTTGGAAAAGGCGAGTATGGGGGTTGACAAGTCGAAACTTTTTACAACTCTAGTGTCGTCTCTTGTTTTTAAGTGTTGTATCGTCTCATGTTTTAAGTGACGTGTTGTCTCGTCTTATTTTTGTACTAACCCAAGTCTCTTCATTTGCAGGTCGTCTATCTAACATTCTTGATCACCTTTGGGATATGGTTGCTCCGTCACATGGGAACTTGCTGAGCAAAATGGCCAATGGGGCCAACCCCCCAAACAAGACCACAACTGGCGGCTCCGGTCAAGCCGACCAGAATAAGGAAAGGAAGGAGCCAACCGAGGGCCTTTCAAACATCCCTCCTCAACAGAAGAAGACGAGGAGAACCGATGCTTCCAGGGAAGCCACTAATATGGCTATCCCGATATCTTCTGACTCCGTCCTGGCCGAGAGGCTGTCCCGGATCGACAGCAATTCAGACTCCGTCATTGGAGATCAGACGCGGGCAAGAGCTACTATCGGCTCCTGGCTCCCTGAGTGAGTCAGATCAAAGGTTCTTGGAATCCATGGAGCCAGCTCATCTAGCCAACTTCAGCCTCCATAGGGTCGCCCAGGTAATTAACCCCAACTTTATTGCTTTCTGAATGTTTACAAGTGTTGCCTTGTCTCGTACGAACTTTTTTAGTTGTTTGCCTTGCAGTCTCTCTTCTCCTTCCACCAGCTAGCCCAATGGGTCCAAGATAACAATTCTGACATTCAACAGGCCTCTGAAATTATTAAGGCCAAGGAGGAAAATTTGAGAAAGACACTGAAGGAACAAGAGCTCAAGCCACAATCAGAAGGTTGAGGCATTTGAGAAGAAGACACGGGACGACCTGGAGGCCCAGAGATAGCTGAAGTATCCTGAGGTCTCGTATCTGACAAAAGAATTTTATGCCTTCGATTTCTCGAACCCAATGGCTACTACTGCCTTGAATGATGGTTGAGGCTCTCACCGCTGAGAACACAATGGCCGAGACGACTATGCAAGAAGGCATTGAGACAGCAGATGGTACCAGCCTTAGGGAGGAAGTTCAGACAGCAGACAAATAAAATTGAAGGTTAGCTTTTTCCATTTTTTGCTGGGTGGCCATCTATGGCCTTATACCCTTTTAATATGTAACATTTTAACAATGTTTCTTCAACACTATTTTTTTATGACAGCTTTATGGTTAATGATGTTTCAATGCAATGATCTTTTTTACCAAGTGTAGTGTTTGCACCTTTATAACTCGTCACCCTTAATTGGTGTTTTAAGTAAGATGCTTGTGAGTACACTTATAATAAGCCGATGTCTAATCAACCAAAAAGATGATTTTCAATTTTTTGCATTCGTCACCAAGTAAATGGTATTATCACATAGGTTCCCTCTCATCGTTATTCGAGAGGGAATGGACGAGACTTGTCTCTTCATACACTCTTATATCGCCGAGAGAGTTATGACCTTGAATCCACCAAAATTTGATGCTTAAGTAACCATACTTAAGTGATTTTCAATTTGTGTTTTTCACCACCCGAGTGGTGTCGTACATTGATGCTGGGAAATCACCACTTAAATTTATATGCAGCTCAAGCTCTAGCTTAATTAACAATGGAGTTATATATGAATGCAAGAATGTAAATAACAAGGAGATGAGAGAATAGAGAAGACAGAGATACAAAGTGGTTCAGCCAATAGGCCTACTCCACTGTGCAAGGTTTGTGGTGTATGTATTGCTATAAGGCTCTAATGGTCATGGATATTCTCAAGCTTTCTCTCTCTTCTGGTTACAATTTGACAGAGCTTTGCTAGGGTTGTCAATTACTCGATCCCTGTAAATGAAGAAGAAGAATGCTTATATAGGTGTGGGGGTGCACAGTGCCCCCAAGCATGTAAGGCGTGTGCATGAGATAAGCAACCAATAGGAGCTAGCCACCTGTCCCTGACATGATGATGAAATATTCCCCCACGTGAACTGAATATCTATTGTAACGGTTTGGTCCGCGTAGACTGATGATGAACAAGACACGTGTGCCATACGAAATGTTCGAGCTGAGACTGAAGAAGGTGGTCCAGAGAAGCAGGCAACTACGAGGCCGAGAAGATCTCCTCAAGACGGTCAATATGGTCTCGGCCTGTCAAAGTGGTACGAGGCCGACACATGGCAAGGCTAAGAGACAATAATGGACTAAAGAATGAGGCTGGCTGACTGTAAATGCTGAAGAAGAGGTCTCGGAGGCCGAGACTGCTAAAGATAGGCCCATGCAGTGTCGGCCCATGAATAGGTGAATCTGGCGGATGCTGAATTGGGCTAATAAACCGGGTCGAGTCTAGTCCAACACGAGACCACACATATATATATCAATCGTTGACCCTATATGAACCCGTTATTAGGTCAATAAATGGTCACTTAGTACACATTAAATGTTAGCACTTGTTTTGTTTTTAGGTCTCTTAAAATTTAATTCTCTATTTTCTAATCATATTTAAAGAAATAGTTTACATTATTTATAATGTTGTGTAAAATCAGTGCTTGCACAATCTATGTATATTAAATAATACAAACGGATCCGAAAAATCCGAAATGAAAGGACACGGATAAGGAACTACGTATACTATCCGAGCGGATACGAATAAGGATACGGATATTGCACTTATAAATGGGTATGAATAACTGGTAGTATGGTATCCGCTCCATATCCGTCCGTTTTACACCGCTATTTATTAAGTATGCTTAATTTGTAATGTGGGAGAGACTAACTGTATCATATGTATTTAAACGATTTAAAGACTGAAGTTACTTAATCAACATATATATATACAAAATGTTAGCCAAGCAAGGGTGAGGCCTTTAAATGAGGACCCTTAAATGCAATGAATTTTGTTAAAATAGTAACAATATATTTTGGCAAAACATTCTAAAAACTAGATTTTAACCCTGCACGATGCGCGGGCGTTTTACAAATCTAGTATAGAGATTCTAAAAGACACATGTTATTTAAATATTATAGAAATACATATCCAAATATTAACAACTGCGTTTATATAGGCTTTAAAAATATATTTAACCTGACTAAACAATGAGTATGTCTTCAGAAGAATATACATTTGTTAACTATTTCAACATACACCAAGGGACAAACAGGTAAGATTCCAAAATCTTTTGAAATGCTAAGGGCATTGTACTTGCAATCATTGTACTAAATGCATACCTAAATGCCACAAATGAATATATTATATCTGGATGCAATCCAGAAAACATGATGGACCTAATTTTTAAATCAATGTCAAGGTAGCAGACATTTTTTTTTTTATCAAAACAGAGATTTTTCATTTTAACTTACAGAACAAATGAATAAATTATATCTAGATGTAATCCAGAAAACACGATGGATCTGTTTTTAAAATCAATGTGAGGTAGCAGACAATTTTTTTTATCAAAATAAAGGGGTTTTCATTTTAACTTACAGAATAATCGAAGTAAACAAATTATAAATAAAATATTGTAACATCAATACAGACCTAGACCAAGACACAAACAGGTAGTAGGCCAAATACCTTACTTTCAATGAGGATATGCTCCGAAGAAATAGAGGTAGGCTGGGAACAAACAACCTCGTATATATACTGTAAGCAGGGAAGAGCAAGGGCACGGCAGTTGGGGGAACTGATTGGATATAGAGAGAGAAGTTGGAGAGCCAAAAGGCTTTAGTCGATGAAAGGGAGCAGCAATGAAAAGTAAAATTCGAACAAAGAGAGAGAGAAAAGGGATGGAAAAGTTCTGTCCACATGGACACAGACATCTTCCGCAATTGGCCTGTTCTAGTTTGGAAGTCTATTTTAGACTCATAATTAATAAACCAACGTTACTATTTAATGACAAAGCACAGCTATGCCACGTGGCAAACTTTCTGATGCTGACACCATTTATAATATTATATATTAGATACCAGTAAAAAAAAAATCAGCCAAAAATAATTTTTTTACTATTTTAAACAAAATCGATTTGGGCTGATTTTTTTAGGGTATTTTAACATTCTATAGATACCCTATAAATAAATCAGCCCAAAATAATTCTTTTACTATTTTAAGAATTTTGGTCCTCATTTACGAGCCTACTTAATTGACCAAGTCCCTTAAAATAGCAAACCGGGTTTCCAGGTTGTGCAAGGCACACGGATCTATGGCCACACCCAAAACGAAGGTTATTTGTCGATAAATTTTATTGGGTAAATTATATACCTATGCATTTATATCTTATATTATGTACGCACTAGTGCTGGACCTTTTTTCTCGAAAACGGAAATTTTATTTCTCTCTCAAAAATTAAGGTACGATTGAAACGGACCAGCAGTCCACATGCAACAAAAACAAAGTACAAAGCATCTTTTGTTTTATTAAGATGCAATATCTTATCGGTAAAGATGGTTCATATATAATGATTAAATGGTAATTTAAGCAATATTATTTGTGGTAAGAGCATGTTTTGGCAAAAGAATATGATGTGAATCAAGAAGTTCAAGGATATTTGCATCATTTTAGGGTTTTATATATTTTTATTTTCCTTTTGTCATTTTTGTTATTTTCTTTTATTTTGTTATGTCGTTGTAATTTCTTTTTTGTTTAGTATTAGAAGTGGGAGTAGTAAAGGCTCTTAGGGGCATACTTGTAATTAGATCTTTAGTTTAGAGCATGAGCTACCCTCCACCTACAAATACTCACCTTGTAACCTCATTTGGGGCATTCTATATTTTGAGAGTTTATTGAAAGAGAGTTGAAACAAGAGATATCTTCTTCTTGATTCCCATTTGACGTTATTTACGTCAATTGGTATCAGAACCAGATTGGCTCTACCCGTCGTCGTCGTTGTTGTGTAGGCACAAAAAATCATAGACAGCAACAAATGAGTTTTACGAGGAGATATGCTCTCGTGGAAGCTCGTTGTGATCAACTCGAGGGGGTCTGGAACCACCTCTTGGCGCGATTGGACGACCTTGAGGCTCGCCTCCCTTCCACCACCACGCAAAACCCTAACCCTAGCCCTAGACCTAGCCACCAAAACACCACTACCCACGCTTCCACAAACATCTCCACACCCTTACTTCTCAAAAAAAAGTGGCCCCAACATACCCTAGCCCATCCACCACTAAACCTAGAGGTAGCCGAAGGCGGCAAAGGTGGTGGGCGGCCTCAAAGCAACCCCTGACCCTCCAGTCAGCGCCGACAAGCCTCCACCGCCGATCAAACCCAGGGTCGACCCTCTTCCCCTGCCCAAATTGCACCCTGAATACACCAGAGCCCCCAAAACACTAGGTCGGCACCAACTCACTGCCTTGACCCATCGAAACTTGGCCGAGATACCCCCCTCCCTAGGTGGAACCCTCCAACAAGCTCAGAGACTAAGGTCTGAAAGCACAAACTTGGTTTTTGATCCAGGGAAAGTTGTTTTTGACGGTTGAAATGAGAGGCAAGAGGAAGATGATGAATCCTAAAGAAAAAAAAACAATGGGATGGGTACTTCCTCAATTTTCAGAAATTATTTTTGGCCCCACAAGTTTTTGTTTCTCTCTTCGACACATTTTGGAAACTTTTAAAGCGATTCTCGAAATTTTGAAAGCTCGAGAACGAGCTTGGTCTTAAGCGGGAGAGAATGATGTGAATGAAGAAGTTCAAGGGCACTTGCATCATTTTTAGGGTTTTATAGTATTTTTATTTTATTTTTGTCATGTTTGTTATTTTCTTTTATTTTCGTATGTCATATTTTCTTTTTGGTTTAGTATTTAAAGGTTAGAGTAGTAAAGGACCTTGGGGGAATACTTGTAATTAGATCTTTAGCTTAGAGCCTAAGCTACCCTCCACCTATAAATACTCACCTTGTAGCCAGATTTAGGGCCTTCTATATTTTGAGAGTTTATGGAAAGAGGGCTGAGACGAGAGATCTTTTTCTTGATTCCATTTGACGTTATTTACGTCAAAATCATAGCATCAGTTTTTCCTGTTGAAAAAAAGGGGGTTACCAAGTCAGCCCAACCCAAACCCGACCTGTTTTAGCCCAATTATCAGGTCTACGACACCCTCTCCTGTCCAAGCATGGAAAAGTATCCAATTTAGGATAATAAGACCGGGCTTTTGACAAAAAAAATCCAAACAGAAACAGTCTTTCCAGAAAATCACGACTGTCAACCGGATTTCTTAGTTTTGCAAATCACATATTTAGGTAAACGTGAACAAAAATCAGACACGTAACACACAAAACAACCCAAAAAACTCTTTTCATTAATAAATTTGAATACTTAGAAAAAACTATATATATAACCTCTCCATAAATCGAACAATAGTATTCGTAAATTGACTCCTAAGAAGATAATATATATATATATATATATATATGTATATATATATATATACATATGTATATATATGTGTATATATATATATAATGTTCTAAAAAATGCTAGGCGGTCCTCGGGAAGCCAAGGGTCTTCTAGACGAGTTTTTTTAATAAGCTTCTTATATGCAAACCCTCTAACAAAATTATTCTAATACTAGTGATTCTTATTATAACAATAAAAAGTCCAAGCATTAAAAAAAACTACTAAGCAACCACTAATAACAATAATATGCAGCAATTATAAGGATTGAAGAGATAATATAATTCAGAAAAAATTAAAATTTAAAAAAAAAGAAGATTTAGGAAAAACAGTTGCAAAAAATTAGAAACAGCTTCTGGCCTTCCAGCTTTAAAACCCCTAATTAACGCTAGCTAAAGTGGTAAAAAAAATTACAATTACTAGCTTCTCTTCTTGGACACACTATATTCAGTTCACCTACGAATACATCACTCCCTTCCTTTGAGAAAACTCAACCACGAGGACATAAATTGAGAGTGCCTGTGCCTTACAAATAATACCTTGAATATTTTTGGCACTTTAATTCCGAACCAAATTAATTTTCACATAATATATTCTGTGGTCCAAAACATAATCTTCACAAATTGGGAATCCACAAGCCATTTCTTTGAAGCCCAAATAAATACCTTAACTGTTTGATTCCAAGAGAAATGAGACCTACAACAGCCATTCTCTTCAAATTGAAACCTCCAAGAACGTCACATGATCATATACCAATTTGACGTAACAGGAAGGAGAAGCGTAACATTGAAATAGTATATTGATCTCAATATTGTAAAACAACCAAGCGCAAACTACTTTCATTAATCAATGACCGAATACATTCACCAGATTTTATAACCACCAAGAGAGAATTATATGATTCATCAGTAATTGTATACAAAAGAAGGACAAAAACCTTTATAGGTTCTACATAGCTTTGCCACCAAGATATTTACTGATAGAAGAGGAAACATAATTAACTAAAACCCCTAATTAATACTACAAAAATTAAGATAAATAATGACAATGAATTGCTTCTTTTCTTGGGCCCACTATATTTGGATCACACTCATTCACATAAACATTTATTCAGGTTGCCATGTTAGAATCTCCAAGCATTGTTTGATTAAAAAACATATTGGGCATCACACCTCTTGGACATGGTAAGTAACCTACAGACCTCAGTTCACCGCTAGTTTGTTTATTAGGAAAAGAATGCTAAAGGGTTTATGGTTTTT